>OZ002737.1:11189857-13589857 GCA_963924305.1 Polygonum maritimum | reverse complement strand
CCTTGATACTAGCAAGACCAGGAAAGGGAATTCCTGATGAGAAAAAGAGTGATGCAAATTTGAGCCAATCTAGAGTGAATGGTGGGACTCTGATCATTTGTCCCATGGCTTTGTTGGGTCAGTGGAAGGTGAAGTCCAGTGCTATAATCACACAATACTCTCTTTGCCTGCATTTCTATGCCTTCCTAGAAATGCAGATCTGACAATCAAATTGATATGGCTAACATGTTGATGGTTGACTTGTTGCTTGAAATTACAGGACGAATTTGATACCCATGCAGAACCAGATAGCTTGTCAGTTTATGTCCAATATGGAGCAGAAAGAACTAGTGACCCACGAGTGATAGCTAAACATGATGTGGTCTTGACAACTTATAATCTCATTAGCAATGCTTTTAGAAATGTAAGCCGATGTTCAGCTGTACACTGCATTTTCATCTCTACATTTCAAGTTGATTTTTCTATTACACATTATTAACAAAGTGCCGGTACTTTTACTTCTATACATCCTATTAACAGCTTTGGTAAATTGTGGTGCAGAATGGCACAGATAGTGTTTACTATAAAGTTAACTGGCATCGTATAGTGCTAGATGAAGCTCATACTATAAAAGCTTGGAAGACCCAGACTGCTAAGTCTATCTTTGAACTATCTTCACATTGTCGATGGTGTTTGACTGGAACTCCTCTTCAGGTATTCTTCCATATTACCTGGATTTCTGTCAAAACTGTGAGATATGTTTTATATAAAGTGCTTCCTTGGAATTGTTGATTGAAATTTCCTTCAATGTTTGCTTCAGAACAACTTGGAAGATCTCTACAGCCTTATTTGCTTCTTGAAGGTTGAGCCATGGTGCAACTACACCTGGTATGAATACAATCAGATTTTTTCCTTGTTTGTTGTTCACACTTTAATTTGTATTGCCAAGCTTCTGCAAAAGATCAAGTTCATAACGTGTCTTTTTTTTTCTATTGATCTGTGTATGCTCAGTTGGCGTGATCAGATCCAAAAACCTTACGAGTCTGGTGATCCTCGAGGGCTCTCATGGGTTAAGGCAATTTTGAAGCCACTGATGCTAAGGAGAACAAAAGAGACAAAAGACAAGGAAGGAAGGTGATCATCTTGTTCCTGAACTGTTGTGTTGTAGCTTCTTTATTCAAACTTAATGGATGACCCATAATTTGTATTTCTGCAGGCTTATACTTGAACTACCACCTACTGACATTCGGACAGTTGTTTGTGAACAATCTGAAGCTGAAAGGGACTTCTACGTGGCACTTTTCAAGAGATCCAAAGTGAGTAAATCTAATAATGAACGCTACTTTGTTCATCCTCTGATTCTTCATCCACCTTGAGCAGTTATATCATCATTACCAGGAGTTGAAATGAGATATTAAAGACACAAGCTAATTTTTTATTCTTAAATAGGTCCAATTTGATCAGTTCGTTGCTCAAGGCAGAGTTCTCCACAACTATGCTAATATCTTGGAGCTCCTACTTAGGTTAAGACAGTGCTGTAATCACCCATTTCTCATAATGAGGTACTGTCTCAACAGAACTTTTAACACATTGCTAATGCAAAAAACTCCAATTTAGACCTCCTGATGTGCTTATTTTGTTTCCTTATATGGCAAAAATTACAGCCGTGTAGATTCAGAACGATATGCAGACCTAGACAAGCTTGCTAGAAGATTTACTGAAATTCAAGGTTCAGAGGATCAAGGACCCTCTAAAGCGTACGTTGAAGAGGTTGTGGAGGGTATACGTCGCGGGGAAACAACTGAATGCCCTATATGCTTAGAGTCACCGGAGGACCCTGTGCTGACATCATGTGCTCACAGAATGTGTAGAGAGTGCCTCTTCAAAAGCTGGAGAGCCTCGCATTTTGGACCATGTCCTATTTGCAGGAATTTGGTCAAGAAACTTGATCTCATCACGTGCCCATCTGAAGGCCATTTCAGCATTGATGTTGAGAAGAATTGGAAAGAGGCTGCAAAAGTTTCAAAGCTCATGGAATACCTTGAAGAAACTAGGAGTTCTGGTTCTGGAGAGAAGAGCATTGTGTTTAGCCAGTGGACTGCATTCTTGAATCTCTTGGAGATTCCATTGAAGAAAAGAGGATTCGGGTTCTTGAGGTTTGATGGGAAGCTTTCACAGAAGCAGAGATACTCGGTCTTAAAGGAGTTTAACGAGACCCAAGATAAGACGGTAAGTGATCCTGAATCTGAGGCTTTGAAGGCATTTGTTACTTGGAGCTAAACGTTATTTTAAATGTAATCTGTGAATTATTTCAGGTTTTGTTGATGTCTCTTAAAGCTGGAGGTGTTGGATTGAACTTGACTGCTGCTTCTAATGTTTTCCTGATGGTAATATCTTCAGCAGTAATAGTCTCTAAAAACTGACATTTTTTCATTTTGTTTGATCAAGCCTTAATTTTACTGGCATTCTACAGGACCCTTGGTGGAACCCTGCTGTAGAAGAGCAAGCTATAATGAGGATTCATCGAATCGGTCAGAAGAGGACAGTTGTTGTTAGAAGATTCATCGTCAAGGTGATTTCTTTATCCCAAACTTATCACCCCATTATCTATGGGCATGCATTACCAAATGCAACAGATTACAGTGTTTATTTCTTAACTGAGATCCAAATCATGGTTCAGGACACGGTGGAAGAGCGGCTTGAGCAAGTCAAAGCTAGGAAGCAGCAGATGATAGCAGGTGCCCTCACTGACCAGGAAGTCAAATCAGTTCGGCTTGAAGATCTGAAGATGCTGTTCAGATGATCAAGCTCGTGTCAAATGCTCATTTGGATGGCACAGAGAAGTCCGGTTTTTTTTGTGTTTCAAGTCTCCTAGAATCTAACTTTTAGGTTTTTGTACATGTTAGTAGGCACTATTAGCCAAGCATTTTTAGGAGATGTCACTTTATTTATCATTTGCTGAATTTTGAATGAGAAAAACATGGTGGAAAATTCGATTCCACTCTTTTCTTTTTTGAGATTCAATGGCCTGGAATTTTTCTCTGAAGTTGTTTAATGTGGCTCTTAGGATCTTTGACCATAAAGTTTATAGTTGATTAGTAGCAAGATACGTTCACCAATATGACCAAACATCCATTGTTCCTTTGGAATCATAATCTCTTGCAATTACAATACATTGACAAGATTTGGTTGTTTATGAGATATATATTATCACTTACTTGGCAAGTAGTTAGCACTGTCATTTGGTTGTTTATGAGCTTGTAGTTAGAATTTGGAGTTCATATTTTTCACAATTCTGTTGGCTCTTCATCTCCTTGAGATCTTGTATGAGGTTCACTTTGTTTCTATTGATTGATCAAGTCACATTTCCTTTTTCTGTGCTCACTCTGCAATGATTTGGAGTGTTTTGGACTATGACTTCGATCAGAGGTGATCCACAGATTCTTGTGCTCTTTCATCTCTTCTTTGCATATGTTAAACAATCCAGAGTTTTTATGACTTGCCATGAAAACGTTTTTTTTTAAAATAAAAAGTAGCCTTCATTTGCCAAAAAAGTAAAAGAATTGCAGAAAGTTTAGCTAAAAAATGGATACTTCTATAAAAAGAAAGTTTCTTTAGGCCAAAACTGTAGCAAACTAATTCTTTCTCAGCAAATAAATTTCAAGGTAAAATAAATCTGTTGATTGTCCTTCCAGTCAGAAAACTGTTACTACTAAAGCAGATGAACTCGTTTTATCTCATTCTTTCTCAGCAAACTAATTAGTAATTTAGTATTTCTTTCTTGTGAAAGATGCTCTGTTAGTCTGTTCAATAGAATTAACGATGCGGATTCCAGGAAACTTTTGGAGTGAGCAAACACAATTCAATGTGATTTTATTTCCATCTTGTCTAGTTTTACAAGGCTGTAAATCGGAAACAGTGAGTACGTTGATGATGATTGATAGGGGAAATCAGGCAAACCTGTTAAAGTCTGGGAGCAACAATTTCCTTGGTGGTCAAACCAAGCTGCTTACACAATCCAGGATACAAGCTCTTCCTGATCTCGCCATAGATCTGGCCATTCCACTTCCTCTTCGCCAATCCCTCACCAAGGCGCAAGGCAGCCTCCGCAGTCTCCTCAGCGCTATCGTGCGCAGAGTCCACGATCCGCATCTCCACCGCCTCCTCCGCCCTGACCTTCGAGGCTCTGAGCAGAACGTCTCTCCTCGCCGCCGGCGAAGCCAGCTTCTCGGCGAAAAAGACGGTGAAGTAGTCCGGGAAAGTCATCCCGATGTCCAATTCGCTCATGTAGAGGACCGATTTGCCCTTGCCCTTGCGCATGAGCACGTAGTCGTGCGAGAGGGCGAGGAGCAGGCCGGCGGCGGCGGCGTGGCCGGTGACGGCGGCGATCGTCGGCATCGGGAAGGAGAGGAGGTCGGCGATGAGAGGCTTCATGTAGGAGACCATGTGAGAGAGGCGGTCGCGGAATCCGGATCTGGATCCGGACGATTGGGCCCAGGCGAGGTCGAATCCGTTGGAGAAGAATCTTCCGTCGGCGGCGGTGATGAGCGCGTGGGAGCCGGAGGCGGCGGCGGCCTCGGATTTGGCTTGGGAGAGAGCGGATCGGATGGAGTCGATGAGATCTGGATGGAGGCGGTGCTCGTTCTCGCCTGTTAGGGTTAGGACGAAGACGCTCCCGCGTTTCTCTAGAGTGCACATGGTTCCGGTCGGGGTGGCGGTGGCGGTGGCTGTGATCGGCGGCGACGAGTGGGGGTTTTGGAGGATCGATTGTGGAGTTTAAATCGGAAGGATAAGGAGACAAGTGGATTGCACCAGACGTTTGTTTTTTTTAAAAAATATTACACGCAACAATGACGTTAAACGCTACCCACGTTTATGGTTTTGATGGGACTTTGACTTAGAATTTGATATACTATACATGTGTATTGGGCCATACTATACATGTGTATTGGGCCGTCAATCCCGCGATTCGATCCGAGATATCCATCGATCCGATTTATTTTTATTTGTATCCAAACTAATCCATTTAAAATTCACCCGCATCCAATTCGATCCGTCATTTTTTTCGGATATTTGGAGCGGATACGAATTGAGGTTTCAGATAAGCGGATATCGAAAAATATTCGGTATATATTAATATATTTAAAAAAAATAATGTATAATTTAAATAACATGATGAAATTTATTCTAGTTTATAAGTAATATTGTAATTTGAACTTTAAGTAGGTTTAAATTAACTTTTATAATTAGTAAGCACAAGTTTAATTGGAATCTGAATCGAATTGGCGAATTCTCGTTGATCCGCTTCAAGTTTTGGCTTAAATTAATTTATTGTTTTATTAAAATGGATAGTTCAGATATCTGATCCAAACGGATATAATTCCTCGGATATCCGAGTAAAAATGGATCGGATACAGATCACAATTTTAGGCAAATATTTTTCGGATATTTGAGAAATCGGATCGGACCGGATCGTATATATCCAAATTCACGGCCCTACAAGTGTAGACCAAGTCCAAATCACTAAATAACCGATCAAATTGGCAAGAGAACCTAAACATACAAAAGGATGATGTTGAACCAAAAAAATAAAATAAAATATATATATATATACGAGATTATAAAATTGTACTTGGATCTCTTGGATCTCATGTATGATGGTATATAGTTTCTATATATACTAATATGGGCTCTATTGTCACGGGCTAAAATATGTGCATAAAAGCCTGTTTATAGTGAATTGTTCAAGCTATACTAAGAAGACCGATTGATTAGTGTGATGTCCACTAATTAATCATATGTATGAAGGCTTGTTTACGTTAACGATACGTACGTATACATGGAGCCACAAAAACTATATATACGAAGCTTGGGCCCCACGTACTACACTTTGGCAAAACTAAATGGAGAGGAGCGTTCAATAGTAGGAGCTAATTAAGGCCTAATTGAGGTTGACTTCTTCTCCTAAATCCAAGCCGGTGTAACGTCAGAATTGAAGGCTTTAAAGGCTTGTATAATTTAATTTGTAACCGGCTGATTTCAAGGGCAAACGGCTGGGAGATTGCAAAAGCCACGGCAATTTGGATAGCCATGTGAAACCAATATATATATACTGGCGGAAGAAGGAGGAGGGCTGGACGCACAAAGAAACCCAAACAAAGTACAAGAAACAAAGAAGCACAGAGTATACAAGTGATCTGCCAAACCAACAACAATCAAAGGAGTTGTCTCACGATCAAAACCACAAATTAGGTAATGATCGATGTCATCTTAAACTCTATTTGTGTGCTGATCATTTTGTTTTCTTTTTTGGGTTGCATGCTCATTCGATCAAAACCTTCAAAGGACCGCCGTCCGACCGAGACCGTCTTGCTATCAAAGACCCTCATTGTGTCTAGTCAATGATCGAGGCTGCGGTCGGGTGTCTCGATGCCACGTCGAAGACTCGTTTCAAGTCCTTATAGAAAGTCCGTTACAAGACCCGCGCCGCGCAACGGTAGTTGGCTGGAAACATGCCGTTTCGCCACTACATTGAAGGTCTGTACGGCGTCCATGGTAGTTGGATAGAAATGTTCCGTTTTGGCTCAAAACGTCTCGTTTCGCCACTACGATGGAGGCCCGTTCAGCGTCAATGATAGTTGGTATGAAACGTCCTGTTTTGCCACTACGGTGAAGATCCGTAAGAGGCCCGAAACGGAGTGCTTCTCCTCAATATGGATAATCGCAGCAAGGACGGCCGTTCATGCGAGCCTCGAGACAAACACCATGACCATATTGACGGAGTTTTAGTGACACGAAGCTGAGCGCTCCGCCACCGCGGCCCCAAAAGGGAGGCACCGAGATCCATATAGAGTTGATCCATGTCAAGCGTCCAACTTGTCGACCATCAAACCCAGTAAAAACAACAATGGAAGCAAGTAAAGATTACCATGGATTAAACAGGGGGGTGAGGTGACGATCGGGCTTCCATCGAGCTCAAACGACCGGCCTTGCTTCAACCAAATTCAACTTTGTCAAAGCACCTGCCATTAAGCAAAGAGGAGGAGTTTAAAAACAAAATCATGGGGATGGCTTCACAAATATATATATATATACATATATATATACACACGTACATTCATGTGAAAGAGCTTTCAAAGCATACCATACATATATATGGGGCATGTTCACGTGATATGTGTGTATATATCATTCAAATGGAGATGCCCAACAAAGTTAAAGACCCGATGGTTCGATGTCATCTCCAAGTAAGCACAAACTCCATATCAAAGCCCGTTCCAAAACAAAGTCGAAAGCCCGCTCCACATGGATCAAAGCTAGTCATGGAGGAGTTCAAGTGACTCTTCGAAGAAGCTCTCGATGATCCCGATGAAGAAGCTCGAACAAGTCCCCGATGAAGAAGCTTGAACAAGACCGTGAAAGCCATCGGAGATGTCACAATGGTGCCAAGACAAAGAAGAATGAAGCTTGACCCATTTTGAGGTGAAACATTCCGTTTCGAGCCTCTTATGGGTGATCACATTTACAATGCATCTACAACGTTGCCTCGTGATTAGCTTGAGACCAAGTGTTACTTGTGCCATCATATGTACGGGCCGGTCATCGTCCATGTCAAGTTTCTTCGATGATGACGTTGCCTACTCTACCATGAAGAATCCAAGTGAAGAGCCCATGAAAATGCAAGCTAAGGTGGCATGATCAAGCCTATATTACCTTCAAACTGAAGAAAGAACTACGTAGTTGGGTTCAAAAGCTTCAAGTGTCATATATATATATATATGACCGTATATAAGGGCTATGAACTCTACGTATTTCAAGCATAAAAGCCATATTTGTGCTAAGAGTTTGGCATTTATTTAGTGAACCATGCACATAGATGATTATGGTAAATATCCTCAAGTGGGTCATTTTGCATAAGCAAGAGAAACCGAAATGGAGAAGGTGATCCTGCATGGTAAGAGAAATGCCTTGTCTAAGAAAATTAATTCCAGGTTAGCCGATTAAACAAACAAAAAGATTGTACGCCTTGGATTAATCCTCTATCAAGGAGCAAATTTGTTGCGATATGTTGACGGGGAACGAGGTTGCACATATATAATTACAGTGCAAGTCAAAGTGATGCCGTATATATTGATGTATGTCAGTGTGGTATATTATACATGTACGTGGGTCGCATACAAAAATAAATCAAGAAAGCACATGCCAAATATACAACTCTCTGAGGCCAAGCATGCATTATGTTTAGTGTTATCTAACACTAGCTAGTAGCCACTGAAGAGGAGGGGCAATCCAACTCGATCGAGTTGTCGATCGTACTTGTTGTACATGATCAACGGAGCCAATAAGCTAGTGGTCTCCTAAGAACATCTTTCTTCCACTAATTAATTCTACAGAATTGGTGATCACACGAGGGAGAGTCTAGTATATGTAAATTCTTGAAGCCAAATGGGATGCATGTGTACGTATATGCAAGAAAGCTCCGCATGAAAATATCCAAATTTCTATGCCAAAATTATAGAACTACGTAGACTTGATTCCGTCACAAACGGATACGTAGGAAATTCGGCTTCAAAACGTCAAAGCAAGTATCGAATTCAGTCAACCACATCAAATTTGTTCAAGATCAAAATAAGACTTCTACAGAACTACGTCAAGACTTGACGCCTATAAAAGGCTACGTAGGTAGCTCGGTCAAGTGATACATGTATCGAGTACAGTCGTCAAATCCCAAACCCTCTCAAGAACTACGTAGACTTGATTCCGTCTCAAACGGATACGTAGGAAATCCGACATCAAGCTCATCAGCCCCGGATTCAGTCGCATGTCCAAAAATCAAAGTCAAACATCTACTAAGAACTACGTGTGATTTGATCCCCTTTAACGGGGTACGTAGGAAACTTGACATATAGCCAAATGCTCGTCGAGTTCAATCAAAATCTCAAACCAAAAACCTTAGTGTGAAAGTTAGATAACCCTTCATAGAAGGTGTGTCTTTTTCTTTCCACACCATGCAAATGATAGTGGAAACGAGCCTAGGCAACCCTTCCTAGAAGGTGGGTTTAAGCTCGTTTCTCTGATGCATGGAAAATCAACCCCAAGTTTTCTCTATGTATCTGTATTATTTTCAGAGTTGTAAGGATGTACAGATAAGGGTCGAACTTAAAAATTATATAAGATGTGTTTGTGCATAGTTGTTTTATTTTAACAATTTTTGCCTAACAGATGATACGGAGTAAAAACATGAGAGGTCACTTAAGCAACACCACGTTGATACTCGATACAAATAAGTCATCTCCGTTGCACAATAGCCCATGTTAATGTTGTCTCCCCCTATCTTCTATAGTCTTGAGTTCGATCACGACTTAGACCAAACATAACTCCATCTTAATCTATATTGGTTTTGATTAGATTGACTTAGGGCTTGTTTCACTTTTTGATGAAAAGATATTTTTAGTTGAAAAATGATGTTTTGAGGTGAAAATTTTGTATTGGAAAATGTGAAAGTAGAAATAAAGGATGGAGGTTAGAAAAAGGTAAAATAAATTTTTTGAGTGAAAAAATTGTTTTGGGACAAAAATGAACAAGCCCTTAGATGGGTTTTGTCAAGCGACTAGGGTCCCACACCCACATTCGAGTCAAAAAAAAAAGGTGCAACTGGAGGAATGAATCGGTTTTCCTCTGACCTTGAAAAGGCTCAATTCGAGATTAATCCAAAAGATTATATCTCAATGGGCTAGCTCAATAAAATCGCGCTCGATGCAATACCCAGTTGAAAGCATTCTCTTTGTCTGAAGCTAATTGACTCGAAATTGTTACAAAAATCGAAGACACTTGACTCAAAATCACTCATCCTATAATTATATGTAATCCTAAAGTCCATAGCCGAAATTATATGAATTTGTCCCATATAGTCATATCTGCTTGTAGTAAAGTATAATAAATTTGAGAATTTTCTTTTGTTATCTGTCACATCCCGAAGGATTTGGGTAGACTTAAGGAGAGATTAGAAAAGAAATAAAGATTTGATCGAAAAAAAAAAGAATAGAAATAAAGAGATTAAGAAGAAATGGAGTGATTAGAGAAGAGAAAGAAGACGAATCGGAGGAAGAAGGTTAAGGATAACAAGAAGAGAAAGTTAGGAGTTTCCATTACTGTATTCGATACCTCCGAATTACAAGCTAGCTAGGCCTTATAAGGCTTTAGGCAAATTTACACATTCAGCCCCATATTTTCCATATTACAAATATTGCCCTATCATTACATTATCCTCGAATTTCTGCCCTTATAGTGAAGTTTTGGCTTTTTTCGTTGGCGCTCCTCTAAGGTTGAAGTTGATTAAATTCAAGTACATCAATATGTTTATCACCCTTATATTTTTAATATTCGAGTCTTAAAATACCTAAACTCTTCCATTTTAAGAGGTTGTTTAGAAATTCAAAATTTCAAATCGAGATGGGTTTAGTTATGGATTTAGGTGTCGTAACAGTTAAATAGTAATATTTTAAGGGTGATGAATGCATCATATGCTTCTCTATAACTCCAAGAAAGCTTATGAAGTGACATGCATGAAGTTTGGACCCTAGATAATCTACCGCATAGACAATGTATTCATTTCCTTCAACCTTCTCACGAACATATTAAAAATCAATTTTGTTATGCTTGGGCTTGTTAAGGGCTACGAGTACATCATGGACGTTGCACCCATGCTGTCAACCTGAGAAAATTACTAGATGGTTAGGTAAAGCTTGTCAAAGATCAAGGGAAACTTTTTAAATCTAGTTGGTGTCGACAAATATGGTAGAAATGGTATAAAATTCAATTCCATTGCTCCAGTGGACAAAACACGTTTCTTTACAAGTAGTCAAATGATTGAGAATGTTCCGATAACTGAAAAAACCATATTGAGAACAAGAATTATCAACATGAAACTCCCATCCAACATTAGTGATCCCTTGTAAGAGCACTCCACTTACTCTTAGGTGGATTGTGCATGTATGCACAACACTTTTGTTAAGATAACCAACTTGAATTAAAGATCTCATAAGATTGTTACGATAATCAACTTCTAGTCTACTACTCATTTTGATAGATTTCGATGGACCAACTTGAATTAAAGATCTCATAAGTTGACGTGATGAGACTTTTAACCATGTCACATATAAGTTTGAGATACACCTTCTAACCTAAAAATAATAAGTTGGGGTTTCACTGCTTTTATAGTATAACTTGATTTTTATTAATTCTATGTTCCAAATTACTAATGGAACGTATTAAAGCATGTCACATATAAGTTTGAGATACACCTTCTAACCTAAAAATAATAAGTGGGGGTTTCACTGCTTTTATAATATAACTTGATTTTTATTAATTCTATGTTCCAAATTACTAATGGAACGTATTTTTAATAATTTTCTCCCCGTGATGCACAAAAACGTTAAAATGAAATATGTATTCATGTTAGAAATGGGAAAGCAACTTGGAAATGGTCAAATCTGGACAAGAAACAATCAAGATACGCTTTCATGATGCTTCTACTCTATTATCATCTCCAGCCCCTCTCATTGGCATTTGGCCTTCTCGAAGGTGTTCTTGGTGATTTAACGGGTGGCCATGTTCTATGTTAGCAAGTGTCATTAGAGCAGATCTAATATCTAGAGGAGGAACATGAGTTATTTGCAAAACCTGAGGTGGAAGACAAAAGTGGATGATGGTTATAGTATTAGGATTCCAAATGGTTATTGTCCTTTGACATGGTTAATTCGGGTAAATTGGTAGGTATTTAAATAGGTGGAGTATTTGTCAAAATTTAACACAATTTGATCCGATCTGTCCGAAATTTTGTGGGGTGAAACTCATTAATGGGTGTTCAACTCTACCTGATCAACCTGATCACTAATGGGTTGAAACCGGCATGGATCATTTGGGTTGATCCGAAAACTTGGTTTTGCAAAATAGTATGTCATTTTTATAGAACATTATAACACTTCTTCTATTTGGAAATATTTGTTATCATTTAATATCTATTACCACACTCATTTCTACTATTGTCTTCATTACTTAAAAAATTAAACAAATACATAATAAAGGATAAAAGATGTTTAACAATTGTGGATATTTAGAATCATTTGGCTTCTTAATTTTTAAGACAAATTCTAAGTCGACGTGACATGTATACCCGTAGAAATGGGGTATATTATTTTATTATATAAATAAATATTTTATTATTAAAATAGTATTAATTAATTTTTTATAATGTTTTGATAATCATTACAGTAATATTTTGGATTCATTGCTTCCTCGTGAGTGGTCAGACCAAGTGAGAAATATATATACTTTTCCTAATAAATTACCATAGTTTTTTCCAACAAATTTAGGCAGATATTAAGGCAAGATAAAAGAAAAACCGAGGAGTATATGTCAAGTGACTAGTGAGTACAGACTGTACACTTGTACAGTGTAGTGATAAGCGATGAATGCAAATTGGAGGGCGCAAATAAATCCCATATTTTGGGTGCCAAAGTCTCGTAGAATCAAACTTTAGGCTTTTTGTACATGCTAGTTAAGCAGTGGGAGGCAGCCATTGTGAGGAGATATGTCACTTTATTTGTCATATGCTGAATTGATTTTGAATGAGTTAAATATGATGGGAGAAAGGAAAATTCGATTCCACCCTGCAACATTAATTTCTAAAAGTATGAGATTCAACGGCCTGTAATCATCTGCTGACGTGGTTTGATAGATAGGATCTTTGACCATAAAGTTTATACAGTATTTGTGTAGTAGCAGGATATGTTCACCCATCCATATCTGACCAAAAACCCATGTTCACGTTGCAATCGAAATCTCTTGTTATATGTTTGAGATTCGTATCTTGACTAGTTGTCATGATACAATTTTGCTTTTCTAAAGTTTATACTTGTGTAATATATAGGCAGTGATGTTTTCTAATTGTTTCTTTAATTAGCGGTACCCGTCGTGCCATGCACGACTATGATTCACACTTCATATTTTGTAATTATTTTTATTATAAGCAAAATACTAATAAGTGAAACATATAATGAAAACTTTAGGATATGACAATGTTATTTTTTTTCTAGACAAAACAGAATATTTTTCAGATTTGTACTTACATGTACCAGATTATAGAGTATATTCTAATTATAAAACAGTTTAATAAATAAAAATTCACTTACTTTTTTTATCCTCAAATTTTTTTTTTCTCTAATGGTTATACATATCAATAAAATCATTATCCCTATTACCATAATTTTGAGATATTATAAGTCCATACAATATAAAATGAGCTATTTTAACAGTTATTTTGATATATAAGTCAATATAATACAAAATGAGCTATTTTAATGGTTATATTATTATTATGAAAGATAAAAGCTAAGCTATTATGAACATGATAATATATAATTTAAGTAGAACATATTAAATACTAATTTTTTGGGAAATCAAATCAAATCAAAACTAATTGTAGCTTAGATATGGAAGATCCAAATTGATTAAAAACACGGAATCAAACAAAAAGTTTTGTTGCTAAATTTTGACCATAAAAAATATTTGATTTAATTAGAGTTAGGCCATGTAGTGAAGGAGTCACAACAAAAAAACAAATATTCACATTATATATATTATGATTTAAAATGCATATTTTATTATAATTAAATATAAATTTTGTATTTTAAAATATTGAAATTAGGTCAAGATTCTCAAATAAAATTTACCAATTGTAAGTAGATCATGTTTCATTGAGTACGCAATATACAATGTATAAAATAAATCAATCAAAATAATTATAATTTTGATTTGTTTTACAATAATAAAAATAATAAAATAATAAAACATTGTCTATGATTTTTGCCAAATTGACGATCAACCATGAGGAGTAAAGATTTGTTTACTTAGTGAACATAATACCAAATCCTGGATGTAACCGTCAAATTACCCTAATTTGGTAGTACCAAATCAAATCATATCTTCTATTGTGATCCTCCAAAACAAAATAAGAAAGAGTAGAGCAAAATAAGCAAAAATAATAATAAAAATAAGATCTTGATATCAAAGATACACGGGAGTATTAACTAACATAATTTATTTATGGATAGTGTTGCCAAATTAATCATCATCATCTTCTTCTCCTCGCTCATGTTTGACCAAAACACGATCCAATAATTTAGGGTGAACGGTATACACGAGTACAAAATTTCAACCTAAGCAATTTGTTAATATGGGGAATTCTAGATATGAACGGAGTAAAAAGTTTTAATGTCGATCTGCTAGATGAACTGAGTTATGGTGGATCACTAAAAGAATTTTATGGAGACAAAAGATAAATCTCTCTAATGATTTTACGCGGAGATAATAAGTTGTTCTTGAAAATAGATTGGACAAAAAAATAGCGAATTCCTATGATCGAAAGAAATAGAAAAGAGAGTCATGCTTTAACGTCGTCGTCGACCATGTGCAACCGGCAATGATACCTTGAAAATTGAAATAGAAGAAGAAGAGTACGTAGTATGCAAATGCAAAATTTGATCAATTTGTGTATATAAATTATTTGTAATTATATGTGGAATGTTTTAAAATTATCGATATGACTTGTATATGACATGGATGAGTTTAAATGACATGGCTTATTAGTGAATAAAATTTTAAGACGTGGCTTAAGGAAAAAACGACATGTGGTAAAATCCGAAGTGGCGAAATATAAGAGTGACATGTGGCAAAAGCTGACGTGGCTTAATGTGGTGGCTCCAATCCTTAGTGGTTTTAAATATATATATAATAGATTCAACTTGCGAGTGATGTGGAGATTTTAGATTTAATCACTATCGCAAACATGTGTGAGTAGTGAGTAATAACTTTCCAAAAAAAGTGGTTTTGCTTATAAGATTTGTATGTTTGTGTTAGTTTGACCGGGTGAGTCCCAAAGGATCGGAACAGGCCACCATATGTAGACGTAGCATGGCAATCAAGCATATGCTCACGGCCATGACTTATGACTCATGACTGTGTGTAATTAAGTTGACCAAATTTATGAGACTGATCGAGATCTGTACTTAGTTTATTTTTGGTTGATAGCACTTCCCATGAGAGTCGAATTGGTGATCTTTGGACACTACCCTCTAGAGGGGTAACCGTTTGACTTGATGTCCAAAGACGATGTAGTCTATTTTTGGTTGAGGATACTGTCCATGAGAGTCGAACTTATGACCTTGGAATACTACCCTTAGAGGATCAACCGTTTGACTTTATGTCCGAAGACGATCTGTACCTCGTCTATTGATAGACTATTATCCATCACCAGGGCACTCTCCAGACTCGGACAGTTAACGAGTCAATGTATTGATGATGGAGTCCGTAATTTTACCGTCCAAATTGCAAGTAAAAATATCCCTTCCGAATTACCAATTATATGGACGAAGCCGCTCATCCAATTTCAGTGTTAAGCACGTGCAGTCCACACGCATCCATTGTATTCCTATAAGTACATGCTCCCAACGCCCAGCCATAACAAACAAACTTGCACCATCTAGCTAAGCAACCTGCAGAATCTGATCAATCCGGCCATCTCTCCGGGCCAATTCAAATCCCCTAGCTAGCTAACCACGCACCTAACTGAACTGATGGCATCTGAATCGGGGATGGGCCGGCAGGGGCAGGTGACCCGGCTCCAACGGAGAGCACCGGCTTCGATACAGACAACGACGAAGCGGTCGTCTCAGTGGGACGCCGTGGCCATCCCCTTGCTGTCCCCCGTGTCCTCGCCCCCCGCTCCTCAGCTCGATTATACTCGAAAGAGCGGCGCCCAATACCACCACCAGCAGCAGGCCGGAGCCAGCAACAATCACCTGCAGAAACCAGCAGCAGCAGGGGGAGCCTTTAAGAAGTGGCAGGCCGCCCCATTCCGCTACCAGTCCAATTAATTTGCCGGCGTATTTATATGCCCTTACTTTCTGTAACACTAATATCTACATATATACACTTGATATTATACGTACATCAGGCCACTCTCTCGATTCAGGTAGACTACTAGCTCTTTTACGGTTGTGCTTTCAAAGCTTCACTATGTTTGTTTGCTGCTTAATATTTGATGCTGATGTGTCCAAGTCGTCTTTGATTTACTGGATATATGTACTACCAGCCTGCCACATATGTATATTATTCATGTTGTTGGACTGCTGTATAAATCCAATCTTTTACTCAAATAATCTTCTAGCTAGCTGTGCTAGTAATTAGTTGAACATCCAAGCTAGATATTATATTAGAAGAATGTAAATTAGGTTTGGAAACCTGTTAAGTTAATATGCAGTATATATATAAAGCATGTACACATACTATATACATCAAAACTTAAAGAGCGCACATATACTTATCTAGTAGGAGTCATGTATGCCACCTTTTTCCCCGGGAAAAGGTTATATATTTTCAAATGGATCAAAGGATCGAACCAATGTAATAGATACAGAAGTTTTAGGAAATACTAGGAAAATTCACTCGAATGAACATTTTTGCCTGTGAAATAAGTAGTTTGATCAAACTAGGGCCAATTACCCAAATTTAAATTAGCCATATCAGAAGTGCGGAAATGGTAGTATCAAATCTCGACAAGACCGTGGGAAGCAGGGTTTCGAAAATTTGTTCTTGAATCCGATTCGCAACTTGCTATTCGCCTTATTGAGAGGAACTTGGCATCACACCATCCTCTCCATAGCCTGGTATCCCAATGCCAAGACTTCCTCCGCCAGGACTGGTCCATCCGGCTTTGCCACGTCTTTAGGGAGGCGAACCGCGTCGTCGACCGTACTCCCTCACCTCTTTTGCCTTTTCATACCCTCTAGGGGCCCATATGTTAGATGAGCCGCCTGATTGTACTTTGTTGCTAATTGAGGATGGTGTCACGGGGAAGTCCACCCCACGCCTTATCGGCGCCTAGGCATGTCGTTTTAATAAATTCCTGAGGGTGTCCCTCGTTCGACTAAAAAAAAATCTCGACAAGAACCCGGTCAAGATACATTTCCTCCGCTACTATATTATTCTCTCCATCTAACCCCTTGATGACGCATAACACGTCTTACGATTGACCCGGTTGTTCTTGGTTAGAATGATGGTTCCTGTGAAGAGAGCTTGCAATAGATGCAAGAGATCGAAACAAGAACAAATTTGAGCTGAAATTACAGACAAAATGAAGAGCTTTTCATTGATTTCAGTGTCTTGGAAGAAAAGTCTTGAAGCTACCTAGCAGCGGCTGAGAGATTATATATGCAGCAAAACCTAGGGAGCTGACAAACCGGAAATAAAATAGAGAGGAAACCGGAACAAACCGGCTAGAAAAAAGCAACAATGAACCGGAACATGATGTCAGCCAAATATCTCCATACTCCCCCTTCAAGCTGGACTAGGGATCAATAGTCCAAGCTTGCGAGCTAAGAAAAGGTGTTGTTGTGCTCCGAGAGGCTTGGTCATGATGTCAGCCAGCTGCAAACTCGATCGAACATGTGCTGTAGTGAGAAAACCTTCTTGAACCATCTCTCTAACAAAGTGACAATCTATGCACAGATGTTTGATCCTCTCATGGAACACTGGATTGGCAGCAAGGTACTGAGCTGAAATATTGTCACAATAAAGAGGAATTGGCAATGGAACTCTTATGTTGAAGTCGCTCAGTAATCCTTCAATCCAAACCAACTCACTCGCTGTTTGAGACATACTTCGATACTCACTTTCAGCTGAGGACTTAGAGACAGTTCGTTGTTTCTTGGTCTTCCAGGAAACTAAGGACTTTCCAAGGAAAACACAATACCCCGTGAGGGAACGACAAGAGAATGCACATGTTCCCCAGTCTGCATCGCTGTAGGCATGGATGCTCAGCTCGGAATCACTTGGATAGAAAAGGGTGCAATGAATTGTGCCTTTCAAGTATCGTAGGAGATACTTGGCTGCTTGCATGTGGGGTTGCCTAGGAGTCGACATGAACTGAGTTAGCTGCTGAACAGCGTAGGCAATGTCAGGCCTTGAGAGGGTCAAGTAAAGCAGCTTCCCAACCAACCTTCTGTAACTCTCTGGGTCAAGCACAAGATCTCCAATGTCAGGTCTGAGTTGTAAATTTTTCTGCATGGGAAAGCTGGCTGCCTTGCAATCCAACAGGCAGTGTTCTAAAAATCGGTCTAGGCGCCCGCCTAGGCGCTAGGCGGTGCTCCACCGTCCCGACTAGGCCCTAGGCGGTAGGCTGGACGGTTAAGTGGGCTAAGCGAGCACCTAGGCGGTTTAGGCGGGCACCTAGGCGGTGTAGGCAGGCACCTAGGCGGTCTACGCGGGTGCCTAGACGGCTGGGCTAGTTAGTTAGGTGGTCTAGGCGGGCACCTAGGCGATGTAGGCGGGTACCTAGACAGTCTAAGCGGGTGCCTAGGCGGCTGGGCTAGTTAGTTAGGTGGTCTAAGCGGGCTAGACGGCCTCCTAGGCAGGTTGGACGGGTCTAAGTTGAGGCTAGACGGGGCTCTAGGTGTCAATTTATACATAAATATTAAGACGAGATTGTTCCTTTTTTTATATTCTCACCAAATAAGCATAATAATCTTATATTTTCAATAAATTACAAATCCGTCTAGGCTCCGCCTAGGCCCCGTCTAGCCGCCTAGGCGCTAGGCCCCATCCCACCGCCCAGCTTCCGCCTAGCGTTTTTTAGAACATTGCCAACAGCTTCGTCTCTGTCAATAGATCCAGAACATATTTGCGTTGGTTCAGTTCAATACCTCTTTCTGACCTCGAAATTTCAATCCCAAGGAAGAATTTAGCATATCCCAAGTCCTTAATTGTGAAGGCATCGTGTAAGTATGACTTAGTTGCTTGAATCTCTGGCTCATAATCACCTGTCAGAATCATATCATCAACATACACCAGTGCAACAGTGATCTGGCCATTGCTGAATTTTACAAAGAGCGAGTAGTCATGCTTGGACTGAGCAAATCCTAAGTGAAGTAGGTGTTTTGTCAATTCGATGTTCCACTGCCTGCTGGCCTGTTTCAAACCGTACAAAGATCTTCTCAGGCGGCATACTTGGTTGGGATTGGCGTTGGAATATCTTGGTGGTGGAAACATATACACCTCCTCATCTAAATATCCATGAAGAAATGCGTTGTTAATGTCGAGCTGATGCAGATTCCATTTCTTCAAGGAAGCTAAAGCAAACAAAACTCTCACAGTTGTGAACTTAGCTACCGGTGAGAAAGTGTGTTTGTAATCTTTGTTTTTGATTTGATTGTAGCCCTTTGCCACCAACCTAGCCTTGAGCCGTTCAACTTCTCCATCAGGTCGAAACTTGATCTTATACACCCACTTTGATCCAATAGCTTTCTTCCCGGGGGGCAACTCTGTTAGTTCCCATGTATCATTCCTTTCCAAGGCTGCCAATTCTTCATTCATTGCGTTTTGCCACTGAGGATGGTGCTTTGCCTGATCATAGCATGTTGGTTCTGCCATGGACAATACATTGAAGAGTGATCGCAGATGCTCATCTGAATAATTATGAAAATCATGGACAGAAATAACATGAAATGCCTGAGAGAAACGGTCAGATTGCATCTGCATCAATGTTGAACCTTTAGCTGTGGGTTGGCACACAAAATCATCATATCTGGCTGGCATCTTAGTGACTCTCCCGGATCTCCTAGGAAGTATGGCAGGCAGATCACGCTCTGTTGGGTCTTCATTATGACCTTGTTCCAAGGAAGAGGGTGAAGGAACAATATTATTGTGGTCTGGTGATGTGGTAGAGGCGAGAGGTGGAGGAGAAATAGAATGATGATCACTTTCTTGCAATCTTCCTGATTGTATTTCAGTGAACTCATCATCATGGATGGGAGGCACCAAGGGCAACTGAGCCGGATCAGCTGCAGTCGCTTGTGCCTCTGGTTTGTTTTGGAAGGGAAAAAATGTTTCTCTGAAAATAACATCCCTTGAGACAAAAATTCTCTTGCTATCAAGATCTAGAAGTTTGTATGCCTTTTGTCCAGCCGGATAGCCCAAGAACACACACTTTCTAGCCGTTGAATCCAACTTTAATCTTTGATTCTTAGGAATTAAGGCAAAGCATAGACAACCCACAACCCTTAGAGAACTGTAATCAGGCTTTCTGCCATGTAATCTGTAATATGGGCTATCCCATTCAATCACTGACGAAGGAATTAAATTCAACAGATGTGTAGCACAGAGGATGCATTCTCCCCATAAATATTGAGGGAGATTAGCATGAATTTTAATTGCCCTTGCAATCTCAATCAAGCTTCGATGCTTCCGTTCAACTCGTCCGTTCTGTTCTGGATTCCCTGGAACTGATCGTTGTTGCACTATTCCTTTCATCCTGAGCAACTCAACCAATCTCTTCTGCACAAATTCTGAGCCGTTATCTGACATCATCATCTTAATTCTGCTATCAAACTGATTTTCAACATAACTGATAAAATCTCTGATCAGCACAAATGTTTGCTCTTTACTGTTCATGAGAAAAGTCCAAGTAGCCCTAGAGTAATCGTCGACGACGGTCAAGAAATACCTAGAACCATCATGGTTTGGGGTTCTATAGGGCCCCCAAATGTCAAGATGAACCAGTTCAAATATCTTAGAGGCATGTGAAGTGCTTCTCGGAAAAGGAAGCCTGTGATGTTTAGCTGCAATACAAGTATCACATTCAAAATTCATAAAACTTGAATCCTTAAAACAATCCATGTGTTCCATTCTAGACAATGAAATGTGCCCAAGTCTGGCATGGAGAAGCTCTACAGACTTCTCATTATTACAGACTGAATCTAAATTGTTTGTCAACACTGTTCTATCCTGACTTTTATTACAATTTCCAGACAAAAACTGGTTTCTATTCCTTCCTTCTTTCTTCACTTCACTTGAGTCAATCCTATAAAGCTCTCCAGCTCTTCTCCCTACAGCCACCACCCTTTTAGTTGTAGGGTCCTGCAACGCACATCCATGTGCATCAAAAACAAACACACAACATGATCTAGTGAGTAACTTTGATACTGAGATCAAACTGTGCTGAAAAGAAGGCAAATATAAGACATCGTCAAGTCTCAATTCTGGTGTCAATTGGACAGTTCCTGTCTCTTCTACCAATTGAGTTGCCCCATTGGGCAAGCAAATCATAATTGGCTTATTCAGCCTTGTAACATTATGGAGAATTTCCCTTCTATACGTTACATGGTCTGTTGCTCCTGTGTCAACTATCCATGAATATCCACGTATATCAATTGGTTTTTCAAAGTTCAAGGTTCCAACATTACCTGCAAACTTAGTTAAGGTGTTGATGTGGCTAGTTCCTGCATCTTCCATTATCCCCTTCCCTTTCACATGCCTAATCAGCTCTTGCACAGCATTCACAAGCGAGGTTTTTGCCCTAGAACTTGTTCCTTCTCCCCCGTCAGTGTCGAGAGGAGTACCAAACTGATCTGCATCCTGCACATTTGCCATGACCTTTCCTCCTGACTGGGACCTTGGACCCTTCCACCATTCCGGGTATCCCACTAATTTGAAGCACGTCTCCTTAACGTGTCCAATCTCTTGGCAAAAATCACATTTACGATCAGTCTTAGACCTTTTATAGTCTCTATCATTTCCATAGCCTGGCTTTCCCTGAGCATAACCGCTTGACTGACCACCAGCTGCATTCCCATAATTTCCCGGAGCTACCGAGCTTCCATTTCCTGATCTTCCAGCGTTCCTATTATGACCATAGCCACCTCTGTTTACTGCCATGATGTCATGGGAGGGAGAGATGTCTCCAGTGATCCTTTTATGAGTCTCAACAGTCATTACCATGTGGAAAGCTCGACTAACTGTAGGTAATGGATCAGTCGACAAAATGTTTCCCCTTACAGTTTCATAAGTGTCTGAAAGCCCCATGAGAAATTGCATTAGCCTAGTTGTTGAATCCTTGTCAACAATCCTTTTCATCAAAGCACACCCACATTGAGTGAATGCCCCACAAGTGCAAACAGGAATCCCTTCTACAGCAGACAATTCTTCCCAGGCCCTCTTTAGCCTTCCATAATAGATACCAACAGAGCTATTCTCTTGCTTAATGCTACTAATCTCTTTCTGCAACTGGTATATAAGCGGAGCACTAGACTCCGCGTACTGTTCCTTCAGCTCGTTCCATAGTTCCTCAGCAGAGTTCACATAGATAAAATTCTGAGAAATTTCTTTCACCATGGAATTCAAGATCCAGCTCATAACCATGAAGTCACAACGCTCCCATCTATCGTAGTCATCATCTTCCCTATCAGGTCTAGGATATTTTCCATTAATGAACACCAGTTTCATTTTCGAACCTATGGCAAACTTGATGGCTCTACTCCAGCTCGGAAAATTAGAACCATCAAAGGGGGTAGAAACCAATTGCATACCTGGAGAGTCAGAGTTTGAGATGAAGAGCGGGTCAAAGTTGCCGTTGTTTCTAGCTTCTCCTCGACTGGTGCTTCGTTGACGGTCAACACCACGCCCTCTAAACCCTCAACGCCCTCGTCGAGCTCTTCCTTCATAATTTCCATGAAGGTCTCGCAGATCACGGTCTGTGCTTCTCGAACGAACATCCCTCAGCGATTCTCTGTCAGCCTCCATCTTCTCAGCAAACTTCAGAGATTGAAATGGTCTCAAGTCGCAACCGTAGGCTCTGATACCATGTGAAGAGAGCTTGCAATAGATGCAAGAGATCGAAACAAGAACAAATTTGAGCTGAAATTACAGACAAAATGAAGAGCTATTCATTGATTTCAGTGTCTTGGAAGAAAAGTCTTGAAGCTAGCTAGCAGCGGCTGAGAGATTATATATGCAGCAAAACCTAGGGAGCTAACAAACCGGAAATAAAATAGAGAGGAAACCGGAACAAACCGGCTAGAAAAAAGCAACAATGAACCGGAACATGATGTCAGCCAAATATCTCCATAGTTCCAATCACCTCGAAACTCGAATCTCAACTTGACCAAAAGGAAAGCTTGTCGAGTTGAATCAGTCAATCGTAAATCGAATCTCACAATCTAGAATCAATTAAGCGCCACTTCTCATGATTCTTAAATGAAAGCAATTTCCGTTTTAAAGAACACAAGTGTGTCTTTTTGCAGAAAAACTTATTTGCCCTCTCTAGGGTTTTTCATTAAATTAAATAGAAATATATATATATCTATACAAGTAAAATACACATGTCACGACTCGTGACAAACCACTGAGGCCAAAGTGGCCGCGTCACAGGTCGTGACAGGGGGCGTCACAAGTCGTGATGTTCTCCTAAGTCGTTGTTATGGCTCGTGCCAGATGGCCACTGCTCCTGATCGTCCACTGAGTGTTCCCAGGCCTCCAAACGGTCTTCAAACTTGACCAACGTCTACAAGGCTCGACATTTCCTTGACTTGGGTTGATTTTTTGCTCCAATGTTGGCCCCCATGGAGTGGTTGAACAAGCCGAGACGAGCCCTATAACTCTATAAGAGTGAAAAGGCTCTTAGACATCTTCTTACCCTTAAGTGATTGGTCCATCTTGTTAAAGCATGGTGTTGGATTGAATCACGTCTAGCACATTCATACTTAAGACCGTATCACTACTCTCGTTGGTGTATGGCCTTGTCCCCTTTGTGAATAGTAAGTGGATGGTGGTTGCTG
Organism: Polygonum maritimum; assembly: GCA_963924305.1. Lineage (NCBI taxonomy): Eukaryota > Viridiplantae > Streptophyta > Magnoliopsida > Caryophyllales > Polygonaceae > Polygonum > Polygonum maritimum. Next base: position 13,566,209 of record OZ002737.1, on the reverse strand, counting down.
CTATTTAATATCTATGATTATGAAATATATATATACAGGGCTAGGTTCCGGGTAATCAACAAAGTCTTGTTGGAATGGGAACGAAGACATGTGGCTCAAGATTGCAGCTAGCTAGGAGCGTAATTTGTACGGTCATAAAAGTGAATACAAGTAAAAGTGAAGTTGGATCAGCAGTCAACATATATACGTAGCACATGCTTTAATTTTGTGGAGAACACAAACACTTGAGGGCCAGCTTACATATGCTCTTACCCTAGCTTTATATGGAATATATCAAAGGGGAATTGACACATATCATATCTTGTTGTACGTAGCTTAACCCGAAATAAATAAACACACATGTGAATTGTCAAATCCAAACCAATTATTACATACACATGTCAATTTCATAAGATCGATCCAGAATGAACCAAGCTTAAGCATATGTTCGCTAAACATAAAAATATAGTGTGTCTTCTTAATTGATCGAGTTATTACATCAATTACGTACCTGTTTACTGTGCATGATATGTGACGACACTTAATTGGCTTCTTCCAACGTCTTTTTATCTTGCTTTTTCTTTCTTGTTTTTTGTAATCTTCTCAACTTTGGAGTGAGTTTCAGGGCCATTCAAATCGGAATATTTTCCATATATATTTCAAATAAGGGCTTACATCATTAGACAATGAACGGTGGTGCTAGGTCACGAACTCGAGCTATATGATAATTATATCCATTCTCAACTAGCTAGCTAGTTTAATTTAAGCGATAAACACAACGGTGTGATGACTTTGATCAATTCAACGGAGTTGTCCCTAAACTATCTCTCTTTAACGGTTTTATCAGCGTAGATAATATATACCGCGTTGAAAGAATTGAATACGAAACTTGCAATAAACGTACGTACGTGCCCAATCTCTGATCATATTGTTAAATGTTAATTCCAAATCCAATGCGGTGGAGTTAGCACATAACATCGATTTGGGCCTTTTTTAATTACGATTTTTCTATTGTGTGTCATAAATAAGCCGTTAATAATGGAAATATTTTGTAAGTACGTTTTAAATTTTTTATTTTTTAAATTTTTTTTGTGACGGGTTCAATCTTTTCCTTTTAGGATTTTAGTTTCTGTTTTTGGTATGCTTATCATGTGCCGCCCTTAGGGCACACAATAGAAAAACCGTTTTAATTATGATCAAAGACCTTTAATCAGCCGCCGTTCTCCCCTTCCATCTCTGGTTTTGTCCAACTCGATCAGTTCTTCGCCACTCGCCACCACCATCTACTATTTCCTAATCTTCTACGTCCTCATATTATAGTATAAATTGATGATATATTTATCAGCACCTTTTTCTTTCTCGACCAGGTTTTTGAGCATTACCTTACTGACAAGGTTTTTCTTCTTCTTTGAGGTTGTTTAGGTCAACGTATGCTAAATGAGATGCTATTTTCAAGGTCATTGTTTAATTTCGATCTTGGTCAAGATATGTTAGAAAGAAAGTAGTGTTTCGACCAAAAAAAGGGAAGAAAGTAGTGTAGAAAGTAAGGATGGAATGTGACAAGAAAAGAGTTCTACTACTTTCTAATAAGAACGGCTCTTCTTTTGACTAAACTTAACATACTTAGAAAATGATTAAAAAGAATGGTTCTCATCCATCTCGACTGATATTCCAATAGGACAATAGAGAAAATCAAAATGAAAGAATACTTTCAACCATACACATTATCTTTCTTAAGCATATATATGTAATGGAATCTGGTGCCCAATATTAGTGTAGTGTCTCTTCAAGCAATAACGCCCGAGCCCATGGTAATGCTACATTTATAATAATAATAAATAAGTGGTCGCAATAGAATGTGCATAATTTTCAAAAGGCTTGTTTTTTCGTATAAAATTCTTACGATATATACTCTACTAAAAAGTTTCAAAAATCAAACTAGTTGTCAATAATTGAACACCCAAATTCGACAGCTTGAGGGCGGTGAGCTTTTTCATATGGGCCCATTGGCCCAATATATTTGGGCCCTTAAAATCAGATTCTAGGCCCATCAATTATTCGTCTGATATATTTGGCCCAAATCTTATATTTCTCTTGCTTGGACTCGGTCTGGATGCTTCTCCTTCCCCTGTAAGAAATCGAAGTTTGTTTACTGTTTGTTTCCTCCTTGTGCCCTCTGTTGAATCGCATCGAAATTGGAAGTCGTCGTGCAAAGGAAGAAGACTCGCGGTTGATAAATCCGCCACTGATGAATAACAGAAGGTATCTTTTCTCTATCTCTCCCCCTAGTTTCCGATTTTGATTCGCCAGACTTCGCATTTATGAGCAAATCTGATTCACACTTGTTAGACGTTTCTGCTCCTTTTGATTCTTAATTTGGTGTTGGTATCGATTTTCTTGTGATTAGATATTTTCACTGCTAGGAACTAGTTCCAGTTTCTGTGTATGATTTTAATGTTCGGTTTGAGCTTCCGTGTTTGACTCACATTTCTTGATCCGGGAATGTATCAGCAATCTTTTGATTCTAGATCCACATTGATATTGAGATACACAGAACACGTGCTATAGTCCTGATTGCCATTTGCCGATGCATTTTGAAGCTGAATTTCGGATTGAAAGGAGATATAACTAACACTCGGATTTGAAAATAACATTAAATCAAAATTGGTACATGCCTTGGTTCTTAGTGCTGGAGATTGAAGACTTACTCTAGTGACAGTTATTGGATTTGATAACCAGTCTTAACTATTCTTTTGCTCTTTGTAATGGCTCTTAAGATTATTATGTCTTCTCTGAGTGTTCAACTAGAGGCTATTGTTATAAGTCATGTGGTTGTTGCAATTTTTACTGATTGAGTTGAAGCTATTTGTATCCTCAAAGTACCTGCCTTGCTTTTATATCTGTAGCATATACACTTGGCATCTAGGGATGGGTTCTTGCTTTGAAAAAACAAATGCTGTCTAATGCTTTGTTGTTTGATGAACTTCAGTCTCTGGATAACAGAAGTATTTTCAGTTGCTATTTGACGAAATACTTTTTGTATGGTTGGGAGGGGAAAAAATTCGATGTTAGTTTTCTCCAATATATTGGCAAAACCAATTAATTATTTTGCATACACCCAAATTACCAGCTGAACCACTCTCAGATCTGTATTGGGACAAGGTGATAACTGCTCGTAATTCCCTTTTTACTATTTGAGAACTAGAAGAGGTCAACCTTCCTGATGACTGGCGAATGGTGATTTGCTGTGCTTCACAATATCTGTGTCATGGTGGGATTATTTGAGAGTATAGTCTGCATTTTTAATGTTAAGATTTGCGTAAAATCCCCGAGGCATTTTCTCTAGGTATATCTGTATGTTGTCAATGTGTTATGTTTTCACTAATGCTAATGCTTTTATTTCCTTTGTTCACTTTCATCCAGTACGCTATTAAAGTTATGGCATCTGTGCAGTTTGGGTGCTTGTTCCTTGTGGGTACTGTCAATTTAGAGCTAGTAGCCTAATTTTTATTCCTATTTGGCTATATACAGGGAGCACCGTGCATCAAAATCTTCTCTTCTTGATAGCTTTGATGGCATTGAGGAGGGTGGTATCAGGGCATCTTCATCATATTCTAGTGACTTCAGTGAGCATGAGAATGACAAAGCTATTGACAGCTTGAAAGATAGAGTCACTTTTCTGAAGCGAGTATGTCATGCGTTCCAAGTTATCCTTACTCTATATTCCTTTGTCCTTTTTTGAAATGCTATGATATCTATCAGTAATGTTTCATTAGAGTTTGATAAGAAGTAGGACAGTGGATTTTATAATACATCTGAGTTATAAAAAGCAGGAAAAGGAGGGGAGGGCTATTGGATAACTTACTTGTAACGATCAGATATATCACAATCAAATGATTTGAATATGCCAACTTAAGAAGTAGGACAGTGGATTTTAGAATACATCTGAGTTATCCATTCTATTTGGTCTGCAGCTTCATGGAAGCTTTTCTGAACATATAGGCCTTTCCCTCTTTGTGATCTGCAAACAGTGCTGTGTGCGTCTGGACTACTTTAGGTGTTGGAGCTGTTTATTATAGGAATGGTTGTTGCTCTCTAGGGTACACATTTTAGTAGTTCAATTTATTTTATTTGTTGTGGAGCAAGCTTGTGACATGCCTGTGGGCATGTGGATAAGGTTGTGGGTAATGCTTATCTATTGGAATAATCGTTATGTTATACTGATCTTATCTCCACAAATAAAATCATGAAATTCATGTACCATAAATTGAACATATGATGCTTGTTCTCCATAAAATAGGCTATAAAGTGTCCTTTGAGAAATACCTCTACCAGCCTCATCAGTAGTTGGTTACGGCATTAGAAGCTATGTTCTGTGTGTATTCATTATTATAAGTTACTCTTAGCTTTAATTAGTTTCAAACATCTACTTCACCAGATTAATTTTGCTCCTGCTGTGTTGTTTTCATTGGATTGATGTTGCTTACTTTATGAAATTGTTCAAGTTTTACGAGAAATCCCTACTGAATACCAAAAGTTCTTTAAAAGGATTCCATGAGCCTAGAGTTCGAAAGTTATGAATGAGTGAAATCATCATACATTGTGTTATCACGATTGAGACTCTGCACACATTGCTCTGCAATTTCTTTTGTACATGTATTTTCTATCTTTCCCTCCCTGCAAAAGTTCAATCGAAGATAGCAGTTCTTAGATGCATACGAGAGTTAACTCTTTGGAGGTCTCTTTTAGGTGAGTAACTTCATTCTTGCATTTTGCTTCTATTGACAGCTAACTGGTGATATACATGACGAAGTTCTCAACCATAACCGCCTCTTGGATAAAACGGTAAGCAAGTCACAGTAGCTGGTAAATCCTGTCTACTTGTAAATTTTGAGGTTTGCACTCCTTTGACATATGCTATTATATGTCAATATGTAGGGAAATGACATGGACTCATCCAGAGGAATATTATCAGGGACTGTTAACAAGTTCAAGATGGTAGATGCCTCATGCTTCATTTAAGCTCTTACATCTTTCTTTGAAGTTGGCAACTTCGTGACTAACACTCAATTACTATTAACATATATAACCTATTGACAGGTACTTGAGAAGAGATCAGGGCGTACAATGTGTAGGCTAGTTGGGTATTTCGTGCTGTTGTTCTTGGTCTTGTATTTCCTCTTCAGGTCAGCACGGTGATGAAATTGATTAATTTAATTGTATTGATAATATAGCCTTTAAAACTGAAACTCAATACTTAACTTGACAGGTTCATAAATTACATATCCTCGTAAGAATATCATTTTATTTACATATCTTGTTCTTGTTTAGGGTCCTGCGACACTTCTGATGCTGAAACGAGAACCCAGGGAACGCGTACAAGCAGACCCTTGATTTGGCCATGCCAGGGTATATAGTGTGCAGTTTACTTGTGTACAACTACAGTTAAACCCGCTGATACGGCGAAGAATAGCAACAATTTTCACAATTCGATTGCCAAGTGAAATATGCAATATATAGAATATGCTCTACTCACCTAGCCAAATGCAATTGACCCTTTAGGGTTGTTCACGTTTTGGGCAATTTTTAAGGTTTTGAAGTCCTATATGATTTGGGCAAAATCTGATCATTGGAACTTGGTCCCAATTATATTTGAAATTGAAGCCATCTTGTGTCCCAAAATGGGAAATAGACCGTGGTGGAGAGGGGATTAAAGGGTATGCACTAGCCGAAGGGGTGCGCCATACTGTAAGAGAGGTGAGCGGAGCTGGTGTCGATATTAGCTAATGCTATACTACTGCTGGGCTTAGTTGTTTGCATGGTTTAGCGGTGAACTTGTTTTTAAGCTCTAAAAATGTTAAACCAAACGAGGGGGTTTGTTTGTATAACCAATGTTAAGATGGGAATTCTTGGATCAGATTATAAGGTACTCATACGACTCGAGTGGCGTTGAGATTAAGATTTTTGGATTGGATCGTTGCTCGTAGGGTGTTCATAAGTCATAACTAGTTAAGCATTATATCCGTTCATTAATGCTTGGTTATCACTTATCCCTGATTTTGGTTAGTGTAAGTGAATCAAACTGAACTGTTAATTTTGGTTAATCGTAGTTCAGTTAATCAATATTTTGGTTTGATTTTTCGGTTAAACAATTATGTAAGTTTATTTTAAACAATTAAGTATTAGAGCAATAAATTTTAAATAAATAGGAAAAGATGAATATCAGTAACCCTCCTCTTCAAGTTAATCAATTAAGTTCATTATGTAAGTTAATCAATTATGTAACCCTCCTCTTCAAGTTGGCCTTTGACATTATTATGGGAAAGATGAATTTGTGGACAAGCTGGGCTATGGCATATCTCCTGAATATACACTCTTTTTGGACAGTAAACTGTTCTGTAGGAAATTCCTGGATTTGGAAGGAAATTTTAAAGCTGAGAAATAGGTTGATTCAGGATTTGAATATCAGTAATGATAGTGCTCTTAATCAGTGCAGTGCTCTTGCTAAAGCAGATGGTAAGCTTAATTGTCAGCTGGTTTACAATCTTTTCAGACATCAGCATCCTACTCTTCCTTGGTGTTCGTTAATTTGGCATGGAATTCAATCTAAGAAGTGGGCTTTTCATTGCTGGCTTGCAACTAATAAAAAGCTTCCAACTGCGAGTAAGCTTTGTAATTGGAGGCTGATCCACTCTAATAGATGTATCCTTTGTAGTTTGTGGTACCTTTGAGGAAAATGAGGATCATATTTGGTTTGCCTGTCAGTTTGTGAAGGATGTGGCTGATATTGTGATGAGCTGGTTGGGCATTCATATTCGCTTTAGTAATTTGCTTAGTCTTTGGGGTTGGTTTCTTCAGTGCAAGAGCAGGAAAAACAATATTTTTCAGACAAAGCTGGCTGGCATGATGTGCTTGATTTATCAGACTTGGCAGATCAGAAATGAAGCAATTTTCAAAGCTGCTAAACGAGTAATCCAGGAATGTGCAAATGTGATAATTTCTCTTTGCAAAATCAGATTTATTGTTAAACTCAAGATTGATGGCAGAAGAGGGCAAGCTCTTAGGAACAGGCTGCAACTTTAATTTTGTTTGGTTGGCTTGGTTAGGTGGGGCTGTTGAGTTTTTTGGGGGCTGTTTTGAGAGAAATGCCCTTGATCCCTTATTGCTGAATGTTTTTGACTGATGTCAGGCATAAGGAGGCAGTATAGGGACTTGGCCTTCATTTTGGCATCGTGAACCTACCTCTTTTAGTGGTTTTGCATAAGGATGAAGTGGTCTTGGTTCCTTGCTGGGCTTTGGCTATCTCTCTCTTTTTGTTGTTTTTTTTTTCCTCTGGGTTTAGATTTTGGGTAGCTTGTATCTTGCTGTCCCCCCTCTCCCCACTTTGTAGAATGGTTTTACTGATGTAAGCCATAAGGACACTGGTGGGGGTTTGTTCCTCATATTTGCATCGAGCGCAGGCTAGTGAGGAGTGTCTTGGACATTAGGATTCACTTGTCTTGGGCCTTGCAGGAAGTTCGGGACAGCGTTAGGGCTGTGTGTATTTTTGTTTTTTTGAGATTGTGCTTTGTAAACTTCTCCCTTTCTTAATGCATTTTACCATTCGCAAAAAAATAAATTTTAAATAAAAAATAAAATAAAAACATGATTAAACTCAGTTTTTATTTAAAAATTTGTTCTTGTATCGTATCACTTTAGTTATCATGAGCAAATGTGTCACGAGTATATATATGTTATTAATTGTGTGGCATCTTTTTTGTGAGCCCGTATGTGAAATAATTTCAAGGATTCCTTTTTACATTATATTGAGTGATTGACTCTCGTATAACAATTATTACAAATGAAGACGAGAAGATTTAAACTACATCATCACCTTAAAATCCTAGAGTTTAACCACTTAGATAAAGCAAAGATATCTAAATGTTGGAAACATATTAACATATTTTCTGGTTTTTTGGTTAACCGCTATTTTCAAAATTGCGAACCGAAATCAAGCCGACAAACCAAAATTTATTTTGGTTCGATTAACATAATTGAAACTTCAATATTCTTTATTAATAATATCTTATAAATATGATTATTTAGTCCTAATATTAATGTAATGATCATAACATGCATCAATATTGTTGCCCTATTGGATCGACTGGGATCAGCCGATGACCTTTCGCAACACAACCTAAACTGACCCCAACGGTTACTCAATTCAAACTTAAAATGATTGTACTGATCAAATCTTGGAGAGTGTAACACAAGGTTAACTTATAGAAATACAATGTATGAATTACCCCATAGAATTTCTAAACCGGAATGGTCCATGACCAAGACGGAGAAGAAGGAGCTAAAAATCATTGTTTTCCTACTAATTTTGTACTCTCCTATCCTTAAAGGGAGAGCGTTTTTAGTAGCTGATGTCCACTAAGGGACCGTTGCCAAACGGAACCTTACATGAAGTGTTGGTAATAGACTAATAGTTTTTTTTTTTTTTTGAAATAGGTAAACCTTAGGCTCCCTTTCTAAAAAAGGGCCAACCTAGATCATCCTTACGGACGATTGTACTAAACTCCTTCAGGAGGAGAACAAGATCCGGATTTCTAGATTCCGGGGTTGGAAGAGTCACACTTCCTGAGTTAACACCGACAAAGTTGTTATAGTGGTCCAAAAAAGAGTCTGGAATGTCTTTCCTGGCCAGAAAATCTGCAGCTTGGTTGCATTCACGGAAACAGTGGAAAATTTTGACCTCTGAAAAGCTACGAAGGATATGGGAGATATCTTGGATTATTGTTGCGATTTCCCAAGGAACCTTCCAGATCTGCTTCAGGCTATTGATCACACTGAGATTGTCACCTTCAATAATTATTTTGTGCAAGTGAAAAGATGCAGCCCAACGTACAGCTTCCAAAAGCGCAAGAGCTTCAGCCTGCAAAGCATTATGAGCACGACAGGGCTGCCTATTTAGAAAGAGCACCCCACCATCTACTGAACGGAAAACAGACGAGATGTGGGAGCTTCCGTCTGGCTTTAGGGATGCATCAAAATTTATTTTTGTCCATCCCGATTCTGGTTTGTGCCAAATAAGGGGTTTAGGATGCGAGGATCTCTTCTTTTCCCTTGGTTCTTGTATGGCCATCTTCCAAGTGGTATATGTCTTGAATATAATATCACACAAAGATGCAGGGTCCACTCTTGAGTCGTTACCAAAAATTGTGGAGTTTCGGAACACCCAAACCTGCCACCATAAAAAGCAAAGGAGATCAAAGTGGTCATTTGTCCTACGGGTATGGTCAAGATTTATTATAAAATTATTGTGAAAAACAAGAGAGATTGAAAATCGGAATTTTTGTTCCAGTTGGTGCACAAGTGACGTGGTAAAGGGGCAGTGGAAAAAAAGATGATTAGTATCTACCTCTGCACTATCACAAAGGCAACAATTGCTATACACCTTGTGATAGTGTCGGTTAAGTCTCTCCGTAGTTGGGAGACCGTCAGAGCATGCTTTCCATAGAAAGGATTTAATTTTGGCCGGGATCTTGAGACTCCAAATCCAGGCCCCATCAAAATGATTACGCAGACTCTGTCGATTCAGTAGCTGTGTGGCGGATTTCACCGAGAAAGCACCGTCTGAAGCTGGGGTCCAGATGATACGATCTTCGACATCTACGATAGGAATGTGAATATCACAAATTTGATCAAGTATATTTCTTGGGATGATCTGGGTTAGTTTCTCAGTATCCCATTTCTTGTCATGAGTGATATAGTCGGAGACTAAAGCATTAATGTTGCTACCATCAAAAAAGGGGGATAATGGAGCATCAGTAACCCAGTGATCTGTCCAAAATCGGATATTTTGACCCGAGCCAAGTTGCCAGCGTATCCCACTGCGAAAGGTATCCCGTAGCAGTAGGAGACGGCTAAACTGCCAGGAGAGGTTTGGTTTTCTTTCGTAATCAAAAATGTTGGAAGTGCCAATGTATTTTTCAGTCACGATCCGTACCCACAAATTAGTTGGTTCAGTAAGAAGTTTCCATAGTAATTTTAGTTGGAGGGAAATGTTTACCGTTTCAGCGGTCCTAAAGTTGAGACCACCTTCATCTTTAGGAGCACAAATTCTGTCCCAGGAGATGAGGGGATGGTAGCCCGGTGTGTGCTTGTTCCAGAAAAAGTCTTTGTTCACCTTATCAATTTGGTCCAAAATTTTCTTGGGAAGAAGGAAGCTTTGCATTAGGAAATTTGTCTTAGAGGTGAGATTAGCTTGGATTAGGACACTTCTCCCAGCTTGGGACAAGGAGTTAGCTTTCCATCTGGATAATTGTTTTTTGAGGTTCGTTATAGCTTCATCAAAGATTTGGTTCTTAACCCGTCCCCGAACAATCGGAATCCCCAGGTATTTCTCCAAGTTTGTTGTAAGAGGGATGTTCAAGAAACTTGCTAGGGTAGAAGCCTCAGAGCGCGGAATATTACTAGAGCACTGAAGGCTACTTTTATGGAAGTTTATGACAAGACCGGTTTTCTGGGCAAAGCTATCTAAGGTTGACTTGATAAACTTCATACATTCTTGACTGGCATTGGCCAAGATCATGGTATCATCTGCAAAGCTCAAAAAGGGCAGACAAGTGCCATTTTTAGTTAGTTGGATTCCCACTCTCCGGGCAGGGCTTTCAGCTTCTCTTGTTAGGGTTCTTGCAAGAAGCTCCATGGCTATGATGAAAATATAGGGTGCAAGGGGGTCGCCTTGCCTAATCCCCCTCATTGGTTTAAATACAGGACCTGGTTCATCATTTACTAGGATAGAAAAGGACGTGGTAGTGATGCATGTCATGACCCAACTGATCCATTTTTGGTGAAAGCCAAATTTCGTGAGTATTTGTCTGAGAAAATTCCAATCAACCTTATCATAGGCTTTTTCCATGTCAAGCTTGAGGGCCATCCACCCTTTTTTTCCCCTTCTTTTTACGATGAAAAGAGTGAAAAATTTCATGAGCTAGAAGGATATTATCTTGGATTACGCGACCTTCAAGAAAGGCCCCTTGCAGAGGGTGAATAATCTTGGGAAGGATGCTTCGAAGTCTGTTTGCCATCAGTTTGGTGATAATTTTGTAGACCGTGTTGCATAGGCTTATGGGGCAGAAGTGGTTTATGTTCAGAGGTTTTTCTATTTTCGGGATTAGGGCAATGAAAGTATGGTTCACTTCTTTAAGCAATAGGCCAGAATGGAAGAAGGATTTAACAACCAAGTTAACCGAGTTCCCAACCACATTCCAGTATTTCTGAAAGAAATCGGCAAGATAACCGTCAGGGCCAGGGGTTTTGTCTTCAGCAAGCTCAAAAATGGTCTTCTTTATTTCTTCAGTGGTTGGGGGTCGGCAAAGGAAATCATTGTCCGTGTCAGTCACCAGTTGCGGAATGATTTCTAGATCTTGAAGGGATAGTGGATTGGAGACGGGGATGGAAAAGCGCATTTTGAGTTCATTTGTAATTTCTTGTGTAATTTGCTCATGCTCATGGATTGTGAGACCTTGGTTATTTTGAAAGGAACGCATCTTCTGTTTATAGCTTCGTATCTTGGCCATGTTCTGAAAATAGCTGGTGTTCCTATCGGACAGCTGCACATGTTTAACTTTTGCTCTTTGCTTCCAGTATAGGTGTTGGAACTCCAAGAGACACTGGAATTTCTTGTTATGTTGCTTAAGTTTTTGGTGAATAATAGGGCAATGGGGGGAGAGCAGAAGGTCATTCTGAAGTTTCGCAAGATGTAGTTCTGCTCTTTTTAGTTGGTCAAAATTATGCGATAGTTTCGATCGAGCCCATTCCTTAGAGTGCTTTTTCAACAACCTCAGTTTCCTGCATAGTCGAAACATATAAGATCCTTGGATTTTATATTTCCATACTTTTTTGATCATTGGTTCATAATCAGGTCTAGAGAGCCATGCTTTTTCAAAACGAAAGGGGATGTTCCGATATGGCTTATCATTGCCAAGCGAGAAAGTAATGAGGCAGTGGTCAGATGTAGTAAATGGGTGGTGATTTACTAAAAAATTGGGGATCAAGGAAACTAAATCGGGGTGGATAAGCACCCGATCCAGTCGCTCATAGATATTATTCACTGGAGACGTAGATTTTCGCCAGGTAAAGGGGAAGCCTGAAGTTGCAGTATTTAAAAGACCAAAATCCTCCCGAAAATCAAGGAGGCGTTTGAATCTACTAAGATTCGGAGTTTGCCCACCAAGCTTATCATTCGGATGGTCTAGTTCGTTTAGGTCCCCAACTAAGATAACCGGAAGGTTGTAGGAGACAATAATCTGTCGAACTTTTTCCCAATAGTCTACTTTATCTGGTTCTCGAGATGGGGCGTAAAGGAAAAGCAGGAGAATGTCTTTATTTTTGTAGGAAAATGTAGAAACAATACAATTTTGGTGAATTTCGGAGATAGCAAATTGTTTATCATTTAAATAATGGTTCCAGAGGAGCCATAGGCCACCTCGAGAGCCTACGGACGGGGAGACGGCATAGTGTGAAAATCCTAGTTTTCGTAGAATTGTGTCATGGGGTGCGTTGGCCGTTTTTGTTTCAGCCAAGCAGAGCATATGTAGTGAATTTCGTTTCTTTATAAATTCAATTTCTTCCCAAAAAGCAGGGCGACGAATGCCTCTAACATTCCAAAAACCTATATTCATTTGATGTTTCTTTAAAGAACCGTATGTCAAAGCTGAAAACCAAGGCATCAGCTTGTTTCAAGCTCGGAGCTAGTGGTCCATACAAGGCATACCAACGGGAAGTCGGAGCCTTCATCAGTTTAGAGGCCTTCGGACGAGGCCAAAATAAAGGGCAAATGACTTGTCTTAGTTGTGTGATTAAGAGTTTAGATTCATGAAGTGTCAAGCGTGACAAATTGAAGCAATTGTCACCAGCAATAGACAAGTTCAAAGAAAGCAATTGTGTGATTAAGAGTACTTGGGTCATACAATAGTTCAAAATACTTGTTCCAAGGGTCATTGTTTCATTTTTCCAAAGAGCCAAAGGCTTTGTCATAGCAACAAGATGCCAGGTCAACAGCGGTGGATGCCAAATCATCACCTCAATCTCCCTAGCGGCAATCCACCACCCACAGGGGAGTGGATCACCAAGCAAGGGAGAGAGCACACAATCCGGCAAAAAACACCAGTCAGAAAAGGGAAAGCCAGCAGCATGACTTAGGTCATGCTGAGCAATCCAGAATAAAAAGAAAAAATTCAAGCAAAGTTTGTCAAAGGCTTTTATCAAAAAGCCAGTCATTACAATATGGTTCAACAAAGGGTCAATATTCCGCATCAGCTTCAAGTAGGCGAAAGAGGGAGAGACGGTGTAGGAGGGGCACCGGTGGGGGGGCCACTGGACCAACCATTTCCAAAACACCCCGAAAGGCACCCCAAGAAACCACTCCCTCCTTTCTAGGGCTCGATTAATCAAGACCTGCCAAAAAAGATTAAGAAAAGATTTGTCAGAGGGGAAGTTTAAAAGATCAAAAAACTCAAAGAAAAGGGTTATCGTTAGGAGTTTCAGAGGGCAACAAGGAGGAAAGCCCATGTCATTGCTCCACACCACCAACGAGGGCAGACGCCAAGTCAGCCGGACACGCCGGGGGGTCGGAGGCTCACGATTGTCTCCAGATCTGAAAATGAGGCGAGATCTGCAAATTTCAAAGGGAAGAATCCCTAAATGGTCATAGATCTGATGTAGGTTTTGAGTTTCAAAGGGTGGGTTTAGAGAAAAAAAGAAGAAAGAGGGGAGCGGAGAAGAGAGAAGCCCCACAAGGGGGAAGAGATGGAGTTGAACGGAATACAGAGGCAGGGGAGGAGAGAGAGATTTCTAGAGAGAGGGGAGAGAGAAGTCAGATACTCCCTCCGTTTCACAATAAGTGTCGTTTTAGCACTTAAAATTTGTTTCATATTATGTGTCGTTTTAGGTTTTCAATGTGATTAATTAGGGGTGAGTAATGATAGGTTTTATTGGAATGTGTATTTGTTGAGTAAAGTTGTTCATTCATTGGTCAAAAAATGTAATGAGTGATAAGATTAAGAAAAAGTTTGTAACTTTCAAAATAAATGATTGCTTTTCTTAAAAAATGTGTAAAGAGCTAAAACGACACTTATTATGAAACGGAGGGAGTAGGTAATAGACTAATAGTTGATCATTGGGTTTTTAGGCTAATTAGGAGAAGCAAAGTTGGGTTTGAGTGTTTTGACTATTTGTAGCCCATTATCATCAATCAGATAAAGGCGTTGTATTTAGTGTCTTGATTACTCATTTTTTCATGAACATGTTTCCATGATGTGAGTTACTGGTCTGCAATGCGACCCACACATACTCCAAAGTCATAATATGCCGTTTTTAGGTTAGGTTGTCTTTAGTGCTTAAATGGGAAACAAGAAGCATCACCACGAATCAATTCAAAATACGGGCGGGAAAAAAATATTTTTTTCTTAAGAATGGTTAAAAATAAATGAATGATTTGGCTATATGGCATTTGGAAAATGCCATATAGTAAGAAAATTCCACAATATGTCATATTTGCACACATAGCATAATCCCTCTGTAACACCTCGTCTTTCCGACAAGGAGTTACTCAGTAGTAGACCTCACGAGGCACTGCCAAGCTAGTTTGACAACCGAACAACTGGATCTTGCAACGTGGGCACGGCGTGAAAACAAGAAAACATCCAACTCGTACAATAAAAGAAATAGAATTTATAGTTTACAAACCAAAATGCTATGAATCAATCCCCAAGAACAACACCAGAACAACTTCTAACAACAACTCAACTAACAACAACTCCAGGCCCAACAACATATCCAATTCATGCTCACTTAATCATATCAGAAACAAACAGGAAGAACTAGCTAAAGAACAACCCCGAAATCTAACCACTGTGACACGCGCTGTCGCTCTGCCCACCACTTTGCCGAGGCTCGATCACGACACCTTGAGATTACCTGAACTGAAGAAAAAAAATAGTGTCCTCGAAGGGTCAGCTGCTACCCTAACAAGCTAAACTAAGCACAGTAACCACAGGACGTTTCAAAACAGTTTTTGATTCTAAGGTCAGCAAACAAAAGTCCACAATCACACGCATAACTCTAAATCCAGTCCTAGGTTCAGTTAGTCACACACATACAATTCACTAGCATAATCACAATTACAAGTCCTCTTAGGCACACAATCACAGAGTCACACATTTTCACATACGCACCATACTTACTCATACCTTCACAGATCATCGCATTCACACGCACACCATCCTTCTTTCACACACGACCATCTCCACACAACGACATACTCTTCTTCACTTACACGCACATACTCACATAAACATATACCACCACTCACTGTCCTAGTGAGGCGGAGCTGCAACCCTTCACTCTCATTGCACTCCTGACCGTTAGTGCAACCCTTCACCCTCCATTACACTCGGTCTGACGATACAACCCTGCCTCCATCATTGTACGTCTGCCGGTCAATGCAACCCTTCTCCTATCATTGCATCCGGCTTTTCCTTAATCATTGAGAACCACTTACAAGCAACACACATACTCAGCAAGGCATAATTATATATCACAATCAAAACACTTGTACTCAAATTCATAACGTATAGAAATACGTTCACACCAAGCACACATTATTAAAATTAAAACATTTCAAAAGGCCGATCGGGACTAGCTCCCAAAACCAATCCTACAATCACAGCGCACAACCTAACGAGCTAGAATAGAACTGAGCAAGTCGAAAATCAACTTACCTCGACTATGAAGAACCGCTAACTTCAGCCTGACCATTCAACGAGAATCACTACGAGCTCCAAGATATTCAATTCAATCTTTGACTTGACCCACTACTTGGTCCAACCTGTATTCTTTTTCTTCTAATTACTAATTATCAAATTGGAATTAGCTTTTCCCCGGCTCATCCTTTCTTTTGATCTCTCCTTTCCTGATTCTTTAAATCCTCTTCCTTTGACTTTTCCAAGAGTCAGCTCACACCTAATTCTTTCCCTCTAATCTATACTCACGGTCGGCCCCACCAACCCATCTTCTACCTTCATTTCCACTCTGTCCACGCACCTCCATCTTCTGTAATTCACGCCCTCCTTCTCTACACAACACCGATCCACACCGGCTCCTCCTCATGCCTCTCCCCGCTCCTCCGTTCCAGATCCAGAATCCGTAGCCCGCCCGGCCTCGACGCCTCGTCGCGAGCCTCGATACCCTTACACCGGCAGCCCGCTCGATTTCCCGATCCAGGTTTCCGATTTCACAGCCCCGACTAACCCGACCACACCTAGTTTCTAGCCCACGACAACGCGAGACCGGCCCGTCGAATCCCTGGCGCGAACCCCCAGAACCACCCTCCAAAACCCACCGGAACCCTCGCTTGATCTCCCGGCCGAACCCGATCCCGATCCCGCTCTTCCTTCCTCCTTCTGGTCGCTCGGTCTCCAGGCTCGGGGATATGGACGAAAATTTGTGATTGTGATCGAACACCCCCTCCTTAAGCAAGCTCGTATATATCCATACATCAACATTGATCCAAATTTTTTTTTTTTACCGACTTTCCACTCTTCTAATAAATCTATAGAGAAAGAGTCATGTAGGAAGGATTATTGTGGTGAGAAATAGGAATGGATCATATCAGTTGATTAGACCCGATCTGTACGGTCAATATCACGCGTAGAAAAAAAAAAAGAAAAAAAAGGTTAGATAATAAGGCTCCAGCTCACATCGATAAAACCATTCCCCGTCTTCTCCGCTCAGATCGAAGACGCTCCAATCTTCCCCTCCCCAAATCCTCCTCGCTCAGATCGAAGACGAGAGCCTCCAAACGATGTGCCAGAAGATCGTCAAGGCGGACTACGAGTTCCGGCCTGGATTCCCTAGTCTGTTGCCGAGCTGAGGCAAGGCGGAAGCTTCTCGAAAAGGCCGACGAGCTTTCTTCTTCACAGAGGCTCTCGATTGAAGCTTCTTCAGCCAAATCGGTTAATCCCTTGAAGAGCTTGAGTGCGAAGAAGGTCGTGGCGAGATCCGTTGATGGCGCTACTTGTACCAGCAACAACGTTGAAAGCTCTAGTCTGTCGGTGTTGGAGGAGACGAAGAAACAGGACTCTTGTTCTCTCTCGTCCGCTTCCGCTACAGTTCGATTCCGTGTCCCTAGGGTTCCGAAGCCGATTTCGTCGTCGTCGTGCTCCTCGTCGTCCGATTGCTCGTTGGATGATCAGAAATTGACAGAGAGTAGCAGCATAAGGCCTCGGAACCAGCCGAAAGAGATGGCCGCCGGAGTCGTTCACGCCGGATCCTCTTCAACAACAGGTTGAGTTTCTTCTTCCTTTTCTTCATCTATTCGGATCTAGTTTGATTTGATTGTGAGACTTGGTTCTAGGTGATGACCTTGTGATTGCAGATGAACAAATTCATACGGAGGCCATGGCAAATTCGGTGTTCTTACTCTAATTCAGTACTTTTCTCACGGACTGCAGACCTGCAGAAATAATGACATGTTTGGGTGTTTGTACACTAGTAAGAATTAGGAATTAATCCTGATATTTCACATAAGAATTAGTCTTCTAAACTTGGCCTTTGATCTTTGTATTGATTGAAAAATAGTACTCGTAAATGAATCTGATCTTGCTAAACTTGGCCTTTGATCTTTATGCTTTGTGATTCGGTTTCAATAGTTGCTAGTTGTTGCCTGCTGGTTGATAGTTATCTATTGTTTGATTAGGCTAGTCTTCTTTATTCCTGGTTTTGTAAGTTCTTTGATCAAGTGAGCTGGCTCCACAATGAATGACACCTCAGCACCAGTAGAATGAATCTAGTATTTCTTGAAGCATTTGCATATAGTCTTCTTTTTTACCGATTCTTGTATATATTGAATTAAATGAGTGGAACGGAATGTGTGATATGTATTTTTTAAAGTCTAAACTCTTGGATTTGTTTGGAAACTAAAAAAGTTACATAGAGCTACATACAGGTTCTCTTTTAGAGGCTTGTCTAAGCGATAAAGGCCAAAATGGGCAATTAACCATTGAGTTGCACAAACTTGATCATTGAGTTGCACAAATTTGACCATTGAGTTGTACAAATATTGATGAATAAATTGATAATAGAATTCAACACATTGGCAATAGAGTTGAACAAATATGAATGAACAAATTAACCATTGAGTTGCACAAACTTGACCATTGAGTTGCACAAATTTGACCATTGAGTTGCACAAATATTGATGAACAAATTGACCATAGAAGTCAACACATTAGCAATATAGTTGAACAAATATGAATGAACAAATTGACCATTGAGTTGAACAAATTTGACCATTGAGTTGCACAAATTTGACCATTGAGTTGCACAAATTTGACCATTGAGTTGCACAAATTTGACCATTGAGTTGCACAAATTGACAAATTGCCAAAGTGAAACAAAATATACGAACTTCGACTGCTATAAAATATGACATGAATGCAAAATTGATCATAGAGTTGCACAAATAAGCAATAGAGTTGCACAAATATGGATGCACAAATCGGCCATAGAGTTGCACCAATCGGCCATAGAGTTGCACAAATACGGTTGCACAAATTGGCCATAGAGTTGTACAAAGTCTGGGCGCCCGTGCCGTTTTCCGAAAAATACGTCCGTGCCGTTTTTTTCCCTCTTTTTTCTTAAGCCCTTGATCTCTCCTCATCCAATGGCTATAATTCATTCCTATTTCCTACCATAATAATCATTCCTACCGGATCCGGACCCAAATCTATATACATATACGGATATATACGGATATTTCACGTGGTAACCCCGAGGTATTGCTTAATTCACGAGGTGTATTAAAGATTGGAATATTTCATACGGTAACACTAAGCTTTATTTCAATTTTGTTTTGCACCCAAAACCTTAAACTTAACTGTTAGCCGTGTTTTAAAATTTTAAAAAATGAAAAAAGAGGTTAAGATGCGTTAAATTTGTTAGAAAAATCATTTTACATTCCATCCTCAAACCTTGACGATCGACACTTTCCCTCGCCGATTGAAGACAATTAGCGCTTTCCATGACTATTTGAAGATGATCTTGCCGATGCTTGTTTGCGATATCGACGGCCACCACCGAAGAAGGTAATTTGGTGGTGGCCGACCAACAACACAAAAGGCGTCGCTGCTCGCTAAACCTAAAATTTGGTTGATTGGGAAACAAAAAAGAAGGTTGGAATTGAAGATTTTCAAGGTAAAATTAAGGATTCTAATTGATGTAGGGTTTAACAAATGTTGGTGTTTCAATCAATTTAGGGCTTTTATGAATTTTGAGTTTTATATTTCCTGCATATTTGTGTCAGTTTCACATTTATGTTGCTGCAAAAAAGAGGTCAATTGTGATGGTGAGAATGATGAGCTAAAACAATCAGAGAGTATGAGAACACAAATTAGTAAAATTCAATTGGAAAAATAGACACCAGCAAGTTAGAAAAGTAGGACATAGTAATGGTTTGATGAGCAAAACAATTGAGAAATTTAAAAGAGGAGCAAGTTAGAACGATGGACACTGGTTTACACGTACAACAAGTTAGATAAAAGCAATGGTCTAGGAACAAAAGCAATAGCTAGAGAAAAGTAGGACACCGGTTGCACATACAACAGTTAGAAAAAGAAATGGTCTAGGGCTTTCTCCATGTGAGATAATGAGAATTATTTAGTTGTAGAATATGTTTGTCTTAAAAAATCACAAGTTTAAGCTTTATTATTTAATTTAACTTTTAATTCTAAAAAAGTTAATAGTGAAAAGTAAGGTTTAACATTTTTGGATATGGGATGAAATTGGAACAAAGTTTAGGGTTACCATATGAAATATATCAATCTTTAGTACACCTTGTGAATTAAGCAATACCTCGGGGTTACCGTGTGAAATATCCGGGATATATATGTATACTTTGCCAACAATTCCACTTTCTATCCTCTAATTTCCTTTCTTACAAACCTTACCCATAATTTTGATTAGGCCGATTGACCGAAAACCACCCTTATAATAGGCCATATTGCCCTAAACCACCCCTTATATACCTATTTACCGAAAACCACCCCTATACACCCTTCCGTCAAAAAACGACCACCTCTCCAACTTTCCCCGTTAAAAAACCGTCAACGCGCGCGTGAGACGCGTTTTTTAAGCTTTTTTTTTTTACCTTTTTTCATATCTCCACACTTAATCTCATCCATACCCATTCACACAATTGAAACAAATTAATCTCATCCATTCACATTTGTTCTTCAAACCAAATTTCACCATGAAAAAATTCAGATCAATCCCAACTCATCTAATTCTCCTTCTTCATCCTCCGATCCCTCTACTCTCCAAACTCGAATTCCTTCTCATCTGTCCCCTCCACCGCCTTCCAAAACCTTCCGAGCCTCCAAAGCCTAACGCTCCACCAAAACCCTAATCTCTCCCCATGGGAGTTCCCTTTCACGAGCACGAGACCTAATCTGACCGTCTTCGAAGCAATCAACACCGTCATGACCGGTTCCCTCCCTTCCCTCTTCTGGTTCCCGAATCTGCAGGTCCGAGGAGCAGCGGCCGAGGGCCTTAACATCGCCGATCTTGTTGAAGACGAGGAGGAGGAGGAGGGAGTCCGGGAGGGGGTCAAAGAGGTCGGAGGAGGAAGATGAATAGGGCTTGGGGTAGATTTTAAAGGCCTAATTTGTGAGATTTGGGGGTGAAGCTCTCAATAATGGCGTTGAAAACCCTAGGATTGAGAAGGGGGTGGAAATTGAGAGGAGATCTGAATTGGAAGGAGCACGATCAGATCAGGAGGGGGAGGGCGAAGAGATCCACGGATGTGTTATGCAGAGAGAGAGAGAGAGAGATTGGGGACAGGGGATGGGAGATGGAGAGATTGTAGAGGATTGAGAGATTGAGAGTCACAGGTGGGAGGGAGTAAAGTGGGGCTTTGGTTGAACGAGAGTGATGATGATGATAAGTTTTTGTTTTTTTTGATGAAAATTTTGTTTTCCAAGTGTGATTTCAGAGATAAAAAAAAGGTAAAACAAACAAAATTGAAGCTTACAAACGCGTCTCACGCGCGCGTTCACGCTTTTTTAACGGAGAAAGTTGGAGAGGTGGTCGTTTTTTGACGGAAGGGTGTATAGGGGTGGTTTTCGGTAAATAGGTATATAAAGGGTGGTTTAGGGCAATGTGACCTATTATACGGGTGGTTTTCGGTCAATCGACCTTTTGATTACTCAATTTTATCCTCAAAAAGTTCCCACTTAACTGAGTAGCACGACTCGGAGTCACTTACGGGCCCGGAAACAGAACCGAATATTACACCCTCTCTCCACTACTTGACCGGTGTTGACCGGCCGTTGACCGGCATTGACCGGCCGTTGACCGGCATTGACCGGCGTTGACTGTCATCAATTGTCACCACAAAGTGACAATATTCATACTTACTTGTCACCACAATATTCACACTTAATTGTCAACACAAGTGACAATATTCATATTAATTGTCAACACAAGTGACAATATTCACACCTAATTGTCAACACAAGTGACAATATTCACACCTAATTGTCAACACAAGTGATAATATTCACATTAATTGTCACCACAAGTGACAATGTTCACACCTAAATGTCAACACCTAATTGTCAAATGTCAACACAAGTGACAATATTCACACCTAATTGTCAACACAAGTGATAATATTCACATTAATTGTCACCACAAGTGACAATGTTCACACCTAAATGTCAACAGAAGTGACAATATTCACACCTAATTGTCAACACAAGTGACAATATTCACACTTAATTATCAACACAAGTGACAATATTCACACCTAATTGTCAACACAAGTGACAATATTCACAACTAATTGTCATCACAAGTGACAATATTCAGGAGATAACTAAAAGATTTAGTGACACTCATGCAATTTGATCTAGTTTTCTTATCAATGACAGTGATTATAAAATTTAGTGACTATATATGTCAAATGTATAAACAAGAAAAGCCATTCAATAAACGACAACAATGTGATCCAAAATTAATTATTCTTTCATCACAAGTGACAATTAATTATTTTGTCCACTCAAGTGACAATTAGTTAGTATGCATGTCCACTCAAAAACAGTGTGATCCAAAATTACAATCAACGAAAAACGAAATCTGCATATCCAATCTCCTTTGCCGATCTATATAACACAAACAAAAGTAATGCTTCAACTAGAGCATGAAAAATTTATGGAACTATTCCAACTAAGAGCTCAAGTAAGACAAAAGAAATTACATTCTCCAAATTGATAATTAAACATCATAATATCACTGTCACAAAAATATAACTATATATTAACCAAAATCGAATTCAAACTCCAAGTTCTTGTACGAGCACAAAAACACCACATCTACGTACTGTAGTACTACACTAGCAACATGAATATGTACGAGCTCAAGATTCACATCAAATTCAGAAAATCACAAGTTCAAACTCCAAATTCACGTCTTATTTTTTAAACCAAAATTACTTGCTTCCATATACATATACAAGTTTAAGATTCAATCCTCATTACATGAAAAACACAGCATCAAATTTACAAGCAAGTGACCGGAGAACACAAATTTACATGCGAAACAGTTCAGTATCAAAGCAATTAAGAGGAAATGAAAATTAATTAATAGTCAAAAAAAACTTTGGTACCTGTCAATGACGACAACAGCGTCGATGACATTAAGACCGCAATCGCGGAGAGGAGCGGCGGTCTCGAGGACGGCGGCGACGCTAGTGACGAGGTCTTCCATAATAAGACAGGTCTGGCCGGGAAAGTAGACGCCTTCGATGACCTTGGCGGTGCCGTAACTCTTGGCCTCCTTCCGGCACATGAACATCGGAATGGTGCAATTGACGGAGGCGGTGGTGGCGATCGGGAGGGTGGTGTAGGGAACGTCGTAGACGTTGTCGAATTCGGCAGTGACAGAGGAGATGAGAGCGTCGGGGACTTGGGAGAGTAGCACGGTTTGAGAAACTAAGCCCTAGATCAGATCGACTGGACATGACACGATCTTGAGCCATGAGATTTCGATTTAGATCTCACCGATCGACACCTTCCGATCGAAGAACTCGCGAGTAAGAAGGCGTCCACGGCGAGGAAAGAAGAAGTTGGAGTCGTCGGAGAATGAGGGATTGGAAGGCAGCGTTGAATCGACGTTGAGCGAGATTCGAAGAGGGCCTGGAGGCGTGGCTGATTTTTTTTATTCTTTATTTTATGCCATCTTTGCAAATAGTACTTATCGTAACCGTGCGAACAAATCACCCCATCAACAACGCCGGTTTGTCTAATTATTTCAAAATAAATAGACATATCTGGCGTGGATAAGTCAAATATAGGATATTTTAAAGGTAATTTTAAGACGGTTGACTTATAAGAAAAACATAAATTCACAAAATATTCCTACATGAAATTGAAGTTGGTAAGTAGAAAGGTATATATAAAGGAAAGATATTCTAAATTTTAAGAAGATTAGTTCTATCTATTGGTTGGTTAAATGTTTTACCAATAATTTAAAGATGTAACTATATTCTTGGTTTGTAAAAAAATTGACTTGACTTGAAAAATCAACCTGCATAAATTTAGATTGTTAGGGTTGAAATCCTACCCAAAAGTAGTAGGTCAACGAAAAAACCTAACGACTAGTCTGAATCCAATTGAATTGTAACCGGAATCCAATTCGAACATATTGGGCTAACTTGTACTCCCTCCGTTTAAAAATATTTGTCGTTTAAGCTTGATTCTCTTGTTTAATAATATTTGTCATTTAACACATTTTACCACAATTTTTCCGATATTATCCTCATTGATTAAAAACAGTTACACAAATATATACTAATTAAAAGAAAAAAAATCTTCAAAAGATTGAGGACAATTTAGGAAAATCATATAGTTCCTTAATTTTAGAGACAAATCCTAAAATGACAGATATTCTTGAACGGAGGTAGTATTTTATTATGATTTAATTATAAGATCATTTTAATAATTACAAAAAAGTTGATGTCTTATATATCTCGGTGTATCTACCTGAGTTGTATGATGACTTACTTTGACCCGAAAAAACCCAATCGAAAACGATCAAACCTAGCCGTTTGACAAGTTTGATCTTCACCCTCCCAACATAACACTTTTACAAGATGGAGTTTTTTATAACCCACAACCTTCATAGAGAGGTTAAATACCTTTGAATGCTTTATATATTTTCGTGAAAGGTTATAAGTTTATAATACAAGATTCTTAACTTAATCCATTGGGTTAAAAACCCATCTCACTAATGAACCTGATATAACTAATTAACATACTCGATGCATTTCACGAAGTCAAGATTTTTCATTGTTTTAGAGAATGGAATCAAGCAACAAAATTTTCAGCCATTCATGATACGTCTTCGTTGATAATAGACACTTCAACTAGTGTCCAACCGAATACCTTGCCTACCGACCAGACACAGACTCGTCCGATGGTTCCCTATCCCAAATTAATCTTATGCTCTTTGTAATCTTGCAAAGGAAATCTCGGATGACCTCTGGAATCATTACACATTCTCCCGGTTGATTCTCACTAATCTTCTTGATTGGCTGCAAATCTCTTATAGAGCTGCATCAACTTTCATGGCTGGTTTAATTGGATCCTCCATTGTCATCATCAGTGTAATGTGCTCTCCAAACTTATTGCCACAAGCTTAACCACCTACATCCACTTCATTTGGAAGAGTCGAAATAAATGAATCTTCAACATCGCCTCCAATTCGAGAATGTGATCTTGCACTACTATTAGGTACCTTCATAATTACTTGGTCGCTCGTCATCTAAAATGTCCATTTACTGGATGTTTTATTCTATGAGTGGTCGGTTAGTTAAAATGACTATATATTAAAATGAGTGGCTAATGTTTTCCTGTCGTTTAATTCCAAATATAGATATGCTTTTTGTTGTGGTCCTTGTGACTTTTAGAGCATTACAAAAATACCAATTTTAGGCCTTGTTCGGCAAAACAAGTTTTTTTGAGGAGGTGTAAGTTTTTAAAGAGGTTTTTTAATAGGTGTAGGTTTTTTTAATAGGTAGAAGTTTTCTTTTTTAAAACCTGCTAAAACCTAATATGATGTTCGGTACTAAAAGGTTTTAAGTAGGTTTTGCTTTAAAGTTGCCAAAAACATTATTAATTAAAACAATAAACAAAAAAATTCAGTGAAAAAATTTCGGAAACCTTCTAAAACCTATCTCTATCAAGGTTTCTATTTTATCCTTTCAAACCTTCTCACAAACCTACTAAAACCTCCACCTCCTAAAAAACCTTCTTGTGCCAAACACTTATTTGAGTAGGTTTTAAATAATAGAAACCTTTAAAAACCTGCAAAAACCTATACCGAACAAGGCCTTAGAAACTAATATAAAAACATGTACAAACCCTTAGGAACAACATTTAATCCCTAAGTCAGTAAATAAATATAAAAAATAATTTCAAAAACAAAGTTCTAGGTCTTATTGTATATTTTAAAAGTATTTGTTTTTTGGTTGAATTTTTTTTTTAATTTGCTCTCCTTATGTTCTTTAGTTCTATAGAGTTAATAAAAAACCTGAAATACAACAAGTCTATTTATCTCTATATTGTCAATAAGAGTTCCTTAATCGGAAATCAGTAAACTTATTCAAAACATTTCATAAAGATCGAGTAAGACCCATGTTATTAATTTGCGTAGCTTCTTCAACCGTTCTTTCTTACCTAAATACAAAAGATTAAAGTTCGTTTGGAGGTAGACATAGGTCATAATAAATCTATATATATATCTTAATTTTGTCCCCAAATAAGGTCAAATAAATGCATGTGTTTTTTGCTCAAAAAAAAAAAAAATACATGTGTTTTCAATACTTCACTTCATGTTTGTTTTCTTAGGTGAAATCATAATCCCTTCAACTCTCCTTTAGTTAATTTCATTATTTGATTTGTTTAAGGGTCCAATGACATTCCACCCTATTTATAATGATTGAGATTTTGAATATTTTGATCCTAAAGAAAGTTTATAAAAATTATAATATTAAATAGGAAATAATGACATGTAAATTAGTATCAAGAAAGAAAGTTTTTTAAGCATGATTATAAGAATTTTAAAAAATTGAGTTTAGTAAATCAATTTTTTTTATCGTTTCATACACTTAAATTTGTACCTAAGACTAAGACTTATAATCGGATTTATTAAATTCGTATTAACTTTTAAAAATATTTTACAGAAATACTAAAAAGAAAATTCATATGTTTCTTTACGTTTTGGTCCGTATATGGGATGGGATATGAATGTCATGTACCAATGTATTATTAAGAAATTCTAATATTTTTCTGGCGTGCTTTCCCCCGTCCATCGGACGGGACAATGTACATCTAGTTGAATTTAAAAACAAACTCAAAAGAACTCTTAAATTACAATAAAGTTATTGAAGAATTACCATATTCAAGTATGAACGTACTTTATTAGGAAAAAGAGGCATAACTAAACTAAGCAAAAACCCTAAAATATAAGAAAGAATGGTGTGACCAAAGGGAGTTGGCTCAGGTGGTAAGCGGCCTGCTCCACATCCACAAGGTCTGGGGTTCAACTCCAGTGGATGTCAAAAAATTCCCTTTGGGAGACTCATCCACCAAAGCCAGGTGCGCAACCCGGGTCGAGCTGGATGTAGCCAAGACGAAGCTCTGGTGAACCAGTGGGCAACCGAAAAAACAAAGAATGGTGTGACAAAGAGACAAAAGGCAGAGTTTTTTGTAGTGTATTCACATGGGCCGGGTCTCCTCTTTTTGATGTCGCTCTCCATCCCTCTCTCTCTCCCTCATCTAAATATGACTCAATGTATGTTGTATACGGAGTATCTTATCATTATTCGTCCACATACCCCCCAAGTTTTCTATTAATATCCTCTCTCCCTCGGTTCGGTTTTACTCTTTCTTTATTCATTCATATCATTAACTTACTACTACTAGTCCTCTTCCCATTCCACCACTATCCTCCCAATCTCTATCTCTCGATCTCCATATTCTAGAATTGTTGAATACTTAAACCAGTCACCACGTTACGCCACGTCAGCACATCGGCAAACTAGCTCGACCCACGTCAGCAGCCCTGGCTAACCATTGGTGGACCCCCCACTCGATGGCCCCCCCTCCGGCCATCAACCTTGACCCATCCAACTTCTCCAAGATGCACCACACCACCTCAAGAAGCAGCGAGGAGGAGGAGGGGGAGAGAGAGAGCCCCGATGGCGGCGCTATCGACGAACAACACCACCACCACTCCTCCGCCGGAGCCAGAGCCCCACTCACCACCGGGAAGCGCCCCAGGGGCCGGCCCCCGGGGTCCAAGAACAAGCCCAAGACCCCCACCTACGTGTCCGTGGACCCCCAAGACACGCTGCGCCCCCACATCCTCGAGGTGGCCCCGGGGGCCGACATCGCCTCCAGCCTCGCCACCTACGCCCGCACCCGCGGCCGCGGCGTCTCCATCCTCTACGCCGTGGGCTCGGTCGCCGGCATCACCCTCCGTCACCACAACTCCTCCTCCTTCTCCTCATCGCCCGTGTTCCTCAAAGGGAAGCAGGACATAGTCGCCCTCTCCGGCACCGTCCTGCCCGACAACACGCCGCTCGGCCCGGCCACCCTCACCATCTTGGTGGCGGGGCCCCACGGCCAGTTGATTGGCGGCCCCGTTGAGGGGCGCCTTGTGGCCGAGGGCTCCGTCATGGTCATGGCCACCACCTTTGCCACCGCCACCTACGAGAAGCTCCCCCTCTTCCAGGAGGCGGCGGTGGCCCCAGCTTCATCCGGGCTCGGTGGGATGGACCACCAATCTGGCCCACCAGCCGTGCCGGACCCGGTCTATCATCCCCGTCCTCATCCTTATCCCCATACCCATACCCATCCAGGTTTGAATATGAATGTGAATATGAATATGGGAATCGCAACGCAGCCGTCTCCGCCGCCGCCGCCCGAGACTAATTCTTCGTACGCCAACTGGTTTCTTCAACAACAGGTTCATAGCAATCATGGTCGACCACCACTTTATATCAACAACAACTAGTAGGAGGCCAGGATCGGATGATCATAAGAAGAACAACGTACATCATACCGATCAAATAAATGGGATGGGAATTTATTTAGGGTTTCAATAAATTCCCTTTCGTTGGATTTCATGTTTTTGTGTGTGGACTGTGAAGAGTGTGATTGTGATCATATATAGTGGTGCTTCGATTTTCAGACTGATATATATATATATATATAGGGCGAGATACATATATATATCATATACTTTGTTTCTTAGTATTACTTTTATCTGGTTTGGTCTGATCAAGACTTCTTTGTTTAATCTTCTTGCCAGAGTTTGTGTCTTTTTCATGTTCATTATTTAGTAATAAAGACGAGTGGATGTTTGAATCCTTGTAATTTTTATTGTTATCTATATATGCAATGTTTTATACAGTATATTGTTCTTAATTCCACTACTAATTCTTTACTATTTCTTTTTCTGATGAAGTTGTTCTCAATTGACGTTGGAGGTGTTTATTTCATAATGTGAATCACGTCCTATAATTGAACATGATCGAGTAGTTTAGTCTACCAATTATTAATTTGATATATGTATATGAGCTTTTTTCAGTTTAGTCTGCCAATCAACTGTGAAGGTTGAAATTTTGATGCAACATGTTGTAAGAATATATGCTAAATTGTCAAAGAACGAAGTGATTCATGTAAATTATTTGCTTAAGCCGGTTTGTAATTCTCCATATAATCTCAAATATGGTATGGCCATATTGTTGAAGTGCGTGAGTGTACATGATTGGTGGCAAATCATCAAATCCACCGCTTACTAATCAGTAGTATAATTTTTTCCTGTGGGCTAATCAGAATACCTACTACTGTTGACATGCACTAACTAATCAAACATTTTCGATCAGCTCTATTTTATGGTAATTTGGTAATTTGGTTAATTTGGTTAACGAACAATAGCGGAATAGGTAGTGTGTTTCGCTAGCGAGAATCAAATCTTCTATAAAATAGCACCCTTGTACCCTCAAGGGGACTGGATCCCGCTAGTGTTTTCCTTCTTCCGCTCCCCACTACCTGACCAACCGAATAAAGCCTATATTTACCCTAAGTTAAATAGTAACGTACGTGAGAGGTGAATTTAATTGAGATGAGAATGATAAGGAATCGAATCTAATTTTCATTTTGGGTAAGTAATAAAGATCAATTAATAAAATATTTATATTTATTTACTAAAGAAATACATATATATAGACGCATCTAAACCAAATTTACTTCTATATTCTCCTAAACATGCACTTGCTTATCTGTATATTTGAATAGTATTGATATTGATCCTAAGGTTAATGGAGGGTTGATATTTCAATTAAGCAACTCTTGAAGGAATCACATCTCAAAGAAGTGATGGAGATCGGAACGACAATTTGTGTCGTTGGAATATAAGAAACACCTTCTTTAAACTTGGGCTAATTAAATACATATACAGGATCTTGAACTTGCATCTAATAGTCATTTAAGACACCAGACTTTCAAATTTGTTAATTTAACAACTCAACTCAACATTCGCGACCTAAACCAAAACTGAATTAACAAGGTTCCTCCACGTCAACCAACATAGATATAAAATTAAATAAAACTAGGGTTTGCACCTCTCATCTTTAAACTCTTCCCGAATTTCCCAAACTGGACAACTCTATCTAACCATAGCATAGATCTTTGATTTCTCCGTGTCCTTCTTCGAAAATGGCTTTGATGGCCAACATGATTCTTATTTTTGTACCCGGCGAGAAAAGAGGGTGATTTCTCCCATTTGAAAAAGAAGAGGGAGGCGTCATAGCTCAATGGCACCAACCCCTCTATCACCGCCTTCCGAAGCTCTCTCTAGTCAAGCAAGTCTCATCAGCATCGATGATGACTGGTTTGTTAGTGACGGAGATTCGGAGAGGTATTTAAGTTGCGACTTCACCACCGGAGGAGGTCTGGTAGGGTGCTCGGCCACATTGCGAGTGTTAAGTTGATTGGCTAATTTTTCATTAATAGAGGCATGATCTTCACTCTAAACCAAGCGACGATTTGAGGTATTCTCGTGTTCTCAATTTACCGAACATCGTTTTCAATTGGATCCACCATTGAATCTAATAAATCACCTTCGTCTCTCTCTCTCTCTCTCTCTCTCTCTCTCTCTCTCTCTATATATATATATATCCTGAAACTTTTCTTTTTTGTTTTTTGAAAGTTTTATTCAACGTAAGCAATTCCATTCACGTAAGCAAAAAAATGGTTGAATATCGAGCTCATTACTCGCATGTAAGCGACTAAACCACATGTGCATGTGAAAATCATCTACCGATAGTGAAGGTGCCAAATTGACAAATTTGAAAGTTTAGGGTTCCTAAATAACTATTAGGCGCAAGTTCATGGATTTGAGTATATATTAAGCCTTTAAATTTGTGGGTTTCATAAATGTTGATTTTGTTAGCCACTTGGCGAATAAGAAAAACACATCGAGGATTACACAATTCCTAACATATTC
Source organism: Polygonum maritimum (assembly GCA_963924305.1). Classification (NCBI taxonomy): domain Eukaryota; kingdom Viridiplantae; phylum Streptophyta; class Magnoliopsida; order Caryophyllales; family Polygonaceae; genus Polygonum; species Polygonum maritimum. The sequence continues at coordinate 13,535,612 of OZ002737.1, read as the reverse complement.
ATGTTGAGATCGAATTGGTTTATCAAGATGGCACTTCTTAGGATTGAAGATAAAATGACGGATACGTACTAAGGCATTGGATAGCAAGTCATGTGAAAATATAAAGACATATAAGCTATTAGGCATGATATCATTCAACTAAGCAAGTTTCAGTCTACTTTTACCATAATGCTTGGAAAAATAGTTGGGAATCAAACGTTTTAGTTGCTTTCTCTCAATGATAATTGACTATCTATATATGTGCATCTCTTTACATTAGGTTTTGGGTCCTTTTACATATGATTACTTGGAACAAGAACAACTCTTCAAAGCTCATATTTTTAGCCCAGGGCAGCCAACATGATGTAGTCCGACCCTCGTTACAAGTGCGCTGAAATGATGGTTGTACCACTATGTTGTACTCCCTCCGTCCCAGAAAGTTAGTCCAAAAGGACGGAATTCTCGTAGATTAAGAAAAATGGAATAAAATGGGTGAAAAGGTAGATAGTATAGGTAAAAAGTGGGATTATGTAGGGATAATTTTGTAATTTTGTAGAGAAAAGTGATAAAGTTGATGGGAAGGTTGGATAGTGGAGGGTAATATATGAGATTAGGTAAGGATAATTTTGTAATTTTGTAGGGAAAAGTGATAAAGTTGGTGATAAAGTTGGATAATGGGGGTAATATGTGAGATTGAGTGAGGGTATTATTGTAATAAAAATAGATATAAATGGAAAGAAATGAAGATGGACAAACTTTTTGGGACGCCCAAAAAGGAATACGAGACAAACTTTCTGGGACGGAGGGAGTATATGGCTATTTATTTTTTCTTTGACAAGATTGATTAAATATATAGATAATAATATAAATATAATTAATATTGATATTTGTTTATCTTTTAAAGATGATCATCCGAATGTGCGACCAGGATCGAGCTGGATGCAGCCCAGACGAATATTTGGTGAACCAGTGAACCACCCAAAAAAAAGATGATTATCCGAGTTATATAGATGTTAAACCAATTCCACGAGAAATGAAAACTGCTACAAGAAAAAATATATTTCATCACAAGTGGCCGGAACACATTATCGGTCTAAATTGCATACCATGGATGCCGGAGGCACAAGGTACACTTTGTACAAGTACAAAACTGCTCTTAAATATCTTAGCCACGAATTTGATCAAATTACAGTTTAATTAGTTTTGAGGAGACAATTAACTCTTTAATTTGTCTAATTTTGTGTGGAAAGGAGCCAATTAAAATCCAAGAAAAGTAGTATGTTTTCATGCCTAGCTAAATGCAGCAATTTAACACAGACATACACACTCTTATCGGCTTAAGTTGAATCTATTTGATAGATTGCTTGCCCCTTTTGCCTACCTTGACATGCATTCCATCCACCTACCATCTTAGAGTTGATGGCTTGCATAATTAGTGGAAGCCCACGTGATTAAAAGCAAGTTGTCCTTGGAATTAACTACCAAACATAGCTCACAAGAATTACGGGTCCGGGGGAAAAATAAGTACTCACAACTTGCAAGCTGAAGTTTTTTTTCCAAAAAAGGAATTGTTTGATGTCAAATCTAACCTAACCTAAAGATTAGATATCGTCAATTTGTTGTGCCCTTTCAATCTAACCTAACCTATATCTACGCCATAATAAGTTCATGTAATAATAAGAAAGGGGAATTTCACGTGATAACTACGAGATTTTGCGAATTTCGTATGGTATACAAAACCTTTCTTTTGCATCCCACCATTCCATTATTTTCGATCGGTGCTCCATATATTCGATCTCCAACCATGGCTTCCCACCACCAACTCCTCTCGATTCCTCTCTTCCTCCTGCTCCTCCTCCCCTCCACTTTGGCCGCCACCTTCTTCCTCCCCATATTCAAAACCACTGATCTCATACGAAACTAGTACCACTCAAAGCTCCAAATCGACACTCCTCTGGTCCCAATCACTCTCACTATCGACATCAACAACGCCTTCACTTGGCTTGCTTGCGACCATATCGGCTACAATCGCTCCTCCACCTACTCGGTCGTCCACTGCCACTCCCCCGACTGAATAGCCTTGTCCGGCCTATATCTATACCATAATAAGTTCATGTAGACTAAGAAATAAATTCATAGTCCATTTAATTTATCTCATAATATTATTTGTAAACCATGCTTTTCACAATTATTAAAATATAAAATAACTAAAAAAGAGATAAAGTAGATAAAAAAAATGGATAAACGATGAGGTTAAATAGAAAAAAACTGTAATTTAATGAAGGTAAAAGGTTGAAAAAAGGTAGAACAACGTACTTGAGACCATTTATTGATATCTCATAAGTCTGGTTGTTTTTCTGTGTTTTTTTAAATAATTAATAAGGCATATTATGTTATCAAGAGGGATATTCTAGCCACATTGTGTTGTTCATTTTCTAGTCTCCTTAATTTGAAGATACTTAATAAAAAAACTCCGATTAAGTAAAGTTGGTTTTATGCTAAATGTTATATAAACTAGTTCTTTAAATATTTAGTTTGCATTCTATCACTTATTACACAAACAACAACAACAACATTTACCCAGGATAATCCCGACAAGGCAGGATCTGGAGGGTCAGGATGGGGGCATTTCAGACCTAGATGAAATGCGCCCAATACAACCCAAAAGGAAAAAGAAAAGGAAAACAAACCACTTAACAACCCTACCGAATAGACGAAAAAAAAGACTAGATATCTAATCTAACACCCTGATCTTATCCCTCCACATCTCTCTACACTGAGCCAAACCTTCTGAAATCCCTAGCAAGGCGAAATCCTGCTTTATGCTGTCCATCCAGCGCTTCTTCGGACGCCCTCTGTCTCTCCGGCAAGCCCCTAAATTCAAACGCTCGCACCTTCTGACTGTGGCATCAAGGCTCCGCCTCTGAACATGGCCAAACCAACGCAGCCTAGATTCTCTCAGCTTGTCTCCAATGCTAGCCACTCCGAGCTTGCCCCTAATCTCTTCATTTTTAATCTTATCCATCCTCGTGTGCTCACACATCCATCTAAGCATCCTCATCTCTGCGACCGCAAGTTTCTTCTCCTGAGCCTTTGTTGTCGGCCAACATTCTGCACCATAGAGTATTGCCGGTCTTATAACAGACCTGTAGAACTTTCCCTTGAGATTAAGAGGAACCTTCTTGTCGCACAGAACCCCTGAAGCCGCCCTCCACTTCTGTCAACCCCTCTGAATGCGAGACCTAACATCTTCATCAATACACCCGTCAAACTGCAAAATAGAACCCAGATATTTGAAGGAATCCTTTTTCACAATGACATCATCTCCTAACTGCACCTCACTTCTAAGCTCATCCTCTTGGCTGAAAAGGAACTCCACATATTCCGTCTTAGACCTGCTCAACCTAAACCCTTTGCCTTCTAGCCTCTCCCTCCACACTTCCAGTTTACAGCTCACCTCCTCTCTAGAATCCTCCACCAAAGCGAGGTCATCTGCGAATAACATGCACCCTGGAACCTCTCCCTGGATGTCCCTAGTCAACACGTCCAACACTAGCGTGAACAAGAAGGGGCTTAGAGCTGAACCCTGATGGAGACCCATCCCCACTTCAAAGAAATTTGTGTCCCCTCCTGGCATGCTAACACTCGTCCTTGACTGCTCATACATATCACGGATGATTCTGATAACAGAACCTGGGACCTCTTTGGCTTCCAGACAATTCCAAATCAACTCTCTCGGTACCCTGTCATAGGCTTTCTCCAGGTCGATGAACACCATATGCAAATTTTTCTTTCTTTCCTTGTGGGCCTCTATCAGCCTCCTCAATAGATGAATAGCCTCTATAGACGATTGACCTACCATAAAACCGAATTGGTTTTCTGACACTTGCACCAACTGCCTCAATCTCATCTCAATTGTCTTCTCCCACACTTTCATTGTATGACTTAGGGGTTTTATACCCCTATAGTTGTTACAATGCTGAATGTCCCCCTTGTTCTTGTATAACGGGATTAGCTTACTGAGTCTCCACTCTTCCGGCATCTTGGCCGTCTTGAAGATAACGTTGAAAAGCGTCGCTAGCCAATCAATGCCCCTCACACCCAAACACTTCCAAATCTCAACTGGGATCTCATCTAGACCCACTGCCCTTTTTCTGCCCATCTTGCGGATTACTTCACTTACTTCTTCCCTAGAGAACCGTCGGAGAGGAAGACAACCATCCTGACTCCCTACAACTCGGTGCCCCTCTGACGACTCACAACCCTCGTTTAGAAGACCGTGAGAATACCTCTCCCACCGCTGTCACTTATTACAACTAATACAAATCTTGTATCATATATGGATAATATAAAACATAATTTGTATATACGTTTAAATTAGACATATCATTATGATTGGCTAATATAACACATTTATTTATTTTAATTTATTACAGAGTATGTAAAATATCATTGCTTTAGTTAACAAATCAACAATTTTCAAAATTAGCAATTTTATTAAAATGGTTAAGTACCAAGATTTGGGGCCTAATCCTCATGCTCTTTGGCTGTTATAGTGCCTTTGAGTTGGATATGACCCCTACATCAATTTTGGTGCATTTTAACTAAATTCAGTTATGATCGTCACATACTGAGTTTCAGTTTCATTTGGGTCTTTCGGGCGCACCCCCTTTGCGTAAGCCAGGGGTGCCCCCATCCTGACCCCCCAGATCCTGCGTTTGCGGGTTCCTCTGGGTAAATGATGATGATGATGATGATGATGGTTAAGTACCAAGATTTCTATTTGTAGTTAATAACAATGTTCTAAAAATCCCTTCTAGGCCCCGTCTAGGCGCTAGGCGGTCCCCATCCGCCTAGCCGTTCAACCCGCCTAGGCGGTAACTAGGTGTCCGCTTAGGCCGCCTAGACAACCGTACAGGCCGCCTAGGCGCTAGGCGATCCCTCTCCGCCTAGAGGCCGCCTAGCGTTTTTTATAACACTGGTTAATAATATATCTTTTTATATTTTATTTATAAATAAGTTTTATACTCACTTCAATTATGATAATTAAAGGCTGCTTTTAGAAATAAATAAAAACAATTGAATTATATAAATCTTCTTTATTTTTAGATAAAATAAAAAGATTAAGATTTATTTAGCTCAATTTTATTTTTTTTAAGATGAATTTAACGTATAATTTATTTTTATTAAAATATTTGTAAAAGTCACTTTATTAAAAAAAATAACACACGTGACACTATTTTGTACAAATTTAGGTTTGATTTTATAATATATTAGAATGGATATATAGATTACTAGATCGATAATACGGAGTAGACCATGAAAAATGGATAAGAAGATCATTATTTTTAACTTATACGTAGAATTAAGATAGTTTGATGAAATTCAGCCAAAAAAAAGATAGTTTGATGAAACACGAAAAGTAATAAGTCCATATAACAATATTCAAATTTTGGCAGGACCCTTTTCACGTGAACGTATGCGAAGTGGACCCATGGCCGAATAGATTTAATGCATAATTATATTCAATGATGTCTAATCCATATTTATCACAATGATTTTTTGTAGCAAAGGCCAATACAATTGCATTTTCACATAAAAATACTAGACATCATAATGCATAAAAGAACCTGTACAAGTGAGAAACACTTGGAAATCAAGTTTGCATAAACACTACTCCCTCCGTTTCATAATAAGTGTCGTTTTAGCACTTAAAATTTGTTTCATAATATGTGTCGTTTTAGGTTTTCAAAGTGATTTATTAGGGGTGAATAATGATAATTTTTATTGGAATGTGTATTTGTTGACTAAAGTTGTTCATTCATTGGTCAAAAAAATGTAATGAGTGGTAAGATTAAGAAAAAGTTGTAAGTTTTAAAGTTAATGATTGTTTTTCTTAAAAACTGTGTTAAGAGCTAAAACGACACTTATTGTTAAACAGAGGGAGTATGATATAAATATTCTAAACTTGTAATTGACCGCACCCTTTTTAGTTAAAAACATGCAAGTTTTCTTAATTAAGTAAGCTGGCAGTTGAATAAAGCACCAGTCAATCGCTTTGCAAATATATTTTGTCAAGTAGTCATAGTAGGATATTATTTTGTTGAATTTAAAATTTCCAAGCTATGATTATCAAAAGAGTTGTACTCACGAGTTGTTGGGTAGTACACAAGGACTAAATTTAGTTAGCCACACGAATTGAAGATCGATTTTAATGAAATACTGACCATACATTTTGGTAAAAGAATACTACTCCCTCCGTTTCACAATAAATGTCGTTTTAGCACTTAAAATTTGTTTCATAATATGTGTCGTTTTAGGTTTTCAAAGTGATTTATTAGGGATGAATAATGATAATTTTTATTGGAATGTGTAATTGTTGACTAAAATTGTTCATTCATTGGCCAAAAAAATGTAATGAGTGGTAAGATTAAGAAAAAGTTGTAAGTTTTAAAGTGAATGATTGCTTTTCTTAAAAACTGTGTTAGGAGATAAAACGACACTTATTGTGAAACGGAGGGAGTATAATATATAACAGTAATTGGAAAATGTGAGTTTATTAAGATGAACAAAATATAATATTAAATTAACGATACATTAGTGGAGGGGGTTTATTTGAACGGCAAGAATGTAGGGTTGGCTTTTTTCTTTTATTGCTTTTTTATTTTGGGGAAATAAGGCAAATCTTTTGAGTTGTATTCCTTTCAACTTTATTTGGTTTCAAAAAAGCATAAATAGTTTGACAATAAATTTGATGGGGCCTTGTCATGGAGTACACGTCATTGTGTAGTTTAATCAATCCAATTAGATGCCGATAAGTCATAATAAGCACTAATTAATTGATTAAACATCTAATTGGACGTGATTAAGGAAAAAAAAGGTGGGGATGGGAAGCTCTTCACTTGTTAGAAGGGCCATTTGCTTTCTCTCTATTAATGAGAGTATTGACTATTGAATAAGGTGCATTCTTGAGAAATTCTGTCACTCAAACAATAAAATGAAAAGAAAGACCAATCAAAACACAAAGATAACACATTAATTTGTTTACCCATTTCGTCTTTTTTTTGGTCGAATTACCCATTTCGTCTTGGAAACTATGTTTAGAGACGCTATCATGTTAAGAATTTTCCACTACATTTGAAACCTTAAGGATTACAAAAACTTGATCGTTTTCATATATATAATAGTAAGATCAATCTAACCTAACTTCTCGATCAATTTCTTTATGACTTTTTTACATCTCAAGTTTTAAGCACATAATTAAAAATGCATGAAATACTAGCGGAGTCTTCGATAACATGCACTAGTAGATGAGCTTCGGTCTAATTAAGAAATAATAGTCTATAGATGAGAAGAAAAAAGGCAATATTTATCTTTTGCTTTGGGTCTTGCTACACTTTATTCCGAAAGTATAATTTTATTCCCTTGAGATTGATGAAATATAGTTGATTTTCATCACTTCCAAGACAATGAAAGTATACTTTTTAGGAGAAAGTATACCTTCGTACCAAAGTGTAGCAAGGTCCGGTCAAAAGAGAAAAGTATTTATCTTATAATATCTTTGATGAGCTTGACTCAACTTAAATATGTGTATAAATTGATGCAAAGTCAGACATATGCTCAAATATGATCGTCTGTAAGAGAATAGTATTTATTATGGATAGCTAGCTTTGATGATTAGGGTCTTTTTATATATGCAAACCTAAAACAAAATCTAAGATATAAATCATAAAACTATTGATGATAGAAGAAATAGTCCATCAATTTTATATACTAAATACTTACTAATTATATCAAACTTATGACATGGGATATTTTATATTGTAATCTTTATCATTGTGGAGATAGAAAAATTCAATTAAAAGTTGGGATAAATTGGACCTCACTCTCTTTTATTAGTTGATTTTAGAATTAAAAACCCACAATCCGGAAAAACACAAAAACTTGTGTATGTGAGCATGGACAAACATATTTATTGATTTGGTCCACTTGATATTGACGTCGACCTTCATGAAAGTTCATAAAAACAATATCTTAGGGTAAAAACGCAACGAGATGAAAGCTCAAGATAACTTAAGCAATTATGCCTGATAAAAGCCCTACTATTTCCCAATTTTGCAGTATACAATATAACGAAATGGACGAATATTGAACTTATGAAATAGTTTGTTAAAGTTTGCAGTCGACAATGTTGTTTGTTTACTTTTTTAATTCCTTTCAAAAGCTAAAACGGCTGCAAATGGGCATGTATGTAATGTAGGCGTAGGCTTTTCAAATATGACCCAACCGACACTAATGGATTTGACCCGCCCAAGTAGTAGTAATCTATTATTCTACTCCCAACTAGCTGTTTAATGACAGATTTTAACACACGTGATGCTCCATAAGCTTGATTTGGAGGAATTGGAGCCGGATTTTGAGATGTGTTTGAGCGGTAATTGATGGTATAACTAACACTGTAAACCGCCGTTGGTTTGTAAGTTAAATATAGTCCGTAAGTTGAGTGGATCGAGTTAAAAGTTAAGGTTCCGTGCACCAACGTTTTTAAGTAGCGGGAGCGGAAGAGGGGGCGGAATTCGCCAATTTTTAGCACCCTTGGGAGTTGGGATATAGGGGGCAGCAGAATGGCCAAAATTCTAATGTCCGCTAATGCATAGCCAAACGGAGGCTTAGACCCTGTTCTGAATAGGTTTTTGGAGGTTTTTGAAGGTTTCTATTATTTAAAACCTACTCGAATAGGTGTTCGGCAGTCGGCACAATAAGGTTTTCTAGGAGGTGGAGGTTTTAATAGGTTTCTGAAGAGGTTTGAAAGCAGAAAATATGAACCTTAGTGTAGATAGGTTCGAGGAGTTTTGTGAAAAACTTTAACACAACTTTTCTTATTAATTATTTTAATTAATATTGTTTTTTGTAGTTTAAATTAAAACCTACCTAACAATCTTGCAATACCGAACACCTTATAAGGTTTTGAGAGATTTTAAATAAGAAAACTTCCACCTACTAAAAAACCTACACCTATTAAAAAACCTTCGTAAAAACCTTCACCTCCCCAGAAACCTTGTTTTTGCAGAACCCAGCCTTAGCGATGGTGAAATTGGTGATTGGAATACTCTAGGTGCTGTCAAAAGTGAACGGCCCATACTAATTTTGGAAGTACATAATGGGCCCATTTGTAGGCCCATATGATAATACCGACAGCTCCAACTTGTATTGCCTCAAGTTCGTGCACCGGGACACTTGCATTCACACTCAAATATTTATGTCAATAATGGATGGATTCGGTAGTCTCTGTACAACACTTTGGAACTTGCATTGTTCTCTACAAATTTGTCTGCCTCTTACGTACATAGGCACGTGTCAATAAAATTACGGGTCTTGCGGATTCGAGGATGCATATAGACCCTGAATGAACCTAGTTGTTCGTGAAAATTCGGTGTGTTTGATTCGGATAAAATTCGTTCGTGTTCTACTCGATTTGTAAATGTGTCGAGCCTCAATAATTGGGGAATGATAAGTGAGCCGGACATAAACACATGGATACCTGGTTCATTTACTCATGAGCCAGTTCAATTATACGTTTATGAACCAACTCGAGCATGTTCATGAACAAAGTCAAATACAAATAATTAAGTAGTCTCGTATAATACACGGACAATGTAAACGTAAATCCGGTCTAATCGATATGAAATCTAATTTTGACCCAAATTTGATATAAGTTGTCTCGAGAATGTACGAACCAAACCCGATGGACCTAGGCAAAAACCTACTGACTTTTAGATATAATTTTTGCACGTATCTTATTTGTTTTCAATTTGTAGAACCGAAAACTTAAATGAGATGCCTATATTTGAGAATATGTAATTATGTTAACTCGTTTTGTTTGCTCGTAAACTAATCAAAAAAATGAGCAGTTCGCAAACCAAGCTCGAATTTGACAAACATATAAACGAACCGCCTGATTAAAATTTTGAGCTTGAGCAAAGCTCGTCCTCGGTGTAAGTTTTTCCACTTTACAACGAAACGAGCCTTAACAGGTTAGAGTTCAACCTTACAGCAACCCTGGGTGCTCACAGCTCAATAACGTCGAGAAAGTAAATTACCAAATGATGCATATCTAATATCTTGCAATTTCACCCCTTCACACGGTAACTAAGGGTAAGTAGGGGTGCTAGTGTGCCACGTTTGAGCGTTACGGATTCCGTATAAGTACGTAGTTGACTTTTATTAATAGAGATAGTGAAATCAAACTTGTACATCGTAAAGAAAGTTGTGCGTTTGAGAAAGTGAATAGAGTTACGTCAAGTGCATGTATGGCGGGACCCAAATAATGCATCCAATGTGCAGATAGCCCATGGTTTTACCACGCACATACCATTTGGCAAATGATGACTTTAGGCGTTATCTACCTACCTCTTGTTAATACATAATTTAGGGTCACTGTCGTGTAGCAAAATACTAGAGTACGTATATATCTAACACCTCATGATTTGTATGTAACGATCAGAGTTTAAATATGGCGTACACGGTAAACATGTACGATTATGCGACGGATAAAAGTATGTATCATAGTGCTAAAAATAAATTACTCCCCCCGTCCCAATAAATTTGTCCATAAAATAGAATTGCACGTAGATTTATAATAAATGTGTAAAAGTTGAATAGTTGATGGAAAAAAGAGATAAAGTGGCCGGATGAAAAAGTAATACTCCCTCCGGTTCAAAATAAATGTCGTTTTAGCACTTTAGTTTTGATTCATTTTAAGTGTCGTTTTGAGTTTTCTAGGCAAATAATTAGGTGAGAGTAATGAGAATTGTTATTGGAATGTGCTTTATTGACTAAAGTCATTCATCTATTGGTTAAAAAAGTGGTAGATGGTAAGATTGAGAAAAACTTTATGCTTTGATTTGTAGGAGCTGGGATGTCCAGTTCCGTCATGTCTACAGAGAAGCGAATTGTGTTGCGGATTCTCTTGCTTCTCTTGCTTTTTCCTTTCCTGTTGGTTTGCATGTTTTGACTGATCCACCTGAGGGTGTTATTTCTGTGCTTCTTGATGATGTTAGGGGTCGGGTTATCCCCCGCGTGCGTACTACTTAACCCCTTTTATTATTAATAAAACGCCCCACGAGGGCACGGAGACTACCTCCTCTCCTTCTGACCAAAAAAAAAAGAAAAACTTTATGCTTTTGAGTATAATGATTGCTTTTATTAAAAACTGTGTTGAAAGCTAAAATGACACTTATTTTGAAACGGATGGAGTATATAAGATTGGATAAGAATAATTTTGTAACTTTATAGGAAAAAGTGATAAAATTGATGGAAAAGTTAGATAGTGGATGTAATATATTAGATTGTACGAGGGTAAAATTGTAAAAGTATAGGGATATAAATGAAAAGTGTGACAACATGCGCACACTTTCGGGGACGTCCAAGAAGGAAAAGTGGACAATCTTTCGAGGACGAAGAGAGTATAAAATATGAAAAGTAGATTCCTAAATTAAACTAACATATTATAAAACATTATGATTAATATAACCTTATGATTGTTGAAAGTGAATTCATAACTCCACTACACTTTTAATATAAACATTTGATGAAGTGCTTCTAATTAACGACCGTAAGTCATTTCATATAACACAAATTTTATGTTACACTTGATTCACATTCTATAACTACATCCATATATAAAGCTAGTATCTTGAAGAACAGGAAGAACAACCTTGCTTCACTTCAGTATTTTAAAGAAAATGGGAATGCTTTATGCACATAAAAAACGTGATAACGAATGGTCAAGACCATTTAAAGGCAACTTCGGACGAAGACTAAGGCCATCGAGAAAGAGACTCAAGAGCCAAGATATCAAGTCATTCAGCAAGGCTCGACCAAGGCCCACAAGTCATGATCTCATCTCACGAGCCTGTCATGGGTCGTAACACACCTATCACTGGTCGTGACTCCTGGCGATTGCGTTGCTTGTTCCAATTTCTTGTTACTTGCATCCTACTCTATGGTTGGTTTATTTTAGGAGACTTTTGTCCTTTATTTTAGCAGATTTTTATATCCTTTTATTATTATTTTTATCTTTATTTTTTGCTAGATATTAGATTAGCTCTTTCTATATAAACCTTTGTATTTTGAGTTTCATGAACATGCAAGTTAATTTAATTCAAGTTGAGTTTGAACAAAAGAAGATCCTTTTCCAATACAAAGTCTTTTCGTTCTTGGTTGCATTCATTTGAGCCTATCAACCTCAAGCTGTGGATTCAACTTCCCTATCCTCCGTTAACCTCAAGGCAGGGAGAGAAAGAGTTGTGGATAACATTTCATGAAGCGTGACACAAAAACAAGTCTTGCCTTTACGATAGGACCAAACAATCAAATGCGACAAGACCCATCATGTCACGTATCAAAACATTTGGTGCACACAAAAACTAACGCTTCATGAAGTGTCTTGTTTCATGAAACAAGACATTAACGAACACCCAAATAAGCAAAAATGGGGTACAAAAACTCATGTATTGAAATGCATAACATAGCGTGACCCTTCTCAAATCCAAAATTTGTTATAGTGTATATGTTCCTCTAGTCGATAACTTAATTTTATATATATTATAAGCTCAATTTTGATACATCAGCAAAAAGTTATAAATTTTTATAAGCTCGTGTACGCAAATCAGTCTAATGTTCAACTTATTTTGGGAACAATTTGGATTTAGGGTTTAAGATAAGGCTTCACATAAGACTTAGGTAAGGTATAAGGTTTATACGAAGAGTTCGGGTTTAAGATAAGTTTTGGATGGTTAGTTGGTTACGTCCCACGAAGCTTAAATTGAACTCATAGAAACTTATCTAAAAATAAGCTCCCATGCAAGTTTTCAACGTGCATAGTTGATGGAAGTTTATCAAAGCTTATGAGAGTTGAATGTAATTCAAATTAATATTGCCCAAAATATAAGTTGTATCTCCCAAACTTATGAGAGTTGAAGGAACCTTATGAAAAACTTTCCTATATATATTGTCGTTGCATTGTTATTTTTCAGAAAATCAACTTCAATCAGCCGTGTATATCGAATACTTAAAATATGTATGCACCATTAAACTGCTAAATAAGTTTCAAAATCAGATTTTTGGATCCGACTTGATTGGACCGACCTTGGATGGATCGGTCCGAGGCATTTCTGGTCCGATCCTCGTTTCTTCAACTTTTGACAAAAGGTCCCTAGTTCGTATGAGGTTTTTCTAAATTAAAAGTATATGAATTCTATAAAGAATACTACTTTATGTAATAAAATTTCTTTTCTAATAACATTAGTGCTATATATTTACTAAAAAAAAAATATTTTTTCATAAATAATACACAATTTCTCGTAATTAAGAACGTATTTTTTATAAAAAATAAAAATCCGGTCCAAAACCGGTCTAAAGTTGGAACAGACTGGACTGAGATCGAGACTAAGCCAACTAAAAATTCTAGCTCGATCTTCGGCCCATATTTTTAGGGAGTTCCATCCCGTTCCGATTGTTGACCAATGCCTACCCCTATTTATAACTTACATCCAAACCCTACCGATCGAAAAGCCTTAGCCTAACCATAGACTTTAACTATTATCTAGTCTACCTTAAACCTTTTCTTAAACCCTACACCCAAACTCTACCATAAATAAGTGAATGTAAAAATGATGCATATGCCAACTTTTTAAGCTAATAACTTTTGATTCGGGTGTTAGAATTTAGCTTATAATATATCAAAACGAAGATATCGATGAGATGAACATATAAATGAAAACAAATTTGGGTACCCATTGATGGCTCGCTTGAATGAAACGTGAGTTTTCTCGTGTCTTGGACAAATATTTCGGGCATGTAGAACATTAACCAAAGGAAAAAGGTAAAGTTTTGTTATATGGGGTAAACATGACACAAATATATATCAATTCTCATCTAGTCTGGACCATATGGTATTATATATATATGGTCATACTCTTCTAGACCGAATAGACTGTAAATTTGGAAACATCGAAATTCAAACCGGAATGATATTGTGCAGTATTGCGGTCTTATTATGGTCCAATATTAGGTTTTAGATCCTTAAATCCGGTTAACATATTTTATTATAAAATTGTAACATTTTTTATCTTAAAAATGTTAAATTACAGTCCGATTGCATGTAGATCACAATTCGATCATAAAATAAAAGTTTTATATCAAATATAAGTATTAAATTATTTATCTAAAAATAATGGGAAATTCCGCGTGTTAACCACGAGGTTTTGCGAATTCCGCGTGGTGCCCTAAGCTTTTTGAGATTCCGCGTGGTGACCTTGAGGTTTTGCAAATTCCGTGTTATAACCTCGGCCTATTCTAAAAAGTAAAAAATATATAAAACTCACCCCTAATATTTACTTAATTACATAAAATCACCCAACATTTTATTTTTTCAACAAAAATAGCAAATCTATTTTCTTGAAACACTTAATGATAACAATCACTTGATACACATAATATTTATTATTTTAAATGTTATAAAAAATTGCTTAAATTTGTACATGTCATTAAAAACTCTATCATTTGTTTTTTGAAAAATGAGGTTCTTTTTATAATAACAAAAAGTTGATTGATTTTTTTAAAATTATAACATATAGTGACATGGAAAAATATTAAATAAAAAATATATGATTGTATAATTATAAACTTAAGTGTTTTAAGAAGATAGATTTGCTAGTTTTGCTGAAAAAATAAAATGTAGGGTGGTTTTATGTAATTAAGTAAATATTAGGGGTGAGTTATATATATTATTAACTTTTTAGAATATGCCGAGGTTATAACACGGAATTTACAAAACCTCATGGTCACCACGCGGAATCTCAAAACACTTTGGGCACCACGCGGAATTCGTAAAACCTTGTGGTCACCATGCGGAATATCCCAAAAATAATTTTTATGAATATATATTACTCCGTACAATTGAAGCTGTTAAAACTTAACGCGCATTGGTTAGGTCGCCTCGGTAAATCCCAAATATAGTAGACCGTTGACCAGACCATAAATTTCTAGAGCTGTCGAATTGATGGTTTGGTCCAATGTTGTAAGGCCCGCTAATGAATCCAGTATAGTGCTTAAGCTGACAAATTGTGGTCACCTGGCCGATGCAACCCAATAGATGTACGGGCACTAGTTAATTAGGAGTGTGAGGCCCATTCCAGTGGATCGACATACAAGCGGACAGACCATGAAGACCAACTGAACAAACTTGTATCAGGCGTGCTCTAGATTAAATCATGATCTTTTGCACATTGGGTTGAGTATCGATCATGGTTATTTTATCTTACTACTCATGTTTTAATGAAACATAACTCTATAATCACAACCAATATACGAGGTTATGACCATACATACTCTGATATCATACTTAAGTTCAGACCGTAGGTCGGGGACATACGATACGAATGTATATATACTATATATATACCGTAGCCACGTATATATATATAAACTTAGTACTTTAAGCTCCATTAATATGTTATCATAAAACTAAGTAACAGAAAATGAAATATTCTACCAACTCTATATTAATCCCAATATTTTCCTGTAAATATCCATATATATCCCAATACTATATTAGCGGGAACTTGCATTAGAAACTGTATTCTAACAAGAAGTGATAGGCCTATCTCTAGCTAGCCAGATGTGATAATGAAGCGAACAATATATATGTCAATGAATCTCAGTTGTACTATAGGGCTGAATTCGCATTATAGCAGCACGTACTGGAGAGTAAGTGGAACTTAATTGTCACATGCACCAACGTACGTACGTCATGCTTAAGTTATAGTATATGATAATTTGAAGGTGACATCTCGCTTATTAGCATTATTAATTAATTGGTATAGTTTTCTTTGGCAATCCTATCAATCTTCTTATGGGCATGAATATAGGTATAGGGTCTAGGGTTTGATCCCAATCGGGCATGATTTTGATAGTTTCACAGAAGCTCATATACGTACCTAGCTAGTAGTTGTAGTTACTCCTGTGGGCACTGCATTTTTTACATTTGTCATAAACTACAAGTTTGCGCAAAAAAAACTGAGATGGACAACCTTCTCAATCAAGTCTTCAATATATTTTGATCAGAAGAATGGAGTAATCAACACACCCATTTGCACCAACCTTAACTCTATCATCGTCCCTCAAGAGATCTCGATCGAGTCCTAGCTCGTTACAGATCATGATGAGATCAATCGACCATCGCTTTCTCAAGGAATGATGATTTTGAACGCATAAGTTATATAAATTGAACTAAGTTTTGCAATGTTAAGATTATACGTTCTTAAAAATCAAATGTTCATGCTAGCTAGCTAGCTATATCTGTTGGCTTAGAAGGTCACGCTCGCTGACGATATTATCAAAATTCATAACAATGATATATAAGGGAAATGCTTATTCAAACTTTACTAAATTAACTGTGAAGATAAACACACATACTTTTATTAGTTAATGCTTATAACAATCTAGCAATCTAGAAATCCTGCATGTATACATACATTACTAGCTTAACCCGTCTTACCATGTACGACGACTATGTCTTAAATATTTAATCTATTATGAATACATTATATTATTGATTTTATATATATATATAATTTCACTTACTAATAAAATACATCATAGTTGCTCAAAAAAAAAAATACATCATAGTAGTACGATTATATATAATTCGAATTAACTTGTTTTTTCCATAGATATTTTGATCGTTATATATTTTCTTATTTACAAACTTATCCTAATATCAATAATTGATTTGTATTATAAACCTACCTAAAATATAAAATATAATACCGATATCCTAGTAAATGATACTTTTCTTATCAAATTTTACACAAATAAATATAATACTAATGTCCTAACAAATCATATTTTCTAAATATATAACTTCTCATATAACCTAAAGTCATATTTTTTATAGATAAATATTTAAAGTTATATATTCAATGTAGATAAATCCATTCATGTGCTAATATTTATAGTTTTTATAAGGGTAAATATAAATATTTTCTTAATTAGTATGATATTTATAGATTGTATAGATAGATATTATTTGGATAAATGATAAATATATACATTATTTTGATAGATTTTTTTTTGAGTAAATCTAAATATTTTATTAGTTAGTACGATATCGATAGATTTTATAGATAGATATTATTTGGATAGTTAAAATATATGATATGATTTTGATAGATCGTGGATATAGATATTATTTTGATATATTTATATATGGTAATTAGATAAAGACAACTTTTTAGCAAAAATCTACATTGTATACATAGATATTATTTTGATATTTTATAGATATAGGGTAGTATTTTGATAGATTATTTTGATATATCAATACTTAACTACTATTTTTTTATCAAATAAGTGGTGGGGCCAGAATTAATGTAGAGGCTCGAAATTCTCCGGCTTTAATATATAGTATAGATTCTACTACGTATAAACCTTAATTTCCACAAGTTAACGTGAATGAATTTTGCGTCGAATAAACCATAAAATTTAATCTGTTAATAGGGATAGTTGGGTAGTTGTTTATAAAAACAAAAATTGAGAGTGATAAATAAGTTTAACAAACTATTTATAATTTTGATTTAAAAAGTTGTCTAAGGTGAAAAAGATAGAAATTTAAAAAAAAAAGAAGATAAATAATAGACACTTAATAAAAATAAGAAATACTTTAAAATTACTTTTCTGAAATTTATTTCTTAAATACAGTGGGGCCAGAATTAACGTGGAGGCTCGAAATTCTCCGGTTTTAATATATAGTATAGATAGATTGATTGAACTTATGTCAACACGTACAGACATAGTTTATAAGATAGACCAGCCTTACAAACGGTGAGCAACTACACACATACGTACATATATACTTGGTACTTCAAATATATGCGCCAGCCTACAAATTATTAGAAATTTTCATACTCAAAATAATAAGCTTATACACTTATTAATTAGTAAATTCCTCACCATAGTCAGCTTAACGTCGTGGAGGGCGGCCAAGCCGGAGCTCCAAATCCACCAAGCCACCTTCATCAGCATCCTCAATCTCCTCCTCACGATCACCGTACTTCGTAGATGAGCCAATTTGCAAGCCCAAGTCAAAACCCGGTTCGCCTCCATGAAACCCTAACTCACTAGGATTAGGGTTAGGGTTAAAAGGATGCAACGAAGGAGGAGCTAAAGGAGAATAGTAACACATTTGGGTATTGTAGAAGCCACTTTCTCCAAACCCCAAATTGGCTCTTGAAAATGTGGTCGATGGCGGAATATGGGACGTTGACAATTCTTTGTTCATGTAAGTAGTCTGGTGAGGGCTTGGCTTGGATTTGGGCAATTTGGGTTTGGCCTTTGACTTGTCTTTCCTATGAATGTTCATGTGGCCTCCTAGGGCTTGAGCGTTGGTGAAGCCTCTCTTGCAGAAGGTGCACTCGTAGTACAAGACACTTCTCGATCCGCTCACGCCTTTCTCCGTATGATGGTCTCCATGGATCTCTTGTTCTTCACTTGAGTTGGCTCTATGGGCGTTTTGTCTTCCGAGCTCCATTTCTTGGAAAGGGATTTGAGTTTACTTTCAAGAAGGCTGAAAATTGATCACACAAACTTTGTTAATGGCAAGGTCAATTTATACTATGTCAATTTGTATTTTCCTTGTAAGGGTGGTGTCTAGTATGTACGGTAGCATATAGCTTAATTTGTTACACATCATTTTCTTACTCTTACTCACAAATTAAACGAAATTTATGGGCAATGTATAATGGATTGATCCGAGCCCATCTAGTATAATACATTAGTTTTAATTCCCGTGAACCGGTCAAACCGTGACCGCGGTAGCTTAAACCGCGACCGCGGTTTCCTCCTGGATGAGAACCGCGGTCGCGGAATGTGGGCCGCGCCCGCGGCCTCCTAGAAAACAAAAAAAAAAAAAACCGGAACCGGTCAAAACCGGGAGGAAACCGGTCAAGACCGGAACCGGACCGAAACCGGACCGGAACCGACTAACCGGGTCTCCCAAGGTTTGGGTTTAGGTTTATCCTAAACCCAAACCTAAACCGCCGGTTCCGAACCGGAACCGGCGGTTCAGTTAACCGGGCACACGTCTAGATCTATCATGATGGGTCTCTCATCTCAAATTCCGAATGGTTAAGATAAGTATATGATTGCGTGATAATGGTGATATACATGGATCGAATTGATCAAGCTAGGTGAGAATGCACTCTCAATTGTCAGTGTAGTGTGAGCATATTCCTCACCTTATTTATTTTTTGGTATGAGATATATGCTAATTCTACCACCCCTATGCACATATGAATATGAACACACATAATATTACGTGTGGACATAATTGATGAATTAAGTCCTTCAAATATTTCTAAAAATCGTAGAGTTGTTTTGATTTTTAATCTATAGACGAAAAGGTTGTAAAGTTCAGATTAATATTGTTAGCTAGGCCATGCCACTTATAATATATGATATAAAATGGGAAGCAAAAGGACCAAGATGAAACCCCAAATTGCCACATGGCTTGCTAATTAAATAACACAAAAATTCAGTTGCATTTCGAGGATGATGCACAAAAAGGGAGAGATTTCACAATATGGTTGACACCAGATAAGTAGCTATGTATATGTTCTATATAAAGAAACTACAGAAATGGAATGTCGTCTAATGAAATGGGAACGGGGAAGTAGCTAGCACACTGCCCTCTGATCGATCAGTTGCGTTGATGAACGACTGAGATGACAAAGAGACGTTTGGTTGAATTAAATCATCATTAATAGCAACTGATGAAAGTGGAACTTGTCACATGCACCCATCCCTATTTTTGAAGCTGATGCTTGTAAGCATTATACCGGTTATATAGTCATTTAGTGGTAATCCGATGATTCATTTGTTTTTATAGCTAGGGCTAGGGTAATATAGGCTGGGGTTATATTTACTTGAAGTTACCCAGGCTCTATAGAGAAGTAATTGAGTGATTGAATTCTTTATATCGATATTACTAGTTGATTAATTGCTCGTACTCCTACTATATGTAAGACACATTGGACAAAGGTTATGCATAATTCAATTGAAAAATAGTGTGTGATAATATTATCAGTACTTCAATATGTTATTCTAATAACTACAAAATAATAAATGTTTTTGAGATGTTAGCCAACCTAACTCCTCCTGAAAGCCTCAACTATGTGACTCGGTTGACCTATTATATATTAAAATAAACAAAAATTAAATTATGTAGGTTAGAATTCTCGTTCATAATTTTAAAATAAACTATTATGGCGATTTTTTATAAAACAATATTTGTATTTGAATATAAAACTGAACTTATTTGTTAGTTTTCCTTGTATACAAAATTTATTAATTAAAATACAAATGCTACCAAATGTTATAGTCAATGCCAAAAAAACAATTAAAACAAATCAGATTGCTTTGATCACGTGTTAACATTGATCATAATCAAAAGTAGAAGTATTTATCAAATTGACCTAAGAGGATTAATGCAATCATTCAAATATGGTTGATCAGTTATTTATTTGGTATTAAAGATAAAGTTAAGTTATTTAAAAAAATAGTTTTGTCATAAATAGACAAAAAGGAAATTCATATAAAAAAATGGAATCAAAGAAATAAAAATACTTTTTTAAATATAAAGTGAGACCAAAATTAACGTAGAGACTTGAAAGGGTACAATTTGAATATATAGTATACATTATCAATGCATTCATGCCCAAGGACATGTATAATGTATTTATACAAAGGGAAGCTAAGAGAACAAGTAACTTGACAAGCCTAATTACAAATAATATGTCTAAAGACACATAATCTATCTTATCTATATGACACAATCAATGCTAAAAGATATATTATACCTAACATCTTAATATCCCCTCAAACTGATTAACCTTTTTCATTCAAAAAAAGAAAAGTGATTTCCCCTCAAGCTGGAGGTCGGGATAAGGGATCAAGCTTGAAAAGAAGTGTTATAAATTGAGATTGTCAACTCAACGCCGGTGACTTGTTGTGGTTCTGACTTGAAGGCCTGATTCGCCATTGCAACCATGTAAAGGGGTCGAATCCTTTTCGATCCTGAATCCTAACTTTGCTTTGGATCTGTCTCATTATTCCTCTTCCCGTTTTTTGGTTCTTTGTTTTGGCTTCACTACTTGTTGGATGATTTGTACTCGAACAATTATGTTCTTTGATTTAGTGTATATTTCGGGTCAGGTCTCCCCAACTGAGACTCTCCGGATGTAGCGTTCTTTGAACTCGAACAGGTTAAAGAATTATGGTGTTGATTTGTTATGTTTCGTTATTGTACGGCGTTTACTTTGATTCATTTTGAGTTATGAGTGAGATCGATCATATTTGTTGTTGATTTGGTAGATCAGGTGAATCTTGATTATATAGACATTATTTCTCATTAACAAGTTCGTTGGTGGAGTCTCTATTAAAGTCGGTGAGCCATGTATGACATGGGGATTCACAAGTCGGCTCATGCGCATATGCGTTAGGGCCAACACATAAGTCTATGGGGTTCCACCCTACATGCCTTAAGGCCGGCCAGCCCAATAGACCAGGAAGTCGGGACCTAAATCGAACAGGCTCTGATACCATATTAAAGTCAATGGACCATATATGACATGAGGGGTTCACACGTCGATTCATGCACACATGCGCGGTATGTCCAACACATAAGCTTATAGGGTTTCACTCTAAAATTAATTGATAATAGTGAGAGTAGCATGTGTACTTATATTATGGGTGATTTCTCTTTTAATTTCCAAGTGAGAAAAGTTTCTCTCTTCCATAGTCTCCTTTATAAATAATTTAACAGTCACTCTTGCGCATAATCATGGTGCCCATAGTCATTATTTACACTAGCAAAGAACATTCATATATTGTTCTCTTTTACTATTCGTTGCCCTATCCCATGAAAAATTCTACGCAATAACTAGCATATTGAAATGAAAAGGATAGATTCTACGAATAATTTGGAGCCGAGAGATATCATCGAAAAAGCATAATATTGTACAACTTTACAACTCATTACAAACTTTTCCCATTTGTGAGTTTCATCGAGTGCAAATTTATTAGAAGATGCATAGAAACTAACTCCATAATCTGATAGCTAATTATAAAAGAGGATGGATGGTCCTAACACCATCACAACCAAGCAACTAGCAATAGAACCCAGAGTAACTAAACTCGCTACTCTTCCTTTATCCTTCCTCACAAACATCCCTTCAATGATAGGTAGACTTAACGCGAGGTATAAACCCGAGAGAAACACTTGTGCTACCATTTCATCCCAATTCTTCACCACCACCATCCTCACTGATCCTCCAACAAAACACACCAAATTCAAGATCACAACTGTGCCAAGAGGAACCAAGAACATGCTTGATGTTCTGAAGTCGTAGATACCTTGATGGTACATCTTTTCTTGCTCGTTGTCTATGACTTTGTTGGTGGGTATGAAGCTTGTCTCTTTTATGCCTATGATTTTTAGGATTGCATTTAAGCTTCCATACGTGATGCACGTTAGCATCTTTATGATCGCCATCCTTTCCTCGTTCCACCACGCCATCATTGTTCCCTCGGTCGTGAGCACTTCATGGAGATGCTTTACTTGGGATGACAAGAAAACCAATACCAACACTAGGAAGAATGAGCTTGAGACCTATCAATTCCATAGTGACATGTCAATTGTGATCATCTTTACCATATAAGATTAATACTTGGGGAGTTTAGGTCTAAGAACAAGAATAACTCCAATGACAAAAATTCAATCATATTACAAACTTGAAACAACAAGATGAATGTGATTGGAGAACAAAAGCCTATGATCATCATGACATTCAAAACTTGCAAATACGAAGACATACCAAGCTATGAAAAGAGTTGAATTCTAAAGTTAAAGTGTTCTTACTTTGGGGTATAAGGGGACACCATAGAGGAGACACAATTGAGGAACGATAGCCAAGCACCAATACGAGGCAAAAGTTAAAGGACGCAAGAACGCTGAAGTATAACAAAGGGAGTGAATAAGTGGAAGCCGTCTTCTAGCTAGACCATGGACCAAAGGGCAGAACCGAGATAGGCCAATTTCAACACAACCAGCATACCACCTACTATTTTGGGTCAATAAGTCATTAACGTTAGTAGTTGTAGTGCCTAAGAACGGAGCTCTTTTCGGGTTAAGGTAAACCGACTTCCACCCTCTACAATGAAGGTTGTAGCCGGTGAAGGAGTCCTCCAATAGAGAATGATACAAGAATCCCACCTGAAAAAAACTTGTTACTTGTTATCAATTTGAAGAGAATGCATCAATCAAATGTATATGAATTTGTCATTTCTTGCCTC
Organism: Polygonum maritimum; assembly: GCA_963924305.1. Classification (NCBI taxonomy): domain Eukaryota; kingdom Viridiplantae; phylum Streptophyta; class Magnoliopsida; order Caryophyllales; family Polygonaceae; genus Polygonum; species Polygonum maritimum. The sequence continues at coordinate 13,512,221 of OZ002737.1, read as the reverse complement.
TTTGCCCCATTCGGTATCCTCTTCGTACGCGCAAGAGGCTAGGAATTCAGCCTCTTGTATAATCTTTGAGGAGAATTCAACCGAATTGATGGTGTGTGGGTTGCTAGATTGATTTAGAGTCTTCAAAAAAGTGATTTGAAGTCCCAAAATTGTTTCTCAACTCCACAAGATCCTCACCTGTATATATATATATATATATCAACATGTGAGATGGAGATTACACATGTACAAAGTTTTTCTATTGGAAAAAAAGTGGCCATACTAAATTCAAATGGAAGAGAGGTTACCCACTTACCCTTGGTGTTGTATATTGCCTTCCTATTCATGTAGAATCCCGTTCCACACAACATTGGTCCCATACTCGCTCCGTCCAAGCCTGGCAACATCACCTAACAAACATTGCCAGTTCCATATACATATTTGATTAAACATACTAGCTAAAACAGTGGAATTAATTGGAAAGAGTGGATTTACGACGTACCTTGAAAACAATTCGAAGCCCAGTGTCGTAGATGTCATCCTTACTAATGTTGCGATACCTTTGAGGGAATTGAACGAAAGCGAGAGACGGGGAGACGTCTTTGTCAAGATAGATACACATTGCTTGCTTGGCTGAAGTGGGATCGTTGCAATACATGTCACAGTCTAAAACTAGCACTACAGGTGAGTTGCTCATTACACCAGATACCCTAAGCTGCAATACAATAGCAACCATCATAGTGAACTTAATTCAGTCCATGTACATATATAGTATTGCATCAGTTAAGTTTATATGTTATAACTCAATGTTTCAATGAAAAGTAGATTGATGCATAGGATGCATTGGACATTGGTGTACATACGAGGACGTTGAGAGCGCCAGCCTTGAAATGATGAGGGTAAGAAGGTCTTTTCTCGCGAGCAATGTAGACAAGCATAGGAATATGGTTATGGTTTGGGTTTATTATTGAGGGATCTATACATTGGTCATTGATCACCTGCATGGCCAGCCAAAAGAAAAGAAGATTAGAACTAGTTAGATTGTTAGTGATGTTGTGCTTACATTGTTAGAATTATATAGGTGGGTATATACACGCTTGGCGTATCAACCCTCATGAGTGTACCATAAGGTTTTGGGTTTGAGAGTTGAGATAGGATAAGCCCAACTCATATACTGGGTTGGTTTTCTTTGAGAATCTAATATTTTACAGTTTTTCAGCACGGGAAGTGTATGTGTGTCCAAGACATACAATAAGGAGAAGGACACGTTTATTAAGTATACAGAACACAACACTTGGAAAACCACTGCTCCGTGTGACAGAGCCACTATATGGCACTATGGCAGACGCACTAGCAAATGGGTTATTGTAAAGGCGTATTTGTTGCACAAGTAGCATGCATGTACCTGAACAAGTGGTGGGTGGTCGTCAGATCTTCTTTGTCTTCTAGGCGACGTCGACTCTGCCCCAATTCCCCCGTTAATGAGCTCTTCCACTCGCTCCTGCAACTGCTCATACTTTTCCTACTCACGTTTAATAAACCCACATCATTAAACTAATCAATTAATTAAATATCAATCAATGAATCATTTACTAGGTCCAACGGTTACGTGCTTTGAGTAGCAATCTGCGTGTGACGAAATGATCACCGGCTTGCAAGCTCTCATTCCGAGCCGTCGTCTCGTCTCCAAAGTAGACCATAGGGCACCTACACGTGAGCTCGAAGTCCCAACAGAACGGAACCCACCACGTGGCGAACGCCCAGGCCTCCTTCATGGCGGCCAGGGTCACGGGGGAGCTGCCCCCGTCGTCGGAGAGGTACACGTGGAGCTTACCCACCGGGTAGTCGAGGGCCATGGCGGAGACCACCGTGTTCATCACCTCCATGGTGGGCTCCTTCTCGGGGTCCGCCGTGCATATCAGCACGTCGACCGAGGGAAGCCGGGATTCGTCGTCCGGGAGGCGGTCCACGAAGACGGACCGGTCCACGGGCCTCCACCGGAAGGCCTGCCATGAGAGCCAGGAGAGGGCGAGGCAGGCTTCGGCCGCGAGGAGGAGGGTGTGCGCGAGTGGTCGAAAGGACGTCGTCGGTGTTGCGAGTGTGGTTGTGGTGGAGGAACAAGGAGGAGAGTCTGTGGTAGAGGAAGAGGGAGAGGAGGAAGGAGTGGATGAGGATGTGAGCTCTGTTGATAGTGCAACGGAGCGGGTCGGTTCGGAAGGGCTTGCTTTGCCTTCTCCTTGGTCATTTTTCTAGCTTGGTCGTGTGCTCTCTGTGGATCGATGGAGTTTGGAGTTGGAAGTGATACTCAAATGCAACTAGCTATAGTAATGTTTATAAGACCACAAAGGCACATACTGCCTTAAGGGCGGGCCAAACGGCATGTGCTACTAGTACGTACCGTTCATTCTTGCTTATTATGCTGGTGAGGGTCTCCACTTACTCATATGAATTACCTAAAGGGCCTCGACATTTAACTTCGAGTGGTTAATTTAGTAGAGCATGACAGCATATCGGTTTGACAGGTCGTAAATTCGACCCCCCGTAGTCTATTTGAGATGAGACATGGACTGGCACACCATCTCCTTATTTCAAATTTTCGTTGACAAAAAAAAAGGACCTATACATTTTCTATTTTATAAAAGACACTATTGTTCATTCTTTCTTTTTATGCAGCCCTGGTCGATCAATGGTTAGCAATTGATCCCAAATTCCCAATAACCCGTCATCATAGTTAATGGGCATTCAATGTTGGTCAACAATCAAATCAACTAAACACTTAGATTATCTAATTTTGACCCGGTTAAGCTAGTAGTTTTTTTTTTATCAAAAAACAATCAAATCAACTAACTGACCAAGTTAACACACAACGGGTGGAGTGAAGGGGAGAAGTTCCTTCATGAAATGAAAAAATATTAAACGAACTAATAATAAACCTTCTATATAAGAACTAGTTAACTAATTCATCCCAAAATAAATCCATTTTTAATTTATAGCAGGACTCCAAATTTTCATATGAGTTAACACGCTATTAGTCATCTGCCTTGAATGGATAAGCACGTGCTACGGCGATAAAATCATATCATTAACAAGTCATTACTTAAACATAATTTACACACTTTTGTGTAGAAGGGTGAATTAAGTGGTAGGGCCTCTTAGTGTTTCTCAAACATTAAGACATATGTGCAACACTTTTGAGCCGGATTAGGACAACTCGAAAGCGATAAAAGTACTAAAGTTAATATCTACAATTAGTTTTGGGCACGTTGTTATAAATCAATGTTATCTTCTTGTATTTCAGAGGCCGTCGGTGTAGACGTGTGCACTTAGAATACTAGATAGATATGGGCACCTTCATCCACATTTGTCTCATAAGGCTACGTACGTTGTCCTTTTTTTTTTTTTTGGTCAAAACGTTATCCTCTTTTTTTCGCTTGATATTGTTGTGACATAAAAAATAAGAGAGTCGGATACTAAAACATTTGAAAAATAGAATCTCTAGAAAAACTAGAATCCTTTTTTTTGGTTGAAAAACTAGAATCCTTGTCCAACAGCAAAAACTATCAGATGAGAATCTTTATAGCAAGAAAACGTCAAAGGATGGAATTCACTGAAGTCACAAGTTTATATATCAAGGCAATTAAATGATAAACTAATAACATGAACAACCTAGGTCAACCGTATCTTATGGACTTAATACCCTAATTCAAATATATCAAGGATCCCACAAGGCGACAAATTGTGGCATTTCAAATTTGCTTCCTTAATAACTAACAAGTAGAAGGACCGAACTCATCGATAGACAAGATGCAACACATACACATTTATTTTACTGAGGTCAATTAACAACGATGTTTTTGTTTTTAAACCACATTGCAAAATCATATGTGAAAATCAATATATGAGATCTACATATCTGAGTTCTTTATCACAAAGGAATTGCAAGACATATAAGATATAGTAAGATGTACATTCATTGATACAAAGCACAAAAAAAAAATACTCCAAAACACACCTGGAGTTGTCATTTCTAACTGTCCTTGCATTACCAAATGCCTCCAGAAGTGGATTTGACTACACCAAGCATATATCTCCGTATTAGAGAAATTCTTTATGGAATTCAAGCAGTAAATATAACTTCAATAACTCAACTCTAGTTACCTTATCAATGAAAATACTCTCTAGCATCCAATTCAAACTCAAAGATCTATAGGAATTCATATTCTTTTTCTAGGCCATGCACATCCAGCATATAGGGCTCCAAAAACATTTTTCAGGTGCGAGAAATACACTATAGCTGTCAATATGTGGTCGATGAGATGCCTTTTTGTGTACCTTACAATATCAGATAAGCCTCTTCTTAATGTGGGCAAAGGCAAAAGGGATGATCTTCAAATAGTTTATAAGATGTTTAATTAACTTGGAAAACCAACCGAAACAACGTGGCCTTGGGTACCACCGGCCTTTCCAAAAGAATTGGAAGGGTACTCCTACCCATTACAACTCCATGTAAGCTATATAACTCATTTACAAGTTTTCTACTAGAAAAGGATGGTTCAAAGCATCTTGTGCAGATATTCTTTGCTTTGGTTTGAAGGTAAGTAGCCTCTGAAATTTATGGAATTTTAACACAACATTAGCCATGGTACAAATCTTTTGAGAATCATCAAACCAATACAAATGACTTACCATCAACAAATCTAGACCTTTATCATCCAGTAACCCCTCCATCTCACTCACAAGAGCCTTTCATAAAATTTTGAAAAAATACAATAAGAACATTATATTATTCAAGATACATTTCAAGTTCGAAATTTCAATGAAGTATATCACTTACATGTGGCTGTAATGGGTAGGAGTACCTTGCCAGTTCTTCTGGAAAGGCTGGTGGCACATCAGTTGGTTTTCCAAGTTTACTACACATCAAATCTATTACTTGTAGATCAATCCTTTTCCCTTTGCCCACATTGAAGAGTGGCTTGTCGCATGTTGCAAGGTACACAAAAAGGCAGCCCATCGACCACATGACGACAATTGTAGTATATTTCTCACACTTGAAAAATACTTCTGGAGCCTTATACTGGATGGACATGACCTGAAAAAGAGTATTTGAATTTCTATAGATCTTTGAGTTTCAATATTGAATTACAACATAAGCAAGCTTTTAATTTGAACTTTACCGTAGGCGAGTTTTGAACTTCTTCAAATGAGCTACAGGAGGAAGCAAAACCTCCTAATTTAATGTCACCTTCCTCAGTCACACATATGCTTGTAGGTTGTTCATTACGGTGAATGATATCCCTGCTGTGGAGACAAGCAAGCGCATTGCAAAGTTGCCTCATCATTTTTGAAACAAAGAGAAATGCATCATGATGTATTAGAAATTTTTTCAATTGAGGAAACAGTTTATAAGTACCTTCAAATGAGTCAATTTGAACTCCACAATACAATTCTCAAGGTCATAATGAACTAACTCCATGATCAGATAAAGTTTTGCCGCATGGAAAAAAGCTTGGTCCAACCTAAATACCAACAAAAAAAAATATGTTATGTTTCTAACTATTGCACATCCTGTCATGAATTTACAAGACGAAAAACTAAGGAAATATGCATAAGAATACACTTAGTACCTCTGAATATTGTCATTATGGAGATCAACAGTACGTACATTTCTCTTGCCATGTTGGCACTTACTACACTTCCTTCCAGATTGGTCTTTTTGACTGTATATTACTTGTTATCATTGCCCCTCACAGCAAAATCCACATCGGGCACTTCAAGATAATCTTTCTCAGAGTACCCACAACAGGGATATCATTCATTGTAATGTACAACTTGTCAGCATACGTGTGACTGAGGAAGGTGACATTAAATTAGGAGGTTTTGCTTCCTCTTGTAGCTCATTTGAAAAAGTTCAAAACTCGCCTACGGTAAAGTTCAAATTACAAGCTTGCTTATGTTGTAATTCAATATTGAAACTCAAATATTCATAGGAATTCATATTTTTTTTTAGGTCATGCACATCCAATATAGGGCTCCAAAATATTTTTCAGGTGCGAGAAATACATTATAGCTGTCGATATGTGGTCGATGAGCTACCTTTTTGTGTACCTTACAACATTAGATAAGCCACTCTTTAATGTGGACAAAGGTAAAAGGGATGATCTTCAAATAGTAGATAAGATGTTTAATTAACTTGGAAAATCAACTAAAACAACGTGGCCTTGGGTACCACCAACCTTTCCAATAGAATTGGAAGGGTACTCCTACCCATCACAACTCCGTGTAAGGTATAAAAATCATCTAAATTTGAAACTTAAAGTGTATCTTGTATATATAGTATATATAATGTTCTTATTGTATTTTTCAAAATTTTGAAAGACTCTTGTGAGTGAGATGGAGGGGCGGCTGCATGATAAGGGTCTAGATTTGTTGATAGTAAGTCATTTTGAACTGGCTTGATGATTCCCAAAAGATCTATACTATAACTAACGCTATGTTTGTTTTCCATACATTTCAGAGGTTACTTATCTACAACGCATAGCAAAGAATATTTGGACATGATGCTTTGAACCATTCTTTTCTAGCAGAAGACTCGTAAACGAGTTTGGACTTACTAGTTACGTATAGAATGCTGATATGAGTTGTGGGCTTTGATGCGCACGTGTGTTGAGTCTTTGAGCTAAACAGGTATATACTGATGAACCACCGAAAGCATAGGAGAATGGTAGAGGATGGGTGGACCATCCCTATTTTTGCATAGGATATGTGAATATGATATGAATATTTCAAAGCACATAATGGGGGATGTATAGTGTTATCTTGTGAATTTTGGGAATTTGATGATGATATTTGCAAACACATTGGTACATTGTAGCTCAAGCCTTTTACTCTTTTTTCTGTGTAGTACGTAAATGCCATTAGAATAAAATGTATACCTCAATCATGTTACAAGTATGTTTGATTCCTTTTTTTTGGTCAAAGTATGTTTGATTCCTTGAGGTACTATTATAGCTAATAATCCGCAAGGTACACGCACCTCAAAAGCTCAAATTGAGATGTAAAATTACAACATTCATTAAACATTGCATTTCGATCAGATGACATTGAATCAAAATATAAAATCATTCAACTTTTTTTCTACTCTATGCTAGTGTTCATCACAAATGTTGTATAAAAAGCCTATTATAGACTCTTGGTGAATCTATATAATCCAATGTTAGATGTATATAAATGCTAGCGTATAATATGATAATAAGATGTTTATTTTTGTTTGACATGAAAAAAGGATTTTTGTTTGACATGAAAAAAGGATATATATATATATATATATATATATATATAGGAACGCTCAGGTGAGATATATGTTGTGGTATAACATGTAACATGATGTGGACCGTTAGATTAGGCTAATAGGAGTGTGAGATTTGAGTGTACACAATAGCTATATTTTAATGAGGTGGATGTGATCAATATTAAGTGGCTGCAAACATGGTAACAAGCATGATTTGTGGGATTTTCAAGAGGGAAAATCGGATTTTAATTAGGGGGTTTTGAAAGCCACGTTTTTTTAAATGGGAAGTTCCTTGATTTTAGGGATTACCAAGAATGAGAATATTTTTTTAAAAAATAATTAATTGAGCATAAAATTCAAAAATCGTTCGTGAATCCTAGAAAATCTATTCGTCAGTGTTTGAATAACTCTGTTCGATGGATTGAAAAATAGAGTTGAACATTCAAATTAACTCTGTACGATGGTTTGAACATTCAAAATAGAGTTGAACATGTTTTATTGCTTTATGAATCTTTTTCTAATTTGGTGTGCTCATATAATACTATAGTTGAATAAGTACTCGTCTTCACATGAAAATCAATTCATTATAAGCTGAAATGAAAATAAGGATCTTACGTGACCATTGAAAAAGTAAATGTATTGCATTGAATAAGATGAAAATCAGGATTGTTACAACTCGAATACATACTACAATAAGTTTGAAAAAGTGCATCTCTTTTTCAATATACATTGGTATGATAAAAAAATGTCATTGTCTTTGTCTTCAAACTTCATCCATTATTCACCCCCCTTCTTGAATAACTGCAAAACAAAACACACATATATGAATATCAATTCATACATAATAGTACAAACAATTAATATTGTTGAACAAGTGTTCATCATATAATGCAAAACTATCAAAATGAAAATACACTATTGTAAAAGTTGTCTTATAATCATTGAAAAACACTATTGTCCAATATGAAAAATAAAGAATAATTAAATTCTGTTACTTGAAAAAATATTATCAATATATAAAAAAACACAATAGACACACATGAAACAGAAATGAAAAAACACTCTTTTCATCTTATAATGAATAAGTTCATGAAAATAGTTGAAAAAGATTTAAAGAGAGAAACCATTACATATTTGAAACTAATATGTGAAAAAGTTGTCTTATAATCATTGAAAAATACTATTATACAACATGAAAAATACAAAACTATTTATATCTACTATTTGAAAAATTGTTATTAATATGTTGAAAAACACAATAGGCATACATAAAACAGAAATGAAAAACATTCATTTTATGTCGTAAAAAAACATGATAATCCATATTGGTAGAGGTTTTTCAACTATGCAACAAACGTTTTTCAACAATGAAATATCATATTGTAATGAAAAACAGTATGATGTAAATTGAATAAAAAACAGATAATCCATATTGATAGGTGTTTTTCAACATATTCAATTTAGGCTGTCTTACTGTCAACGAAGATGGTTGGGGTCACTCGCCGTCAAAGGTCGCGAACGGTTGGGATAATCGGGCTACGTCCATTGAGAACTCCGGTTGGGGCTCCTGGCCGACTCCACAACCCGGTGCGTAGGTCCACGAAGCTCCGGAGCTCGAGGCCGATCCATTTGGCCTGGAAATCGCCAACAACAACGACGCCAACACCGTGATTAACTTCGAGGCTTACGAGGACATACCGGTGAAGGTGATCGGAGAATATGTGCCCTAAAATCTCACCTAAATACCCAAGCAAATCAGTTTTTATGAATTGAAAATCCAAATTCGAAACCCTAAAATCTGAAACCCAATTTCGAATGGGTTTATGATGCAAAAAAATCAAGAAAAATAACAGAGGAGTAGAAATCTTACCAAGAACACTTGCTTCAAATGAATTGATCGATGTTGAAGACGGATTGCTTCGATGGAGGATGGAGGCTAGTCGCTTCTGGGGAAGAAAGAGAGATCGTTTGAGGAAAGAGAAACAATTGTTCTTGAATAATATTTACACATTTGGAAGAATCAGAACAAGATAATTTTTCACTCCCAAAAAATCGGGATTGAACAATAGTTACCATATTAACGAGATTCTGTATTTAATCTAGTGTTTCTCCACCCCACCCCACCAATACACCCTCTTTTTGATAAATCTCATCCGTCTAATTAAACTGATCCAAAGGCTCTCATTCTATCTCATGTTAGAGCATCCCCAACAGCTTCTCTATTATAGAGAAAATGAGGGATTTGGGGGATTAAAACTCATTTTTGTACCCCAACAGATTCTCTATCTCATTCTCCATTTTAGAGAAGGGGGGAGAAAAGTCATCCTCATTCCCTAAATCTAGAGAATTCTCCAAATTGATTGAGCATTCTCCAAAATGATTTTATCTTATTTTTTGTATCTTCTTTCTTATTTTTGGAAATAAAACAATGCACTTGTATTCGGTATTATTCCCGACTTGCTTGGTTCCATCGTTCCAAGTCCCCATCGCCTCTACAAGGGCTGCCGAAATCACAACAGAAAAACCAAGGGCTGCCGGATAATAGTATATGATTATAGACATTATATAATTTTTTTATTACCTTATTAGTCAAATAATAGTATTGTATAATTTATTTCTTTATTAGTTAAATAAAATATGAAGTATTCTCTAAGATAATATTGTATTTTTTATTTATTTCTTTCTTAGTTAAATGAAAAAAAATGAAAGTAATAAATGATGAATTCTTCATAATAGATTAAATGTTGGTATTAAATAATAAATGCTAAATTCTGCAAAATAGAGAATCTGTTGGAATTGAAGCAGTTTTTTTTTGGAGAATTTGGTCTTTTGTTCTCCATTATAGAGAAAACTTTAGAGAAGCTGTTGGGGATGCTCTTACACTCTAAGAGAGTGTTTTACTAGAGCATTTTTCTATATATATATAGTATTAAGTGTTATAGAGAACACAATTGTTAGAGAGAACTAGCGTGCAATTGTAGGTCATTAGATTAAGAACCACATTAACAATGAAGATTAGATTAAAATAATAGGCCCTCCTCCTGCTTTTTTCACAAATGCTTCAATTTAGGAATTAAAAAGATTTTGTTTGATTTTAAAAAATAAAAATCTCCTTTTTGAAAACCATCACATCAAGTAGTTTATTTCCATATATGAAACAATCTCTTTCTTCTCCATCCAATTTCCATCCCTAGTTCCATAACTCCATTCATTCGTCTGCCGCCAATCGATCTTCACCAAATATCGTCTAGTAATTGTCGCAATCAAAGGTAATACTTCTATTCTGGCACTCCGCATCAATTTCCAACGAGTTTTTGAGAACTCTTGTTTCCGATTTTCACTTATTTGTTAGTATAATTCCATAGACCTCCGGTTTGTTTTTTATTTCGATAAGGAATCTTTTTCGGCTCAGGTCTACTATACAAAGCCAAGGTTAAAAATTGTGATGAAACCCTTACTCTAATTTGTATTACTCACACTCCAGTAGTTTCTTTGTTACGAAAATCGTATGGGTTTCAAAATTGTGACGAAATCGCTTTTTCAACTGTGTGTATTTCCGTTCAGTGAATCAGAAATTTGGCGACAAATTCAAGCAGTAGCCTGGCGTAATGGTGTCAAATTTGGCGTCAATTTGTGACGAAATCGCTTTTCAACCGTGTGTATTTATGTTCATATACAACATATGTCATGTTATATACACACTAGATCGTGGTTATATATACAACTATCATTAAAATACACGGTTCATTGTTATAGATCATTGGAATTAAGTTATATACATTGTCTTTTATGGTATATATACATTCTATAGTATGTTGTATACATATATTATAGTATGCCGTATACATATTATACATGTCAATATACACATTGTAGTGCGCATATATACATGAAAAAATTGAATCTATGTCCATACATGATATTCTATATGCATATACAATTTATGTTATAATATATGCACGATATTATATATATATATATATATCCATATACATTAAATTTAAAATTTATATACGTATTATATTTCTCTGTGTTCTTGATTTAATTTTTTGTTAACCTCGGGATTGCCCACACATGCACAAGGATGAATGGATAAAAATGTGAAATCTTGCAAGTCAAAGTCCATTTATATAGTTTGCATATATTTCATGTATACACATGACAATCAGTAAAAGAATATTAGGTCAAATGCCAATATAACTCATGTATACAATGTTCAAATCCATGCATAATTTTAGTGAATTACATGAGTAGGAATTCAATGTCAACGAATGTATACCACATTTGAATGCTTGTACATATACATCTATTTTATATGTATATAATTAACATACAACTTTTACAAAGCTAATAACATTCCTATTTAAATGAATATGTACTCATCCTTAATACCATGTATACATTATTTTGTAGAATGAATATGAACATATTCGCATATGGTATTATAAAATCAGCATATATAGGAAAGGTATCAAAAGGACAGAAAAATTGTTACTCCTCTCATCATCTCTGAGGAGTTTCTGAAGGCGAACGGACTCGACCTTCTATGGGATCTAATCAAGTATCAGGGTTAGGAGAACCTCAACACAGAAAAGGTATTGTTGATCCCAATCTAGTCCGTTCTTTCTACTCTACTTATACTGTTGTTGCAGCTCCTCTTATTGTCATGGGATCAACAAGAATCGGGAAGAAATCCATTGTCTTCTGGAGTGATCAGATTGTTGAGTGGCTCGACATCCCGATAGGGGGGAACGGATCACTTCCAACTATTGGCACCTGGCTCGAGAACAAGGCCGAGATAATCGAGAAAGTGTTTGGAAATCCTGATGCCAGACTCTCCACCACAGAAATGTCGTTAGTCGCCCGAGTTACACACTAGTACCTCGCAAAGGCATTGGTCCCTCTACAGGAGAAAAAGAACAATCCCACCATCGCCGACATCGTCCTGTTAGAACGATTCCTAAGCCAAGAGAAGATGGATCTCTCAAAGATGATCATATATGCAGCACAAGAAGAAGTGCTCCGGAAAAACTCAGTCGCTGTCCTACCCAATTAAGACTTGTGAAGAGGATCCTCAAGGAAAAGCAGGTGCATCATTTTAAGGAGGAACAACGTTGTGGGTTTCCGTTGGCCAAAAGTCTTGCACAATGTTTAAGCATAAGCTACACACTTTTGGGCACGTTGCTATAAATCAATGTTATCTTCTTGTATTTCAGAGGCCGTCGGTGTGCACGTGTGCACTTAGAATACTAGATAGATATGGGCACCTTCATCCACATTTGTCTCATAAGGCTACGCTATCTTTGTTTGCTTAAAATGTTGTGTTATCTACTTGATAATTACAAATATTAATCGTTGAAAACGTACTTTTCAGTGCTCAATTATTTAAGATGGCCCTGATTGCAAGGTGATGAATGTCATCGAAAGTACGGAGTACTTAACAAAGTCTCTTATCTTGCATATATATTAATCTTTAAGTTGAGCATGACCAAATACACCACTCTTTACGTGTCCTAATTGATCTGTTCAATACAACTTACATTTACCTTTTATTCATTAAAATATATACAGTAAACAACTCAACAAAGATTTGATTCCAAATGCTAGACATCATTGAATTCTAGCTAGCTAATGCAAAAGGATAAAAGGTCCCAACACAAGAAGCCCTAAGCAAACAACTAAAGACATCAAAGTAGCTGCAGTTGGAAACCTTCCATCATCTTTCCTCACAACCATTCCTTCTATGACCACCTTACTGAGTACTATGAAGAACCCGGATAAGAGCAGTTGTGCTGCCATCTCCTCCCAATTCCCAACAACCATCGTCCTCGCCAACCCCCCGACGAAACAAACCAGGTTCAGGATCACAACCGTCCCAAGCGGAACCAGAAACTTGTTTGATGTTCGAAAATCGTAGATTCCTTGCTCGTACCTCTTCGCTTGTTCTTCGTCTGTAGCCTTGTCCGTGGTCACGAAACACGTCTCTTTTAGGCCCAAAGTCTTCTTTACCGCGTCCAAGCAACCATAAGCGTTACATGCCAACCTCGTCAATGTCCATGTCCTTTGCTCATTCCACCACATTAGGATTGTCCCTCCTGTTGTGAGGACTTCGTGGAGGTGCTTGAATAAGGATGATAAGAAAAGAAGTATTGCCAACGACGAAAACAACGAGCCTGAAACCTGTAATAATGTAAGATTTAGAGAAGTGATCATTAAGAGGACATCATGTATGTGTAATTCATGAGTAAAGCTAACACCCAATATCAATATGGTGTTCTTACTTTGGAGTATATGGGGATGCCGTGGAGGAGACAGAGTTGGGGAATTATAGCGAAACACCAAACTGATATGAAATCCATGGCGTACAAGGTGACCCAGGTGAAGTATAGGCGATGAACGAGGGCCAGTCGTGTTCTAGATGGGCCATATGTCAACGGGCAAAACCGTGACAGCCCGATTTCAACAAGGCCAGCACACCACCTAGTGTTCTGGGTCAGGAAGACATTGAAGTTGGTGGTTGCTGTGCCTAAGAATGGAGCCCTTTTAGGATCAATGTAAACCGATCTCCAGCCGTCGATGAGAAGGCGATAACCGGTGAACACATCCTCTGCTATAGAGTAGTAGTAGAAACCCGCCTGCAAATTGTATAAGCAACGTGCAACATATGTAAAACCATGGATTAAATCCAAACTTATTGAGGAAAGAAGGTATCCACTAGGGGTGTAGTTTGTCAGTTACCCCTTTGCCCCATTTGGTATCCTTCTCATAGGAGCAGGATGATACATATTCAGCCTCTTGTAGAATCTTCCGAGAGACATCTCTTGTCGCGGTTTCATTAGGCTTGCATTGATCTTGGGTGAGTGTCTTAATGAACTCGTTCGAAGTACCAAAAGTGCTCCTTAACTCCACCGGCTCCATATTTAGGCCTATTGTTAAGGTATGCATATCGAAACTCCTAAGCATTTGTAAGATTGTTACAAAAATATGTTCATATATATATTGTGTGGAGGCAAACCTTTGACACAGGGACTATACATTGCTTTCCTGTTTAGGTAAAAGCCAGAGCCACACATGAGGGGCCCTGTATTCAGGCCATCTAGACCTGGCATTATTACCTGAAAAAATGCAGGCCAAAGTTTATGTGCATTCAAATATAAAGACAAGTATACACCCTTCACATTATAAGGCCAAGACAAAGCAGTGAAGTTACCTTAAAAGCCATTCTTAGGCCATTGTCATAAATGTCATTGCTTCTAAGATTGTGGAATCTCTGAGGGAACTGAACAAAACCCAGAGAGGGAGAGATTTCCGGGTCGAGATAGAAACACATGGCTTGCTTGGCTGAAGTCGGATCGTTGCAATACATGTCGCAGTCTAACACTAGTGTTACGGGCGAGTTGCTTAGCAAGCCGGATACTCTGAGCTGCAATATTTAGAGCACATATACATTAAGCTATGGTCAATATACGACTATGACACCAACATATGTTGAGCTATATGTGATTGTAACAATACTTACAAGGACGTTGAGGGCGCCTGCTTTGGCATGATGAGGGTGAGACGGTCTTTTCTCTCGAGCCACGTATACGAGCGATGGGATAGCGTCGTAATCTGGATTTATTATCGAGGGGTCCGTGCAATTCTCATTGATGACCTGCATAGCAATTGAGCAATACCAAAAAAACAATACTACAACTTAGTCTTGTAAGGACGATAGGAAAACAGTGATGATGTAATCAAAGTCTTGTTGTAAGAAACAAGTTCAATTAGAGTAACTAAAATCAGATTGATAGTAAACCGTACTTGAACGAGAGGGGGATGATTGGCTCTGTTGGTATTGTCAGTTGTCTCCCTCTGCCGATGAAGATTCATCTCAACTCTCTTCTTAAACAGCTCATACTTCTCCTACAACATCAATCCATTATTATTAGCTCAATTTCACAAAGGCTCGATCAATTCAAATCAAGAAAGAAACCAACTTTGATCAGCAATCTGTCTCTGACGAACCCATCATCACCACTCCCATCTAGCTGTTCGTCGAAAAACGCCATGGGAGACCGGCACTGAGCCCGGAACCTGGAACAAAAGGGCACCCACCACGTGGCGAACGCCCAGGCCTCCACCAAGGCGGCCAGAGTGGCAGGGGAGCCGCTGTCGTCGGAGAGGTACACGTGGAGATTATTAACCTGGTAATCGAGGGCCAAGGCGGAGACGACGGTGTTCATGACCTCGACGGTGGGCTCCTTGTCGGGATCGGCGGTGAAAACCAAGACGTCGACCGGCTGCAAGAGCTGCTGATCCGGTAGCCGGTCGACGAAGGCGGTGCGGGCGACGGGGCGCCAGCGGAAGCACTGCTGGCAGAGCCAGATGAAGCAGAGGATGAGCTCTGCTCCCAGGAGGAGGAGGCATGGGAACAGGGGAAGGCGTGTGGAGGGGCTTAAAACGGCGTCGTTTTGGGGGAGGAGGTTTGAGACTCTGTGGTAGAGGAAGAGGGATATGAGGGAGGAGTGGACGAGGATGTGGGCCCTGTTGATGGTTGTTGTTGACTTGTCCACGTGGAGGGTGTGGAGTGGGAGATTATTCGCCTTTGTCTCCATTTTTTTGATTTTGTTAGCTGCAGAAGGAGATGAGATGTGTTGATATTTATATAGTGGTGGTCTTGGTTTGATTAGTTTATTAATTCTTGGGCTGCAAGCATAATTTGGAATGTGCGTGCCATGTGTTCGGTTTAGATTATTGTTCTGTTTCGAACAAAAAAAAAGATTATTGTTCTGTAAAGTGGAAAGTGTTTTCCACAATCGGTTTTTTTGTTTGGGTCACAAGGTTTTTCAGACAGAGTAGTAGAACCACAGGTTTTCTGCAAGTCAAATTCCAAGTCAATTGCCATCGTCTTTAGTTGCCTTCCTTGGGCTTCAAGCATTATAAAAATTTTGCTTTATTGAGTTATTTACATTCCACCAAAAAAGTCAATTATTTTGCTACTATACGCTACACTATATATGTAGCTAGTTTTTTTTTTTTTTTTTTTTTTTTTTTGAAAAGGTGAGGATTCGGATTACCAAACAAACTTGGTAATCCGAGAGGCCGTGTGGATACGGCAGCCGAAGACGGTTAGGAAATTCAAATAGAGCAGACTAGCTAAAAAAATTACAAATTTCCGAAAAGTAAGAACTTAGAGAGTTTGGGATTGAGGTGAGTAAAACACTATAAGAATAGTGTTGTGGACAACAGGTCAACCCCTCAAGGGCGTGCGAAACGGACAACTGACGTTTCCTCCACTGAGATGAAGGATCTTCAGAAGCCTCAGAGCACAAAACGACCCAGCCCAATACAACTCGATCCAATACCCAAACCAAGCTCCGACTCCTCGGAAAAAAGTACATGAAAACAACCCCGAGCTATCCTGCAAACAATGGTTACAGTTTCCTGTAGCATAATTCTTCTGCTTAATTGTTGAACCTATTGCTGAGCATTCCTCACTTATGATGGCTTTCTCTAGCAGCTGGTCTGTTCTAATCCAGCTAAATATTCTATCTTCTTTATGCTGCATTGATCCTGTATCAAACCAAAGTCACAAAGATCTCTTCCAGACCTGAAGCCTTTTAAAACTCTTTAGAGGAGGAGAGAAGCCCCTCCCGTTTTCTTTAGCAGATGGAAGGCTTTGTGAAACCGCTTGAGATGGAAACCGCTTCACCATCCCCACCCTTCCATGGATGACTCGGTCTCCCAGTCGCCTCTAAAGTTGCGATTTCATACCGGCGTTGTTCGGCGCCTCCTTCGATACCTCGAAGAAATTCGGGGGTTTTGTGCATCACACCACTATTTTCATCATGGGCTTCTTCCAGAATTATTAAAGACGGATTGGGGGATCAACAAGCACAAGATTAAGCCAAATTTCTGTATTGATTGAAACCTAGGGTTTTAAAATTGGGGCTGGGGTCGGGGGGCAAAGGGTTGGGGTTTCATTAGTTGGGAGCGTTTTCTCTATATATATGTAGCTAGTTGATGAGCCATAGATACGAGGAATGCTTGGAATCTTGAGAGAAGAATAATAATCAGGAAACATTGTATTACAATGAACAATAGTTACATGACATGATCAACAAACATTATAGCTTTGCTTTTCCTTTTTTTACTCCACAGTTACAATTACTCTTATCCAATAGTAAATGACATCTATAATAGCAAGGGCACATTGTAACAATGTAAGGCATGTTCCGATGTCTGATGTCAGATGTCCGATAGTCTTTTTGTTTTTGGTCGAAAGATGTCCGATAGTCTGATACTGTGGTCACATATCTCTGTAATTACCTATCACTTAAAAGTACTTAAGACACATCTTGTATGAACTAGCTAGCTAACGAAGAAGAATAATTGGCCCTAAAATAAGAATCACCGAGCAAATAGCTAGAGACATCATAGTAGCCGAAATTGGAAACCTTCCTCTGTCCTTCCTCGCAACCATTGCTTCGATGACGGGCTTACTCATGACTAAGAAATACCCCGAAAGGACCCCTTGCAACGCCGTCTCATTCGCATTTCCAACCGCCATCATCCTCACCAACCCAATAACGAAACAAACCAAGTTCAAGATCACAACCGTCCCAATAGGAACCAGAAACATGTTTGACGTTGCGAAATCATAGATCCCTTTGTGGTACCTCTTCGATTGATCTTCATCTGCAAACTTGTTGGTTGGTATGAAGCTCGTACTCTTAAGGCCTAAGATCTTCATTATCGCATCTATGCAACCATAAGTGTAGCATGTAAACGTCTTCAGTGTCCACGTCCTTTGCTCATTCCACCATGACGCTAGTGTTCCTCCTGTTGAGAGGACTTCATAGAGATACTTGATTTGGGATGAAAGGAATATAAGCAATGCCAATAATTGGAGCAATGAGCTTGAATCCTGTCACGTTGTGATATATAGTTATAAGTAATGTTGGCTGCTAATTGAAGGAATCACTTGACACTTGATGATTTTTGAAGAAAAAGTTCAAAGTCTACAGCAAATTCTGACACATAAGACTAGTAAGACTTGTCAATACAACCAATTTGTAGTGAGTAGTTCATGCTGGATTAGAATACCTAAATTCAATGTGACATTTAAATGTGTCATCCAAAAACCATCTTAACATAAAGCAATATGTCATATTTGTTTTTCCAAGTATATTTTGTTACCCTAAAATTGCATAAAAGGGGACCATTAATGTATTTATAACACCTACGTAACAAATGACATTCAAATGGACAATGTACCTTGGAATAAAGAGGAATGCCTCTGAGAAGGCAGATCTGAGGAACTATGGCCAAACACCAAAAGGATATGAAATCCATAGGATACAAGTCGAACCAAGCATAGCAACCACGATGAAGAAGTGACAAATGTCTTCTAGACGGGCCGTAGAAGAATGGGCAAAACCGCGAAATCCCAACTTCAACAAGGCCAGCAGTCCACCTAGTATTTTGGATCAACATGTCATTGAGATTCGTGGTCGAACTGCCTAAGAATGAAGCCCTTTGAGGATCAAGATAAACTGACTTCCATCCTCTGATGTGAAGATGGTAACCAGTGAAGATATCTTCTGCTACAGAGTAGTAGTAGAACCCCACCTAAATTTGTTGTAGGAACCAAAAAACAAACAAAAAAGGAATACAAGCCAAATTTGTCAGTATATATACATACATGATACATGTATAACACGTATAGCATCCAACTAAAGCAATGAAGGTCATATGTTGTTACCCCATCGCCCCATTTCGTGTCATCCTCATATGCGCAAGAAGCTACAAATTCTGCCTCGTGTATGATCTTTGCAACGTTTGGCTTGGTATCTTGACTTAGAGTTTTAATGAAGTCGTTTGAAGGACCAAACTCCTTTCTCAACTCCACATGATCTAGACTTATATAATTGACTAGTCTTAGATGAAGATCAAAATTTTGCAAATTTATGAGTTTTTCGTATGATTAAGTTCAAAGCTCTATGCAATCATACCCTTTGAACATCCGTTGTATAATGCCTTCCTATTGACGTAAAAACCTGTGCCACACATGAATGGCCCTGAACCTAGTCCATCCATGCCTGGAAACAATTAGCTGCAAGTTAACTTTTCTCATGGCAGTCGATTTGGTGACCTCTGACTAGTACCCTAGGGATCTAACTGGTTGACTAAATGTAAGAATGCTATCAATTTTACCATTTAGTTATGACAAATTTACCTTGAAAGCCGATCTAAAGTCACCGTCATACATGGGATATTTGCCAAGATTGTGAAACCTCTGAGGGAATTGAACGAAACCCAGGGTGGGTGAGGTTTCTGGGTCGAGATAGAAACACATTGCTTGCTTGGCCGAGCTCGGATCGTTGCAATACATGTCGCAATCCAACACTAACGTTACTGGAGAGTTGCTTAGCAGGCCAGATACCCGAAGCTGCGCTCAATTCAACAATATGATCGATATTATGAGCAAATATGTAACCGGTCAGATTCAAAAAATTACTTCTTCCTTAATTGATCATTTATTTTGAGCTATTAAATACTTTGCTCGATCATTTCTATATGAATGCACGTACAAGGGCGTTGAGGGCGCCTGCTTTGAAATGATGAGGGTGAGAAGGTCTTTTCTCGCGAGCAACGTAAACAAGCAATGGGATTTGATTATAATCTGGATTGATTATTGAAGGATCAGTGCAATTCTCATTAATCACCTGCATGCATAGTCATCATGGACAATAGATACGACAAATTAAGGCTCCACAGATATAATATATATAGTTTGAATTTTGGCGGAATATAAAATAAGAAGATAATCAAAGAGGCGTGACATAAGAAGATACGCAAATCAAAGAAACGTGATATACTTCTGATCTAGATAATCAAAGAGGAGTATAAAAGAATCAAGAATATAAAATGGACCTGAACGAGTGTTGGATGGTTCGTCTTGTTGTTGTTGTTGTTGTTGTTGGTGTGTGTTGCTCTGACACTCTTTTGCTCGGCAAGATTGTTGGAATCTTGATTTCGCTTGTAGGTGCTTGGCTCTCTAAAACAACTGTTCCCACCGAAGATCTTCTATCTGCAGGTGGCTGGCGTTGTTCCCCCTGTAACAGCAACTCTGTCGAACCAGGGAACAGTGCTCTGTTGTTGTAGAACGCCTCTTCGTGGAAGTTCTTGAAGACGAACTTTCTTCAGTAGATCAATCATATGTACCTGTACCGATATAGGTTTGAATCGTGTAGTCACTTTCCGAAATCAATATTTCGCCCCTTTCGAGCCTTAGGGAATCCACGAAATTTGAAGTGAGATAAGACAAACCCTCCAATCCATACAAGGCTCTTGTAATGGATCGAACCTTAGAGTTCATGTAAAATGGACTTAGACTCTTCATTGAAGTTCAATCATGGAGAAATCGTTCTCCCAATGATCCAAAGAACCAACCAGAACCAAAGGTTCTTTAACCCCAACACTATCGTCCCAACAGCCTTTATATAGAGGCAAGGGAGCAGTTACAGGGAACGGTTAATGGCAGTTACTAGCCGTTACTGGCAGTTACATGTGGTTATCGGTGGTTACCAACAGCCACACGTGGAAGACATAATATTATCCACGCCACCATTAATTAATAACATATTAAGGAAGTTACAAAGTGGTTTCACGTCAGTTACATGGCGGTTAAACCGTCTGATCCACATAGGAAACAGTCACTGTTTCCAACAATTTGTCAGACACGTCTTTGTTCCTTCTAAGACAATAAAGTCATTGTTACCTCCCAGGTAACAACACTTATCAATCATCTTAGACATCAAAGTCGTTGTTCCATACTAGGTAACAACACATATGAATCAGCTTGAACATCATGTCTAACTCTTGTCTTAGAGACACCGTTCCATGTTACCCTATAGTAACATACTGTTACCCTATAGGTAACAACATAATTCCTTAATATCTCCCTCTAGATCTCAACTAAGCTTACACGAGTGTGCACTCCGCACCCCCAGACCCGTGATATAGCTAAGTGAGTCCTTCATAGTGTCGTATGAATCCCGACCACACCAAATGACACTGTTACCAATAGGTGATAAGACTAAAATCACCAACAAAGATTCGTCTCTACTCTCTCTTAAACAACTCGTACTTTTCCTGTTTACACGAACAATGTATGCTAAGCACCTAATAAAGTTCGCCAACGTATACAAAAACGTTACACAACTACATAAGTACAAAACTAAAAAAACTGACCTTGAGAAGCAATCTTTCTCTAAAGAACTCCTCAGCATAACTACTAGTATCATCACTAGTACCCTCGTCCTCGAAGTAAGCCATCGGGCACCTACACTCAACCCCATACCGCCGGCAAAACGGCACCCACCACGTGGCGAAGCCCCATGCCTCCTTCATGGCGTTCAGCGTCGTGGGGGACCCGCCATCGTCCGACAAGTACACGTGGAGCTTATCGGGCGGGTAGTCGAGGCCCATGGCGGAGACCACCGTGTTCATCACCTCCACGGTCGGCTCCTTGTTGGGGTCCACCGTGCATATCAAGACGTCGACTGCGGGGAGCCGGGAGTCCTCTGGAAGGCGGTCGACGAAGACGGACCGGTTGACTAGCCTCCAACGGAAGGCTTGCGCGGAGAGCCAGAGGAAGGAGAGGACGAGCTCCGCCACGAAAACGAGGACGCGCGAAACGAGAGTCGGACCCGAAACGGCGTCGTTTAGGGAATCGGAGAGTGTTTTGTAGAGGAAGAGAGTAATGAGGAAGGAGTGGAAGAGGATGTGGGCTCTGTTAATGGTGGTTGCCAAGTTTCTCTCATGGACCACATGTAGAGGGAGTTTCTCCATTTTACACCACGTCCTTGGCCTGATCAAGTATGTGTTTTTTTTTGGTCGGAGGTGATCAAGTATGTGTTTGGGATATGGGTCAATGAATGATATTTATAAAGAGAAATAGAGGTACACTTTTTTCTTTTCTTATCGGTTACCGGCAAAGTCAAATCGGAGTAGTTTGGTACTCGAAATTTAACATATGTTCGTAAGGTAATAGGAAGTATTCTTAGAGCATCTCCAACATATATTTGGAACGTTTTAATATCATTCGATCCTTTCAAATTATTACATCAACAACCGTATTCTTACACGTAGACCCTACACTTATATATTGTGGATGTTAATTTAATCAACATAATGAAACTAAGCGACCATTAAACCAATCTTATAAAATAATGGATGAAACTCTATCTAATCCCAAACTTTGACTCTAGCCTCAAAGGGAGTGTCACCTTAATAAAGATGCATATTACTTCTTACGTAAGAAAAAACATAAACTTAAAAATCTTTGGGTTCTCTGCGGTTCTACAATTTCGAATGTATATTGTTTTTTTTGTCGAGAAAATTTTGGATCAGGGGCATGGTGTCCCGGTCCAAGGGTAGGAAAGACTCAAGGACTCAGAGAGCTCTTATAAGGGAATTTACATATCCCATATAAATGGCGAAACTAAACCAAAAATTTATATTGTACGTGACTTTAAGGGGCCTCGTTTTTCGGTTCGCTCTAGAACCTTCGAAATATTTGAGTTGGCCCTGATGGCATACATGCATATGCATTTGGGTATCATAGTAGCTAGTAAATAACGGACTAAAGAAGTGAGCTAATATCGTCCGCAATGTTTTGAGCGTCGATTGCAGCTCCATAGAGTCCCCTCCTTGAGAGACCTGAGCAGTACAGTCCGCGCTCGCCCTTCCAGTGATTTGGGAAGCTTTGCTTTGGAAGCCCGTCTTCGTTAAGCAAGTATTCGTCTCCCTGTACATACGCATGTTTGTATACGTACATTAATATGGATCATTATATATGTACGAACCATCGAACAATAGTGTTATATGATAGAGCAAATTACAACAACATTGACCCAGTGACTCCCGCATACACATTGACGGAGCAAATCAATGCACGATACTCAACTCCTACGTATAAAATTAAACATATACGTACCATGAGCCAGGTGCTGGTGGATCTACGGAAGCCAGTAGCGAAAATGATAGCATCGAAGGCGTACGACTCGCCATTGTGCAACACCACTTCCTTGCCTCTTACGCTTCTTATTGACGCCGGCAACACCTGCAATTACGTACATCCTCCGCATGCTCAACTACCACATGCATATGTTTACTTAATTTGCAAGCCAATCATTCAATCGACATAGCTAGATTGACCCAATTGACTCCAATTCTTAGTACTAATTCAAATTTCATTAATAATTGGTCATATATAAGTCTCATCAGCGCGCGTACGTACCTGGATGAGGCCAGCCTGGATTTTGGCAACGGTGCCCACATCAATAACAGGGTATTTGCCGTACTTGACCTTCATTAGGAAGGGCCCCTCTTTGGGCCTTGTGATGCCGTGCTTGCTTAGATCTCCGTACACCAGCTTGCTCAGCAACACCATCAGCTTGTCAACCACGTGTAGGGGCAGCATTTTTAGCATATTTAATCCCACGTTTACCATCCATCGTGACAGTATATGAACCTGTATATGTATGTACGCATTCCACTCCATCCATCAGTAACTTAATAAGTGCACTCTCAGTCCATTCACTTCTATGTGTCCTTTTAGAGTTAGGCATCAAGAAAACTTGATTTTTTTACAAATGCCTCTTCCTTTAAATATTCTACGGTTTAAACATGTCTTTTTAATTCGATACAATATATTAAAGTTACACATTTAGCCACCTCCACGAGGGTTCTCCACTTTACTTCCCTATAAGATATTAAAGTTACTCTTATATCATTTATGGGTAACTGTAATAAATTTTTAGACACCTTGCCAAGAAAAATATATCTATAATGTTACTTATTTGAACAAAGATTTAACTAAAATAATTTATAAAGATATTTATGTATATGATTTAAAATCTAAACTATTAAAATAAAGATATAAGATTTTTCAACTAGTAAACTTTGTTAGATAAGGTTTGAACAAATAATTGAATATATAAGATTTGAACAAATATATAATTAGAATAAATTTTATTTGATTCAAAGGAGGGCATTAACCCCTTTTATTTATGATTCCGCTTTATACTATAGTAGTATAGATGTATATTGTGATGCTGATTGTACGTTTGGTGGTCCATTTTTTTTACCGGGAAAATGGAAATATCTTTTCACTCCCTCGATATAGTGTTTGGTGGTCAAATTACCCATTTTTTCATTCAAGTGAAAAGTTGTCCTTGTAGTCGCTGGCCTCCTCCCTCCCACCTCTCCGTCGTGACATCAATAATGGCAAGGGTCCTCAGCAAGGACGAGCAACAAGCCACGAGCAGGGGCTACTTTGGTTTTTTTTTTCAAACTCGTATATTGTGAGCCAAATACATTTGGTAGGTAACGGTTTCTATTTCTTTTTCTTTGTATTTTTCAAACCATTTACACTACCATTTCTATTGCCACAACCAAAGGGGCCCTTAATATCTACAAATTGGCATGCATATATATCTAGCTAGCAAATAATTAAGTAATAGATAGTGGACATGTCAATTTATATATTTCAGATTTGTCAGTGTTTTAAAAGGCATTTATGAAAAACTATAACTAAACATAAATAGGTCTTTTTTGTGTCGCGACATATTATTTTATCTAAGTTAACTTTTTTTTGAGCTCATCTAAGTTAACTTTGGTAGAACGGGTGACATATCTTTTTGCTTATCACGTGGCATAACTGATAAACTATAAAGGTTAGTATATGTGTATCAATATATGGATGTATGTGAAAAACATAACTTTTAAAAAGTCAAAGATTTACAAATTGGTAAACATAAGATTTTTATTTAGAATTATGGTTGCAATTTTTTTTATATAAAAGCATACATATATATAGTATTGTAACAACGGATATAAAATAGCTTGTTTATTTTTAAACTTGCTATATCATATAATACAGTGGATTTCCTTTGCAAATAGAATATGGTCATAAATTTTGAAAGAAAAATATAATTGTGAAAAGTAGATGACCTAAATATTAACTTGTTTGGTCATACATAATAATTGAATAAGTATCTTGGAGTTGTATTAAAATGAAAACTAAAAATATAAAAAATCTCAATTATGATGGAGCATTGATCAAAATTAATATGTTTACGATGATATATAAGATAAAACTTAAGGTTGGAGAAATAAATGAAATATTTTTTTCACATTTTATTTCTAAATAATTTAATGGGGAAATTAATTATGAGAACATAAATAATATAAAAGGAAAAAGCATCAACAATAGTGTAATAAGGAGATTTGAATTCATAATCAATTGTTATTAGAGAATACCCTAACCACTATGCTACACATATCCTTTTAATTTGTTTATACAAATATGAATTATATAGGAATTTTTATGAAAAATAGTTCATGAGGACAATAAATGATACTCCGTAAAACTCAGTTTTATATGTATACAGCCAATATTAATTATATATAGAAATTTTTATAAGAATAATTAATGTTAATAGTAAATGGTGATAAAATCCAACCTTATATTTATATAACCAATAACTATATAGGAATTTATGGAAATAGATAATGAGATTGGGTGAGTGTATGTTAGTAATATTAAGAATATATTGTTTACATAATTAGTTTAAGTTAATTATGTAAATCTTATCTTCCTAGCATTCAGTTATAGGCTCTTATTTTGTTATGATCCTTTCCTTAATCGTAGCTAGTAAGGTTATACTAGGGTTAGGTGCTTATCATCCTCTTTGTATAAGTATCCTTTCATTCTACGTTAATAAACACAGGAACATTACAAACATTGATTCTCTATATCGTATAATTATAATTATGTAAACAATACTCCGTATATTCTTAATAAGTAATCAACCAAACGTAGGAGTAAATGACACGTAGGGTGGTAGGCTGCAGCCTGGTAGGGTAGATGGGGTCGATAAATGAATAAATAATTAAACAGTAGTAAAGTACGTACGTGGGCGTAAACGTTAAAAAAAGACAACTCAACCAATTAACGTACTAGTAAAGTGAATTACCGGGCTCCTGATGAGAATGGAAGGGTTGGCGGCGTGGTTAGCAAGATCCAAAGCAATCTCCATGCCCGAGTTGCCGGAGCCGACCACAAGCACGGCCAGGGCTCGGAAGCCCTGGCCCGTCTTGTAGAGGGTGGAGTGGAGGACCTCCCCGGGGAATGCGGGGAGGCCCTCCACCTCCGGCAAGAAGGGGTCGCACGTCTCGCCCGTGGCCACCACCAGGAACCGGGCCACGTGCTCCTCTTCCTCTGCCTCCTCCTCGTCGTCAACCTTGTTGTTGTTGTTGCTGCTGTTGCTGCTGCTGTTGCTGTTGCTGTTGCTGTTGCTGAGCCTGACCTTGAGGCGCCACCTCTGGGCCGCACTGTCATACCGTGCAAGGGTGACGGTGCGGTTGAAGAGGGGGCAGATGCCGAAGCGGAGGGCGTAGTCGTCGAGGTAGCGCAAGAAGTCGTCGCGGGAGACGTAGTCGGGGAGGCTGGCCGGGAAGGGCATGTGGGGGAGCTGGCAGAAGGGCTTCTTCAGGTGGAGTTGCAGCCGCTCGTACGCCTTCTTCCGCCACAGCGACCCCGTGCAGTCCTCCCTCTCGATCACCGTGTACGGGATCGACTTCTCGCCCAAGCAGGCCGCCATCGCCAGCCCCGACGGCCCCGCCCCCACCACTATCACCGTTGTTTCCTTCTCCGCCTTCGACGCTGCCCACGCCATTACTATATATGGTTTATAAATTAGCTGCTACCTACGTGCCCCGGCCGGCGACCTAGTTGACTGACCGTTTGGTAGATGGACGAGTGCTAGGATCGATTGGTACGCGCATACGTGATTCAAGAACCAAGATGTTATATAGGCCGGCCAGGCAGTGTTTCTACTTATATCTACGTACATCGATGTATGGATCGGTGGATGTATATGTAGTTTTATAAATTATAGTTTGGTGTGGAGTGTAATGCACGTGATGATGCACCTTTGATTTCGCTTCCACCCACCGATTACTGACATAAGGTGCGGCCTTTCTAAGCTATATCATACTGGCTAAATAAACTAATATTACAAAAGAGGAAAGGTTAACAGATATGAATAATCGTGGAGAAATAAGAAACGACGGATATCATATTCAATTTGACGCATCTGAATATTCAATGTGTATTCAGATTAAGCAAGTTGAGATATTATATGTTTTGAATGTTTGCTATAAATCGTGAGTATGAATGCATCGGTTTTTAAATATACAAAAATCATGGTATAAATGTAAAATATTTGAATATATATACCATGCCACTTATTAGTTTAACATCAGAAATCGACAATTTGAATGTTGGGTGTACAGATTGAATAGGAATTTATAAGATTTTGAATGTACGAAAAATATTGTACCAAGTAAAATGTATGAACATAACTATGATTAATTTGAACATAAAGTAACCAAAAATTTGAGCATACAAGTAACAAGTATAATTGTAAAATAAGTGCATGCTGGATGTAAAGACATAAATGTTTGAATATGCAAGTAACCTATATACTTGGAGAAATGTTTAAATAGAACTACAACTTAGTTCAAATATACATGCTTTACATATGTTAAATATACATAATAGTAGGATAAATAGTTGGTGATTCTCGCTTTTGAATAATGGGTTTTTGATATTATCCTAATTCTATTACAAAATTGTATAACCATAACTCGGAACAACTTTGGTCCCCGCGTAAACAGCCGAACGGGAAGAGTGAACACCGCGTCGGCGATTTTTGGTCATTGTGTTTTTGGTGATCAACGTGCATTTTTCTCATTGTGTGAAATTAATATTAGAACAACTTGACAAAAATGGGCACATACTTTATAGCTCGGTAAGTAAATTTGGTCGTTCTCCACTTGATCCAACAAGTGGAATTTTTTATAAAAGAGAAAATATAATTTTTCGGGCTGGTTGAGGCACCCCACCCCAATGAATTCTCGCTTTTTATTGCTTTTCCTTTTTAGCTCTAACTAGTACTAGCCCCGTAGCATGTACGGGTAATGTAAATATAAAGCAGAATTAATCGATTTGAGATCGAATTTTGATACGAATACGCTTTTAACTAGGGAACTTTAATCCAAATCCGATAGACCAAAGTCCGAACCTATTGACCTATATACACTTTTATTCATACAATTTTAATTCTAAAATAGTTCTATTCAAAATTTCAAATTTATATTATTAATAAATACACTATTGACACATGTGAAATCTTTTCAATATTCTTCAATATTCAATAATGACAAAAATGTATACTAATTAATAAGAAAAAATTGTAAAGAATATAAAAGAAAATCACTTGAATTTCCTTATTCGTATAAGGATATATAATTGAGTAAGATATTAAGTATACATAAGGAAATCAGATAAGATATCAAGAAGATATATAAGTTATTTTTTGAAAATCAATGCAAAAACTAAAATCATTATTTTATTCAGGGTTGATGACGTGGCGCAAATTTTAACAAAGACTTGGGTTCCGCTTTATACTGTATTATTATAGTAGATTTATTCCAAATTACGAAACCTAACCACCACTCTATGAAGTTATTTAAATTTATCATTTTTAGGAATGCCTTATTAAATTTAATGACTAAAAAAAGGTACTTACTACCATAATCTATTAACTATATCATGAATAATCTATTTTCTATGATCACAAGTCCACCATGTTCCGTAATTAAGATATAAAATTAGATAGGTTTGACCATTACCTAAACGTGGCCTCCCTAGACCTCCCTTATAGCTTCTGGATTTCTAGGGATTGCTAATTCTCAACCAGGACTCGCTTAGCTCAAGCACAACATAAATCTGTTGCTAATTAGATTGCTAATTCTTACCTCAGATCCTAGTCTCTAATTAAGAATCTTTCTTTTTAGGCGGATGGAAGATTTGTAATCAAGAAAATGGTTTATTAAAGACATAACTTTTAATTAAGTAGCTTCCCCTTTTAAAAAACAAATTTTTATTGAATTCAAAAGGATTATAAGCACAGAACCACACTGAAAAACACACAAAACACTAAAACACTCAAGCTAGAAAGATCCATAGATGGTTTTGAACTCTTAGAGTGAGGGAAACTCCACTTCACTAGTAAGTTCAAAGCTTTATCTTTATCTTTTTCTTTAATTCTCTAGATTCAGACTTTGCTCTCAATTTTTCGATGCCCTCTCCTAACTTACAAGAGGCCTATTTATAGAGCCGATGAGAGCGTAAGATGCTTTGTTAGTGCTCTTCAAAGTTATTATCCGAGAAAGTCTCAGGGAAACCATTCACATGGCTAGATGTCATCACTCTGAAAAAGAAAGAGCACTCTGAAAAATAAATACAAAAAAAACAGAGATTCCTTCTGGTGTCCACTTTTCTTGGACCAATCTATGCACTTATTGATGTTGTACATGCCTTCATCTGCAACATTATATTCCCAATTTTCTACATCGTATTCATCAAACTCTATTTGTTTGATCAAATTTTCTAAATACTCAAGATCCCAATCCATTAGTCGATCCTAAAGGAACTTTTGACCCTTAGGTGATATATAAATTCCATATTTAGTTTGTGATAAGTAATCTTAGACTGAATCGGATGACTCTATAGCTTCAAAGAAGTAGGGTTTTAGCTCCTTTGAAATGATAACAGTGGTAAATCCAACTTTGAACATGATCGCGTCAGTTTTCTGATATTTTTTGATGTATTCATGAATGTAGAAGAATCCCATTACTCTGGCTTGAATAGGTTTTTCGAGCATTGGTTGATACATTGGTAACGGATCTTCAACAAAATAATTTGTGGTTCGAGGAAACCTAAGTAGATAATTTGTGGTTCCATATTAGCACACTGCACAAAAGTAATCAAGCTATCTTCTTCACCAGATTTTTCAATTATATTGAACACGTACTTCTGAAATTTAGTAAAATATTATTGAGGTGGACTCCATAATCTCATGCTATCAAGATTCCTACATCTTCAATAGGATTAGCAGATATACTTAGTCCTCCTTCCATGACGGGCATGGGTGGTACACCTTTCATGTCGGTTTGGAGAGAAAAAGAGAAGAAGGGAGGAGGGAAAGGGAGCGTTACCTGTAGTTTACAGAGAGGAAACAAAGGAGTTTTCATTACTTTTGTTAACTCAATGAAAAAATAAATAAAATAACCTCCAAATGCTATCAAACGGAAACAAATGAGCCATTCTATTACTCTAAGCCTGATTTTTAATAACCAAATGGGCCCTTAGTTGTCTTGTGCTTCGAGGCTACCAATCACATCCAAATTCATGGAATCTTAATTGAGTTGTTTATATAGCACATTTTTTTGGTCAATTGTTTATATAGCACATATGATATACACTTACGTCTAATTGTCAGTAAGAGTAACCCGTTTACTATACGATATACATATTGGCGTACCGTGAATATGCATATGAACCAACAGATGTAAGATGTACCCCAAATTAGATATGATCCACCAGAATTTAACATGATATCAAAACTTATTTAGTTTGGATTGGGGGACAGATACCTCTCATCCCACATTCGAAACTAAAAGATAAACTGTATATAAATAAGTACATAGACTACTCCTTACTATCAATAAATTTTAGGATGGAAGTCTATTAAGTTTACATTTAGGTCTATCGACACGTCTAATATCAGCCCACCGAGATTCTAATATGGTATTAGAGGAGACAGTCTCATTGGTCTTATATCTAGACATATCGAACCACCGACATTCTAATATTTCCCATGGTGGAAAACTTTATTCTACAATTTTCCCTCATGCATTTCCTATTATTATTTTTGCTACTCTTGTCTACACTAGCTACTTGATGAGCAATAAAAATGACGGAGACTTGGAACATTGTGAAATATAATCAGGAAATATTGTTTATCAATGTGCAACAATTTCATGACACATATAGTAGCAAAGATGGACAGTACATTGTAACAATATTAATTCAGATGTCCAACACTGTGATCACATATCTCTTTTTTTTCGGTTGATAGTGATCACATATCTCTACACTCACTTAACTCCTAAAAAAATGCATAAGTCACATCTTGAATGAGGTAGTTAATGAGGAAGGATAATTGGCCCTAAAACAAGAATCACCGAGCAAATAGCTAGGGACATCATAGTAGCCGAAATCGGAAATCTTCCATTGTCCTTCCTCGCAACCATTGCTTCGATGACGGGCTTGCTCATGACTAAGAAATACCCCGAAATGACCCCTTGCAATGCCGTCTCATTCACATTTCCTACCGTCATCAACTCATCATCCTCACCGACCCAACAACGAAACAAACCACGTTCAAGATCACAACCGTCCCGATAGGAACCAGAAACATGTTTGACGTTGCGAAATCATAGATTCCTTTGTGGAACCTCTTCGATTGATCTTCGTCTACAAACTTGTTGGTTGGTATGAAGCTCGTACTCTTAAGGCCTAAGATCTTCATTATCGCATCTATGCAACCATAAGTGTAGCATGTAAACGTCTTTAATGTCCATGTCCTTTGCTCATTCCACCATGACGCTAGTGTTCCTCCGGTTGAGAGGACTTCATAGAGATACTTGATTTGGGATGAAAGGAATATAAGCAATGCCAACAATTGGAACAATGAGCTTGAATCCTGTCACGTTTTGAAGAATAGTAGTTCAAGGTCTACAACAAATTAATTCTAACAAATAAGACTAGTAAGATTTCACTATAAGAACCAATAATTAGAGTATATATACACATACATAACATATGACATCCAAATCAATGGACAATATTAATGTACCTTGGAATAAAGAGGAATGCCTCTTAGAAGACAGATCTGAGGAATTATGGCCAAAACCCAAAATGATACAAAATCCATAGCATACATGCCGATCCAAGCATAGCAACTACGATGAAGAAGTGATAAATGTCTTCTAGACGGGCCGTAGAAGAATGGGCAAAACCGCGAAATCCCAATCTCAACAAGGCCAGCGGTCCACCTAGTATTTTGGGTCAACATGTCATTGAGATTCGTGGTCGAACTGCCTAAGAATGAGGCCCTTTGAGGATCAAGATAAACCGACTTCCATCCTCTCATGTGAAGATGGTAACCAGTGAAGGCATCTTCTGCTACGGAGTAGTAGTAGAACCCCACCTATATTTGTTGTAGGAACCATAAAATAGAAAGAATACAAGCCAGCAAATTTGTCAGCATACATATACATATATAACATGTACGTACAGCATCCAAATAAAGCAATGAAGGTCATATGAGGTTACCCCATCGCCCCATTCCGTGGCGTCCTCGTATGCACAAGAAGCTACAAATTCAGCCTCGTGTATGATCTTTGTTACGTTTGGCTTGGTATCTTGACTTAGAGTTTGAATAAAGTCGGTTGATGGACCAAAAGCATTTCTCAACTCCACCTGATCATCCAGACCTATATAATCAACCAGTCTTAGATGAATTTGTCCAAATTTTGCAGACTTAATTATGAGTTTTTGTTATGATTCAAGTTCAAAGTGTATGCAATCGATCATACCCTTTGAACAGCCGCTATACAAGGCCTTTCTATTGACGTAAAACCCGGTGCCACACATGAGCGGCCCTGAACCTACTCCATCCATACCTGGAAGCATTACCTGCAAATCAAATTGCACTCAATACCGTAAGGTAGCGCATTCTAGCTAGGATCATTCATCTCAAATTTTACCATTTAGCTATGACAAGTTTACCTTGAAAGCCAATCTTAAGTCATGGTCATACATGGGATATTTTCCAAGATTGTGAAACCTCTGAGGGAACTGAACGGAACCCAGAGTGGGCGAGGTTTCTGGGTCGAGATAGAAACACATTGCTTGCTTGACCGAACTCGGATCGTTGCAATACATGTCGCAATCTAACACTAACGCTACCGGAGAGTTGCTTAGCAAGCCAGATACCCTAAGCTGCGTAATTCAACAGTAAATGTGGTCGTTATATTATGAGCATTAAGTAACCAGATAAAAAGAAATTAGCTCTTAATCATTTTGAGCTATGAAGTTGGGCATTTATATCAAAATGTTACGTACAAGGGAGTTGAGGGCGCCTGCTTTGAAATGATGAGGGTAAGAAGGTCTTTTCTCGCGAGCAACGTATACTAGCAATGGAATTTGGTTATAATCTGGATTGATTATCGAAGGATCAGTGCACTTCTCATTGATCACCTGCGTGCATAGCCATCGAGGACGTACAACAAATTCAAGCTCCTCATAATATATAGTTTGGCGGAATATAGAAAATAAAACGTGATACATTTTTCTGATTTAGATGTATAGAAAAAGATAAAATTAATGGACCTGAACAAGTGGTGGATGGTTCGTCTTGGCGGTGTTGTTGTTGTTGTGTGTTGCTCTGACACTCTTTTGCTCCACAAGATTCGTCTCCACTCTCTTCTTAAACAACTCGTACTTTTCCTGTTCACGCAATATGTTAAGTACCTAAGTTCGCCAACTTATACAAAACGCTACATATTTAGGGGTCAATGGTTCGACTCTCGTTAACAGCGACCTTGGCGAAAAAAACTTGATATACACAAACCTTGAGAAGCAATCTTTGTCTGAAGAACTCCTCATCGTTACTACTAGTATCATCACTAGTACCACTCTCATCCTCGAAGTAAGCCATGGGGCACCTACACTCGACCCTGAATCGCCGGCAAAACGGCACCCACCATGTGGCGAAGCTCCACGCCTCCTTCATGGCGTTCAGCGTCGTGGGAGACCCGCCATCGTCCGACAAGTACACGTGGAGCTTATCGGGCGGGTAGTCGAGGCCCATGGCGGAGACCACCGTGTTCATGACCTCCACGGTCGGCTCCTTGTCGGGGTCCACCGTGCATATCAAGACGTCGACCGCGGGCAGCCGGGCGTCCTCCGGAAGGCGGTCCACGAAGACGGTATCAGGCTATGATTGAGGCTATGATTGATTACGTGTTTTACTTCTTGCCTTTCTCAATAGGATCTTATTGTTAGGCAATTATCTTTCTCTTAATTATAGCTTCTTATTTATAGGAATTGTGTGATCCGTATCTCTTCATGCTTGTGCTCTCTGTATAAAGCAATGGCTTTCTCCATTCAATAAAATACTACAGTTCAATACAAGTTCTTTCTTCTATATGGTATCAGTCGCCTCAATACGATTCTAGATCGAACACAAAAATCTCAAAATCCTCACGACAAACATGACCAATCAATCTTCAACGCTTCCGAACCCCTTTGAGTCTACCAAGCCATTTGTTCTTGTCAATTTCACAAATGCTATAAAATTGACGTCCACCAACTATTTGGCTTGGAAGACACAAATGCAACTTACTCTAAAAGGGCATGGACTCATTGGATTCGTCGATGGCACAAGTCTGAGCCCAGCCGCCACCATTGCCGGCACCAACAACACACAAGTTCCAAATCCCGCTTTCCAGACGTGGGAAAGACAAGATCAACTTCTTCACTCCGCCCTACTTGGCACTCTCTCCGATCAAGTCGTCAATCTTGTTACTCAAGAGGGAGTTCCAAGGCGGTGTGGGATCTACTCCAACAAACCTATGCGACAGCTTCCCGAGGCCATAAGAAACAACTAAAGACGAAGCTGCAGGCTATCAAGAAGGGCAGTTCGTCGGTGGATGACTATATGCAAAACATCCGGGTCTCCGCTGATCTCCTTGCATCTCTCGGTGCTGCTGTTAATCAAGAAGATTTAACGGAGTACATCTTGAAAGGTCTCGACTCATCCTATCAATCGGTGATTGACGGCGCGGCGTTAACAACCGGGAGACTCCAATAACGTTCCAAGAACTGCATGAACGTCTTCGTCTTAAGGAACTTGACCTAAAGATGGATAGCTCCGGTGATGGTAACCCAGCTACGGCTCTTACCTCCCAAGTCAAACCGGGAAAGAAGAACAAAGGCTCAAACACTCATTCAAATTGGCAGCAAACTAGTTCGCTACCCCAACAACCACAAAACTGGCTCCCGTACTCCAACCATCAAAATCAATCCCAACCTAACTCAAACCAATCTCTGTCCACAAAAACCCCACCAAAACCTTTCAAAGGCCGGTGCCAATTCTGTTACGAAGTCGGTCACGTCACTGCCCATTGTCAGGAGTTCCGAACTCTATACCCAGCCGTGAACTTCAAACCATCCACTCGTTTTCCAGCCCAACCCCAAGTCAACTTGGCCGGTCTTCTTCCAACTCCATCTCAAAGGCTAGTCGATAGTGGTGCCTCCCACCATGTGACTATGATGCAGGATTCCAGCTGCTGCATCACTTATCTTTCATTTCTGTATTTCTTTTACCCGGTTTGTCCCGGGCCAGCAAAACTCTCTTTATTCAGCCGGTTTGTCCCGGTTTGGTTGCCTCTAACGGCCTTTTGTCGCTTTCTGTAGCTGTCCTTTAAATCCCACTCTTGCAATAGTGGAGAGTATGCAAATTCAGAATTTCCTCCTACATCTCTCGATTTCTCTAGAATTCCCTCTTGCTCATCGTTTCTCCAGGTTAGCCCTAGCCGCCGCCAACCTCAGTGACGTGAGTCGATCGAACCCAGGCTGAGTTTTGGTCTCGTTCGATTTGTTTATCCCTCTAACCCCTGTTTCCGGTATCATTGGTATCAGAGCAGATTCCGTTTCCGGTGACCAACGACGATGGTGAACGCCACCGCTTTTGGAGAGCTGAGCAATAGGGTCGAATCTCTGGTGCAGTCGCAAGAAAATGGGCAAGAGAAGATAGCAGAACTGGCCAGGAATGTTGAAGAGATCAGGGGAGGTTTCAGCAGCCTCAGACAGGCGATCGAGGGTATAGCGGGTCGACTTCCGGTGATACCCACTCCGATTCGTTCATCCGACACCGGCGACCCTTCGAACACGGCGGAAGGGGATAACTTAACCCCCGATCCGCCAGATGCGAACGGTGGGCAAACACACCTCAACAGGGGAGTTGCTTTGACGTCTCAGGGCAACTCGATATTTCCAAGTGGGCTTGCATCCAGGCTGGCCAAAATTGAGTTCCCAAAGTTTGGGGGAAATGACTTGAAGGCTTGGCTCTACAAGTGTGAACAATTTTTCACACTCGACAACACCATTCCTGAGCTCAAGGTGAGGTTAGCTTCACTTCACTTAGAGGGTAAAGCACTTCAATGGCATCATAATTATATGAGAGACAAGCAGTATATTTTCCCACTATGGCATGAGTATGTGATTGATATTACTGCTCGTTTTGGAGAATTATATGAAGACCCCTTGGCTGAATTGGTACACTTGAAGCAAACCAGCACTGTAGACTTATACTTGGAGGAGTTTGAATGTGTGCTTACTCGCTTGCGTTTGCCTGCCTCGAATTCTTTGAGCATATTCTTGGCGAATATGAACCCTCACCTGCAGTTCCATGTTCGTCAGTTTAATCCCACTAACATCTCAGAAGCGGCAAGGCTAGCTAAGCTCTATGAATCCTCCTTAGCAGCCAATAGCAAAAACAACAGCAAAGCACCATACATCAGTAACCAACCAAAGTTTCCTTACAGCTCCACAAAAACAGCCCAAACCTCAAAGTTCCCTTTACTACCTAGCCCTGAACCTCAAAAATTCCCACAACCCAAGGCCCTCGCACTCCCAGCTCCCTTCAAACCTAACCAACCAACACCAAACAAGCCATACCGCAAGTACACCTGGGATGAAATGCATGAGAGACGAGCAAAGGGACTATGTATGCATTGTGATGAAGTTTACTCCCCTGAGCATTATCAAACTCATCACAAAAGAGGAGGCCAGGTGTTTATGTTGGAAGGAGAAGAAGTAATCGAAGCTGAGGAAAGGGTGTTTGATGAAGTCTGCGGGGCAAATCAGGAAGGGGAGAATGGATTGATGTGCCAGCTCTCGGTTAATGCCCTAAATGGGACGACAGCCTTCAATTGTATGAGGATTCATGGTAGTTATGGCCAAAAACAGA
The DNA here is from genome assembly GCA_963924305.1 of Polygonum maritimum. NCBI lineage: Eukaryota > Viridiplantae > Streptophyta > Magnoliopsida > Caryophyllales > Polygonaceae > Polygonum > Polygonum maritimum. The sequence goes on along the minus strand of OZ002737.1, from coordinate 13,474,949 downwards.
TCAGCATACTTATTGATCCGGGTAGCTCACATAACTTCATAAACCTAGACACGGCCAAGCGCTTGGGGTGTCTACTCGAGCCAGCTCCACCTTTGTTGGTCAAAGCAGCCTTGGGAAATGAGTTAGCATCCAAATACAAGTGTGCCAATTTCAAGTGGAAATTGCAGGGAATTGACTTCATGGCAGAAGTGAGAGCCATTCCTCTGGATTGTTTTGATCTCATATTGGGAATACAATGGTTAGTGACGGTGAGTCCGGTGTGGTGGGACTACGTCCATATGACCATGAAATTCTCAATGAATGGTCGGACTTGCTACTTGAGAGGCGCTAGTAATTCAGTGTGCAAAGTGATAAAGGGGAAATCTCTGGAGAAATCATGTCAGTACAGTGCTCAGTTAGCCCTACTCCAAGTGAGGAAAGTTGAGGAGTACGAAGACGAGGCTACACTTTGTCATATTTCTGCCGTCAACACTGAAACCCATGAGCACGACAGTCAGCTGCAGACTCTTCTGGCTGAGTTTGATGATTTGTTTCAGTTACCTACAGGGCTACCTCCTTTCAGAGATGGGTTCAACCATCGCATACCACTTGTTCCAGGTTCGCAGCCCTTAAACAAACGGCCATACCGATACTCCTACCTACAGAAAGATGCTATAGAGAGCTTGATCAAGGAGATGATGGATCAAGGGGTAATTCAGTATAGTACCAGCCCTTACGCATCTCCCGTGGTGTTAGTTAAGAAGAAAGACAGTACTTGGAGGTTGTGTGTTGACTACAGAGGTTTAAACCAACAGACCGTCAAGGACAAGTATCCTATTCCCTTGCTAGAGGACTTACTTGACGAGTTAGGGGGGTCATGTATCTACTCTAAGCTGGATCTCAGATCGGGATTCCACCAGCTACGTATGCATCCAGCCGATGTGTACAAAACCGCTTTCAAGACACACTCCGGGCATTACGAATACCTTGTTATGCCCTTCGGGTTAACTAACGCCCCTTGCACGTTTCAGAGTTTGATGAATCACATCTTCAAGGAAGTGTTGCGCAAGTTTGTTCTTGTCTTCTTTGATGATATCTTGGTGTACAGCACCAGCTGGTCAGATCATGTCGACTATCTTCAATCAGTCTTCCAGATTCTAAGGCAGAACCAGCTTTATCTCAAGAAATCCAAGTGCAGCTTCGGGGCTTCCCTCATTGAGTATCTCGGGCACTTTATATCAGCTCAAGGAGTCAGCACTGATCCTTCTAAGATCAAAGCAATTGAAGAATGGCAAATTCCTGCAAATATCAAACAGTTGAGGAGCTTCTTGGGACTCACAAACTATTACAGGCGGTTTATTAGAGGGTATAGTGTCATAGCAAAGCCTCTGACTCTCTTGCTAAAGAAAGATGCTTTTGCTTGGAACCAAGGGGCCGCTGCTGCATTTGAAGAATTGAAACATGCCCTAATGACAGCCCCGGTATTGAGCCTTCCTCATTTTGACAAAACCTTCGTGCTAGAGACTGATGCATGTCAGTACGGGATAGGAGCGGTATTGATGCAAGAGAATCACCCTATATGTTACTTGAGTAGAACCCTCGGCCCAAGGCAACAAGCGCTGTCAGTATATGAAAAAGAGCTCATGGCGGTAGTCTTTGCGGTTCAACATTGGAGTTCATACCTTCTCCACAGACCTTTCATCATCAAGGCTGATCAAAAGAGCCTAAAGTATTTATTGGAGCAGCGTGTGACGACCCCTTTTCAGCATATGTGGTTGTCAAAGTTGCTCGGGTATGATTTTGTCATTGAATATAAGCAGGGAAAGGAGAATGTCGCAGCTGATGCATTGTCAAGGGTCACTGGCGCCCAACTTATGCAGCTGACTTTGACAAATGTGCATCCGGGGTTGTACGAGGAGATCCGCGCTTCTTGGGAGATCGATCCCTCTTGTGTGAAAATCATCTCAGAGTTAAAGGAAGATGCTAGGGAACATGCTAAATTCAGCTTTGTGAATGAAGAGTTCAGGCGTTTGGGCAAGTTAGTTGTGGGGAATGTTACAGAACTGAAATTACAGTTGTTCAAGTGGATGCACGATTCCGCATTGGGGGGCCATTCTGGACGGGATCAGACTTTGCAAAGAATCAAGGCTTTGTTCTATTGGCCAATGATGTCCAAGGAAGTGCAAAATTATGTCAGAAACTGCCAGGTATGCCAGCGTAATAAGTATGATGCAGCTGCATCTCCTGGCTTACTACAACCGCTTCCAATACCGAGTGGGGTGTGGGAATCCATAAGCATGGATTTCATAGAGGGCCTTCCTCCCTCGTATGGCAAGCATACTATCCTTGTGGTTGTTGATCGCCTGACGAAGTATGCACACTTCTTAGCCCTATCTCATCCCTACACTGCAACATTGGTAGCTCAGTTATTTTTGGATCAAGTTTTCAAGCTTCATGGGATACCTCAGACTATCGTGAGCGACAGGGATCCAGTGTTTTTGAGCGAGGTTTGGCAAGAGCTCTTTCGAGTTCAAGGGGTGGATCTAAATTTCTCATCGGCCTATCACCCCCAAACGGACGGGCAGACCGAGGTAACGAATCGCACCCTTGAAACGTACCTTCGTTGTATGTGTTCAGACGCACCAGCTTCTTGGAGTAAATGGCTACCTTTAGCCGAGTGGTGGTACAACACCAATTCCCACTCATCCATCAAAACGACCCCTTTTGAAGCCTTGTATGGATACTCTCCTCCTCTACACATGCCTTACCTTCCAGGAGAGAGTAGCTCGCAGCTGATCGATCGCAGTTTTATCAAGCGAGAGGAGGTCCTTTCTATGTTAAAGTTTCATCTAATGAGAGCCCAAAACAGGATGAAGCAGATTTCAGATAAACATCGGTCTTTGAGAACATTCAACTTGGGAGATTGGGTCTACGTGAAGCTGCAGCCATACAGACAAAATTCGCTCAAGGCCAAAACTCCTCACAAGCTGTCGCCTAAATATTATGGTCTGTTTTTAATAATGGACAAAGTGAATGAGGTTGCCTACAAACTGGACTTGCCAGCTACTGCATCCATTCATCACACTTTTCATGTAAGCCAGTTGAAGCTATGCCCAAATCCTCCAGCTGAACATATTGCCTTGCCACAGTTCATGGCCGACATCAGCAACTCTAAAGAGCCGGAGGAGATCTTGGACAGAAAGATAGCGAAAAGAGGAAACGCCGTCGCCACGCAAGTTCTGGTGAAGTGGAGGGACGAGCCGATCTCGAGAGCCACCTGGGAGTTCTACTCCGATCTGATTGCGAAGTATCCCAATTTGGATCCTTGAGGACAAGGATCATCTGAAGAAGGGGGCCATGATGCAGGATTCCAGCTGCTGCATCACTTATCTTTCATTTCTGTATTTCTTTTACCCGGTTTGTCCCGGGCCAGCAAAACTCTCTTTATTCAGCCGGTTTGTCCCGGTTTGGTTGCCTCTAACGGCCTTTTGTCGCTTTCTGTAGCTGTCCTTTAAATCCCACTCTTGCAGTAGTGGAGAGTATGCAAATTCAGAATTTCCTCCTACATCTCTCGATTTCTCTAGAATTCCCTCTTGCTCATCGTTTCTCCAGGTTAGCCCTAGCCGCCGCCAACCTCAGTGACGTGAGTCGATCGAACCCAGGCTGAGTTTTGGTCTCGTTCGATTTGTTTATCCCTCTAACCCCTGTTTCCGGTATCAGACTAACGATCTCAACACTCTTGCCCTACATCAACCCTACACCGGACCCGACAATCTTTACATTGGTGATGGATCAGGTTTGCATATCACTCAAACTGGCTCTTTTTCTCTTTCAAATCAGTCCGCAAAATTTTCCTTTCTTGATGTTCTAGTTGTCTCAAAGATTTCGAAAAACATAATATCAGTTTCAAAATTTTGCTGTGATAATAACTACGCTATTTCTTTCTTGTCCGATTGTTTTCATGTCAAGGATATCACATCGGGGGCAATCGTTCTTAAAGGACTTTGCGTGGATGGCGTGTATCTCTGGCCTCAACAACAACCGGTTCTTCATGCATCTTCAAAAGCGTCTTCATCTCTCCACCACATTCTTGGGCATCCCTCCTCTACTATTTTCCGTTTCCTTAAGCATAAATTCAATTTAGGTCAAAGCTTTGACAACCAGGATCATTGTGTTTCTTGCCAAATTAATAAATGTCATAAATTACCTTTTGCTACTTCTACAATAACATCGACATATCCTCTTGAAATTATTTATTCTGATGTGTAGACGTCCCCGATTTTTTCTTATGATGGCTACAAGTACTATGTTCTATTCGTAGATCGTTATACTCGATATATGTGGATTTATCATTTGAAACACAAATCTGAAACGAAAACCGTCTTTATAAAATTCAAAACTCTTGTTGAAAATTATTTCAAACACAAAATCAAAACTTTATATTCTGATAATGGAGGTGAATACATAGCCTTAAGAGATTTTTTAGGTAACAATGGCATAACTCACTTAACATCTCCACCTCACACTCCCGAACACAATGGAATTTCCGAAAGACGACATCGTCATATTGTTGAAACGGGACTTACTTTGCTTAGAGAATCTGGTCTTCCATTAAAATTTTGGACACATGCCTTCACAACTTCAGTCTATTTGATAAATCGGTTACCAACTCCAATTTTAAATTTTGATTCTCCTTTTTACAAACTTTTAAATCAATACCCGGACTATTTGAAATTGAAGAGTTTCGGTTGCCTATGCTTTCCATGGCTCAAACCATACACCCACCACAAATTAGAACCCAAATCCATTCCATGTGTATTTATTGGCTACTCAAACACACAAAGTGCTTACTTATGCATGGATCCAAAAACCCACAAAATATACATTTCAAGGCATGTGCATTTTCTGCCTAATATGTTCCCATACAAAACAAAGTCCGAAACTTCCCTAAATGTGCCACAAAATCAGCCTTCTAATCTGCCAATTTCCTTGCCCACAATTCAAAGCACAAATCCTAGCCCTCGGATAGCTGCATCGGTCGGGTGGGATTCAATCCCGACTGATTTGAGTTTATCTGAAACCTCAACCTTACCCAATCCCAATAATGACCCCCCACCCCTGGACCCCACACCTCAACCACTACCTCACACGTTGTCACGTGCCTCTACCTCTCAATCTCTCCATATCCCAAATCCTAATTCTATCCAAACCCAACCAAGAGAATCTCCCTTGGACCCCACCACAAATCTCTCTCCAATTCCATCCGGATCTGCTACTTCCCTGGCCCCACTACCCCCACCAATATCCAATCAAAACCAATCACCCCCTCCCTCATCCCAATACCCTAATTCACCGTCTCCCTCGCGTAGCCATAATTCCGATCCTTCAAGCTCCTCTACAAATCACCACACCTCCTCCTCCGACTCAGACTCACCCTCTCCGTCTCCTCCACCTCCTCAAAATCATGAATATGGGATCATAACCCGGTCTCGAAACAACATTCACAAACCAATCCACAAACTTAACCTTCACATACAAAAATCAATTCCATCAATCACTCCCAAGCCAAAAACCATAACCCAAGCTCTCAAAAGTCCAGAATGGCGCGCTGCAATGGAAAATGAGTTTCGAGCCCTATGTTCCAATAACACTTGGACACTAGTTCCATCTTCACCGACACAAAACATAGTCGGTTGTAAATGGGTCTATCGAATCAAGTATCTTCCCGATGGCTCTTTGGATCGCTATAAAGCTCGGTTAGTCGCGAAAGGCTTTCACCAAAGACCGGGATGTGATTATACGGAAACCTTCAGTCCGGTAATCAAACCGGTAACGGTGCGAGTTATCCTCACATTGGCGGTTTCAAAAGGTTGGTGTCTTCGTCAGATCGATATCAACAATGCATTCTTGCAAGGAACATTACATGAAGATGTCTATGTCATGCAACCACCAGGATTCATCAACTCTGACTTTCCCACACATGTGTGTAAACTCAACAAAGCTCTTTACGGGTTGAAACAGGCCTCGAGAGCTTGGTATCACGAGCTTCGCCAACATCTGCTTTGCCTTGGTTTCGTTAACACAGTCTCAGATGCATCTCTTTTTGTATTAAATTCTCATGATACACTGATCTATCTCCTTGTTTATGTTGACGACATAATCGTCACAGGAAGCTCGACTACAAAGGTCAATCATCTCATACAGCTACTGGCCGAAAAGTTTGCCTTGAAAGATCTTGGTCAACTAGAGTACTTCCTTGGCGTTGAAGTTCTTCCCAAGCCTCATGGAGTATTCTTGTCTCAACGCAAATACGTGCAAGACTTGCTTCACAAGGCTGGGATGAATGACACAAAACCAGTCTCCACACCACTTCAAACATCTGTTCAGCTTCTACGTAAATCCGGTGACCCACTACCGTCCCCAACTGATTACAGGACTCTAATTGGCAGCTTACAATACCTCTGTCTCACTCGGATTGACGTAGCTTTTGCAGTCAACAAGCTTAGTCAATTCATGCAATCTCCGACAACAACGCATTGGGCAGCTCTGAAAAGATTACTCAGGTACTTAGCCGGCACTTCTCATCTCGGCATCTATATTAGCAACCGATCCCCACCGACTCTTCATGCTTTTACGGATGCCGACTGGGCTGGCAATAAGGACTACTACATCTCTACAAGTGGCTATGTCCTCTACTTTGGGTCCACACCAATCTCCTGGAGCTCGAGAAAGCAAACAAGTGTGGCTCGCTCATCAACCGAGGCAGAATACAAGGCATTGGCGGATGCCGCTTCGGAACTAGTATGGGTCCAATCCCTGATCTCCGAACTCGGCCTTCGTCAACAATCCACTCCTGTTCTCTATTGTGACAATCTAGGAGCAACAAGTCTAAATGCAAATCCTGTCTTCCACTCTCGGATGAAGCACATAGCCATTTCTTTTCACTTCGTCCGACAACTTGTCCAACATGGTGTCTTACGAGTCTCTCATATTTCCACAAAAGACCAGTTAGCCGACATCTTAACCAAGCCGTTACTCGCTCCAAGATTCTCAGAATTAATCAGCAAACTTGGACTTACAGTAGCAAGCCATGTTTGAGGGGGAATATCAGGCTATGATTGAGGCTATGATTGATTACGTGTTTTACTTCTTGCCTTTCTTAATAGGATCTTATTGTTAGGCAATTATCTTTCTCTTAATTATAGCTTCTTATTTATAGGAATTGTGTGATCCGTATCTCTTCATGCTTGTGCTCTCTGTATAAAGCAATGGCTTTCTCCATTCAATAAAATACTACAGTTCAATACAAGTTCTTTCTTCTATAGACGGACCGCTCGATGAGCCTCCATCGGAAGGCCTGCGCGGAGAGCCAGAGGAAGGAGAGCACGAGCTCCGCCACGAAAACGAGGACGCGCGAAACGAGAGTCGGACCCGAAACGGCGTCGTTTAGGAGATCGGAGAATGTTTTGTAGAGGAAGAGAGCAATGAGGAAGGAGTGGAAGAGGATGTGGGCTCTGTTAATGGCGGTTGCCAAGTTTTTCTCATGGACGGCATGGAGAGGGAGTTTCTCCATTTTTCACCACGTTGTGGGCCTGACTGATCAGGCTTGTGTTTGGGATTTGGAACATGGCGCAATGAATGATATTTATAGAGACTAATAGAGGTAAGGGTGCGTTCGGCAAGGGGTAAACGGGTGGGGGGTCCGAACACGCTAGCCACCCCGTTACTGACGAACGGAGCCCCGAACTTTGTACCTGGGTCATCCACACGTCTAATAAATGTATGTCCAACTGATACTCGGAAATGTATTCCAGTCATTGGATCCTTTGGAGTTGTGTATTTATAGCTGTAAACATCAGATGCTGCCAATTCAGAGTCCCGCATTTGATGTTGGTGTCGTGTCCTATTTCTATACTACTTACTAGTTAGTTGCCATTATTCATTGTTCGACCCACAAAATTTATAGCATATCGTGTGATCAACGCAGGGGCGGACGCACATTGTCCCCACCGGGGATGTAGCCCCGGCCCCCAATCAATGTATTATTTTACTCCCTCCGTTTCACAATAAGTGTCGTTTTATCTCTTAACACAGTTTTTAAGAAAAGCAATCATTCACTTTAAAAACTTACAACTTTTTCTTAATCTTACCACTAATTACATTTTTTGGCCAATAAATGAACAACTTTAGTCAACAAATACACATTCCAATAAAAATTATCATTACTCACCCTTTATTAATCACTTTGAAAATCTAAAACGACACATAATATGAAACAAGTTTTAAGTGCTAGAACGACACTTATTGTGAAACGGAGGGAGTATTTTTTAGGTAGATATTTATTACAATTGAATAAAGTTTACACTATTGTATTACTATATAGAACTAATAGAAGCATACTAATTTGTAAAATAGGATGCATCTTTTTTTATATAAAAACTAATTCTCTCTTTAACAAAATCTTATACATAGAATTTTAATAATATATTTTTTTATATTTTACCTTATTTTAATAATATATTTTTTTATATTTTACCTTCATGGTGTGGATTTACAATTAAAATTCAACCAATTAAATTGATTTTAATAAAAAAATAGGTGGTGTGGTTTAGCGTGGAATAGACGTGTGTCATTTTAAATATTATTTTAATCTTGACTTTAGTATATAGTTATTAATTCAAATTATAACTAATACTATTCTCAATACATAGCAGTGTACAACTGTAGCACATCAGCTATAGATGACACTATGCAAAACAAGGATGATCGATCGTGTGATGTCAATTAAGTAGTTATAGACTTAATATAGGTTCAATTTCACACACGTTATATATAATTATTGTACTTATTAAAGGTCAATTTAGCACTAGTAGTTGTGCTTCAAGTACAAATTTGCTTCAAAGGATGTAGACATCACGAACGACTAGCTAGCTAATGCAAAAGGATGAAAGGCCCCAATACAAGAAGCACCAAGCAAACAACTAGAGCCATCAAGCTAGCCGAAGTTGGAAATCTCCCTTTATCTTTCCTCACCAACATCCCTTCTAAGATGGGCTTACTCATTATAAGGTAGAACCCTGAAAGGACCCCTTGTAGCCCCATCTCATCCCAATTTCCATCCGCCATCATCTTCGCCGTTCCAACCACGAAACATACCATGTTCAAGATCACAACCGTCCCAAGTGGAACGAGAAACATGTTTGAAGTTTGGAAGTCGTAGATTCCTTGGCGGTACCTCTTGGTTCGATCTTCGTCCACAACTTTGTTGGTGGGCACGAAGCTCGTACTCTTAACGCCTAGTATCTTCATAATCGCGTCAATGCAGCCGTAAGTGTGGCAAGCCAGATTCTTTAGTATCCACGTCCTCTGCTCATTCCACCATGATGTTGTCGTTCCTCCTGTTGTGAGGACTTCTTGGAGATGCATGACTTGGGACGACAAGAAAACAAGTGATGCCAACAATGGGAACATTGAAGTTGAAACCTGTAAAATGTAAGTTTTAGTCTTGTATATTTCAGTTCCATTAAAAGTCTCTAGTACATATAAAATGTAGAATAATGACATTACGAAGATAAACCAAAGCAGGCCCTAAAAGGTAAATGTTAAGCCGGTTAAGACTCTTAAGGATAATAACTAGAGATCAGCGATTCGACTCTTATGGGCGCACAGTGCCCTCAACCAAAAAAAATGTAAATGTTAAGCACTTGGTCTTCTTACCTTGGAGTATATGGGGATGCCATGAAAGAGACAGAGCTGGGGAACAATAGCCAAACACCAAATTGGTAAGAAAACCATGGGAAAGAAGTCGAGCCAAGCACAACAGCTACGATGAAGAAGTGGCAAGTGTCGTCTAGACGGGCCATAGACAAACGGACAAAACCTCGAAAGCCCGACTTCTAGAAGGCCAGCGGTCCACCTAGTACTTTGGATCAACATTTCATTTAGATTTGTTGTTGCAGTGCCCAAGAATGAAGCCCTTTGAGGGTCAAGATAAACTGACTTCCAACCTCTAATGTGAAGATGGTAGCCAGTGAAGACATCCTCTACTACAGAGTAGTAGTAGAACCCAAGCTAGATTAATTAATTGATATGACCATCATGTTAGTATATATATATTGTCATCCAATTAGTTGAATAAACGAAATTGAACAATGATGAGAACTAATTGGAAGAAAAAATACAAGTGAGTATATGGGTGTCATAGTATGTTACCCCGTCGCCCCATTTAGTGTCGTCTTCGTATGAGCAAGAGGCTACAAATTCAGCTTCTTGTAGAATGTTTTGAGAGAATTTGCCTGGCTTTGATATATCTTGAGTTAGGTTTTTAATGAGCTCGTTTGAAGGACCAAAAGTGCTTCTCAATTCCACCGGATCCAAGCCTATAGTAAATATCAATATGAAATGTTAACATCAATTTGCATAAAGGGTTTTCTTAGTTCAAACTATTTCGAGCATTCTGGATATCTTTTGTTACAATCGAGATATGTTTTTGATGTCTCATATATAACATATAGTACATATTGCACGTATGTACCTTGTAACAAAAGTTTAGTTTCTTTACAATAAGACAACATAAGTCTTCAAACAACTAGTCAAATAGTTAAACATCTAAGGATAATAATATCCAAAGGTCACCCGTTCAACTCTTATGACAGTGTCCTCAACCAAAATAATAATAAGACAACATACCATGCATAACATTGTAGCATATCTCATAGCAGAAGATCCGAACATTGTTTTGATTGAGTTGGTACGTGCAAAACATACCTTTTACATAATCGTTGTATAATGTCTTCCTATTGAGGTAAAAACCTGTCCCAACCATGACCGGCCCTATACCGAGTCCGTCCATACCTTGTAATAGTACCTGAAAAACATAATACCTAGCTTCATACTCCCTCCGTTAAGAAATACATGTCGTTTTAGGATTTGTCTTAAAAATTAAAAACTCAAATGAATTGACTTATATACCCTCAATCTTAGGAAGATCTTTTATTTTCTAGTATAGATTTAAGTAATTATTTTCAATTGGTGGGGATAATATTGGAAAAATGGTGTTAAAGTATCTAGAATGACAAGTATTTCTTAACAACTCAATCAGCCTAAAACGACAAGTATTTTTTAACGGAGGGAGTATTTAATTATATATGGTTGTTCAAAGTGCCAAATGCATTCAATAAACATTCAACTACAGCGAATTTGGTTACCTTGAAAGCCAATCTAAGGTCATGGTCATACATGGGAGACTTGCTAAGATTATGAAACCTCTGCGGGAATTGAACAAAGCCCAGAGACGGCGAGATCTCTGGGTCGAGAAACAAACACATTGCTTGCTTGGCGGAGCTTGGATCGTTGCAATACATGTCGCAGTCTAGAACCAACACTACGGGAGAGTTGCTTAGCAAGCCAGATACCCTAAACTGCAATTAATTGTGGCAAACTAAGGACATCAACACACAATAATACTAATATTGGAAACAATAGCCATACGATTGGTTAGAAAGTTGTCTACGTTCGGGCATCTAGTCAATCGGTTAAACCTTTTTTTTTTTTTGGTCGAAAATCGGTTAAACCTTTAAGGATAGTACTTAAAGGTCATTATTCGACTCTCATGAACAATGTCATCCACCCAAAAAAAAGCTAGAGAATTGTCTTACAAGGACGTTGAGGGCGCCTGCTTTGAAGTGATGAGGGTGTGAAGGTCTTTTCTCACGAGCAACGTATACAAGCAAAGGAATATCAACGTAATCTGGGTTGATTATTGATGGATCTGTACAATCCTCATTGATCACCTACATATGTATAGTCGATAGTTGGATGAGTATAAGAATATACTGATATGTGCCTCCGTATTTACAATACATCGAACAGTATAGGATATACCTTTAAAACAAAACAAAAGGTAGGGATAAATGTTGTTTGCCTTGAGATAGACATATAGCGAAGATTTTGTTCTTTTATAGACGAAAGAATATTATCTGTTATATCAAACTTGTTTTTATACGCCCTTTGGTTCAAGCTAACTAGGTGCCTGATGTTTATCTTGCCTACTACTAGTGACAAAAGGGAAGGGACAAAAGGCAAGGAATGTGGTCCTGCAAGATATGTGAACTAGCTGGCTAAAATGCGATTACGGATATCAAGTTCAACTAACAAGTCCATTGGAGTTCATCCCAAAACCAATTGACAATAGGTTTGACTTGGGAAGCACAATTACAACCCTAACAATCTCTCCCTCAATCGTAAATCCCTCAAATTGAAAATCCCTCACAACCGATGGGCTCTGATACCACTTGTTAGAGGGGAGATGGATCCAATTGCCAAGCTCAACTCACAAGTTCATGGGGTTCCATCCCAAAAATAATTGGCAATGGAAGGAGTATCACATGTACTTAGAAGTGATCTTGTTTTCCTCCTAGCTCTCCAAGTGGAAAGACAATTGCAACCCAACAATAGCCTTGACAAAGTATATATGCATTACACACATACATTAGAGGAAGACAAAGATAGAAATGGACCTGAACGAGTGGTGGATGGTTCGTCTTGGTGGTGTTGTTGTGTGTTGGTCTGCTCCTCTGATGCTGCCGAAGATTCACTTCCACTCTCTCCTTGAACAACTCGTACTTTTCCTGTTACGTAGTCATAAGCAAACTCGTACCTAAATTAGCCAACCTATACATGCAAAAACATTAGAGAAGTACCAAATTTAACACAACTGACTTTGATAACCAATCTTGCTCTCAAGAACTCCGCACTACTAGTACGATAAGTATCAACATCATCATGGTCATTAGTCTCCTCTTCCTCAAAGTAAGCCATGGGGCATCTACACTCGACCCCGTAACGCCTGCAGAACGGCACCCACCACGTGGCGAACGCCCACGCCTCCTTCATGGCGTTCAAGGTCACGGTGGACCCGCCATCGTCCGATAAGTACACATGGAGCTTATCGGGCGGGTAGTCGAGGCCCATCGCGGAGACGACGGTGTTCATGACCTCCACGGTCGGCTCCTTATCGGGGTCGGCCGTGAATATCAACACGTCGACCGCGGGAAGGCGGGCGTCTTCCGGAAGGCGGTCGACGAAGACGGACCGGTTCACGGGCCTCCAACGGCACGCCTGCTCGGAGAGCCAGAGGAAGGAGAGGAGGAGCTCCGCCGCCAAGAGGAGGAGCGTGGAGAGGGATGGAACGGCGTCGTTTTGGAGGGAGAGACGTAGGCTGGAGAGTCTGTGGTAGAGGAAGAGGGAAATGAGAATGGAGTGGAGGAGGATGTGGGCCCTGTTAATGGCGGTTCGGAGCTTGTTTTCATGGACCACATGGAGGGGGAGCTTGGCCTTCTCCATTGTCACGTTGGGATGATGTATTCGATCATATGGATGGTCTGTGTAGTGTATATTTATAGTGGTGTCTTCCTTCACTTATTCAAGGCTTAGCCTTCTAGGATAGTATTTTCCTCCACCAAAAAAAGTGTATAGTACGTACACGTGATTAGGTGTTGTTAATTGGTCAGAAACATTGTAAGTGACAGTGAGAGAGTCTAATCACCTTTAAATATATTACCCTTAAAACATAAGTGTATGACTAGACATGATAAGGCTATATACATGTCATTAGATCCATAGCGCCGAGTATAACCGCCCAAGTCAAATTTAACGCAAAGTAAGTAGTACTCGTAATTAGTAATTAGTAATTAGTAATTTGGGGTTGCACGAGTTCCAGCCTGGATCCTCCGGGAGAAGATATACATTGCCAATAAACATTAATGTTTACACTAAAAGACTCTCTTAGAGTGTAAGATTGAGATATAACAGATTGCCAATATATATGGCATCCAAAACGCGTCATATTCGTGTCAACTAGATCACCAGCTAGCTATTGGGCTGCTCCAAACAAATCAAGCTAGAAGCGCAACTGAAGAATAGGCCCAACAAAACGAGAATTCAGACAAGGCCTTATCGGTTTTAAATCGGTGTTGCCTTAGTCTTTATTAGGGCCCGTTCGTTGCAATGATGCTTATGAGACATAATAGCTTTTTTGACAAAAGAGCTTATTTTAACCAAACACAACCTATAAAACACACCTATTTATAAAGAAAAAATGGGCCCATGTATTAAGCTTTTAGTTGGCCTTGTTTGATCTAGAAAATTCTTCCTACAAAATAAGCTATTATTGAAGATAATGAATTTTGTAACGAAGGTTCGTTACAAAATTCATAAGAACATTAATACTACATGACTCAAATGTGTGTCTTAGGTGTATATATAATATATTACATGACTTGTACAACATATGAGATCATAAGAACATTAATACTACAAGCTAGCTAGTGTTAAAGGATAATAGTGCCCAATACAAGAAGCGCCAAGCAAACAACTAGAGACATCAAACTAGCCCAGGTTGGAAATCTTCCTTTATCTTTCCTCACAATCATGCCTTCAATGATAGGCTTACTCATTACCATGAAGAAACCTGAAAGGATCCATTGTAATGCACTTTCATCCCAATTTCTTGCCACCATCATCTTCATTGATCCCACCACGAAACATATCAAGTTCAAGATCACAACTGTCCCAATCGGAATCAAAAACATGTTTGATGTTTGGAAATCATAGATTCCTTGGTGGTACCTCTTCACTTGGTCTTCGTCTTCAAACTTGTTGGTCGGTATGAAGCTCGTATTCTTAAGCCCTAATATCATCATTACCGCATCTATGCAACCATAAGTATTGCATGTCAACATCTTTACTATCCACGTCCTCTGCTCATTCCACCAAGACGCTAATGTTCCCCCCGTTGTGAGGACTTCATGGAGTTGCTTGGTTTGGGATGACAAGAAAATAGCTAATGCCAAGAATGGGTACAATGGGCTTGAAACCTATCAAAAATTAAAATGTAAGCATGTAAATCTCACCATCTCGTGCATATATGTCAAGTTCTACACATGATACATGTAGGTGATACATAATCCTAAAGACAAAAGTTCAAATTCTATAAACTTCAACTGAAATATGACCATCTCAACATAACAAAACGAAGGGAGCATCATATTTGTTTTTTTTGCTCTAGCAAAACACATACAATTAGTATCCATAAGTTCAATGTACGTGTTCTTTACCTTCGGATATATGGAGATGTTGTGGAGGAGACACAGTTGGGGAATGATTGCCAAACACCAAACTGCTATGAAATCAATGGCATACAAGTCCACCCAAGCGCAAGAACAACGATGGAGAAGGGATAAATTTCTTCTAGATGGTCTGTAAATCAATGGGCAAAACCGCGAAAGTCCAACTTCAGCAAGGCCTGCAGTCCACCTAGTATTTTGGGTCAACATGTCATTGAGATTCGTCGTCGAGCTGCCTAAGAACGAAGCCCTTTTAGGGCTAAGATAGACAGATTTCCATCTTCTAATGTGTAGGTTATAACTGGTGAAGACATCCTCTGCTACGGAGTAGTAGTAGAATCCCAACTAATGTATATATGAGAAGATGTAAGAAAACCAACTCACATTGCTTGTTTATTGTGTCAACCATGAAATTTGAACAAAGATAAGACAATTGATTGATTCAAAATGAAATGCTTTGTTTGTATAGTTGGTTACCCCGTCGCCCCATTTGGTCTCCTCCTCGAACGTACAAGAGCATACAAACTCAGCCTCTTCTAGTTGTAGATTCGTTCTAGGCTTGGTATCTCGGCTTAGGGTTTTAATGAACTCATTTGAAGGACCAAACATGTTTCTCAATTCCACCGGATCCAGACCTAGACGTGCATTTAATTAGAGATTTATTTTCTTAGGAAAACACAACTCAAATAATTTGGTCATCAAAAGCTATTGAGACATACCTTCCACACAACTGCTATATAATGCCTTCCTATTGACGTAAAACCCTGTCCCACACATTACAGGCCCTGAACTTAGACCGTCCATGCCTCTTAGTAGTACCTGAATTTGCACTTAGAAAAACTCACATATGTACCATTATATCTTAAAAGCAGTTTCCTATTATGTGCCATATACTATACCTTGAAAGCCCATCTAAAGTCGTCGTCATACATGGGGTATCGGCTAAGATTGTGAAACCTCTGAGGGAACTGAACGAAACCCAGGGTCGGCGAGGTCTCTGGGTCGAGATAGAAACACATGGCTTGCTTAGCAGAAGTTGCATCATTGCAATACATGTCGCAATCCAACACTAACACTACCGGAGAGTTGCTGAACATGCCAGATACCCTAAGCTACAATTAATTAAGACGACAGACCAAATTAAGAAGATATCAAATTCATCCGATGATATTGATACTATATTTTGTAAGACTTTACAGAAACGTACAAGGACATTGAGGGCGCCTGCTTTGAAGTGATGAGGGTGTGAAGGTCTTTTCTCACGAGCAACGTATACAAGCAAAGGAATATCAACGTAATCTGGATTGATTATTGATGCATCTGTGCAATCCTCGTTGATCACCTACATATAGTACGTCCATAGTAATTGGATGAGCATAAGAATATACGTACTGACATGTGCCTCCTTATTCATAATACATCGATCGAAAACTATAGGATATATCTTTAAATTAAAACACAACAAAAGGTAGGCATAAATGTTGTTTGTCCTGAGATGGACATATATAGTGAAGATTTTGTTCTTTTATAGACGAAAGAATATTTTTTGTGATATCATATTTGTTTTTATGTGGCCTTTGGTCCAAGCTAAAGCTAAGTACATGGTGTTTATCTTCCCCACTACTAGTGACAAAAGGAGTAAAGGACAGGAATGTGGTCCTTGCAACATATGTGAATTAACTAGCTCGCTACAAAGGGGTTACGTACGTATCATCACTTATTCGATCATTAGGCTATTCAAAACATATACTTAACTCTATATAACTTAGGATAACATTGACAAAGTATGAATTACGTACACGTACATTAATTAGATGAAGATAGAGATAGAAATGGACCTGAACGAGTGGTGGATGGTTCGTCTTGGTGTTGTTGTTGTGTGTTGGTCTGCTCCTCTGTTGATGAAGAAGATTCATTTCTACTCTCTCCTTAAACAACTCGTACTTTTCCTGTGACATAACATTTACGTATACGTTACAAATTAATAACAATCATCAATCAATTTCAACAACAAGAAAGTACGTAAAACATATGTCATGCATACTTTGATAATCAACTTGTCTCTGACGAAATCCACATCGCTACTAGACGGAGTACTACTAGTAGTGCTTTCATCACGAAAGTAAGCCATGGGACACCGACACTCAACTCCATACCTCCTACAAAAGGGCACCCACCACGTGGCGAATCCCCACGCCTCCACCATGGCGGCCTTGGTCGCGGGGGAGCCGCTGTCGTCGGAGACGTACACGTGGAGCTTGTCGACCGGGTAGTCGAGTGCCATCGCGGACAGCACGGTGTTCATGACCTCGACGGTCGGCTCCTTGTCGGGGTCGGCCGTGCATATGAACACGTCCACGGCAGGAAGCTGGTTCGAGTCCTGTGGAAGGCGGTCGATGAAGACGGCCCGGTCAACGGGCCTCCAGCGGAAGGCCTGCTCGCAGAGCCAGATGAGGGTGAGGACCAGCTCGGCCGCCAAGAGGAGGAGACATGGAAGGAGAGGTAGGGATGAAACGGCGTCGTTTTGGGCGAGGAGAGAGAGTCTGTGGTAAAGGAAGAGGGAAACGAGGGAGGTGTGGAGGAGGATGTGGGCCCTGTTAATGGCGGTTGTGAGCTTGTTCTCGTGGACCACATGGAGTGGGAGCTTGGCCTTCTCCTTCTCCATTTTTCTTGTAGCTAGCGAGGGTGTTTGTTTGGGGCAAATGAGCGCCCATATTTATACTCGTGGTTCGAAATTTCGCAAGCTAAGGATTTCGTTCGGCAATTTAGTAGTGATACTAATGTTGAAGCTGAGACTTATAGCTGACAGTGTTGATACTCATAGCTGATGGTGTTGATACTCATAGCTGATGGTGTTTATAATAGTGTTGAAGCTGAATACTTAAAAAAAGGGTATGTTCGGGAATGTTTAAATGGTCGTAAAATGATCAAAAAGAACAATATTTATTAGGGGAAATTGCATTTAACCACCCCTTATTTTACATTTGTTGTATTTAACCACCCTTTATATTTTTTTTTGCATTTAACCACCCCTTATTTACAAATTGTTGTATTTAATCACCCTTTACATTTTTTCCTGCACTTAACCACCCCTTATTTACAAATAGTTGCACTTAACCACCCATAGTTTATATAAAAATATTATTCCCTCTATTACATGTTCCGGTTGGTTCATTTCAGGTTGGTTCACTTCAGGTTCGTATGAATTTGAATTTACGTAACTATTAATAGAATTAATTTTATTTAATTATTATAATAAAGTAAAAAAATATTATTTATGTATCCATCTTAATAATAAAGTATTTAGATTGTTCAATTACGAAGGATATACTATTTTTACAAAACAGTGTTTCGGGTAGACCCATCAGATCTTGGGTTTCAAGTTTTATCCAATAAATGACCTATCCGGGTCTTTCTTTGACCCATTGATTTCAGATCGGGTTTCAACAAAAAAATTGTACAATGTTAGAGGAGCGTTAGGATTCAAAAATATTTTTTTAGTTGGTAGATGCAATTCGAGAATCAACTATACAACTTTAGAAAAGTTTTAGGATCCGAAACTAATTTTTTCAATTGGGAGATACTATATGAGCTTAATAATTCTTATAATTTTTATATAAAAAAATAAAAAAAGGGCAAATATGTTATTTTTTTTAAAAAAAATACCATTTTTGTCAAATGGGTGGTTAAATGCAACTATTTATAAATAAGGGGTGGTTAAGTGTACAAAAAAATATAAAGGGTGGTTAAATGCAATAAGTGTAAAATAAGGGGTGGTTAAATGCAAATTTCCCTATTTATTATTGAAACATAAAATAAAAATATTCTCTTTTTTCTTCCTCTTCCCTCTTCTTTTCTTCCTTCTTCCTCCTTCCTCCTACCACAACCGGTGGAGGGTGGCCGGTGGCCTACGACGGAGTGGCCGAAGGTGACGGAGGATGGTCGGCGGCGGAGGATGACCAGTGGCGCCGGAGGGTGGTCGTTGGTGGAGGGTGGCCGGTGGCGGTGGAGGATGACCCATGACCGGTGGAGGGTAGTCGGCGGTGGCGGGTGTTCAGCGGCAGAGGAGGGTGGCCGACGGCAAAGGGTAGCCGTTGACCGGCAAAGGGTGCTCGGCGGAGATAGAGGGTGGCCGGCGACGGAGGGTGGTCATTGACCGACAAATGGTGGTCGGTGGCGATGGAGGGTGACTGTCGGTGACAGAGGGTTGGCGACGGCGGTGAATGGTGACCGGCCACGGCAGGGTGGACGGTGGGGAGAGGGGAGGAGGATTAAGAATAGGGAGAGGAGAGAGGGGTTGATTTGGAAAAAACAAAATAACGATACTTATGGTAAGACATAAGTAGAATAAGGTGGGAGGAGATAACTTATCAAAATTAGCTTAAGTAAGTACGATAAGGTACTTGTCATTTTAAAAAAAGTTACAAAATAATGTTTATGTTACTTATGATACTTACGATAAGTATGATAAGAACGTACGATAAGTACCATAATCAAGCATTGCCGAACAACTTTAATTCAGAGATTCGACATTATTTTTGATTTTTGGAAACGTTTTAAGGTAACTTACAGGGTAATTTTAAGGTTTATAGAAAATTTAAATCATGTCTAAAAAGATTAAATCGAACCAACTTTGCTTCTATATATACAAATAAAGATACATAATATAATGTGATTTAATTTATTTAATGGTTTTGGCCTCTCGATTTATCCGATATGTCTAGTATATTAAATTATTTTCCATATAAAGAAAATTTTATTTGATGGTATATATGCAAAACCTCAAGAGCGACACTAGTGTGTGAAGGTGTTGTCGAATGAAAACTAGCTAGTCTTTCTCTTTTTGTTTGTTATTTAGAGTATGTGTAATGGTAAGGATTGGACGTCCTCTTAATACTCTCTTTCTTCTATGAGTATATCTATTTTTGATGTAGATATTATACGAGGATCCTCATTTGAAGGAGGAATTGAAGAAATCCTCCTTCTGTAAAGGAGTGTGAGCATGGGCTCTTGGACTTCCTTCTCAGTTTTAACCAATCATAACTTGTCATGTGTCCAATCAAATTTCAACAACTTTCATTTAATTTATTTCAATCTACCATTAACAAGTTTTTAATAAAAATAATATGACATGTAAAAAAAATAATGTTATTGATTATATATATATAAAAAAAATTTATAAGTTGAGTCCAATATTATCCTATTTTTTTAGTTTTATTCTCTCTCTTATATCATGCATCATCATGATTCATGATAACAAAATGTGAGATTTATCCATAATGTTGTTTTTATTTTTAAGTTGTTTGTGTTTAAAATTGTCGCAAGGTTAATAAAAGTTTTATTATTATTAGTAGCTAATATATATTCATTAATAATTTGAGATTCTATTAATGAATATATATTAGCTACTAATATATTGTTATTCCTTGTTGCAGAGGAGATGGGATGATGAGGTTCTTCCTTGTTGATATTCATTAATAGATTCTATTAATAGAATATATGATAAAGTATATATGTAAAAGCAGAGGAAATGGGATGATGAGGTTCTTCCTTGTTGTAGACAAAATAGTAAAAGAGGAAATAAAAGAGAAATGAGATAGTGAAAAATGAGGTGGATGAAAGAGAAAGTGATGAATCAAAAGGAGAAAGTGAGAGAGGGTTGAACCTCCTCTCCATTACACGTGCTCTTATGGAGGGTGTCACCGTAAAAGTAAAATCGACAGCCTTTAGATATCATTTTAGAGACTTGTGTCATTTGAATAGATACTTGAAGAAAAGTTTTGGATTAGTATCCTTCGTTCCCAAATCGAACCCTAACCTTAAGATTCATGGCAAAATTGGCCTCTTTCTTTGCCTCCTTCTCTATCAGACAACAAACGACATCTTTCGAGCCACTTTTGGGTGGTAAATCTCAAATAGCGATTCCTTCCCTTCCTTTCTAGAGCCGGCTTCAACAACGATCAAGGTCAAAAAGGTTACATCTATCTATTATTATCCTAGATAACTTTAAATTACTTGATCTAGCTTCTTTGTGTTGGTCTGATGAACAAACTTTTAAAGAACTTTCTGATATAGAACCCCCATAATCAGCTTGAATCTCTAACTACCATGGTCAAGGAGACCTTAAAGGGTAGTGTTGCAAAGAAGCCTTATGAGGCTATCCCCTTGGAAGTAAATCCCTTTGTGATCTTAAAACAACAATTTGATCCCTAACTATGGTTCAAGTGCATCTAGTGTTAGGTTTCTTGGTGTTTGATATGTTTCAGGAAACAACAATTTGATCTTATATCTTAAAACATTCAAAATGTGATATTTTACATTCTTTGCCACTTGTTGGAATGTGTTTCGTAGTCTTTAAGAATTAACTTTGTACATGTTCTCAATTTGTTAATGAATGCTTACACAAATGAATATCGGCAAATCTCTCCGAAATAGCACAAAAAATAAAAAGAAAACTATGAAAATTAAAATGGAAATTACATGAGATTAAAAATTGGAAAACTTGTTCCTTGCCTTGCAAGGCTCACGATTAATTTTTACTTGCAAGGCAAGTACCTTTACTTGCGAGGCAAGTACCTTTACTTGCGAGGCAAGTTTGTCTCTACTTGTGTTGCAAACAAAACAATGACGTTTTCTTGCAACGCAAGTTTGTCTCTTTTTGCTTTGCAAGTAAAACAGGTTCATTTTACTTGTGAGGTACGTTTGATGTGTCTGGTTGCAAGATAACTTGGGGCTTTTCTAGATACTGATCTTCGGGAGTTAGAGCTGATTTTGGGTACTGGACCGAGTTATATTAGGTCAGGTTGCTTGGTGCTTTGAGGCTTCTGAAGATCCTTTATCTCGGTGGTGGCAACGTCAGTTGCCCATTTTGCACGCCCAAGGAGAGTTAACCGTGGCGTTATTCTTATAATGCTTTACTCACTCAATCCCAACCCCTTTACCTTTTTTAAAAAAGAAAAGATACTTGAAGAATGAAGATCTACCCTAGCCTTCTCTTCTTGTAGTGTTGTTTGTTTTCTTTTTTTTTTCTTCTCCTAAAGTGGTAAAGAGATAGAAAAGTATACAAAAAGCCTTATAGAAGGATAAAGGCTGAAAATACATTAAAAATAAAGGAAAATCTCTCAAAATCCCCTTTTCATTGTTTTGTTTCAAAAATATATCCGTTCCTTAACCTTTTCTATTAATATATCCTTTTTAGTGGGAGTGGAAAAATACCCAAATTTAGTGTAATAAAAATATAGATAATTAAGATAATTAAACCATTCAACTCCATCGGTGAACTCCGTCACCCATCAACTCCACCCGTGAATCTCTAGTCTACTACAAAATTCCCAACACAATATACTTGCATCAATTATTTTACATAAAATTACTTACACAAAATTTACGTCGAAAAAGCAATGTAATACTAATCACATAAAATTACCTACACTAATTTTAATATAACATTACCTACAAAAAATAATGTACAATAAATTATTTAACTAAATTATCTATGCTAAATTAATCAATCAAACTTCATACAATTATCTATACAAATTTCTTTCACAAAGTTACCTTAAACAAAAGATATTGTAGATCAATTTAAGTCACAATTATTGTAACAAAGATATCTTCCATAATTATCTAAGAAAAATTTATTTCACAATCTACATAAATCTTATAAGAATTATTGTAACACATTTACCTACACAAACTTTATGTATCTTTATTACCTACACTATTTATCTGCATGAAAGTTACACACACAAAATTATCTACATAAAATTAGTGTTATACAAATACCTTCCAAATTAATCTACACAAATTAATTTCCCAATCTACATGAATATTCTAAGAAATTTATATAACCAAACCTTAAACAAATTGATATAACACATCCATAACTATCTACTATGGTGGAGTTTAAGCCTCAAATTCTCCGGCAACGATGAGGTTGGTTTTGACCACAGCGACGTAAAAAGGCTTACGAAAGGAAGGCACCGTTAGGACGAGTCGAGTGTATGCCGACGATTGGAGTTGAGTGGAGGCCAACGGGATGAGATGGTGGACAATGAGTGGCTGGTGGTGGGCGAGTGACTGGTAGTCGGCAAGTGGTTGGTGACCGGAACAAGGAGATTGTTGGTGGTTTGGGAAGGTTTACAAAAAGAGATATGTGAGAGGAGAGAGGAGAAGATGTAGGTTTAGGGGTAATTTTGTCTATGCTTATGTAATAAATTATTATTGGCCAAATTAAAAGAGATGCGTCGATTGTTGGAATCAATTAGTGAAATTGGCCGGATATACGTCGTCGTCAAATGGTCCAGATGGAGAGTGGGGGCAGCGATAAAGCTGTGGTGGTGGTGGTGTGGCGGAGATTGGCAGCAAATGCATGGCTGCATCCGCCATCCGGATTGATCAACGACCGGTGAGTATGAGTTTCTAGACCCATGTAGAAGACAAAGTGGGGATACTTGTGACAATATATGATATGTGATATATCTTCGTTAGACCCAAAAACAAGCCCGATTGTCTGGTACTAGACAGACTCGTGCATATCGGAAAAACAATCGATCACTATCTTTAAAAACATCAAATTTCATTTTTCTTTTACCTAAAGGGAAAGGGGCCTTTCATAAACGTGGTCCAACTTCATTCAAATCAGCTAATCTAAGGTTATGTGCACTACGAAGTTACCAACTGGCTCAGGATATACACAAGCTATTGAAACGGACATGAGTATACATGGCTTGGTAAAATTTGTGGATCATAAAGAAAGTGAGATTGATTACTTATATATTGCTTTTCAACATTAAAAATGTTAGATTAAAAAATACCGTGTTGAAGCTAATATACTTGTAAATTTCTAATTTTTGTAATTCTGAGTGTATGAGTTGTAACTGTTGTATTGAATAAAATAATCATTACACATATATAATTACTCGCGCTTATTGTATTCTCTTTTACACGTACTCCATCGATCAAAAACCCCCATGTCTTCCAAATTATTCAAAAAAAGATATACTTTTTTTGTCTTCCACACTTTAATTTAGATTGTCCAATGGTCCGGCCGATCCGACCAAGGTCACGCGTCATATAATTTCTATTTACGGGTTATGGGTCGATCCGTAAAATCCATAAAATGAAAAAAAAATTATGTTTAATTTTATTTTCTTTGTTAGGACTATGCATTGAACAATTTTTTATTTGTATTGTAAGACTTATTTTGATAATTTTATTGTATTGGATGTTAGTAAAATAGTATCACACAACCACAAGTTTTTTTTAAGTGTGAAAAAAGACATCGTTAAGCACAATTACATAACCTGGTCAAACGGTACCCGGCTCATAAAACCTATAAACCGAGTTAACCTATAAACCGGGTTACGTGTTGGGTCTCGGGTCATGTTTTATCAACTTACGGGTCGACCCATTAGACAACCCTACTTTAATTAACGTTTCGAAAAAGGTGGGGTGACCAGTGTAGAGGATAATTGTGGGCTTCTTAGCATGAGATTGGAATGCCCAGGTGGCTCATGTCTTTATGGAAGTGAACAATATCGCCGACTCCCTTGTTAGTTTTGCTTTCTCTTTTTCGTTCAGCTTATATTTTCTTGACGATCCACCGATTGGTGCTCAGCTCATTCCTCGTTATTGGACGATTTTGGGGGTAGGTCCAGTTGTTTGTTAGCCCTTTCTTTTCTTTTTTTCTTTTTTTAGTGTGTTTTTTTTTTGTCGAACTTTAGTGTGTTTTGTTAGGGTCTCGGGCCAAAAAATACATCGATCCACTACGTACACTTATTTGGGGATATGGATACCGCGCGCTTGAACCTGGATAATTTACAAACAAGATAGAGTGCGTAATCATCCAAACAAGTTGACTTCCAAGTTTACTATAATACATATATAGTTGCTTAACAACCGATTCGTAGACAACATATATAGAAAGTCTTATATTTAGCTTAATTCTTTACCTAATGCAAAAGGATGAATGGTCCCAAAGATAAAACCACCAAACAAGCAACAATAGACATCATAGTTGCATAGATTGGAAACCTTCCCTTGTCCTTCCTTAATACCATCCCTTCAACAATAGGTTTACTTAGTACAGACAGGTACCCTGAAAATATCGCTTGAGCCGCCATCTCATCCCAATTTCCCGCCAAAACCATCCTCATCAATCCGCGGACAAAACAGACCATGTTCAAGTTCACAACCGTCCCAAGTGGAACAAGAAACATGTTTGACGTTTGGAAGTCAATAAGGCCTTGGTGGTACCTCTTCGCTTGTTCCTCGTCTACAACTTTGTTTGTGGGTATGGAACTCGCCGTTTTTAGGCCCAAAATTTTCATGATCGCGTCTAGGGTACCATAAGTGTGGCTTGTAAGCATCTTGATCTTCCACATCCTCAACTCATTTAACCATGATGCGGTTGTTTCCCCCGTTGTGAGAACTTCATGTAGGTGTTTCATTTGGGATGACATGAATATGGCAACCATTACTCCAAAGAACATACTTGAGACCTACCAACGTTTTGATTGCAACAAATGAAAGATCATTTTGCATGATATTGCATGTATATGACAACAACGAAAAAAGCTTAATACATTAGAAGACCCCTGTACTTTAACGTTTTTTTCCCAACATTTTCAAGAACACGGAGCAAGAACAAATCTTATTACTCTCAACATAGACACATATGCATGCTAGCTAGAAACAATCACAACTTGTATGAAAAGTGCACTTACTTTAGGGTATAGAGGGATGCCATGAAGAAGACAAAGTTGAGGAACGATGGCTAAACACCAAGCTGATATGAACATTACGGGATAGAGGGAAATCCAAGTATAACAACTACATTGAGGAAGTGATAAACCTCTCCTAGATGGACCATAAATCAGCGGGCAGAACCTTGAAGCCCCGACTTCGACTAGGCCAGCTAACCACCTCGTACTTTGGACCAATACGTCGTTGAGATTTGTTGTCGTGGTGCCCAAGAAAGGATCCTTTTGTGGGTCAAGGTACACTGACTTCCAACCTCTACAGTGAAGATTATACCCGGTCATGAAATCTTCTACCAATGAATGGTAAAAGAATCCCACCTACATTTTAACAAGTAATAGAGTAGATGTTACATGCGCGAATTCACTTGGTTAAATCGTAATCAAAGATATGCATGCATATGTGTTTATAAAAGGAATGATGTTTTTGTTCTACGAGCTTTTCTTACCCCTTCACCCCATTTGGTGTCGTTCTCGTAAACACAAGAGGCTACGAATTCTGCCTCTTGAAGAAGTTCTTGGGAGATTCCAACACATTTGAAATCATTTGCATCTTGATCTAGAGTCTTTATGAACTCATTGGAGGAACCAAAGAAGTTTCTAGATTCGACAAGATCCATACCTATATCGTATCGAAAACGAGAAATTGAGGATTAAGCTAGCTAGGTTGGCCTCTGACAAGCTTCTAGATTCACACTAGATTGATTACATCAACTAAATCTTATGCAGTATATTGAATTGGAACACACCTTTCAAACAACCATAATACAATGCCTTCCTGTTTATGTAGAAACCTGTCCCTGACAAGATTGGCCCCATATTCAAGCCGTCAAGACCTTTCCATAGTACCTGAAAATTGCACTCCAAATGTAAGTATTTAGAGCTAGCTTACTTTTAGAGCTAGCTTACTAATTAGCCTAAAATACACCAATTTACTTCTTACATAAGACGACGCCATGCCCGTTGAAAATTCATGAATTCAAGTGGATTAAATAGAATCTAATTACCTTGAAGGGTAATCTAAGGCCAGTGTCATAGAGATCGCTTTTGCTGACATTTCGAAACCTTTGAGGGAACTGAACAAAAGCCAAGGACGGAGAGATCTCTGGGTCGAGATAGAAACACATGGCTTGCTTGGCGGAAGTTGGATCATTGCAATACATGTCACAATCCAACACTAGCACTACAGGGGAGTTGCTCAACATGCCAGAAACCCTAAGCTGCATCAAATTTGCAATAACAATCATATGGGAATACGTTTGGGTTAAATTCATTTTGTTGTTCTACACACTTTTGTTGTAATATTGGATTGTAAAATTGTATATATAATATATACTTGATAGCTAGGGTACGTACAAGAACGTTTAGGGCACCGGCTTTGAAGTGATGAGGGTGAGAAGGTCTTTTCTCTCGAGCAACGTATATAAGCTGAGGAATGCCAGCGTGTTCTGGATTGATTACTGAAGGGTTTGTACATTGCTCATTGATCACCTGCACTTGGATTGACAAAGAAACAAAGAGAAAGTGCATGTGAGTCATGTATGCATAAGTTAAAGGTGAAACAGGCCTACTATATCAACAGACCCTCCTACTTGTATTTTTTCCCTATTAGACCCTTTTATAAAAAAATGTTCAATTAAACTCTTAAGCTCACTTTTTCCTATTGAAGTGGATACAAAGGTGATTGGGAAGTGGATACGGAGGTGGCGACGGTAGTGGCCTAGCTAGTGGGGTAGGAGGTGGTGCATGTGGCAGGGATGGTAGCTAGGGATGTCCAAACCCGATTAATCATGATTTCGTTTAACCAATATTCGGTTAACAATGATTGCATTTAATATAACCTTAATTGATTTCAACCAAAAAAATATAACCTTAATTGATTAGGTATTTAAAGGCGGGCTATATTATTTAATATTCGGAAAGATAGGCACATATTTGTCGGTATGCAACAAGCTAGGATAAGTGAAGAGTAAGAGACGTACGTATATCAATGATATGCAACAGTAGTATAATTTTCAATCAAGTAAGAAGAAGAAAAAACAACCTGGATATGTTGAGGGTGACTGGTCCTGCTTTCTTTGTCACTTGGTCCAATCTTCTTCTGGTGCAGGTTCATCTCCACTCTCTGCTTAAACTCCTCATACTTTTCCTTCAGTAACATACAATAGGGTCAGCTAGCCTTCAGTAGTTCAGTACAACAACGTAACACCCCTCACACCATAATGCTATCAATCATTTAGCAAATGACATGCTTATTTTCACATAAACATATACTTGCATAATTAAAATATATATGTAAGTGCATAACAGGCTATACTTATGTACTTCTATATTTTAAAATGCATTTTTCTTTGTTAAACGTGCTCATTTTTTTTGTTTTTTAGTGTGGTAAAGGGGCCTATTCATCCTAACTAGCCGTCGTGCAACTCTTTACAACGTCACTACTCACTCGTGTCCATGGGAAATCCATAGCAGCGTTACTTATCAAAACTAAGAGCAACAAGCTAGTAAGTCAGAAAGAGACGTAACTTTGAGGTGTAGTCGTTCTGTGAAGAAGTCGTCATCGTCGAAACCCTCGACCTCGGCACCCTCACCCTCAAAGTAAGCCATGGGACACCTACACTCAACTCCGAACCTCCTACAAAAGGGCACCCACCACGTGGCGAACCCCCATGCCTCCACCATGGCTGCCAGAGTGGCGGGGGACCCGCTATCGTCGGAGACGTACACGTGGAGCTTGTCGACCGGGTAGTCTAGGGCCATGGCGGACAACACGGTGTTCATGACCTCCACGGTCGGCTCCTTGTCGGGGTCGGCCGTGAATATGATGACGTCGAGGGCGGGAAGCCAGGACCCGTCGTCCGGGAGGCGGTCCACAAAGACGGCCCGGTCAACCGGCCGCCAGCAGTAGGCCTGCTCGGAGAGCCAGCCGAGGGAGAGGAGGAGCTCGGCCAGGAAGAGGAGTAGGCGCGGGAGGAAAGGCTGCGACAAAACGACGTCGTTTTCGGGGAGGAGGAGGGAGAGGCGGTGGTAGAGGAATAAGGAGATGAAGAAGGAGTGGATGAGGATGTGGGTTCTGTTAATGGTGGAAGAAAGCTTGTCTTCTTTGAGCTCATGAAGAGGGAGCTTAAGCTTGCTTTCCTCCATGTTTCACTAGTTTAGAAGGTACTTGCACGAGCAAAGGCAGTTGAGCAACTATTATTATATACATAACACAGAAACTTTTCTAAAAACAAACGTACAAAGTTTTCTCGTCCAATGAATTATTTTTGAATTTCCCTACGATACCGATAAGCACACTGGCGTATTTAAGAGCTGGGCACATCCATTCATTGTCCTCTGGCTCCATCGACTCAATTTCTTCTACTCCTCTCCCTACTCCCTTCCATGCTCCATTTTATTATTTATACCATAAAATCATAATGAAAAAAATTATAAAAATTATTTTTGTGTATAAATGGTTATTCTTATATACTAGTATAATTTTATGATATAAACTCCTAGTCAATATTTTTTAAATGTCAAAAATATGATATATTCCATTATTTTAATGTAAAACAATATTAATGATAATTTTTTATAATAAGAAATGTACAAATATATATGACTAAGTATTGTTAACATGAAAATATATTTATAAAATTTTATTATTATTATTTTGTAGCATAAATAAGGAAGTGGAGTATAGAGGGGAGTATAGAAAGGAGTAGAGGATCCTTGCTGCCCTCGTTAATTAAATGCAATCGATCGGATCACTTTTTACGCAAAACTAGGCATCCGACATTGCTCGGAACCTCGGTTATTCGGTACAGAGTATTATTTTGGTAAATTTGTAAATTGTTGTAGGTTTATCTATGATTTAATTATTTTTTTGTTTCAAACAATATATTGTCTTAATTAAACAATTGAAATAACACTATTATCGTATTTTTGTCTTATTAAGACTATAAATCCATGAATATTAAAAAATTATACCCTTAATTTATAAGTTCTTAGTTATAATATTGACATTGGAAATTCAATAACTAACTTAATAAATAAATTATGAAAAGAATCTTATAATACTTTTTATGATATAACATGTAACTTTTAATAAGAAAAAGTGAGATCAAAATCACTATGATGGAATTAATTACCATAAAATAAAATTTATAATGCATACATATAGAAATATAATTCAATACCATATATAGTCCAAACTTATAATAAGAAAATTAATGATTATATAATAAGTAAATAATTAAAATCTTTCAATTTGTTGGTTGCATCATTTAATAAACAATTTAATCAATAAGACAATATTTAATATATATCTACGTACTTATCAATAAGAGTGTCCTTTTAATACTGACAATTTAATTAATAATACCAATTGAATCATAAATGAATTTAATAAGATACATTATATTATATATATTATAAACTAATACTCCCTCCGTTTTATAAAAGGTGTCATTTTAGCTCTAAAATTTTATTTCAAAATACATGTCTTTTTACATTTTTGGCATTTATTTTGCAAATTTACCCTTATAATCATTAGTAGTGGTTTTCAATAAAGTAAAAAGTGATGTAATAATTAGGGGTATAATAGTACATTTAATAGCTTCCTTAAAATATGTGCAAATTGCTAAAATGACACATTCAATGAAACAGAGAGAGTAACATATACTCCCTCCGTTTCAATAAATATGTCGTTTTAGCCATTTGCACATATATTAAGAAAGCTATTAAATGGACTATTATACCCCTAATTATTACCTCACTTTTTTACTTTATTGAAAACCACTACTAATAAACTGCTAATGATTATAAGGGTAAATCTGTAAAGTAAATGCCCAAAAATGTAAAACGACATGTATTTTGAAACAAAATTATAGAGCTAAAACGACATGTTTATTGAAACGGAGGGAGTAATATTCAATACTAACAATATAAGTTGATATATATTAAATGAGGTAATATATATAGTATAAAGTAACAGTGACAACAACAAACGACGACGACGACGACAACAACAATAATATATTATAGGATAAACTAATAATAACAATATCATATTAGATTGAATATAATACAATTTGTTTAAAGGGAATGTACACGTATGCCCTTAAAAAAGTTTGTAATATGAAAAACACCCGAATTTAGGTTGTATGGCAAGGGGGCGTTTTTTTGGGGCATATGTATCTACAATTACAACTGGGCGTTAGGCCGTCGAGGGTTTCCGGTAGGGGTGTTCATGGACGGATATCCGATCCGTTTAGGCTAAACGGATCGGATATTACCGGATTTTTTTTCTCAAAAGTGATATCCGTATCCGGTCCGCATATACCCGGATATCCGGTCAGTTTATCTCGGATCGGATATCCGATTTACCATTTGACATGTAATATTTTAAAAATAAATAAATTTAAAACATGAAAATATTACATTACGCTAAGAAAATATACTAATTTTATCGGATCGGATTGGATCGGATCACATTCCGTCGGATTTTAGGGGTGAAATTCAATTTCGTATCCGGTCCATTAACCGACTAATTTTCTCGGATCGGACCGGATTCGGATAATTTTCCGTTGGACTCGGATTTTCGTGAATCGGATCGACGGATCGGCGGATCGGAATGAACGGATCGGATATTTATGAACACCCCTAGTTTCCGGCATAGCTTCCGGCTGAGCGGTCGAGGGTGACTTGGGTCAGGGCGTTCGCTTGCTGGTAATGATCGACTGTGTGGTGATCGGGGGGTTGCCATGTGTTGGTGTTCGAAGGTTTGCGTTTGCTGTGTTGTGTTCTGGATGTCGTAGTCAGTCGGGGGGTTTGTGTAGGTGTATGGAGTCTGTTGGTTGGTCGGTGGTGGATGTGTTGATGGTGTTCGTTGGCATCGGTCGTTTTTGTGCACTGGTCGTTTTTGCTGCTGGTTTGTGGTGGTCGTTTAACGGCTGTTGTTGTTGCTCATCGGCCATTGTTGTTGTTATTTTGTTTTTGCATGTTGGTTGTCAGTAATTGCGTTGTTGATTTTGTGTTGCTATTGTTTTTCCTGGTCAGTCATGTTTTTGATGTATGCTCACGTATTTGAGTATAATGTTCACGTATTTGAGTATCATGTTTACGTATATTAGATGTACGTTCACATATTTGAGTATCATGTTCGCGTATTTTAGATGTACGTTCACATATTTGAGTATAATGTTCACGTATCATAGATTACGTTCACACATGCAACACTTGTGTTCACGTATTTGAGTATCCTGTTCACGTATTTTAGATGTACGCCCACATATGAAGTACTTGTGTTCACGTATTTTAGATTTATGTTCAGGTTAATGTTGTCAAATTCTTGCACACATATATGCAAAGCTTTCGAATTTGCACAATTATAAAAGCATGATCTCTCTCTATCTACATATTTGCGATCAAGTGAGATCGGCTCATACGGTGTAAAATGCGAACACCTTATGGCCGTTGGATCTGGGCAAATCAACGGACTGATTTTAACACGCAGCTCCCCACCTGCTTTTAACTGGGATGGGCATTTTCGTCTTTTTGCATTGTTGTACTGTTCATCTATCTTCTCTACGCTCGTATAGAGCGTTTGTTTTGACGATCTGTTCATTGATCTCTTCGGCTCTCTTCTCCAACAAAATTCGATTGTTTTTCAATTGTATTTTCGTCCTTTGGCTCTTGTTCAATTGCTTCTATGGATATAGGTAACAATTTGGGATTTTTGAAAGTGAGAATTTATGCTTTGCTAGTTTTAGGTTTTCCTTGAGCAAGATAACTGAGAACTTGTGAATTTGAGATAAGATTTGGGTGTATGATTGGTGTTTACATGATTTGATTGCATTAGAAAGTGATTTGAAGTTTTCGATTGAGCATAGAAGCTGATTATGTACGTTTGCCTGATTGCCTACCATGTGTTCGACAAAATACCTCAACCAACGTGCCTTAATTTACATGAACCGTTCAATGGATTTCAATGAACCTTTACTTGAAAGTTTATGAACCATACCGACACTCTTTGTGAACCAAAAGAATACCCGTATTTGCCCATTTGTAGTGTGTTTTCATGTTGCTTCACTCATAGCTTTTACGTTTCTTTTATAGGTTGTTCATCAAGTTCCGGCCATCCTAACATTTCTCATTCGGATGGTGATGCTAGTACCGATGGACTTTCATTGAATGACAATGATACAAGTACTATTAGTGGAGCCCCATTGGGTGATGATGACAACGATAATGATGCCTACATTCTCCACTTATCGCAAGATTATTCATATTACATTCCTTCTTGTCCGGATGAGTATAAACCACATGAAGGTCAACATTTTATCACTTTGGATGAGGGCATATCCTTTTACACACGGTATGCTTCTATTTGTGGTTTTGATGTCCGTCATGGTGGTTCTCGTACGGATTCGGCTGATAAGACTACCCTTCACAAGTATATGCTGTGTAATCGTCAAGGGTTCAAGGACGGGAATAACAACATGGGCAAATGTAAAAGTGCGTCGAACAGAGTTGGATGTGATGCGCAGATTCTATTTAAATTTTCGCGTTTTGTCATACATGAACCAAGTGATTCACATTCATGAACCATCGCGTAGAAGATAATGAACCTTATACTTCTCTTTTTTAAGTAGCTGTTATGTGTTTTTGAGGATTAAGCCGTCTTATATGCAGTTTCACATTAAATGAACCGAATGACTAAAGTTCATGAACCGACAAGTTGAACCCTATGAACCAAACACCTGTCGTTTATGAACCGATTGATACTTCATGAGAGCTGAACGCACCTTTCGTTTTATGCACCAATTCATTAAGTTTTATGAACTGACAAGTTAAACACAATGAACCAAACACATTTTCGATTACAAAAGTTTTGCATTTTGTCATACATGAGCATTTTGTCATTCGTGAACCAAGTGATTCAAATTCATGAACCGAGTGATTCAAATTTGTGAACCGAAAAATTAAACTTCATGAACCTACATACAATTGAACCCTACTCTTTTCTTTTACATGATTTACACATTTTCTTTTACATGATTTAAACTTCATGAACCTACATACAATTGAACCTACATCCACTTGATTATTTGGCTCTTGGTGATCTTCTTCTTCGCTTTCAGTTACTTCCAACTCCAAGCTACCGGTCAATGGAGTTGAAAGCTTGAGAATTTTCTTTAGGCGAGGACTTTGGCGTGTCTGTCCAACATCCTTTTTTTTCAAGCCTGTCATATGCAAAAGCAAGGTTTAATGAGATTTTCATGAACCTAAGAGTGCATACTCATGAACCCCTAAGTATAAGGTTATGAACTGTAATAAGATGATGCAACAAAGTTTTCATGAACAAAGTTATCATCAAAGCCTATGAACTTAATGGAAGCGAGCATGAACTGTCACATAATAAACTCATCAAGTGCATCATACGCAAAAGAATTGGAAACTAGTAATTAAGGTTTAGTAAGATGTTTTTCATGAACCTAAACATGCATGCTCATGAACCCCGAAGTATAAAATTATGAACTGGGATAAGATGATGCACCAAAGTTTTCATGAACCCTATCAGCAAAGCCTATGAACCTAATGAAAAACGAGCATGAACCCAAAGTAAATATATGATTTCATTCACCTCTTGTTGCAGGAGATTGAATTTTCTTTTGCCTATCATCATGATATTGTTTTGCTTGAGCCATAAGAAGCATGAGCTCGATTGTGAACCGACAAGTGATTTTGAATGAACCGACAAGTTGAGTATAATGATTCGATAACAAAACCAACCAAGCAAAACAATATCATGAACCGACAAGTGATTTTGAATGAACCAAACGAAATTTCGCCATATGAACAAAAGTGACGATGACAACGAGATTCTTACGAGATTTTGCCATGGCTAGCGGCGATGGCGACGATTGAGCGAGCGACGCCGGAGGGAGCGAGCGGGCGACAGAGCGACACCAAAACTGGCAGATCTGGTTGACGGAGGGAGGGAACGAACGCTGAACGCCGAAGGCATGCAAATCTAGTTGACGGAGGGAGGAGCGAACGCCGGTGAGGAGCAAAGGGAGCGCTGGACGCGATGGAGGGAGGAGCGAACACAGATCTAGTTTTTCGCTCGGTTCTTCGCGCCGGTGACCATGAACTAGCGAGGGAGTGTCACACCTCACAAATGGCGGAGGGAGCGACGGCGGACGCGTGACGGTGGAGGGAGCGCTGGAGAGGAGCAACGGCAAGGAGAGATGGTGAGAGCACCGGCGGATCGAAATCGCCCGAGAGAGAGAGAAGGTGAAAGTGAGAGGCGGTAGAAGACTAATGAGAAAGGGGATTAGGGTTTGTCTCTTGTGTGGGGATTTATTTGTCTTTTTGGGTCAAAATCAGTTTATTTACAAATTTGCCACCTTGTCTACCCTTTTCCTTATTTCCTTCTTTAATCTCTACCGTCAGATCCTTCGGATCTAACGGTATAGATTGTTTCTCATTTTACACTATAAGGATAGATTGCACCTGAACCAAACTCTATATATAATTATAAAAAGGACAAATTGGGCTATAGTGAAAACAAATGCAGCAACTCTGCATTTGTAAGATAATTCGATGGAAATAAGTATAAATAAGTATAAATAAGTTTAAATGGGTGAAAATATTTATTATGTTCGTGTTCATGCTCACGTATTTTCTTTGGGTGCTCACATAATTGATGAGGTTGTTCGCATATATTATGTTGTGGTTCACATATTAGTAAAGATGGGACATGAACGAATACACAATTTATTATGTGTGTTTTCATGTTCACGTATTTTCTTTGGAGTGTTCACATATTTTATGTCGTGGTTCACATATTAGATAAAACATACTCTTGCTAACCTTCTTTTGAACCATAAGATCTCTAAATCCAACCTTACCTAAACAACGAAAAAAATAGCAATATTAGCAATGCATTAAATAATCCCTGCCCTTTTTTTTAGATCAAACTATATCAACTTTCATTCATGAAAAAGGTTTGCCAATAACAATTGTTCAAAAACATTACAATAAGAACACACTAAGAGAAAAACTGAGGAAGGCCTCATCCCTGCCAGGAAGTGTTCATGAGCATTGGCCCGTCTTCCAACATGACTCCAACGACATCAAACAAACCTATTACTGGAAGAAAAGCACTGATCCAAAATCCTCCCCAAGACACCTTTCCAACACGTCCATCGCTTCAATTTGAAAATCAGAGACAGATGGTCGGATTCAATAACAAAATGAGTCACATCCATATTCTTGCAAACGTCGATTGCCCATAACACCGCTTCAGCCTCGACAAGCTAAGCATCATCGGTGTCTTGGACTCTTCTCGCTCCAAAGAAGCATATTGCCCCAATATCATCTCGTTTACTACATTTTCAGTGTTCTCTGTCTAGAAAATAACAATATTAACAATACATTAAAATTGATGATAAAAAAAAACCACTACTAAAATTTTTAGATTAATATGTGGCTCTCGATCTTAAATCTAATTAGAGCTTCTTCCTAACTCCGATTGATTCTCCCCCTACGCCTTCCACTTCCACTTCCACTTCCAAAAGAAAAGTGGGTGAGAGAATATATACATACATAATTAGAGCTTAATAGCTATAATCATGAAGAAGATGGTTAGTATTAGAGGGGAGACGAGAAGAAGAATACCGCGAGGGAGTTGGATGAGAGCAGAGACTCCATGGACATCGAAGCAGTGGAAAGGGAGTGTGAGGTGGGGCCCAGCGGCAAGCTCTCCCTTTTCACTGACCTCCTCGGTGACCCTCTCCGCCGAGTCCGTCACTCCCCTGCTTCCCGAATGTTGGTCAGTCCTCCTACTTCCTCCTGCTGTCTCTTGCTTGCCTACTATGGATCGAGTCTTCAGTTTATCTACCCTTTTGTCTCTTCATTGCCCACCCCCGACCAACACCTTCAACGATGGAAAACTAATACAGCAAGACTCAGAACTAACACCCAATTATTCATTCATTAATTAATAATAACTAATTAGAGAGGAAGATGAGAAGGTGGTGATAGGCAGTGTGAGAGTCGTGGTGTTGCTAGTGGGTTTTTGTCATCCATCTCAATTGTGGTAACATGAACCCAAGTCTCCCCTATGAACAGGGGAGACTAGTAAACTCTTTATTAACTAGGTCGGGTTCGGACGATATGGACGGACGGACGGCGGGGATTCTTCTAGGCTTCTTGTTATCAGTCGGATGTGATGTGACCTTTTTTTAAAAAAAAAGTAGTATTTTTTTAACTTAGATCATGTTCAACCTATTTATCTACTCCCTTCGTCCCACTTTGATTTGCCCATTTGCTACTTTGCACAATAATTTAGGTGGAAGTGGAAAAGTAAGTAATTTAAATAATTGGGGAATGATAATATGGTAAAAACGGAGGAAGAGAGATAAAAAGGTACTCCCTCCGATCCTAAAAAACTATCATTTAAGCCTTCACAATTAAGCCCAAAATATTGCTAAAAAAAAAATTAAACCCAAAATAAGTGTCGTTTGCAAATAGGTGTACTAGGGGGCAATAATTGCTTTCATTGGAAAACAACCTTTTTTGTGTACTCCAACAACTCTATTGGAAATAAAGTAGGTGTAGACGTGTAGTGGAGACTTTCCACTTTTCCTTAATTGCTTCTTCGTCAGATAAAACCATTTCTCATCAATATGCACAATGTTGTACATTTCAACAAATTTTGGCTCATGTGGCAAACTACTCTGGTCAAGCATAGACATGCAAAATCGAAGTCGTGCTCTTTTGTTTTCATCCTTTAAATGTGGCTTGATGGCGTTAGAGTGATGTCGAATCTCACCTTCCTTGAAGCGCCTATGCAAAGTTGTATATTTGACATTTAGAGCCTTGGAAAGTGACCGTAATGTTCTCCGACGACCTAACGGTATAGCGGCAATAGGTCTTAGGTCAACTTCAATTCTTTTACGACCAACTCTTTTTGGCTTTTGTTGACTAACGTCAACTAGTGACCCATTTGGGGTATCCTTGGCATGTTTCCAAATTCGTTGAACTGTCCTAATTGGAACCGACATCAATGACGAAACCTCCGATGTTGTATGATGCTTCAACTTCCCATCGACACTCCTCCAAGTAGAGCATTATAGACCAATTGTCTTTCTTCATTTGATAACACCCTTATCACACGTCCTGGATTATTTATAAGGAGCATATAAATTGAGAGTGAAATCAAAATTTGAACAACCATAAAAACAACACATAAACTGAAGTTAAATGAACTGAAATGTATAAGCAACATGATCAACATGATAATCCAAGACGTAATACTATAAAAACAACAACATCAACTTCGAACTTGATAATCCAGGATGAAATTGAAATTTGAACAACCATAAAAATAACACGTAAACTAAATTTAAGTGTAGAACATCAACACTTAACCAACATTAGCCAATCAAAACTTTCTCTATAGATTAAAATTCTACGTACTAATCTTAATGAGTATACAAACCCTAAAAAAAAAGATTAAATGCACCCATTGCTCCTCTCATACCTCTAATCTATATTGTATCTCTAAAAAAGAAAACTTTCTTTTAGATAATTACCTAAAAATAGTTTATACTATACGAAGGTTGGAAGTTTACTTATCTATATCTTTAGTGGTTGGACCTTGCTCTTCTCCTTCGTTGTTTGGATCGATATTTAGATCAAAGATGGGGTGTTCAACCTCTTCTTCGTTCACCTCGTTTGCTTCAAGTTCTTCTCCAATCTCCGTATCAACTTCGAACTCTTCGGAGCCTTCGTCGAGCGAATATGAAATTTGATCTGGAGAATGCATTGTGCCATCTTCATAATCCAAGAGAGGTATTTCATTTAAATCAAATGGAAATTCTTGTGGGAGAACATTCAAATCAACATTGTTGTTGTAAGCCATGAATTGAAGCAAGATTGGATGTGGAAGACCAAATTCAAACTAGCAACGCTATTTACGTCCACTATATATGTATTGAGTCTGATATGAGTTTTATCTTAAAAGTTTGGCTCCATTGCAAATTTTAAAATTTCATTCAAGTTTAAGCTAAAAGATTTGCCTCATTTCTACGTATAACACCGAAAAAAATAGCAATATTAGCAATACATAAAATAATTCCTGCCCTTTTTTTGTGAGATCAAACTATATCAACTTTCATTTATGAACTAGGTCTGCCAATAACAATTGTTCAAAAACATTAGAATAAGGACACTAAGAGAAAAGTTGACGAAGGCCTCATCCCTGCCAGGAAGTGAGCAGGAGCATTGGCCCCTCTTCCAACATGGCTCCAACGACATCAAACAAAGCTATTACTGGAAGAAAAGCACTGATCCAAAATCCTCCCCAAGACACCTTTCCAACACGTCCATCGCTTCAATTTGAAAATCAGAGACAGATGGTCGGATTCAATAACAATATGAGTCAAATCCAGATCCTTGCAAACGTTGATTGCCCATAACACCGCTTCAGCCTCGGCAAGCTAAGCATCATCGGTGTCTTGGACTCTTCTCGCTCCAAAGAAGCTTGTTGCCCCAGTATTATCTCGGCCAACAATACCAAGCGAGCACCCATCTTGAGTTGACAAAGGTCTGACAAAGGCCTGCCCATTTCAGTGTTCTCTACTCTTTCGATGCTGCTAATGCTATATAGACCCCCTCAACCTCTCCCCCTATTCGCTCATCACATCTCTCCCCAAATTCTCGTTTATCATCAATTTTGACTTTAGTAGTTGATTTTTTACTTCCCACTAGAGCTTCTCATCTTATCCTATTTGGTGGATTCGATTTATCATCAATTTTTGGACGATATATGTGAATACCAATATTGTAATTAACAGATCTATCTCGTTTTAAAAACCAATTCAGAGGTGAGATCACACTCAATTTTGCTGTTTCACAATGAAGCTAATTTTAATGGCGTTCGCCGCTCTCTTCCTCCTCCTTCTATGTGCTCCATCCTGCCTCAGATTCACTGTCGCCGGCCACGACTACGACCAAGCTCTGTCCAAGAGCATTCTCTTCTACGAAGCTCAAAGATCTAGTTACCTTTCCGCGCAACCAGAGGATCATAGACGAACCTAGGGGGGGCCCCCCCTCCCGTCGGGTTAATTTTCGGTATATATATGTAATTTTTGATTAAATATTAATATATTTTGATAAAATTTGTATTAACATGACATGAAAATCAACTAGTCTAGATGGTTTTTTGCTTAATTTTGTTTTAATTCCACCAAGGTTCAAATCCCTATAGCACCATTTTGCTTTTTTTATTCAATTTTTTTTGGTAGAAGAGTTTTTTTATTCAAATTTAATGCATTCCTCTGAAAATTTTGTTTATAAACTAGCTATTTACTGCACAAATTAGATTTCATACATACCGTAATTTTTTTTTGAAAAATAAATACCTATTTTATTACTATTTAAGAGTATTGAGTAGCTAAATTTATCGGTTATTCTTGAATCATTGGATCTCGTACACGAGCTGGGCGGCTGTGCCCCCCCTTTAAATCCGTTCTGCGTTCGTCACTGCAGAGGATCAATTGGCGATCCCATTCCGGTCTAAGAGACGGCAAATCCAGCGGCGTTCATCGTCTCTCTCTCTCTCTCTCTCTCTCTCTCTCTAACCGGATTCCATTACGAAAGTCTCTCTCTCTAACCGGATTCCATTACGAAAGTAAATTTAGTTCATCTAAAAAGGATTTGAATTTTTTTACACAGGTGGATTTGGCTTAAGGGAAGGTTAGCAAGGTCGCCGGCGGGCGAGGAACAACCGCGGGAGGAGCCGACAGCCGACGTGGGTTGCGTCGGTGGTGACGGTGGGGCGAGGGTGTTGGAGAGGAAAGAAGACTGAGGTGGGGGTGGTGGATGCCGGCATAAAAGATGGGTTGAAGAAGAAGAAGACATATGCGGTGCTGGATATAAACAGAACACGCGAAATGACAATTTCGCCCCGTGTCCTTAAAAATTAAAAAGAGGAGATGTTTTAATCGTGAGATATAAAAATGTAATATCAAATCTGCTCTATTTAGAAATATATGTATATATTGATTCCTCAATATAAATATCATTATAAATTAATCAGATTTTAATATCTTAATTAATCTCCAATCTATTTTATTTAATTCAAAAAGTAAAATAATGCAAACTTTCATTAAGAACCTCGAAAGCGTTTTCCCAGCCACCGATCGGGCACACAAAACTCTTCCCCCAAGTTGCAATTTCTGAGAAGCTCCCATCTTTTTGCCCTGCTCGCAAGTACGAGAGGGAATTCTGCCTTGCTACCCAAGTCTTGCCCGATCGATCCCCTCCTTCGCATTCTGCAAGTGGTACGATTCCCTCGATTCCACTCCATAACAAAACCCCCAATTCAGGGAATAATAGGAGACGAATTTCAGCAAGGGATTTGGATTCTCCAATTGACGCGAATTTGGGCCCAAGCTCGCAATCAGGAGGCTCGGTCGTCGTCCTACAATAATGTTCTTCTCCGGCGACTCCTCAACCCGGAAGCGGGTCGATTTAGGGGGTCGGAGCTCCAAGGAGAGAGACCGCCAGAAGCTTCTCGAACAAACGCGCTTGGAGCGCAATCGCCGTTTGTTTCAGCGCAAGCAGAACTCGTCTGCTGTTAAAATTCAGGTCAATTCTTGTTTCTCCGGCCTGCAATAATATCGCTCTTTGGTGATAGTTGAAATTTTCTAGGTTTAGTTTTTTTCCTTGTCTGTGCTGTATGGTAAGGGATGGGAGAAGGTAGGAAAGTTAATTTTAAGAAGGAAAACAAAATAAAGTTGGATTTTTTCTCCTGTGATCAGCGGGTCACTTATGATTATGAACCAGAAAGATAGAACTTTGAATTGTTAACAATTGACTAGTCACTTATTGCAGAGATTCTTCAGAGGGAGGAGAGCAGTGAAAGCCGAGCATTGTAAGTTGCGACAGCAGTTCTTCACGACTTACGGAGGAGATTGCGAGCATGTAGATAGGTGATATCACTTGCAGGGTTCCTGTTTCTGCATCCTCACTTCGTTTGATCATTTGTTTATTGTTCAATCTTTTTTACCAATTTATAATTAGAAACCCTTTTTGATTTGTATGGGGTGTTTCAGACATTGCTTTGGTCCAGATTCTGAATTCCTGCGTCAGTTGCTCTTCTTCTTCAATCCAAGAAATTCTATGGATGTTTCTGCCCTTGTGAAGACGTGTCGATTGCTTCAGCGTTTTGTTCAGCGCAAGGGTACCTTCGTTACTCCTTCCTTTCTCTGTCTTTTTTTGTTTTTTGTTTACGAATGGAGATAGGAGTTTGTCACATGCACATCTTTGCAGCTTGAAACTGATGTTAATCCAACATTATCCTCCCAACAATGTATAGAAGCTGACAATGGGGTAGTCCATAAGTATCTAGCTTACTGATTCTATTCCCTCACTAAAAAGGATATGAAGGTTAGAGAAGTTAAATTGCAAGCTATCAAACTATGGTACCTGAATATGCATAGTGTGGGCTGCTTCATGTGCTGAACTAGTATCGATAAAAGGAAACATATAAAGGAGTCCCACAAAGACTTAGAGAATGTCTCTAAAACATCAACAAACCCCTCAATCGCTTGAATTGGAGTAGATATGTATGTGAAGTGTTGGAGGTGGCCTTCTAAGTAACCTCCTTGAAAGTCCTATAACATAACTGTTAAATCAAGACATAATAGATATTATAGTTACTCTCATCTACCTCTTTGTCCACTTTTTTCTCTTTCGCTATTGTCTCTATACTCTTTTCTTGTTGTTAGTCCAACTTTCCCTGAAAGTGTGATAGGTTAAATATCTTGTTTGGATAGGGTGATTCAATAACATCCATGTTAAGGATATGTTACCAGTTGCCTACCTAAAGACCTTAGACGGATTAATTGCAAATGTTTATATCTTGTGAAGATGGTAAGAGTTCAAGTAATTTGTCTCTGAGCTCTTCAGCAACTAGGTTTTTGTGACAAACTGTTTTAACTTGTTGGGAACGTTGGATTTTTTCTAAATGGCTTAAGCAGGGCTTTCAATGGATTAAAAGTCAAAATAAGATGCTCATGTGCGTTGCATTTGCTGTGTGGTGCTTTGTTATATATTTCAGAATATATAAAGAAATCCGATCTAAGTAACCTTCTTGACATTGTCTATGCTCCGCAAATGCAAAGTACAAAGCTGACCACGGTGTATTCATACCGGTGATTCCAGATTTAGGCCCAGTTCTTTTATATGGATGTATCCATGGAAAGTAAATAATGTTCATCAGTATCCCTGTAGCCTTTGTTCTGCCTCTCACTATAACTTTTCTAAAACCTGGTTCCAATGAGAAAGTTGTTTATAGATGAATGGATCATACTATACTATAAATATAATATTATGTAGCTAGCTATACTAAGTCTCATTGATGTGAATTAACTATGGTAAATGTTATGTTACTAACCATCATATGCACCACACAAATTCGTATACCTTCTACGGCCCATTGTCTTTGTCATTTTTAACATTAATTTTAGTGCAAGAATTATCACTTCTTCAGTGAAAGAATTTTTAGTTTTCAGTAAGTGGTAACCTTGTATATTATTCTATGGACTCTTGTATTTCCTTGTACTGAGATGCTGTTTGTTTGTTAGAGGATGCTGTGACCCTCTTTGCTGGCTTAGATTATTCGTTGGAGCGGCATCTGGTGGAGTATAGGGTGAAGCAGCTTACACTGGCTTGCATTCAAACTATATATGCTAACAGGTAGGTTGTGTTGCAAGTTCATATTATCTTGCAGATTTTCTTTTAACAGTTTCTTGTTGTATTTTTAAGAAGTCTCTTATATGGCTAAATTAGGTATTCAAAAAATTTTAGTTGCTAGTTTGCACAAACATAATTTTACTAATGTTGCTAGACATCAATTTCAGAAGATGTCAGTCTATACGTTTACAATGTAGGCTGTTTCGGTATCATGTAATCTATTTTGTATTGCTTGTTCAATAGAGAACGAAGAATAACTGATTCCTATCTTTATTTTGGGAAGACTGAAGAGGATAAGGATGGATTTTTCATGGTTTAATTTTAGAAGAAAAGAAAGAAAAAGTGTTTCCTCAAAATCTCCTGATGGTGGAGGGATTTAGAGTTTGAATTATGTTGAATGTCTGCTTCCATAAGACTTCTATCGAGTTGCATGCTTTTATAACAACTAATTATCCTTTCTGCCTTTGAACTACTATCAAAATGAAGCATTAGCTATTTTGTTGTTGTTTTCCTTGATATGACTTCTATCGAGTTGTGTGTATTATTAACAACTTTTGTTTCTTCATATATCTTTGAACAGGATGGCATTGAAGGAACAGCTTTTTATGAAACCCCAAAACTCAGATACACCAACCATTGTCTTGCTCGAGACCATGAAATTATTAATAGATCCTGAACTACCATGGGCCTGCAAGATAGTTGGCTATCTAATCAATAATTGTATGTTTACCCAGCTACGAGAGATTATACTATCTGGGAAGGTAAAAGAAAGTTCATTTCTTTGTTTTTTCGGGTGTAATACGTATAGCATGGTATCTTTATGATTTTCTGGCTGACCTAGTGACATTTTTCAATGAAGGGGAGCCTGGGAGCTCAAACTTCTGCAGGAGGTTCTTCTCTGGAGCATGTTTTCACTCTAACTATTTGTCACATCGGTGAGGGGTCATGTATATGCCCAAATGTTGAACCCACATATAGCTTCTCATCTCAAATTCTCACAATTCCCTTCCTATGGAGAATTTTTCCAAACTTAAAAGAGGTAGTTCTGGTAGCTCTACTTGTTTTTGTACTCATTAGATGACATTTTTTCACTGTTGTGGTTGAAGTTCAATGATTAATTGTTTTAGCTAGGTCTTAACTAAATCAATACTCCTTCTAATATCAATATACTAGTCTTTCTAGAATTTTTCACACTAGGAGGTGTTCAGAAGTATTATTGAACCCTCATTTATCACTCTGACTTACTTGACATGTAAAGGCCAAAAAAGTTAAATAGACAATTGTCTCTCAGACGGTGTAAGGGTACAAAGACTA
Source organism: Polygonum maritimum (assembly GCA_963924305.1). Classification (NCBI taxonomy): domain Eukaryota; kingdom Viridiplantae; phylum Streptophyta; class Magnoliopsida; order Caryophyllales; family Polygonaceae; genus Polygonum; species Polygonum maritimum. The sequence goes on along the minus strand of OZ002737.1, from coordinate 13,430,014 downwards.
GTAATTTGATGCAAAAGGAGTACTAAATATGGTTAAATTCTTGCTCTCAGAACTGTAACCTGCTGTCTTATGACACATCATATCCATCAGATAACCTTGTTGATCAAAACTGTGAGCTGTTAAATTTACATGAATGATGCTGTTTTCATACGTCAGGTATATGGAAGGCAGGGGCTGAACTCCCATTATATTCATCAGATGGCATTGTGTGTAAGAAATCACACAAGCGTTCTACCTAGTGATATATCAGCTGAGTTTCCAGGTTATGCATGCCTGCTTGGAAATATACTAGAAGCAAATTCGTTTGCTCTTTCAAACACTAAGGTCTTGTTTAATGTGGTAAGAAAATCCTATAATACAGTTGTTTCCATGTATTTTTGATTTCATATATTAGATCCTCTGAGCCGAGTTAACTTGAAGTGACTCATGGGAACAGACCTTGTTTTTTTTTGTTGTTTTTGTTATGGATAGATTCAGACCCTGGAATTCTAACAAATATGATGACCTTTTGCACTTGAGGAACACTAACTCAATGTCTTAAGTTCTTTGCTGATTTACGGGGTTGGAGTGTATATATAATTTAAAATCTATAGCCAATGTGGCATGATTGATTAGTTCTGTACAAAGCAGAAGTGAAAAATGGAGAAGGGTAAAAGTTCTTCCTCAAAAGAAAAAATAAAGATAAGTAGGACAATAATCTTTTTTAATTTTATATCATCATTTTGCTATACACACCTTAGACTACTAAAGATTTATACTGTTAAAATATCATATTTTTGTGCTGGTATAAAATATAATATTGAGGAGATTAACACAATGTGCTCTACAGTGAAGTCGCTAAAATGCAACAGTGTATACCAGGTGTTTTTCAGTTGCTAAAATGTGTAGATTAATAAAAAACATGTACACTAAACTGGCTGAAAGACAACAGTGTATACCAGGTTTTTCTCAGTTGCTAATAACCTGTTAAATGTATATATTAGGTTGCCTCTAAGTGGCTAAGGGTTCAAGGGATTTTTTATCAATTGCTTCTTTGCAAATTATTTGAGTGATTTGTTAGTTTAAAAATCTCTTGCATTATGTAATTTATTCTTCTGAGTTAGGTGTATTAGAGTATAAAAATGTTTTTTGTTTTTGTTTGGACAGGCTGTTGATTTTGTTGATGTTGCAACATTTTTGTTGGGGTTGCTCCCTCCAATAAAATCAATAGAAGGACATGATAATGATGGTATGTTCATTGAAGCCTTTGATTCTACTTGCTGTTAGCGTTTTGCTGCATAGGCCACTATGTTATTTGATTATCTTCACGAGTCTCAAGATATTCCTGAATCTCTTTTCCCTACTGTTGTGTTTGTATAATCATTTTGGTGTGGTTTCACATAAAATTCTCTGCAGATGTTTTAATGGAGGATGATGAAACAACTCCTGATCTGCACAGTGGGGTTGCTCTTAATGGTGATCTTGAACGGCAGATAACCAACGCGATAGATTCACAATTTATTCTTCACTTGGTACACTGACGTCAATTTTAATGATAGTGAAAACATTTATATGCCATGCTTTTGGTAAAAAATCCTCTCTTTTTCTGTGTAGACAAATGTTCTGTTTGGGGGGCTTTCTCTGGTTAATTTGGATCAACAAGGCCCAAGTGATAAGGAGCTAGCAGCTGTGGGCTCAGCTTGTGCTTTCTTGCATGTTGCCTTCAACTCATTGCCCCTTAAGGCTAAGCTGACTACCTTAGCATATAACACTGGACTTGTTGCTGTTCTCTGGAAATATATGAAGCTTTGCCATGAGGGTAACAGGTGGTCAGCTTTGTCTGCACATTCAGCTTATCTGTCAGATGGTGCTCCTGGCTGGCTGTTGCCTTTGGCTGTCTTCTGTCCTATATACAAGTATGCTTTCTCTTTCCATATGTTTGACACCATTGCTTTTCTAATCAATGAATGGTTACATTTTACTGTTTTGTATTGTGTATCTTTCACTTCAAATCATCGTATGGAGGCAGCCCTCACTTTCAAATTCAGGATATCATATTACACAGAACTGCAACAAACAGTTGAGAAGAATGTAGATGTTTATTTCGCTGTGAATTTGATATTAGAAGATGCTGATAAGGCTCTGTTTGGTATGAAATAGGATTAGGATATAAATCACGAATTGAGGTAGTCCATTCTTGAAAGGCGTGTGAAGCAGCAGGCTGTAGTATACCAGGGTTGAACCTGGTTTGCCTGGGCCTTGTGTGACTATCTATGATATGTAGCGTTATATACCTTCCTGCAAGTGAAAGTCCATCATAAGTGCAAACAAAATTGATGTTGATGATTTTTCTGCCGTTATTTTCAATACACGGTTGGTTTGTGATTGACTCTTATGATTGTGATGACAGGCACATGCTTATGGTTATTGATAATGAAGAGTTCTATGAGCAGGAGAAGCCACTATCATTGAAGGATCTTAGATGTTTGATTGTTATCCTGAAGCAGGTATCTGCTTTCATAAAATATGATCCGTTCTATGCTAATAATATTAGATTGCACATAATCTTAAAGTGTTTCTGCACTCGATTGCATATAAGAAAGGGCCATTTAAGAGGAATAAATATTGATAATGAATAAGTTTAAATGATCGATATTATTTTGGATTTTCGATTCCTAGATTGGTTATACATACCCAACTATTCCCACTTTCTAGTTTGCAGGCATTTCCCCATTTTCTCCACTTACTCCATTCTGTTTTTAATTATCTTTTTTTTTTGGTTGAGTTTAATTATCTTATTTAATAATATGTAGTTTAGGCATTAGTTATTTCAGCATGTTGTTTCCCATTCAAAAGGAATAAAGCATGATGATGATTTTTTTTTAAATGATTGAATATTATTTTGGATGTTAGATTTCTATATTGGTGTCTTTACTGATTTTGTAGTGACTCTTTATCAACCTTTTATGACTGTGAATCTTTTGTTTTAGGCATTATGGCAGCTTCTGTGGGTGAATCCCACAAGTCCTCTTAATCTTGCAAAATCTGCTATGGACAGCCTTGTACTTAAGAAGTTACCACTTGAATATCTTCAGTACAGGGTCAGCATTGTTGCCTCTGAGCTTTTGTCACAGGTATTGACACACCTGATACCAAATTGAATTGGAAAAAAATAGCTGAATAGGTTTTGCTTAGTACGTATTTTGGTGAGACCAAATTAATTCTCATTTTATTTTTATGTAAAATGACACAGTTCTTTGTACTCTTTGTGACATGCAGTTACAGGATTGGAACAGCAGACGACAATTTTCACCCTCAAGTGACTTCCATGCAGATGGTATCAATGAGTATTTTATTTCACAGGTATTTGTATGTTTCATATACTGTTTGAAAAGTTTCTGTAGTTTCTAAATGTGTGCTCATTGACTCACTTACGTATCTTAATTAATATAGGCAATGCAAGAACATAGCAGGGCGTCAGAGGTACTTAAATTGGCCCCATCACTGTTGCCATTTACAAGTAGGGTAAAGATATTTGCGGTGAGTTACTTCTTCATTATTTGCTGGTTTTGTCCATATACCTTTTATATACTCATACATTATATGTCAGACATTCAAATTTTTTTGGGGACTTCTCATACTCTGTTTCCATATCTTCCATATTAGTCACAACTCGATGCTGCAAGAAGAAGGGATTCGTCGCACGCTGTCTTTGCCAGAAATCGTTTAAAAATTAGAAGGGATCGCATTCTGGAAGATGCTTTTAACCGCATTAGTGCATTTTCGGATGAGGATCTCCATGGAGTGGTAAAGTCTCTATCATGAGTAATGCATAAGGCTCTAATGTTTTTTTTTGGCTTTGACTCTATGATGGCAATATGTATTGGTGCAGATTCGTGTGACATATGTCAATGACTTCGGAGCTGAAGAGGCTGGCATTGATGGTGGAGGCATTTTCAAAGATTTCATGGAGAATGTTACTAAAGCCGCTTTTGATGTGCAGTATGGGCTTTTTAAGGTTGTGAATAGTTATCTTACTTTTCTCTCGTTCCTACTTAGAACCTCTTCTTTGCTTTTTTTTTGTATGTGTTTGTGCTTGTTGCCCTCTATCCCCAAATTATTAGTTTCAATATCTAATATCTCATATATACACATGGAATTTGTAATACTTATAATGTTAATTGTTTATTTGAGCTTGTCATGTGGTCTTTTTGATTTTTCATGTGGCTCCAAGAGACATTGTCAAAGACAACTTTCCAGATTTGGTTTTTATGGCTTTTTTGTCCAAATTCATTTATTGGTTTAGAAGTTCTGCAAATAGTTAGAGAGCTTAGTCAAGGTTTCAAAAGTGTTGCAAGGAAGATGAATGATCATGTGTCATCACAAAAACAAGTGCCTGAGGTTTAGCATTAGAGAATGACCATGACTATCTTGATAATGTATAGGAATAGTGGGAGTATAGAGTACTTATCTTCATTTTTCTTAGTGGATTTTGTTTTTTGCATATTAAGAATACTTATCATAATGAATAGAATTATTTTTTCAACTCTAGTTATATCTGTTGAATGCTTTCAAATATACTTAACCGTCATGTACATCTGTCATTTCCTACTTCCATAATTTTTTCTTGGGTTAACACTACAACCCTTCCCTTGGGAACTTTAGATAACAGCTTGAATGTGGGAAGGGGGTCACAATGCTGCTTTGCCCTTGCACATGGCAGTATTAAGCTAGTCTACATCAGTTCTCTGATCTTGTTAATTTCTTGTTAAAATGATATTGGGAAAACATATATTTAGATATTTTTGGTCTAATATAATACATGTCAATAAATCAATCAACTGAATCAGAGCGTTTGGTTTGATGAATCTAGGAAACACCAAATCATCTCCTTTATCCAAATCCTGGATCTGGATTAATACATGAACAACATCTCCAATTTTTCCATTTTGTCGGAACCATCCTTGCAAAGGTATGCCTTAAAGTTCCAGTCCACATAACTGATGCTTAGAGACTCACGAGGGGAAAATTCGAAGATGAAATGTTTGTATTTATTTGTGTAGGCTATGTTTGAGGGCATTCTTGTGGACATACCATTTGCAACATTCTTCTTAAGTAAATTGAAGCAGAAGTAAGAATTTAACTATGATACTTTATATAGTTTGTTTTCTTCACAGTTCTCTAATTATAATATCCATCGGAATGTCTATATTTACTTCTTTTTTTCACTTGGATCATTAGTTTATTTTATCCCTGCATTATTTTTCACATGTACTTTGGTGTTTTTCAGGCATAATTACTTGAATGATTTGCCTTCATTGGACCCTGAATTGTACAGGCACCTTATATTTCTAAAGGTTCACTTCTTACTCTATGGTGTTTCATTTTCCTGCAAAAATTTCCTTATGTTCTTGTGTTTGACATGTTTTTTTTCCATCTGTGATGGGTCAAAGCGTTATCAAGGTGACATTTCTGGGCTGGAACTCTACTTTGTTGTCATAAACAATGAATACGGAGAACAAGTAGAGGAGGAACTGATTCCCGGGGGCAAAACTATACGTGTTACAAATGAAAATGTGATTCGGTTCATCCATTGCATGGCCAATCATCGTCTCAACATCCAGGTAGTATAGATGATTCTCTACGTCTGATATATTTTGTTGGTCATTGATTCCTACCTTATCAAAGATTTCTTTATTCTCATTAGATACGACAACAAAGTGCTTGCTTCCTTCAAGGATTTCAACAACTTATTCGGAAGGATTGGATTGACATGTTTAACGAGCATGAACTTCAGGTATGTTCAACAAGAATCAAAATCACGGTCATCATATGTTGAATTCCTTGGGTATCCTTGCGTCTAATGTTAGTTCTTCATAAACTGAATGGACCTGTCATATCGTAGTTTCCTCATTCAGCCATGTGATTTTCTGAAACAAAGAGTTGCACACAAGAATATGCCAGAACTAAAAGATGCCCCTGGAAATACTTCTCTCATTAATACAAAAGAAGGAGTTCTTCACTTGGCTTAGGCAAAAGCTCTGATTATAATAACACATGAAAGAACAACACCCTCCTAGCTGTAAGAATTGTCCCAACTAGTCATCCTAGGTGCATCTTAACAGACTTAATTCTATTTCCTTGCCATCTGATATGGTCACTTAAATTGGCTGTCCAGCTTGGCCTTTTTCCCGAATAAGGCATTTTCTCATGCAAGCATAGATCTTACACCTATTCCAGAAGTATGAAACACACTCAATGACAAACCCCGTGTTGAAATTTGGCTCTAGCCAGTACTTGAGCAATTGTAATAGCTGTTTCAAGATTCTCATATACAGCTTGAGCCTCTTCGCTTACTGAAAAGAATATTTAGTCCTTGAGCAAAGAAGATGAGTGGTGGTTTGGATATGTCATTATAATTTTCTCCAGTAACCAGTTATGCCTAAGAAACCCCTCACCTCTTTGAAAAACTGGGCAGTCGCCAGCATTAAGCACTAGCAATTGTGCTAGGATACATGTAACCTGGTAGAGGTGGTTATCCAGTTGGTTGGTTCGGGTCATTTTAGGTATGGCCGTATGGGTTGATGTTGGGTATGGTGACCTAAAGATTTCATTTTGGGATGGCTTATATTACTTGTAACAAGTGTTTGGAATGAAATTTTCAGCTCATTGAATGAGTACTACATTCAAAGTAAATTGATCTTATGACATTCAGAATCATTTGTTTGAAATTAATCTCTTAAAGATCACGCGTTGGATGCCAATGTCTCAGGAGGGGTATCTGACCCTTTGTTTTATATATTTTGCCACAGTTTATGTTCTAATGCACTTGATTTTGCCACAATTGTCCCAGGAGGGGTATTTGGCCCTCTGTTGTTTATATATTGCCACAGTTTATTTTGTAATGCCATTGATTTTTCTCCTTTGTCACAGATTTTGATATCAGGATCACTTGATGGTTTGGATGTTGATGACTTGCGAGCTCATGCTCAATACTCTGGTGGTTATCATGCAGTAAGATTCCTTCTTTTTCTCTGTCTCATTCATTGCCTGTAACAAAATGTTTTAGAAGGAGAATACATTTGCCAAGAGTGATTTTACAATATCATTACAAAAAGGAATAACTGAAGGTCAATGTATAATGTATTTGTAGAAGTCACAGGCTGACTGATTATATTTGCATTAAAAAACATAAATTCCAAGTTCATGTTTTTGAGTAAGATGGAAGGCAGGGGTGTAGCAAAACTATCTTCTTTTCATGAGCATGTTTCAAAAAGGAGAAAGGCCTTGAAAGATGTGTGGCTGTGTGGTGTGAGAACTATGTACTCACTAGTAGGTTTATGGATTGTCATAGTTTGTTGCTGCTGATCACTAGTAGGTTTATGGATTGTCATAGTTCGTTGCTGCTGATCACAACCTTCTACCGAAGACCAACATATATCGTTCTCAATTTGGAACCACTGAAAATCATTGATAATTCCTTCACTGTCCTCTAGATTTTCACTTCTAATTTGCATATTAGCTCCTACCCTAAAAAAAATTGCACATGATGTACATATGTTGAACCCATTTACAATAGTTCATTTGCCATTGTATGCCTTTGCAGGAGCACTATGTGATAGAGCTGTTCTGGGAAGTCGTCAAGGACTTTTCACTTGAGAATCAGATGAAATTTCTCAAGTATGTTTCTAATTATTTTTAAGTTATTTGCAATTCTTCTGTAGTCTCGAAGCCATCTTGGTGAATATATAATATTATTGATAATTATCACAATTCTAATGAAAAACGTTATTTTTTTCACCCAACAAATATACAAAGGTTCCCAAGTCACTAAATTTTCTTACAGAAATTTAGCAAAATCAAATGAAAATTCTATTAAGTCTGCTTTGAAGGCCCGGCAATAAACGCTGGTTAATAATGATGTAAGTATGCTTACTAGATATCATCATCATCTGGATTCTTTGTAACATCCAGGTTTGTAACTGGATGCTCCCGTGGTCCACTTCTTGGATTCAAATACTTGGAGCCTCCGTTCTGCATACAGAGGTATGTACTAGTGCATATTTAGTCATGTATGTGCTTAGATATAGAAGTTATTTCTAGTCTTCTTTTGATCGAGTTTTGAAATTTTGAGAAATTTTACAGAGCAGCAGCGGCTGTAACGGATGAAGCTCTTGACAGGTTACCGACAGCTGCCACTTGTATGAATCTTCTAAAACTTCCGCCATATCAAAGGTATGTAAAAGATTACTTTCTACGAGTGCATCAACCTTTCAGAGGAGGATTTGTCGATTAACTTGCACCTAGGCACCGGGTATTGATGGTTACTTTTTGCATGTGATGCAGCAAAGAACAACTGAAGAGCAAACTGCTATATGCTATCAGTGCAGAAGCAGGATTTGATTTGAGCTGATGCAAAAGGTGTTGTTCGAGATCAAGCTCCATGGAGTTGCCTGAAAAGGCGGTCAGAGGAAGTGCTCTCAAGTGTTACATGTGCTGACAACTTTTGCTCCCTGTGGACCTGGGATTCTGCATTGGGTAAATCCTGACAATTTCCCACATGAATGGGCCCATTTAGACATGCTGCCTGATTTTAATTCATGTGTAAATAGAGCTGAAAGAAGGGAAGAGCTTTGACTAGGAGACGAATGCATCAAAGGCTTTCAGAAAGTTGTTTTGAGCATTACAGAAGAAAACAGATGGTTCGGTTGTACATGTGGGAAATTTCAGAAGAAAACCAACTTGTAAATCTGTTTGTCAGCCGTGTGTGAATTTTATGTAAGCTGATACTACGTTTGGTATTTATTTGTAGTCCGATACTAATTTCTACCTTCATTGCACATGTTGGTTGAGTGATACATAAATTGCCTTATTAAAACCCTAATATAACTATAGAATGGCTGAGATTTCGCTATAAATTTTCATTCTAGAACTCAAATAACTTGAGAGCTGGACAAGGTAAAAAAAATATTTCAATAGTCCAAGTACGCTTAAACCATGTACAGCTCTATCTTTGAAGTATTTACATGTCCAATTCAATCCTCGATAAAATTTCTAGGTTAGAGTCAGGCTGGGTGTGCCGGACTTTTCACATTTTATAAATCTTAATTTAAAAACTACTATTTTAATTTTAAAGGGTTAAATAAACCCAATACTATTTTTTCTAAATATTAAATAGTAAATGTGTAAGGGTCTTAAGCAAATGATGTGTCTATCAAAACACCCCTTGTAAAATACAATAAATAATGGTGAACACCTCTAGTCTGATACTCCCTCCGTTTCATAATAAGTGTCGTTTTAGCTCTCAGCACAGTTTTTAAGAAAAGCAATTATTCACTTTAAAACTTACAATTTTTTCTTAATCTCACCACTCATTACATTTTTTTGGCCAATGAATGAACAACTTTAGTCAACAAATACACATTCCAATAAAAATTATCATTATTACCCTTAATAAATCACTTTGAAAACCTAAAACGACACATATTATGAAACAAATTTTAAGTGCTAAAACGACACTTATTGTGAAACGGAGGGAGTACTATTTAAAACATCTTAGACCAAAATTGACCTTTTTGAATATTTTAATGCACTCACTAATTTTTCTCATTATTATAAATTTGATTTGATTTCAAATTTGTAAATTACACTTTGTTTTTTTAATAACTTTGTTCCTTCCCACTTTTTATCACCGTAGTAGTTTATTCACTTTATTGACCTTATTCACCACTAGGGAGTCTTTAAATGGGAACAAATAGTTTTTTTGAATTGATAGATTGTATTCTATATGGTATTGTTGATTAGCCTAGGGTGTGCTCCTGCCTTGTTGATTAGCCTTGCTAGCTGTAGTCTTTGGGTCTTTCGGACGCCCCCCCCTCCTATGCGTTTAGCCAGGGAGGCCCCCATCTTGACCCCCCAGATTCCCGAAAGGGAATTGCACTGGGTATATTGTTGTTGTTGTTGTATTCTATATGGTATTCTTATTAAAAATAAATTTTAACTAATGATAGGACCCTTATGGCTAGAGTGATGACGTATTCTATATGGTATTCTTATTAAAAATAAATTTTAACTAATGATAGGACCCTTGAAGCCTATGGCTAGAGTGATGACGACTCAGTGAAATGTGGGTTGCTTCAAGCTTGAGGAGCTAATGTTGTACATCAGGTGAAAACCTACATAACCAGTTCAGATAGGATCTTAATATATGCTAGATACCTAAAGTAGAGATTAGGAATGTCAAAAGTCATTATCTACAATTGCGGAATAGTGAGGTTTTCCGACTCCTTCCAAATCCTACGGTTTCAAATTTGAAAAACGCCCTAAGAATTGGTTCCAACTACTTAATCAGGACCGGCTTTCTTTCCACCAGCTCGGTATTCCTGGAACTTCCACCCGGCTTGATCAGATTCAGGCGGCTCCAGAATCCGTTTCATCCACTTCACCCTGTTTAACAGCTCTTCCATGTCAGCAAACAGCGACACCATTGAGTCACAGGTTGATGAGTTCAATGGGATATGCGTGTTCAGCATTACTCTCTTGGCGGCCTCGTCTTTTACTTGAGTTTGCTCTTTGCAAAGAGGTTGGCCAGCAGCTTCTTCAGCTGAAGCTCTTATGCTAGTGCTAGAAGATACACTGTCTGAGCAGCTTCCTTTTGTATCCACATCCTTCTTTCTCCCCTCGGCAAGTCTCTCTTTCCGTGGAGTCTGAATCCCGGTTCCCTTTTCTGGAGGCAATGAATGTGCTGAAGAAGGAGAAGCACTAGCATTAACCTCTGATGGAGATTCTTTTGCAGCTACCGCTTCACTATCCATTTTCCCTTCAGTTTGCAGCTTGCCTAGAGTAACACATGCCAAGCAAGGGATCAAGGTTTCATGTCATCTATTAAGCTTAGGCAAAATTTGATGTAACTCCTATCACAATAGTAGAAATTCCAAGAGCTGAAAAATCATAAATCACAATGTACCTTGATTTACTGGTCCAATCAACCGTGCACATGGACGATAGCTCTTATTTCCCTGGAACATCAGACTAAATCAGATACCTACATGTCATTTCTACAAAATTTACAGCTCCAGGGAAACCAAACAGTTATAGGAAACCATGAATGTCCACAAAAAGGCAGAGTTAAAAGTCAACAGAGAATCAAGTCAATATGTCTGAAGTAACCTATACCGTAAAGGATCACGTGAATTGCGCTGCTAGTAAGCCAAGAACATGCCCAAAATTTTCATTGACAGCATGTTTTTTAACTCACAAGTTGGAAAATCAAAACAACCCAGAAGCGTTGTATCTATAGCTTATTAATGCCCATAGCAAAAGAAAAAGCACCTGGTTTATAAATCCATGTAGAATGAAGGAAATAGAAGGTTGTACCATACACATTTACAAATCACAAAATCTATTCCAAAAACTGGAACATATTCCAATGCGTCACCCCACATCCCTTAGTGGAAAATCAATTTGTTCCTGACAAGTCCACTCCAATTTTCAAGACTATGGAAACATCTTTCAATCATATAGATTTAGAAAAGTTAGCAAAATGAGAGACAAGATTTATCTGGTGCAGGAAATACCCTAGGGACGGGCAGCTTCCAACCAGAAGTCCGAGACCATTCCAATGACGGGCGTAAGTCCTTGCAGAAGGCTTCATCTAACGTTCCTTCACCTAAAGGCTTAGGAGGCGATTGAACCTGAATTGAAAATGGATTAGCATAAGCATAACTACTAGCGCCTTAGTCCAGGAAACCTAAGCATTACAAATTACATGAGACATTAAGATGTCAAAACTGGTGATACATAGCTTTTTGCCTCCAAGAGTTGCTAAGACGTATAGTTAAAAACTAAACAAGACTATTATGGTCATGCACCCCATCAGTCCAAGTACAGCGAAGCATTTTTTATGATTACTATTTTTAAGTGAATCTGGCAAGCACCAATTGAGAAAAAAAAACATATTTAACTTAAAGCTTAAATGATAGTTTCTAAATTTACAATTTTCAAATGATAAAGCTCAACAAGCAAGCAAGGTATAGTGGTGTGGGTGAGGCTCTTCTGTACCCATGGACACTCAAGCAATGTTAAAGTGATTCTATTGATTTACAGAAAAGGGTTTCAGAAATAGTTAAAATAGCATAACCAGAATCAATGTCCAATTATCGTGTTACTTCAACGTTTCCAATAGAGAGAACATTTTTAATCCAGGAAATGAACTCCCTTACTATAAAAGTACCTTCAAAGAAAAAGGAACAGTAAACCACTAAACCTTTTTTACTCCAGGAACCTAGATTAGGTCCCATTTATATCCATCACGTTGTTAAAGTTTCTTTTTTTCAACAGTGAAAGATTAGGTCTTTTCATCATCATAAACTTCAAGAGGACTTTGTAGACTATTAAGCAAATATTGTGCGGGATTTTATCAGTTTTGTGAAAAGAAAGAAGTGCTTGTAAGCCCATTTTTCTCTTATCTTGATACTAATTTTCTATTAAATTGTAAATGACTCTTGTGAGTTGAGCTGAATACGTGTACCTGTGAAAATCAAAATAATTATATGTACTTCATATGCTTAAACAGCTATAGAGTTTTTTAGGTAAAAAATAAACAAGCCTCATCTGACCTTGACCTTGTCATCTTACCTTAACTTTGTCGTCTCCTAGAACTTCAGCTATTGTTGAAGACCAATAAGCCCCAGTCCAAAACCAATCAACTAAATCTCCGACCTTCCAGACGCCATTTGTCACAACAACAACTTCTGAAAGTGCTTCTACATCTGGAGCTTCATCTTCACGATAGACTGGAGGATACGGAGGACGCAACATCAACTCCGATTTTGCTGATATTGACCTACCTGGGGGTTTGTGATATATTGATTTCATCCATTTAATTCCTAGAAAAAAAAAGATGAAATAGTTGGCAAAACAAACAATAAATCTAAATATCAACTTGTCATTACGAAAGCTAGACATGAATTTTATTTTCTAATTTATTTCATCTGCATATACAAGTTTAAAAGATAAAATTTTTGTAAACATCTAACTAGATTGTCCCTTGAAATCCAAACATCATTTATACATGCAAAATTACCTTTGCTCAAAAGAAAACCAAAATAGATAAAACAAAACTAACAGTACTATAAAGTACTTCTCAAAGCTAGTTGAAATGCAACTATGTAATGACAAACATTACACCATAGGCCTTCAGCCAATCTCAAAGCTAATAATAACACAGCTTTGTAATTACAGGCATTACAGCATAGGTATTCAGTCTACTGATCTCATAACTCCTACAAGCAATAGCAGGTCTTCTTCAGTTACTCTGTTAGTTTATGATTGTGGACAAGTTGATTGGCAGCAAAAATCCAATGCCAAGACCCATTTCAGCTAATTTACAGATACAAAAAATTTTATCTAGACAATAAGGTTTGCTGATCAATTGGTCATATAAAATATCGTAACACAGGATCCTAATTCAGATACTAGACAGCCAAGTTCTCATGTTGAATGACAAAAGGAGACACACTACCATCATACAGACAGCCACAGACCAATCATATAGAAGGTTGGATTAAACAGGATGGCAACCAGAGATATATGAACAGATAGATAATAAAAATTCCTTGCCTTCATCTGGGTACTCGATATACTCCAAGGCAACTCCCTTCTTACTAGCCTCCTTTATCTATAGTAGCCAGAAAGGTCATTGCAGAGCAATTTAAATTCAAGCTTTGAAACCCGTTCGATAAGGGAGAAAAAGGTATCCACACCTCACTAGTAAAAATACAAGTTTACAGCTCAAGGGACTTTATCCAATAACTCTAATCATAGAAGAACAAAAGAAAAGACCTCTAAGCCAAAAGCAATTTGCCAGATACAAATGTAGTTAAACAAGATACAGCTTCATTGGGCGAGCTAAAGAAGAGACTGAAATAGTGAAAATGTGATGACTTCTCTAGATAGGAAAAAGAAGAACTTCAGAAATTCACATAATTTCCTTCAATTTTAAGGTTTCTACATATCCATTCTTTGGCAGCATCTAACTATTTTCTCACTAAAACACAAAGCACTTAGTTTTAATTTGAAGTCAATATGACACCACCAAAATACAATTTCATGATTTGCCATGCTCACTCGAGAACTTATGGCAATGAAGGATAAAAGTTTTTTAAGGTGAACTATTCACTTCGAATGTTGGCTTACTCCACCGATAACGACAGAAACTGCATACATCTTTGCTCAAATGCCCACTCGACTTGCAACAAAAACACTTACCACAACACACCAGTGTCAAAGAGATGTGTGCAATGCAATTTGGCAACTTAAAAATCAGTGACGAGACAATCTACGATGTAGAGATGGTTTTAAGAAATGTTTTTCAAGCAAACTTCAGACAAGATGAATCAAAATCACTCAAATTCGTGTGTCTGAACTTGAAGAAGAAGACACATACCTCACAGCTAAACCATGCACCACGAAACCCTGGTATAAATGATTTTGTCTCTACGCGGTCCCCGACCTTGAAAGGTAGGGATCGAAAATGGTCCATTTTCAATGATGAGATGGAATCAGGACAGCCTCGAACCCTAATCGAAACCGTAATCTCAGAAAGGAGGCGAAATAGGACTCAAGATGCTCAGAAATAACCAAAAGGTTAGGGCAGTAAATCTTGACAAACCTAATGTGGCCTCTGTCTTTCGTCTTTCAAACCATGGAAGCTTTGCCCTACAGGTTGCGAAGAGAGCTCAGTCTTCAAGTTGTGAACCCAAATCCTACTGAACCATTTTAAAAATATTTTCAATTAACGAACCCGAGTTTATTCGGATTGACCGTCTTCCCTCGTCTTTCAAATGTCGTCTTGAGTCGTCAAACTTGTCATCTATATTCCATACCGTAAAAAATATTTGGTAAATATTAAATGTCGGAATCGATAGAAATCTATGTATATATACGAAAGTCATTAGGCGTATCCTTATAATCCACCTTGATAAAACTCTGAAACTAGATCGATCTTGGATGGAACTTAAGCTGTAACAACTTGTAACAAGAACGAAAGAGAGAGAAAGGACATTTGGGAATTTTCTGTTTATTAGAAATGAACGAGTTACGGCTTACAGAGGACGCTACCACTATATATACAAGCTACCTCTAACTAACTAAGCTGCCACATAAATGACATACATAACCACTAAGCTAGTGCCACGTCAGTGACACATATATATCCAATAACCCCCCCTCAAGTTGGACATGATTGAGAAGAAAAATCAAGTCCAAGCTTGAGAGAAAGAAAAGAATGCTGTTGAGCACCAAGTGGTTTAGTGAATATGTCAGCCAATTGAAGACTTGAGCGCACATGAGACGTTGAAATGAAGCCTTCTTGAACCATATCCCGGACAAAATGACAATCAATACGAAGATGCTTTGTCCGTTCATGGAAAACAGGATTGGCAGCTAGATGAAGAGCAGCTTTATTATCACAATGCAATGAAATAGGCAGAGGAACTGAAACAGATAAATCCTTCAATAACCCTTCAAGCCAGACTAACTCACTTGCTGTATGAGACATACTTCGATATTCACTCTCTGCTGTGGACTTAGAAACAGTTTTCTGTTTCTTTATCTTCCAAGAAATCAATGAGCCTCCAAGGAAAACACAATATCCTGTCACTGAACGACAAGAGAATGAACAACTACCCCAGTCGGCATCACAATAAGCCACCAAAGAAAGATCAGATTTGCTTGGATAGAACAAAGAACAATGTATAGTCCCTTTGAGATATCTGAGCAAATATAAAGCAGCATCCATATGAGGCTGTCTCGGATCTGAAATAAATTGGCTTAATTGTTGGACTGCAAATGAAATATCTGGACGAGATAATGTCAAATATAGCAATCTACCAATAAGCCTTCTGTAAGATTCTGGATCATCCAAGAAAGCACCTTCATCCAGTTGAAGTCTGAGATTTCTTTGCATTGGAAATTGAGCAACTTTACAATTAAGCATTGTTGTATCTGTGAGTAAATCAAGAACATACTTCCTCTGGTTGATACGAATGCCAGAACCTGATTGATCAATCTCCAATCCCAAAAAATAACGAGCCTCACCAAGATCCTTAATAGTAAAAGCATGATGGAGTGAGGACTTAGTAGCTTGAATCTCAGCCAGACTATCACCTGTAAGCAACATATCATCTACATAGACAAGTGCCACTGTAAAAGCAGTAGATGTATGCTTAACAAACAAGAAATAATCACTTTTGGACTGGACAAAACCAATACTAAGCAAATGTTTGGTTAACTCAACATTCCATTGTCTGCTGGCCTGTTTAAGTCCATATAAGGATCTCTTAAGACGACAAACCTGCCCTGGTTGAGCCTTGTCATAACCCTGAGGTGGAACCATATATACTTCTTCATCTAGATATCCATGAAGAAAGGCATTATTGATATCAAGTTGAAATATTCTCCATTGACGAGCTGTTGCAATAGCCATAAGAACTCTGACAGTGGTAAATTTAGCAACAGGTGAAAATGTGTGTTTATAATCTTTACCCTTCACCTGATTATAACCCTTAGCTACCAAGCGTGCCTTCAACCTCTCAACTTGACCATTTGGCTGAAATTTGACTTTATAAACCCACTTAGACCCAATAGCTTGCTTCCCTGGAGGAAGAGAAACCAATTCCCATGTAGAATTCTGCTCCAAAGCCTCAAGCTCTTTATTCATAGCTTCAATCCAGCCTGAATGCTTCTTAGCTTGAGAATAAGTAGAGGGTTCCTCTGTAGTGAGCACATTGAACAAAGAATGTATGTAATCATCAGGAAAACCAGTGAAATCCCGAGAAGAAATAACATGAAAAGCCTTGGCAAAATGATCCTCAGAGATACTATTAGCTGTAATAGGAAGATGAGAACAAACATAATCTTTGAATTTAATTGGAGCCTTAACAACTCTCTCTGAACGTCTGAGCACAGGCACCTGCTCATTAGGAACAATAGGAGCTGGAACAACATCATGATCACTAGACAATGATGCCTGTCTAGTGGAAGAAACTGGAAAAGATGCATGATCACTAGGAACAGGAGTAATATTTGGAGTAGAAGAACCTACTGGAAAAGGAACAATTTGAGGAATAATAGCATCATCATCATCTGCAAGATCTGTCCTCAACTGTGGAAACACTGCTTTCTCCTGTGTAACAGACTGACTTATCTGATCCTTAAAAGGAAAACAATGCTCTCTGAAAACAACATGCCTAGCAACAAATACTTTCTTAGTGTCCAAATCATACACTTTGAAAGCCTTTTGATCCTTAGGATAGCCTAAGAAAACACACCTGCTGGCTGTAGGATCTAACTTCCCACGACCTGTCTTAGATCTCAAAGCAAAACACAAGCAACCAACCACTCTTAAGTGATCAAAAACTGGCTGTTTACCATACAAAATGCTATAAGGAGATTTCCAATCTAAAACCTGAGCTGGAAGGAGATTAATAAGATATGTGGCTGACAAAATACAATCACCCCAAAACTGAATAGGCAAACCTGCATGAATCCTGATTGCTCTAGCTGTTTCTACCAAATGCCTATGTTTCCTCTCCACTCTACCATTTTGTTGTGGAACCCCAGGAGTGGACCTTTGATGAACAATACCTTTCCCTGACAAAACACTAGAAACATAACCCTGGACAAATTCTGTGCCATTATCTGTCCTTAACACCTTGACAGTCCTTTGAAATTGATTTTCAACATAAGCTAAAAAATCAACTATCAACCTTGGAACCTGCTCTTTACTATTAAGTAAGAAAGTCCAAGTAGCCCTTGAACAATCATCAACAACAGTCAAAAAATACCGAGCTCCACTATGATCTGTAATCTTATAAGGCCCCCACAGATCCATGTGCACTAACTCAAACAAAGCCTTAGCATGAGATAAACTGAGATCAAATGGTAGACGATGGTGCTTTGCCAAAACACAAACATCACATTTAAGTACTGAATATCCATTACATCCAGAAAAACCATCAACATCCTTACAGTTGAAATTCTGAACATGCCTCAATTTAGACCAAGACACATGTCCTAGTCGTGCATGTAACAGTTGAATATCAACATCCTTATTACAAACTGAATTCAAAGTTTGAGAATCTAAAAAACACTTAGAATCTCTGGAATCTTCAACATAAGCAGCTACTTTGTGAAATCCATCTTCACTGTTGTGTGTGACCTTATACAAGCCTCCTGCCTTCTGTCCTGAAACCAGCACCTTACTGCTCAAACGGCCCTGTAATGTACAATCCCGAGGCCCAAATAAAAATATGAGATCCTTATCTTTCATCAACTGAGATACAGACATGAGATTGTGTTTAAACTGTGGCAAAAACAACACATTATGCAGAATCAAATCTGAATTCAATTGAATATCACCACATTCCTCAACAACCTGTATGGAACCATCTGGCAGACTCACCTTAATAGGTTTATGCAAAGGTCTTAAACAAGAAAATAACCTCTTATCACAAGACACATGATCTGTAGCTCCTGAATCTACTATCCAAGTAGAATTAATCAAATTGTTAACACCATCAATAGTTTGAGAAGTAAAATTACCTGCAAAACTTACAGTGTTAACCTGTCCTCCACTTCCTCCTTCATCAACAACTGATTTTCCTTTCATTGCTCTCATAACCTCTTGGACCACAGCATTGATCAAAGAAGCATCACCCTTTAGACTCTCAACTGGTTCACTGTCAAACGGAGAATCAAAAGCTCCCATGCCATTACTACTGCCTTCAACATTAGCCAGCATTTTACCATTACCTTGAACCTTGGGACCCTTCCACCAATCTGGATATCCCACTAGCTTAAAACAACTCTCTCTAAGATGTCCAACTTCCTGACAATATATGCACTTTCTATCCATTTTCTCAGCTTTTAGCTTCTCCTTATCCTTACTATAACTAGAGCTACCAGAATTTGACTTGTCAAAATTCATGTTATTACCACCAAACCTGTTTTGACCATTAAAATTCTTGAATCTGTTAACAGCAAGGATATCGTGAGACTGTGCACTACTTCCAGTAATGGATTTCTGCCTTTCAATTTGAGCAACCATATGAAAAGCTCTATTAACAGTTGGTAAAGGCTCCATGGACAAGATATTCGTCCTAACATTCTCATAAGAATCAGATAATCCCATCAAGAACTGCATTAGTTTGACAGTAGCTTCCCTATCTATCATCCTTTTCAACAGATAACAAGTACATTGTTCTAAAATTCCACAAGAACAAACAGGAAGACTTTCAATAGCCTGTAATTCATCCACACCTTCTTCAGCTTACTGTAATACATTCCAACAGACAAGTTCTCTTGCCTTATGTTGCTAAGTTCTCGTTGTAATTGAAACACAAGAGGAGCATTTGATTCAGCAAATCGCTCATCAATTTCTGTCCATAATTCCTCAGCAGAATGGACGTACATAAAATTCTCAGCAACTTCTCCAACCATGGAGTTTATGATCCAAGACATTACCATAAAATCACAGCGTTTCCAACGCTCATAATCCTCTGAATTCCTATCAGGTTTCTTATACATGCCATTAATGAAAGCTAATTTCATTTTAGCACCTAATGCCATTTTAATTCCTCTGCTCCAACTCGCAAAGTTCATTCCATTAAACCTTGTCACAACTAACTGATTACCAGGATGATCGGAATTAGAAAGATAATATGGATCATAGACATTGAGATTACCTCCTGTAGGCAAATCATACTCCTTCTGACGAGCTCTCCTTGACAATGGAGATCGAGAACGATATCCTCGTGCTCTGTATCGCCGAGAAACCGGAGTCACTGATCTTCCTCCACGAGCATCATCGCCTGTCCCTCTCACAGGTGATCGTGATCTTGAACCACCAACAACAGATGCACTGTCTTGATTCATCACAAAAACTCAAGGATTCTCTTCGGAAATGAAAAAGCACAAACAGAATGTACTTAATTGAAGAAATTCGTCCTGAATTTCAACAAATCGTCTCCTTCGATTTTCAACTGAAAATCGCCAAATTCAGCTCAATCACAGCTGAAATCTTCAATCGAACAAAGGAACAAACAAGCTGATCAGGATCACAACCTGAGGAGCTCTGATACCATGATAAAACTCTGAAACTAGATCGATCTTGGATGGAACTCAAGCTGTAACAA
The DNA here is from genome assembly GCA_963924305.1 of Polygonum maritimum. Taxonomy (NCBI): domain Eukaryota; kingdom Viridiplantae; phylum Streptophyta; class Magnoliopsida; order Caryophyllales; family Polygonaceae; genus Polygonum; species Polygonum maritimum. The sequence goes on along the minus strand of OZ002737.1, from coordinate 13,409,840 downwards.
CTTGTAACAAGAACGAAAGAGAGAGAAAGGACATTTGGGAATTTTCTAGTTCATTAGAAATGAACGAGTTACGGCTTACAGAGGACGCTACCACTATATATACAAGCTACCTCTAACTAACTAAGCTGCCACATAAGTGACATACATAACCACTAAGCTAGTGCCACGTCAGTGACACATATATATCCAATACACCTCATATGTGTAGCAATTTTAATTGATATTTCCCCATTAAGTAGTTCCTTAATCCACCTCATATGTTCATTTTCATCCAACCGGGGGCTAGAGGAGTATAACTGAAGTTGCATGGACCACTTTAGCCAGTTGCTATCATCCGGTCTATTCCCAAAGACAAGTTGATTCCTTAGTTTCCGGGCAAATCAGATCACAAAACATAACCGAGTGCTCCAATCATCTTTAGATTTGAGATTTAATTCCAACCATGCTCGAAGATGTAAGTTGAAGAAAGTGTTGCTTGTCGTTCTTCCACCAAACCGTTTCCAGGTGTTGGGAACAAAGGAACAAAGAGGCAATCACGAACGGCTTGAAGACTGGTTTCTTCTATCTGGCATCTCAAGCATTCATTGCGCATAGTGCCATAACACTTGTGTCAACACAGGCGAGTCTTTCAGTGTAGTTTTTTCGAATTGATAAATTGTATTTTATGAGGTATATACTTTATAAAAATAAACTATAGCTAATGATAGGACCCTTGAAGCCTATGGCTGACTAAATGACGATAACAGTAATTATGCTAGATAGCTGAAGTGGATCGCTCCGTGCATAAGGAGTTAATGTTCTACATCAGTTGAGATGGGATCTTAATATATGCTAGATGGCTAAAGTAGGGTTTAGGAATGTCAATAGTCATTATCCAGAATTACGGAATGGTGAGCTTTTCGACTCCTTTCTAATCCTACGGTTTCAAATTTTAAAAAACGCCCTAACAATTGGTTCTAACTGCTTAATCACAACCAGCTTTCCTTCCACCAGCTCAGTATTCCTTGAACTTCCACCCGGCTTGATCAGATTCGGGCGGCTCCAGAATCCGTTTGATCCACTTCGCCCTGTTTAACAGCTCTTCCATGTGGAGAAGCAACAGGTTCACTATCCATTTTCCCTTCAGTTTGCAGCTTACCTAGAGTAACACATGCCAAGCAACGGATCAAGGTTTCGTGTCCATTATTAAGCTTAGTCCCATCACAATATACAAATGCCAGGAGCTGAGAATCACAGAATACAATGTACCTTGATTTACCGGTTCAATCAACCGTGCACATGGATGATAGCTCATATTTCCCTGGAACACCACAGATTAAATCAGATAGCATTATCATTTAAATCAGATGGCATTTGTAAAAAAAGGTACAACTCCAGGGCAACCAGATAATTACAAGAACCATAAATGTCTACAAAAGGTGGTGTTAAAAGTCAGCAGAGAGTCAAGTCATTATGTCTGCAGGTAACCTATACCATAAATTGAGAATCATGTGAATTGTGCTACTAATAAACCAAGAACATGCTCAAAATTTTCATTGACATGATGTTTTTAACTCAGAGATTGGAAATATTTCATACAATTTGCTCACTCAGAAGTTGGAAAATGCAATCAACCCGTAACCGTTAGATCTTATACCCATGATTAACTATATCTAATTAATGAACAAAATGCTGACCATCTATAGCTTATTAACGCCCATAGCAAAAGCAAAAGCAAAAGCACCTGGTCTATAATTCCAGGTAGAATAAAGGAGATACAAGGTTGTAACATACACATTTACAAATACCAAAATCTACTCCAAAAACTGGAATGTATTCCAATTCACCATCTCACACCCCTTAGTGGAAAATCAATTTTTTTCCCTGACAAGTCCACACCAATGTTCAAGACCATAACAGGTGAATGGACACATCTTTCAATCATAGAGATTTAGAAATTTTAGCAAAATGAGAGACATGGATGATCTGGTGCAGGAAATACCTCAGGGACGGGCAGCATCCAACCAGAGGTTTGAGACCATTCCAATGACGGGCGTAAGTCCTTGCAGAAGGCTTCATCTAACACTCCTTCACCTAAAGGCTGAGGTGGCAGTAGAACCTGAATTGAAAATGCATAAGCATAAGCATAACTACCAGTGCCTTAGTCCAGAATCATATATAGTATATGACAAGCGTAATAAAATTATATGGGACATTAGGATGAACCGGGCGATGCATTGCTTTATGCCTCAAGAGTTGCTAAGGTGTATAATTAAAAAATAAACAAGACTGTTATAGTCATGTACTCCTTCAGTCCAAGTACAGCAGAGCATTTTTTATGGTTACCATTTTAAAGTGAATTTGGCAAGGACTAATTTAGAAGAAAAAATTAGCTTAAATCTTAAAGCATAATTTTTAGATTTACAATTTTCAAATTACAATGCTCAACAAGCAATCAAGATATAGTGGTGTGGTTGAGGCTCTTCTGTACCCATAGACACCCAAACAATGTTAATGTCATACTTAAGGTTTCCTGAAAGGCATTATCATATATCTTTCTCTTGATTTGAAGAGAAACGGGTTTCAGAAATGGTTCTAAGAGCATAACCAGAATAAATGTCCAAGTATCTCGTTACTTCAATGTTTCCAAAAGAGAGAACATTTCTAATCCATGAAATTACCCCCTTACTATTAAAGTACTTTCAACAAAAAAGGAACAGTAAACCACTACATCTTTTACTCCAGGAACTTCTAAAGATGACATTTTTCTTCTGGCTTTGCATGTATGTCTTTCATGCTGTTAAAGTTTCTTCGGTGAAAGTTTTCATCAACATAAACTACAACAGGAATTTGTAGATTAAGCGAATATAGAACGGGAATTTATCAGTTTCGTGAAATGAAAGAAGTGCTTGTAAAGCCATTTTGTTTTCATCTTGATACTAATTTTCTATTAAATTGTCAATGACTCTTGTGAGTTGTGAGCTTATTACGTTTAACTTGTGAAAATCAAACTAATTCTATGTGTTTCATTGCTAAAAGAGCTATAATGTTTTTAGCAAGAGAAAAAAAACAAGCATCATCTTGCCTGAACTTTGTCATCTCCGCGAACTTCGGTTACTGTTGAAGACCAATAAGCCCCATTTAAAAATGCATCAACTAAATCTCCAACCTTCCAGACGCCATTTGTCACAACAATAACTTCTGAAAGTGTGTCTACATCTGGAGCTTCACCTTCACGATAGACTGGAGGATACTGAGGACGCAACATCAACTCCGCTTTTACTGATATTGACTTACTTTGGGGTTTGTGATATAATGATTTCATCCATTTAATTTCTATAAAAAAAAAAGATCAAATAGTTGGCATAACAAGCAATAAAATCTAAATATTAATGAACCGTAAAAAAGATGCATTTGTTTTTATCCAACTTGCTCAATCCCTTCTAATTGCAGATGGAGTGATAGGGCTATTGGTTAATAAAAACAAATATTTCAAAGTTAAAAAGAGTCATATAGTAACAGCGTGAAAGGCTAAAAGCGGAATTCAATGGAGCATAAGCATTATCATGTCTAAGACCGAGCCTTTGACATACCCATATAAAAAGAAGCACGGTACATGTCTATCAGTATCATACATATACTAGGTTACTAACTAGATCAGTAGAACAAGTAATTGCTTATATGATAGCAAAGCCAAAACTGATGCAGATCACAGACGATTTTGAAAGTTCAAGCTAGCTTGATGTGTCTCTCATTGTCTCAATTAACCACATTATTAGTAAAAGGAGGCACTTTTCATTAAAAAAGCTAGAAATGAATTCTATTATCTCATTTATTTCATCTGTATATACAAGTTTATAAGTTTAAAAGCTAAGATCTTTAAAACATCTAGCTAGATTGTCCTTTGAAAACCAAACATCATTTGTACATGCAAACTTATCTTAGCTCAAAACAGGCATCTAAACGGAAAAAGCTAAACTAGCACTAGTACTATAATGTACATCTCAAGGCTAGTTAAAATGCAACCATGTAAATACAAACAATGCAGCATAGGCCTTTAGCCAATCTCAAACCTATTAATCACACAGCTATATAATTACAGGCATTACAGCACACGTATTCAGTCTACTGATCTCTTAACTCACTTGTAACAAGCATGGTGGTTGGTGCCTTAAAATGATCATAACTCCTACAATTACCAGCAGGTCATCTTCAGTTACTGTGTTAGTCTATGATTGTGGGCAAAGTTGATTGGCAACAAATATCCAATGCCAAAACCCATTTCAGCTAATTACAGATGCAAAAATCTTATCTAGGCAATAAGGTTTGCTCATCAATTCATCAGATGAAATATCATAACAGAGGATGCTAATTCAGATAATACACACCCAACCAAGTTCTCATGTTGACTGAAACAAAAGGAGAAACACTACCATCATACAGACAGCCACAAGATCAATCACATAGGAGGTTGGATAAACAGGATGGCCACCAGAGATATATGAACAGAAATAGATAATAAAAAGGCCTTGCCTTCATTAGGGTAGTCAACATACTCCAAAGCAACTCCCTTCTCACTAGCTTCCTTTATCTAAAATAACCAGAAAGATTATCATAAGGTCAATACAGAGCAAATTAAATTCTAACTTTGAAGCTTGTTCGATAAGGGAGAAAAAAGGTATCCACACCACAATAGTAAAAGTAAAAGTTTACAGCTCAAGGGATTTTCTCCCATACCTCAAATTATAGAATGTGGCAATTTAACAGATAAAAATGTGATAAAACAAGATACAGCTGTACTGGGTGAACTAGAACAGAGAGCGTGAAATAAGTGAAAATGTGATGACTTCTCTACATGGAAAAAGATGAGCTTCAAAAACTCAAATAATTTCCTTTCAAAATCCATAATGTCTTCTATTTTGGAAGGTTTCTACACATCTCATTCTTTTGCAGCATTTGATTCTTTGCTCACCAAAACACAAACCACTTAAATTCATTTTGAAGCTCGCACCACAACAGCGGAATACAATTTTCATGAGTTTTCCATTTACTTTTAAGAGCTCAAACTTATGACATTAAAGAATACAAGTTTTTAAGGTGAACTATATACTTGGAACATTGCTTTACAGCAGTAGACAACGACAGAAACTGTAGAAAAATCTTTGCTTGGGGTGCCCACCCCACATGCAGCAAAAACACTTAACATTACACACTAGTTTCAACGAGATTGCTGACAATCTACGATCTAGAGATGGTTTTAAGAAATGTTTTTCAAGCAAACTTCAGACAAGATGAATCAAAATCACTCAAATTCGTGGCTTTGAACTTAAAGAAGAAGACACATACCTCACAGCGAAACCATGCACCACGAAACCCTGGTATAAACGATTTTGTCTCCACGCGGTCCCCAACCTTGAAAGTTAGAGATCGAAGATGGTCCATTTTCGATTATGACAGCCTCGAACCCTAATCGAAACCGTAATCTCAGAAATCAGGCAATAGGACTCAAACTGCTCAGAACTAACACAGTAATCACCAACAGGTTAGGGCAGTAAATCATCACAAACCTGATGTCGCCTCTGTCTTTCGTCTTCCTCCCGTCGCTTCAAACCAAGGAAGCCTTGCCCTACACGCTACAGGTTGCGAAGAGAGTTCAGTGTTCACGTTCTGAACCGAAATACTACTGAACCATTAAAATATTTTCAATTAACCAACCCGAGTTTATTCGGATTGACCGTCTTTCAAAGTGTCTTTATTGATTTAATTCAAAACAACCTTTAAATTTTATATAAAGTTAATTCAAAAAAATTATATCTTGTATATTTTTATTTAATTTGTTTCTTATGTACTTTATTTTAATGATATGTTATTTCTGTTATAATATATTCTTTTAATTGAAAAAGATTTATACAATTATAATTTTTTTTTATAAAGATTGAAATTACTTGCAATATTTGTAGGATTTATTTATAATGTAGAAGGAATTAAGGATTATACTTATATATTTATTTTTTTGGTCGAAAATTATATATTTATTTAGAGTTGTTATGTTGTTCAATATTATTATTTTAGTCTCAAATTTAGTATTTACTATTTAGTAAGATTAAATAATTATATCGTTAAGAAAACTTTATAGATATAATTTCAATGATATATTTTCTTTCATATTTTACATATATGTAGGGTCTACATTACAATTTCAACCAATTAAACAAATTAAATTGTTATAATAAAGATGGATGATGCGGTCAAATAAGAAGTTGACACATGTCGTGTAAAATATTATTTTTAACCTCCGCTTTACTATATAGTTATGATTAAGTTTTTTTTGTATGTCGGATGCCAATATTTTTGTATTCTTGATTGGGAAAATTTGTTCATTTAGGGTGCGTTTGTTTCACCCTTTTTTAAGAGGGTATAGTCACTAGCATGCCATGCTTATAAGTGGAAAATAAGCAATATGGTATTTTATAGTGTATTCTTATTAAAAATAGATTTTAACTGATCATAGGACCAATGATTCAATGACCCTATGGCTGACTAAATGATTAAACGATGCATATTCAGTTCTTGAAGCCTAAAGCTGACCCGATGCTAATTCCTAGAGTAATCACGACTCATTGGTTCGATCCATGCCTCCCATGCATAAGAATTTAATGTTGTACAGGAGAAAGCGTACATAGCCCAATTGAGATGGGATGTTATGTATGCTAGATAGCTAAAATTAGGGGTCTATGAATGCCAATTCTCATTATCTACATATGCGGAATGGCGAATCCTTACAAATCCTACAGTTTCAAATTTGAAAAACTCCCTAAGAACTAGTTCCAACTGCTTAATCAGGACCGGCTTTCTTTCCACCAGCTCGGTGTTCCTGGAACTTCCACCCTGCTTGATCAGATTCGGGTGGCTCCAGAATCCGTTTCATCCACTTCACCCTGTTTAACAGCTCTTCCATGTCTGCAATCATCGACCCCATTGAGTCACAGGTTGATGAGTTCAATGGGATATCCGTGTTCAGCTTTACTCTCTTGGGGGCCTCGTCGTTTTCTGGAGTGTGCTCACAGAAAGTTTGGCCAGCAACTTCTTCAGCTGAAGCTCTTGCGAATGTGCTAGAAGATACACTGTCTGAGCAGCTTCCTTTTGTATCCACATCCTTCTTTTTACCCTCGGCTCGTCTTTCTTTCTGCGGAGTCTGAATCCCGGATCCCTTTTCGGAAGGCAATGAATGTGCTGAAGAAGGAGAAGCGCTAGCATTAAGCTCTAATGGGGATTCTTTTGCAGCTACAGCTTCACTATCCGTTTCCCCTTCATTTCGCTGCGTACCTAGAGTAACATGTGCCAAGCAACGGATCAAGGTTTTGTGTCATCAACTAAGCTTAGGCAAAATTTGACATAACAACTCCTATCAGAATACAGAAATGCCAAGACCTGAAAATCACAAAACACAATGTACCTTGATTTACTGGTTTAATCAACTGCGCACATGGACGATAGTTCTTATTTCCCTGGGAACCTCAAATTTAAAACAGATAGCATTATCATTTAAAATCAGATACAGCAATTCTACAAAATTTACAACTCCAGGCAGCCAGACAGTTATAGGAAACAAAAAATGTCCACTAAAGGCAGTGTAAAAGTCATCAGAGTAGTCATTATGTCTGCAGGTAACCTATACCATAAATCAAAAATCACGTGAATTGTGCTGCTAGTAATCCAAGAACATGGTCAAATTTACATTGACAGCAAGTTTTTAACTCAGCAGATGGATATTATTTCATAAAATTTGCTCACTCAGAAGTTGGAAATGTAATCAACCCTTAACATTAGATCTTTGTGTTAGATCTTTCTCATGATTAACTAAATTATATCTACTTAATAAACAAAACAGTGACCATATCTAGTTATTAACGCCCATAGAAAACGCAAAAGCACTTGGTCTATAATTCCGGGTAGAATAAAGGAGATGGCAGGTTGTACCATACACTTTTACAGATAACAAATCTACCCCAAAAACTGGAAAATATTCCAATGCAACACCCCACATCCCCTTAATGGAAAATCAACTTTTTCTTGACAAGTCCACAACAATTTTCAAATTTGAAGACCATAGTACCTGAATGGAAACATCTTTCAATCATAGAGATTTAAAAAATTTAGCAGGATGAGAGACATGAATTATATGTTGAAGGAAATACCTTAGGGACAGGAAGCTTCCAACCAGAGGTTCGAGACCATTCCAATGACGGGCGTAAGTCCTCGCGCAAGACTTCATCTATCGTTCCTTCACCAAAAGGCTCAGGTGTCGATTGAACCTGAATTGAAAATGGAAGCATAAGCATAACTACCAGCACTTTAGTCCAGGAATCCTGAATTGAAAATGGAAACCTAAGCATTACAAATTACATGGGACATTAAGATGTCAAAACTGGTGATGCATAGCTTTATGCCTCCAAGAGTTGCTAAGACGTATAATTAAAAACTACACAAGACTGTCATAGGCATGCACTCCATCAGTCCAAGTACAGCGAAGCATTTTTTATGATTACCATTCAAAAGTGAATCTGGCAGGCACAAATTGACCAAAAAAATTTTAGCTTCATCTTAAAGCATGATTTTCATATTTACAATTTTCACATTATAATGCTCAAAAAGGAAGCAAGGTATAGGGGTGTGGGTGAGGCTCTTCTGTACCCATGACCTGAACAATGTTAATGTGATACTACACATTTCCAGGCAGTATCATATACCTTTCTCTTGAATTAACGTGAAGAAGAGGGTTCAGAAATGGTTAAAAGAGCATAACCACGATCAATGTTTAAGTATAACGTTACTTCAATGTTTCTAATAGAGAAGCCATTTTAAATCCAGGAAACGCTACCCCCTTACTCTAAAAGCACCTTCAACGAAAAAGAAACAGTAAACCACTAAACCTTTTACTCCAGGAACTTCTAGAGATAACATTTTTATTCTGGAAATGTACTTATGTCTATCATGTTGTTGAAATTTCATTTTCCAACTGTGAAAGATTGGGTCTTTTCATCATCATAAACTTCAAGAGGACTTTGTAGATTATTAAGCTAATATTGAATGGGGAAATTTATCAGGCTTGTGAAATGAAAGAAGTAGTTGTAAGCTAGTTTTGCTTTCATCTTGATACTAATTTTCCATTAAATTGTCAATGACTCGTGTGAGTTGTGAGCTGAAATCTATATATTTACCTGGGAAAAAATTAAACTAATTTTATGTGTTTCATATGCTGAAAGAGCTACAATTTCTCTTTTTTTTCAAAAAAAAAAAATAAGCACCATCTTGCCTGAACTTTGTCATCTCCTAGAACTTCGGTTATTGTTGAAGACCAATAAGCTCCATTCCAAAGTATATCAACTAAATCTCCAACCTTCCAGACACCATCTGTCACAACACTAACTTCTGAAAGTGTGTTTACATCTGGAGCTTCACCTTCACGATAGATTGGAGGAAATGGAGGGCGCAACATCAACTCCACTTTTGCTGATTTTGACTTTCGGGGCTTGTCATATACTGATCTCCTCCATTCAATTCCTGTAAAAAATGATGCAGATCTAAATATGCATAACAAACAATAAAATGCTATCAATGAACCATAAATAATGATGCATTTATTTTATCCAACTTGCTCAATCCTATCTAAATGCAGATCAAGTGCTTGGCTATTGGTTAATAAACAAATATTTCATACAAACCACCTTTGAGTAAAAACCAATCAAAGTTAAAAACAGCCACATAGTAACAGCATGAAAGGCTAAAAGCGGAATTCAGTGGAGCATAAGCACATTATTATGTGGACGACCAAGAAATTGACAAGCCCATACAAATTAGTAAAAATAAGCATGGGTCATGTCTGTCAAAGATATACTAACTAGGTCACTAGAACAAGTAATTGGTTATATGATAACAAAGCCAAAACTGATGTGGTTCACAGAACATTTTGAAAGTTCAAGCTAGCCTGATCTGTCTCTCATTCTCTCCGTTAACCATATAATTAGTGCAAGGAGGCACTTGTCATTAAGAAGGCTAGAAACGAATTCTATTTTTTCAATTATTTCATCTGTATATATAAGTTTAAAAGATAAGATTTTTGCAAACATCTAACTAGATTGCCCCTTCAAATCCAAACATCATTTGTGCATGCAAAATTAGCTTAGCTCATTAAAAAACAAAAAAAGCTAAATGGAAAAAGCTAAACTAGCAGTACTATAATATAATTCTCAAAGCTAGTTAATATGCAACTATGTAAAATATAAACATTACAGCATAGACCTTAGCCAATCTCAAACCCAATAATAACACAGCTAATGTAATTACAAGTTTTACAGCATAGGGTACAGTCTACTAAACTCATAACTTACTTATAACATGCATGGTGATTGGTGCCCTAAGATAATCATAACTCCTACAAGTAACACCAGATCTTCTTAAGTTACTGTGTTAGTTTATGATTGTGGACAAATTCGACTGGCAATAAATATCCAATGCCAAACCCGCTTCAGCTAATTTACAGATACAAAAACTCTTATCTAGACAATAAGGTTTGCTGATCAATTGGTCAGATGAAACATCATAGCGCAAGATCCTAATTCAGGTACTACACATTCAACCAAGTTTTCAAATGAATGAAACAAAAGAAGACACACCAACATCATACAGACAGCCACAAGATCAATCACATAGGAGGTTGGATTAAACAGAATGGAAACCACAGAAATAGAAATAAAAAATTCTTGCCTTCATCAGGGTAGTCAATATACTGCAAGGCAACTCCCTTCTTACTAGCCTCCTTAATCTAAAGTAACCAGAAAGTTTATCATAATGTCAATGCAGATTGCAGAGTAAATTAAATTCAAACTTTGAAATTCATTCAATAAGGGAGAAAAAAGCATCCACACCCCACTAGTAAAAATACAAGTTCACAGGTCAAGGGACTTTCTCCAATACTTCAGCTGGATAAATAAAAGAACTCTAAGCCAAAAGCAATTTACCAATTACCAGATACAAATGTAGCACAACAAGATGCAGCATTATTGGGCGAACTTGAATAGAGATTGTGAAATGTGATGGCTTCTCTACATTAAAAAGGATGAGCTTCGAAATTCACATAATTTCCTGTCAAAATTCATGACCTCTTTTAATTTTGAAGGTTTCTGCACATCCCTTTTTCTTTTCTTTTCTTTTTATTTGCAGCATTTGATTATTTGCTCACCAACACAAAACACTCGGTTTCATTTAAAGTCAGCATGACACCAGCACAATACAACTTTCATGAGTTTGCCATTTACTTTTTAAGTGCTCAAACCTAAGGAAATGAAGGATAAAAGTTTTTAAGGTGAACAATCTACTTCAAATGTTGGCTTACAACACCAGAAATATTTACTTGAGTGCTCATCCGACTTACAACAAGAACAGCTATCCCTACACATGCCTTTTGGCAATGTGAGCAATGAAAAAATAAACAATGCACAAAGAAAGGGGCAATTTAGCATAAGAGGTGATTTTAAGAGAAAGAGATACAAGCATATTTCAGACAAGGTAAATCAAATTCCTTACATTTGTGTCCTTGAACTTCAAGGTAAGACACATACCTCACAGCGAAACCATGCACCACGATACCCTTCTTTAAATGATTTTGTCTCCACGCGGTCCCCAACCTTAAAAGGTAGAGATCGAAGTTGGTCCATTTTCACCTATGAGATCGAATCAGAACAGCCTCGAACCCTAATCGAAACCGCAATCTCAGAAAGGAGGCGAATTACGACTCAAGATGCTCCGAAAGAACACGATAAATTACTGACAGGTTAGGGCAGTAAATTTGCACAAACCTGATGTCGCCTCTGTCTTTCGTGTTCCTCCCTTCGCTTCAATGGCGGTGCTCCCCACAGACCTCCTCCTCGCCGGCCTCCACCGGGAAGCTTTGCCCTACAGGAGGATCTCTCGTTGTCGCGCCCTTTTTTCGTTCTTTCTCTCCGTAGCCCTTTTTTCGTTCTTTCGTTCTTTCTCTTCGCTTCAATGAACCAAATTGCATGACAATGAATCACACTTCATATTTTAAAATTATTTTTATTATGAATATGATATTAATAAGTGAAAACATATAATAAAAATTTTAGTATATGAAAATGTTACTTTTTTTAGACAAAAAGGATTATTGTTTTCAGATTTGTAGTACCACATGCATGAGATTCTAAAAATATAAAACATATTCTAATTTTTATAAAATTTATTAAATAAAGTTTACTTACTTTTTCATCATTCAAATTATGTCTCTAGTGGTTTGTATATATCATTGTCCCTATTATCACAATTTTGAGACATTATAAGTCAATAAAATGTAAAATGAGATGTTTTAATTGATTATTTTGGTTTGATCTTATTTTTTATTTTAGCACTATAATTTATTGGTAGGAGATATAATTACTATGAATTGTTATCGAATTAAATATATTAAAAAATAATATCAAAAAATTTTAGAAAAAGGGGCTTCCGTTTAAAAATTTTGATTGTTTAATTATGAGAGACAAAAGTTAAGTTATTAGGAACATAATAATATATAATTTAAGTAAAAGTTACTATATATAAATTGATTTAGAATCAAAGATAAAAATAATAATTTATTTAGAAAAAGGGGCTTCCGTTTAAAAATTGTTTTTTAAAATTCTTTCTTATATTAATTTTTACATAAATATATTAAAATGGTAATTGAAAAGATAAGTTAATCAATATGTATCTTTTATAGAAGGAAATTTTAAAGATAGATAATATTGTTTCAAAGATATCTATTAGATGAGTAAGAAAAAAGATAAATTTAGAAAATTAGATAATTAAGGAAATTTTAAAGATAAATAGTATGCCTTCAAAGATAAATATTAGATAGGTAAGAAAAAAGATAAAATTCCAAATTAGATAATTAAGAAAAATAAAACATAAAATGTTGTTAATAAAGGGGTCAGAATTAACGTGGAGTCTCGAAATTCCTCGGCTTTAGTATATAGTATAGATAGATATAGATATAGATATATATTGATATTGATTATGATGGATTTTTTGTAACAATATGGTTTGGCAAGTTTTGCTTTTTTTTTTTTTTTTTGGGTTTTCGGTAACAACTTTCGAACAATTGTTAGAAAAGATCAGACCAAAAAAAGCAATTGTTAGAGAAAATTACGTAAGCATTATCCTTTTTCCTAATTTAAAAGATTGCTTAATAATTTTGATCTAGTATATCGAACAAAATTCAATTGGTATTGCTAATCACAATTTTTTTGAGCAAAACTAATCACAATTAACAATTAGGGAATGAACTTCATGAATCATGATTCTTTTTAATAATCTTTTTTTTAGCATGAGAAAAAGATATTTCTATATATGTGTAATATGTATATATTGATATGTATAAGGTTTTGTTAGAGTTTATAAAGCAATACATTATATATTAGGCAATTTGTTATTTTAAGTTACCTTATGGAATTTCAAATTTAAAAATGATTTTTGAACGATAATATTTTTGTAAAAGAAATTCAATTTGTTGAGATTTTCTAAAGCATAAAATTTGTTAGGATACATCCGGCAATCTAGTAAAAAACTAACGTACATCATTTATTCTCACTCCTATCAATTATGCACAAAATCCAATCTAAAATAATTAATTTTAAAATTTTAGATTTGCTAGCTTTACATGTAAAATGACGAGCCAAGATAATATCAAAATTATTTATAATTTCAATAATCTATTAATGACACCAAAAGCACATGTACGTGTAAATCATATGCCAAAACCCTAGAAACTAATGAAGACACCATTTACAACTCATCATATTTCTGATCTGATTTCTTTTCTCAAGATCAATCAACATCAACTCTCCATTCAAAGAGTAATTCATCGAACTGAAGATCAAACAACACAAAAGAAATCGAAGAGTAATAGTTAGATGGAAGACAACCGGAAAGGAGGAGGGCATATAAGGTAGATCATGGCTGGCTAATCTATATCTCGACATGTGTGATTTTGATCAGGAGGAAGATGAAGAATACAAATCATTTATTGAAGTGAAACCATATATCGGTTGCCATTTCGATCAATGAAGAATCGATAAATCAATTTGTAGAGCATCAATAGGGGAAGATGAAGATGAAGAATAAATTCAGGAACAAATATTAATCATATGGGGAATATATTATTTTTTTTAAATATTTAGAGTTAAAGTATATATGAATTTATAATTGTAGTTAAATATGACATGTAAATGATGGATAAAAAGTAATATTATGTGGCATATGACATGTGAAAAATGATATGGCGTGGCTTAATGAAAATGTGACATGTGGCAAAATCCGAGGTGGTGTAATGTATGGACGCCACGTGGAAAAAGCTGAGGTGGCGCAATGAGAAGACTTTAATCCTTAGTGGTTTTAAATATATATAATAGATTACATAAAATCACCACTAAGAACTTCATAATCTTGATAAACACTCCACAAAGTGTGAAAATTACATTAACCTCCCACAATCATAAAATATTTCCAATTAACCACCCATATGTAACTCTAAGGTGGACACCATTTCCAACGTTGAAATAAATGATCTCCAATACTTAGAATTTCAAGAAATTGCATCCCGTTCGCTTAGTCAAATACATATAAATAGTACGAAAAGAGTATTGGGACATTGGTAGGCATGGAACCGAACCATAATAAAACGGCGGTTTCGATCATCTCACGGTTCCTTTTTCGGTTTGGGGTTCCGGCTCTAAACCAAGCCATCCACACCGCGCGCAAATTTGTTTTTTAATAAAAAATCGGTTCAAACCGAAACGAAATCGTCTTTGAACCAGCTCGAAACCGAGAAAACCGAAACCGCTGGAACCGGTTACCTCTCAGTTTCGGTTTCCAAAATCGGACCCATTACCGCGTTGCATGGGTAGCAACAGTTCTACCTATTCAATAATGACACATACGTAGAGGATTGTATAAGATGTCTACATTAGCAATTCCCTTTGGGATTCTACTAAAAAGTATATCGGACTTTAATTTTAAATCAATAACTAGTAAGTTATACATATTCATCATGAACTTCTAAGTTTATATTGTAATATAGATAAAATTCGGTGCACGTCATTTCAAAATGGCATTATTAGTCAATGGAGCACTAGACTATCTAGAAATTGGGCTTTCCAATTCCGCCTCTCTAGATTCTCATTCCTTGAGAGAAAAAATATTGTTACAAATGATCTTTCTAGCTAGCCTATATAACTTATAGATTAGAATTCTAGTGTCAATAACAAAAAAAAAAGTCAATGTCAAATAGAATGATTAATAATGCCGAAGGCAAACCGAACAATTGTATCAAAGATCCGAGGGCAAATTATTTTTTGAATACTCTATAGCGATTAAGAATTTGAATACTCACACCTCGGTTTTCTCTTCTCCAAGCTCTAGGCTCCTCCCCCATCCAGTCAGACATATTGCATGCCCATGTTCATTCACTTGCGAAGGGTCTCGATATAGCATGTCTTTCCCATAACTGTCATCCGTTGAAATAGAAGCTAGAACATGCCATTTGAGAAGTGTATTCTCCACGCTATGATTGAAGGTATCTTCTGTCGGATCAAAGTATTTCATCTCCCTTTCAATGAAAATTCTCTATATCCGAGAAAACGTTTATGCATAAGCAAAACAAAAGAAAAAAAAAGAAAAATATAAATAAGAAGACTAACCTATACTCCTTTTGGGAAACCGACCTTCTTGTAGTGTTTGTAATCCGTTGGAGACACTATGTCCGTCTGGGCTATCACTTCCAGTAACGGATTGGAATTTACCTACCTAGTTTCTTTAGAAAGATCCTTGTACATTTGTAACAATTTTTAAAGAGAGAAGGATGACATCCGTTCTCTATCTCACTGCATACATTCTCTCCCTCTCCCTACTGTTGGGACGATATTAAGGACGTCAGTCTCTAATATCTGACCAATAATGAAAGTCCCTAGTTTTGATGATGACAAACTCAATGGTATTTAATGTTTGTCCAAGTGTTTATCTCAGGTAAGTCCTAGGGACGCCCATGAGTGAAAAGGACAACAAGTGAACGAGAGTCCATAAGCAATAGGGACGCATTCCATGAGAATATTTAAAGCTGAACAAGAATGGAGTCCCTAAGAGATTGGGACGGCGTTCTCATCGAGAAGGGACGCGCGCCAAAGTTGTGCAAAAGTTCAAATTCGAATCAAGGTCGCCCCAACATGATTACATCATAATCGAGCGTAGTCCTCAGAGGGAAGCTTCATATGTCTGGGCACGTGCGCATACTTCCAAAGAAGTCGCTTTCCAAAAGATGGTCCCCTGACCACGCGGAGGCTTCCCAAGCGGTGTCAGAGTTGACTTCCTCAAGATGCAAATTGCACCGTTGAAGGGAAGCGACAGATCTTGCAGTGATCTCTGAGGACGCTCCAGGATAAAAGCCACTACCACTATAAGTACCCCTTAAGGGTTATTGATAGTGGTGTGGACTTTGAAGATTTCTCCCGAGCTCACTCCCAAATCATTCAAGTTCAAGAACGAAGATCAAGAGGATCAAGTGAGCTTGAATCGAGAGAAGAAGAAGTCCAACCACAACAAATCCCAAAACAAATCTCAAAAGTTAGAAAGAAAGTTTGTCTCTCATGAAGCTATTGTGAGAGATGTGAGTATTTAGCCACCTTATAGGAAAGAGAGTCAGGTTACGGTGTTAGGCTAAAAGGAGAGTTACTAGTGAGGCTAAGGACGGATACTTAGACTTAGAGAATTGTAACTACTTGTCTGTACTCTGTAAGGACTCACTCTAATAAGATAAGGACGGCTCTTTTCTTCCTTCCTTCCTTCCTTCCATCGTAGGTCTTCGGTTACTCATGAATAACCTTCTCTTTCCTATCTGATATCCCCATGAAAGCAAGGAATACCAGCCAACGGAGTTGGGAAAGAAAGAAGGGATATTAGTCTAACGGGAGACTAAACATATGGGAGAATAATATTTCGGTTCTGAGAAAGGTCGGACATAACGGCAATCCTTAGCCATATGATAACTAGTAGGCGCACGTTAGTCGAGGTTCATCATGACGATAGCGAAACAGCAATCTGAGCGAGAGGTTTAAGTGTTTGGCACGGTGTACGAAGGGTAATGAGAGAAGATAGAACTTCCTCGGGAATAGGACGTTATTAGGAAATAACGCCTAAGAAAGAAATGTGTTTATTGATTTGTTGGAAACTTTAATCATTCAAGAGTTTGAAAAGCATCCAACATAAATCAAATCGTATCAACCTCATTATAACTCGAAGATGCCGACAGGGAGGTGGCCACAAGGACGCTTATACACCTGAATCCATCTTGCCATTTTATAAGCATTTTAACAACTTGAGTCATGCATTCAGATTGGATAGGCGATTGTTAATAATGTGGACCCGTAGTGATTTTCCAAGTTGTACCAATCACCCCGCGTTCATTGATTAATATGCACGAAGTACTAATCTTTCATTAGCTATAAATCATTGCATTTCACTTAGTGACTTTTAGAGATAGGCAAGCCCTAATGAGGGATGAACCAAAGTAAGGAACATAATCCTCAACACTTTGCAAGAGTGTTAGCCTCTCTACTCGGAGAAAGACAAAGTCATGCCCTAGTATCAGGAGCCGATAGCTAAATATACCTCCTAATACGTTATAAAGAGACAACGGATCACTAAACCGACAATCCCTATCTTAAACTAATCCAGAGCAAAGTCTCGAAAAGAGACTTGAAACAATCAAAGGCCACAGATCATCGGAGACCTAAGTCCAAGTCTAGCATTCGCTAATAATAATAAAATAATAACAATGATCATTATTTCTAAGCATAATAATCCTAATCAAATTATTAGCAAACAAGTTCGTTCCCAATGATGATTTTGATAACGGAAAGCAATTTCACGATTATCGAGTAAGGAAAAGGAGAACCATCCACTTGCCTTAAGACGATCTTAAGAACGCAAATCGAGGCGTGGAGTCGAGGCTAGCAAGTCCCTAGACGAGGCCTAAGGCAAGACAAAAGCAAAGAACACCCGAGCAATGGCTAGAACACGGCCCAGATCAAGACACGAGCAAAGGCTCCTAGCGGCGGTCGTTGCCTGCATGCGTGTCGACGGCGGGATTTCGCAAGTTTCCTCCGATCGATTCCGAACACTTCTTGAGAAACCGGTGCAACAGTAGTGAGATTGACACTTCTACTTTCTATTGGGAGAGATTACAGAGGGAGAGAAGAGGATTTTGGATGCCTTCCACCTTCATCCCCAACCCCTCTATTTATAGGCTTCCTAATCTTCGAATGATCCAAAATGGCTTGCCTTTGATCACTAAGATCCAAATGTAATTGACATTATTGTAGTTGACATTGCATAAGGCCATGAATATCAATGAACCCCGTGAACTCCATGAACCCTTACTTTTTACCATTTCTCTCTCATCCACATCATTCTCTCCTTCCCCAATTTTATTTCACATATTCACCTAAATATCAATGAACTCAACTCTATCAAACCCACTTTTTACTTTTCTCAATTCCCAACAACTACTTATTTTTATATATACAATTATTATTACATCCTTAATTTAATGATTTAATTACTATTTACTTATCTATACATGCCTTTTTTTATATTAAAACTTGGCTAACTTTAATATTTTAGAGTTTGTAAAATATTAAGTTTGTGTAATTTTGTAAGGTTAAGAGAATGAATTCATTTAGAAAGCGGTTAAATGTGTTTTTCCTCTAATATAGTCCAAATATTAATTTAATTTTACAACGATCCAAAGATATATAAATTTAGTGTCTATAGATAGATAAAAAAAATGAATTGTGATATCATTTATATTTACTTTTATTAAATTAAACTTGATACAAAAAACTAATTACAAATTACCCTTAATAAGTATATATGGGGAAGAAGTTACAATTGTGGGGGGTGGGGCCCAATATTCAGCCAATTCATACCTTGATACGAGTTCAATATGTGAACTCCATTTCAAGAATTCACCACTTCTTTTTTGTTTTTTTTTTCTTTATTCTTGAAGTCCAACATGATACCCATGTGAACTCATCGATATACATGCCCTAAAGGTGTTAGGATTCATCTTCAATCAAAAGCATAGCAGCAACCAAAACCACGACACCCATACAGAAAACGTCCCGTTAGCCACTTGCATCTGCAGAAAAGCGGCGCCCGCCAATTTCATAGCGGCGGCCGTTGCCGGGAGGCGGTCCCTGCCCTTGTGGCGGCGGTCGCTGCTCCCCGGGGCGGGGCAACATTTTGGTAAAATTAGCATAACTTTCTGGATACTTGTCGGAATTCCCTCAAATTTTGAGGGATAAAACTAGACTCCTTTATCTACCATTAGGCTTTAGAATCACTCGATTACGAGCTCTAATGAAGGTTTTATGAATTTTTGAAGTTGAGGGTTCTGTTTAGCGTTATCCAACGTTATGCGGTTAATCAAGTGACCGTTCCAAAGATAAAGTTGAGTCATAAAACTAAGGAGAATTTCATGATCCATTTTATAAACTTTGCGGATATTACAAACAGAATTACATAAACGGGTCAAACTGTGCCGGATCTCGAGCCATGTTTTTTATACTTACAGAATAACGAGTCAACGGGTCGGCCCGTGACCCGTAAATGGGTTACGTGTCGGGTTGGGTCAACCTGTTGGACACTCCTAGGTTTGACTATTTAACGTTTGCTTACTAAAAGCAAATAAAATCTAATTCATGACAATTTGATAACTCTATTTTTTGATTAGTTATAATTATGTCGACTATAATCATTAAATCTTCTCTATCTCTACAACTCTTATTTTTCTCGCCTTTGTCAACTAAATGCATGCTTTTATAGTTTTTTTTTGTTTTGCCCTTGTAATTGCTCATAAATGCATGCTATTATGTCTTATTCTTTACATACATATATCATGTTGATTTTATAATATTACTTCATATTATAGTTATTCGTCACTTTACAATTACATACATATATCAAGTTATAATTATATGACTTTAATGCAAAGCGTTATCCTTTTTTTTTTGAGCGAGAATGCAAAACCTCAAAATCTAACTATATGCTTTCGATTTTAATTTCCTCCAACATGTCTATAAATTAAAAAAAGTACGGAGTAATCCCTACAAATGTTCATTCGGCTAAAAAACTTAATTGTAACAGTATAACCATATTATTGAAATAATTATCATAAGAAATTAATAAAATAAAATCAAATAATTTCATATATTATATTTATTTTATCTACTACTTTTTTGACAATTTAATACAAAATACCTACATAATTTATTAATCAATTGAAAATTATGTCATGATGAAAATTATTATTTTCCCCTTAAAAAAATATAGCGAAAGAAATTACCAAGCTTTCTAGCTATATATATAAATTTGTAATACCAATTAAAAACTCATCAATCATTTATCCACTAAAATGTTTAAAATCAATATATATTATAAAAGCCGGCCGTTTTTGAGCCACCACATTGATTCTGGCCCCATTGCATATTTGATAAAATAGCGTTGATTCTGGCCTCACTGCATATTTGATAAAAATAGCTTTTATTTATGTTATTTTAATTAATCTAATTATATTTCTAATGAGCTATTTATGTAAAATATATGATAAAAATTTTAAATTTTGGTAAGATATTTTATCTTTTTCATATATCACTTATCTTTTCCAAAGTTGATTTTGGACCCACCGTATTCTTGATAAAAAAAAACATTTTTATTTGTGGTATTTCAATTAATTTGATAAAATTATATTATCTATTTATGTAAAAGATATATTCAAATTTTCAAATTTTGGTAAGATATTCTATCTTTTTTAATGTGTCACTTAATTAAAAAACATCATTCTAATATATATCTTGAATTTTCGAAATATAATTACTATGAACTAATTATATTTTATTTACTTAATTAAATTTGGAATTTTTAAGATATAATGTTAAATTATTTTTTTAATAGAAAGACTAATTTTGTTACTTTATTATTTGATCTACTTCGCATTTTTAAGCTTAAGTTAATTATTGTCTACATTTAGATGATCTACTATGTTTTTTACCCATTATATTTGATTGTTTTTTTCTATCTTGATAACAAGTTTGATTTTTTAGCCAAATAATAATTTTGATTTATATCTTGATAGCATACATCTTTTTCATAACTTTTACTTATTTACAAAATAATCCCATAATTTTTCTCAAATTATACAAACGCCCCTTATTTTTCTAATACAAATATACAAGTGGTCGTTTTTGAACCACCACATTAATTTTGACCCTACCTCATATATAAAGAGCTTTTTTCAATTATTAATTCTTAAAGCATTACAAGGAAAAATCTTTTACAAACAAATTAAGAAAAATCTATGAATATTGGATTCAACTTATTTCTGTAATACAAGTAAAATTGTGGTTTCCGACATTTTCTATTAAATTTTTATAAACTTTATCAATTTATCAGTTGATGAATTTTTTTAATTATATTTACATTTATGAGAGTCGTTATTAATATATGATAAAAATTATACGTAAAATATCAATTTAATTTCTTATAATCAAGTTTCATAAAAATACATAAATGAGTGAAAATATTATGTCTTATATATATTTTTTGGGTAATATGAACTTCAAAAACAATATCATTCTTTCTAAAAGATAAAAAACATGTCAATATAGTAATACTTATACAATTTATTTCACATAAATATTTACTTACTAGTTATAACCCGGGCCTTGCCCGGGCCTTTTTGAATAAAATTTAAAATGTATTAATTTACATATGATATAAGTATTATACATTAAATATATAATTTATTTGAATCCGATAAATATTGTGAAAAGTATAATATTTAGCTAGAATCGGTTAGTTGGTTAATTTTGGTGATGTGAACCAGTGTAGAACAAACTCGAATTTGATTGTGTGAACCTACTTAATGACCCGGTCTTTAAATAAAAAATGTAATATCATAATTACATATGATCTATGAATACTATAACTTACTTAATATCGTATTTCTAACTTTAAAATTGCATATATAAAACTATTTAAATATAAATATACATCTATTATTAAAATAAATAAGTAAAAATAACTTTTGTTCGTCGTCAAGCCAATCCGAAATGAATGGTGTCAAACAAAAGTACAAAATAGTTGACTTTCTTCACTAATTGGTCAATCTAAATTTGCAAGAAAACCATAGTGGTCGGCTTGGCCCAACTAACATATAAAATTAACAACGTGAACCTATACTCAAACCAAACTAACTGACTCGAACTCAACTGAACCAAACTTGTAATGACCCAACCTAATCAACCTGTAAATTTCTACATTTCAAACTTGTACTCAATCTGAATTCAAATTTATTACCTCCCGAACCGACCTTATTAATGAATATACTCTCCATATATAACATCCCAAACATGGACTCAATCCAAACTCAAAAAGAATCAGCCCATCAAACTGATCCCATCAAACGGTTTATTTTTCAATATAACAACTCAAACTTATACTCAGTCCAAACTCAAAACGACCAACCTACCATACCAATAAGTTTACTCTTCATACGTAATAAACCAAATTTGTACTCATTCCGAACATAAAATGACCAGTGTATAAAACAAATCGAAAAATAGGCTTATTCTCCACACATAACACTCCAAACTTATACTCAATCCGAACTCAAATTACCAATCTATATTGAACCTATTAAATGGTTTATTCTCCATACATAGTAGTCCAAACTTGTACTTAATTCGAACTCATAATGACTAACCTACCAAATCGACCACTCAATATAACCTATTAATTGGTTTATTCTACATACATAATGGTCCAAATTTATACTCAATTCTAACTCAAAATGACTAACTTACCGTATCAACCCTATTAATAGGTTTATTCTCCATATATATTACGTATGCTCCAAGAGATATAGTTAATAACTGCTCATAGTTACATGCTACATTATTAGTTGTATCTTATCTTTTTTCCCCATGTCCAAATATGTGATCATTTTACTAAGATTATTATTTAAATTTTAATATGGTAGCAAAAATATAAATTGAGTGTGTTATTTTGAAAGGGAGTGTTGTGGTGCAATATAGTGACAAACTTTATTCATGTAATAAAGCTATAGTCTAATAAATAGATAGATAAATAATAATATTCTTTAACAAAATAAAAAAGTTAGGATATATTTATTACTTTATTAAATGGTCATAATAATAAGATTAAAATGTATATATTAGGGTAGAATCATTATATAAGTAATGTTTATCCGATAACTCATTTAAATAAAATAAAAAAATATTGTATATTACTTTACACATGATCTATGACTTGATGTCATATTTCTATCAAAAAATTGCATGTATAAAATTATTTAAATATAAGTATACATTTTATAACTAAATTAAAATAAATAAAAATAACTACGTTCATTCTCAACCTGATCCTAAGCGCTGATGTCAAATAGAATTATAAAATAACCTAAATTTGCAAGAACATCATAACGACTTGGCTCAACTAACCCATAAAATTAACGAAATAAACTTGTACCCAATTCCGAGCCTACCAGGATATTATGTGGCCTACAACAATATTTATCAGATTAGAGATCTCACGTAATACTTGTACCAAATTCCGAGCCCATTAGGATATTACGTGGCCTACAACAATATTTATCACTTGGATTAGAGATCTCACGTAATATCGGGGTTATGAACAATATTTATAATATTGTTGATTTGGCTCGGGTTATATATAAATAAAAGTAACCTACAACAATCTAACATGAGATCTTTAAAAATATATATTTTATTTAGAAAATTAAAAAATAGAAAATGTCTATCCTTAATCTATTAGATCTATTAAATATAAATGGATAGAAAACTACCCTTATTAAAATAACATGGATAGAAAATTAAGATATAAATTCATTATCAAAAATATCATGTGTGGTTTATAAAACCTTAATGACAAAACTACCCTTAACTGCTTCAGGTTTAGAAGTATATATTGATAAAATATATAACTTTATTTTAATATTTTTAAGTGAAATAGGTTAAGCTAGTTCGATCAATAATGCAACGAGCAAATGATAAAATGGAGGTGAGAGCATTTAAAAGTCCACGTGGATATATTATTCTTCCATGAAAAAAATTGCGTCCACGGTGTCTGCACCAGTGGCAGTGCACCATGCACACCTAAATCTCTCTTCTTGTTTTCTCTCTCTAGAAATTGTATTTATTTAATCTCTCTCTTCAACCCCCCCCTCTTCTCAGGTCGCCCACCTTAAACAGCCACCTCCTTCGTTAGCCCCCCGCCCCCCTTCTTATTCAACAATAAGCTTTTCCGCCTTTTTCTTTATTACTTCTAATCCCAGGTTCGTCCCTCAGATTCGAT
Organism: Polygonum maritimum; assembly: GCA_963924305.1. Classification (NCBI taxonomy): domain Eukaryota; kingdom Viridiplantae; phylum Streptophyta; class Magnoliopsida; order Caryophyllales; family Polygonaceae; genus Polygonum; species Polygonum maritimum. The sequence goes on along the minus strand of OZ002737.1, from coordinate 13,385,363 downwards.
CTTCATACTTGAATACAACTTCCTTGCAATTTAATTCAAATCCGTCCGTTACTTGAATTGTTCTTCAATATGAATTCCATTGCTTCTATGTGTCAATTAGGGTTTTTGGTTCAATTATCTCCAATCGATCAATCGCATGTTGTTAATTTCGTCGATTCCTCTTTCGTGTCCGTTTAATCTGGTTGTCCCTCTACATCGGGATTGTTGCTCTATGATGCAACGTGGCTGTGTTGTTGTTGTTGCCTGTAATTTATGATAACTTGTATCAGTTCTTTGTTGTAAATTATACTCGGTGAATTGTAATGCTCTGCGCACTGTTTGGTGATCATCTTGTTGCATTTTGAAGGGACCAATTCTTATAGTGGACAATTTGATTGTACTTTTCTCGGTTCTGTATTCTGTCTGTGTATTTTGACCTACTTCTGTTATATCTACTAACAGTGGGCTAAGTTGCTAGGGTGTGGAGGAGGGTTGTCAAAAGCATGGCTGGGACTGCGTGTAAGGAATCTGCTGCTGGTAGGTCATTGGAGGGATTGTCGAGCAGGCAAGGCTGTGACTCCGGTGAAGCGTTGACAGAGTGGCGATCGTCTGATCAGGTGGAGAATGGCACGCCATCAACTTCACCTCCTTACTGGGACACTGATGACAGTGACGATGACGGTGGTACGAATGATCACAATCTTACTCTTACAATTTCATGCTTCTTATTTAATGGATAGAAGGAGCTGTGTCACATTGCATGGTTAGAAATTGTGGAAGCAATAATACAAATGTCCTAACTTGGTACCTTATACATTTTTAGTGCTTTATTGCATGAAACTTTCTACCTTATTATGGATGTTTATGTTCTTAAAAACTGCCCATCGCTGGCAAAATTAAAATTGATTTGAATGCTCATCTGCAGTAGTGGTGGATGATTGTCTTCTTGCATTGAAGATGGAGAGTCTAATTTATCTTAAGCGATGTTGGTGATTTTTGGTTGTCGTAGTGTCATGTGATAGGATGTCCAGCCACAACGGTCTATATATGTATGATAGGATGAGATTGCTAAATGTGTTGTTGCCATTTGGCTATCGATTTTCTTTCGTTCATTCATTCTTCAGGAGATTCCATGAGTATGATTATCATAATAATTCTATGGACTTTGTTTCAAAGATGAGAGTATACAAAAAGGGAAGCCATGGTCCATCACAAGACCTTCCATCTGATGTTTATTTATCTAACTTTTACCCCTCCGGTAGTCTTATATATAGAGCTCTCAGAATATGAAGACACATTTGTCAGAAATTGGAATAGTAATATGATGTTTTCTTCATGCAATATGTATTGTGGCTCATATCTTTTTTTTTAACCCTACACGTTGTACAGATCTCTCTCTCCTCTAACACTATGTTTCAGGTCTTAAACCTTGTGATCTATATGGTAAGTATACGTGGAAGATAGAGAAGTTTTCAACAATCAACAAGAGAGAACTTAAAAGCAGTATATTTGAAGTTGGTGGGTACAGATGGTAAGGTTACTAAGTTCCTCCTTTAGTCTTAAATTGTTGGGAGTTGTTCAACATGTTCACTTTCTGCTTTTGTGAAGCACTAAAGCATGTAAAATTTTTCACAATTTTTGTCTGTACTTGGGTAAGGTTCCATCTAGTATTATTATATGTGCATATGACGTTATCATGTGATATGTAGCTGCACTGTTTGTGCAATAATTAATGATATGAAATCACTAAATTCAGTCCTTATTTTTTGTTTTGTTGCTACAGCTAGGAGTCTGAGTCTGGTATCATTCTATATCACTATACCATGTTTTCTTATTGTTTATAAGGCTGTTACGATGGCTTTTGCACATATATGATAGTATAACCTAAATGACCTTGTAAGTACTAGCGAGTCCTTGCCAAAATGCTAGCTGTAAAAAGTAGGTGGTATAATAACTTAGAGTTTCATACCAAAAGAGTCATCACCAAGAAATAATGTAATAAACCGAAAAAAAAGCACTGCACATTTGCCAATGGGATAAGTTGGACCAGGGTGGAGGTCATATATGAAAAGGAAAATACTCACCACTTTAACTTGGAAATGTTTAGCCAAGGTTTGCCCTATTTCAATAGTTCTCTTGTATGCAGGAGGGTACACAGTTGAATTATGTTCAAGTTGATTGATAGGCACCAGTCTTTAATCGACAGCATACAATAAAATCTTTAAGTTTTTTTCACTAATCTAGTTAGTGTTCTAATTTGGCCAAAAAAGGCCATATGGAGACAAAAAGCTCCAGTGAACATGTTAACATGTACCAGCTTGTTCATGAGGAGTCTGGTTCATGTATACTAACTTGGTTTGATTAGAAAACCGATTTCGACCTCATGTAAAAATCACCAGAAATCCCTGTCTTCCTTCTCTCTTCTAGTATCATTTACGATTTGTCGCACATTGCATCATTCTCGACCCATCTCTCAAATTTGTTTATATCTGATATTTGTATATCTACTTAAGGATTTTAGCTTTTCTGTCTTCCCTCTTCCCGTCCCAGCTCATGTTTATTCCTCTTCCAAATTGAATAGCATTCCTTTTAATAATATTGATTTCTAGGTATTTCAAAGTTCTTTGAATTTCTAACTCCAAATGGAATTGCTTATAATTTCTAGTTATTTCAACAAACTTTTCTTTGAAAAGCTGGGTATACAAGTAGGAGGCTGTACTACAATGGCTTCAAAATGAGACCAGGTTCTTGCACTGCCTTAACCAGCAAGACATCCTCCTTCTAGCTGCTTTCCGCAGATTCAATTTAGAAGGTTTATAGTGAGACTATTTCAGAGGGTAAAACTGGAGAAGACGATAGTGGATATTCGGCAGGAATATCATGGTTCAGGGCAGCGGATATGGTGCTAGTGGTGTTTGTTGGAGTTGGAAGGGTATGATGTTGGAGAGAAGAGGGTAGTCCATTAACATGGCCGTGGAGAGTGGGGAAGTAGCATTGTATCAAGGGGAGATATGATGCACATAAGTAAATGGATAGGTTGAGATCAATAGTAATGCAGAAAAAGGAAGGAGCCTAATTACGGATGTGAGTTTTTTTTTTAATTTAATATAATAGAAAGAAATGTCTAAACAGGGTATTAAATTTAAACCAGATTGCCAGTGAATAAATGAGTTTTAAATGTCCATTGGAGGTATTTTAAAAAAATGCCTAAAATGTCCCTGACACTTGGTGAAATATCAAATTGTAGTGATATGGTATTTCTACATACGACCTTATTTCTTTATTGGCCATGCATTAGACTTAGCTTTCTTCTTCTATTGTTTCCATGTCTGCTGACTTCATCAACACCTCATGATCAATAATGGCCCTTGTTGCCGGTGATCCCCGTCACCTATACCTTCTTTTGAACTCCTCTCTACATTTCATCACTGCCAACATCAGCCATGATTGCTTCAGCAGCTATCACTGACATTTTTATCCTCTATCACTACCAGTGCTGCATCATTACTAGACATATGGAGGTACCTTGGCCATCTTTGTCTTAGTTGTTTATGTCCTCATCGGCTTCATCTTCAGATCTAGCATAATCATTGTATTGTCTTTCAGATCTGACTCCATCTTCCACCTTTTTAATAATATGGAAGCCTAACACTCTCCCACGGTCCCACCAGACAACCGGAAAGAAAAAATAGTACTTATTGCTTCCTTAAACATTTCACCTTAATATTTTACTCCTTTAGGTACTCTCCACTATAATTAACCTCAAATCAATCAGGTCTTACATGTTCACTTGGAATCGGCACCCTTGTTATTAAGACAACGTGAGGCATTCTTTGATACACTTATGAAACTTTCCTCTGACTAGACACCTCAAAATTGGCATGTTGAATTTGCACAAAGGGATAAATGGAACCCTGGACTATGAGACCACAGGTGATCACCTCTTGTGGTAAAGGAAACAAATTTCTGCTTGATTTTGTTTGTCTTAGGTCGGCCTTGCTTGAAATTCTTTGTGGTTCTACATGCGTGTGCTGACATGTTTATGAACTGATATGCACTATCACTGCGGTATTTGCCTGAGTTTACCATTAGATATAATATGTATATGTTGATAAATTTGACCAATATTGATGCAGGTACATTCTAATTTATCCCCAGGGCTGTGATGTTTGTAACCATCTCTCATTGTTTTTGTGTGTTGCTAATCATGATAAGCTTCTTCCAGGTCTGTCAATTTTTTTTCTTGAAAATAAGTTTTAGTGCTTTTCTTCCCACTTTTTTTTTTCTGCATAACATGAATTAATTTTAGAAGGGTTTCCCTCCTTTTGGATAGGTTGGAGTCATTTTGCTCAGTTCACAATTGCTGTGGTGAATAAAGATCCAAAAAAGTCCAAGTATTCTGGTTAGTTTCATGTTGAATTGAAATAAAACAGTGCCTTTAAACTATTCAGAATGTCTTTGTTTCTGATCGGTTGGCGGGGGATTACAGATACATTGCATCGATTCTGGAAGAAAGAGCATGATTGGGGATGGAAAAAATTTATGGAATTGTCTAAAGTATCAGATGGGTTTCTAGATGCAGACACTCTAATTATAAAGGCTCAAGTTCAGGTTATCAGGTGATTTATTAACGTTTTGCAGATACAAGAATTGTTTTTGGGGTTTGGCTTTTCGCGTAGCACCAAATTGTTCATCAGTCATCCATTTGAGCAGTTCTTATGTTGGGTGGGATTCGGGGTTTCCATGTCTACTTGAAAGTCTAAAAGGATATCCATCATGCTTGCACAAGATGGGAATTAAAAGATACTGAGCTAGATACTCGTAATATCAGTTTTGCTTTCGCTGTGCCTTCTGATAATTAATAAATATCAACTTTGACAAATCTAGCTTGAAAGGATAATATAATGAAATATTCTTCAAGATTTAATCTGAGTGGGTAATAATTTGATGGGTTTGTTTCTGTTTATGTGTCATGGGGGACTAGAGAAATTAGCAAGCTGAAAGGTTTACATTGTCTTTTCAGTTGCATTGAGCTGGAGCTGCTATAATTTTTCTTAGTCTCGTGCTGATATAGAAGTTGGTTTCTTTGTGGAGGCTCAGCTCCTTGAGTAACACCAAATTGTTCATCAGTCATCCATATATGATAATTTGCTGTTTATGTTTTTTTATTGTTAAAATAGTTCTGGTTACCAAACAGATAAACAAGTTTGAGATTCCATGTCTTTAAATAGTTTGCCTAAATTTGAATTTTATTTTGTAGTGTTTCCTGTAATTATTCTTTAGTTGATGGCATTGGACAATAGCTGGAATTAATACCTATCTTTGTACATAATAGGGAGAGAACGAACCGTCCATTCCGCTGTCTTGATTGCCAGTATAGGAGAGAACTTGTACGTGTGTATTTGTCCAATGTTGAGCAGATCTGCCGGCGTTATGTTGATGATAGAAGACGCAAGCTGGAGACATTGTTGGAGGATAAAGCTAGGTGGTCAAGGTAGTATTTTTAGCAGACTTGTTTTGTATTCGATGATTTTTGGCTATTGAATTTAGTATGAATATGAAGTTCACCTTAATGTATGATTTGCAAAATTTGAGAACTGATTATTAATTTTCAAATCAAAGGAGAATGAAAACTTTCTGAGACTATAGTCATCAACAACGATCTGCAGAGAATGAGCATTTTTTATAGTACTGTATTTGTTTTATGTCATGAAGCGGGATTATTTAGAAATAAATCTGTTACAATTGATCAAAGTGCACTTGTTATGCTGTCTCTTTTTCTTGAGTATATCCTCTTGACTGATTTGTTAAGGAACTTTATTTCTGCATATTCAAGTAGTATGACAGCTTCATGTGTGCCTCTTTTTGTCAGCTTTTGTGCTTTCTGGCTAGAGATTGATCAGAGTGCAAGGCGTCTAATGTCCAGTGAGAAGATGGGCTTAGTTTTGAAATCAATTGTTAAGCATTTTTTCATAGAGAAAGATGTCACATCCACTCTAGTATTAGATTCCTTGTACAGTGGGTTCAAGGCTCTCAAAGGTCAAAGCAAATGCATATTAGGAAAAGCTAAACTTCTAGAGGGTGTGAATATACCGCCTCCAGTTGTTCAAGTAGAGGAAGAAATGTTTGTTTTAGTAGATGATTTACTTTTACTTCTGGAGAGGGCTACCATGGAACCTTTGCCCCCTAAAGATGAGAAAGGTCCTCAAAACCGCACAAAGGTTAGTTTTGAAATTGAAATGACGACGTCGGATTATAATCGATTATGGTTTCAATGCAATCACCAAACCCCATTCATTTTGCAGGATGGTGGTGCAGGAGAGGACTTCAGCAAGGATTCAATTGAGCGTGATGAGAGGCGTCTAACAGAATTGGGTCGTAGAACAGTGGAAATATTTGTTCTCATGCAAATATTCAGGTTGTGTTATTGGACAATATGCTACTTTCTGGGATGTGTTGTTTTTTTCCGGTCACAGTTAGGTTGTCTTTGTGGGGGAGTTCTTGGGCAAATGCATTAACTTGTGCCGTAGTTGGGATGACGAAACATTTTCTAGCCTTGGCAAAGTTGGCTTCAACCAACAGTGCCCATCAGTGTCGCTCTAACACCACTTCTATCGTGTTACAATTGCAACCTACTATATCACTCTTTAGGCTTTAGTTGCTAATCTACCCTTTCTTGTGCCTGGCTTCTGTTGGTCTCCTTGTGTGATCTCCACCCCAAAGTCTTTCACCCTGCTTCCCCTCTTTCTACTATAATCTCTTCTGGTGGTCAACGTAAACTCCTGATTTCTTTTGTGTTTCATTTGAATTTTAAGTTTAAAATTGAGGATATGCTATCCTTTGTACTATTTTGGGAAGGATATCAGGGGTGCAATAGGGAGTTTATGGTTTTGGCATGTCTCTTGTGGATAGATCAGGTTACAGCTCTCTCAATTCCTTTCTTCATTTCACTTATTTTTGGATCAAACATCTATGGCTTTTGTAGGAAGATTTAACATAGGATGCCTGCAAATGGTGTGCTCAGTTAGTCAATTGAAAGGGAACTTGCTAGGTTCCATGTTTCAGCTTGTAGATTGGGGAGGGATTAGTAATAAAGATGGAGCTATAAACTACAAAACTCGAGAGGCATCTGTTCTTTTTGTCCATATTTGCACTCTATTTGCTTCTTCTCTCTCAATGTTATTCTGCCCGACAAATAAATTATTATTATTATTGTTGTTGTTGTTGTTGTTGGAGTTATGCTTGCAGTATATTATATGACTATGCTCTGATAAATTCATCTACTCAAGCAGTACGATTGAAGTTGCCTTCCAAGAGACTATTGCTTTGAAGAGGCAAGAGGAACTCATCCGAGAGGAAAAATTTGAGAGTGAGCAGAGGGCAAAACGAGAGATAGCTGAAAAGGAAAAAAGACTAAAGAAAAAACAGGTTTTCTACATTTTATCACAGTTTGGTATCCTCTTGTGCAATTCTATTCTGCAGCAACTCTGGTTATATGATTAGTTCAAAGAAACTCATAAAAATTGTTCCGTAGAGGTTTGGACCTTTTCTGCATACAGATCTTTTCTTTCTCGCAAATCTGATCTTGATTGTTTTTGCAACTTAAAGAGTAAACAAAAGCGGAACAATCGCAAGGCTAAAGACAAGTTAAAGGATGAAAAGCCTGCCTTGATGTCCAACAAGCATATTCATGGAAATCCTGCAGAAGTAAAAGATTCATTGAGAGGACCCACAATACTTGAAAAAGATGAAACGCTCGAAGATGCATCAGACGTGTCTGATTCATTAGAGTGTTCTGCTAACGTTCTGCATCTTGATTCAGAAGATAGAGAATCAAGTCCAATGAACTGGGACACTGACATGTCAGAGGTTTTGCCTCTAGAGGCCTGCAGTAGTGCAGTTTTACACCTCGAAGGAGATGCTAGGAGCTCATCGGTGATGGATGATAGCTCTTCAACCTGTTCTACAGATTCAGTTCCCTCAGTAATAAATGGCTCATACAGAGGCAATTTATCCACAAAGAATAAATGTGAAAACTCACCTACCAGGTAAAATGTCACATTACTATTTGAAAATTACTAGTGAAGTGGAATTATGTGATGTTTGAGTTCTTGAGTTTAATTCTACTAGAGGAAAGAACCAGCGAGCTAAAGCCGGATATGGGGAAGCTAATGGTTCTAAGGAAGTTAATAGATTGACATCTGAGCCTGTCAAAGCTTTGAGGCAACAAAATCTTACTTTTGCTGACAGAGTAGCTGAGTCCAGTGATTCTGAAGCTGCAGTTTCATCGACGCAGGAGCCAGTTGTTAAGAAAGTGAGTACTTGGTCTGGTCATCCTCCTTTTCTTGCTGTCTTTTTTTAATTTGACATTGTTTTTGATCAGTCTCATATATGTTATTGTTGGGATCTGTATTGTTTTATTTCTTTCCTTGATCATAATCTTGCTGCAGTCCATTTGTTTATTATTTTTGTTGTGATATTTACTCAAGATTCTTGTTTTTCGTTCCAGGAGGAGGTAATTGTGCTACGGAGGAAACAAAGCAAAGAAATCCAGGGTGACCTTATCAGACAGCCAAAATCAAAGGCTTCTGCAGCGTCAAACTCGCGTCAGAGCCCTCCTAAGAAAATGATCTCGTCATTTCAACCAAAGTCACAACCCAAAGATATTCCTGTTGATGTCATTGCTTCTGCAAATAAAATAGCTGCTAGTAGCATACGAAATACTAACAAAGCAGCTTCAGCCGTCCATGCACCCCAAGCTTCTATTACTTCAAAACTTGATTCTATAAATGCTCTTTTGCCTAAAGCAACTGAGAAACGTTCTGGGCAACAATCCCCCTTCTTGATTTCTAGACCCCTGAGCACACCTCTAATTCCTGGGCCCAAGCCATCTGCTACCCCCATTGCTTCTATGACCCACACAGCCCAAATGGCCCCAGCTCTCTCCCGTTCCATGAGTGCAACAGGACGTTTGGGACCTGATCTGTCAGCAGCCAGCCATAGCTCATCTCTGCTGTCGTATAAAAATGCCATTTTAGGCAATGTTGTTCCCATGAGTTCATCCTCGTTTTCTCAGTCACCGTCATCATTGTCTTCATCTTCCTCGTCATCTTCACTATCGTTCTCTAAGTCGTCATCCACTTTGGTGCCTGGTCCAATTTATATACCAAAGGCAGCTGAGGGGGCGGTACTTAAATCTGTCAACTCTGGCATCTCTTACAGAGCGGATGCAACAAGAGAAGGGGTATTGCAGAATGGAAGACAGCAATGGTTAAATAGTCCTCAAAGAGCATCACCCAGCAGAAGCATACCATTCAACCCTACATCGATGCTTGACAACATCCAGCAGAATCTCGAACTGAACACCAGATCCCATGATGTTCTCAAATCTGCACAGGGTGGGTTGTTGACAGATGAATTCCCACACCTTGATATTATTAATGATCTTCTTGATGATGAACAGGGTTTTATTAGTGGTGGGCCCAGCCTTCCTGATCCAAGGCTCAGTTTACCATCTGATTTGAGCATGTCGGTTGCCCTCGGCTCTTCAACTGGTTCTTGCAGGTTTGAAGACAACCAGATGTATCATGAAGATTTCTACCAACCCGAATACATCCCACATGGAAACGTGCCTTATATGAATGGACAAATTGATGGGTTGGTGCAAAACCAGTGGCCTATTGCTGGGTATGATCAATTCTCAATGGTGAACATGGGAATTTCAGGGAATGTAGATTGGTACTCGTATGGAGTCCCTGAGTATTCAGACCTGGCTTGTGGGTTAAATGGCTACACAATGTTTAGTCCTTCAAATGGACATTGAGTTTGAAGGTGGAATAGAAGCTGTTTTTTTCTTGCTTTGATATTATTAGCTGATCTCCCGAATTGGGTACAATAATGTATTTGGAGGGCAAGAAAAAAAGGAATTTGCTGGGTTCTTTGAGGTTTGTAAAGAGATATGCTGGGCTTCCTCCTTGCCTTTTTCATTTTTAATCTTTAGCAGTTGCATACAGATGATTTACCTAGAAAAGGGTTTGTTTTTATTCATGATTTTTTTTTCTTTCGCTTCTTTTAATTCATTTATTTCTTGCCAAGTAAATCTAGTGTTCCCGTTTTCAGTTTACCGTTATTCGGCTTCTTTATATGTTTCCTGTATATCGCCTCAGGTCAAAGGTCAAGGAAATAGGATCGAGGAGTAGGGAATCTTGGTAAATTTTCTACCAACAAAGAGTGTTGGTAAATAAGTCGTTTTAAGTTAACATCTTTGAGTTACCATAATGTAACGAGTAGTAAGCCATTTTTTAAGGCAATGGCTTTTTTCACTAGGAAAATTGACTTTTTGCATCGCGTTATTTATAGACGATGTCATTTATTAGCATTTTATCATAAAATTAATAAAATAAGAAAAAAGTTTCAATTTTATAGATGGTCGCGGTACTCGACGTCATTAAACGGTGCTCCAGTCCCACTTTTGTTAATATTTTTAATAGAATATTAGATATCATAAAAGTCCATCATCCTGAATAGATTTTAAAATGAAAATTTGTACAAATATGTATCTAGGTGTTTACAATATAAATGTACTTTCTAAAGATTTTATAATATGTACTCAATTTTAAGTGGAACACCAAGTGTATCTCCAAATCGAAACGGAAGATTTACTTCATTTTCTAACGTGGGATGATAATTTATATATTAAAGTTATCATTTTTAATTTATTTATAGAAATTTATTCTTTTTATTAACATACACTTTTGTAGAAATGAATAATTTTTTCAAGATTTTTATAGTCAATATAATATTCAAGGTTTAGGATTAAAAAATAACTTATCTGGCAAGTAATTTGACGATTATATGGATCGCATTCGCATATATAAATTGAACACAGAGTACGTGATGTTCGAATATTTGACCATTGAATTTGTCAACTTTATATAGCTATACATCCAGGCTAACGTCATATATATACATACAGTATTTGTTTTTGGTCGAAAGGCTAACGTCATATATTGAACATCTAGGGCTTGAAAAAAAGAAGTTGAAAATGCGGAAATTTCTCCCAAAACTAATTAGACTTTTTTATTTACATATTTGATTAATTTGGATGGCCTATTTAACGCAAAAAGTTTAATCATGTAAATGTAATGCAGTAATGGATCGATCGACTGTGAATTATCATGACATAAAAAAGAAAACAGGAAATTAGTCAGTTGCCCACAAAAGATGTAAATGTGCAAATGTATATGCATTTAGAACTTCTTTTATAAATCTGACGAACATGTAAATATGGAATTTGAGAACAAAGTGTACGTATAGTAGCTAGGGTCATGTTCAAAGATCAAGACTCAAGAAATGAGGTTCACTGTAATTTCCTTTAATTTGTCTTGCAAATTATCCACGAAATGTCATTATTCTGAATTAATTTCTTCCAGCCAGTCATCGGTCACCTTTGAAATGGACTATAAAAAGTAGAGTTATACTAGTTTTTTGCCGAGTAACTATTCTCCACGAATATATGATGATAAGTAAAAGTGTGTCTTAAAACATCAAAAGTGTATTATAACATATCAAAAATATATTCATAAAAAAATCATTATAATAGTATATTTAAAACATTAAAATTAAACATGTTATAAAATATCAAAAGTGGAAGTATAGTTTGAGTACACTTTTGACATTTTACTATATAAATTTGATATAGAAAGTAAATAAAATATATTAAATAATGTATCTCATATGACATATAACTTTTATGTTCTCATAATCGACCAAAAAAAAAAACTGTGTTCTCATATCATTAGTACTCATAAACATTAATATTTGGCGTTTAGAGTATCGACTCAGGCAACATGAAATGAAATCATATACAAGGGCTGAAAGAAAAGAAAAAACATGAAATCATAGTATGCTAAATTAGTTATTAATAATTAGCTAGGTGGTGTCGCCATCCACCGGTTGAGCACTCATGGGTGTACCATAAGGTCTCGAGAGTCTATAGGCGAACCCAAGTAGTAGTACTTGTGGCCTTATATGTAAAAAAACAAAAATTAGGTGCCGATATGTTGCAATTTGCAAGCTCAGTAGTTACGTTCTCTGGAAGTTAGCATTGGATGATACCACTACCAGGGTGGCCAACTAATATACCAACAAGTCAAAAGTCATAACACGTAAATTTTATGCACCCAATTAAGTCAATCCGACCCAAATTGAACTCCCTTTGAACAAAATCCCAATGCTCGATCTGGAGTTCCTATCCTTGTTATTTTTGAGAGCTATAAGTACTACTTCAAACAACACAAGCAAACCATCCCACGTACCAAACTCTTTCATCTATTCATTTCTCTCACAACAAACTACTCACCCAACTTACACAAATATACAAGCTAGACCCATGGCCATGAACATTAATGCCAACAAGACCGTTGTCGCTCTCGTGATGATCCTTTGCGTTACATGTTCATTGCATGGCGGAGTCGATTCGAGGCCTTTGTCGACGCCCCCATCGTTAGGGTTCGGACAATACGAGGATACTCTAATGGGTTTCCTCCCCCGGGCACCTTCTCCTCCTTCAACCTCTTCTCCACCCACCTACATTCCGGGACCAATCGGTGGCCGTTGATTGTTGTTGAAAAGATCATCATTTATAAGCATGAATCTAGCTAGCTAGCTAGCTAGGGCAATATCATTATATGTATCATCAGGAATATTGTTGTCATTGATTCTCGTCAATTAATTAATCATCAATCTCATTAGTCTATGACCATTATTGATATATGCATGCATGCTCTAGTATGGGCCAATAGTGTACGTGGGAAAATATAATGCATATTCTTAGGTCTATTTGTATGAGAAAGACTCATCTAAGAATGAGTCTTTAGGTGAGAAATAGGAATAATTTTCGTCCCTTAGATCATAACAATATGTACGGTCTAGATCTGCTCAAAATAAATGAAAAAAAAGTTGCAAAAATTGTGCGTGTCTTCACTCTCGACCTCCGTCCTCCTCATCCTCTCCTCCGACTCCCCTCTCTTCTCCTCCGACCTGGTCCACGGCGATCCCGGCGCTCCTGAGCGAGCAGACGAACCAGGCCTCCGATCTGGGATCCGCATCCCGAGGCGGCGCTAAAACCGCGAAGAGCGATTGCGCAGCAACAACAGAGGAAGGGATTGTAGGACTACGGCGATTTCTTCCCGGAGCCAAAGCAGGCGGCGTCCTCGATCTACGGAGATGTGGAGAAGAGGTTGAAGATGAGAGGAATCGAAGAGCCGTCCAAGGATTTGGACACTCTGAAGCAGATTCTCGAGGCTCTTCAGTTCAAAGGCCTCCTCCGCCATTGCGAACCGCCGGAATCGCAATTCAAACATGTCGATCACTCGATTGTAGTAGGAGAAGAGGTTGAAGGAGAAGAGGTTGTCGATCACTCGATTGTAGTACGTGATTCTGACTCCATGCATTCAAACATTCAAAAGAATTTGGTTCCACTTAGTTGAATGCTTGTTTTATATTGTAAATCTTTTTGGTTTCTCTTCTTTCTTTCCTATACAGTCAACTATTCACGTTGAAGTTACATGCATTTTGGTAACTCTATAAAGAGCTGTATGCGTGTGTGGTAGTGTTTGGCATGTATATCCAGTCCAAATTTGACCATTGAGTTGCACAAATTTGGCCATTGAGTTGCACAAATATTGATGAACAAATTGACCATAGAATTCAACATATTGGCAATAGAGTTGAACAAATATGAATGAACAAATTGACCATTGAGTTGCACAAATTTGACCATTGAGTTGCACAAATATTGATAAACAAATTGACCATAGAATTCAACACATTGACAATAGAGTTGAACAAATATGAATGAACAAATTGACCATTGAGTTGCACAAACTTGACCATTGAGTTGCACAAATTTGACCATTGAGTTGCACAAATATTGATGAACAAATTGACCATAGAATTCAACACATTGGCAATAGAGTTGAACAAATATGAATGAACAAATTGACCATTGAGTTGCACAAGCTTGACCATTGAGTTGCACAAATTTGACCATTGAGTTGCACAAATATTGATGAACAAATTGACCATAGAATTCAACACATTGGCAATAGAGTTGAACAAATATGAATGAACAAATTGACCATTGAGTTGCACAAACTTGACCATTGAGTTGCACAAACTTGACCATTGAGTTGCACAAATTTGACCATTGAGTTGCACAAATATTGATGAGCAAATTGACCATAGAATTCAACACATTGGCAATAGAGTTGAACAAATATGAATGAACAATTTGACCATTGAGTTGCACAAACTTGACCATTGAGTTGCACAAATTTGACCATTGAGTTGCACAAATATTGATGAATAAATTGACCATAGAATTCAACACATTGACAATAGACTTGCACAAATTGCCAAAGCGAAACAAACTATACGAACTTTCGACTGCTATAAAATATGACATGAATGCAAAATTGATCATAGAGTTGCATAAATAAGCAATAGAGTTGCACAAATATGGTTGCACAAATCGGTCATAGAGTTGCACAAATCGGCCATAGAGTTGCACAAATACGGTTGCACAAATAGGCCATACGGTTGCACAAATCTGGACGCCCGTGTCGTTTTCCGAAAAATACGCCCGTGCCGTTTTTTTCCCTTTTTTTTCTTGAGCCCTTGATCTCTCCTCATCCAATGGCTATGATTCATTCCTATTTCCTACCACAATAATCATTCCTACCGGATCCGGACCCTATTTGTATTACTTTATTGATCAATTTTATGTAATGTTGAGATTGATTTATATTCTATTGATTAAATAAAACATGTATGAATGTGATTTATTTATTTTGAAATTGAGACTCCAGAGCTAGCATTCGATGCGGTGTGTTGAATATATCGTGATACGGTACCGAGTTGGTAATGTAACGCGCCTTGCCGAGCAAGGTACAGTCGATCAAAAGGGATAGGCGAGCAAGCTGCTCGAAGGAGTTCAGGGTTAGGGAGAAAAGAGAGAGATTAGGACAAAGAGATAATTTTTCATTGCTTGATTGAATGATTCTCAAATAACAGGATTACAAAATATATATAGGGAACGATAAAACCCTAATAGCTAATGCTAAACCTAAGGCCCAACAAGCGACCCATTAAATAACCTAAAACCAATAATAATAATTAAAACTAATATAATAACGTATCATATCGTCTCGCATATATCATAAGTTTGAGAATAAAAACTTTGTGTACTTATGTAAGTTTAATTATAGTTTTTCTTCGTTAATTATAGTTTTTCTTCTTCATGAAACAAGAATATACATATTTATGGGTTAAATATATATTCAGGTCCCTAAACTTATGCCTAAAAGTTGTTTAGGTCCATCGACTTCCAAATTTATCAATTTGACACCTCAGCTTAACAATCGAGACCTATTGGATCTTTGATCGATGATTTTCACATGATTCGTTTTGCGGTGTGTAACACACACTGATTCATTAGTAAAATAAACCATATCAACACTGTGTCTCCACGTACGTCAACCAACATAGATAATTTAAACTTACTATATTTAATAAAGGATATTAAAAAAAAATCATATTAGGGTGTCTTATCGGTTGAACTCTCTCAAGCTCATCAAGTCTTCTTCTCATGGCTTCTCTAGCTCCTTCCCGCCTCCAATCTAGCTCCTTGCATCTCTCACAACGCTCCCCACCGCTTTATTTCTCTTCGCACTCTCTCATCTTCAGAGCATACACTATCAAGGGGATTACCCCTTTCCTCTTCCTTATTTTATCCATTTTTTATTAAAAAAGAGGATCCTCTTGATAGTGGGGTAAAAGAGAGGATCCTCTCTTGGGAGAGGAATGGGGTTGATTCCTCTATGGGTAGAGGAATGTGCACATTGGCTTTTGTGCATTCCTCTCCCCATTCACCCAATCAAAATTTGACATGTGTCTCATCTATCAACTACATTCATTTATTTTCATTACAATTTAACATTAACAAATTACAAATAAAAATATCTTGAAAAAGATATTTTAAAACACAAAAAATAAAAAGAATAATTCTTACAAATTTTTTTGGTCTATAAATTGAACCTAATATTGCATACCTTTTTCATCTAAAGAACGACTTAGTCGATCACATTTGGGAGAAGTTTAAGGATTTGGCATCGGATTCAGATTGTGATTAAATTCTTCTGACAATAATGTTGTTATTTGTGCTTAATGTTTTCATTTTAAATCTTATTTTATGTTGTTGTTTGTATTATCTTAATGTTAATCAAGATTTAATTATTAGTAGTAATCAATTTATATTGTCATAAGTAATATATTTTTTTTATTGAATGTTAGATTAATTAATTAATTAATTAAAATCATAAGGAGTGAATAAATCATAAATTGATAATATGAATATGTGGTAAGATATATGTATAAAAAATTGGAAGAGAGGAAAGGAAATGATCCTCATTGTTGTGGGTGGAAATAGAGGAAGAGGAAGAGGAAGAGGAAAGAGTGGGGTAAAATATAGGGTAGGTGAGGTGTCAAAAGGAGGTGATGAGAGAGAAAATAAAGAGAGGATTGAGTCTCCCCTTGATAGTGTATGCTCTCAACCCCCCCAAATCTCCTAATTAAAGGCATAGACTTTTTGCACACACATTTTTGACTTTTTGCACCACGCCATTTGAAGGCGTCGCCGTTTAAAGACGTCATAATATAATAATAGTAAATTTAGGTCGAGAAAATTTTCCGCCGTTGCCCGACGCCGGTGAAAGGCGCCATGGGACGCCGTGAGATGGCGTCGGCCGCTAGCTAGAGTTTGATGTGAGAGAAAAGGTTAATTGTAGGGGATATATGATGATGATGTTGCAAAATATGCATCTGCATACATAGTAAAGAGAGAGAAAGACATTGGAAGATGTATATTGGTTCCTTCCCAATGCATACATAAATAAAGAGAGAGGGGTATCTGACATGGACTTCAATTTGATGTTGACATTTCATCCCTTTCTCTCACTTTTCTTCCTTCTTCCTCGATTCATACTAGTACTCCTACAATCTTGACAGAGTTGAAATGTAAACCGGCCATTAAACTTGCTGAGGAACTAATTAAGCAATATGGTTCGTTAAACTCATGAATCACACTCTCTTACCAACTAATGCTAGCAACCAAGAATACCTAAAAAATAGCAACCAAGAAAGAACTAAACGAACCGAACAACAAACCCGAGGACCCAGCGCCGGTGGAAACAGACCAGTCCTCCATCTTTCCGGGGAGCCTTCACCTAGTGGAGGCGTCGTCCACCACGTTCAGCACCATGTTGCAGGCGGCCACCACGTTCAGTCACGATGCCTTTGACCGGCGTCCCACGACGCGACATTTTTTCCCGTTTCTATTTTTCCGGTAATTTAATTAATATAATATTCATACGCCTTTAAATGGCGACGCCTTTGAATGGCGTGGTGCAAAAAGTCAAAAAATAGTGTACAAAAAGCCGGGACGCTTTCACTAACCAAAGCTTAGACCTTCTATTTCTCTGCTTCTTTGAAAAGGGCTTCGACGGCCAACTGAAGACGGCAACAATCCTCATTCCCCAAGCGACCATGCAATTTCTAACATTACAAAAGTAAGATAGAGCTTCAAAGCCCTATTTTAGCTAGCACTTTCCTCGATCCTCTATCTTACTTTTGTCATTTAGCGACCGTGCAATTTCTAACATGGTTAACTATGACTCTAATAGGATACATTCTCAAAGCATACACAGTGGAAAATCATACAAATTTTAAACTAATTAAATAATATATTATATTTATTTTAATTTAATTTATAGAATAATAATCAAATTAATTTCTTTGAAAAGATAAATTGTTTATTAATATAGTACTTTAAAAGTTAAATAATCAAGGTTACAATTGTATTTAATAAATTAAACTCCCTCACTTTAACTACGGTAATTAAAGATTTTGTTAGATTAGTTTCTCACATGATATTTAGTATATGTTAAAATAATTTCTAAGGTTAATTTATTAAGGTTTTTTAAATTAATTAAATAGTACTTATATTATATCTACAATTTATACTACACATAATAACATAATAACACAAAATCACAAATAATTTTTTGGAGTTCACGTATTTCTATTTTGGGTTCACGTATTTCTATTTTATGTTCACAGTTTACAATTTATAGGTTAAATAAGTTTTTATTTGATTCAAATCCTACTAAATATATACGTTTTGACTAGAGGTCTCAAACAGGTCGGGTCGGGTGGATTCGGGTTCGGTCTTTTCGAGTTCGGGTTGTGTGCGGGTTCAGATATATCGGGTAACAAGTCAAGTCGGGTCGGGTCTTGACAGGTTATTGTTCCGGTTCAGGTCAACCTAATAGGTCAAGAGTTTGAATTTTAATGATTATTAAAATAATCTTATGATTAAATAGTACTATTTAATAATAAAATCTTATTTTAAATAGATGTTTATAATAATATTTTATTTATATTAGTTTTTATAATAAAAAATATTATAATATTTATAAAAACTATATTCATTCTACATATATATAAAAAAATCGGGTCAGTCGACTTGGGTTCGAGTTCAACCCAATTGGGTTCAGCTTTTTCTTTTTCTTGCTACTATTTGGCTCAGGTTTCAAACATAAAAGGTTTTTGTCGGTTCAGATCGGTTTTTTGGGTCGGGTTAGATTTTGACAACTCTTTGACCCTTCTAATATTTTCTTTTTGATTAGTAATAAAGGTCAAACCTAACCCTTAACTCCTTGAGAGACCCTCCTTTGAAAATCATTATCCTTTACTGAAAATTTTAATTTTTCTTTAAAAACTAGACATCTACTCCCAGTGTTGCGTGGAACGGTTATTCAATATTATTTTGGTAGCTTTGTATGATTGTTGTTTATATATATCTATGATTTCAATTGTTTTTTTACATTCAAAAAATATACTATCTTGGTTAAACAATTGAATTGACATTATTATCGTATTTTTGTATTATTAAGATTATAAATTCCTAAATATCAAAAAAAATAACCTTAATCTATAAGTCTATAGTTATAAATCAGACATTGGAAATTCAAAAACTAACTTAATAAATAAATAATGAAAAGAATCTTATATTTTTGTATGATACAACATTTATCTTTTAATAAGTGAAAGTGAGATCTAAATTATTATGATGGAATTATTTCCATAAAATAAATTTCATAATGCATATAGATATAATATAATTCAATAAAATATGTAGTCTAAACTTATAATAAGAAAAATGAATGATTACAAAATAAGTAAATAAAATCGTTCAAGTTGTAGGCCACATCATTTAATAAAAAAATTATTCAATAAGATAATATTTAATATTATCGACGTACTTATCAATACGAGTAACATAATACATTTAACAATGAAAATTTAATTAATTTAATCAGAAATTAATTTAATAAGATAAATTATATTATATATATTATAAAGTAATAACATATAATATTCAATAATAGTATTAAAAGTTGAAAAAAATATATTAATATATAGTATAAACTAACAACAACAATAATAATAAATTTTATGGAATAAATTAATAATTACAATATCATATTAGATTGAATATAGTACAATTTAATTAAATGGAATTCAATTAAGACATTTAATGTGAAAAAATACAAATTTAAATGTAGATAAATATGATAAATAATATATAATAGCATAATAATACATATAGTTTAACATGAATAAATGACTTGAATTTGGGGCAATTAATGACAACATATTCCAACTTTACACGTAGGTTAGATAATTTCAAAACAATAAATCTTCTATGATTTAGAAAAGCTTTGTTATTTTGCCAACATCAAGTAGTTGAGAGGCTCATGCATTTGACCATGTACTTTTTCATTCTTCAAAAGAGGCATACAAGATACTTCTGACTTTCAATTGTCTTACAAGTTGAAAACAAGCCTAGCTTGAAAAGAAACTCATTTTAGAAGTCAATGAGAATAAGCTTGCAGTGCAAAACCAGTAGGAAACTTCGGTTATGTTTCTTTCTGCCCCTATGGAAAGAGACAAATTAAACTCGACTATTTGAAATCCTTATTGATTTGAACTTTGGGTTTGAAACTAAATGTTGAATAAAGGTAGTTGCTAAGTATGACAGTAATTAAGGGGGCAATGACATTTCAAGCTTTGGAAAATCGAGACTCAATTTCCTCATTCAAAGGTTAGAGGAAGAAGAAGACTAAACTCTTCATAAAAGCCATGAGTATTAATTGTATAGTAATAATAAAAAAAAAATTCTATGACGTCTCATGAAATCAAATTCATATCTATTAAGTTATCGTCCGGTTTTCATTCGGATTCCGATACCAATATTTGCATACATACTTTCACTAAAAGAACCACTTTCTAAAATCTCATTTGCCTTGTCCGTCACAATACTAACTTGACCACTTTTTTATGTTGCATGGTCAACTAATGTCGACCGATTCATTCAATTCGGGTTGTGAGAAGTAAGTTGGTGATAACAAGAGCTGCAGTTGAAACTTTTATCAAGCGTTTTATAAGGATAAACTACGGTTTCAAGCTTTAAAGTTTAATTAATATGTTTAGTATTTTATTTAATTTCAAGATGATGTATAGGTGCATTACGTGACATATTTATGTAATTTAAATATAAAAAAAATCATAAGTCTACCATTGTAAATGTTCAATCTCTTTCACGAAAGGTTTAGTAAGAGAAAAAACTATCCAATATTAATGGCATTATATTCTTGTATTGTATTAGCATTAATTACATAATTTGTTCGGATCAAGTCTAGAATGGTTTCAGACTTATAATCCGAAATTATTGACATGTGACATTTCCTATGGGAATGTTGGATGTTACACCTGGAGTGCCATGTATCAATTTGCCAAGAACAACTGGAAGATTCCAACACCTCAAATCTATATCAAGAAGAAGGGGATTTTGTTTCCAATAAGATGAAATATAATACACATTCAATAAATTAGACTGTGTATTCAACTCATGAAAAATTCGAACAACCATTAATAATATTCAAAATTATGTCAAAACATATTAATATTTCACTATGCACATGATAAATTCAGATATTTATGATTTATATACTCGAAATAGTATAGTCAAATTTGTAACAAGTAACGAATGAAAATGTGTGAGGTTTTATTTGATTTTGTCCTAAAATCTAAGTATATTCATTTTTTTCTTAAATTGCACAGTTTTTTTAAACATAGCCTAAAATATAGAAACTTCCATATTTTGGTAAATGCTGTGTTACATTAATGTGATTTCATCTAAATAGTTATAATGTACTCTCTTTTCAAGCCATTGATTTTTTTTTTTGGTCGGGATTTTCAAGCCATTGATGGAGTCTAATCCGATGATTCTTATTGATCCCCCTCCCCCATGATATGATAAACAAATCGATCCGCATTACATAACACTAAAACACATAGTAACATGTCAAATGAATATAAATATCATGCTATTCATATTAAATAGTATTAATATTCATTTTGCGTGTTACATAGTGTTTTAGTTGTTGCTTTATTTTTCTAGTTTGATTTTCCTAATTCACCCCTCATTAACAAAAAAGGTAAAAGTATAATATAATATTGACCAATGATCACTGATGCGACCATGACTAATAAGACTTGGACGCGTTGAGCTTGTCTTTTGGAAGTGCTAGGTAGAAGCAACTTGAGGTTAGGACGGGTGCTTGAACCATTGAATTGACACAAGGCTTGCGTGAGACCGACGAATTGGAATTGAGGGCGAGCTTGGGCTCGAATAGTGAATGCACACCAACTTGAAGGAATGAGGATTGACACTCAACTTATTGACTTGAAATTTCTATTACGCATTGCAATCTAGCAATAACAAATAAAGAACATATAACATTGCAATCTAGCAATAACAAATAAAGAACATATAATATTGCAATCTAGCAATCAATCCTAGAATAAAAGATATGTTAATTATCTAAATCAAACGCGAGTCACACGTGAAGAGGCGTGGCTGCTGATAGGACGCATGTCACGCTAACTCCATAAGGCGTTGGCATGAGGGGCGCACCCAATGGAGCGATGCTGATAGTTGGCGTGCTCTAGTCATGGACAATAGCGAGACTCCACACTTGGGCACTAGGCTCAAGTGTCCCAAAACTGGTTAGGACGTGGGAGATCAAGGAAGATGCGGCATAGAATATAGACTTCGCACGGTTCCTAGCAATTGGCCCATTCAAGCGAAGGCTCAACACTTCCTCCTCTTGAGCAGCCAACATGGGCATGGACGTGGGTGCTTCAACCACGCTATATAGCATTCTTTTGAATTTGAACTAAGATTTTAAGCTCCTATTTACTAATTTGAATTAGGATTATAAGCTCCTGGCTAGTATGCAATTGGTGATAAAGCAAGTGACTCGAATTGACAGGTTTATCTGTCACAGTATTGGGCAGTGACTTCCCATGTTAACTTTTTAATCATTTACAAATTATATGTATAGATTTACGTGCAAAAATCATTTGCAAGTACCTACTGCAAATATCCCTCTTATTATTTTTATTCTATAAAATACGTTACATTCCGGCTTTTTTCATACTGATTGTTTTTTTTTTGCACCGCGTCGTTTTGATGGCGACGCCATCCAATAACACTCTTAATAATAAAGGCAATACAATAATAATTACATTTTTTTCTGGTGTGATGACACTGGATGCCATTAGAAGGTGTTGCCCTACACCATTAAAAGGCGTCACACACTTAACTTAAAATATAGTATTTTTCTGAGAATCCCAATGTTCCATTGAGTTTAATTAGCCTAATTAGCAATTTATACCTGTAGTTTAACCCCTTAATAAAGAATAGGAAGTAATGCATGTTTATCTTATATATAATTATTTTTTTTGGTCAAGAATCTTATACATAATTATTAGAATGAAGAATGACCGGCTGATCGGCCAACAATATATCAATCACAAAATTACATAAGAGGGATCAATTGATGTAGTAAGCAATAACTCCAAACCTACAAATAAGCTAGCATACTACATACGGCGGAGCCAGAAAAAATTGAGAGGGGGGGCGAAGTCAATTTCGTGTGTTGATAAGTAGGACAATACGTTAACATTGATATCTTATTTAAATAATAAAAATTATAACAAATGTAAATACATACTGTATATGATAGGTTAGTTTTTTTATATCAAATATATAAAATAGGTTAGTTTGTAAGAGAAAATACTTCTATATAATAAGTAAATACAATTTCAGTACGTGTGGGAAAATCAAATTCCTTTCTACGGAGTATAACCTAATAGAAATAATGAAGTGTTAACTATTCACAGCCACTGAACCACGTTAATAATTACAAAAACAAATTGCTCAAATTAAAAAAAAAAAAGAAGTGCATTGTACACTACCAGCTCAACTAAAAAAGAGGAACGCTCCTACTTAGTTTCGAACGTTCAACCATCTGCACAGTAGGTGGGCAAAGAACCACTGGGACAAGGGCTTTTAATAGTCTATATTTGAAATTATCACATAATAATAGTATAATTAGAACAGGAGAGAGGGGGCGGGCGCCCCCCTTCGCCCCCCCTCGCTCCGCCACTGTACATACCCATAATTACGTGCATCAACTGTATATATATATGACAGCTAGTCAACTTTTTCGATTCATACTTTTATAGGAGAGCAAAGACGACGGCGACGACGATGGTTGATTGATCGTTCAACAATGGCCACCGGGTGGTGACGGAACGTAGGTGCATGGGGATGGCTTTGACCCGGGTGAAGATCCCCTTGGAAGGATGCTCAATAGAGTATCCTCGTATTGTTGGAACCATAACGACGTGCGCATCGACATTAATGGCCTCGAATCGACTCCGCCATGCAAACAACACATAACGCAAAGGATCATCATGAGAGCAACGGTGGTGTTGTTGGCTTTGATCATGGCCATGAACACTAGTCTAAGTACTAGTATTTATAATGTGTGTGTTGATCGAGCTAGTACGCAATTTGTAATGAAGAAATGGGTTGTGAGATCGAGTCTGGTGTCATAAGCACTAGTCTAAGTACTAGTATTTATAATGTGCATAAACATGAGAAGAATTGAACTCCTTATTTGACTCTTACAAGAGTTCGATCTTGAAAATAAAGATACGGTGGAAACCACGTACGGTTTTGCAGGGAAATTTCCCTACAAGAATTGTAGTGCTCTTTCGACTAAACTAGCTTGCACAAGCAAACTGATAGTCATATTTTTCGTTTTTGAAAAAAAAATAGGTAGTTTGAAGAAAGTTTCAAGGTTGGAATTGTTGAATGGACCTTGACGTAATACTTGGTATATATGCAACTATGCATCAAGAACAGAAATACATAATCGGTCTTTAACGGCAATAGAAATGCCGAAATTGTTCTCGACCAAGAAAATTATTCCGAAATTGTATGCGCAATGGTCTGCATTAATGGCTTATATGTCACGAATCAAAAGTTCAATGTTGAAATGTTAAAAAAAAACTCTCCAAAAAAAACTAAGAAAATTCTAACTAAGTAAAATTCATTAGAACTCTCTAAATACACAACAAGTATTAGCTCTGTTAAAAAGTAATAAAATATAAACTCTCTAAGCAAATAAGATTTATTATAACTTTTTAATATAAATTCTCAACCTATCACCTATATACTCAATGCATGGGTAAGAAAACGATTTTAAAGTTATATTCTATTGATTTTTGTTTGGTTGAAAGTTATATTCTGTTGATTTCCGTGCAAAGATTGAAAATTTTGCATTGTATGTATTTTGGGAGTTTGAATCTAATGGGAAATAAATATTTTGTGAGAATATTAGAATATACACTAATAAGGTCCCATTTGGTATGATGTTGGAATCAAATTGGAATCGGATATCAGAATGGAATTAGGAATCAGAATGAACCATTCCTCAGACATGTTGTTTGGTATACTGCTGGAATGAACCATTCTATATATTATGGTTTGAAAGGTTTATAGTTTTTAGAATTTAAGACAATACACAATTATTAAAACCAAATATGAACACCTCGATTTAAAGAATTTTTTACTGAATATACGATTCGTTTAGTCTAATCGGATCGGATATCTGATTATGAACACCTCGTGCCTAGCGTGCAACCTCATCTTGGCAGGATAACCTCTAGATCTAACTTCCTCATGTCACTCCATGGCTCATAGCATGATAGATTTAGTCCCTTGGCTCATGGCTTGGGCTCGAGCTCTAGTGATGGGACCTTGAGGTAGATCGTCCTTAATGGTGTGCATAGCCTCATCGGCCTTGGACGATGGCATGGGCGTAATCAGTAAAATATCTGAACTTCTTCTAAAGTTATTTGACCCGAAATTCAATTGACCCAGCCTACCCAATTTACATCTTTAACGAACTCACCAAAGTAATTTTATGATCCAAGTATTCAACATAGATTTCCATACAATTATAGTACTAATTACATTTGTTTCTAGATTTCACCACAAAGTCGTCAAAATACAAATTTTGGATCATGTGTAAGCTAGCGAAGTATAAAAGTTATATGTGATATAAGACGTACTGATAAACATTGAATGCACCTCATTCTACGATCCGCATTAAAAAGACATCGTAAAGTGCATTCCTAATTGTTTCATATTTTAGGTTGCATCATAAGTATAATTTTGAAATACACTTTTGTTTCGATGTTTTATGATACACAATGATTTACAATACACTTTTAAGCCTTGTATGCTATGATTCTCTAGGAATGAGGAATGACTAATTACGGTATCGTATTTGGAAGAGAAATATTTAGAATCGATTTCATTTCCAGGAATGACTCATTCCAAGTCTGCAGACTAATTTGATTCCAGCAGAAATTGGAGGGTATCATCCATTCCAAACATTGTAATTCTTCATCTTGAATCCTAAAGTTTATAAACCTTATTTTGCATCTTATATATAATGTTTATTAAATATATAAATGCATAAATTATCGATCCGGACAACGTCGGGTGTAGATATCTAGTTATAAGTATTTTGGGAGTTTGAATCTAATGCGAAATAAATATTTTGTGTGAACATTAGAATATAGACTAGTAAAGGTGTATTGTAAATCATTGTGCATCATAAAAAATCGAAAGTGTATTTCAAAATAAGATGCATACATCGTAAAACATCAAAAGTTAGGAATACATTTTCAACCCACACTATGCACTTGTAAGGTAGACGGTAGAATGAAGCGCATTCACTACAAGTTTCACCATGCTATTGGAGGATTCCACCTTAGTCTTATTTTACACTTGGGCCATATGCCCATATTGAATTACAAACCCATGCCCCGGCCCACCTTTCTGTGTTTTGTTTTAACAATGTTTTTTACGTATTTCAAACCCAGTCTATGCTAAAAGCATTTTCACACAAAATATATATTCCCAAATGTTGTTTATTATCTTCATTTTACACTTGGGCCGTATTATTTTTGACAATTATATATTCCCAAATGATCGAACCTAAGTTGCACGTACGTAATGTTATTCCCGGATCAAGTTTGGTTTGTTTTATCCAATGAGCATTCGCATCTATACTATATATTAAAGCCGGAGAATTTCGAGCCTCCACGTTAACTCTGGCCCCTCTTCATTAACAATTTTATATGTTTTATTTTTCTTATTTATCTAATCATTACTTTTATCTTTTTTCTTACTCATCTAATATCTATCTTTGAAGGCATAATATTTGTATTTAAAATTTCCTTAATTATCTAATCTTTAATGTTATCCTTTTTTATTCATCTAATATCTATCTTTGAATGCATAATATTTGTATTTAAAATTTCCTTAATTATCTAATCTTTAATGTTATCCTTTTTTTATTCATCTAATATCTATCTTTAAAACTATATGATCTATCTTTAAAATCTCCCTCTATAAAAGATACATATTAACTAACTTATCTTTTCAACTACCTTTTTAATCTATTTATGTATGAAATAATTTTAAAAATTCGAATTTAAAAAATAATTTTAAAATGGAAGCCCCTTTTTCTAAATAAATTATATTTTTATCTTTTATACAAAATCAATTTAATATAGTATACTAAATCAGTTATAAAACACTAATATTAACAATTGATTTGGTAAATTATATTTTTAAAATTGATTTATTAACAATTTTTATCTTTGACACTAATATTATATTTATATAATATTCAAAAAATTATAAAACACGAGTCGTGCATGGCACGACGGGTACAGCTAGTTATTATTAATTTCCTTTTGCTTACAAATGACCCAGCAGATTGAAGTTTAATATCTCTCGTAATAATACTAGCTCCATTACACTTGAGAATGATCACACTTTAAGTAAATGAAGATAATAAACAACATCATCAATATAAATTAGGACAAAACTACAAAATGCATGTCAACTCAAAATCAAGAGGAAGCATGTATAAACAAAAAAAAGAACCTACACTCTCTCAAAACTAACTACTTCTCTCCGGTTTAAGGCTGTGAGAGTTAGGGTTTCCTCGCCGGCACCGTGCGAGATTCACCGGTTTTGGATCAGGGCTGAGTTTTCTGCTTGAAGTGGTTTTGGAATTATCTATAGCGACTATGGAGAAAGGGAAGAATCTACATCTAACAGAAGATGAGAGTGCAATCGTGATCGAACCAGAGTTGAACAAGGAGGGGGTTTCGAAGGCGGGATCTCTCTCGTTAGTCGGTACCCTGTTGACAAACAGACCGTTCAACTCCTTTGCTTTACAAAATACGATGAAGAGTGCATGGAGAGCGAGAAAGGGCCTGGTCTGCAGAGAAATCAGTAACAACTTGTTTGTCTTTCAGTTTGCAGATGAATCGGATAAAGAGAGAGTGCTTCATGGAGGGCCATGGGCTTTTGACAAAGCGCTCTTGTTGCTAAAGGAACCAGGTTTGGAACAACCGTCTAAGATGAAGTTTGAAAACGCAGAATTTTGGATCAGATTGTATGATCTCCCTCTGGTGGCAATGACTAAGGAAGTGGCACAGACCATAGGGCGAAATCTCGGAGATCTAATCGAGGTAGATGAATCGGGGTTTCTCATTGGGGGACGATTTATCAGAATTAGGGTTTCGATCGACATTCGCAAACCGTTACGAAGGGGAGTGATGTTAAATCTGCAGGGGAAACTAATGTGGATCGAACTCAAGTATGAACGACTCCCAAATTTCTGTTACTTGTGCGGGAAGTTAGGGCATGTGGAGGTTGACTGTGAAGATGAGGAGGCAAGGACCTATCAGAATGAGTATGGTGATTGGCTCCGTGCTTCGCCTCTGAAAAATGTGTCTGCTCGAGAGGCTATGGAAAGAGCCAAAGAAAAGGAATTGTTAAAACATCTTCAGGCGGCTGAAAGAGGTGATCGTGAAAATTCAATATGCTCTGGTCAGACAAAGGTCAGGAAGTCGCTTGCTGAGATCCTAGAAGCGGACGAGGATGTTACTACTGAGCTTCAGCGGACGGGATTGGAAGGTGACAAGATAGCTGACCAGATTGAATGGGAGAAACTAAGCTTAGAGGATCAAACAAAAGTTCTTGGAGGCAAAGAGGGCAAGGAGGGCAGGGGAGAAGGATCATCGTCTTTAGGAGAGCCCAAAGGTGGGAGTTTGGAGCAGGGATTAGGGGTTGTAGTTTCTTTGAGAGGGATGGAGAAGCAGTAGAATTTAAGTGTGCCTGAATCCGTCCACCCAAAAAGTCCGGTGGGGCATGCTTCAGATGCTCCTGCGAAGCCTAACCGTAATGAAGGTGGTAGAAAATGGAGAAGGCTAGATCGTGTGGGGGGGGGGGGGAGGAGGAAGTCCTACAGAGAAGGAATCAAATTCTGAAGGGAGTAAAAAAAGAGGTGCAAACTCATTGGAAGAGAGTTCAGTTGAGATGGAGATAGAGGTTCCAAGTAGACCTGGCAATTCGGGTTGTTCGGGTCAGTTTGGATCGGGTTGTTCGGTTCGGGTCAGTTCGGGTCAAATAGTCATTTTGGGTCTTGTTCGGTTCGGTTCGGTTCGGGTTCGGGTTCGGATGTTGTTCGGGTTCGGGTCTAGTTCGGGTTCGGGTCGTTTCGGATCGTAATATTTCGGATTTGTTCGGATCGGATGTTGTTCGGTTTTGGGTCTAGTTCGGTTCGGGTCCTTTTCGGATTGCTTCGAATCGGATCATTTCGGGTCGGGTCAATTCGGATTCGGGTGTTATTTGGATTCAGTTTTTAAAAAAATTTATAAGATCACCCGCAACGGTGAGTTTTTAACGTAGAAGGTTTAGACACTTTAATGAGTATTTTAATGTGTCTTGTAATAAAACATAGTTAATACATATTATTGACAAAGATTTAGATGTAATTTCTACTTAGTTAATTAAAAACATTAATTACTATTTATATTATAGACATACACATACGTACGAGAAGAACAAATTACAACTCCAAAATGGGTCTAACAACTACGCATGAAACAAATTACAAGTTTACAACTCTAAGATTTAGATGTAATTCTACATTTGGGCTTTTTAGCCCACTTACAACTCCACCCTTTTACAATTACCCATGAACCATGAAACAAATTTTTATTTTTTATTTTTAGTAATTTATCATTGGTAAATTTACTAAATTATAAACACCTTATTAATTTTAATTAAATATTTTAAAATTATTAATATGAATATTTTATTATGGACTACACTTTCTTAGATGAATTTTTTTCGAGTTTTGAACTCCAAACCTTGGAATTATTAAAGGAAGAGATTACCACTATGGTATTGGTGTCATTTTGATTTTGATTGCATATTGTTAAATTATATAGGAAATATTACAATAAAAGCTAATTGAGCATTGAATGAGGAATGTTACTTGTGTTTATAAAAATATTCTAATAAAACTATACAGTATGCTATTTCCATTCTATTTAAGGTTTAGGGTTTAGGGTTTGGTGGTGTCGACTGTAGAGTTTAGAAATATTGTAAATGATCGGCTGTTCGAAACTCCACCTCTTATAAAACTATACAAGACGTTATTTCCGTTAATGTTTAGGGTTTAGGGTTTAGGGTTTATGTGTTAACACCCATATTCTATTTATAAAACTATACAATATGTTATTTCCATTATATTTATAAAGATATTCTAATACTAAGATATATTTCATTTGTTAAACTATGTAAGTCTTTAACTACTAAAACTATACAATATGTTGTTTTAGATGGAAACATCATTCTTTATGTTTTAAATATAGTCTTTCTTGATTAATATGATATTTAACCCTTATTGTAATATGTAAAAGCTAAACTTAAGTTACATACTTGTTAAGAAAAAGAACGGAAGTTATTTTTCATGAAAGATATTGTTAAGAAAGGTAGTTAACTTGAAGATGATATAATTGTATTAAAAAGTAAAGATAATTTATATATTAAAAAGGATAGAATAGTTTATCAAAACTTTATTGTTTGCATATTGTTAAATATATAGGAAATATTACAATAAAAAGGATAAACACAAGTTACAGTCCTCATTTAATGTCATTTTGATTTTGATTGCATATTGTTAATTATATAGGAAATATTGCAATAAAAGCTAATTAAGCATTAAATGAGGACTGTAAATTGTGTTTATATAGATATTATAATAAAACTATATAATATGTTATTTCCATTCTATTTAGGGTTTAGGGTTTAGGGTTTACTACCCATATTTTATTTATAAGAATATTGTACATGTGTTTGTCACCCATATTCTATTTATTAAACTGTACAATATGCTATTTCCATTGTATTTATAAAGATATTCTAATAATATGATATATTTCATATGTTAAACTATGTAACACTTACTGTAATATACAAAAGCTAAACTTAATAACTTAACAACATACTTGTTTGAGTAATAATGTCAAAAAACATAGGTCGGCTTCTAGATAAATTATCTAAAGACGGTTTCTTAGGAGAATTTAATGAGGGATCGAGTTTAGTTTCACTTTCGAGTGACGATATCTCCGAGACTTCGACCCGATCTAACCCGCTTACCTAATTCGCACACGTGATAATTTAATTCATTTTAATACATATAATGTATTAGGGAGTATGTATTAAATTAATGCATAATATAATATATATAATATTATAGTTTTCTTATTTTATTGCTATAGTACTATAGTAACCCTAATTCGTATTTGCATTTTAATATATACTTTTAAATTTTATAAAATCCCCCCAAATTTATTTTCCATAAAAATATTACAACATGGAAACTCAAAAAACAAAGAGCGCTTAACTTTGGCGCCCGATATTCCCGCCAACCCACATCTCTTCGCGGTTTCCCCAAATCCCATTTACAAACAGAGAAACACCGAAGAACAATCCAACCCAAACCCTAGATCTCCATCAAACGCTCAATTCCATTTCCCATCCACCAGTTTCTGGAAACCTCCCCCAAGGCAAGATAGACAACAAAATGGTGGTCGCCCTAGGTCCGGGAAAGTTCTACGAGAGCTGCCTCCCGAGGCCTCGTTTCTACACCGACCTCAAATTCAGCGACGAGAGGGTCGATCCGCCGGCGACGATGCTAGATCCGCTGCTCTCTTGGGCCACCGACGCTCACTGGTCCATGGGAGGCCTCAGCTACAAGCGCCTCTGTCTCCACGGCTGGATCGAAGGCAACGTGAAGAAGCTCCAGAAGGAGAGGGAGAAATCAGAGAAGAAGAGGCATCCGAGCTTTACTCCGATCGCCGGCCTCGGCGAAGACGAGCCGGAATCCGTCCTCCAGAAGATGGATCTCATCTTCCCCGACGGCAAGTTTCTGGCGAGAGGGAAGTCCGACGTCGACGGGATCTTCGATCCGCCTTATTACGAGTGGTTCCAGTTCAACAAGGTAAGCAGTTGATCGATTTCGCGATTTAGGTTTTCTGTCCCTCTTTTCGGAGATCGATTTTGGTTTTTTTGAAAATTTTGCAGGAGTTTACGGAGTACACGAATTTCACAGTGTTTGGAGTACATCGAGGAGTGCATGATTAAGCGCGGACCAATTGATGGCATCCTTGGCTTCTCACAGGTCTCCGATTTTCTCATCCCTCCATTTTTTGGGTAATTGAACAAACTGAAATTGATTCTTGCTCCAGTTTTTGTATATCTTTGCAGACAAATTGTTCTTTGACAAATTGTGTTTTTGGAGCAAATGGTAATCTGAATTGCGAATGTGATGAACTTATTCAGGGAAGGAAGATTTCTTGAGACCATAGGGAACAGAGCTGATACAGTCATGTGTGGATCCAGTGGTTGTTCATCATCCTAAAGGCCACACTGTGCCTAGAGTAGGTCAGTTTTCTCAGACTTGCTTAAAATCCGTTCTAACTTATGATACTCTCATCATGATACACATACTGATGATATATGTGGAGATAATTGCTGATGAGCCAAAATATGTATGTAGGTGATTATTCCTGAGAGCAACCTACTCATGATTTCTGCTGATAGAACTATAGAAGGTTTAGTTTTTCAGTTCGTTTTCAGGCAAACCATACGTTTTCTTATTCTTTCATGGCGATTTGTTCAGAGCAGGACTGAAGTTAGAAGCTGCAATTGAGCAATTGGGTGTTGATGTAGAGGGCAAAGTTCCCCTTGATTCAGGATTGTCCACCGCCCACCGGAGGATTCACTGATTGCCTTCTTCAACATGGTACTTCATTCGTCTATGGAGTTGATGTCTGTCGGCTATGGACAGGTATGATGATATGATGGTTTTTGTTGTTTCATTGTAAATTCTATATTTATGAAGTATTCAGCCTTTTTAGTGTGGATTGGATGATTTTCTTGAGCTGTGTTGTACCTATTATGCTGAGAATAGGTGGCGGAAACAGTCCGACGAGATGAAAGAGTCGGTGTTATAGAGAGAACAAACCTAAGATATGTAGCGGAACTTCCCCAGAAAGTTGATTTGGTGACTCTGGACCTTTCTTTCATTTTCATACTATTGGTGAGGATCTACATTCATGTTTTGTGTCGACACAAGATTATTGTTTTGTTTTGTTTTGTTTTGTAATGTACTATGTGAAATAGGCACATGATCTGTTACAGCCTCTATACATTTCTCCGTGTTGTTTCCCGTTTTTTATCTCCAACATAGAGAGCCATTAGTGTGCTAAGCAAATCAACTTAAGCCTGATTAAACAAAATTAATGCTCCGAATGATTGACACTATACAGGGCAATTGAATCCCAGGTGGTTGTCTCCAAAAAAATACAATGCTATAATAATAGTAATTGATTTGTCTTTATCTTTGTCCCTAGAATGCACTAATATAATTGATACATTCAAATAAAATATTTAACATGTGAAGTAAAAAACATAAATTTGTTCGGTTCGGGTGCAGTTCGGTTCGGGTCATTTTGGTTCAAGTTTAGTTCGGGTCAGTTCGGTTCGGGTGCAGTTCGGTTCGGGTGCAGTTCGGTTCGGGTCAGTTCGGTTCAGGTTTAGTTCGGGTCAGTTCGGTTCGGGTGTTGTTCGGTTCGGTTCGGATTCAGTTCGGATTTGGATCGTGTTCGGATTGTTCATTTTTCGTTGTTCGGGTCCAATTTCGGGTTCGGTTCGGGTCGGTTCGGTTCGGGTTTCGGGTTCGGGTCACTTTCTACCGGGTCTAGTTCCAAGCGATAGGGATGTGAGGAAAAAAAGAAATTTGGATGCTAATAATTTGGAGATATCGGCAGGGAAGGACGAGGGCCTTCCTTGCCGGAAGCCATGAGTATTATAAGTTACAATTGCCGGGGACTGGGGAAGGCCCGCGCAATTGATCGTCTTGCCGAATTGGTGAGAAGGGAGTCCCCTAGCATTTTGTTTCTCATTGAGACAAAATGTGATAGAAAGAAGATGGATAGTGTTAGAAGGCGGCTGGGGTTTCAAAACTGTTTTGCGGTGGATTGTAGGGGTCGGTCGGGAGGTTTAAGTCTGCTTTGGGAAGAAGGGATTGACCTTAGTATCTGTACATATACTTTCCATCACATAGATGCTGAGGTTAAGTGGGGGAGCAATCTGAATTCGTGGAGGCTTACAGGCTTGTATGGATGGGCTAAAAGCGAAGAGAAACGACATACCTTTGAGCTGATTCGCAGGTTAAATGAGGAGGATCATCAGGGATGGGTATGTCTAGGAGACTTTAATCAAATTTGGAGCATTGAGGATAAGGAGGGAGGGAATGAACCTGACTTTGGGCTGATTACTGAGTTTAGATCTGCAATGAATGATTGTGATCTTAACTTGATTGAATACACTGGAAATAGGTTCACTTGGGACAATGGCAGAGAGGAGGAGGAGCTAATCCAGGAAAGACTTGATCTGGCCTTCTGTAATGATGTCTGGAAAGAGTGGTTCCTGGAAGCTCAAATTGCTCATTTGGAAAGACGGGGTTCAGATCACGTGCCAATTTTACTGTCTTTAGAGGAAAGGGAGGTTGATGAAGATAATCATAGACGAATCAGACCCTTCAGGTTCGAGGCTATGTGGCTAGAAGACGAGGGATGCAATGAGGTGGTGAGAAATGCGTGGGAGAACCCAGGGAGTTCGGGGGTGGAGTCGGGCATTTTGGGTAAAATCAGTCGGTGCTCGGACGACCTGAAAGATTGGGATTATCATCATTTTGGTAATGTCCACCGAGAGTTAAGAAAGGTCCGAGAAGAGTTGAGGTGGTTAGGGAAAACTGGTTGGAGTGGTGATTTGATCAGGCGTAGGAAAAGTCTCGAGGCTAAGGAGCAGGAGCTTATGAAGCGCGAGGAAATTCTGTGGTACCAAAGAGCTAAAGCAAATGAACTACGGTGGGGTGATCGTAATACTCGGTTCTTCCACTTAAAAGCGAATGGTAGACAGAAGAGAAATAAGATCAGCAAGTTGCTTGATGAGAACGATCGGCCTTGGAGGTCATTTGAGGGTAGAGCCAATGTCGCTATTGATTATTTCCAAAACCTCTTTAGAACGAATTCTAGGCTTGATCCAACGTCGGCTCCTCAAGGAATCGAGCCTATTGTGACCGAGGAGGATAACGCCGAGCTCTTGCGTCCTTTTACAGCGGAAGAGGTAAAAGTTGCTCTCTTTTCGATGCATCCCACAAAATCTCCGGGTCCTGATGGTATGCCAGCTATTTTCTACCAGAAATACTGGCATATCATTGGGTCGGATGTTACTTCCTTTGTGCTCTCTTTTCTTAATGGCTCGGAAATGCTGTCCTCTTTGAATCATACTTTTCTAACTTTGATACCCAAGATCAAGCAGCCTTGTAGGATGAAGGATCTCCGCCCAATTAGCCTGTGTAACGTTCTGTACAAGGTGATCTCAAAAATCTTGACGAACAGGTTAAAAGGCTGTCTGTCGAAGGTCATTTCGGAGTGTCAAAGCGCTTTTGTTCCGGGGCGGCTAATCACTGATAATGTTCTCGCTGCATTCGAAATCTTCCATTACATGAAAGCTAAGCAAGGCGGAAAGGAAGGTTACTTAGCGTTGAAATTGGACATGGCTAAGGCGTATGATCGGGTGGAATGGGGCTACTTGGAGTTCTGTATGCGTAGATTCGGTTTCGCTGATGGCTGGATTTAGCTGGTTATGAAATGTGTTACGTCTGTGACTTTCTCTGTCCTGATCGAGGGATGTCCTACTCAATCCTTCGTTCCGCAACGGGGGTTACGGCAGGGGGATCCCTTATCGCCTTTTCTTTTCCTCATCTGTGCTGAAGGGCTGTCAGGAATGCTAAAAGCAAGTGAGTCTGCTGGTAGAATCAAAGGGATAACCATTGCCAGAGGTGCCCCGACTGTCTCCCATTTGTTTTTTGCCGACGATAGCATTGTATTTACTAAAGCTACTTGTCAACAGAGCAGCGAAATCGTCAATATACTTCGTGCTTACCAAGACGTGTCCGGTCAACAAGTCAATTTTAGTAAATCAGAGCTTTCGTTCAGCAAGAACGTCCAGGAGGCAAGAAGAGCAGAAATCCGGCAAATCTTGGGTGTAAAAGAGGTAAGCAAACATGAAAAGTATCTTGGTCTACCGACTATGATTGGTAGATCGAAGATGGTGATCTTTGGTCAGATTAGGGAGAGAGTCATGAAAAAATTGGGCGGCTGGAAGGAGCGGAATCTGTCGCGCGCAGGAAAGGAGGTTTTGCTAAAATCGGTGGTTCAGGCGATCCCGACGTATGCAATGTCGTGCTTTGCTTTCCCGGATAGTCTCTGCGAGGAGCTAGAACGAATGATGTGTAATTTCTGGTGGGGATTCTCGGATAGCAAACCGAAGATGCACTGGCAGTCTTGGAAAAAGATGTGCTTACCAAAGGACAAGGGTGGGCTTGGTTTCAGGGACCTGAAGAATTTCAACAAAGCTCTTCTTGCTAGACAAGGCTGGAGAATTACTCAACAACCGGATTCTCTACTATGTCGAATGCTGAAAGCTAAGTACTTCCCTAATTCTGACTTCTTCAGTGCTGGTCTGGGTCATCGGCCTAGCTACACTTGGAGATCAATTCTGAAAGGGCGAGATGTGTTGATCAGGGGGTCTTACTGGAATGTGGGTAATGGTTCTAATCTCTTGATTTGGACTGACAGGTGGATTCCTCGGCCTTTGGGTTTTAAGGTGATCTCTCCCATTGGCACGAATAATCCGAATGCGAGAGTTTTAGACCTTATCGACTGGAGTAGGAATGTTTGGCGTGAGGATATTGTAAAGGAGATGTTCCTTCCATGTGATGCTGAGTTAATTTTGAATCTGCGACTTGTTGATGCTCAGGTGCAGGATGAACTTGTGTGGTTTTATTCCAAGGATGGGTTTTTTAGCGTCAGGTCTGCCTATCACCTTCTGGTTGAGGACGAGCTCTCTTCTACGAAAGCAGGGGGATCTTGTTCGTCAACAAAGCCTGCATCGTTGTGGTCGAAGTTGTGGAAAGTTCAGACAGTTCCCAAGATCAGAAACTTTCTCTGGAGGACCTGCAAAACTGTCATTCCTGTGAGGAGCAATCTTAAAGCAAGAAAAATCACAGATGACTGTAGGTGTGATGTATGTGGGCGTGATGAATCTGTGGTTCATGCCTTGTTCCAGTGCAGGGTGGCTAAAGAGGTGTGGAAGTCTGATATGGAGCTTTACAGGTTCTCTCATCTGCAGTTGTCTTTTATGGAAATCTTTGAGATAGCCTGCAAGCAGCTGGATAAAAACCTGATGTCGAGATGGGTGGCGATTCTTTGGGGCATTTGGAGTGCTCGTAATAAACGCATCTTTGAAGGAATTGTTTCTAATGCCTCTGATATCTTAAGTGCGGCTGATTTGCTCTGTAATCAGCTCAAAGCCTTCGAAGGGCCGGTATTACAGCAGGTTCTTTCTAGCCCTGGTAGTTCTTCTTGGGCAGGGCCTGAGGAGGGCTTCATTAAGTTTAATTCAGATGCTTCAGTTGTGGAGAATGGTAAATGCAGTATAAGTTTTGTTGGAAGAGATGCAGCTGGCGAGGTGTGCTCTTGTGGTGCTCGCACTATTCAGTTGACGGGGAATGTGGAGCTTGCGGAAGCCGAAGGCCTATTGTGGGCTGTCTCTATTGCGATCGAGATGGACATTTCTCATGTTGTATTTGAGACGGACTGTTTGTCTCTCTTCTCAAAAATCAGCAACTCCACGCCTTGGAGGGGAGAGCTTGGACATATTCTTGCCAGGATCAAGTTGCTGTGTGAAAGGTTTGAGGTGTGCAGATGGTCTCATGCCAGACGTACAGCTAACATGGCAGCTCATTCTTTAGCTATTTCTAATTTGGACTTTTGCTTTGTTTTCCCTTGTTTAGAGTTGTTGCCTGTTGAATTTCAAACTGCTGTTTCCTCTGATTTATGCAATGAATGAGTGAGGGGTTTTTTGGGCTCAAAAAAGAAAAGAAAAGAGGAAGCATGTACACATCTACATAACTATCTCCTTAATTACATTAGTACGTAGCTTAATTGTATGGCTGATTAACTCTATCACTAAGTACATTCATCATTTGCCATAAATGGTCTCTAAATGTATATATATTCAGTAGAATTAATCAAGTGCATTTCCCACCGCCGCCGGTTGAAATGAAGGTGCAAGGAGAACTTGTCGACGACGCTGGCGGACTCCCCTTGGGTAACGATTCGAGGATCGTCTTCATGTACATCCTAAGCCACGACGACTCATGTTCCTCCAACGGTCGAATGGCCGCTCCTAAGCTGAAGGTGGCGCATAGAACGCAAACCACCATTATAAACACCAGCAGAGTGCTTCTTTTGCCCATCACCAAAGCTATCATCTTTTTTGGTATGACAAAGCTTGTATGTATTTGGCTGTTGTTTTTGCAATGTGGTGGTCATAATGGAAAAGTGAGTTTATATATATAAGGAGTTTTGGTCAGAAGTTATTGCAATGAAAATGGACATATAGCGGCTGGTTGAGAATATTTCTA
This sequence comes from Polygonum maritimum, assembly GCA_963924305.1. Classification (NCBI taxonomy): domain Eukaryota; kingdom Viridiplantae; phylum Streptophyta; class Magnoliopsida; order Caryophyllales; family Polygonaceae; genus Polygonum; species Polygonum maritimum. The sequence goes on along the minus strand of OZ002737.1, from coordinate 13,346,907 downwards.
TGTTTTGACTTGGTAATGATCGAACCGAGTGTTCATGTTTGAGGAATTGTAAAAATCAAACCACACGCTATATTCAATTTGAATGCCATCTTAATTTGGTTGTTGTTTTTAGCTACAAAATCTGAAGTCTCAAGGAATTACATTAATTTATTGGGTAATAATAATTAGTCAAAGTAAAGTAAAGTCAGTGGACGTCGTAGAACGTATATGTTGAAAGAAAACAGAATATTTACTTGTTCAAGTTCAACAATCACGAATTGACAAAAATCAAGAGGACTGAAAATCGAAATAGTATGTATGAGAACGTGAGTTACGTACTAGCCAAGTCAACAGAATAACAAGGCTGAACAGTATTCAACGATCGCATGTGATATTGATCCCAATTTAAACGGATATGGTGACCCAAATAAAATGGGTCACTGATTATCTCCATTACCCACTTTAACTAAGCCTGATCCTGACATTGCATTAGACGCTACCTGATCGAATTGAACGTGCGGATAGTTTAAAATCAACTGGTTTGGCGAGCCGGTTTACAAAAAAAACGGCTCATTAATTGGGATAATCAAAAAAGGAAATTTTGGAGGTGCGGGGAATCGAACCCCGTGCCTCTCGCATGCGAAGCGAGCGCTCTACCATATGAGCTACACCCCCTTGATGTCCTCCTACCCACATTTTCTACCTTGTACTAAACATCTTCGAAGATGTCATTAAAATCACACGGTAAGATTTGTATGATCACTTATTAATTATTTAAAATCATCTAAGATGTGATATTCTGTATAGAGATATGTGTGCGCACTCCTTCAAATACTAATTAAAGTCCAAATCCCAGAATTTAGAAACTAAAAAATACAGAAATTTTGGATGAGAGCAATATTGTATCTAGAAATTTTTTTTTTTTTTTTTGAACCGGTGAGAATTAGGACATCCACCAATTATGGGGGGCGTCCTAGAGCATCCTGTCGGATGAGAACAAGTAGTTCTTGATGGTTACTGATAACTTCTCCTGGGAGACTGTGGCCCATTTTCGCTATTTTGTCGGCCACAGTATTATAGAGCCTACCCACGTGAGAGAAGCGGACAAATTCGAATCCTTGTAAAGATACGATAAGGTCAGAAATAATCCTTTCAATTTCCCAAGGACATTGTCTTGATCCCTGGGCTGCCTGAATAACCGTGATATTATCGCCTTCAATAAATAGTTTTCGAATATTCCTGTTTAGCGCTTCCTTAATACCATCTCGGAGGGCCAGTGCTTCTATTTGAAGGATTGACATATCGCCATATTTTCTAGCTGTTACAGATATCGGATTGCCACACCAATCTCTCAAAATTGATCCAGCCGATGTGCTTCCATCAGACAATTTTGATCCGTCAAAGTTCAGTTTAACAAATCCTTGAGCTGGTTTATGCCATTTTATCGCTTTCTTTTTCTTAAGGCTATAAAAGTTGTTTTTGATTCCGACATTGTCTTCCTCTTCCTCTTTCCATCGTTTAGAGCGTTCCCACGATTGTAATTGAGTTCGTATGTATAAGGTAAGATCTGAAATAGGGTCATTTTGTGCTTGTTGGAAGACCAATTTATTCCGTTGGAACCAGATGCTCCACCAAATCACTGCCAGTTCTGAGAATCCGTCCATTCCTAATTGCTGCCTAATTTCGAACAGAATTTGTCGTGGACTTTTGTTTATTGGGTCATAGTTTCGAAGAGTTTGTTCTAGATTAGGATTTATATTCCTTGTTATTTTCAAAGTGTGTGGACACCTTATTAGGAGATGACTCGAGTCTTCATATACGCAATTACACATCAAACAGCCGCCTGGGGTTGCTATATGGTTTTCACTAAGTCTTGCTTTGGTTGGCAGTCCGTTCATGTCGATCTTCCACAAGAAATTCTTTACTTTGGGGAAAGTATCCAATTTCCAAATCCAGTTGTTCAAGCTAGGGTTCTGTAAATCCATTTTAGTTATCAGTTTAATGGCAGATGACGTCGAGAACCATCCGTTTCTACTTGGGGCCCAAAAGAGCCGATCTCTTATGGGATTATTAGGAATTTGAACTAATTGTATCTTCTCTACAATGTGTCTAGGAAGTACTTGTTGCAATTCTTCTACTTTCCATTTCTTCTCGTGCGTGATGAAGTGACCTACTGTAATATGTTCATCAATAGTTTCTTGATGCAAGGCATGATCATATAGGGGTTCATGCAAAACCCAATTATCTTTCCAGAAGTTTATTGTTTGACCATCCCCTAATTGCCATATTAGGCCTTGGTTAAACTCTGTTCTTAGATTCATTAACTTTTTCCATTGCCATGATGAGTTAGCTTTGACTTTATAGGAGTCAAGAGTGTGTCCTCGTAAATACTTTTCTGATATTGTTCTAACCCATACATTGTCTGGATCAGTGAGAATTTTCCATAAGAGTTTCATCTGAAGGGCTTTATTCACGTCTTCAGTTCTCCTAATTCCTAGGCCTCCATATTGTTTTGGCTTACTTATCCTGTCCCATCCTATGAGTGGTTTATGTTGACGATCCTTATTCCAAAAGAAACATCGGTTGGTTACGTCTAATTCATCATGAATATGTTTTGGGAGCATAAAGCTTTGCATCAAATAGTTAGGCTTCGCGGCTAAGTTTGATCTAATCAAGATTGTTCGTCCTTCTTGAGACAGCGTGTTAGCTTTCCATTTAGTAAGTTGTTTCTGCACTTTTCCCACTGTATCATGGAAGGTTTCTTTATTAGTTCTACCATTAATAATAGGACAACCTAAGTATTTTTCCAAGTTTGTCATCGAACTCACTCCTAGAGTATGTTGAATCTGTAATTTTTTCTGGTTATCTACTCTTTTCGATGTTTGAAATGCTGACTTATGATAATTTACTTTTTGCCCAGACACAGCGCTATATTCTTCAATAATACGCTTCATTTCTATGCATGCTTTTTGGGTGGCTTTAGAAAAAATAATGATATTATCAGCAAAAGCCAAGAAGGGAATCCTTGTTCCTCCACGAGTAATTGGAAAACCAATTGCATTCTTTGGATCAGCACAGGCCCGTTGGAGTTTTCTCGCTAGAATTTCAACACTGATCACGAATAGGAAGGGTGACAGGGGTCTCCTTGTCTAATTCCTCGTTCCGGTTTAATAGGTTCTGTAGGACCGTTATTTACCAACACAGAGAATGAGACCGTGCACACACATTCTCGTATCCATTCTATAAATTTATTATCGAAGCCAAATCTTTCCATTACTGCGAATAAATAGCTCCAATCTACCCTGTCATATGCTTTTTCCATATCCAGTTTTACTGCCATCCACCCGTCTTTTGCCTGACTTCCTCGAAAGGAATGGAATATCTCATGTGCAATAAGTACATTGTCTTGAATTGATCGGCCTGCCACAAATGCACCTTGGAGAGGGTGAATTGTCTTAGGCATAACGCGCTTCATTCTTTCTGTCAAGATTTTTGCAATGATCTTATACACTGTGGTACACAAGCTAATTGGTCGGAAATGATTCGTCGTAGTTGGGTTATCTTGTTTGGGGAGCAGCGATATAAATGTGTGGTTAGTTTGTTTCAGCAATTTTCCAGAGTGAAAGAAGCTTTTGATTGCCTTAATTACAGATGGACCTACGATATCCCAATATTTTTTATAAAATTCTGCAGGCATCCCGTCAGGGCCTGGTGATTTGTCTGAGCCAAACTGCCACACCGCGTCCTGAATTTCCTTATTTGTAACCGGTTTCGTAAGATGGGTGTTGTCTTCCTGAGTTATTTCTTGGTTTATTAGTGTTAAGTATTCCTGAGTAAGAATGGGATTCACTGGCTCTTTCGTGAACCGTTTGCAATAATCATTTCTTATCTCACGGGAGATGTTTTCCTCTCCTACTATCATCGTTCCATCGCTTGTAATGATTGATCTGATTATTTTCCGGTTCCTTCTTCCTGTTGCTATTTTATGGAAGTATCCTGAATTTGAGTCTGTGAGTTGTATATGTTTTGTCTTTGCTCGTTGTTTCCAATATGTCTTATGGTAATTCAATATGCATTCCTTCTTTCTTAATAGTCGCAGTTGTTTTTGCACCAACGCAGGTTGTGGAGATACAATAATTTGTGCTTGAAGCGCTACAAGTGTTTCCTCAATTTCTCTGAGCTGTTCAAAGGTGTTGCCTAGCGTTCTTTTCTTCCACAACTTAGCATGAGCTTTAAGAAGTTGCGTTTTCTTCATTATCTTGAACATGTTCGATCCTTGGAATTCCACTCTCCAAGCTTGTTTTACAACATTTATAAAGTCTTTTCTCTGCATCCACATCTTTTCTAGCTTGAATGGTTGGGCCTTGCTCATTTGCCCATTTATCAACTCTAGTGAAATTTTACAATGATCCGAGGTTGAGAAAGCATGGTTATACGTTCTAATGTTTGGGAACCACTGAAGTATGTGATCACTTACAAGGACTCTGTCAAGCTTTTCATATATGTTATTAATTTCTGTTTTATTTTTTCTCCATGTAAATTCATTTCCGGTTGTCGGTATACTTCTTACGTCGCATATGTCCTTTAGTCGTGCAACTTGCTCAAAGCGGCTTGGCTCAGAAAATACTCCGCCCTTCTTCTCGCAAGGCTCCTCAATGTCATTTAGGTCCCCAATAAGTATCAAAGGAAGAGAAATACTATTTACACATTGTGCAAATTCTATCCAAAATTCATCTTTTTGGTTTTCATTCGGAGGGGCATAGATGAAACAAATTGCCATTCTATAACTTGTTGTTTGGTTTACATACTTAAGTATGATATATCTAGGTTTTTGTATTAGCACAGTTACTATTTCACTAATAAGTTGATTCTCTTTCCATAAAACACATATTCCTCCAGCTCTCCCATCTGCTGGCGACCAGATTAAATTATCAAAACCCGCTCGTCTCCAAACTTGATCACTCGGGATTCTGTCAGTCTTAGTTTCTGCAATGGCCATTATTTGCACCCTTTCAATTTTACAAAACGAATCTATTTCAGGCCAAAAAGACTTTCTACCAATCCCCCTACTATTCCAGAATGCAATTTTCATTTTAAACTAATACCAAATGCAATCCTAAGATCCCCATGGACCTGATACATAATTTCCTAAAAGTTTGAACATTTGTAATCTTTCTTACTCTAGCACCCAATGATGTGATAATTTCCTTTCTGGTCTCAAACCCTGTCCTAACATTCCTTAATTCGGAGTTTTGACAACAGCACTTAATTCTCACATAGTTACTCTTGGGAACAAATACACAACACTTGAAATTGTTTAAACAGTCTCTTGAGTACAAATTCATTTTTCTTATATATAGCAGAAATGCTTCATTTGCATAAGAGCTTATAACTTGAAAGACTAAGTTGTTAGTAAAGCAGCTTGGTTGACTTAGAGTGTAGGTTGATGCTTTCCCCATGAATTTCTCTTGACTTGAGTATTTCTTGTGTCTTCCTCCTCGCTTCTTTCTTTCTGTACTACTGATTCCATACACCTTTCCTGATAGATCATAATTTTCCCTATAGGGGCCATTTGTATGGTTAAAACATCCTACATCACACAAGCTCAAACATGAGTAGCAAGGTAACCTAAATTGGACAGAAATTGCACTATTCCAGTTTGGCGTCACATAAGCATTCCACATAAAGTTAACACTGTAATTGATCAGGGATAACTTTGTGGACCAGCTTAAGATAGAGATATCCTGCAGGTTTTGATGTGCATGCTTACTTTTAAAATGGTATCTTGGCCTATTTTCACTTTGCTTCCCATTTTCCATACAAGTTTGGTTCTTAAATGCCTGTTGCTTTGTCCTATACCTGATTTTCCTATGTAAAAACTGAGAGTGTGCATAATAAGGTCGTCTAAATACCTTGAGATATCGTGTGCTTCTGGGCTTTTGCCTGGATTTTGGACCAGTCAGTGCAAAAGCTAGAGGTTGGATTCCATATTTAATTATGCTGGTGTCTGTTACAAGCCCACCCTTCCTCTCTTTCTTGCTCAAAATTTTGTACCTTGACATAACAGCCTCTGCACCAAGAGTAATGCAGATCGTATTGTAGTTAAAGTGTCCTGTAAAATTGGCGAAAAGGTTGAGCCAGGTGATTCCTAACCATTGTATATTTATTCCATAGGACATTTGAGGACTATAGTGTTCATTCCAATTTGCATACAACGTTATTAGGCTGTTATTTTGCACCTGGAATTCCTCAAATCCCATAATTATGACAAAGATATTATTGGAGGCATCTAAATTTAGGATGTTGTTAACTTCCTTAAGATTATGGGCAATGATCACACTTAAGAATTTTCTAAATACACATTCATTCATATTGTGAGGGGTATGGTTGCTCATAAGTAATTTCATGTACCAGCATAGAGTACAATAAACCTGCTCATTCACAATTCATGTGCATGGAGGTGCTAGATATATAAAAAGTTTTTCAAAAGTTGGGAGACATGCAGATTTATGAATGGAATGATTAACTTTTGAAACATGATTAGCAAGAGTATGCCATTTCCCATTGAATTCGGTTCTTAGATTAAACAATAGGGTAGATGAAGTTTTCAATATGAACATTTTCATTTCACAGAGTCTCTTACTATTCATCCATAAATGCGAGGTCATGCAATGCAAGCTAAGCTCATGGCTATGTATACTCAAATTATAATCACTAACTACCAGAGAGATAGACACATTGCATAAATTCATGCTTCTATTAAGTATATGCAAATAATACAGATGATCACACTGTAATACATACCAAGACATCTTACAAGTAGTCATGACCTGCCCACCCATCTTCCTGACTTTGCAAAGTAGGCTGATTTTGTAGTCAAAAGGTGGTAGTTGCATCACTCTCAAACCATCAATCCGTATATTACTTATACTCCCCCTTATCAAAGGATAATTTTTAACACTTGAACCAAAATCCCATTCTACTATAGGACTTTCTAAACACACATGACCAGAGTCTTCATGAGGTTGTTGGACACTCCTGGATTGATTAGTTTCTTTATGATTTCTTCCTTCGAAAAAAATGGAGTTAAAATTCCATGCATTATTCTTATATTTATCCTCAAAAGGGGCAGCCCCAAAAGGCTTCTTGGTCTCACCACCCTTTACGGTCTCCACGACCATGGTGGGTATTGTTTCAGAATGACCCATAAAGGCATTTACGTTAGCTTTGGGCTTCGATACGCCCCTTTCTTTCATTGGACCCAAGGGTCTAGCCCCAAAAGGCTTAGAATAGACTCTACCCTTTAAGGTCTCAAAGACCATGGTAGAAGCTTGTTCAGATTTCTCAAAAAGATTCACATTCTCAAATTGTTTTCTAGATTTTTTGTTTAGTATAAAAGCAACACCCCAGAACATATCAACCAAATCACTAATAATAATAATAACTTGATCACAAGAATGGGTGGAAGTATATAACCTGTTCATCTTCACATTCCATTGCCTCTCAAGGCTAGTCCAGAGAGAAGAGGAACTCTTCTCCCATTTTTCTTCCCCATAGATGTAACCTTGTGAAGCCGGCGCCGATTGAAGCGTCCTTGTCGCCTCCAACCCTCCAGCAGCATACAGATCTGTATGTAAACTGTGCCCACGATGCACCAACCCTAGCCTCCAAAACGCCCTGGATTCCTTCGAGAAGAGCCCTCGTTTCTTCTTAAGTCTCCTCCTCTGAAGCCATACAAACTCATAGCGGCCTATGGGACGAGGCAGATTTCGTTCTTCCTTCACTCCATACAAACTCGTTGTTTGCGATTTTTGGGTTGATTTGCCCCAAATTGCTTCTCGATTGGGGTTTAAAGCAGCAAGGAAGAGCATTTGTAGTAGGAGATTTTGGCTAATTTGGATGATTTGCGGAGAAATTTGGGATTTAGGTTTCATGATTTGGAAGGGGTACTGTTCATCGGGGGTTTTGGGGGGCACGTTTTCTCGGGAGCGTTTTCTCTAGGTCCTAGAATTAAGAGGGTTATACTTATGAAGATGGGGTAGCTCATCTCAAATTGGCAAATTGCCATTACATGAACTTAATTATTTGCTCGTACCTTTTGGCTAATTATCGGAGACATCAAACATAGCCTTATAAGCAAGCAAGAATACGGTCCCATAACCTTACAAGCCAACTCATCAAACCATATATTAATCTATTATCAATCCCTTATCATATATTCCGGCCCCCTTTTTATTATTGAGCAATCTCTAGCGTTCTTTTTGAGCACGCTTAACATTTTAAACTAGTTTAACCCCGTAACATGTACAGGTAATGTGATTATAAACTTAGGGCTTGCTACACTTTCTCAATGAAAGTACTTTTTGAGTGAAAGTATACTTTTCGTCTCTCGAAATATGTGAAAACTAGTTACTTTTCACGGATTTCGAAGTAGAAAAAGTATACTTTTACTTAAAAAGTACTTTCAAGAAGAAAGTGTAGCAAGGGAATATAAATATGATTTAGTAAATATTATTATTTAATAAAGATTACGATAAAATCGAAAAATACAATTATGAGTTTTCGTTTTTTTATAATATTAAAAAAGTCCGAATTTTAAAAAATAAATAATTAGACTATATATGTATTTCTTTTTTGTTTTACGATAAAGATCATGTTTTATTAAATAATATTATACATATATGTATATATTAGATAGATCTTCCTATAGATGATAAATCTTCCTAGGTGTTATATCTTAAATTATATCTTTCTATAGATATCTTCCTATATGTTCGTAAAATTATCACATCATATATATTTATCTTTCTATTGTGATTAGTGTTTTTTTATATACGCAAGGGCCCGGTTGATTATTTTAATAAAGATATGACACGTGGCGCAATTTTTTGTGAAGACTTTGTCTCCGCTTTATACTATAGACGGTATAAATGTTGGCTAATACTATATATTTATTAATTAAACTATAATTATATAAAAATAATAATTAAACTATAAGTATTTTTATAAACAATAATGAAATACTTCTATAAGTATTTTTTTTATAACAATAATGAAATACTTCTATATAATGGTCTTAAAGGGAAAAGTGGAAATAATAAAATTGTACCTAAAATAGATTTGAAGTAATTAAGATTACATCATTTGATCACACGGGTTAAATTCGGGCATGTCGGGTGCGGTTTGAGTCGGATTCAGTTCGTTACGAGGTTATATCAGACATGGGTCCGGTTCCAATCGGAACTAGCTAGTTCCGATTGGAACTAGCTAGGTCAGAACCGGAACCGTACGGAACCAGAATCGAACCGACGGTTCTGGTTCCGAGGACGGTTACGGTTCCAATTCTCCTTCTCCTGAAACCGGAGAATTGACGGTTCCATATATCTCGGCGTCTCCTCTTTTCTATAAAAACAATATATAAATTACACAAAACTTACATAAAAAGTACAAATCAAGCTCTAAATATTTATATTATATATAATAACCGCAACCAAATATATACGTCCAAAGAGGACAAATATATTTAAATTTAATGAAATTTATCTTTTAAAAAATAAAATAAAAGGTAATTTCTTAATTTATAATTTTTGACCGGATTCTGATTCTGGAAACCGGCTAAGGATCGGCCCGGTTCCATGATTTGTGGAGCCGGGAACCGGGAACCAACGGTTCCGAAACCAGACCGAAGTCTAGCTTATATATTAATTTGATCGAGTCGTGACGGGTTTTTGGACGAAATGGATTGACAAGCGATCAAAAAAAATCAATTTTTATGATTATTGATTCATTGAAGCACTATTTTTCAGTCAACAGTAATATTTAATAACAATATACATATATATACTTTTATGTATTTTAGTAATCAAATATATTATTTTTTAAATAAAATTTGTATATCATTTAAATATACTAAATCGACCATCCTAATTAATTTCAGATTTTAACTCAATCCGGTTCAGACCTGCTAGATTTGATTTATTTTAAATTTTCAAGTTCAAATTTCGGGTTAATTTTTGATTTGGTCATGTTTTGACACTCTGTAACGATTAAATATAGTATTGCTTACAATCCCGGCCCATTGGCTGCATGAGACCAAACACCACTAATGTATAAGGAGTGGTGAGATACTCTCCATTAATTTAATTTAACCTTTGAATTAGAAATTGGATTATAACTTCACATGTGAATTGAAATGATTAAAAATCCCTATAGTTTTAGGCAAATATGCATGATAGTATATAGGCTCAAAACATATCTACGCAAATTTGTCACTTAGACACCCCACCTTTGATTTGGACCTATTGGGTACCTGAATTTATGTTTTTTGACCTATTGAACACCTGTTTGCTGACTTGTGCAAAACAAATAGTCGCCTTGTCACCACGTGTACACCATATATATGCCACCTCATTAATTTTAATTAAAACAAAAATTTAAAACAATAAGAAAAAGAAAATTAAAAAAATAATTACATCCCAATGGGCCGGCGGAGCGACGAAGGCTTGGAATGGTTGAACGCAAGGCTTGAAATGGAATAAACCACCGGCGAAGCCAGAGATCAGAGCGAGGGCTAGGGCGAAGGCAGTAACGAGGGTGGAGGGCGAGTGTGGGGCGGACTGATGGCGAGGGTAGAGCAGTAGCGGAGCGGAGCAAAGAGCGACGGCGACGGCGAGGGCGGAGCCAGTCGCGGGGCCGAGCGACGAGCGAGGGCGAAGACGGAGCCAGTCGAGGGGCGGTGTGCGGGGCGGAGAGAGGGCGGTGTGCGGGGCGGAGCCAAGGCGACGAGGGCGGGGCGAGCCGGCGGCCGGAACCGCTCCACGGCCGGCGAAGGGTTGAGAAGGCAAAGAACAAAGAGAGTCGGTCGGGGGGGTGGTTCTGCACGGGACATGCTAGCATCTATAAAAAAAATCAACATTCTATCTTTTTTTCAAAGGGACATGCTAGCATCTATAAATAATCTAAAAAGTAGCATCAATTCTTGAGCATTGCCTAATACAAGAATAATCAATTCTTGAGCTAATTAAGGGACTATTTATCCAACTACTTATGTTATATGTAGGAGAGTTGGTAGGCCTTTATCAGAAAGCAAGGGCTAGCATAATCCAAGATGGGCAATTATATCAAATCTTTCTTTTGGAATAGTTTACATGGTGCGAAATGATCTGAGCTTAGCTAAATGGAAGTTAATAATTCATTGGTCGATAAAGCTACTTATTCGGTCGATAATAGCGTTCGCAATGACGATTATTATATAAAGTATAGGAGACACATATCATAGCCACTGATTAATTATGTTTAATTAAAGTATTACTTGCGAAAAGTAGCCCTTACTAAACCGATTCACTTACATACACAAAATATTTGGAGTTGTTAGGAAGTCCAATGTGGGCGGGCATATTTTCATATCAATTAGTTAGCATTTATTTCTCTATCTTATTTATTTTGCTATCCATGTTTATTATGCTTTATCCTTTAATAGGGTAGTTACTCTAGTTAGGATATTATTTATGGAGGAGAATTTTATTTTCGCCTGGGATAGAATATTTGGTTGACTTAGGGAGCAAGGCATCGCCCTAATCCTAGGCGCGTGCCCCCCTCTGTCCCTCTCCTCTATAAATACACATGTATACCATGTGGAAGGTAAGCTCTAAGTTCTAAGTCATCGCTTTGCCTGACGCCTTTGATCAACATTGCCCTTACTGACTTAAGCATCGGAGGTGGATTAGGGGTCGCTCGCCCCTTGGTCCATTGTTTTGCAGGTCATTGGAGGTGAAGAGGCTGGGTGAAGAAGCTTGGAGAAGAAGGTCATTGAAGAAGAAGTTGAAACTTGTACACGGCATATTTTGTGTACTAACATCCAATATATGCTTGCTTATTACCTTCATTACTTTAAGTTATTAAGACAATGAATGGATCAGTTGGGTTATACCAGTCACTAATTTTGACACATGTAAGCACAATTAAAATTTTTCTGGAGTATGAAGTATATATATATAAGGATAACTAAAACATAAATTAGACATTTAGACTGTCAGTATCACACAAACAACGCAAGTGTATCAAATTAGAAAATCGATCTGAGCAATACAAACAACAAATAAACATTTAATTTTTCAAAAACATAATTTATTAATGCATGATCTATAGTATAAAGCGGAGACAATGTCTTCACAAAAATTTGCGCCACGTGTCATTCCTATAATAAAATAATCAACCGGACCCTCCTTTATACAAATTAGTTAGTTAGAATCTGATATAATCTTATCCCATAAAAATTATGAATTATCCCGAAAATTATGAATTATCTCTTAGCAAAAATTAGTTGTAATCTTTCAATAAATATTATTATTTAATAAAATGTGATATTTATCGTAAAGTAATTTTTGAACAAATCGAACATATTTATATTATGAGTTGATTTACTATTGGTAAAAAAACACTAATTACAATACGAAGATAAATATATATGATGTTATAATTTTAACGTGATCATAAGCATTATATCTATATTAAATTAAGTTTATAATCACATTACCCGTACGGGGTTAAATACGGGGTTAAACTAGTTGTTGATAAAATTACAAATTTACAAACCTTAAGAAGGTTGTGCCGTTAAGTAACGGCGCCAAAACAGGACGTGGAACAGAACAGAGTATATAAACACAGTTCATTCGATTATTTACGTGTACGCCGACACTTTTCTCTCCCATTCAATTCTTTCCTTGTCTTTATCGTGGATAATTTCTTCAAAAATGTAAGCTCAAATCTCTTATGTTCTCGATTGTTTTGTTTTCTTTCTTACTTATCGGATTTGTTTGAGGACAATTTCATGTTTTGACATCCTAATTGGAGTTGTAGTAATCTTTTGATCAAGCATGAAAGTTGTTGCCAATTGATCCTTTAGTACATAATAACTGACCCTATTGTTTTAATCTGGTAATAGTGCAATGGGGTTGCAAGTTTCTGATGCTTGTCTGTTTAAGGAGCCTGATCAAGAGAATTGTGAGCTAAAGGAACGTGTCTCCACACATTCCGTCCACACAACCGAAGCTCGCAAAGCTAGAAATCGCGATGAGCAGGTGGCAAACAAAGCCAATTCAAGGACCAGTAATGGTAACAAGTTGAAAAGCTTGCTGCTAAAGCAACTGTCAAGAAGAGCCTCCAATGCGAGTCCACGCCCGAATTGTACAGTCCCTCGGCCATTTGCTTTAGCCACTGAAAGGCGCGCCTCCTATGGCGCTCGTGCTCCTTGTTCCGAAGCTACTTATAAGTTGTCTGTCAAGTTGAAAGAGAATCAGCCACCCATCAGTACAAAAAGGAACCATGTAAGACCACTTTTATGTTTCATCATGCAACAAGGTCTGTTTTGATTGCCTAATCTTCAGTCATTCTAAAAATATGTGTATGTTAAAAAAGTGTTTGTTTATGCAATTTTCTTAGCCTTTTATCATCATGACACCTATCATGACCCACTCTTTCTGTGTGCTGGAAGCTTTACTTTGTAACAAGATGTGTTTTATATGTAAGTTGTTAGCTTTTTGTTATCATGACACCACCTACACATTATTGCCTTTTGTGCTTCTTATAGAATTATATATACTTGAAAGTAGATTATACTGTAGTTACATGGCCAATTGAGATGTGAATTTGCTGAAGCTATCAACTCTATTGTCTACTTGATTGTTTCCAGATGCCTTCATTCTTTGAATTAAGGAAGCCAACACAGCCTGAAAACAAGAAGCATTCTGCTGATGATGTTACCTCATATCCACGGAATACGTTACCGAGTTTTCATATACATGGAATGGAAGAAGCTAAAGACTTCACTGACTGAAATCTAGAATCAACCATATAATTATCTGAATTGAAAATGATCTGTAATTGTTATTGGAAATAGGAAAACTTGTTTTCTTACTGTACTTGCAAGGAATTCTTTTGATCTATATCATTTTGTTAGTTGCTCTTCTGCTAACTACTTGTATAAGTTTCTCTGCTAAATGAAATGGACTGAGTACCTTGACTATGGATAACTTTTGCTGCGCGCACACGGCCAACGAAGCCTAGGATTAAGGTTGCATCAGCTCCTGTGTTCAGGTCTACACAACGCGCCGAGAAAAGAAAAGTGGTACCAAATTTATTACTAGGCAGGCCTTCAGAATATAATAAAAGTGTATATTAATTTGACTCTTGATTGTTATTTTGTCCAGTTCAATTCAAAATTAGAGGAGAAACATCAAGCTTTAGTGGCTGAAAAACATCAGTGTGAAGAAAGAACCAAGGTATGTTGTATCTCCATACTTAATGCTTGAATCTAGCAATTTATCAAACACTAATGATCAGCCATCGTCTTTGCGCATACTGAAAAACCCGTTAAGGAAGAAAGAGAGGCGGCCATCAAGGAATTGAGAAAGAGTATGATATTCAAGGCAAGCCCCATGCCAAACTTCTACCACTCCCCTCAAAGGCTTGAACATAAAAAGGTATCTAGCCTAGCTAGCCCTTCTTGTAACAAAATCTATCTGCTGAAATGTGATGAAAACATGTTTGTTTGGTGTCGTCAGCCTGCATCAACTCGTGCAAAATCCGAGAAGTGTGGGAGAAGGAAGAGTTGCAGTGATGCAGATGGATGAAACAAAGTGAATATAGAATTCTGAAGGGGTCCGAGATCGCTGTCAGCAACATGACCAAATCCTTAATGCAGAATGGTAATCAATATTTCAACTGCAATGAGGAGCCATTTAATACAGATGATAACTCCATCTTCAAGTAATGAAACTCAAATTGCCGGTATTTCTTAACATAAGTGATGTTAGCCTTGTCACTGTTGTAGCGGTTTGTAACCTTTCCTGTTGTGATTGCTGAGAGCTTGTATATTTTTCTTATGGACCTGAATATTGCACTTGTTGACCATATGTCTGCACCAAAACCTTCTGTAAATCTTCGTGTGATGTAACCGGTTCCTGCTTGTATTTGAATGTTCAATGTGTATGTGTCTTTCTGATTGTTCATTGACAGCTAAACGGAAGTTGAGTTTCCATGAAAATTGACTGTTGAGTTTCCATGAAAATTGACTGTTGAATTTCTTAGAAGTCTATAATAAAGGTGCTAGCAAATGTGTTTTTTTCAGACCAAAACCTGAATTCAGCTGATCTGAAACAGTGATTAACCAGGTAATTGAATTAGTATACACATGATGAAAGCTCACCTGAAGAAGTAGAAACCCACACAAAATTAGTAAACCAGAAATAACTACTAAGTTGATTACATCAAGCACACAACTTGAACATCCCGACTCTTACATTCACACACAAGGACATTATTGAACAACCAGAAACAAAGATCTTTACTGCATGGCTTCTTGTTTTTTTTTTTTTTTTTTTTTTTGAGAAGAGATAATTAACACAATCTGCATCCGTGCATATGTAATTATATAATTGATCTTCGATTTTTTTGCCATCCTCTTTCAATCTTGTCCCAGCTCCAACACTAAATCTGCAAATCCATGAACAACAGCTGTCAAAATGCGTACTGTGATGTTGTATTGAGGTCAAGGTAGAAGGACCATTGTTGACTGCACTGTCTTTATGGCCTAAAATTATGTTCATATAACTAGATTCAATAGAATTTAGACTTACAGTCTGCATCAGATTTGATCCAGTGCTCAGCATTGGCGTCGTTCATCCTGTTCTTTAAAGGATTACACGTCGTTTTCATGATTGCGTTTTGGGAGAACTTTGCTGTGCTGCTGTTGAAAGTGTCCTGTCCTAGCTCCTCCCACAACTCATCAAAGTATTCTCTGCTGGCTTTTGCAGTTTGAGTTGCTTTGTTGTAGCTTTCTTTCTCTTCCACAGCCTTATGTTCTTCAGGATGGACTTTTCTTCCAAAAAGTTTCTTTATCTGCAAGGAACAAATCAGCTACCTATAGACTACAGAATAATATAGAATTGAAAAGGTGAAGTACACTTAATAGTAACATTAAGTCCATACCTTATGGAATTTCCTTCTGGCAGATGAGGGCTCATTGGATTCTCCATCTCTAACAACTTCATTCTTCTTATGAGAAGTTTGAAGTGCATTCAAAATCCTTCTCATATGGCGCGCAGGTGATTTGAGCTTTCTTATGCCTTGATCCTGTTTTACCTCAGCAATGACACTTAATCCTGTGTTTGCCCTTTCCTTTGGTGCAGAAAGATCATAAGACGACGCACAAAGATAGCCTTCAAGGGGATGAAAAGTTTCGGCTTTGCCAATCCATTCATTTTCAGACTCTTCCTTGAAAAACTTCTCAAGCTCCTCATTGATTAGCTTCAGCTCACAACCCACCTCAGCGTTTTCTTCGTGAGGCGTTTCTTCATGAGGAAGACCGACAGCCTCTGTTGTGGGCTCTGTGGGAACTGATTCCATGTTAAGAGTTCCAATGCTAAGAAAGCCAGGGAAAGCCTCCTCTTTTGCTCCACTAAGGTACTCCTCAAACTCATGCTCTGGATGTATTTTGCCTTTGGAGCCGTTCTTCGGTCTTAGGTAGTCTTGTTGGCTGTTCCATGACAAACAAGAATTGTTCCCTGAAACCAAATGTTATAAGTTCACATCATCAACTTTGGAAATCAACAAGATTGGATACTAGAAGGTTTATTTGGTGTGATGTGAAAATTTACCATTTCCTGAATCCTTGAGTAAGCTAGAATTACTATTGCGTAACTTGCACTGTATCCAACCAAATACCTGCATCAATGACAACCAAAACATGTCAGCTTAAAAGCTTCATTAACATCTTTTGCCTAGTGCAACAAAAGAAACAATGTGATCACCTTCATTTTGCAGTTTGAGTTTCGGTTGTTCGCTGACAGAACCAACAATGAGGAGCCTTCTTATAAACACAAGCATGAGCTTGAGCTGATGACTCACTTGTGAAACCTGCTAGAAGTTTGTAGCGCCCACATAAGAAAACATGAAAGAAGAAAAGATCAAAAGGAAAGCTCCAAAGTTTGTCTACAATGCTTACAGATACATGAATAATTTTACTTTTTAAAGCAAGTGGTAAAACCGGACCAGAACCAGTACATTCATTCAAAGTACTAGTTATATGCTACTTGGCAACTTGAAGTTCAACTAGGATGATATCAATGACACTGTAATTCATTTATATGATATCTTGGCACGTACACAGACACATTATTGGGCGTATTTCATCTAGGTCTGAAATGCCCCCATCCTGACCCCCCCAGATCTTGCTTTTGCGGGATTTTTCTGGGTAAATGTTGTTGATGTCCCCACAAACTTGGCACTTTTTCTTGACGCCAAGGACTTGAATCCGACGGAGTTCGTACGTTCATCGTGGGTCATTGTCACTGTTAATTGTGCTAAGATCATTACTACAGATTGTACAAATGAAACCAGCTGCCTAGCTAATTGCCTTCTTGTTACTCTAGTTGA
Source organism: Polygonum maritimum (assembly GCA_963924305.1). Lineage (NCBI taxonomy): Eukaryota > Viridiplantae > Streptophyta > Magnoliopsida > Caryophyllales > Polygonaceae > Polygonum > Polygonum maritimum. The sequence goes on along the minus strand of OZ002737.1, from coordinate 13,329,495 downwards.
CAAGAAATAAGAGTAGTAGTTATTTGCTTAGAGACAAACGTGCGTTTGCTATATATCTGTGTGCTCACTAATAAAGAGGCAATAATTGGTGTCATTGCAGGTTAGTTGTGAATAGTTAGATAGATAGATCATTATTTTTCCTGGGTGTAAGTAAGAACACTTTTGAGTTTTGCGTGCATATGGGTGGGAATTAATCATAAGGTGGTTTTGTCCTGGCTTGTTAGACCATTATGCTGGTTGTGTTTATAGCTTGATTTGATATGCATTAAGCTACCGAGAGATTGGATTAGGGAAGGAGAGAAATTCAAGCTTGGGTGACATGGTTGTTATGAAATGACATTCAGCTTACCACTTATGGCATTAGTTGTTTGGTTATACACTAGAGGTAAGGGTGATCAGCCAATCTAATCAAGTATATATGCTAATTCATGGTCAAATTAAGATATGGTGATCCATGTGAGGAAGCCAACAATTGATCTTGGTGGTTGGATAATTAGTGGAGATAATGTACATAAAACTATTCAATTGGTAGAAGATTATATGCTGGATTTGATCTTCTTGGCTAGTAAGCTAGGAGATCACATGACATGATGCATTCATATCAAGTAATTAGATTGCCTCTAGGCTTTAATTATTGAGCTAGTAAAAAGATAGAAAGATATAACAAAGATTTAGGTAGCACATGCTCAAAAATAATTATCTAGCTAGGTTAGTACACCGGTCCAGATCGGACCTAAATCGGTTTGAACCAGAATCAGAATCATTATGAAATATAGACCGAAGACCGGACCAAAATAATCTGGTCCGATCCGGTTTCAGACCGGACCAAACCGGTCCAGTCTTAACAGTGGACTGGTTGGAACGTTATTGATCAATGTATATTATATTTAATTGCTATATAACTATTCAGGTTATTTTAAAAATAGTATTTTAGCTATCATATTATTTTAAAAATATTAACTATTTCATATTTAGAAATATATATTAACTTAGATTACTAAAATATTAATTATTAGAGATTTGTTGTTGGATAGGTGAAATATTAATTAATAACTATATAGCTATTGCTACAAATCATATTTTATTAAGAAGCTTTGATATTAGATTAGATAAAAGATTTGTATTGGTTAGATAAGATGATAAATTATTCATCGATAGAAAATTTATATAAAATATCCGTATATAAAAATAGGATGACTGGGATATGAAGATTTAATACCAAAACTGCCCTTAACTGATTCAGGTTTATATTGAATTATATTATATATATATATTGATAGATCAATAAATACCCAAATATTATACGCTAAGTAAAAGATATGTTAAACTAACTAGGTAATTAATAAATATTAGATCAATTCTACAAAAAAAATAAAGATAGTGTCAAACCGTATGAAGACGTACGTGGACGAAAGAGGATATATGAAGATTTTATCAGGTAAAAGATTAGGAATTCAGAAGATATCTTAATCAAAATTTGGATATTATTAAAGTAAATTTTATTAATTTAGATCAGGTCCAACTTGAAATAATTACAGGTTTGGACCGGACCGGAACCGAAAAATTCAGGACTGGGGACCAGACCAAAATCCACCGGTCCGATTTTTTTATACAATCCGGATTTTATACAAACCTATATCTAGCTGCTCAAAAAAATCTGGATTCATAAAGATTTTATTTATAGTGCTTACATTTTCTAAAACAGAGCATTAGTTTTTAAATTTAGGTTTTTTTTCGGACTTTATAGGAAACACTTTGCCTATTGTAAACAACGCTGATTTAGCTTAATAAAAAGTTAAGGGTTATACCCTCTTTGATGACCAAAAAAAAAAAAAAACTCACAGTCTATATTGTTATTGTACAAGATAGAATAACAGATTAACGAAACAATTGAGTGTATAACCTAGGCTCTAGATGGTCCAATCCAATGACATGGTTTTCGTGTGACATTACTAATACATGGACGACTAGAGTTTGCAAAAGCAACACACAAAAAATGCATGGAACATTGTAGATTTGTAGTAGTGGTAGTAGGTATTTTTTTTTGTTTTCAAGAGTACAATAAACAAAGCTATACTTGGACGTTGAATTCTAATGGTATAGCTCGATCTATTATCTTATGTTAGAGGAATGGGGGACAATAAGTTATACAAGTGCTATTCTTCACATGAAAGTGTCCTTCAGTATAAACTATGTGCCATTTACACATGCTCATGCACTTCTTTTCTTGACACCGGTTGTTTACAGCCGATTGCGAATCCTCCACTTGTGTGTACGCATCTACACGGTTCCCACACGTTTTATATCGGTCATCAAGACTTTAATATAGATATATTTTTTGGATAAGGTTAAGATTAGGATCGTCGTAATATTTGGGCTCGCCTAGAGCATCCACAAGGGATGAGAACTGGTTACTAACCAGCTCTAAAGGAAATAGGGTAAACCGCCGCCTTGGAGTCTCGAACTCGAGACCTCATGATACTACCATGAGTGCTCAACCAGTGAACTGATGCGCTAGACTTTAATATGTTTGCCTCAATTTCATGCTCTCTATATAATATGGTGATAGTAACTCGATATTTTCATTTTTTAATCTCAATTTCGTGTTGTATACGATACGACGGGTAAGAGAATTAACCAACATCAATCCATCTAAGATTCTGTTTGGTACCAAATCTAAAATCGGATTAGAATAGGGAAATAAGATTGGAATAGAGCCCTAAAGAATGAGTTAAGTCATTTCTTAATTTTAGTTTCCTTGTTGGAAAAAAAAGGAGTAGGGGATATTTGTCTATCGCTATATCTAGATTTTTTTAATAATCCGCCATAGTTGAGGTACTAATTAATTCAAGGAAAAATATTTACAAAATGAAGGAAACAAGTGACCCCTACATTATGGTGATGAGTACGTGTTAATACTAGCTATTATGAGGTCCTACAAAAGGGAAAAAGGAAAGGATGCAAATGCACAAACGTTACTACTAAAAGGTTCTGCTTCCAAACAGATTCGGACATGTACTTCTTTTCAGCTACGTGCAATACATACCCCACGTGTGTTGCGCAAAATTAAAATTTTTTAAAAAAAGGCCTTGCTGTGACCACGTAGCTAACCTGTAACTACGTTATGTAGTTGTAAGGTTCACTTTATGGCCGTCGGGATTATATGATAGTAACGACTGAAATCAAATCTTATGTCACCCATTCAAAAAAGTTATTTAGCTAGATTTTTTAGTAGTCTATTTCAATTGTGAGCTTTTGTATAATGTGTGTACGGTCATTTGATTTTGTTAGATGGTAATTCTCTAGTATGTGATGTTCTTGTCAAAATCGTGATTACTGTTCTTTTTTCGGTATTGTGAATGTTGCATTATGTAGACAATACGTACTTCTTTTTTTGCTCAATTAAAGGTTTATTATTGAACCCGTTAAACATGTTATATATATAGACTGCATGTGGAAATTGTAGATCGTCTTGCTCTTAGGGAAGATCAATTCACTCTCATCGGCTGATGTGGAAAATCATAAAACAATGGGTTGATCGAAAAGAGAAGGCTAAATAGGAAGAAATTAAAAGATAATTAACTTTTTAAATTAATTCTAATGCAAAGCAATTACCATTTTCTTATGTTTATTTTTAAATTAAGATAGGGTAATAAAAGGATCCACATGTCATATTGCTTTATTAGGTGTTCCAATTCCTCCATTCCAGGGGTTTCGATCATAATTTCTATTCAACATGTTAAAAGAATTACGTATAGTATAAGGCAATAAGATACAAACCCTCAAAAAATGGCAATCCTTTAAAGTTAGATAAGTTAATAAATTAACATACATAGTAATATGAGCAAGATCGACTAGGGAGTACACAAACCCTCAAAAAGGAATAGGAAAACGAGTTTAAGATTGAGGTGATTAAGGTAGTAAATTTTTTATTGTCCCAGACAACAAACCTTGGGGTGTGCAAAAGTGAACAATCGAATCGAAGTTCTATCCTCCGAGATAAAAGATCTTCAAAAACTTAAACAACAAACTTGGGATCGGTTTTGCAAAGCGATGGGTGTATTGATGAGGACGTCAGATATCGTATTCAGAAAGGTTGGCAGAAGTGAAGGGCGGATTCAGGGGTTCTGTGCGACAAGAAGATTCCGCTCAAGCTTAAGGGAAAATTCTACAGGTCTATTATTAGACCAGCGATGCTCTATGGTGCAGAATGTTGGCCGACGATGAAGACTCAAGAACAGAAGCTCGTAGGCGCGGAGATGAGGATGCTCAGAAGGATGTGTGGCCACACGAGGATGGATAGGATTAAAAATGAAGAGATCAGAAGTAAGCGCGGGGTGACTATCATAGGAGACAAGCGTAGAGAAGCGAGACTGCATTAGTTTGGGCATGTTCAGAGGCGGAGCCCAGATGCCACAATTAGGATTTGCGAGCGTCTAGATTTGTGGGCTTTCTGGAGAGGCAGAGGTCGGCCGAAGAAGCGTTGGATAGACAGTATTAAGCAAGATGTCGCCTTGTTAGGGGTTTCAGAGGGTTTGGCTCAGTGCAGGGCGAGCACCTCTTAATCCTCCCCAACACCTCAAATCTGGTCCTCCCATTTGCCTTGGATTTTGTCCCTCAGACCATTTTAAGATCCATCCTCCTACTTCAAACATGTCCATCAACTTTGCCTTAGATCTAGATTAGAAACTAATTTTGTAAAAAAAAAAGTGGTTTATGGAAAGATAAAGAAGTATGAGAAACAAAAAAGAAACAAAATAAAAAGAAGTGAAAGGAAAAAGAGAGAAAAAATGCCAAATCATCATCTTCATTCGCATATAAGAGTTTGGTACGTACACGCTTAGCCACATTAACGTTCAATAGTTTAATCGGTCACAAAAGTCAAGTTGAGATATTCAAATGATATATATCAAAGTGCTGTATAGGGTCCTAAATGACTAATCAGTAGAAATTCAGGGGTTCATTTATGTATTTAGCTGAAAACAAATATTTGTCTTAGTGTTCAAAAATACCTTATCTAGTTATCCTCTGTTAAAAAACAAATACTTCCACAAAAGACATGCAAATATGCAAATATACAAATATACAATGTACTAGCCGATGACCCGTACCTTGTACGGGAGTGTTATTTATTTATTAATTACTTTGTATACGAATTTACTATAACAATTAGAATTATTATCATATACATACTTTGTTTTAAAATGACATTTATCTTTTGGATTATAAGATGATATAATGCTTGTATATCATCAAATATTTATATAAACTAAATTTTATTAATATATTAATTTTTTATATATACATAAACATATATTTAAATAATCAAAGAAGAATGTCATAAAATAAGGTGCATTATCAAATTTTATTAAAAAATGATAAAAATCATTTGAAATTTAAATTAAGTTGCGTAAACTAATTTGTATAACACTACCAATAAGTTAATATAGTACTATATTAAAGATATAGATAATATTTAATAAGATAAAATAGAAAACTAAATTATGTTGTACATATATATATGTTATTATGTTGTGAAAAAATAATTAAGTAAGAAATAGATAACTATTTTATAAAAAATTAATGAATAATTATCTTAATTAAAGAAATCTATTATTTATCTATATTGTAATCAGTATGTAATATTAGAGATATACTTGTGGTATATTTAACATCTAATCTTTTTATTGAGATTTTAATATGATATGATAATAAAAATATATATAATATATTATTTTAATATAATGAATATTTGGCTTAAATATAGTGGTAGAATATGCTACCATTGATGACTTGTTAAAAATATCATAATTAGATCACGAAAAATAATTATAACTAAATTATCTATTTAACTAAATGGGTAAAATATTAAGAGTATGATTTGCACATTATGACTATATAACTTTTTTTAAAATAAAAAGTTTATGATAGATCTATGTATTAAATTTAATGAGTATAATGCTAAAATTGAGATTTAATAATGTGGATAGAATTATTAAAAAAACAACTCAAGTTATAAGATAGAACTAATACCTTAATTAGGTATGTATAAAATTACGATAAAATCAATATTTAATAAGATAACTTTTTAAATAAGGGGGGGTGATGTGGCGCAATGTGGTGACAGAATTTGCTTCCACTTTAGTATATAGTAATAGATTGGAATTGAGTGCTACCGATACAAGAAATTGGGCCATACTTTTTTTTCAACTTTGGGTCATATGGCCCATGTGGTTTTGACTAGAAGGTTTACGGACCTGAGTTGTCCCTAACAAAGTTGAGGGGTATGCACTTATAACTAAGGGAAACAAACCGTAATCGTCTAATCGATACACCGAAATGTTAAATCAAAAATCAATTGCTTTTTCGGATTAATTGTATTGGGAAAAATAAAAAAAAACTGGTTATGGTTAATTGACTGAACCATTAAATGGTTTCATGGTTCGATAATGCTTATATATTTTTTATTGGTTAACCGATAGTATAATATAATAAATATATATAAATATATATTTATTATATTTTAGAAAGAAAACAATATAAACATTCTTTTAGCAAAATATTAGGTCTAAAGTTCAAATGGTCTCTTATCCATTAATTCACCTTCTCTTAAGGAAAATATGATTCATCTGGTTTAATTTACTTTCTCACACTATTAAGAGTCCGTTTGGCAATCGAAATTTTAAAGACTTATAAGCACAATTTTGCTTATAAGCACAAAATAAGCAATCGAGACTTGCCAAACGCAAAATTTTCATTTAAAGACTTATAAGCAAACTTTTGATTATAAGCAACAAAAAAAAAAGCATGGGTACCCATGCTTATCGAAATAAGCAAGGAAATATCAGCAATGCTTATTATCGTCTTTACCCTCCCTACCCCTGACTTCTTCTACCCCCATTCACGATTTTCATCTGAGACTTTCGCCCCTTCCGACTTCTCCGGCCACCACCTGGCCGCCGCCCACTCGGACTACTGCTGCTCCCTCCGTCTCACCGGCTCCTCCCTCTCCGACTTCGCCGCCGACGAGCCCCTCTCCGTCTCCGACTCCACTCTCGCCGTCCTCCTCTCCAAACCCCAACCTCCTCATCCTCCTCCTGTCCGAACTCGTCCGCCACCTTCTCCGGCTCCATCCTCCGCCAAACCTCCGCCTCCGCCCCCGAGGTGGACGCATCAGCCAAAGCTCTCGCACATCCTCTCGGATTCGTGCCCCTCCACCCCCGCCACCGTCAAATCCGGCCATCCGGCGACCTACACAGCCCACGCAAACTTCCGGCCTTGTCTCTCCCCTCGCCCAACACCTTGCCCCGCTCGCCCGACCCTCGCCCTCGCGCAACACCTCGCCCTCTGCAATTGCCCTCGCCCTCGCCCAACACCTCTCCCTCTGCAATTTCCCTCGCCCGACACCTCGCCCTCTGCAATTGCTTCGGCTAACAACGACGAAACCGGAACCGCCGGTTGTTGGCCACCGGCAAATCTGCCCCGACTCGTCCGTTTCCGATCTCCGGAGGAGGAGACGTCCGGAGGAGGTGTGCACCGATCTGGAACGACGTTGAAGAGAGCTCGAGAGGGACGACGGTTAGGGTTATCGTGAATTGGGGCAAATTTGTTTTGTTTTTTTTTGTTTCATTAGGGGTAAAATGGTAATTGCATTAATCCTATATATAAAATCAGCAAACCGTCTTGCCAAACGCCCAATTACTTATCTCTAATATCAGCATACAATATCAGCAATTCATATCAGCATCAGCAATCCATCAGCATCAGCAATCGATCAGCATCAGCATCAGCACTGAGTTGCCAAACGGACTCTAAAGCAATTAAAACTTGACCTAGTCTATTAAGCCTCAACCAGAGTTCAAAGAAATATTCAAAGCCGACTAACTCGAACCCTATTGGATTAAAATTAGGAGCATGTTGCATTGACCTTGTTTGAAATAGTTAAGGAATATATAAAATTTAGAGTCAACCACCTAAAATCACCCGTAAGATAGACCACATTCCATTTAACCACCCTGAATATGACTATTTATTTTTAACCACCCGTAAAAGACTCTTCGTTAGCAAAACGCCACCCATGGAACCTTTCCGTCAAAAAAACCCGTTAAATCATATACTGTTACCCTTTTGCCCCTTAATAACTCCTTCTTTCTTTACTGTGGCCCCCATTACCCTCTTCTTCTCCAAAGAACCCCTTCCAATAGTCCCAAATCTGCAGCCTGCCAACCAACCTCGGCAGCCCCTCATCCCAATTGACTTCGCCGACCATTCTCAACGACGGCCCACTTTTGAGTTGAGGCTGCTCTCGCTCGTTCCGACTTCCTCGGCGGTGAACTCAATGAAGTCGTGGAAGCCGGTGAAGCGCTTGACGTAGCTGAGCGCCGGCTCGAGCTCCGGGACATTCCCGACGGCGTGGTCAAGGCGGCGGAGGCCGAAGTCGAGGTCTTGGAAGGAGGATTCGGCCTCCATGGGGGCGAATCGAGGGAGGAACCACTTGATGGGGTCGAATTCGTTAGGGTTAGGGTTTGGATAGTGCCAGTAGGTTTGAATAGTCCTCTACTCCTCTCCCTCAGTGAAACAGGAAAATATTTAGTTGCTTTGCTTTATTTTAATTGCTAGTGGCTTCGATGAATTTTTGTGCCTCTTTAGAATAAGATCACATCATCAATGGCCGAATCCAGTGACTTCAATGAATTTGTAAAGTGTCAAATCTTGAAGGAATCAGGCAAACTTGGGAGGAGATGGACGAGAAGATAAGGAGAATATATTGATAGTGGGTGGATTGGAAATTGTAAACCCTAAAATCTAAAGGGTATTTTTGTCAACTAAGTTTGCAAGTTGTGACGTTAAGGAAAAGTAAGTGTGATGTATAGTATTTATGTTATTTAATCATTGAATTTGAAATAAACTAATTGATGTATAATAAATAATCTTGAAACTTTGGAAGGAAATGAAAGGGAATCAAGTATCACTAATGAACTCACTTGATAAAATGTACTCCGTAAATTGGAATGTGGAATCCTACTTTAATATCCACCCTCGCATCCACTTGCCCCACTAAATTTGGAAAAATTTAATCACTTCAAGATTCCTAGTGCCTCTATGCATTATCAGCTCATCATGCATGATCAGGAATCACATCACACCTACGTCTTGATGATGATTTGTTGATTGTAAATACTATATTGTTTTCTTTTTCTGTGCAATTATTGAAGAGTTTAGATAAACTACAATTGCTTTATTGAAATTATTTTTAAATTTGAGTGTTAAATAAAATAAAATCAAATCAAATTGACCAATAGTATGGATCATAAAGTACGTATATATAAGGAAATTACGCTATACATTGTTGGAACCTAGATGGACACTTTAGTAGCTGTTTTTTCAAATTGAGTTATGAAAAAATGATTTATGTTGATCTAAATTTTAATGGAGTTGATCAATTGATCTAATGTTAATTTGTAGTTTTAGAAGAGCAAACGAGGATGGATGACATATATAGATTATTGAATTCTAACCTTTTGTACGTCTTGATATTGTTGTGCATCATTATTATATAATTAAAATTTTGATAAACATTGTGCGTGGATTGTAAACTTTTTTTTAACACATTTGCCAATTTTAATACACACTTATCTAGTTTTCATACACTCACAATATAAAATGCAATTTTAAGATCTACTCATAAGATTAAGAATGAAGAGAGCATAAGCAAGTTGAGGATAGCTAATATAGGGGACAAGTTGAGAGAAGCGCGACTTCATTAGTTTGACCATGTTCAGAGGTGGAGCCCTGACGCTAAAGTTAGGAGGTATGAGGGTTGGGATTTAGGGGCCTTTCAGAGGGATATAGGTCATCCGAAGAAATGTTGGATGGGTATATAGTATAAAGCATGATATCAAGCTATTAGGGATTTCAGTGGATTTGGCATAGTGTAGAGAGGACTAGAGGGAGAAAATGATGGTGATTGACGGCTAGTCAACGTGTTGGTGGAGCCTGCACAGTTTGTTGTTTGGTTAGCACAATTTGCTCTTTGTGTGGGGGTTTGTCTTTGGGTTTGCCTTGGTGGTTTTAAGTTTCTGTCTAATCCTATTAATGTTAGTTCTTTTTAGGCTTTTTTTGTGTTGTAGTTGTTTGGGGTATATTTCTTAGGTCTTATCGGGCACATTCTATCTAAGTCTAGAGTGTCCCATCCAGACCTCCCAGATTTTTTGAAGGCGGGATCCACTAGGTCAATGATGTTTTTTTTTTAGAGAGGGTCAATGATGTTGGTTGTTAGTTGTTTTGATGCACATTTGACTTCTGTCGATGCACATAAAACAATTAAAATTGAATACACATAGGACTACTTATGATGCACAAAGATATATTGATATACACAACTTTCATTCTCAGTTGGCTGTTGTTGATGCATAAACAACCGATTTTGATTAGCAAACAATCTATTACATGAAAAAAATCATACTTTCGAGGAACAATCTTGGATGCGTCTAGAACTCTTATTCTGAACAATATATATGAATGATCCGTCAAAATTTAGATCAGATCTTTATTTGTCCATTTTATAAGTAAAACCATCAATGTTTTTTTTAATTTCTCCTCAATTCGCATCTGATCAGTACTTGTATTAATAGTCAATAAAAATTTGAGTAAAAACCATTATTCCCACCCAGTGACGGACACAGGATTTTCACCGAGTGGGACCTAAATATACAAAATATCGATTTTTTTTAGCAAGGCCATGAGAGCAGTTACGGTTGTCAATCGGGTGGGTCGTGACGGGTTTGGATCCGGTCATTTTCGGATCAATCCGGATTTGAGTTAAATCTGAATATTTTGACAAGCGAGTTGGACAATTTCGTGTTAGGATTCCATTTAACCGGATGAAGTTGGATTTTTGTGTCAATTTCGATCAAGTTATTTGGATTTTTTTTGAACGGGTGAGAATTAGGGTTGACTCGAATTATTTGGATTTTTAGTTGACTTGAATTTCGATTCCGATCATATATTTGAATGATGTTTTTTGTCATAGTCTAATTAAGTTTAACACTATATATTTGATGTATGTAATTAAATTTAAATTCAAAACTATATTTATAGCAAATATTCATTATTATTAAGTTGTAAAATAAAATATTTATTTAAGTTTATATATATGTAATGTATCTAAATAATTTTTTTAAATGATATTGTAATTTTCTACAGATACATGTTACTATATGAGATACTTTCATGTAAACTTGGTCATAAAATTGAAGGTTACAAATTAATTTGGGTCGATTGATTTTTGTGTCGGGATACTTTGTTTTTTCTGAATGATATCCGGTCGAATAACTTAGAGTTTTCAAATAAGTTTGTAATTGGTAATTTTTAACATCAACTTACATCAAACTAATACATTCAAATATAATTAATTTTGGGTTAATTTAGAGTCAAATTTTATGGTCAATAAATATATACTACTTAAAAAAATATTTTTACAAAAAAATTGAGTGGGGTTGGGGCCCTGATTGACGTCATGTACGTCCGCCCCTGTCCCCACCCCATCTATTGAACTTTGAGCGCCCAAAAATTCAGAACTCACACGTTTCATATTACGTCACGTGATTCCGCCTACTCCGATTGGCTTAAAACATACGTGGCCCCCCGAACTTTCACACATTAGTCATTTTAACACCTCAATTCATCGGGTATTTACTTTGACACCTGAACTCGACATTTTGTGACCGATTGAACACCTGAACGCTGACATGGCAAAAAAAATTGTCACGAAAATGCCACCTTGCATGCCATGTCATTATTTTCATAAAAAAAAATCAATATCAATAATAATAAATGCCACCTTGTAAATAATGTACAATATATTGACTTGACCCATTTAATAATAATAAAATATCAATAAAAAAGAAAAAAAGAAAAAACCCCCACTTTACCCATCCCTTCTTCCTCCCATTCGGCCGTCATCAAGATGGAAAACCCTAACTGTCCATCGCCGAGATCGACACCCCATCCGCCGACGAGTTCCTGATCAAGGCCACCGGCACCATCAAGAGGAATAAGACCAAGACACGTGGCAAAAACGCCCGACAACTCACCTGGGTCCTCTTCCTGAAGGCCCATCGGGCCGCCGGCTGCCTCTCCTCCCTCGTCTCCGCCGTCCTCCGCCGCCTCAAGGCCGACCGGACCTACATCGACTCCCCCAAACAGCCCAAGCCCGGCTTACACTCCCGCAAGTCGAGAGAGAGAGAGTCAGGGCCGTCGTCGGGGTCGGGGTAGCGCCGGGAAGGGCCGGTGAATACGTGTGCGCCCAGATCTGGGATACCGAGGGCCTAGCGGAGGGAGTCGTGGTGGTGGCGTGAGGTGTCTCTGTGGGTGTGGTCGTCGTCGGGTAGGGCCGGCGCTCGGGGGACTCCTCTGCAACTCCGATTAGAAGAAGAGGGAAGCGAGAGAGTTCAGGGAGGAAGAGGAGAGAGAGAGGCGTTCGTGAGGAAGAGAACACGGCTGGCGTGGTGGTTGTGCAGGGCCGCCGTCGGGTGACCGAGGAACGGGAGTGAAAGTCCCGATCCGGCGATCTCAAGGTTGAAGAAATGGGGGATTTTATTTCCTTTTTCTTTTTTTCTTTTTTTTTGGTTGAATTTTCTTTGTTTCTTTTTTTTTCTTTGTTATTTTATTGATTTTTTATATATGTATATAATGACATGGCTTGCAAGGTGGCATTCTCGTGGCAATTTTTTTTGCCATGTCAGCGTTCAGGTGTCCAATCGGTCACAAAACGTCGAGTTTAGATGTCAAAGTGAATACCCGATGAATTGAGGTGTTAAAATGACTAATGTGTGCAAGTTCGGGGGGCCACGTATGTTTTAAGCCTAATCCGATTAAGTTTATCCTCGATTCTATTCCTATCATGCCGACCTTTATCACATTTATTGCTAATCCAACAACCCACCACATAAAAATCCACAAACTCCTAATTTCCAAAAAATTACTTAAAAAAAAACTCTGATAATTATGGTTTTCGGTTGGTCTACAGCCGACAAAAGTTTAATCTTCATTCTTTAAAAACTCTTAATTTCCTCCCTAATCCTAATCTTAACGCTGACCGCCCGTTGAAGCCCGCAGCCTTATCTTAACTTGACCAATATGGCGCGAAGCTTGAGCGGTTATAAAGCCGCGGAAAAAATTACCAATTTGCCCCCAGAAAAGGAACGCATTAACCATTTTGCCCCCTTTCTCTTTTCAGCATGATCTGTCACTTGTCCACAGCCCACTCACCCACCGACCCTGCATTTTTTAGGTTCCTAGAATATTGGAGGAGAAAGGTCAAACAACGCTCGTTTCAAATCTCTGCGATTCCCAATCCCTAATCACCAATTGCAATTAAATAAGAGAGCAAGATGAAATTGGTACTCACTACTGAGAGAGAAAGGTTACAGATTGTAGATCATAGATAGAGAAAGACAGATAGAGGGCAACTGGGTTTTTCTAATCATCCTATTTGTGGCCACCGTTTTGGGGTTTTCGCTGTTTTTCTCTCTTTGAAAGGAAGAAACTTTGAGCTATACAAAGATAATTGGGGATGGAAGATGAGTATGAGAAGCTTATCAGGAGATTAAACCCACCCAGGTGGATTTCTATTCTTCCAATCCTACTTTTAATTCCGTCTTTTCTCTGTTCTATTCAAATTTGTTGGGTTTTCGCCTTCGATTTCTGGGTTCCCCTTTTGTTTATTCAGCCTCTAGGGCAACGTGTTGACTTTGTTAATTATTTTCTGGGAAAAATTTGAGGGCTTTTTTTACCCAATTTTTTAGGGATGAAAGATGAGATTCATGAGATGGTTTTCTGTGTTCTAATAACTGCTGAATTGGTGTAATGGGTGGTGAATTGTTGTTGCAGAGTTGTGATTGATAATGATGCCTGTGAGGATGCAACTGTTATCCAGGTATCATCATCTTCTGTTACTTTATTTTGCTTGTTTATCTTTTGGTTGTTTACACTGCAAACAAGAAATCTTTCATGATGTTTTGTATTGATTATCTTCCCTTTTTCAGTACATGGGTACATAATCTATAGCTGAAAACAGGATATTACTAGTGTTTTTAGTGGCCATCCTAGAGTTTTTTTTTCTTTGGAGCAATTAGCTGAACAATCATTTGCAACCTAATGCATCTTCAAATTCTAGCGTTTGGAATTCTAAAAGGTCATTTTCAGTGGAATAATTCCTTTGGACAACTTGATCTGTTCCATTGGCTTCTTTTTTCCTTTTTGGCCCCTCTTTGTTGAAGCTTGAATTGGTGTTGATAAAGACTGTGGAATCAACCTTCAAGGTGAAGGTTAATTCTTTGGAATAAATTCCTTGTATGTACAGGTGGACAGTGTCAACAAGAATGGAACCCTCCTACAAGTTGTCCAGGTTCTTACGGATATGGACCTTATCATCAGAAAAGCATATATCTCTTCTGATGGGAGTTGGTTTATGGATGGCAAGTATATGCAGATGTCATTTTCAACTCACTCAAAAGCGATAATTATTTGCCGTGTTACTGATGTTTTGTTCCTGTGTTTCTTGTTGGCCAGTCTTCAATGTGATCAATTATAATGGCAACAAGGTCAGAGATGTAGAGGTTCTCAACTATATCAAAAAGGCATGTCTCATGCTCAATCTACATTACCAAGTTGCTTAAACATTACAATTGGTTTGTTCTGAAATCTTGATTTTCCATCACTCTGATTATGCATCAGACTCTTGAAAACGACGCCTCTTACATGCCGCCTTTGAGAGAATCTGTTGGCTTAATGCCCTCTGAAGATCACACCACAATTGAGCTCACTGGAACCGACAGACCCGGTTTACTCTCAGAGCTATGTGCAGTTTTGGCAGATCTTCAATGCAATGTGGTGAACGCCGAGATATGGACTCATAGTGCTAGGGCTGCTGGTGTTGTCAATGTCACAGACTGTGCAACGGGATGCGCTATTAAAGACAAAAATCAGCTCCTATCCATCAAAAGCCTGCTTTCAAATGTTCTTAGAGGAGACTGTGAGTTGGAGGCGGCAAAAATGATGCTTTCTCCTTCTAACATTACCCACCGAGGAAGGAGACTGCATCAGATCATGTTTGATGACCGTGACTTCCAGAAAATGGATTATAAGGACGGGAGCTCAAGGCCTATTATTAATGTGATCGACTGTCTGGAGAAAGATTACACCATTGTTACAATGAGGTCTAAAGACCGGCCTAAGCTTCTGTTTGACATTGTCTGCACTCTAACTGATATGCAGTATGTTGTCTTCCATGGGATGGTCAGTTCCGGGACAGATGAAGCTTACCAGGTTAGACAAAATTCTATTGAATCTACTAACTAGACAAAACAGGTTTTACAATTCGAAGTATTAAATCATATTGAGCTGTTTTCTGTGTAGGAGTTTTATATTCGACATGTTGATGGCTTGCCCATAAGTTCAGAGGCAGAGAGGGAACGTGTCGTGCAATGTCTCCATGCCGCTATCGAGAGGAGGGCATCAGAGGTTTGTTTTAGCTTCAAATTTTAAACCGGCTCTAGAAACAAGTTCTTTCCTGTCAAGAAAGGATTTTGAAATTGCAACGTGATTGGTTGTAGGGACTGCAATTAGAGCTGTGCACGGAAGATCGCGCAGGGCTTCTGTCGGACATAACAAGGGTCTTCAGAGAGAACGGGCTGACCATCAGACGAGCGGAGATTCAAACAAACCGAGGAAGGGCCAAGGATACTTTCTATGTGACCGATGTGGAAGGCAACGCCGTGGATAAAAGAACATTGGACTCAATCCAACAGCAGATAGGAAGAACAATCCTCCATGTGAAACATGACTGGTTTATGAGGCCTAAGCAAGCTGAGGAAGAAAC
The DNA here is from genome assembly GCA_963924305.1 of Polygonum maritimum. Taxonomy (NCBI): domain Eukaryota; kingdom Viridiplantae; phylum Streptophyta; class Magnoliopsida; order Caryophyllales; family Polygonaceae; genus Polygonum; species Polygonum maritimum. Next base: position 13,313,612 of record OZ002737.1, on the reverse strand, counting down.
CACATCCAATTTCCTGTTTGGCAGCCTTTTCAATAGCAGGACTCTACAGAGCTTCAAAAGGATGAGGTAATTGTTCCTCAAGAACTGATGAAGATGGTGAAAATGGTGTATATATATCTGTAAGTAGTTTGGCTAATACCAGCTTTCCAGGCGGTTAAGTACATAAGCAAGACGAAATCGCTGTGTATATATAATGGAATTGGATCTGGTAAAGCTAGGATAGCATAAGATGCCAGAAAATGGGCTACACAAGTTGTGGTAGAATACAAACAATGCAATTATGATGCTTATGATTTGTATAAGCTGCCTGAAATTACACAGATTGGTAGTATAAAATACAGAGCCAGCTGAATTATTCTTGCACTCAACAAAACAAACTCATACAACTACCACTACTATAAAGATTCATTAAGAATTTAGCAGTTGATTTGGGAGTGAACTGGGGTGAAACGGAAGGGCTGTTGAGACCAAGCGTACTTGAAGGAGAGGGGCCTGCCGTTGACCAGGGGGCCGCCGGCGTTGACCAGGAAAGTGGAGCCGTCACCGATGGGGGCGAGGACGGCGGGGTCAACGGGCTCGACAGAGCGGAACCCGTCGCAGGCGAGAGTGATGTTGGACTGAGGGCACCAGCAGACGTTGCTGATGGTGACAAGGAATTCTCGGTTGCCTTCAACGGCTGTGTTTGTCCGGTGAACGGTGGCTTGGATTTTGGACAGATTGCATTCTTCTAGTTGACAGCTGATCTCATTCCCTGTAATTAACAATTTGATCGGTTTGAATTAAGAGAGATTGAGCTGTGTAGTAGAAAGAAGAATGGATGACCTTGTTGGAGGATGAAGATGAGGATGAGGAGGAAAGGGGCCAATGAACTGAGAGAAGCCATTAACATTAGAGGGTTTTCAACTTTGGACGTACCGATAAAATGTTTCTATTTTTTTGGTCGACGATAAAATGTTTCTTTGTCTGGATCGAAAAGAGGTTTTTATATTACGTGGATCCGGAAATTTTAGATTTGATTTCATCACGTATTTTTTTTTTTTGTAAAAAATTTCTATGGATAATTTATTTAAGTATGTGTTGATGGGCTGTTATATTTTCAATAATCACTGTTTGATATTGATTAATGAATTTATTGAATTAAGGCTTACTCCGGTAGCTATACATGTAGATCGATCTATGCATATTGAATGACAGATCTATACATTCTATATCAAGTGCATGCATTGTTTGCCTGATATGCTACCAATTGTTTATAGAGAGGTTGATTCGGATGCAAAGTTCCCTTAATGTAAACTGTAAATCAATAACAATCATTGGATTGGGACAATCCACGGTTGAGATTAAACGGGGGGAAATAAATAGGGACAAAGGAAACTTAAATAAGACGGTGGCATTTTTGCAGTTATAGGGAAAGCTAAGGACATAAGTGGCATTTCTCTTCAAATCATTCGACAGACTATGAACACGAGTTTGGAGAATTCGCAAATGATTTGTCTTCAATCTTCGAGATGACTAACACGATTTGCCTTCAATCTTCAAGAGATTTTGGAGAATTCGAATCTAGGCTGCGACGAACACGATTATTGAACAGGTATGTACCATCAATTTTGAATTCGAATCTAGGGTTGCTAAATCTGGAGTAATTGTTGCTGAAATTGGAAAACCTTCAAATTCCTGTTGTATGCTGTATTGTTGTTGAATCTAGGGTTTTGGGATGCTTATTGGGGATTTCTATTGGATTCCTAAAGTTACAAAGGAAAGTGTTGTATATGATCTCCATTTGTTTCCTCCTGCCTATCTTCTTCTTCTCCATTGGACGCCAAGGGAAGGCTGGTTGCTGGTTCCCACAATAGGAACGAGTTTGTTCTTATCAATGCCGACGAGATTGGAAGAGTGTAAGCCTTCAATGGGAGAAGCTGAAGCTGAAGAGTGGGGCCGCACCTTTACTAATCGTGGACGATGGAACCAATTTCGTTCAATGGGAGATGCCAAGAGCTTGCTACAATATATGTGTAATTCTCTAGATGATGCAATTGCAAAGTAGCTGAATGATACATGGCTGATTAACATAATTCTCTTGGTAATGTAAGTAACTTACTTTCTGGATTCCGCTGTTGTTTTCCTGATGGGCGAAACTTCTCTGGTGGGTATGTGTGAGAATTGACTTAGTTTTCTTGTGTAGGAGCCAGATGAGTGTTCAGGGAACAACACAACAACTGATGGGATTGAAATGTTCCCACTGATGGATCACAAGAAGGTGGCGATGATGATGGTGATGAACGAGACAAAGGAGGAAACTGGGAAGGTTCCTGATTTGTGCGCCTTGCACTTGCTGTGGCGGGGCCCGTGGCTATTGCTTGCCCTCTCCTTGTTGTTATGCCATCAATTGCAACATCCCAAACAGGCCCTTTGGTTTCTGCTCTTTCACTCCCAAAACCTGCAATTGTTTCCGGTGCCATGTCTAGCTCTCTGTGTATCTCTATATATAACTTCTTTGATTGGATTTCTACTCGGCTTTGTTTGTGAATTGGGGAAAGAATTGTGTCTCATGATTTGTTTTTGTGGGTGGTTGTCAGTATAAATTTTTCATTTGAATTAGTAATATAAGAACAAACCCGCATATGCTGCTATATGTTCCCATTCACCAACAAAGCCAGTTCTTATATTTGTCTCATCACGTTGACAAATTAGGCTTACTGCTCTTGACTTGATTCAGGTAAATATACATGTGTTTCTAATCATCTCTCTGTTTCTTTAAAGAATATGTTGACCTTTGATAATTCTATTGGAACAAGTTTATTAACATTCTAAATATTTTTGTCACTTGAAGTATGCTGCATCCGGTGAGCATCCAAGAAAGTTTATTGACGTTCCAGAGGAAGCATTGGAAATGATTCTTTACCAAATTACTGATCAGAACTCAAGGCATACACTTCAATTTAGTATTGGTTTACATCATGCTAGATTGAATGACACGGACCCGCTATATAGGTGAAGAACTCTTTGGAAATAACAAGATTCAAGTTAGCAAATAATGTTATTAAATATATTTTCACAAAATAATGGAAGGAAAAACCATCTACTTCCATTTATTCCTAAAACGTTTCAGGCCACATTTTTTTTGTGTGCCTTGTGGAATACGATACTCACCACCACTTTGTTCACATATTTATCTACCATGTTCACGTATTTAAATAGTATGTTCACATATTCTATGCATTTGTTCACAAATAATAATGGTAATGTTTACGATTAAACATATTCACATATTTATCTTATTTGTTCATGTGTTTTACTAAAATGTTCACATATTTGTTTTCTCTGTTCAAGAATGATGATTTTCACTACTTCTTTTTTTATATTTGATGAACATTATTTAATCATCATATATGTTTTTTTTATGTCCAAGGGAAGAAATCGGTCCTCCACAAAACAAAAAAAGGAAAATGGAAGTGAGGGAGGAGATTGATAAAGAGATAAAATCAATGGATGCTAGTAGAAGATGGGTAAAATAGGAAGTTGATTTGATCTAGAACGTGTTAGGAAGTTAATGTAGAACTGACTACATATTTGGTGGTGCTTTTTTACTTATATTTTAGACATATAAACGATATTTTGTAAATAGTCGGGGTTCACATTATAACTTTGATTATGTTCACGTATTTCAGATGTACGTTCACGTGTTTGAGTATCATGTTCACGTATTTTAGATGTGCGTTCACATATTTGAGTATAATGTTCACGTATTTGAGTACCATGTTCACGTATTTTAGATGTGTGTTCACATATTTGAGTATAATGTTCACGTATTTGAGTATCATGTTTACGTATTTTAGATGTGCGTTCATATATTTGAGTATAATGTTCACGTATTTGAGTATCATGTTCACGTACTTTAGAGGTGCGTTCACATATTTGAGTATAATGTTCACGTATTTGAGTACCATGTTCACGTACTTTAGAGGTGTGCTCACATATTTGAGTATAATGTTCGTATTTGAGTATCATGTTCACGTATTTTAGATGTGCGTTCACATATGAAGAAGTTGTGTTCACGTATTTGAGTAACATGTTCACATATTTTAGACGTACGTTCACATATAAAGTACTTTTGTTCACGTATTTTAGATGTATGTTCAGATTAATGCTGTTAAATTCTTGCACACATATATGTAAAGCTTTCGAATTTGTACAATTATAAAGCATGACCTCCCTCTATATATAAAATTATAAAATGACAAGTTGGGATACAGTGCAAACAAATGCAGCAAGCTGCATTTGTAAGATAATTCGACGGAGATAGCAAGTAGAGATAGAGAAAAAGGTTGAATGCTAAATTTTTAATACATTCAAGTTCATGCATTATATGACGCATAAATAAGTTTGAATAGGTGAAAAAATTTATTATGTCTTTTTCATGTTCACGTATTTTCTTTGGATGTTCACATATTTGATGAGTGTGTTCACATATATTATTTCGTGGTTCACATATTTGTAAAGATGGTACACGAACGAAGAAACAGTTTATCAGTATAGATGATACATATATTTGAAAACTTAGTCTCGTGCCGGAATAGAGAGATAACAAATTATACATTCATTACGTGAAAAAAAACTAAAATTATTTCAACAAATCGAATTTCATTGAACATAGAGATAACAAATTGGGCATCAACTTTGTATGCTCAACATCATTGAACAGGAACATCAATTTTACGAGAGCACCGGCCTGACCAAAGGACAATACATTTTGCAACTCGCCACTCTCGTGACCCAACTACTACTAATTGCAATTTGTGTGTCGTTTACAAAAGTAGAGCGAGTGATAGGTTGGCCCTTCTAAACCTCCTAGAGAAATTTTAGAGCTCCTGTCGAGTAAAGCTACAATCCCTAGATATGAAGTAGTTAAGTTTTACTTGTTGTATGAGCGATGGAGACGAGCTGAAGTTTAGAAGCCAAGGAATTTTGTGAAGCAAATAAAATCCAGCTTTGTAAGTATGATATAAAGCCCATTTGACTCATTGCAATGCCTTCAATATAGCTTCTGCTGTTATTAAAAAATGACAAAAGAAATTAAAATTGTGAACCCATTTCCAATTTTTTCCTCGTTTTTTTATTGTCATAAAAAATGTACTCCCTTAGTTGACAACGTTCCTTGTCCATTTTCTGGATTCAGCATCCCACAGGCACCTTTGTCCATCCCAGCGCTGTAGAAAATCTCTCCATGATTGTCTTGGTGCTTTAAAGGAGTGTTATGGAGACAAGAAGGGACAAAGCTTTTTTGTATGACTGGACAAGGTCACCTTTGCTCAAATCAGTTCACCTTTGCAAAGTAATAAACTACGGCTTGTTAAAGTAGGATCATGAAGCCAAGCGATCAACTAGACAGTGGCAGAAAATCATAAAGAACAAACAACATTTGGTTCCAACTTCCACCACTAAATATTCTTACTAGCCACAAGTATGAAACATGATACATTCCAACTAAACCTGAACCGTACAAACTAAGAACCAGGCCTCAAAGGCCGGAAGCATACTAGTTAAAAACTCAATGGAACATGGGTTGCAATCCAGTAATACAAGCTTTGAAGCTGAGCTTCCTAATCAGGATTCTCCACATTTACATCTACATCTAGGCATGGATTCTGGGAAGCATAAATAGAGAAATAATGGGCTTGCTAGTTGCTAATCTGCATTCCATGAATCGTATCTATGGGTGAAAGATATTCCAATTACGCAACAATCCAACAGTCTGAAATGGATTAATTTGCCACAGAAGCAAACGACCAGTCATTCAAGCAACACACATGGAATTAGTGAATTACAGATATAGCTCTTTGTCTGAATCGGAACCTCGCTATCAATGACGAAGCTCCGAGTGCTCGGCGTCTGATGGCTGACATTGGGGAGAATCCAGTCCGGTGTTAGGGTTTGGGATCGATCAATTGGTGTCGACGGCGGACGAAGTCGCAGACCTCGCAAATCGGAGGTCGGCATTGTAGGCGGTGACGTCGCAGACCTCGCAAATCCACACGCGCTCGTGGATGAGGTCGGCATCGTAGGCTGTGGAGAGGAAGGCAGAGTGGAAGCGGCAGATGAGGCTTGCCGGCGAGGTCTTACAGGAGGATGCAAGAGGGGTGCAGAAGACGAGTGGGAAGAGAAGCGAGCGAGAGACCCAAAAGGGAAAGGGGAAGGGAAAGCACGAGAATGCAGCTGGGCATGGACGATTTTGCCCCCATTTTCTTAAAAGTTTTAAAAAAGATCTTTTAATCGTAGCCGTCCATTTAATCAATCTGATGGTTGTTATTTGTTTTTAGTTTTTAGGTTAGGGAGTGTTTTCATTTGAACCAACTCCTTGTTTATATGTTTCTTTTTTATACAATTCATGATCCGATTAAGTCAAATTCTTTCTTGAATATAAAGATACTATGCTCTCAAAAAAAATATTAACATATAAGATTAACATCCTTACATATGCACAATATTTTTTTTATTAGTAAATAGCTAAAAAGATAACTAATTAGAAAAATTGATTAAAAAAACCTATAGACATCTAAGTTAAGCCGTTAATTAAGTTTCTAACTCTAGTACCTAGAGATCATCCGTTTGACTCTCGAAGAAAGTCAATGATACGCCACTTCCAAGCAAACCACCAAGACCCCAGCGCGAGCGACGACCTCCGAGTCGCTTGGCGGGTTATTGTTAGTTTATATTTTAAAGTTATTTGTTATTTAATTATTTTGATGTAATTTTATGAACTAGAGCTTGCTCTCTTCTTGGGTTTCTTTACGGTTCTTTTCCCGGAACGCCTTTTATTCAACCGTTAGGGCATAGTATAAATAGCTTGTTAATTTACTAAAATTAATAACAAGATATTCTTAGCCCTAATCTCTTCTCCTCTCTCTATCTTCGCCCTTCCCTCTCGTCAGCCTCTTTCCCCGCAGATCTATGCATTCCTCTACTTCTCCTGGTTCCTTGAATTGATGTTTTGTGTGTTACTTGGGTCACAAGCTATCATAAGCTGTAACAACTGGTGCTTTCATTACCTAGAACTCTCGTGCTCATGGAGAACGCTAACGACGGCGCCCAAGATCCGGTGCAGGCCGCTCTACTGCAAATCCAGAATACTCTTCGGCAATTGACCGATGATGTTGCCGCTAATCGGCAGGACACGGCAGAGCAACGGGCCAGGACTGAGCAAGTCCTTCACATCATTGGTAATCGGCCTCCGCCGGAAGTTCCACCGCCCGTTCCGCCTGCTGCCCCCGGCCTACCGCCGCTGCTTCCCAACCCACCGGCCCAAAATCAGATCGTGGCCAATGCTCAAAACGGAAAATCAGATCGTGGCCAATGCCCAAAATCTCTTTACCAAAAATTGAAAAAAATTGAGAGACAATTGTATATAGTTAAGGATTCCAAAAGATACAATATGCATCAAAATAATATATTAACTAGTTGAAGACCCGTACCATGTACGGGTAATATCAATATAAATTTGAATTAATCACTTAGAGAACAAATTTCGATCGAGTTGACATTAAAACAAATACTTAAATTCGAAAAACCAAATATGTTTGTAAATGATATCATACTAAAAAATATGTTTGTAAATAATCTTCATTTGCCATATTTTTATCGATCTTTTTTTGTCCCACAACTTTATAATTTAAGTAAAAAATATCTAAAAATACATTTGAAAAATATCTAAAAAAAATATAAACTAAATATGTGTTATATATTCATTTATAAGTTGTATTGACCTATAAATCTACTATTATTAAATTAATTATGACTTTACAAAATCTATTAAAATATTAATTTTACTTTCAAAAAATATTATTATTGATACAAGTCTATTTTTCTAAAAGATTTATGTTAATAAGTCATAATTAACTTAATTTTTGATGTCTATCAACATATAAAAATCTTATAGATTATGAAAAGTATATATGTTGATAAAATATTTCACTTTAGATTTCATATCATATCACATATGACTTTTTAAATTAATCAAATATATTTTGAAATAAAATGATAGTATTTTATCTATGATTTTTATCTATATTATTGTTCGTGTCCCGTACAAGATACGGACAATAATAAAATTATAAAATCTTATATGTACATAAGTAGACTATTATAAAATCTTGTGAAGATATTCTTGTATAATCATGTCCCGTACATGGTGTTTTGATGTACGTATAAAATTATGTACTTGGCAATATCATCGGAAAGTCTGTTTTCTCGTAATAATTATGTACGTATAAATTGATCTTAGAGACGTACAAATATATAAGCAATATTCTAAGTATATGTATGTATCTATTGTTTAAGGGAAGTGTTTTGACAATATATTCCACATGTACATAATTATGTACGTAGCTATCCGAATAATTATGTACAAAATAATTTTGCAATTTTCTCCACAATAATTATGTACGTATAAAATTGATCTTTAAGATGTACAAATATATAAGCAATATTCTAACTACCTAATTGGTGCATATATAAGCAATTTCAAGATCATTCATATTTTTTCGGTATTTGTTTTTGGCAATTTCGGGATCATTCATATTTTTATAGTATTTTTTCCTACAATTGTTGATGTGGCATTAATAACATTTTTTTATGCAGGGTTGATGAGGTGGCGCAATTTTTTCAACAGAAATGGGTTCTGCTTTATACTGTACTAGCTAATGACCCGCACCTTGTACGGGGGCGTTCTTTTTATCTTGTGTATAAATTCACTATAATAATTACAAATATTATCATATGTCTATTGTTTCAAAACGACGTGTACTTTATAGATTGTAAAATAATATAATTCTCGTATATTACATATTAATTTTTTTATACATAAATAAAAATTGAGGAATGTGTATTAAATTGAATAAAATAACTTAATATAAATTAATCAAGAATTTAAAAACAAATTTTGGATTAATATAGTATTATATTAAAAAATATAGAGAATATTTAATATGATAAAAAAGAAAACGAAATTACCTTGTATATATTTTATTATTTTGTAACAAACTAAATAAATAAGAAGTATATAACTATAAAATAAAAATATTAATGAATCATTATTTTAATAAGAAATATATCTTTTATCTAAAACATAATTAGTATATAAATAATATAATGTTATAGATTTATTCAGGGTAAATATATTATCTAATCTTTTTATTAATACTTTTAGTGGATTTTCAATAAGATATGATAGAAAAAAATAATATATTATTTTAATAAAAAAAAGATATGGCGTAAATATATTGCTAGAATTTGCTACTATTGATAATTTTTAGAAAATAAAAGAAAATAATTACGAAAAAAACTTAGTAATAATATACTATTTAAATAATTGGGTAAAAAAGTTTTTTGTAAATGAAAAGATTAAGATAAATCTATTTATGAACCAAATCGGTAATCATATAATGATAAAATTGAGATTTATATATTAAGATAGAATATTAATTGAGCAACTCAAAATTTAAGATAGAACTAATATTTTAATTAAATAAATATATGATTATATATTATGATAAAGTTAAGATGTGATAAGAAAAAAAATTTAATAAGGGGATAATGTGGCGCGGCAGAATTTGCTTCTGCTTTAGTATATAGTAATAGATAGATAGATAGATAGATTATAGTAGATCTAGGGAAATTTTCAATCAAGGATATTAAATAATACGAGCATATCAATTATGATTGATCCCACCGATCTAATATAATCCTATCAATTATGACTGGTCCTCTCAATTCAACAACACTCAACAGGGTGTCATCCGTGACCCAAAACCCGCTAAACTTACACATGCCATTTTCGTAAGCGATAGCTGGCAGAAATACGTTACAACGGAACATTTTTTTTTTTTTGAGCAAACAACAACGGAACATTTTGTTTAATCGTAGTACGGGTTTTCCACATGCTTATTTCTCTAAGAAATAATCTATGGCCGGCGGAGATATATAATATACTTGTATAAAATTCTTATGGTTTCCACAGGCCTATTTTGGATATGCATTTTTAAAATTTTTTTCTAGCTTCTCTCAATTTGGCAGAGTTATGTTTCGTATATATACTTCGTCCATGGGGACAGATTTAGGATTTCCATTACAAGTCTACCAATTACACTATTTTAAGGGTCCATTTGGATCACCATGCATTAAATTGCATTATGAATTATTTTGCATTAACATTATCTAAAATTTAAACAGATTTTTCTAATGCATTATCTACAAAAAAGTGTGTTTGGCAAAACATGAAATAAAATATTGTATTATAACTTTCTATAACTCTCCGGACGCCACTTAATTATTTAATACTATAAATTAATCATTGAAAAAATTTAAATGCCACGAAATTATTAGTACTAGAAGGCATGCCCAGCATACCAAAAATATATTATAAATTTTTAATAATATTTTGATTTTTTTAATTAACCAAATATATTTTAAAATAAAATGATAGTATTTTATCTATACTTTAATTTAATTCATATTTTTTTTTTTTGATAAATAATTTAATTCATATTATATACAGCTCAAAGTATAATTTATTCTTAACTTCTAATCACAATTTTGGATTAATAATATATTATATACACCGGAATTAACAACATTTTTTATGTTTAACTGAATTTGTAGCATGATCACTTGTTTTAAGCAATCAACACAAATAAGAAAAATACTTCTCAAACATTTGCTAATATTGGATGATATAGATCAATAGAGAACACAAATACTAAATACATACAATTCCAAACTTAAACTGCAGCTTTGAAAAAAAAAATACAGATGTATTTATCTTGTTTCGTCCATCATCTAATCTACCGTTCTCTATGCTCCCTCCCTGAAAACAATTCAAGTCTGTTAGATATAAGGAATAAGTGGAAAAGGAAGAAAAATGTAAATGAGATCATATAAAACCATAAGACAGAAAAGCAAGGAACAATCATATTCCGTATGACATAGCTTTCTCAGTTATAATAAACCCTCACCATTTCACGGCAAAACAGTCTGGAGAGATCTGACAGAATCTTAGCAAGAGAAATCATCTCAATAACAATTACATGAACCTTTCTCCATAGCTGCAAAAGAACAAGCTGGTTAATTTGAACATCCTGCAATCAGCAAGTGCAATAAGATATAATCTCGCAATGCCAAACTTGAGCATGAACATCTCCATCGTATAAAATACATTAGTCTATTGCTCATAAAGGATTAAAGCACAAAAATTATGAATCAAAGTACTCTTTCTTATGCAACCCATATGGTAAACATATGTATATACAAACTAAACATGGTCAAAGACAACTTATGCTAACATAGAACACAGAAATAGGCAAATTGCAAATTCAAATTCGGTCAATGAGAAAACAAGGTTCAAAGCTTACCTCCTGAACTTCTGATGCGAAAAGTGCAGGAGTGTGTTCATACACACCTTCTTTCATCCTCATATTTAGCAAATTGAAGTCTATAAATTCTGTCTTTCCCTCCTCTCCTCCCCCCAACTTTAAACGTGCTCATGAGGCCAAGATATTCATACTGGACAACATATACCTCAATTCCAGATGTCAAAAGCCACTTCCAGTCACACAAATCACAGTAGCTACACAAATTATACGTCGCAAACCCCTAATAACCATCTTAATCGACAAATTAAGAACAGGAACTGAAAATTCGCTCAAGAATTTGAAACCGCCTCAAACGAAGAAGAAATTCACCGGTGGGGACGGGAACAACATGAGCATTGTCATCGCGAGATCGAATCGCCTCGGCCTCGGCCTCCACAACCGCCTCCAGAGCCTGATTAACAATTAGGAAATAGGTTTTCGAATTGAACTAAAGGCAAGCGAAATCGAAGTTTATGGCTCACCGGAGGGTTTTACGGAGAAGACGGCAAGGAGAACGATGCAATCTCCGTGGCGGACGACGTGAGTGAGGGCCCAAGACAAGGCCTCCTTGTTGACCATTCGCTCGGCCTTGACCGCGACCACCGCTACCCCCTCTCCGCCAGAGAACTAATGACGGTAGTGAGCCCCCTCCTTGATCCTATTCTCGACGGCAATATCTCCGACTACGGCGCCGACGGTTCAGATTGCTCCGGCGGAAGAAGTATCTCTGCGCGTGGCTAGCCACTTGAGTCGGAGTCCTCGTCTTCACGAAATTCCTGGAAATTCCTCTCCAATCGCCTTTGCCGACTTTCTGCAGCCCTAGCAAGAACAGCTTGTGTTCCTCTTCCATCCACGGGACTCCTACCAAATAGCACACCATCCACAAACTCAGCCACACAATCGAAGACTCATTTCTCGGAACCGATCCGAAATCAAGCCAATTGATCAAATCCAAAACAACTGAAATCAATCAACGAACCTCGCTTACGGTCGCGCTTGGCCGCGCTGGCGGAGGACGACGGGGAGCCGTGGCGGACGCCGCCGTCGTCGGCCGATGCGTAGCCGGCCGTAGCTTCCTTTTCGCCGACGACGGATCTAGAGACGAGAGGATCCAAATTGATAATCGTCGATTGTGTGAAACGGAGAGAAATGTGGGAGATTTGTGAGGGCTGTGGACTTTTGTACGAAGGGGGAAATCAATGATAAAGGCAATTGGATGGGTGGAAACCGCCGGTGACCCATAGGCTTCCTTGCAACAACACCCCAATCACAAGAGAAACGGAAATAGCAATCGGAATACGCTCACGAATTTGAAGGGCCTAGAGAGTCTGCAGTAAATTCGCAATGTTTAAGGCACAATTGGAATTAAAATCCAAACGAATTAAAAGGGGCAGCAGGAACTGGAGTGTGTTGCTTTTTCAAGTTGTAAAAATATAGATTTTATCTCAAAAAAAAAGGAAATGGAGTTAATTAACGACATTAAAGCAATAGGAGGTGTTGCCTTATTCATGTATTAATGCACTCCACATCAAACTTTAGCAAATGATCAACTGAAAAAGGAAACCCGCCAGTTTCACATGATGCACCCTTCGTCCACTCTCGTCGCTAATTAATCCCGGTTATTTTGTTTGATGAGGCCCCCCGCCCCATCTTCATTTTCTTCTCATTTTGTTACCACATCAAATTAGTTAGGTAGATTATTTTGTTCTTAAATACGTACTACCCATGTGAATACAACAACAACAAAAATGACTATCTACCGAAAATCATTTTATTTCTTGTATTTATAAATTTGATTAATTATAGTGAATTAAAACAAATAAAATAACTATCTACCCAAAAAAAAAAACAGCTAAATTGACTAATTTTTTTTTTTTAAAGTAAGATATTGATTATTGATTTTCATTACTAAGAATGATACGTCACTGTTATTATAAGAATTAAGAACAGAGCCTCCATAACTGACCGGCCCTGTTGCTATATATACATGTCTCCCATCTCCTTGCTCAATATATACCAAAAACAAGCGCATCTTTAATCTCTCCTAAGCTACAACATGGTTAAGGAAACCTCAGGAGCTCACGTGATGATCAACGGACACGTTGACTTCGACTCGAAGGTGAACGTGACTCGGGTAGGCCACCCGAGCCTCGTTCACCCAGAGGAGGAGACTCCAACGGGACCCTACTACTTGTCGAACCTGGCGGTGATGATCCAGACGGTGTATTGTTTCAAGTCGGAGGAGGAAGGCGTTGGGAACGAGAAGGCATCGGAGGTGATAAGGCGGGCGTTAGGGAAGGTGTTGGTGCACTATTGATACGGGGTTAGCCGTGTGGATGCCCGATCTTCGACGTTCACGACTCAACAAGGAAAACACAAGGAAACAATGGTTAGAATTGAATGGAACGAAACTGGAAATGATGAACTCGACTCAACAAGAGGAAAAACGACACAACAAAGAAGCAAACTGAAATGAAGAAACGAAAAGGGAAATTGATAGAAACGACGAGAAGGATAACCCTTCGAGACAACTATTAAACCCCTGGTATGTATTTCAACCAGAATCCTAATAGAATGGACGAAGAACCAACCTTGTACAATCCTACACAACAAGGCGACACCTTGAAGCACAGGAAGGGGGCTCGTGATCGTTGATAAGCACCAAGCTTCGTAGAGGATTGACACAAATCAAACAAACCAAGCTGCGATTCACACACTCAATTAAGCAAAGCTTCAAACTCTCTCTTTTCAAGAGAAAAACGATTTCTATCTTCTGAATTGTCTAAGTGTTCCAAACCATCAAAACAATACTTATATGTCTCACTTCTGGAAATAAAAGAAATAATTAAAAAGGTCTAATTAATTCTAAGATAGATAGGCCCAAAACAGCATAATAGGCCCAAAATGAAACAAACACTCTTGGGTGCCTAAAATAGGCGTCGGTGCCCAAACGAGGCACACTCGCAGCGCCGGTGCCCAAACGAGGCACACCCGCAGCGCCGGTGCCCAATCGCGGCACTCATGCGACGTCGCTTGTGCCTTGGCTCTCTTCATGGGTGGCGCCCACACTTGCTAGGCACACAGCCTTGGCACATGGCTCCATGCTCGCTCTCGCCTCCTTAGCACAAATGAAACACACAAAGGCATGCATTCCACTTTGTAGCTTCTTAGCTCGGGATCTAGTGATTGGCCCCTCAAAGAGTGTTGGGGCGCTTGGAGGAGGCTGACTGGATGATCCTTCATCAACCTCCCCTTCTTGGAAAGGATTCGACCCCGAATCCAAGTCTTCATCAAGAGCAAGGTATGGCGTGAGATCAGCGACGTTGAAAGTTGCGCTTACACCATAATCACCGGGCAGCTCCAGCTTGTATGCATTGTCCCCGATCCTCTTAAGCACCTTGAAAGGTCCATCTCCTCGAGGGGACAGCTTGTTCTTCCTTTGCTCCGGGAATCTCTCTTTCCTCAAATGAACCCACACCAAGTCTCCGGGCTGGAAAACAACGTGGCGCCTCCCATGGTTCGCTCTCCTTGCATTGTACTCGGCCTTTTGCTCCAACTTCAGTTTGGTGCGAGCATGCAATTCCCTAATAAACTCCACATGTTTTCCTGCGTCAAAGTGCTCATTTTCCCTCATTGGCAATGGGGTAAGATCTAGTGGGGTGAGAGGGTTAGTACCATAAACACATTCAAATGGAGTCAATTTAGTAGAAGAATGAACAATCCTGTTATATGCAAACTCCACATGAGGTAAGGCCTCTTCCCACATCTTCAAGTTCTTCCTAATTATGGCCCTAAGAATCGTAGCTAGTGTCCTATTGGTGACCTCGGTTTGCCCATCAGTTTGAGGGTGACTAGAGGTAGAAAACAGCAACTTAGTTCCTAGTTTACTCCATAAGGTTCTCCAAAAGTGGCTAAGGAACTTAGTATCTCGGTCACTAACTATGGTTTTAGGAACCCCATGCAATCTGACTATCTCCCTAAAGAATAATCCAGCCACATTAGTAGCATCGTCGGTCTTATGACATGCTATAAAATGTGCCATCTTACTAAACCTATCCACTACAACCATGATTGAATCCCTCCCCTTCTTAGTCCTAGGCAACCCAACTATAAAGTCCATAGAAAGGTCCTCCCAAGGGGCTGTAGGCGTGGGCAATGGTGTGTAAAGTCCATGTGGCATAAGTCTAGATTTAGCCCTAAGACAGTCCATGCATCTTTTAACTACATTCTCAACATCCCTAAGCATGTGTGGCCAATAGAAATGAGTCCTAAGAGTGTGATAAGTTTTGTCCCTCCCAAAATGCCCCATTAGGCCGCCCCTATGGGCTTCCTCAACAAGCAGCAAACGCAATGAACAACGAGGTATGCAAACTTTATCAACTAGAAAAAGAAAGCCATCATGCAAATAGTATTTCTCAACACAATTCTTTTCAAGACAAGCCTTAAACGCATCACCAAAATCAAGATCAGTTTCATATAACTCACGAATATAAGTAAATCCTAATACTCTAGAGTCTAATGAAACAAGCAAAGTGTGGCGTCTAGACAAGGCATCAGCTACAACATTATCTTTTCCTCTTTTAAACTTAATCACATAAGGGAATGTTTCAATGAATTCCATCCATCTACCATGCCTCCTATCCATTTTATCTTGACTTTTAAAGTGTTTCAAGGATTCATGGTCAGTTTTAAGCACAAATTCCCTAGGCCAAAGATAATGCTGCCATGTTTTAAGCACTCGATACAAAGCATACAACTCTTTATCATAGGTCGAGTAGTTTAAACATGCACCTTTTAATTTCTCAGAAAAGAAGGCGATAGGTTTACCTTCTTGCATAAGCACGCCCCCTATGCCGACTCCACTTGCATCACACTCCACCTCAAACGGTCGTGTGAAGTCAGGCAACACCAATAGCGGGGCTTGCGTCAACTTCAGCTTGAGAGTCTCGAAGGCTCTCTCCTGGGCACGCCCCCACTTGAACTCACTTCTCTTCTTTGTAATTTCTGTCAATGGGGCTGCAATGGTGCTAAAATCCTTGACAAACCTCCTATAGAAGCTCGCCAGCCCATGGAAACTCCGCACCTGGCCAATAGTAGTTGGCGTGGGCCACTCGTTTATGGCCTTGATCTTGGCCTCATCCACTTGCAATCCCTGCGAGCTAACCACAAAACCAAGAAAGGTAACAGTAGTAGTACATAACTCACACTTTTTCAAATTCGCAAACAAGTGTTCAAGACGCAAGGTATTAAGCACATCTCTCAAATGACACTCATGCTCCTCTAGGGACTTACTATACACTAATATGTCATCAAAATAGACCACTACAAATTTCCCTATATAATGTCGCAATACATGGTTCATGAGACGCATGAATGTACTAGGGGCGTTCGTGAGCCCGAATGGCATAACGAGCCATTCATAGAGACCAAACTTGGTCTTGAAGGCTGTTTTCCACTCGTCCCCCTCCCTCATACGAATCTGGTGGTATCCACTTTTTAAATCAATTTTTGAGAAAATGGTGGATCCATGCAGTTCGTCTAGCATATCATCAAGACGAGGAATGGGGTGCCTATACTTTACCGTGATGTTATTAATGGCCCTGCAATCGACACACATTCTCCATGTGTTGTCTTTCTTGGGTACTAATAACACCGGTACAGCACAAGGGCTCATACTCTCCCTAATGTATCCCTTATCCAAGAGCTCTTGGACTTGGGATTGGACCTCTTGGGTCTCTTGGGGGTTCATACGGTAAGCTGGCCTGTTTGGCAAAGACGCCCCGGGAATGAGATCAATTTGATGCTCGATTCCTCTAATTGGGGGTAGGCCAGCCGGTATCTCGTCGGGGAATACGTCCTTGTACTCCTCGATGAGCCCCAAAATGCGTGGGGGCAGTGAAGCTCGAAGCTCTTCACTTAACAAGCTCAGCTCCTTGCATAAGAGCATAAGCGTTGTTTCCCCATCCAAAAACTCGTCTTCCAGCTCCCTCTTGGAAGCCAAAAGAGCGGAGGGAGGTGTAGGGCTGAGAGGTTGGCTCGTCTTACCCCGAGCTTTCTCTTCCTTCCCATTCTCTCCCTCAAGGTCAGAACATACCTTCTTACCTTGACGCTTCCGATCCCACTCCTCCGAGACCTGCGTAGGCGTCATGGGCTTAAGGACTATGGTCTGGCCGTTGTGGGTGAAGGTGTTTCGGTTGGTGAATCCATCGTGCACAACCTTCCTGTCGTATTGCCATGGACGACCTAATAGAATATGACAAGCCTGCATAGGTACTACATCACAAAGAACATTATCCTCATAACGTCCTAGTTTAATAGAAACCTTTACTTGCCTTTGCACTTTCAATTCACCACAGTCATTCATCCAATGCAACTTATAGGGTCTAGGGTGATGAGTCATAGGTAATTGCAGTTTGTTAACCATCTCTAAGCTAGCAATGTTACAACAACTACCACTATCTATGATCATGTTACAAACCTTCCCTTTAATCAAGCACCTAGTATGAAACAAGTTCTCTCTTTGATTATCATCGCATGCTTGTGGTTTAATATGCAATGTCCTCCTAGCAATAAGAGATTCACCAGATTCATACTCAATTTCATCTTCAACATTATCATTTTCATGCAAATCATCATTAGGCTCGTTTTCATGCTCACTTTCAGATTCATATTCACCTAAATGATTGATTAAAAGTGTTTTCTTGTTAGGGCAATCTCTTGCATAATGTCCTCTACCCTGGCACTTAAAGCACACAATATCTCTAGTCCTAGACGAAGAGTTAGAGGTAGGATTACTCCCCTTTGGAGCTGCTGAAACCCCACTAGAATTGCCCTTGTTGTATGGTGAAGGCGTGGAGCTTGTGGGCTGTTTGGCTCGTCCAGCTTGGTCTCCTTGACCGCCGGCTGCATTGCTCCTCTCCTTTTGGTGCGAGGCCTCCTTCCCATACGATCCGCCTTGCTGGCCACGGCTCCCCCTCCATGATTGGGGCTGAGTGTTCGCGTTCCTTCCTCCCGAGTACCTAGACTTGAATTTCCTTTCTACTTTCAAAGCTAGATGGAAAAGGTCAGTCATAGTAGTGTAGGGATATAAATCAATCTCATTTGCCAAATAAGGATGCAAGATACGAAGATACCTGGCCATGGTGGTCTCTTCATCCTCAACCACATCAGCCCTTACCATCGCCACTTGCATGGCATTGTAGCACTCCTCGGCACTCATGGAACCTTGTTTCAAATTTTCCAGCCGCTGTCTTAGCTCCCGGGCGTAATGTTGAGGTATGAAACGCCCTCGCATCAACGCCTTCATTTGATCCCAGCTGGCTATGGGTGCGTCCAGATTGCGCCTCCTTTCTTTCACCAAGTTATCCCACCATATGAGGGCATAACCGGAGAACTCAAGGACAGCGAGCTGCACCTTCTTGGTCTCGGCAAAGTTGTGGCAGTTCCACACTTGCTCGATCTTGGTCTCCCATTCCATATAGACATCCGGATCACACTTGCCTTCGAAAGCAGGGATCCTCACCTTTATCTTGCCAACTCCGTCTTGCTCCTGCTCACGAGGTCTCATGGGACGCCTATCTCGACCTTCTCGGCGCTCCCTACCTCCCCTTCTTGAGACGCGCTCCCAATTATCCTCCTCCTCGCCCTCATACTCATCATCATAAAGGTCCATATCACTTGGTGATCCTCTTTGGTCCTGAAATCCTTGAAAGCTATTAGCACGATTATGCTCATCCCGAAGGGGAGTGAGCTGGGAACCAAAAGGCACTCTTCTAGGAAGATTGCCCGAGGAATTACGCAATGGATTAGAGTTATGAGGCACTTCCCTGGTTTGGTTTTGGAAACCATGTTGTTGTGATGTGGACGCCAAGTTAGGGTCCGTGTTGTGGGCGTTTTGGTCCTGGCCATCGCCGGTGCCTTGTTGGTGTGCCGCTGAATCGGTGCCCAAGGCTACGCTTGGCACGGGTGGAGGCAACGCCAAGGCTCTCGTCTCCAAGGCCGTCATCCTAGAATTGAGGCGTGTGATGTTGCTGTTGAGTGAGGTCAACAACTTGAACACCTCGGGGTGGATTGGCTCAGGGCTCTTGGGTGTGTTGGTGTTATCACTACTTTCGTTAGACATTCTGCACAATCAGCAAAAACACTTTACAAGCAAACTTGTCAAGTTAGTTTAATCCAAATCAGCCTCTCAAGTGTTTCACTCGCTCTCACTCTCGGTGTGTGATCGAGCTCGTTGTTTCAATCTGCTTGAAATGATCAACAACTCAATTCAAAGATTAGTAAACAACAATTCACGAGAAGATGAAGGCTGGGGAAGAAACGTCCAAGAAAAGAAGACTCAAATGTGTTTAAGAATGGAGATGAATAGAGAAAGAGAACAAACCTCGATTAAGCTTCTCTCACCTTGATTTCCGTAACCAAGTATGAACTTGGAGTGGTTTGTTTAGGTGAGGGTAGGCTGAAAGTGTAAGGTTCGAAAGCTTCTCCAATGGGATCGTCTAACTCAAGAGATGAAGAGGGAAGATGATGATATGTCGCACACCTTAATTACACTATGCACTAGAATAAAATGCAATGATATACTATGAATGAAATAGACGAATAAAATCTGATTTCTGATTTTCGTTTTTTTTTTTTTTTTTTTTTTTGATTTTTTTTTTTTTTTTTTAATCAGAAATAATCAGAAAATACAAATAATTTCGAAATTGAAATAAAATGCTATTCTAAGGTGCAAAATAATTTGCTAGAAATGAGGAGAGGTGGCGATTTGAGTTTGAAATGTTGGTGGCTGAAATCCCTTGATTTTAGGAGAAGGAATAGGCTGGAGGATGGGTGGTTGGGCGTGGCTTTTGATTTCAAATGAGCTGAATGGGTTCTCCTTGATATTAGGAGGTGGGTGTGGGAAATTTGTGGCTGGGATATGGTTTGTTGTTGGTCAACCTTAAAAATAGGAATCAGCTTAGGATTAATTCAAATTTGAATTAATTAAATCAGATTTATGACTCCAATTTAATTAAAACAAATCGGCTGACTTAATCAAGGTGGTGGTCGAATTTGTGGGGGTGGTGGGCGGATTTTGTGAAGGTGGTGGGGCGTTGGTGGTTGTGGTGGCTGAGGGGACGATTTTTCTTGGCTAAAGGTGTAATTGGCTAGGCAAAACAAACCACTGCGCAAGAACAAACCGATTAGTACTTTCAAGTTCAGATTAAAGAGAGTTGATTAATCGAACCTGATCTCCGGAGGACTCTTTTTGGTATTTTGTAGACTCTTTTGATGGGAACGAAAAGAACGTCGTCAACGCAGCTCTGATACCACTTTGATACGGGGTTAGCCGTGTGGATGCCCGATCTTCGACGTTCACGACTCAACAAGGAAAACACAAGGAAACAATGGTTAGAATTGAATGGAACGAAACTGGAAATGATGAACTCGACTCAACAAGAGGAAAAACGACACAACAAAGAAGCAAACTGAAATGAAGAAACGAAAAGGGAAATTGATAGAAACGACGAGAAGGATAACCCTTCGAGACAACTATTAAACCCCTGGTATGTATTTCAACCAGAATCCTAATAGAATGGACGAAGAACCAACCTTGTACAATCCTACACAACAAGGCGACACCTTGAAGCACAGGAAGGGGGCTCGTGATCGTTGATAAGCACCAAGCTTCGTAGAGGATTGACACAAATCAAACAAACCAAGCTGCGATTCACACACTCAATGAAGCAAAGCTTCAAACTCTCTCTTTTCAAGAGAAAAACGATTTCTATCTTCTGAATTGTCTAAGTGTTCCAAACCATCAAAACAATACTTATATGTCTCACTTCTGGAAATAAAAGAAATAATTAAAAAGGTCTAATTAATTCTAAGATAGATAGGCCCAAAACAGCATAATAGGCCCAAAATGAAACAAACACTCTTGGGTGCCTAAAATAGGCGTCGGTGCCCAAACGAGGCACACTCGCAGCGCCGGTGCCCAAACGAGGCACACCCGCAGCGCCGGTGCCCAATCGCGGCACTCATGCGACGTCGCTTGTGCCTTGGCTCTCTTCATGGGTGGCGCCCACACTTGCTAGGCACACAGCCTTGGCACATGGCTCCATGCTCGCTCTCGCCTCCTTAGCACAAATGAAACACACAAAGGCATGCATTCCACTTTGTAGCTTCTTAGCTCGGGATCTAGTGATTGGCCCCTCAAAGAGTGTTGGGGCGCTTGGAGGAGGCTGACTGGATGATCCTTCATCAACTATTATCCGCTCGCGGGGAGGCTGGCGATTTGCTCGGAGGGGAAGCTGGTAGTCGAGTGTAACGGGGAAGGGGCGGTTTTCGTGGAGGCGGAGGCGGACTGCGATATGGAGGCGATCGGGGACGGTACGAAGCCGGATCCGGTGATGCTTGGAAAGTTTGTGTATCAAGTTCCTGGGGCAAACAACGTACTTGAGATGCCTCTTATTTCCGCTCAGGTATATGAATTATTTCAATATTTTATAATAAGTACTTGATCATCATAACTATATACTAAAGCGGAGGTTATAAATAATATTTAGCCCGACACGTGTCACCCCCTCATTGGACCGCGTCACCCATCTTTATTAAAACAATTCAATTTGTTTGATTGGTTGAAATTTTATTATAGACCCACGTTAGATTTCTTTATTATCTACTAATTCCCATTTTAATTAATTAAAATTTAATAAGATAAACTACCGTATGCTATAGAATTTATCCCAAAAAAAACAAATCCTAACATACCATATGCATATGTAGCCAAATTTTAAAAAAACATCTATCTAATATAATGGTTGAAATAAAGTATGCATATCTAAAAAAAATCTATCTAATATATTTTAAAAATCCTAACTTACTGTATGCATATCTAATGGTAATACATATATCATTTATGCATATCATTTATCTTTTATTAAACTAATCTAATGGTTCAAATTTAATTGACTTAATTTTTATTGAGTAAAATTTAATTATACTCACACATAAATGTATTACATATATGATATATGCATGTAAGTTATTTCAACATTTCATATAATTTGGATTTGAATTGTTTTTCTAAAAATTTTTATCAAAGGAAAAATAATGATTAACTAAGAAAACTTATTGATCAAGAATTAGATTCAATCATTATTTATAAAAAACAAATTCAAATTCAATCATATAAATCTTTTCTCAATTATAAAAAATATTCACATAATTGAAAAATAATATATAATATATCATAAAAAATTTAATACATAATATATCATTAAAAAATAAGTATAAACAATTGCTCAAATACCATAAGATAAAAAATTGAAAAAATTGTACATAATTTTACATTTATCCGACTATTATTTTTGTATGAAAATTCACGCAAGTCCAAGTCGTACCTTAAAGGCACGGGCACTAACACTGGTACAAAAACTAAAACTAGAGATTAAATAATTATAAACCTTCTAAAAAGTTACATGTTTAAAAATAACAGATTCAATCAAATCATTGATTCTTATAATATAACGTGCCCTTAGGAAGGATACCGCAGCATAACAAAATCTATATGATTCTAATAATTTTTTGAAGCTTACAATATATTCTTAGAATATTCTTATTTTGATTTTGTTAATAAAGTATGAGTATATTTATTAAATATAGTAAAATAAAATTGGTATAAAGCCATAAAAATGATTTTTTTTTTAATTTATAATTAAGTGGTTTGCATATAAAAACCAACTTTTTCAATGAAAAAAGACTTAGATAACTGCTTTTTGTTTGTTTTATACTCAAATGTCAAATTTTTAGTTTTTTAATCCTCACATAGTCACATATCCAAAAAAAGTTTTATAAATGCCCAAATGTCACAGTTTTTAGTAGACAACCAGTGTTAGTGCCCGTGCCTTAAAGGCACGACTTGGACTTGTGTTGATTTTCATACAAAAATAATAGTCTGATAAATGTAAAATTATGTACTATTTCTTCAATTTTTTCTCTTATGGGATATTCGAGCATTTGTTTACGTATTTTTTTAATGATATATTATGTATTAATTTTTGTAATGATATATTATATATTAGTTTTCAATTATGTGAACTTTCCACATTACTACGCATGCACCATAAATCACAAGAGGAAAAAAATCTCTTGAAGCATAAACTAAGAAGATTTTTTTGTATTTCTTGATTATAAAAACTATGTATAAAGTTAAAGTTTTTTAAGAAAATAATTAAAATGGAAATTAGTAGATAAGAAGAAATTTAATATGGGATCTACAATGAAATTTCAGCCAATTTAAACAGTTGTAAATTGAATTGTTTTATAAAGATGGGTGATGCGGTCCAATGAAAACGTGACACATGTTAGACTAAATATTATTTCTAACCTCCGCTTTATTATACACTCATGAATGATGATTCGGTCAATAACTAATTATACTTGGGATTTTCACTATTGTCTCAGGTCACCAAGTTCAAGTGCGGAGGTTTTGCGCTAGACCTATGCATGAACCACTGCATGTTTGATGGTATAGCTGCCATGGAGTTCGTAAACTCTTGGGCCGAAACTGCCCGTGGCCTCCCCCTCTCGAACCCACCCAGCCTCGACCGCACCCTCCTCCGAGCCCGCGACCAGCTGCCACGAGTCGGTGGCTTCCACCACCGCAAGTTCGACGAGATTGAGGACGTCTCCAACACCTCTCAACTCTACTCCGCCCAAACCATGGAATACCGGTCCTTCTGCCTCGACCCCGACTCCCTCTACCGGATCAAGCTCAAGGCCACCGAAGACGGGTCCCTCCCAAATTGCACCACCTTCGAGGCACTATCGGGCTTCGTCTGGCGGGCCCGCTCCAAGGCCTTAGGACTCAAGCCCCATCAGCAGTCAAAGCTTCTCATCGCGGTGGACGGCAGGCTCAAGTTCGAGCCGCCGTTGCCCAAAGGGTATTTTGGGAACGGCATCGCTTTCACGAGCGCACTTGCTCTGGCTGGGGAGCTGGTGGAGAGCCCGGTGTCGTATGCGGTTCGAGAGGTCCAGAGGGCTATTAAGATGGTCACGGACGGGTATATGAGATCCGCGATTGATTACTTCGAGGCGACGAGGGCGAGGCCTTCCTTGAGCTCTACGCTACTTATTACGACTTGGTCGAGGCTGGCATTTCATGCCACCGATTTCGGGTGGGGCGCGCCTAGGGTTTTGGCACCTGTCGCTTTACCTGAAAAGGAAGTGGTCTTGTTTCTTTCGCACGGGAAGGAGAGGAGGAGTATTAATGTGGTGTTGGGATTGCCGGCTTCCGCCATGGAAACGTTTGAAGAGCTCATGATGGACGTTTGACCTACTCGATCGGTCGATCTATATAAGAAGGGATACATTATATGAATAAGAACACTATGACCTTCGATATAGTGATGTTCCTCGTTTTATCTACATGTTACATGTATGTGATTGGCTTGAAAATTCTTTTTTTAATTATGTGAAATTAAATTGCAATCCGGTTTGTTCTGATTTAAAGTTTGAGAAAGAGTCGTGTAGGAAGGATTGTTGTGGTGAGAAATAGGAATAGATCTCCACCGTCCGATCTAACGGATCCAATGGCTCAGATTTAATCAAATTTAACAAAAAATCCCCCCGCGCGCGTCCTTGTGGGGCCCCCATGAAAACTGTATTTTTGGAATTAATTTTTTCATTTCACATTTCCACTCTCTCTCCTCCTGAACTCTCTCTCTTGCGGACGCTTCCGACTTCGTCTCCCCTCAAATCTTCACGGTTTTCGCTCGATTTTTCGCTCGTTTCCTGCATTCAAACTGCGATCTCTACCCTCAACAATGGTGAGATCGAAGTCGTCTCCCTCAAACACGCGAGGTATGCTCAATTCGAAACCCTAGGTTTCGGTTTTTTTGATTTTTGCTTGTTTCAAACTCTAATTTTTTGATTTTGTGCAATTTCGCTTGTTTTTGCTTGGATTTTCCGTCCAATTGTGTGCTAATCGAGCCGGATCTGGTTGATTTACAAGTTCATACAGCTGGTACGACGGCCCTAGGCTCTCGAGAGGCCCGTACTTGTGGATCACGACGGCGTGCTCGGTGGTTTCGCTAGTGTTCTTTTCGCTCAAGGCCGAAGTGGACAAGATCTATAAAGTGCGGATCCGAGCTCCTCGTGGCCGGATCTAACCGAGGCGGTGCTCTCATGTGTGCTCCGCTTCTCGTCGCCAGATCTAATTCAATCCACGATCGTAATTGCACAATCCACGATCGTAATTGCACAATCCTCGATCGTAATTGCACAATCCACGATCTAGTTCAGGTTTGTACACAAAATCCGCCAAAAAACCATGAACAATGGATTAGGCGTTCTCAATCGACCGATTCTCATATGTTTCAGATTTCAAGTACTCACTGTCTCTCTTTGTATAACATCCGGACTCGATCTGAATTTGCTTGTTATTTGTTGTTGTTGTTATTCAAATTGATCTTCAGGCGTGTTTAGATTGGTGTATTGAAATGGATGAAATAGGTTATTGAATCTTTGCCTCAAGAGCTGTTGGTGAATGGTTTTTTTCAAGTCTCAGTCTCAATTATTTCAATTGGATGCATTTCTTTCGAGTTCGCAAGTCTTTTAGAAGCTTTCAGAATCAACATTTTCAAAGTTTTCGATTACTAATTGAGTTTACGATTTCAATTTGTGCAGATTAAGATCATCTGTGGCATTAATCACGACGACCTAAAGCAACTCGTCCACGTCTCCAAATCAATTAACGAAGCGGTTAGTAAACATTTTTCTAGTTTCACATCAAGTTCTGAAATGTTCTGGTTCAATCTCAAAGAAACTGATTTTTCATGATGAAAATTGTGTAATGCAGGCTAAAATCTCGAAAGAAATGCATTTCGCATTTGCGACTCCGTCGAAGGTGTCTGCGTACTTGTGTTTAGAAAATCTGTTCATTCATTGTTACTTAAGTGCTAATGTTGAACAGGTTCATCCATATTTGCTAGTTTTGTTCATATTTGTTGAGCTCAAATTTGTAATTTGCTGGTGTATGTTGGAAGTGATTATAATGAGCTGCTACATGTTGTTGTTGACTTGTTGGTGGTTTGTAGTTGTTTTCTCTTGGTTTGATGACTAGTTTTGGACGATTTTTTGAAGTGGATATATACAACTTGGACATGAGAAGCTCTTATCATAATTGAGATCGATTTGTTCATTTCTTATCATAATTGGAATGCTTACTATGATTGCACAATCGACTATCGTGATTGCACAATCGACGATCGTGATTGCACAATCGACGATCGTGATTGCACAAACGTGACCATTGAGTTGCACAAACATGACCATTGAGTTGCACAAATAGAATTCAACACTTTGACAATAGAGTTGAAACAATATATGAATGAACAAATTGACCATTGAGTTGCACAAATAGAATTCAACACATTGACAATAGAGTTGAACAAATATGAATGAACTAACCATTGAGTTGCACAAATGTGACCATTGAGTTGCACAAATGTGACCATTGAGTTGCACAAACGTGACCATTGAGTTGCACAAATAGAATTCAACACATTGGCAATAGAGTTGAACAAATATGGATGAACAAATTGACCATTGAGTTGCACAAACGTGACCATTGAGTTGTACAAACGTGACCATTGAGTTGCACAAATAGAATTCAACACATTGACAATAGAGTTGAACAAATATGAATGAACAAATTGACCATTGAGTTGCACAAACGTGACCATTGAGTTGCACAAACGTGACCATTAAGTTGCACAAATAGAATTCAACACATTGACAATAGAGCTGAACAAATATGAATGAACAAATTGGCCGTTGAGGTGCACAAATGTGACCATTGAGTTGCACAAACGTGACCATTAAGTTGCACAAATAGAATTCAACACATTGACAATAGAGCTGAACAAATATGAATGAACAAATTGGCCGTTGAGTTGCACAAACGTGACCATTGAGTTGCACAAACGTGACCATTAAGTTGCACAAATAGAATTCAACACATTGATAATAGAGCTGAACAAATATGAATGAACAAATTGGCCGTTGAGTTGCACAAACGTGACCATTCAGTTTGTGTTGCACAATGTACACCTTGTTAAAGTGACTCACATGATACGTATGGATGTGATCCTCCCTCACCAGATTTGTTAGGCCACATTCAAACACCGAAGCGACAATTTCCGTCTGAACATCATAGAATTCAACACCGAAGCGACAATTCATGATACGTATGGATGTGATCCTCCCTCATCTTCTGCGTCTTCATCTTCATCTTCCTTCTCAACTTCCTTTTTTTTTTCTCTGTTTTTGCAACAATCTGTTTAGTGGTTGTAGATTGTGCAATCTTTGTAGTTGATTCCTTTCTAAAGCCTTCCTTGTTGCACAACATGAATTTCTAAATTATACTCCCATCACGAGATCTTGTGGTAGTCCCGCTACGTGGTTGGAATCCACATGCCCGTGCGTAGTCTTTATAGAAGTTTGCTCCTTGTTGCCAAGTTTGGAAAACCATCCCCACTTGAGGTCTGAGTTTATCATCACAAAACTGTATGTAATACGTAGTGTTTCCAGGAGAGATGGAGATCTTCAAACCCTTCTCTTCTTCAGCTTTACCTTCATTAGTGTGAAATAACATCAACAATAAGTTATTGGAGCTCCAGTAATGAAGTAAACTATTCTGTTCAACTGTATAATAAACTTTGTACAACTAGTAAGATTGTTTGTGCAACTAATAAGGTTGTTTGTGCAACTATGTCTGTGTTTTGTTTATGTGTAACCATGTTTGTGCAACCGTATATCATCATTGTGCAACTAATATAAGCATTTGTTCAACTCTGTTATAAACACGTTATAACACCATCGTAATCTGTTTACGTGTTTTTGTATAGTCGATTCTCAATTTATTCAACTAGGAATCCCAATTACAGTTTGTGCAGCTGATATAAGTGATTGTACATCTCTAATAACTAGTTTGAGAACAACAATCGGTTTCAATGACAGGAAAACTGTTTTTATTGAGCAACTTTATGAATTTGTTCAAGAGAATCGAAGAAAGTTTTTACTACCTGGTTTCATTGCTTTTGTAGTTGATTTAGTTCGAATCGGAACAATGTCTGGGATCTGTTCAAAGTTTTTGTTCTATTCGTGCTGAGATTTGCTCGCAAATTCAGATCTGAAAACCAGATCTGAAAACGCGAAAACGAGATCTGGCGAGGCGATTGATTTGTTGCAGTTTGTTCTTAGATTTAACCTACAATCAAAGCGAGTTACAGATTTTGGATACGAAAATCGATTTCGGAGGCGAAAATCGACGGAGACGAGCTGGCGATTTTCGCGAATGGGAGTGGGGCGATTTTCGCGTTTGGGGGGAGAGGAGGGTGAACAGTAGCGCGTTACTGTTCACGCGTTTTGGGGGGCCGAATTTTTGCCTTTTTTTTGCTCCGTGATCAACGGCCCAGATTCATTCCTATTTCCTACCACAATAATCATTCCTACCGGATCCGGACCCTTAAAGTTTTGTATTGTACTTAACTTAACCCTTGGCTAGCTTCTTGATCGAGTAGTCAATCAAAATTACAACTAAATTCCAAATCTCTCAGGTTCATTCCGGATCGAGTTCTATGATCTCCAAAGATTGATCCTTGTTATTCAACCATCGAGTTTAGCTTCATGTAACAATTGGTCCCACTTCGGTTCTCAGTTTTACAAAGTCCGGCACCACTCACCAACATTAATTTTTGCATCTTTGCAACATAAATGAACAATCGCTTGTAGGAAATCCTCATCATTTGAATCAATTTTATCAAAATAAAATCTAGGGTTTCAAATTTATCCCAAGTCATAATGGATATATAAATACACAATCTGCCTATATTTTCAAAGCAATCGAACTCGCATTTTTGGTGGTCAAACCAATTTGGTGATCCCGACACCAAATTGGTTAATGTGGTCGTTGAACACATGCCAGCCCAGTCCACCCTGTTTTCATAAAAACAAAATTAAAAATATACTACTCCCTCTGTCCCATTTGGTTTGTCCATATTTCCGTTTTGGGCGTCCCATTAGCTTTGTCCATCTTTCAAATATTTCCATTTTTATCTATATGTTTTTACACTTTTACCCTTATTCACTCTCATATATTACCCCCATTACCCAACTTTTTCATCACCTTTATCACTTTTTCCTATAAAATTACAAAACTACCCTCATCCAATCTTATATATTACCCCCAATTATCCACCTTTCTCATCAACTTTATCACTTTTCAACTTTATATTAATTACCGTGCCAACGACACTATGCGGACAAACCAAATGGGACGGAGGGAGTATAATCTAGTATTGTACCTATATAATCTGACTTTCATCAAAAACTTAAAAGCCTAAATTTTGAAAAAAGACACATAGTAAATCAAATTCATTCTTTTCACCTTGATGGTATATATATTTTTGAGAAAATTGCACTAAACCATTCGTTAAATAGGCGAATTTACAATTAACCACCCGTTATACATTAAAAATGCTCGTGGGTGGCTATTTGTTAACGGAATGAGACTTTTGGGTGGTTTAAAACAAATTTGTGTATAACAGGTGGTTAAGTGTAAATTCGCCTATTTAACGGGTGGTATAGTTTACTTTTCTCTATATTTTTTTGTCTATTCACTAATTAATTATTCTTCTTATTAAATTTGAAAGGTTGGAAAAACTCTAAAATCACTCAAATTATTTTAAAAATATTTCACTCTTTGGCTAGTATGATATGGGTACGTATGAAGAGAGGTCAATTTCCAAGGAAGTATCTAGGAGTGCCTTTGTGCAGCAGCAGAATGCAAAGAAGAGAAGAAGAGATTACAGCATCCACAATGGAGACTTTGTTGCATTTCTTAAGGTTTAAAAAAAAATGAAAAGTCAGTAAAATTCAGATTTGTGTCAGAAAACATTTCTTATTTGTGTGAGAAATATCTTGAAGAAGAGAGGGGTTCTGACACATTTCTTTGTAGAATTTTATTTTGGCTAATGGAGAAGAGAGAGAAAGGTAAAAAACAATTTAAGAAATTGTGGGAGATATTCTCCATAGTGGATGCTCTTACGAGGCTCAAGAAGCTGAGAGGGAAGACCAATCTATACTATCTATATAATTTTGTGTACATGAGGGATGTTTAATGCTCTCATGCCACACTAATGAGCATAAAAAGTAAATAAAAAGATTATTATTTGAAAGAATAAACTGTTAATGTCATCATGACACATTAATGAGCATAAAGAAGTGAATAAAAAAGGTAATCTTTTTAAAAAACAAACTATTGTATTAGAAATGTATAAATTAGTATTTTGTTTCCTATAGAAAACTAAAAAGAATACAAAAAGTGATCATTTGAAAACTATATCTATGTATACTACATATATAAAGTTGTGTACTTGAGGGATATTAAATGTCTTCATGATACATTAATCTTAATATTAATATTACTTAATAAAGAAAACTATTTTTACATGAGAACATAAAACATAGAAAAATATTGAGAATGAAAAGAGTAATCAATATGATGTATTTGATCGCAAATATTTATATACAGTTATAATTAAAAATTATTTATATATTTATGTATAACTTAATGGTTCAAAAACTTCTAAATTATGAACTTATCACACATGAGAATTACTTTTTCACCTTTTAATTATTTTATAGATAATTTAAAAAATTTAGTTGGTAAACTAGGTTGTAATGTAAAGGTAGTCAAATATTATTTTTCAAGTTGAATATGATAGATCTTTTATATTTCAAATGTTATTATGACACATTTATCTTATCGTTAGTAGTACTACATAATAAAGAAAATGATTTTTGTATAACAACATAAAATAGAAAAATAAAGAGAATAAAAAATTTATATATATGTATTATTAAAAAATATCTTATAAATTTATTTGTAGCATAGGGTCCGTTCGGCACTATAGGTAGAGGGGATTGGAGCGAGCGAGACGCTAGCGGAAAGCCAGCCCCCTTGGGGGACCAAGGGTGCAAGTTTTTGGTCGATTCCGCTCCATCTAGCTGAACCCGCTCCAAAAACAACAAGTATCGAATGAAGCCTTAATGATTAAAAACTTCGAAACTATGCACATATCAAACCTAAATTATTGGTATGCTATGTTGTAATGCAAAGGTATTCAAACATTATTTTTCACATTAAGTATTATAGATCATTTTTATTTTACCTTGAATATATACATAATATTAATCATTCATCTAAATTATAATTGGTGCATCATTTTACTTGTATAAAGATATTCAAACATTGTTTTTATATTATAATATTACAAAATGATAGGAAGGTACCAATATTTGTTGTTCACTTTCAGTATTATAGATCATTTGAATTTACTTTTAATATATTACTTATTACTCCAACTACAGATTATAACACAAATCTACTAAAATATTATTTTAAACATTAAATATATACATTTATCTATCTATAAATCAGTAAATAGGCATAAAGACTAGAAACAAATAACAAATAATATTCATATATTTTTATACAAACTATACGATAAAAGAAAGAGATTGTTGAAATTTCAGTAACCTCTTGAAATTGTCCTTCAACTTACTGTATTTTTCAATGAGAGGTTATTGAAACAAAATAATTCAATAAAAATATGTTTAAGATAATAATTCAATAATACACTAAATTAAATTATATGTAGAATAATTCAATATGATAAAAATTTGTTTAATAAAACAAATAATTCAAAATTTCTATATATAAAATTAGTTTATAATATGAACCCGTGGATAATATAATCATATCATTTATGGTTGATCCTCGATCTCAACACGGTGTTATACCCAAGACCCGCTAAACTTACACGTGCCATTTTTTCGGATCATTTGATTATAGTGTGGGTTTTCCACATGCTTATTTCTCTAAGAAATGTTCAATGGCCGGCGGAGATACTTGTATAAAATTCTAATGGTTTTCCACATGCCTATGTTTGGGTTTTCCACATGCGTACTTTTTAGCGAACAATCGGTGGCTTGCATTTACTTGCATACCTACGTTATTACAGTATACGGAGTTTTTTCTGTATAAAACTATATATATGGTACGGTGTAGGATACAAAAGTCGAGCTACATTGTCCCATTATAATCTGGATATGCATTTTACTTTTCTAGCCTACTCTTTCAAGTTGACTGATCAATGTTCATACCAGACCCAGCCATATCTTTCGTATGCACACTGACAAGTCTCTCAAATTGATTAAAATAAAAAACTATTCTTCATCATGAGTAATCTTGAAAGTACATCTTATTTTATGCCTTTCCATCGATATACTTTTCTTAACACATTTTGGTGAAAGTTTAAAAAGATTATTATTAATTACTCTCTATATATTTTTCTACCATATTAAACATATCAGTAATAAACTAATATTAATTATAATTAATGGGAAATGTGTAAGATGAAAACCAAAATTCCTAAAACAGTGTACATCGACAAAATACTAAGCCTAAAACTCACCAAAATAAGCAATTTGATACGAGGGATTATTGAAAAAACTATTTTATATTAATGCAATCAACATCAATATTTTTTTATCTATATTAATGCTGAACTAGCTATTTACATAATCATCCATCTCTATTCTCACCGGAATCTATTTTTCCACCTACCTTTACAGCTATTTCTCTAATGTGAAGAATGCACAAGAACAAAAAAATAGCTTTACAACTATTTTTCCACCTAGCTCAACATCAATATTATAATCAACTTAGTCAAACTTCTACCGAAAAAACATCTTATTCAAATCCTCGTCCCTCTAGCAAATGAACAAAAAGAAGAAACCCGCAACTTTCACATGCACCCTTTTAAAACTGCATTTGAGATGTGTCCACTCTCATGCATTGTATATATATATACATATTTCCCATCTTCTAGCTCAATACCAAAAACAAGAATCTTTAGCTCGACCCATAAATAAAAAGAAGCATCTTTAGTCTAGCCTAAGTTGCAACATGGTTAAGGAAACCTCGGGAGCTCACGTGATAAATGGAGACATCGGCCTCGAGTCGAAGCTGACGGTGAAATGGGTAGGGAACCCGACTCTCGTTGGCCCGGAGGAGGAGACTCCAAAGGGGCTCTACTACTTGTCGAACCTGGACCAGAACCTGGCGCTCATGGTTCGAACGGTGTATTGTTTTAGGTCGGAGGAGGAAGGGGTTGGGAACGAGAAGGCGGTGGAGGTGATGAGGCGGGCGCTAGGGAAGGCGTTGGTGCCCTATTATCCGCTCGCGGGGAGGCTGATGATTAGCCCGGAGGGGAAGCTGGCAGTGGAGTGCAATGGGGAAGGGGCGGTTTGCGTGGAGGCGGAGGCGGACTGTGATATGGAGGAAATCGGAGACGCCACGATACCGGATCCTGTAATGCTTGGGAAGTTGGTGTATGATGTGCCTGGGCCTACGAACATACTTGAGATACCTCCTATTTCCGCTCACGTATATTTTATAGTATGTTTTTGTATCGTGTGTTTCAAGATCATCTTATACACGTATAAACATATATGGAAACTAATCCCTAAAAAGGATACAACAAACTCCGTCAAAAAAGAGATTAAAAAATCTCAAATTTAATATTTGATCAAATATTTTAAATACTAACTTCTTGTAGTGTGACTTTATTATACTATTAAAATCGATATACTATTACGGTGTTATGCTCTCTTCCTCCTTATAATAACGTAATATATACAGTACCTCTTATGAGAAAAAGAAAGAGGCAAATATGCTCAACTACATATATATATATATATATATATATATATATATATATATATATATATATTAATCTTCACACCAACCTGATATCGATCAATTGTGTTTTGATGATACTTCATATGGAAATGATTATTTCCATGTTAAAATTGCAAAATCATATACGCATGGATGCCAAATAACTAATTATACTTAGGATTGTCTCAGGTGACCAAGTTCAAGTGCGGAGGCTTTGCACTAGGCCTATGCATGAACCATTGCATGTTCGACGGTATAGCCGCCATGGAGTTCGTAAACTCATGGGCCGAAACCGCCCGCGGCCTCCCCCTCTCGACCCCACCCTACATCGACCGCACCCTCCTCCAGGCCCGCAACCCGCCCCGAGTCGAGTTCTGCCACCACGACTTCGAGGAGATTGACGACGTCTCCAACATCTCTGGCCTCTACTCCTCCGAACCCATGGAGTACCGCTCCTTCTGCCTCGACCCCGAGTCCCTCTACCGGATCAAGCTCAAGGCCACCGAAGACGGGACCCTCCCGAAGTGCACCACCTTCGAGGCCCTCTCGGGCTTCGTCTGGAAGGCTCGGACCCAGGCCTTAGGGTTCAACCCCGAGCAACAGTCGAAGCTTCTCATTACGGTGGATGGTAGGCGCAAGTTCGAGCCGCCGCTACCCAACGGGTATTTTGGGAACGGGATCGTTTTCACGAACGCGGTCGCTCCGGCTGGGGAGCTGTTGGACAACCCGGTTTCGTATGCGGTCCGGGAGGTTCAAAGGGCTATTAAAAGGGTGACGGACGGGTACATGAGATCCGCGATCGATTGCTTTGAGGTGACAAGGGCAAGGCAGTCTTTGAGCTATGCGCTCCTGATCGCGACCTGGTCAAGGCTTGAGTTCCATAGCACTGATTTCGGTTGGGGCGAGCCTAGGGCTTGCATGCCCGTCACGTTGCCCGACAAGGAAGTGGTACTGTTCCTGTCTCATGGGAAGGGCATGAGGAGTACTAATGTGTTGCTAGGATTGCCCGCTTCTTCCATGCAAATTTTTGAAAAGCTCATGATGGAGGTTTAAGTGTTCATGTGTTGTACTTGTACTCTAAGAAGCCATATTTATTTTTTAAACCTGTACCCAACAAGCACCGTAC
Organism: Polygonum maritimum; assembly: GCA_963924305.1. NCBI lineage: Eukaryota > Viridiplantae > Streptophyta > Magnoliopsida > Caryophyllales > Polygonaceae > Polygonum > Polygonum maritimum. Next base: position 13,278,289 of record OZ002737.1, on the reverse strand, counting down.
TTGTTTGCTGATTAATAAAAGTATTGCTAAGTAGTCTACATATACCCTCTTAGAATCTTTTATTTATATATATATATATATAAAAGTTAGGTGGTGTCTCCGTTAAATGTTTCATTTAGTCTACATTACAATCTTTCCTATATGATAAACACTACGCAGTTATAATCAAACAAACCACAATTGTATAGTGGTAAACCCTTACTCTAATTATCCAAAGGTTTGGGTTCAAACCTCTCTAGCAACATTTTTGTGGTATTTGCATATTTTCTTAATGTGTATTTTTATAACGTAAATCACAAAATATATTTATACCCTAAATTATAAAATATGTATATTTTTTTAAACGTGTTTTGTGTGTATTTGTTGCATTATTTGTATATATGATTCAAGTATATAAATAAATCAATAATTTATTTTTTCTAAAGTAAATCACAAAATATGTGCTTGTTTGGTTAAATGTAGGAATTGAAATTCATAGGAAATTAATTCACATGAACTTAATTCCCACATATTGGATTTCACATGATTTGATAAAAATATGTTTGGTTACAATTAATTATCTAGTAAACAAATTTCTACATTTTGTTTGGTATGAATTGAAAAAACATGGGAATTTAACTAAAATTACAACATTAACCCTTATCCATTAAAAATAATAATGTAAATCAAGGGCATAAATGAAATTTGTATTTTAAATAAAAAAGAATTATCTTAAATATATGGAGGAATTGAATCTTACTCACCCCTACAATTGCAATTCCTCCATTTTGGGGGAAGTACAATTCATAAGAATTTAAACTCCCATGATTTTGATGTTAAACAAATATAACCAAACACGTGTTTTTATAGTCAATTCCTGGGTTTTTTAAATTCCCATGATTTTGAGAGTGAACCAAACAAGCACTATGTTTATACCTTAAATCATAAAATATGTGTATTTTATAAACGTGTTCTGTAGGTATTTGTTGTATTATGTGTATATATGAATATTTTCTTAACGTGTATTTTTTTAACATAAATCACAAAATATGTGAATACCATAAATCATAAAATATGTGTATTTTTTTTAATGAAAATCACAAAATGTATTTATACCCTAAATCATAAAATATGTTTATACCCTAAATCATAAAATATGTGTATTTTATAAACGTGTTCTGTGGGTATTTGTTGTATTATGTGTATATATGAATTTTTTCTTAATGTGTATTTTTTTAACGTAAATCACAAAATATGTGAATACCATAAATCATAAAATATGTGTATTTTTTTTAACGAAAATCACAAAATGTATTTATACCCTAAATCATAAAATATGTGTTTTTTTTCTAAAAACTTCTATAGTTTTCATGTATATAAAAATATTTTGAATAGCCAACAATATTATATTAATCTTTCATATGCTTTCTATAGCTTTCTATATCTTTCATATGTATATAATTGCATTTAGATGCAAATAATGAGTGTTTCTCTCGCAAGTGAATTATATTTTTAATTGATTTATTTCTTATGAAAGATTTATTTATTTTATACTTAGTATAATCTATTATATTTTATATTATCATACCTTGGTCCATTTTTCACATTCATGAAGTCTTTTGCAATTTTTCAATTAAAGTTGATTAATAGTTTTTAAACCCGTGTGCGGCATGGGTCATGAATTCTAGTGGTACTAATAATGTTCAAATATATTGGGTGATATGATATTTGTCAAACCTCCTAAAAGTCAAAATACCAAAATGTCCATGTATGAATGTTTTTATATGTTATCACTCCAAATATCATTATAGATGAAAACAAGAATATCATTTTGTTAGATACAAAAACGAGCCAATGCATTCTTACGAGTTATATATACGATACGATTTCGATCATCACATTTTTCTTATAGTGGTCAAGTTATAGGCTTGTTGCACATCCGTATTAAGTTGATCATTAAGTCTCATATTTTTTTGCAAATTGAAATGTCAAATGTCCAATCCAAATAGTTTCGGACAAACCATAAGTCGCATACATTATATGTAGTTATAACTAAATAAATCAGGATTTTGAGAGTAAGAAGACGCAAACCTGGTGAGTTGTGATTGACCTTGCACGCATGATGCCCAACTTGTCCAAATATTTGATGTTCATATGCTTTCTAAAGGTATCATACCCTCCGTTTCTCTTCATTTTTATTCGCGGTCACCATACTACTGCGCGCTTAGCAATATATCGATCTTGAGCATCCAAGACCGTGACTTTGGTAAAGTGCACGATAAAGATGTCAGAGAATGGTATCTTTGGGCTTTCGTTCACGTTCCATCGAAGAGCTCCAATCTATTTCTTGGCTCGGAAGACCGGAAGAGGAATGAAATCGGGAATAGTGAATGTTGGATTTGTGGAGGATTAGGAGCATGTTGGCTTTTATGTGAACTGCCACGAAACCCAATGATGTAATCCTCTATTTTTTGGATGATTTTTAAAAAGGAAAATATTAAGAAAAATGAGATTAGGTAGTTAATAGGAGATGGTATGGATTGGAAAATTGAAACTTGTGCGACTAAGAGGTTTAGAGTAGTAGGGAGAGATAAGAGTGTATGATTGGTGTGAGTTGAACTAAGAGTGAGAATTGTATTTATAGGAAAAAAACAAAATCTAACGGCTATAAACAAACCGATCTGGTGGTTCGAACTGCCCGAATCGGTGGTTCTAGCGACATATTTGGAACCAGCGGATCCCAACGGTTTGAACACTAACATTACTGTTGGGTTGGTTTGAAACAACGGTTCCATCCATTAGACCGGGTGGAAACTGATCTCTTCTCTAGAGTCTCAAATAGTTATGATCTTGTGTCATTCAACTCTAATTTAAAGCCAGAGAAAACGCTCCCGAATGGAACCCGTGCCCCCAAGCTTCTGTCCCCAAAACTTTTGCCCCTTGTTCATGAACAGTACCCAATTTGCAACCCTAGCTCTCGAATTTCAGGCCAAATCATAGCAATCTTAGTTCTTCTTCTTTCACAAATCCAAAATCATGGTGAGAAAAGCCCTCTACAAGAACCAATTTGGCAAATCTCACCCCAAAACCCTGAAATTTCTTGTAATGGATATGAGAAATCCCAACAATTTCTGGCAAAGTATAGCATCCATGTTGGGTATGGATTTACGGGGATGATGTCCAACCACTTGAGGAAGCGAAACAAGAAGTGTCGTGGCCTATTGCTCAAGGAACCACGTGCAATTTGGAGGCTAGGGTTGGTAAGGCGTCGTTACAGTACAAAGCTGAACGGGGAAACCATTTCGGGGGCGCTTCCACAATCACAAACGACGAAGAGGGACTGGGAAGAGCAGTATGAGAAAGACCAACGAGGACGGGCTCATGCCCTCCTCTGGATGCGGTTTGACGACCTCCAAAACCCGAGACTGCACAGGTCCATTCTTTCCTCTTTCTCTCTTGCTTATTTTGAGTTGTCTGGTGTAAGTTATGGTGGCAGATGGTTTGGATACAAGCTAAAAATTTGGGGGGCGTATCTCCCCTGTAGTTTCACTGAGTATTCGAAAACCATGATTCTAAAGAACCCTAAGATGCCGAGAAGGCAATTTTTTATTGTGGAGGAATTCTCTAAAGAACAACTTGGAACAATGAATCTTACAGTTCAGTCTGAATCAATATCCACCATGGTTGATGAGACCTTAAAGGGTGGTGAAAATATTTGCTCAAGTACGTATAGAATGATTGAAAATTTGTTTGAGTCGTCACTTTTGCGGTGTTACATCGTGTTGAATGGTCAGTCTGATGCTATCATTAAAACCTTGAGGAGCTGTAGTATAGTGCAATACAAATGGTTTCTAAATGTACTTCTAGGCATGTTTGTGATGGTGTTGGTGTGGTGTATGGACAACCTAAAGTTTGAAATCAAAGAAAAGAAAGTAAGAGATCTTAATTATAATGTCAGTATGTTGTGGATAATTAAGAAAAATGAGTGGGATTGGGAGTACTTTGATAAAAAAGGGGCGAGGTATAATAAGATTGTGCGTGATGTTGTGATGAAGAAACAACCCATTATGACCAGCTCGCTAGATGATGATATATGGACTCATTGTATGATAAATGAGGTGTTATTCTTTATGGGAGAGTGCAGAATTTGTATGATTCATTGATGGATATTGATTTACTATGTTGATCCTAATTTCTGGCCATTGCGAAACCTAGGATTAAAAAATACATGTTGTGTGTGTGTTCATTTTGGCGTGAATAAATTGGATCAAGACTATGTCATTTTATGTTCAAATGCTTGTGACTCCAAACTGAATTGCTGTTTGTATAAAAAGAAATGCATGGAAATTAGGAAAGTGAATAAAAGTAGGCTATTGTTCTATTGGTGTACTCTAAGCATGAGTCTTTGTTATTGCTATTGTGTATTCAGTATGCAGGAAATGAGAAGGTGTACTAATTCACAACCTCTACAAGGAGTTTGGAGCTGTGTTGAACAGGATCAAATTGATAGGAAAGTTACCTTGAAAGAAGGAAACACCATTTCATGCAATTGGAAAAGAAAATGGCACATAAGAGTAGGATTCATATGTTTGGTGGCGATTGTCAACGATGAGATGTTGTTGGAGTATGAAGGGATTAATAAAGGAGCTAAGCAATTGACAAGTAGTGTCCAACTGGATGTGGTAGAGAAAGCTCAACACATAAGAAGCTTCAGTGTTGAAAATGATTACAATAGAAAGTGTAATTGTATTGGTCTCAGTTTATGCTGCCAATGTAATATGCCTGAAAACATAGTAAATGATAGGCATAGAATGTTCAAAAGAGACTGTTATAATAAGAACTATAAACTTTGGATTCTCTCTGTAAGCGATTGTGATATTATGAGTAATGGGAAGTTAGGACATGTAAATCGACCAGAAAGAATGCAATTGTTCCAATTCCCTATTTTCAAAGATAAATTCAGAAGTTGTATTATCTTGGTGAAGAATATGGTTTTGTATCCAGTGATATATACTAGGTGTCTAGCCCGAAATAAAACAATTAACCATAAAAGATGGAAGGATAGACAAATAAGACAAGGTGATTCCCAACTCTATGGAGTTGTAAGACCACGAACAAGAACTAGAGATAAATGAAAGTTGCATTCTGGAATAGTAGAGGGATAGGTAGAAGATCGTTCTGGCCAGAAATTGACTCATTTTGTAAAATTGAGCGTATTCAGATATTAGCGATTGCAGAAACTAAAACAGACAAGTTGCCAAGTGATCAAACATGGAGGCGTGCAGGATTCGACAATATTGTATGGTCTCCTGCAGAGGGACGGGCAGGTGGTATATGTGTGATGTGGAAAGAACACCAACTAAACAGTGAATATCTTGAAATCTTAGTCCATAAGCCTAGGTACATCATACTTAAATATATAAACCACATCACGGGCTATGTTTTGGCACTATGTTTTGTATATGCGCCACCGAATGAAAACCAGAAGAATGAATTCTGGCTTGAAATTTCTAATTGTCTTAATGATACCCACCTCCCTGTTATTGTGTTAGGTGATTTGAATGAAATCCAAGAACATGAGGATAAAAAGGGAGGAAATGTTCCTACGGCTAACAGGTTTGAACGAATAAGAAACTTTAAAGATGATTGTGATTTGCGAGACATCCCAACGTCGGGAAACAAGTTTACGTGGAGAAAGAATAAGACAAAAGTCGACAATATATACGAAAAACTGGACAGAGTGCTTGTTAGTGAGAACATTATTCAATGGTTTCCTAATATCCGAACTCATAATCATGCATTTACATCATCTTATCATTGTAAAATTTCAATAGAACTTATGAATGACCACGTATTTAAGGCGACCCCTTTTAAGATGGAGAAAATGTGGTTAATGAGGAAAGACTACAGGAATGTAGTGAAGCAAGCATGGCGGGTGAGCTATCAAGGTTCCTTCATGTTTCAGCTAATGAAAAAAACTCGGCTACTAAAAGAACATACAAGACAGTGGAAACATAGAACATTCGGAAACACTTTTGAGCAACTCAAGGAAATTGAGGACACATTGCTTGATCTACAGAAGCAAATAATTGTGATCCCACAGCCAGCCCTTATACAAAAGCAACTCCGTTTCCTAAAGAAAAAGGAATGTATTCTACAATTTCACAAAACATATTGGAAACAAAGGGCAAAGACAAAACATGTCAAATTGTCTGACTCTAACTCAGGATATTTTCACAAGATAGCTACTGGAAGACGCAACCATAAAGTTATAAAAACGATCGTCACAAATGATGGAACGCAGATAATGGGTGAAGATAACATCTGTCGAGAAATTAGAAATGATTTTCGTAGACGATACTCTAAGGAACAAATTTACAATTCAGTACTTGAGCAATACCTCTCCCTCATAGAAAATGAAATATCACCAGAAGACAATGTGTACCTCACGAAACAGGTAACTAATGAGGAAATAAAGGTGGCAGTTTTTCAAATTGGCTCAGATAAGTCCCCAGGACCGGATGGCATGACAGCAGAATTCTATAAGAAATACTGGGACATTGTAGGCCCAAGTGTAATCAAGGCAGTGAAAGGCTTTTTCCACTCTGGAAAAATGTTGAAACAAAGTAACCACACTTTTATATCACTTCTCCCGAAAAATGACAACCCTTCGACAACAAACGACTTTCGGCCCATTAGCTTGTGCACGACAATTTATAAAACAATAGCAAAAATATTGACAGAGAGATTAAAAAGGGTAATGCCTAAAATCATTCACCCCTTGCAAGGAGCGTTTGTGGCAGGACGTGCAATACAGGACAATGTTCTCATTGCGCATGAAATTTTTCACTCATTTAGAGGAAGCCAGGCAAAAGATGGTTGGATGGCTGTTAAATTAGATATGGAAAAAGCGTATGATAGGGTAGACTGGTCTTATCTATTCCAGGTACTTATGAGGTTCGGTTTTGATGAGAAATTTGTAGAATGGATTCGTTAGTGCGTATGTACAGTATCGTTCTCAGTATTAGTTAACAGTGGACCCACCGTTCCATTTACTCCCGAGCGAGGGATTAGACAAGGTGGCCTGCTGTCGCCGTATCTTTTCGTAATCGGAGCAGAAATACTGGCACGAAAACTGCAGAAGGTAAGCGAAAGCCCGAAACCATTAATTGGATTTCCAGTATCTAGAGGTGGAACAAGGATACCATTCTTAGCCTTTGCAGATGACATGATAATATTTGCCAAAGGAACACAAAATGCTTGTAACCTAATGAAAAGAATTTTTGAGGAATATTGTGCAGCTACAGGTCAGAAAGTGAACTACCATAATTCAGCATTTCACACCTCGAAGAAGGTTGGAAATCAGCAGAAACAGAGTATTAAACATGCATTAGGAATCAACACGATGACAAATTTAGAAAAGTATCTTGGATGCCCGATCATTAATGGCAAAGTCAACAATGCCCGATCATTAATGGCAAAGTCAACAAGGAAATATTCCATGATACTATAGGTAATGCACAACGACAACTATCAAAATGGAAAGCTAGCACTCTATCTCAAGAGGGAAGGTCGGTGCTGATAAGATCGAACCTTGCCACAAAGCCAAACTACATAATGCAAAGTTTTATGTTGCCTAAAGATGTGCATGATGAAATTGATGCGATCAACAGGAGTTTCTTCTGGAATAAGGATAGGCAACATAAACCTTTGATAGGATGGGATAGAATATGTAAACCGAAGGCATACGGTGGTCTAGGGATAAGGAAAGCTGTGGATATGAACAAGGCGCTACAAATGAAGTTGTTGTGGAAAATACTCAAAGAGCATGACAACGTCTGGGTCAGGGTTGTAAAAGAAAAATACCTAAGAAGGAACACACTAGCAGAATATAGGAGCAAACCTAACGCATCATGGCAATGGAAGCAATTGATCAAACTTAGAGGGGAATTTGAAAAAGGACTTAAGTGGCAAATAGGAAATGGAAGGTCAGTAAACTTCTGGACAGATAATTGGGTAATGCAAGAGCCGTTGGAAAAGTTTGTGAACAAAAACGATATTGAAAATGTTACTGCCAAGGTGGAACAATTTATTTCAACGAGCAGAGAATGGAAAATAGATGAATTACGCAAAGCCATCCCTATGGATTTAGTGGAAAAGATAACACTGATACCTATACCGCATAATGAGATAGATGACAGGCTTATATGGGCACCGAGCAAAAATGGATGGTTCTCAACAGCGTCAGCAGTGAGCTTAGTTACGAAAGAGGATGCAATGAATCCGAGTATGAATGATTGGATATGGAAATTAGATATCTATCCAAAAGTGAAAAATTTCTTATGGAAAATTGATATGGATGGACTTCCAACAAAACAAAGACTATGAAAAACATATTGCAATCCCACAAGGATGTCTCATGTGTAATGGAACCCACGAAGACTCAATACATTTGATGATTAGTTGCCCACACACGTTACAGGTGATCAAAAGCATAAATGTAAATACTGAGCGAACTATTAGGACGTATGTACCTCCACAACAGATTCCAAGGAATGTTTTATAAGACATCAAGAGAAAATTAGGAAAAGTAGAGTTCATTGAACTTGCAGTAACATGGTGGAGCATATGGCATCAAAGAAATAAACTAGCATTCCAAACAACATCTAATGATGTTATACAAGATTTAAGCCAACATATTCGGATGCAGTTGAGGCAATGGGAACAAACCAAGAAGTGGCAAGAGGATGAAGAAAAGGAACAAGATAGTATGGTACGAAAACGGCCAACTGCACGACAAAAAATGAGCCATTGGAAAAGACCAAAACCTAATTTTGCAAAGCTAAATTTTGATGGCTCTAAGATAAGTAATGGAAATGCTTCAGGCGGATCAATTATCAGGGATGTAGATGGAAATCCGTTAACTGGAACTGTAAGAATATTCGGCAACGTATCAGTCCTAATGGCTGAAGCTCTGACATTATGGGATGGAATATTAAAGGCCAAACAAAGTAATATTAGAAGAATTGAGATAGAAGGGGATAATATAACGATTATCAAAGCTGTTAAGGGTCAAATCAGTTGTCCATGGGAAATTGAAAGAATTGTAGCAGATATTCTCGTACTCCTCTGTGGATTCGAGTCAGTTCTGATTTCACATGAGAATAGGCAGTGCAATGCTGTGGCCGATAAAATTGCAAATCTGGGCCACAGTCACTCATGGGAAACAATCTCGAACCATCACGAGCTGCTAGCTCTCATCCATCAGGATGCTCTAGGATTTCCGCCTTAAGTCGGAATCCTAATCTTCACCGAGTCAAAAAAAAAAAAAAAAACTCTAATTTAAAGCCTACTTTAAAGCCCGGTTCTTAAAATTGCACTAGCGGGGACAACCCAAAATGCCATTTGATGCATTGCACATCCAACCGCTACAAAAACACCCACTTTTGCATTTTATTGAAATTAATTTATACAGTTTGTCTTGCACAAAAAGTAAAATCAATCAAAATCGCAGCAGAAATGTAACGTTCTGACCAGAGGGTACGTGGCCCGACCGATGAACTTAATAGGAAAATGTCATTGGCCTACAACTGATTGTTAGGATCGATAGGTTGTAGTTGGGCTCCATGGGCTGATATTAACACGTCTGTTTCACTCATAAGCTGCATTTTGAAAATTAAATTGCTCATTCCAAAATCCAAATCAAACTTTCTAAATCAATACCGGTTTCTCTTTTTCTTCAATGGCTCAGACTCCTCCTCTGCCAGACAGCCGAGATAGCTTCCACTGGTCGGTGCATGACGGACCCTGGTGGTGCATGACGAACCCCAGCGAGCCAATGGAAGACGTACCCGACCCCAGGTAACTTAAGCCATCCCTTGGGAAAGAACTCCATTATGCTGCCTTTGTCCATTAGGAACAAGTTGGTGAGTTGGGAGAATTAATTAATATATTGCGGAGTTACTTGAAAACTCTAAATTAATATTCCTTTATTATAAACTAGTATAATCCCCCCGTATCATGTATGGACAACTGTAATAAATTGGTTATGCATATTGGTAGAATATATATTATATGTACAAAGTTTACTTATTTGAAAAAAATGTTAATTAATATAATTATACAGCCATAAAGGTATTATAAAGATATATATGTATAATATTTGAAGTTTAAACTATCAAGATAAGTATTTAAGATTTACTAATAAATGTTATTATATAAGGTAAAATCTTCTAAATCATTTGAAATTTACGTACCATATTTTAAAAGATCATGTTTAATTAATATAGGTATAGATTCCTAAATAGAATATCATATACATATAGATATAGGCCAGATTATTTGTTAAAGTAAGTTCGAATTATATTTCAAAAAAATAATATACTTGTTAAAAAATAATTTTAAGATTATTTATCAGATTTTACGTTTCGATTTGTATCTTGAATTTTTGTTGGAATAGAAAGATCATGTTTTATTAAATTAGATAGAAAATCCTCTACATATAGATATAGTCTAGATTTTTTAAAAATAAAATCTAATTTATTTAAAAATTATAAAAAAATTCATATATATTTCAAACATATATAATATTTGTTACAAATAATTTCATATTATATTTTAGAAATTACTTTTTCGATTTTACCTTGAATTATTTTTAGGTCAAAAGAATATATTTTATTAAATAATAATGTTTATTAGAAATTTACGTCTTATTAAAGGAGAGTCCACTAGATTATTCTATTATAAACATGACACGTGATAAAAAAAAATTGTGAAGACATTAACTCCGCTTTATACTATATAGATGTCACGTGGGTACAATTCTAGAACAAACCAATCCTTGACCTATTTCTTGGTTCCGGCCCCGGTTCCCGAACCGAAACTGGTCGGTTTCTTGCCTATCGTTTTATTTTATTTTTAAATAAATTTTAATAAAGTGGCATATTAGATGTATAAATTTAGATTTGGTTATTATATATAAATATAAAAAGCTTCATTTGCATTTTTTAGTAATTTCGCTATAATCTATGCATATTTTTTGTAGAAAAGAGGAGAAATCGACGGTTCGGATCGATTTGGAACCAACAGTTCGGGCCGGTTTTGATGATTTCGAACCATCGGTTCCCCGGTTTTGGGAGGGGAACCGGAACTAGAGCACTTGGTTCGATTGGGAAACCGGACCCAAGTCTAATACTACTATGCTACTTTTTTAGTTTAGGCTTCTTACTATTTTGGACCATTGATCTGATTAGTCTAATGAACTAGCTCATTTTAACCAGAATCATCCCCTCGGTATAGATGAATTCTAGATTTTTTTAGCAAACAATTCATAATAATTAATTGGTGTATTGTGCTATATAGCCCTGTATGTACACTCTATGGTGACTTTTAATATTTTGCCATGTTTTAGTTGGTGTAGCTCATCTGCTGGTTAAGTAGTTACTTTGGATAATGACAACCCACCTTAATTGCTGCTTTATTTCTTTTCAAAAAAATAAAATTGCTGCTTCATTTCATCATGTATGTACGTTGAGATTTTGCTTGACCCAAAAACAAGCAAAATCTTCTTCATATATTTATGTGTCATCTCTTTCAAGGGCTCAAAAAAAAAAGATCTCCTTCAAAAAACAATCATAAATGATCAAAATTTTAAAATAAATCTTAAGTATAATAGATAAATTTGTTAGAAAAAAGTTAATTAAAAATATCATAAATAAAAAAATCACCAAATGTACAAAACTTTGCTTCTTATGTGCTCGATCTAAGCAGAGACTTACAAAAATATTGGTTCAAATTTATGATGTTGCATATTATGATCATATTCGTCATATAGGCTATAAGTACGAAAAAGGACATTTCACTATCTCAAATTTCAAATTCTATTTAAACTTAATAGGTTTAAATCGTAGAAATTTAATATTTTAATTATAAGATAATTTTTCATATTTTTTTCACTTTCAACCATATAAGTTGTAGGGTTTTAAAACTCAACAATTAAGTGTAACCAACCACATTCTGCCAAATCCTACGAAATTTAATATGTGTGAATTCTATTACCATACATTAAAGCATAAATAAATTCTACTACCATAATATGCCACATCACCCCCTTATTAAAATATGTATATTTTAAATCTTAGTTTGATCATAATATATCATAATAAGTAATCTTAGTATTATTCATATTAAATTAAAATATTAGGTCCATCTTAGATTTTGAGTTATGATATATAATCTCAACCTAATCAATGTACCAATTTATTAATAAATAGATAAATCCTACATTGTTTTTTTGAAAGGCTTTTTTTTAATTCTAAATCATGATATCTAGATCATAATCTAATCATTTTTACCCATTTATTTAAATAGTATTTTAATTATAAGTTTTTTTATAATTTATTTATATGAAAAGTGACTTAAAATAATCTCAAGTATCAAATTTCAACCAAAAATAATCCAAAATTTGAAAATCATCAACAGAGATACGAATTATCATGAAATTAACCAAAAACGATTCAGAAGCCTTTTATGACATGTTTTCCGATGGAATCGTTGATATGACTATCGAAAATATTTCAACTATGTGTAAAAATCAAGCTGGTATGTCTGATTTTCGATCGCCGCATCATCAATTCCACCAAATAAAACTCGTCGAAAAACATTTTTGGTTAATTTCGTTATAGTTTGTATCATTGGTGATAATTTTCAAACTTGAGATTACTTTTGGTTGAAAGTTTATACTTGGGATTATTTTAATTGTTTTAAAAATCATCAATGATAGCAAATTCTATCACGATATTTATGCCACATCTTTATTTTATTAAAATAATATATCGAATATATTATTTACTATCATATTATATTGAATACCTAATAAAAATATTAATAAAAAGGATTAGATCATAATATATTTGTAACATTACATATTGATCACATTTTAGATAAAGATAGATTTTCAATTAATATAAATATTTGTTAATGTTTTTATTTGATAATTATATACTTCTTATATAATTGGTTTTTCATAGCATAATAACATATATACAATTCAATTTATGCAATTTAATTTAAATGCCAAAATATTTAATCAACTTTAATAAAATTTGATAATGCAATTTATCTTACGTAATTATTCCTCTATCATTTAAATATATGTTTATGTGTATATTAAAATTTAATATGTAAATAAATTATATTTATATTTTTATATAAATATTTGATGATATACGAGAATTATACTACTTTAATTATAATCCAATGATAAGTGTTATTTTATAAGAAAGTAGACGTATGGCATATGATAGTATTTCGAATTATTTTGATATACTAATATAATGAGTAATAAATATATAATTAACACCACGTATAAAGTGCGGGTCATTTAATTAACTTCATACGATCAAACAAACCAATACTAAGAAATTTTTAGTTTTATAAAATCAAATCTAGCTAAGTAGAAGGTATTTGTAAAATAAATGTTTATCCTTGACCTAAGGCATTAATTAATATCAACTACATTCTCGACCACAAAATTTAATTTGAACTACATCCGATATGATATCAATTGTACAGCTCAATCGCACAAATTAGAGGTAATTTTGTTGAAGGGAAAGGATCGAGATTAGAACACCAACCCTACCAAGAACAGCTAACATACCCATCTAATTTCCCTGGCCAGTGCCTCTCAATTTCTACTAGAAATTCGAATACGACACCGTCCGAAGTGGACTTTCCTTTGTAAGGCAAAATTGGGCCGTGGCCAACCCCCAACCATATATCTTCCATGTACGTACGCACTCGCTAACCACTTTCTTGTCAAATTAACAATTAATTAACCTTCATCCTTATTGTTTTCTCATAATCAAGAGTGGTGTTTCTTATTGATTCGTTAGATCTACGTAACGAAACTATATATTTTGTATTTAAATGGACTCAACGTCAAATTTAATCATATCATTCAAACCCCTAGCAGATCGTTAACCTAAAAAAAGAAACCCGTCACGTTCACATGCACCCTTTATTTAACCACTTTCGTACACTCTAATTGCTATATAAACGTACATTTAATTCCCTCCATGCCATCTCTCCTTGTCCAATACCAAAACAAGCTACCATATCTTGAAACTCCTCCCAAGCAACGACAACCATGGTTAAGGAAACGTCAGTGATCAACGGCGATGCCGACGTCGTCGACTCGAAGCTGAACGTGAAACGCGTAGGGAACCCGACTCTCGTGGGCCCGGAGGAGGAGACCCCGAAGGGGCTCTACTACCTGTCGAACCTGGACCAGAACATAGCGGTCATGGTTCGAACGGTGTACTGCTTCAAGTCGGAGGAGGAAGGCGTTGGGAACGAGAAGGCGGTGGAGGTGATAAGGCGGGCGCTAGGGAAGGTGTTGGTGCACTATTATCCGCTCGCGGGGAGGCTGACGATTAGCCCGGAGGGGAAGCTGATCGTGGAGTGTAACGGGGAAGGGGCGGTTTTCGTGGAGGCGGAGGCCGAGTGCGAGATGGAGGAGATCGGAGACGCCACGAAGCCCGATCCGGTGATGCTCGGGAAGTTGGTGTATGATGTTCCCGGAGCTAAGAACATACTTGAGATTCCTCCTGTTTCTGCTCAGGTATTTCATTTCGTTCCTAGCTTCATATAGATTCAAGTAGTGGAAATGTTTATAGAACCTGATAACAACTATACTAGCTAGTATAAAAGGTGGGTAGCATTATGAACAAAAAAAAGTTATGTTCTTCTATTCCTTCAAAATGCACTTATGGAAAACTTATTATAAAGTAATTTGTAGAACCATTTGTGAATTTTGTGTTTTTCGGCATAAAAATAATTTATTATAAGTTTTTATTTTGTGATTTAATTTGTATCTCTTAAAGTGAAATTTTTATTAAAAAAATATAGGTCAAGGTGCTTTTTTTTTTTTTTTTTTTTTAGGGTATAACTAATTGACAAAGTAGAAGTTGTTATACCAAATCATCTCATGTATATATGTTTGTCACTTTGTTTATACACATAAGGCACATACACATTGACAAATGACAAAGGACAACGAACGGAACACACGTACGTACGTGGTGTTTCCTTGTTCTTTTAATATCTAATGCATATTTTTTCTGGAGTTGGGTCCAGTTTGGTTTGAACCAGCGAACCGGACCGGAACCGGACCGGTCAAAACCGGAATCAAACCGGAACCTTAACCTAAACCGCCAAACCGGCCAGGCTAGGTTTAGGTTAAGGTTCGGTGCTAGGCCAAACCGGTGAACCGGCGGTTCAGACCATCCGGTTCAAACCGGAACCGTAGCCGGATAAAAACCGGCGGTTTACCAATTTTTTTAAAAAATAAATTACATTTTTTTAGTTTTAGTGGCCTTGAACCGGCCAAACCGCGACCGCGGTTTCCTTCTAGATGAGAACCGCGGTCGCGGAACATGGACCGTGGTCGCAGAACATGGACCGTGCCCGCGGATTCTCAGAAAAACAAACAAAAAATTAAAAAAAAAACCGGAACCTTAACCGGCGCCGAAACCGGTCAAAACCGGAACCGGACCGGAACCAGCTAACCGGGTCCCCCAAGGTTTGGGTTTGAGCCGGTGGTTCGGTTATTCGGACCCAGGTCTAATTTTTTCTGAGCAAATATATCTAATACATATTGATGAATAAATTCAGGCGGTTTTTATATTATCAATTATTTTTCCTCAATATTTTCACGTTAAATATCGGAAAATAAAAACACTACATAGCTAGCCCACAAGTCTTTTGGAGGCAGGTGGGTTGATTTTCACTCATTATAAGTTTTGGTCAGTTCTTTTTAATTTGTAGGATAACCTTAGATCGACTTAATTTGATTATAACTGTTAAGTATATCAGGATCTTAATCCATGAGTCCATATGGAGAGCTTAATTTATAATCCTAATCAAAATGGCATCTAGTATAAATCATACTCACATAGTCACATGCATATGAATATCTGATAGATTCTGTCTTCATTAACTGTGCCATTAAGACAGAATTAAAAGCTCCGATCAGATTCCATAGAATTCAAAATACGTCCTACTGAAAATAGAAAGGGAACAACGACATTTTGTTTTCTGTAAATTTAATTAATGTAGAGGTCAAAACAAATTAAAACAATCCTTAGAGCAATGACCTAAAAAAAGCAATCCTCCAAAACAAGCTATATGCCTATATAACTATATTGATTATATATTACTACCATATTACCTAATATCATCAAACTCTCAACTACTCAAATTGTCGTGTAATATCATTTATGTAATTATGCTTTGCTAGTCCTACGACTTGTCTCTATATGCACATTATTGTTACGTACATTTCAAATAATTTGACATATCATGTACCAATAACATTACATTACTCGAATTATATTCTTACTATCCTAATAATAGGTAACAAAGTTCAAGTGCGGAGGATTTGCCCTGGGCCTATGCATGAACCATTGCATGTTCGACGGCATCGGCGCCATGGAGTTCGTAAACTCGTGGGCCGAGACCGCTCGCGGGCTCCCCCTCTCGACCCCGCCTCACCTCGATCGGACCCTCCTCCGAGCCCGGGACCCACCACGGATCGACTTCTGCCACCGCGAGTTCGACGAGATCGAAGATATCTCGGGCACCTCCCTCCTCAACTCCGCCCAAGAAGCCATGCAATACCGGTCCTTCTGCTTCGACCCCGAGTCCCTGGACCGGATCAAGCTCAAGGCCACCGAAGACGGGAGCCTCCCGAAGTGCACCACCTTCGAGGCCCTCTCGGGCTTCGTCTGGCGGGCCCGGACCCGGGCCCTAGGGTTCAAGCCCGAGCAGCAGTCGAAGCTGCTCTTCGCGGTGGACGGTAGGCCCAGGTTCGAGCCGCCTTTGCCCAAGGGGTATTTTGGGAACGGCATTGTGTTGACGAACGCGATCGCTCCGGCTGGGGAGCTGGTGGAGAGCCCGGTTTCGTATGCGGTTCGAGAGGTCCAGAAGGCGGTCAAGATGGTCACGGACGGGTACATGAGATCGGCGATCGACTACTTTGAGGCGACGAGGGCGAGGCCTTCCTTGAGCTCTACGCTACTGATCACGACTTGGTCGAGGCTGGCTTTCCACACCACTGATTTCGGGTGGGGCGAGCCTCGGGTCTCGGCGCCTGTGGCGTTGCCCGAAAAGGAAGTGATCTTGTTCCTTTCGCATGGGAAGGAGAGGAGGAGCATTAATGTGCTGTTGGGATTGCCGGCGTCTGCCATGGAAACGTTTCAAGGGCTCATGATGGAAGTTTGACGTGCTCTATAATAAAGGGTTTTATGAGGAAGAACAGTCTGAAGATTTATTGATCGATGTCCTTGTGTTAATTATCTACATGGTGTCATGGTTGACTTGCGCGCGAATTCTATGTTTACGTGAAATTACTATTGATGTGTTTCATATTGTACCCTCTTGGTTTGATGATTTGATATCGTACGTAGGTGCATACCTAAGTTGGTGATTTGTATTTTCAACATTAAATTTCATGGTTATCAGATGGAGATTATTTAATGAATAATGATCTACTCTTGATTCTGTACATCTTTATGTATAATCTAGCTACACTTTGGGTTGTGCGTTTACTAATCACTAACACTTGGCTGCATATATGTAGGAAAAGAAAGTCTTATAAAGACCTTACATAAAAGACACTAGTTTATTAAATGCACTAGCTAGAAGATCAAACTCGAACTTCTTCTATTAGATTCGATCCAACTCTTGGATTTAGCACATGGGTCAATTTTGTTCTCAAGTCATTGTAAATCCTGCTTAAGACCAAATTCAAATGATGTGGTCGTCGGCTCGATACATTGCTCTTAGCCCAACGAAGGCCCACGCCTATTGAGTCGATATGTTGCCGATGCTAAGAGCAACACCACCGGCCATGGCAAACATAACCAAATGCCAACTTATCCTGCATGCATTGATGTTAGCTGAGTAAGGAGATTAGGCATGCCAAGAGATTTGTGATTGAATAAGTGAGGTAAGTGCTTTCGAGAGAGACACCATCGCTTTTCGAGCAAGGCCATGACGGCTGCCCATGAACCCAAGAACAACTGGGAAAGCAAACATACATGGTATTGATCCTAATTAGTACTTGGGATGAAATGACGCCACAAATTTGAGCTTACAACGGTCGAATGCAATGATGCTTGGTGGCTCAGACAGGATATGATAATTAAAGCTGGGAATATGATCTCTCTTCCAAGTTGCAAGTAAAGAAATAATGCAAATTGTTTCAAAATTTCGTGGATGTTAATTACAATGCTTCCAAGAACAAAGGGACCTTATTGTCCCACTAAAAAGGCAGGTTCACCCTGCCCACCCGGTAGGCAGTTCCTTCTCAAGCACATTGTTTTGAACTTTTGTGAGTTACAATTTACAAGTGGTGAATTTGTATGATGATTGACAAATCAAATGAAATTGTTGAAGATGATATATAGTACAAGAAATTGGCTCTTGTTCTTATACATCACTTGGTAACTAAGAAAAAATTCTGATCAAATAGTAAGAGTTACACAATGTCATCACTTTCTTACATCTCGGTCTCAAATGTGTAGCCTTTGATCAAGAAGTAAAGAACTACACACAAAACAAAATCACATGCATGTATACACAAAATTGGAGTAGCAACTAATAGTGAGCACCAATGCTCAACCGACGTCGGCTGAGGCCAGGCAATCAATATGTAGCTGGCCATGATATGCCATCTCAGATCACCACAGATGGCTAGAAGGTGGCGAGGGCTGAGGAGGGCATGCGCGAAGGTGGCTACGACAAGGAGGAGAAGCCATGGAAAGAAGGAAGGATGGGAAAGCATCAAGGTGATTTACCATATATGTATTACATTACCTCTTTAGATGTTATACTCTGTGGAGAGGTGAGCACTCAGCACTCTACAGTAAAGTTGAACTTAAGATATTCGGATGTTACCCACAAACAAAGGTTTAACCGATTGATTAGATCTTCAAAACTAGGCATCAATATACCGGGGACAATTAAACCAAACCACCTAATAAACGACACTATCTTATTCACTCAAGTTTTGCTTTCAAAACTACCAGTATGAACTACTACTACGTACTATTTACAATTTATAAAAAATAAAAGAAAAAAAGTTGGAAAATTGAAAGAGTTGAAGACAAGGGGGCCACCTCATCATAGTCACAAACACACTGCTCATCTTAGTTCACGGGCTCAACTCTGTTTGCTTGTCAATATAACAAGTCTCTTCAATCCCCATAATCGCCGAATCAGATTCGAAAACGTTAAACCCAAAAATAATTGTAGTAGTAGTACATGACAAGTGGATTTCCGGATCTATAATATAGTAATAAAATTCTTATTTTACAATTCCATCAATCATCATCATCATCATCATCCACGTACCACCAGAACATCAAGAACGAAGAACTAAACAACACAGAACAAAAAAGATCAATAATCTTATTAAAAAAAACTCAAAATCTCAGTTCCCACAAAGCGCCTTGTTCTTCCTGGAAGGCCTAAACGTCATGGCATTGAGGCTGTAAATGCAGAGATTGGGCTTTCTAGCCTTAATGGAGATGACGTCAGAGGTTGCTCTGTAGCCAGGGACGTTGCACTTGGGAGACGAGCTCCACAGAAGGCTGGCCTGGCAGGCTGCGCTAACCAGCGCCGGCTCGGCCGCGCACTCTATCCCGTCCACCGCCGGAATCTCCAGCCGGTAAATCCCGTACCTGTTGGTCGTTCTGTTGACCGTGAAAGCTATCTCCTCTGCCGTCCTCTGTTCTGCCACCTTGAACTTGCACTCCACTTTCACCTCCACCCCTGAGTGTGTTTTTGGGGGTTTTGAGTTTTACCCAGATGGTGAAATGGGTCATGCAAGATAACCCAGAAAGGGATTTCAATTTATTTGAGGTTAAGTTAGTGGTAAGTTACCTGGGATGAAGTAGCTGTGTCTTGAGAAGGTGTTGTTTGAGCAGAAGTCACAGTAGACCATGCCCATTACTGTGATTTGTGGGTTGGGTCTGGCTTTTTCTTCTTCATCTTCTTGTTTTGTTGCCTTTCTTGTTGGTGTTGATGGATCTACCATTAGCATGAGGATGAGGGTGAGGAGAGAGAGGGTGACAGCAAGAGAGAGAGGATTTTCCATCTCAAAACAAAAGGAATTCAAGCAAGAATATGGGGATGAGATTGGAATGTTTTGTTGTGGGTTTTCAATAGAGGAGTGTGAAGATTGGCTTGCTTGCCTGCTACATTTATGAGCAGTTGTTCTTGTTTCTTTTTTTCCCCCTTTTTTGAGGATGTTTGTTCTTGGTAAAAGAAAAACTAGATGCAAGAAAGTGGTGGGTGAAGTGATGATGGGGATTAAATTGGAGGGCAAAGAGGGTGTGAAGGAAAGTAAAAGCCTTTGAGTTTGAGAGAGGTGATAGAGTGATAGATTGAATAGAGGGAGAGGAGAGATGCTTTTTATCATTTACCCATAAAACAAAGACATGTGAGTGTACTTGTTTGGCAGGATGTGGGGGTTGAAATTTATGAGACATATTCATATAGAGGGTGTGTGAGATTGAAGGTGGGTAAATTGGGGCTTGCAAGGATTGCTATACAATCTGTTTTGGGTGGTTGTGCTTCATTTAAAACCCCTCTTTAAATGAACACATTCATATCCATCATGCAAATCTTGATCAGAATCCTATCTTCCCCATTTCTCTGTCTAGTGGACTGATCCTTATTAATACGAAAATGACACAAGATGTTCTTTGTTTTCTTTTGGTTATTTGTTTCATGATGATGGAATTTTCCTTCGCTTTCTATTTGTGTTTTCTGAGACTGTTGCGCGTGAAGTGATTGTGAAATTTTTAGCTACTTGGCTGTTTGTGATTTAAGTTGCACTTGAGTTGAGCAATTTACCCTAGAGATTTGCTCATTCACTTGATGGATTGTAATTGAATGCCATACATCTAATGCAACCAGAAAGAGGATGAACAAATCACTATTAACTTCAAATGGTTTTTTGTCCACATGATACCAAGTGGTCACAACCGCCACTGAAACCTGCTTTCTTTTACAAAGGAGCTAGCATTTTCCAAAATATCAGAAAATTTGGTCAGTGGGTTGTAAGGAATGTTATTGATGTCAATTTTTGGGTCCAGCTCAAAAAGAAAGTTTATCCGCTAACATGGGCAACTTTGAAAGGTTTAAAAGATGACAATAAAACAAAGTAGTTGTCAAAATTGAGGATGAGGGCTGAAATTGTATCGCATTATCATTGATGTTATTACATCTAATGTAAACACCTGATTACTGCAATATTATAGATTATGATTAGTGATCGAAACAAACCCTGAAGCACCCATATGATTATCCTATCAAATAAAATCACAAATCCTCCTTTTTCTCTATAACAGAATCTAAAGTAAGAAATGACTGCCCTTGCTGAGGCTCAGCACTAGAGTCACCATCACTAACAGAAAAATATCATGCAAAAGTTACGTACGAAGCCACCAAAGCAGTAAGCACAGCTAAGATCCTATTACACTTTTCAACAGCAGAATCTATGAATGAAATTACAGATCAAATATGGTGCAAATTATGTGCATCACCTAACTCTATAATGAGAGATACAGATGTCAGACAGAGTACAGCTGAATCTAAACCCACTTTCAATTAACCCACATGACAAGCTACTGTCTAGAAACCGGGGCCATGGGTGAAGCCGCCTGCTGGGCATAAAACCCGCTCTCACTTCCCTGAAAATTCTGGTAAGGATTTGGTACCTGAGGAGTATAAGGAGGAGGAGGAGCAAGCGGTGGGTAACCAGGCGCGGGTGGCAGAGGGGCATTTCCATAATTATAAGGTACATTTGACATTGGACCAGCGGCTTGCATGTATTGAGCCATTGGATAAGGTGGCATCAACGGGGGAGGTAATGGCGATGAAGAGGATGATGATGGCTGCTGAATTTGGTTCATGTTGTTATTGTCACTGTTATCGTTGTCTAGCTTAGGTTTCTTTTCAGGAGGGTAATCTGTTGAGGTGACGGGTTCTTTGACCCCATTTCCAATAACGCCCTCTTGTGCAAGGGAAGAGAGAACGAATGTCAGCATTTGAGCAGAAGATGTAGAGGCCGTGAGCTTTGCTGCTACAGCAGCTGCAGCTGATTTTCCGTCCATGGGTGCTGCTGAATTTTCAGAAAGAGACGTTTGCCTTGTGTACAGTACTGGAGAAGGTTGTTGTTCTGTGGGCCCAGATGTAAAAGGTTGAGATACGTTAGGAGGGTGAGTCTCCTTTGTAGTTTGAGCGTCGCTATTGGAATTCAGTGGGTGCTGGAACATATTAACAGCTTGGTCTGCCTGTGACTGGGCATCCTACATATGAGAAGAATGAAAATAGGGTTGTGTGAGCTGTGAACTTATTCTGGTAAATTATAGTAATGCACAAAAAACTGTTAACTTATTCTACTACATTACGACAATGCATATCAACAAACATCTTCAACTAAAGTAGCATTCTCAACATCACATTCATAATATCGCCATTGCACATTGTATCTCAGATTCCCTCGTCCTCAAGAGGAGTCTGACATATGCCAGCTCTTGATTACGTTATCTCAATAATATATCAACAACTACCCAGTATATCCCGCACCAGCAGGGTCTAGGGGGGCAATGTGTGTTCCAAAAAATGCTAAGAGAGGCGAAAACCAGAATCACAAAAGGAAACATGCGATAAAAGCATAAGAAAGGAAATACAAGAAAGGTCAAAGTTCAAACCCACAAAAGACAGCCACAGACAATATTAGAAGAAGAAAGAACGAGGCAATTAGCACCCAGAATCATGAAACAATTTTAAGACTCTCAAAGCACTAACCACACTCTCCCACAGTCCCACTAGAACCCAGCCCAACCTGAGCTTGAAGCCCTGCTAAGATTATCTTCAATAATATACTAGAAATATCATTCTGCAGATTGATATTATTTAGAAAAAAATCTCAAGAATTAAGTTCACGTTTTTATAATCCCCTTGTATGGTTCAGTGCGCATAATTATGAGATCAGTGTAATTTGTTAAGTTACCTTAAAAAATATCAATTCAATAATATAATGTTAAATTATTCACATCAGAGGACTGCAGAGAGTTAATGTTTGAAATAAAAGCAAATCAGCAGAATCAGAAACTTCGACAACCAGCTCTATGACTTTTTTACTGGCTTACCTAAGTAAGGGGTTCACTCATCAACTTGAATCCTAAACTCCACTGTAGTTACTAGTTACCCACTTAGCTAGAAGAGATTCAAAAATGATTTGATCATGGACAGATCAGAGAGGAAATATAAACAGAGGCGCTTCTAGCTACTAGCAGTCCACTAAAGAAACGTACGAAATAATACTAACCTGAAGCTGACTTCGCACTTGGTCTAGTTTCAGTTCCTGCAAAACCAATCATGTTTCAGAGGCAACATAAACAGTATGAGAAGGACATCAAAGAGCTACTATAATCAAATACACTTTGACTATATAATGAAATTGGTATTTAAAACTCATATACCAATCTGTTGTATAGGATTTGTTTTAAATAACAATTTAATAATCCGACCAATCTAGTTAAAAGCTGTAAAATCAACCTCCTCTTGAAGTGCCTCTCTCAATTGAGATACAAGTCTTGCCCTGGAGGCCTCAAGGGCTGTGAGCTGGTCAATACACCCCCTTAGCACAGCATGCTGGCGCTTATATTCATCTGCAAATTTAGCTCCATCTAATTGTCCTTCAAATAAGAAGTCACCAAAACAAATTACAAGTCATTTCAAAAACCAAGGATTTCTTGAGGTACTGAAGTTTGAAAATCAAGGTGATAAGCACCAAATGAGTAATTTACAGTACAATTGGACAGAGTTTAATTCGTTGGGTATCAGAGTATCACTGGTGACACACATACCAGACACAGCTCTATTCAGTAAAGTGTTCACGCTGAAATTTCTATGCAGATAAATTGTTTGCCCTT
The DNA here is from genome assembly GCA_963924305.1 of Polygonum maritimum. NCBI lineage: Eukaryota > Viridiplantae > Streptophyta > Magnoliopsida > Caryophyllales > Polygonaceae > Polygonum > Polygonum maritimum. Next base: position 13,254,302 of record OZ002737.1, on the reverse strand, counting down.
TACACTTGCTAATTTTAAAGAGCTTTTACGCAAAGATTAGATTGACATAATTGTATCAGATTCTTTTGTGCAACAATCAAAGCAAATTTCATAGTCAAAAATCAGCACCCAAGTGCACTCATATGAATAGGATCATAGAGTAATATCTTTAACATCTTTAACCAAACTAGTGTGCAAATTTACATAAGATTGGAAGAGCAGGGAAAAGCAGAAAGATGAAAGGACAATTTTTATGCATGCAGAAATGATGAATATTAGACTCTTTAACATCAGATAGAAACGTCCCTGAGACCACGTTCATTGAAGCTAATGAATCCTACTATCTCAATCCACATTCAGAGAAGTCAACATTACAAATCGTATCATCTCCAAATGGAATATAGATTTGCCTTGATAAAGCAATCCTAAATAGACTTCTTTCATCTTTCATTTTTTCCATATCACTACCTTGCTTTCTCAAATTAACGAGCTCTTTATTGATTTTATCGTCTTATTCTAGAACAACAATCCTCGCCACATTGTCCCAACGTCTTACTAAGTCCTAATGTATGTCATCTTTTTTAAGAGATTGGATTTCATTCAGAAGCAATTCCAAACTACATCAAAAACGCACATTGAGGTATTACACATTTTAAAATCAACAACAATGCCATCTGCACAGAAAAAAAAAACAAGAAAAAATGACATGATATGATTGTGTCTATGTTTACAATTTCAAAAGTATGCATCTCAACAAGTTGTACATATGAAAATCACTATACAGATCTGATCATAAAAGAGTATAATTGCAAAGGACGGTCAACTGCGAACTAAACAAAATGTTGTAAGATAATAAAAACCCACATATAAGCATAACCAAAGAGCTTCAACCACCTAAAAACTGAAAATATACCTGATGTCATATTGCTGATAACATCCTTCTTTACTTTCTCCATTGAGTTGATAACATTCTTGCATTGGCTTAATGCCACATCCTCATCACCTTGACCACCATAGATTACTTCATAGCCTGATACTATTTTATCCAACGAACTTCCAGCAGACTGCCTCTGCTATGTGTAAATAAAATTGTTCAGGTCCATAATCTAAAGAATATATTCATCTTGAAAAAAACATTATGGGGCAGTAAGCAGAGGATGTAAATTTCTTACTAATTTTAAGCTGGGTTGTCTCCCGACTTTAGTACTACTTTCTGGCTGTCTTCCCACGAATTCATCTTTAAGTAAATGTCCTCGAGAGCCAAAAACTTTCCGCTCATCCCATATATTGATCTGAAGAATAGAATTGTGCTGATAATTAGGCACATCTTAATATCTTACTATCTTACTATAACCAAATTTCAAATATGACTTGAAAGATTAATTAGCAAAACCAAAAAACGTGAGATTATAATCAGTTAAGAGTAACATCTAATGATGACATTTGAACAATAGTACAGCATTACAGACAAGAATGACAAAATAAACATAAACCAATGAAGAGACGAAATATTGCAATGTGCATTCTTTTCTTTTGGTGAAACTGCAATGTGCATTGTCTTAATGAATAAAAAGACTATCAAAATCTGAAGCATGAGTAAAACTTACCAAGCATTTAAACTATCAGTTGTTCATCCAACCCTACTATATTTAAAGCACAGAAAAGTTATTGCAGCAATTTTTGGTTACAGTCTCCAACCCCCTGCCAATTTCCTCTTTCTCTGTTTGTATGAACCAATATACAAGTGCCACAATTTCATTGATGTTAAAAACCAACTAGAAACAGCTAAAATCTCCAGAAGCTTGATAGCAATAGAATGACTTCTTCAAGCTAACAAAAGTCCCATACAGCACATGTGGTCAGTATGCACTAACAAAATATAGGAACAGGCTATCTACATGAGAAAATTAAAAAACATAGTAGATCCAATCAATACCTTCAAAAAACAGGGAAACCGCAAGAAAAGCAAGATTTGATGTTTTTTTTAATAAAAAGGGGAGAAATGGATAAGGTATAAATGATAAACTACAATGACCCTGCACAGCTTACCAGTCTTAGTGCCTGATTCCTTCCAGAAGCATCCCCATTCTGAATCACATCACGGAGAGCATCTGGAAGAACCTTCCAAAATTCAGCAACAAAATCTGCACCTTTGCGCCTACTGTTCTGCAAGATGTCATTTGCTAGATACAGAAAAGGCAACCTTTGATCACGTGGTGAGGAATGGAACTGTTTATTCCAAGTTTCAACAACGTTTTTGGCTTTATTCATATGAAAAATACACCAATGAGATAGCGCTTAAATATGTCAAGGATGACATATCAGGAACCAAAAAAAGTAATTAGTCTGCAACAATCCTTATATAAAGAGTTCTTGATTAAACTAAATTTAGCAATATTGGTTCTCATCCATAAAAGGCAGTAATGAAAATGCAGCTGGAATAAAACCACAAGCCGACTAATCGAAAGGATACTCTCTATGCTAGCTTGAGAAGCATTGAGTTTTGTCAGCTTCTCTACCAGAATCTGAGGATTAAATGTGCTACTCATCGTTGCCCTCTTATTCAGCTGACCTTCAAGCTATAAACACAGAAAGGTGGATAGCCGGAGCGAACACCTTCACACGATATCACAGAAGGGGGATTAGGATCACTATACCATAGATAAATGAATGCAGAAAACAAAATGGAAGCTAGGCACGTGGTCTACAGAAATAGTTCATTATAATTGCAGCATTAAGCTTCTGATTAAGGATTAAAAGAAATAAAGCCCTAGGTGCCTTCTCCTTCGCCAAAGAAACCCAAAATTGGACCTGTCTCTATCTGCCCTCTTATCCCGTTCTACAAAAGACTGAAGATTTGAATTCTCATCGATAAACCACGCGCATAAGGGAAAAACACAGAGACAATGACAAGAACTCAGTCAATTGAATGCTGAAAAAAGTACACCCCCAAGTAACTGAATTGTAGTGAACAATCGCAATCCGAGTAAAGTCATCAGATTGAGAGCGAAAGCAAAACTAGGAGAACTCGGGAGACGAGTGACGTATTGGAGCCAAGAGTTCAAAGACCTAACCGAAAGCAACTAAGCACATGATATGGATACAAAGACCGTGGATTTACCTGAGCGCTGACCGTAGCAGAGTAGCGGTCGCCGGAGACAGTATAGCAGGTTTCCGGCGAGACAATAGGGTGGTGTGTTTCGGCGGGGGCCAAATTGTTGGAGGTGGCTGGAGAATTGAAGACGGTGAGACGGGGAGGAGGTGTGGTCTAACAAGCGAGAAGGATTCGGGCGGTGGGAATTTTATTTTTATCATATGAGGGTAAGAACATTCGGTCCGTCCACGATAAACCTACAGTATAAGGGGCGGACGGGTTCGCCGCTAAAGAAAATAAAATTAATGGGTTCGGCCAGAACCGGGGATTGCGTACAAAAGTATTCCGTTTGGTGTCCTTCAGTTTTGTGTTTTTCTGAATGGTGCCCATAAAAAAAATTATTCCGAGTTATACCACATAGTTTCCGAAAAAGTTTGCGTTGTGCCCGTTTATTCTTACTTCTTCTCACTCCCGTCACATTTTCCGTTAAAAACGAAAATGATTTTAGGAAAAAATAAATAAGGGTGTGTTTAGTAAATAAGGTATGATACTGATTTTAGGTACTGATGATGATACTGATTTAAGGTGCTGATAAGAGTGAGTGTTCGGTAAGAAGGTTTGTTGATTAGTTGTTTTTCAGAAAATAAGCATACCTATTTTCAAATAAGATGGGTTGTAGCTTCTTATTTTTTTAGGTGCTTATAAGTAACAGTATACTTATTTTCACATATAAGTATCTAAAATTATAAATTGTCGAGCACCTCTCTTGGATACTTATAAGTATCATTTAACTTATTTTAACAAATAAGTTACTTATTTCAAGTTTTCCGAACGCACCCTAAAACTCCCGTCAATTTTACGAAGAGGAGAGTTGGTCGAGGGGTGGGAGGGAGACAAAAGTTGGTCAGTGAGTGGATGGTGGAGACTGATGGCTACAAAAATAAGAAAACCAATTAATCTTTCATCGCAAGTGGGAGGTTGAAGTTGGTCGGTGACGGCAAAAGGCGGTCAGTGGAGGACGGCGCACGTTTGCAAATCGGCATTGGAGCTCGATGGTAGAGAATGAGTCCAAGTGGGTGAAGTAGATCGTGAAATCCGCCTCGGAGGGGTTGGCGATTTTGTGGTTGGGGAGGAGGCGGCCAAAGTGTGGGAAGGAGTGGCGGCGATGGGCGTCATACAAGAAGATGAGACGGGAATGGGAGATGGAGTGGCAACCAGGGGAGGAGTGGTTTCAATGGGAGCAAGCACGGACAGTGTGATGATGATGAGGAGGAGGAGGAGGAGGAGGAGGAGGAGGAGGAGGAGGAGGAGGAGGAGGATGATGATGATGATGATGATGATGATGATGATGATGATGATGATGATGATGATGATGATGATGATGATGATATGATGGATATGAGGCGGAGGATATGAGGCGGGGGAGGAGGAGGATATGAGGCGGGGGATTGGATGGGAGTTTGGGGAAGCAGGAGACGGCGAGGATCGAGGGAGGGGTAAGTTGTAAGTGAAAGTGGAACTTCGTCCACGATGGCAATTTATTTTTAATGGACTTGGAAGAAGAGAGAAAAAAAGGGGGACACAATGAACTTTTTTAAAATTCAGGGGGCAAAACTCCCATTAAGCGCTCATTTGGTTGTGCAATCTAAAATGGAAAAGGAAACATATGGAAAAAGTGAAGGGAATGCAAAAGAAACCCGTAATCATCCAAAATTGTTTGGAGTAGAGGTGGCCATAATAGATTAAAAGAGAAATACTAACTCCAAAAGTAGGGCTTTCCATTTGCAGCAATTGCTCATCAAAATTCAAACCATCGATGAAAATTCAAACCAATAATTATTTCATATCTAGAAATTATAGTATATTAAGGCAAATCCAAATTCATCATCCTCATCTTCTCCACCTCCTTCAAATCAAGATTCATGTTCCCACCAAATATTTCTCATCTTATCAAGTTTATCTTCTCTATTGAATGAATCTAAGGTCCTCTATGTCACTACCTCTCCACCTCTCAACAAGGATGTGAGCATTAAGCCTCTTTTCATGACAGCCTTGGATAAGATATGGGAGATCGACAAAATTAAGGCGGGGTATGAAAGAGTTGGAATCTTAGAGAAAAATTAAACCTTTCAATTAGAAGATGAGAGGGTCAGAGTCATGGGAGCACTAATAGTGACTGAGAAAAAGACGGGAGTTCAAATCATAAGCGAAGGTTGGAGTGAGATTGTGAGTGAACGATAAGGGAGATGGGAGAGGAGTCTTACCTCACATTTTTTTGAGTAAATAACTTAGGGTTGTTTCCGTCTCTGACCTGAATGAAAAAACCCAAAAAATATTACAAAAACGTTATGAGGGAAACAAACTTTTTAATCCATTCCATATCACCCCTTGTAGGCCAAACAAACGAGCCCTAAGTTTTTTAGAGGGTACCATTCTAAAAATATAAAATTTAACGGCATCAAACGGACTTTCCCAAAATATATTTATGAAAATTTGTACATTGGCTAGCTTATTTTATGATTTTGGATGTTGTTGTCCAAATCTTAGTCGTGAATCAAAGTCGATGTAGGCGATTCTTGTTATTGGGAGTAGTGTAGGACCCTCTAGGAAGTGAAGCTTTTGGCTCCGTTTTTTTCTTTGTAAGTGTTTAGATATGATTATATAAAATTTTGTATGAGATTATGCATAATTATCTGTGTATTATTTGTGTATGGTATTATGTATAGCTAACTATACATGACAATTTTTAGTGGGTGTGCATAGTATTATAGGTGAATGTAAATTATTTTGTATTCTAAATTATGGTGGTCATGAGATCAATATTCTAAATTTTGATTTCAACAACCCTCATTGGCCCACTCAGTGTATTCATTTTCCTTACTGATCCTAAGGAAAAAGAATGCATTGTGTGGAGCAATCAGGGTTGTTGAAATCACTAGAACAGAGGGGACTATCTCCATTTGTGAAAATTGAAGCTCATCTCCAATCGAATTTCGATCCATGGGACAAATTAATTCCAAAACTCTCTCAAAACTTGAAACCAAGAAAAGCTAAGATTGATTAAGTGATGGAGACGAGAGAGACAAGTCTAGAGGTTGAGAGGGAGATGAGAGATTGAGAGCGAGATGAAGAATATGATATGTGTTCTCGATTGAGAGAGAAAACACAAATGAGAGCGTAAAGAGTTCTAGAAAGGGAGCAAGAGAGAGTGGCGCAACTTAAGAATGAATTAGAGGTTAGGGTTTCTCTCATTTGCAGAGTAATATATACGTGGATTGCTCCAAGAACATCAACGACAGACCACCAAATTGAAGCCCGACCAAGTCCACTACAAGAAGAGTTCGGCCCAATTCCATTCACAATTTATGAATGCATTCCAATTTTAAGACAAAAAAAAGTCAAGTGAGACTTCCAAATATAGATGGAGATGGATCAAGACTAAAAAATGACCCAACAATGAAGGTTGATAATTTCAACCCCAAAAACTTTAATCCAAAAATACATAAAATAAGTGTTTTCTTAATGGAAAAAATCCAATAAATATGAATATAAAAAAAAAATTGAAATGATGTTTTTTTTTGGGTTTATGAGAGTTAATATAGTATGTATTTAATGGAGATGAGTGGATGGAAAACAAGTATTGGGGAAGAAAATGTATGTAAAAGTAAGTAAAAGTATGTAAAAAGTGTGATTCTGAAAGAGTAAGTGTAAAAAAATATACTGATAAAAATGGAAAGAATTGGCATATGGACAATCTTTTCGGTGCTATTAAGGCTTCGTTCGGCAACTTGGTAGCGTCTCCCCTCTACTCCCGTTCCGTTGGTGAAGATGTTGTCCCCTAGGGGTACTAGGGTACAAAATCAACCGTGTGAACAATAAAAACCAGCCCTCGCTCCTCTGTTCCGTTGGAAGATCGAGATGCTAGTACCGAACGAACCCTAAAACGGAAAGATAGATAAGCTACGGACGAAGTAAAATGTATCAAAGTGAAACCAAACCACTTCGATTCAATACGTTTCGGCTTAAAATATTTCGGTTTGAATGGGGCCGTGGTCACTCCTATAAATTGAACTCGTGGAAAAAAAAGCACCCTGAATCCTCTGTCCCATTTACATGTCCCTCAAATCTCTTTAGTCAATTTTTAATAAAATTAATTCTAAGTTTTTTGAGCTCAAATTAATTAATAGTTGATTTTATGTTAATATAATAAGTTATATTAACTAATCAATTTGAAGAAAAATGCAAATGGACATGTAAATTTGGTAAGACGATCTCCACCGGGGGGGGGAAAAAGTGAGCCTTGGTCACGCATTTGCAACGACCGACAAAATGACAAATGTGATCTACTACAGTGTTTTTTTTTTGAGCCCATGTGATCTAGTGTCGAACAAAATGAAATGTGATGCAGGTAGTCCCTTCCCTGAGAGACCTATGTGAGATCAACAAGAGAAAGCTTGTAAGAGAAGATGAAGTCGAGCGGATCCAGAAGAAGATCACTGCTCAAATCCATCCAATTTCTCCTCCTCATCATCCTCACTCTTTTCACCTTCACACTGCTCATCGCTCTCAGGGCCCCCGTCCATGTCCCCGTTGCCGATTCCGCCGCCTTCGCATCGAATAAGATCACGGACGAGAATCCGAAACTATCCGCTTCAGATTCGCGGTTGCGGAGTGCTGAAGGCCCTAGCTCGGACGATTCGACGGCCCATGGCGGCGAATTCCGGTCGCCGATTAAGGAAATCGATTCATCTGCCACGTGTGCGACGGTGGAGGAGATGGGGAGCGTCTTCGATGGCGACGGGGTCTGGAAGGAAATGCTCAGAGTCAGGAGGTTGATTCACCGCCACTTCCAAGTTAATGGTACTGGTGCCAACTTTTTTTTCCGTTGTTAAGCTTGATCTTGTGTATATACATTATTGCAATTGGTTCTTTGTTCTGAACGAGTTAGATTTTAAATGATGCATAATGTTTGGAACCAGAAAAAATCGTGTTAGAGGCTAGATTCATGTGAGTTAGCTCAAGAGTGAGGAGTTGAGTGTCTTGTCAGAGTTCATACCTTGTGTATGAGTAATGCAGAATTCTATAGATCTTTTTATTCCAATATAGAGGTCTGAGATAGAGCATTGGAATAAATATTTCCAATTATGGAATCAGCTGCTCAAGGCTTAACTCTAATCCGGCTAGCAATGATGATTCATCAACTTTTTTGTTTAGTTTTCAAATTCCCTTTCTAGTACTAGTAGTAGGAACAGGGAGAGGGCAATGGTGAGCTTTTGATTCTCTTTAAATAGTAAGTACACTATGAAGATGGAAACATCTGCAAGGATAAAAATGAAGCCTACTACAAGCTATCTATGTAAGAAATCAAATGGTAATTCTTGTGAAAACGGTCAAGATATGGAAGTTGCTTTTGTATGTATTTTCATTGCATCTATTTTAACACAAGTGTGTCCCTTCATTCCTGCAATTTTTCCATTTTGACTCCATGCCCTGTTTGTGAAAGTAGGAGGAATCTTAAGTTCGAAAGCCTACTTGAATGTTTCTCCATTTATATCATTAAATTTGATAAATGTAATTGACTTTATAAAGGAAGCATTTATATTCTCCATATGACCTGTATCGTCTTACATGGTTCAATTAATTCAGGTGCTTCAAATGTACGGAACCTCCCTCCCGATCAGTTTTGTAGACACAATTTTGTCATTGGAAAGGCATCAGAAGCTGGTTTTGGCAATGAAATGTACAAGATATTAACTGCTGCAGCATTGAGCGTCATGCTCAACCGGTCATTGATCATTGGTCAAACCAGGCATATTGGTTCTCTCTGAAGCATTTCCATTATGTATATGAAAGTGGTATTTTGAACAAGAATCCAATTTATCCCTATCTACAAGTTATTATCAAATAGGCATTAAATCCTAGTAGATTAATGCTGCCTTTTGCTGGACTGTGCATACCATGTCTCATGTCTGTATACTGTGATAACTGATAAGATATCAAGTTCCTTGCAATTGTGGAACTGTGTTCACAGAAAATTCATGATAAGATTGTATCCTTCCTTTGACTAAAAGAAATGAATAGGATAGAATGTGAAACAATTCTGAGTACTCTTTCTTTCTGCTAATGTGCATTTGTTTACTTTACATAGGGGCAACTATCCATTTGGAGAATACATCTCTTACACAAACCAGACATTTACTTTGAAAGAAGTCAAGCATCTGTGGAGAAAGAATGGATGTACGTCAAGATATGGCCGTGATCTGGTTGTTCGTGTTGATGATTTTCAAAAGCCAGCTCATACAAATATTCTTTGTAGCAATTGGAGGCAATGGAAACAACCTATCATCTGGTAAAGGGCACAAATTGATCTAAAGTAATAAAAGTTATTGCTTACAATTTCTAGCATGTCACTAATTTGTGTTTCTCAGGATCCAGAATACAACAGATGCTGTGGCGGCTCAGTTTTTCCTGAAGAATATACACCCTGAGATGAGAAATGCTGCTGAGGAGTTGTTTGGAAAGCCTGAACTTCTTCAGTCCAGGCCCAATGTATTTGGGGAGCTATTGAGGGTTCTGATATCTCCTTCCGAGAGCATTCATGAAGCTGTACAGTCTGTTCTTGCTGATGGGAGTGATCCAGATATTTCCCTGCATATGCGGATGCTCATGAATCGGTATTTTGACTTCTCTGTTACTCATAAAGCCGTTCACTTCTTGATAGGAGCACCTTCAGTCCCACAATATCTTGTTACCAGAAAGAGTGACCTTCCGTAAAGGTAGTAGTATTCAGTTATTCACGAGCCACTGGCCCACTTGCATCTTCGGAAAATTGCCATAATATATAAAAGGGTAAGCTGCACAAAATAATGAATTTTGGGGCAATTATGGCTTTGGTGCAAACTTGCTATCCAAAAGAATACAAACTTTGGTTGATAAAGGTTTGTGGCACAAACTTCAGATGATGATATTTGAGCTAGTTCATTGAAAGCTGCTGCCACCGTTTGCTCAGTATCTTAGATCAATTTAAAGTTTATTCCGTTGACTGCAACCTCCCAAGTTTTTGAGAGAGCTCATTTGTATCTTTATGTTTGGAATGCTAGAGACTAGGCATGTTTCTTCCAAGCTAAAAAGTAGGAGAGTGATATTTGTTCGTAGTAAATGTCGATGATGCTGGGCTCTGACCTGCATTTAGTACCAAAATTGCTTTTTCAGATACAGTAACTCCGCTTCTGAGAGTTATCTAATGATCCGTATATGTGATGCATGCAGATCTGTGAGGGCCTCTCGAGCAGCTTTGAACTGCATTAGAAAAGCAATGCAGAATATACAGCAAACGCCTAAGCCCAAGTTGGTCTTCGTCTCAGATACACCTTCTTTTGTCAAGGCTATGAAAGCAAATGTGGAAGAATTTGCTGAGGTAAATGCCATTTTTAATGTGATATTTGTTTTTGCAGCATTTCTGGTACTCTGACTTACCGACAATTACTTTATTCTAAAGGATGACATGTAAAGATATGAACAATCAGTCCCCTATTTTTGTTACGTGTACTCCAAATTTTAACAGGCTACAAAGGAATTTCATAATAATGTCATTTGCACATTCCAGGTTCTCCACTTCGATTATGAGCGCTTCCAAGGAAACATCTCGGGCATCTCAAACAAATCACACAGCTTAGGATTCCGAGTAAAGGATTGGGGGCCTGCACCCAGATGGGTTGCCTTTGTAGACTTCTTTCTAGCATCAAGAGCGAAGCATGCTGTCATTACTGGTGCTCATAGGCGCGTTGGAACCACTTATGCACAACTTGTTGCAGCTTTGGCTGCATCAAGAACGTTTGGTACACAAGAATTCCTCCTATTATGTTGCATCACACGTACATATGCTATATGTTTTTTTGACCTGTTACTTTTTTTTCCAGATGAAAATTCATCCAACAGTACAAATTTTACATTCTTAAGCAGCTTCCAGAACAATTTGTTGGCTGATGGTTTAGCCAATCAGGTAGGTTGGGGACATGTATGGAACCGCTTTGCGGGCCCACTGAGTTGTCACAGGCAAGGCGATCAATGCGCCTCAACTCCTCTTCTCCCGCCTGCTTGGTGGGATGGAACTTGGCAATCTCCAATTTCTAGGGATATTCGAAGGCTTGAAACATATGGGGTGAGATTGTCAGGTTTAGGCACAGTTGATGAAGATCATCTGCAATCTTTCTGTAATTCCAGGAAAACTAGGGCTGTCAAACTCCCAATTTCCTCAATGTGATACTAGAAAAACTTATTTTTTGGCATGTATTAATCAATGTAGGTAGCTATTGTTTTTTATTTTGTTTGTGTATATTGGCTGTTGCTCACCTGATTTTTTATGTTTTTCTGATTTATTTGTCATCATGTTCTGTTAGCACAAGCAAGAGAGACAATGACCAAAACCCAGTTAGCTTCGGCAATTTTTTTAAAAAAAAGAAGTTAGTATTGCATTTCATGTGCCATGAAGATTGAAGATGGCCAGTTGTATTAAAACCATTTTGAATCTTGCCAAAATATAAACGACATGAGTAACTTGAAACCATCCAATCCCAAGACAACAATGCCTGAAGTTAAGCTGTCTATTTTGAGTAGAACTTAGTATCATGAAATGGCTCAAAGCAAATCAATTGCGTATTAAATTCCATAATATAATGCATTAGTATTTAGTACTGTAGGAAGTATTTAATTTCAATAGGAAGTCTTCACTGTTTGTTACATTTTTTTCTTCCTTTATTAACCAAAATCTTTACTATCAAGACTACTTTTTGCATCTCTTCAAGAGACATCTAATCAAATTGGAACGATACTCACGGATACTTTTTGCTCTTTCATGACCTTTTCAACTGCTTCAAATTCGTTCTAATCCTCTTCTGGTTGGTTCTTTTCATCGAGATTGAACTTGTATAGGATTAGGTTTAAGAATTGGCACTTGTACAAAAAAAGGAGTTGGATGGTACAAACAAACAAAACATAAGTTATCCGTCCCCTCCCGATCCCGACGCCATACATCTTACTGCGTTAGAGTTGAGTATGAAAAGCACAATTCACGCACCAACTAACATATAGCATACTACATTAGCACAGCAGCCTGTCACACAGTTGTTAAACATGTACGAGCTTGAAAAACCGTGATCAAACATCAAAATAGTCCTCCGGAACGTAGAACTTCAACCCAACAGCCTGCAAGAACAAGTGATCAGCTTTGCACACAGAGGCAGAAAGTTGGATGGTACTTCAAGTGATTGTCATATGACGCAATTCTTATCATTATCTTCAAGACTAAGAATCACCAAACGGTCTTTGTAGCATCAAATTCAATTGATAAAGATAAAAATTGTAAAATGTAAACAAATGTGCGAGTGTGACAGTACCTCGGCAAATTTTATATCCGCAGCACTATGATCCAACTTCCTTCCAGCTGCATCACCAACATAAAAGGACCTGCTCACAAACAAGACAGTATATCAACCCTGTCGACTTCACAGAATTGGCTTCCTTGTAGCATGCAAATGAACTAATTGCAATTGCGAAAAGTATAGAGCCACAACCAACAAATTAGAACACAACGATCTAGGATACAACAATAGTCATCACATCGACATACAAAAGAAAAAGGGAGCCCAAAAAAATATATCATCACATAATAGCAAAAATAGGAACAACTTTATAACATGTACTGATAATGGTAGTGTGAAAGAAATTAACTGATCCATGTCAATCTTAATGCCGGAATTGAAGTGTTTTTCCATGATTAGCCACATTCCAGGTTCGGGCTTCCGAAAAACATCTACTGTACCAGATTTGTCAAACCCACAAGCTATGAACACCTGCAAAAATGAACTAATTACTGAGCAGGTTCAACTAAATTAACCCATTTACATGCAACAACCTGCAAAGATGCTGACATTCCTACAGATGCTGTGAACATCAAAGAGAATTTGTTTTAGTTGATGAGAGGCCACAGCGAGGGAAGAAGATACAACCATGTCAATATGAATGAGATTAAAAACTACGTCAACTTGAACTATATTAGCAGAGCTAAGAGCCAAATTATTGGGATATGCTGAAGTTCCAGCAACTATCAAGGAATTTAGGTTTCGTGTATTAAGCTCAAAACGCAGCTACTTGCCTCTTATTCTTAGCAAAGAAGAGAAAACATCCAGTGTCTTGTACCTGAATTGGAACATTTACACGCTTGATGAAGTTGTTCAATCGTCCAATTTTTGAATCCACAGCTTTTTGTCTCTTATTCTTCCAGCGCTCTATATTGGATTCATTTGTGAAGATGACCTACACAGAAGATGAATTTCAAACTGTCATGTTGGAAAGTATGAAAGAATGGTGTGGAACTGGGCAGACAAATGGAGTGCTGCTCTCTGCATTTGGCACATTCCTTAGAGTTGGTTCAAAAAGTGTTTATTATCCTGGTTTACATGTAATAAAACAGACGGTTTAGTTAGACTGACTATAAATATTAGCGTGTTTTCCAATTTTAGTTTGAGAGTTTTCCTGAAGCTGTACTTCTGTACTCGGGTATTGTTGCATAAAATTTGGGTATAAAAGCTCATTCATTCGATTGATTTCACCTATTATCTGTCATCCTATTTTGAATTCGCTCAAATACAGATATCCCTCTGACCCTATATATATCAGGAAGTTTCAAAACATACAAAAACCCGACGTGATACACAGGAGGAGAGAGAACAAACCAGCTTGTATCCATCATTGTACAATGTCTGTAGCTTGTCTGGTATAGAAGGATACATGAGGGACCAGGCATCTGCACCACTCCTGAAAGGGTCAAAAAAACATAACTGAGCATTAGTTCACACTGATGCCACTGAATTCTCAGTTGTAAATTTGTAATAAAGCACACACAGAAAACCTTCAACCCAAAAACATGTAGCACAACAAAAGCATTGCAGCAAATGGGAGCCCAATAACTGTAGTAAACCTCCTCACGGAATGATAACCAGACACAATACCGAATTCCCAGTTTTTGCTGATAGGCACTTCACAAGTAGAAACTGGGGAAAAAAACTTTACAAAAGTTCATCTTATTTAAATGATTTTAGAACATGTGCGTCCTTTAAGAAAGCTTCTAGAATCATCACAATTTATATAGCTTATAGACTGAGAATGTTTACAAGAATCAATCAAAGTATATTCATGGCTTAAGTCAAAAGAGTTTTCTTTGATAAACTGTTCCAATCAAACTTCATTCTCACTTGAGCTCTAACTGCTATTAAACGAATTAGCTTCAACATAACTTTTAACATGCACTTGAGACATCCAAGTAAATTATGAGTAAAACTCGATGTGTTTCCCAAAGGAGTAGGGACCAAAACCGAGCAGAGAATTTGATAAATACCTATTAACAGCCGTATTAGCAAGACATCCATCAAAATCGAAGGCTGCAATTTTGCTAGAATCATGAAGACCTTCATCCTACAACACTAAAATTTGATCAGGAACTAAAAAGTAACATAAAAACTTTGATGCACAATAAAAATAAATCACATCAAAATAGAATCTTCATTTAGAATTCAAACATTCACAGGCAAATAAAGAGTGTAATATGGCACCTTCTCAAGAAATATCAATGTCCGGAACGCTTTCCAATTAGGCAACAGTTCAGCATCCTAAATCAACAAAGCACATAGATATAAGAAGACAAATACAATGTATAGAAGACACCGCGTGTAATGACTATTGAGCCAAATCCAACAGGTATGGAGAGAAAAATGAAATGATAAGGAGTAAAATATGTGCAATATTGTAATACAATACCTTGTATTTGTCCTTGATATCAGAGACTGGAAGTTCTAATTCGATTTTAGCTTCACTTGTGCTGGACAACTATATTGATCGTGTTTAGACATAAAATAAAAATTAGGAGGTCAAAGAAAGTAATTAATAATTACAGCAGATTATCACAAAGTATATATGTGAAGCAACACTCAATGAATATTTAGCAAGACCAAGTACACCAGCTGATCCATCATCATACTTTTTGCTTCTTTGCTGTGTGGTTTTCCTCAGTTTCGCTAACAACATCTTCACTTCTTTGCTTGACCTGTTCACAGCAAGTGGAAGTTTTAAATTTGATGGCGAATTGAAGTTCTGAATTTGATCTCAAGAACTCCATGTATGTTACAAAGACAGCCCAATTGATGTTCCAATTTCATGTGATAGCACTAAACGCTTAACAGAAAAGTATGACAGGCAATGTACCTCCGTCTTTATCTTCCTATCTCCATCTTCCAAAAGCTTCTTCAAAGATTCTTGATCGATATCCTACAGGAAGAAGGGAGAGAGGAATTGGTCAACAAGGACAAGAAGAAAGCAAAATAGAGAGATGGTAAAGCAACTATAGACATAGTAAGTCTGTAAGGAATTGAACCTTGAGAGAATCGAACCCTTTAACGGATTCAGCAGAGTCAAAATCGCCGGCAAAACAGCCCACATGATGCCATTTAGTACTTTGAAACCCTCTAGGGTCTCTGCTTGTCGACCCCAGTCTTAATTCCTTTTGCGCTATGGGTTTATTGCATCCTTTACAGGTTGACTTGTTGGACTTAGCGTACTCGGCGACGAGATTGGAAGAAGACGGAGACATTAGGATGGGTCGGAGGAGGGTAGATCGTGAAGCAAGAGTAAACATCAGAGACAGGGTCTCGAGAATAGGGTTTTTGAGGGGTTCACGATCAGATTCCGGTTACCCTGAATTTCCATGGCCCATCAACATCTAACAACATTCACACCGCCACTAACCGAATTGATTCCAGTTTCAAAATCTCCTTCCTTTCTCCTCAAGCCACGAGATTAAACAATCTTCCTATCTATAAAAGCTGAAGCCAAGTCTTCACAATTTTTTGCGCCACGTGGCTGCATCATTAATCGACAAGTGGTCCAATAGGATTTAAGTAATTTAAGTAAGTAATGTGATAGAAAGAATTTTCACGTGATAAATGGTTGCTCTGATAGTTGTTCGGATAAGAACCCTAAACTGCTCAATGCCACCACCTTCCCACGTTTGAGTATATTTAGGAACAAAATTAACCGGTGCTCTGTATGCCTTTAAATTCAATTCAACGATGTTCGGCTCACATTCGCTCTCTGGAATTGAGCTCGCCTGCACCACACCAGCACCATCACAGCTGCCGCCATCGACACCGCCAGGCGCCAGCGCCCTCACGCTCACCGCCCCCACCTCCTCTGTCGCCGGCCGCAACCGCCAGGTGCCAGCGCTTCCTGCTCTGAAAATTATCGCCGGCCGCAATCCATCGCCGCCTCCTTGGCTGCCACCACTAGCGTCTCAGACTTCGCCCGCTCTGTCAGGTCCTTCTTCGTTCAATTTACTGATTTGCTCCTCAGAATTTCCCGATTTGATGCCGAGAACTGTTTCCAGGGGACCGGTGAGATCTCAGAAGCCGGTGATTCGTCAGGTGCCGAGATTCGAGAAGCAATCAGCGGCCATTGGTGGAGATTTGGAGGCCAGAAGGAGTAATCTCTCAAACTTCCTCTTAATTGCCCATTTTGTGCCAATTTTTATCCTGGATTCTTCCTGATTTTGTTGTTATATTAGCTTGTATGCTCTAAATGATAGATCAATGGAGTACCTTATCCCCAGCTTTCAAATCCTTTTACTTGAATATCAACTATTGAATGGACATATGTTGCTTTTTGAAAGTCAAGTAATTTTTTCTTAATATATTTCTTAAACTTTCAGGGGCTTGCAATGATTCACATTTTACATGATAATTGCCATACCCGTTTTAGTTTGTCCCATACACATACATGAAGTACATTAGTGAATGATTTAATTATTATAATTTACTTCCTAAACTTATATTTCGGCTTCATTTTGCATTAGTAGATATTTTTTACAATCTGTTGTTCAGTATCTGAACTGTTCCTTCCATCTGTATATTTGCTTAGGACATGAGATTCCTCCGGAACTACTTGAGACTCTTCTGAACATGGCTCCAACAAGTGAAGATGAACTGAAATTGAGATTATTCAACGGGGAGCTTTCTCAACTTCGTCCCGCTGAGTAGTTTTTGAAAGATTTGGTGGAGCGAGATTCCATTTGCCTATAGGCGAATGGAAGTGCTTCTTTTCGTGTGTATTCTCAAAGAAGAAGTTGCGACCATTAGAGAATCCTTCATAACTCTGGAGGTGAGATTATCTATAATATTTGGAATGCACATGTTTTCCAAATTATTGAAGGAATGAAGGATGATGCTATTATCTACAGGTCATCTAGCATTAAGATCTGAAGAAGTGCTATAACTGATTATCATTAATCTACAAATCAGACATTTTAGTAGAGTAACTAGACAGGAGCCGAATCTACTCCTGATATGATATTTGGGCTTGCAAGCCCTATTGTTTCACTATTGAACTGAAGAAGTTCTTGATACAGTAAACAGCTACGAAGCTGTGAAGTCATTCAGTAACGATTTTTTTTTAAAAAAATTGAATCCTTATATAATTTCCTGATTATATATGTCATCATCTGTCATTTGTGAAGCAAAAAAGTACTAATAGGAATGGTCTCTCTGGAAATTGGATTTTTACTGTATAACATTGAGCAAGCTGAATTAAATAAAATCAAGCTATTTTTTCTATACTTATATATTCTTATGGCGTCCATCATCCACCATGCCGTTCCAGTGTATGCTGCGACGGCTATGATCGAACCTACCACCTATACAAACCCTTAATCATAAGTCATAAGAAACTAAGGACATAAGCTAGAAAGATCGCATAACGTTTTTTTGGTCGAAAAAGAGCAAGCCCTTAGCACACGTTATTAAAGAAAAAACAACGACTACGAACAAAGACGAGGAGTAGCCGAAGATCGTATAACATTCATAGTACGTACCTGTACGGTGAACATGGCTCGGGGCGGGATCTTCATGTAGTGACCGAGCTTGAAGTCGGAAATGAAGTTCAAGCCTTGAATCATACTAATGTAGCCGTACACCTTAAAGCACATGTTGGCAACGGGTCTCTCGGGATAGATATACCCAATGATGTATTCCGTTATCACATTCAATCCCGGTTGCTATACGTAGTCAAGACGAAGCTAATCATGATCAAGTCCAAGAACATAGTTAATCAATGTTCATGCAAATTGCCAAGAAAGTTTACGTACCTGGTTAGTGGTGGCACCGATGATTCCAATAGGAAGAGTGAAAACAAAAGCAATAGCACAAGCAAGAAGGACTCCCCACCATGGAAGCTGAAGCGCGTCAATGTAGAACTCGACGGCGAAGAGGACCAAGGCCAAGGTGACCACCAATATCGCGGCGAACCACCACTTCTTTAATCTGACTGCTGAACCAAAACACTGATTGTAATCTATCAGAGAGGTTTTGTTGAGGCCAATGCTGATGATGGCATTATTGAAATTTTCTGCCTCAAACATGGATGGCATGCATATCTATTGTTATGGTGGAACTCATTTCTGCCAAACAAATTGCCCAGGTTGGTAAAATTAAGTCATAAGTTGTCGGTTGCTCAATCTATGGCCATATCTTTCTATCAGGTGGACTGAGATTAGTTTTGTCTCTCCAGGCTTCGGCTATTATATTTGAAGTTTCAGGTGGGGAATGGAAGCATTCATTCATGCAAACGGATGTGGAGCCATGGAAACAGCCACTGAATGAGAATTACTCTACATTTGTGGATATTAGGAGGGTTCCCTTTCAGTTTCAAATGATCAGGGGTGACTCTTAAATTTTTACTATGTAGTTGTTATTGTGTAATTGTTGATATTTGTTTTTATTATTATTATTTATTATCAGGACTGCTTTATTTTGTGTATAATAATAATAATAATCAGCTGCTGTCAGCTTGCATTTGTAACGCAGGGTGATGCCCATTGTGTCACGTTCTCTCCCTGGCAACTCCCCTCAAACGACATAATTTTTAAAATATAATGTATGCCATGTAATTCATGACACATTCTTTATATATCATATACCAATTAATCCACTTATATATAGAGTTACCAGAAAATGATTGAATCCGAACGTCCAACTCACTCGGAGAACCATACTTACTCGATCTAAATCACCTAAAACACAATTCTAACCAAACCTCATAATACTAGGACATGACCCAATAGTGTCACAAATGTGACTTTTTTGTTATTAAAATAATAAATTATTTTAATGAATGAAATTATTTCATTTTTTTTTTAACATCTATGAATTATTTAATAAGTATAAACAATAAAATTTAAAGTGTTATGGTTGATCCGAAAAAACGAAGACAAAATCGATCCAACTAAACTACACAATATTAATACATCTATCTACACTAGTAGCTATATCAATCAAGTGAAAAAAATCACAATTATAGCATAGCTATATTTTTTTAACTTATTGTTTAAATGATCAAATTATAAAAACTCATTAGTGTTATCAGAAAAAATACACTAATGTATTTAAAAAATATTAATATTATTTAATACTGTACATGTTAACAGTATTATGTTTTTTTCAAAGACAAATTAAATAATAGTTTAACTGATTGATGAACAATTTAATTAAGCATAGAGTCTTTTCTAATTGATTTTTTCAGTGAAGTTTCAAATCCATTACACTGACTAGTGACTACTCATGATAAAATTTAAATGAATACTTTATATTGACTACTGATAATTTAATATTTATTCATCTCATTTATACATATTAAGATTTTCTTAATTAAGTTTTTAATTTTTTTTATAAATTCAATAAAAAAAATTATATATTTTTTCTATATCTCAATTATCATATTAGCATTATAATTAAAACAGTAAATATCCACGAGCATGATTTCTAGTTAAAATGAGGGAAAGGCGAACATTGCTCATTACATAGCTACGAGACTCTACTAAAACAGAAAGGAAAGAAAATTTCATCTTACATGATAGTTGTAGACTTTGGGCCTCTCATATTCTCTCCACTCTCAATGACATTTGTTAAAGGCCTCCCGATTTAGCGCATACCCTTTGTCCATTAAAAAGGGATGGACGGTTCATACATGACCACAGAAAACAGGTGGACAAGTTAATGTTGTCCAGACATTTTCAATGGTCGAGTGTTACAATCTTAGTTGAAGAACCTTGTCCAACATTTTTTAATGGACATTAAATTTTCATCCATGACAAACATATAGACCTTTAAACGTTGTCCATGGTATTTTTATGGACATATCACGTTGCTCCATTTATTTATAATGGACGATTTGTCAGAACGTGAAGAGTTGCAGGGATCCAACTGAGAGTTGCGGGGATCCAACTGAGGAGAGGTCGAGGGTGGCCGACGGCGGGATGGGGGCTGCGATGCCAGCATCGGGGAGGGTGAGGCCGGGGATACAACTGGAAGAGAGGTCGACGAGGGTGGCCAGTGGAAGAGAGGTCGCGGGTTTGTCGTCGCTCTTTTGGAGGCTGATTTTCGGAAGGAGATTTG
Source organism: Polygonum maritimum (assembly GCA_963924305.1). Lineage (NCBI taxonomy): Eukaryota > Viridiplantae > Streptophyta > Magnoliopsida > Caryophyllales > Polygonaceae > Polygonum > Polygonum maritimum. The sequence continues at coordinate 13,233,737 of OZ002737.1, read as the reverse complement.
GAAGATACAAAATGGCAAGGGCATTATTGTAAATAACCAGGTTTAGGTTTATATAGATGCGTTAGAACGAGAAATTGGGGTGCATCGGGGTGCGTCAAAACGCAAGACCCTTTACTAATGGGAGAGTTATATCCTAACAAGTAACAACATTGTAACCTTACCATGATTGTCATTCTTTCTCGTAATATTTGCGTAAACATTTACACCCTACACATACAGATGCCTAACCATTTCATTCATCCGTGAAAGCTATTCTGCGCACCAGACTGTAAATCCGTCTTTGCACGATTGAGCCGCTTCTTTCTGTATCGCCACGCGACTTGAATGCAGGTGGCAGCAAAGCATCTCCAGTAGGGTGTTTGATACCTGCATTAAGCTTCTCTATTTAGTCTCTTGCACAGAAAATCTACTGGAAGTGATTACAAAAATCACAGACAGACACATCATACAAGCAAACTGAGTGGTGCATACCAAATAGAATCTTATCATATATCTCAACTGAAAAGTAATGAAACAATAGCAGCTCTTAGTGACCATAGGCCATAGCCCCCTCTTAAGCATATATATGGACTCATTTTCACCTGATTGCTCTTTGAACTCGTGGGATTTTCAAGAATCTGCTAAAACGCCTTGTGACTTCTCCCAGATCCTCGGCTCTGAGTATGAAGGCTTCAACGTTGGTCAAACATGTTACCGCCTTGGTGCTATACGGCCTCTCTCCATCATTTCTGATTCTCTTTATGTCTGACAGCAAATTCAAAAAGAATATAGTATTTAGTTTTTACAGAAATAAAAAGCCTTAAGAGACTTTTCATGGTCCAGGCAAAATAAAGTGACACAAGAAAGGGGCTCTACTTTAAGTTTATTTTGTTGATGTTATGCCACAGGATGCTAAATAAATTCGATCTCTTATGTGAAAAACTGGGTTAAACCAGACTGCTAAGGTGTACAGAGAAGAAAGCACCTAATTGTTCTAAGATAGTAGTGAGCTGAAAAAGGGTCACCTATACCTCTATTTGCTGAGTTGTCAAGGTACCATATGAGAAGTTCCTCTCCACATATGCAATTTTCGGCCAAGATATTAACTACCCTATCTTCTCCAATGCTTTCCATTTTTCCTCGAACAATAAAAACCATCTTCTCAATCAAACCACCAGGATAAAGAATGTTGCTCCCTCTGATATATGTTTTTTGTCTCAGCCTTTCGCGAATGGAATCCAAGATCGGTTCCTCCATCATGGCAAATATCCGAACCTACAAATAACAGATTTAAGTGGACCTTTAGTTGTTTTTAGCATAATCACCTTAAATGTCAAAGTTAGTCATATATACGTTATCAGACCTCAACATTTGAAATTAGAAAATAATGCTAATGGAACAGCACCAATTACTACGAAATTTCATGACACTCATGAGCTTGACACCTAAAGATGATAGTACCTTATCAAGAAACCTAAACAGATGTTGTCTGATCTCTCTTTGGAGATCCTCAGCAAGGTTTTCCATCATTGTTTCTTCATTTACCCCTCGGGTTGCGGCCCAATTGTATCGTTCTGCATCTCTGACTCTCCTGTTGTCTCCAAACAAGGCTTGATCAGATAATGCAATTTTACTTTTATGCGTTGTTGACTAGTTTCTCTTTCACCTTTCTTGAGTCCTGTTTCTGTATGTAAAGCTAATGAGGTAAGATATGTACCTTCTCAGTTCATCAGGCAAGCGGCGATGACTCATCCATTGTTCCACATCTCTACGTCTAAGTGACATTTCCAACTTCCTGAATACAAAAATCAAAATGTAAAGATAGATGTAAGACGTGCATTTTTACACTTAGCACTTAGGTACAAAACATGGGTTTTTTAACTTGTGGGAAAGTTGCTTTAGAAACTATATTGCCAAGCTTATAGTTTTGAAGACAGTCACAACAAATAATCGAACACAGAAAGACAACTTGTTATTATTGTACCTTCGTCCTAGTGACAGGAGAAAGTTCTGCATGTTTCCAATGAGTAAAGCAAAGAGCAAAAGACCAAGTCCAATAATAGCCATAGTGAAGAAAACTTCCCACTTGAAGTAGCTAGGCACTTGATTTCCAGCCAGGGTACTGATTTGCTTCACAATAACAAAAATATGTCATATTAAACGTAAGGCCAATGAAAGTTGTCATTTTGCAAACATTTAACCATGGGAAGGTCAAATATGATGGAAATCAAACTACTCTTAGTACAGATGAAATCAAATTCAATTATCAGGCAAACAGAAGTGTAATAAACAGAAAAGACATGATTTTTGTTTAAGTTCTCTAACATAGCTCCTCAGCGATAAATCAATCATCAATCAAATATCAACTTGCAAGGGGAAAAAGCTTCTAACCACACATAGGTAAAAGCTGAAGCAAATAATTCAGGAAGTACCTGAAATCCCCAAAACAATGCATATACGTATCTTGTAGTAGCATTTTCTGTAGTGAGAAATACAGCATTTTGATAGATACCATAGTTGAAGCCACCACTGAAACTGGATTCGTCAATCAGACAAGACGTAGTTGCATTACTATGCCAATATGTCCAATTTTGAGATGAATGATTAAACGTTGTTAATCCATATCCACAGTCCATGAAGTTGCATATCTTAATTTGGTCACACACATTTCGAAGACACTGGTTAACTCTCTGTGACAAACGCGGTGGAATTAGTACAGAGCTGATACACTCAAAGAGTAACATCAGCTATAAACCTAGCATGCTAAAAATGTGGGATAAATACAAAACCAATTGAACAACGTACAAATGTTCAAGAGAAAACACATAAGGAACTGAATGCAGGGTGGAAAGTGAATATCCACAAGGACTTTACCTGTAAACCAAAAAGATACCAGAAAGATCCAACAATATGGCCAACCAGTACAAAGATCAGCAGGTTGATCACAAAATTAGCCCAAGCTGACTCAAAGACGAAGCCAATTGAAGATTTGCCAGCCAGCAAAGGTAAAAACCTGTACAGTCTGGGTATGTATTGTATAAGAACCGCGGCACGTAAGAGGTTCTTTGCATAATTTGCTCCGGATGAACTCAAATGATTAGGAAGAGCAAATAATACTATAATCTGCATAGCTCACAAAAAGGAAAACATATTTACCAACAGCATATAAAACTAATAAGACAATTATATACACTTCTATAACATAATAACAAACTTCAAGTCTTCAACTCATGCAACAGGAAATAAAAGGTTAAATTAAGAGTTTTAAACCATCTACAATATGCTTTTAATGATGATGGTTCCTTGCTGAGTCTGTTTTCTTTGCGTTTTAGAATCATCACCTCTCCATCTATAGCATTGAAACGATATTAAGTAGTATTTATTTATTAAAGGTAACTATAAAGCCTATTGTGCTAAGAACTAAGAAGTAGAAAACTGAACTCACAAGGAAAAAGTGGAATAATTAACATGCCCCAAAGTTTATAAAAAAAATATAGTTACCTGAGGAAGTGGTAAAACAGAGAATAAATCTAGAAAAAAATGTCCTTTCACATAATGCATAGCAATTTTCATTGGATCGTCAACCAAGTCTCCAGCACCCACCACTCTGGTCTCCGGGGCTACGTAAGCCAACCTAAACTGTATCATATAGATATCAAATATAAGGCAACAATATACAAACTCAGTTCTTTTATTTTTGATAAACTATTTAATATGACAACACATAAAATCAACGCGCTAAATGTCCAAGTAGAATTATATAAGATAGACATTGCACCGCATAATAGTTCTGTTGATAACCAAAGTTCTGTGAAACAAGAATATAGCTGGAATGATGTCACAAGATATATCATGTACAAGACATATCTCTCCTTCTAAACGACTCTTGAAGAGTTCACCCAGGCATAATGCATGAATATATCATCTGCCTTTCCACCCTCGAGATATCAAGAACATTAAGTTGCTTTAGCAACAAACTATGCCAGCCTAGAAAATGCTTGCTCCTTGCATGATATTGCCAAGCATAGTTTTCAGTAATCTTGACCAGACGAGATGATACATACAAATACAATTGCATATGTCATACAATACTTTATACTAAAAATATCAATATATGAGAATGGAAGACATTACCTGAAGAATCATATGGAGAAAGTAAATCAAATCAGTAATGCTTCTAAAAACCGCAATGATAATCGCCATAGTCTGATTCATAACTATACACATATCATCCTACATATGAAAACAAAAAGTAAGACGGCTAAAACGAGCCAAAGTTGGAATAATTACAAGTAATTTTGATAATTCAACCAACCAGTTAATAGATCACAGTAGGTATACTTGCAACTTTTCACGAACACTTAAAAGTAAGATGAAAAACACTGAGTAAAAATACTTGTTAATGAAAAAAGCAGACAGTCAAAGACGTGAGAGTTAATAGTTCAATGAGCACATTAGTACTCGAGTCTCATAAGAATGACCAAGTTGGCATCCTCCAAAAGACACAAAGAGAGTGAGGTGGATTGTTTTTTGCAATGAGATCATCCATATTTTATTTGAACATACAAATACCACATGTAAGAGCATGATATAAGTATCACATTACAAAAGGAGCATTTAAGAACATGATATAAGTATCACATTACACATGTATGCAGCCATAACACATTATCAAAACTTTTAATTCAGCTAGTAAGCTTTGATGAAACCTCAATGTTAAAAAACATATTGGCCTACTTCACAGAAAAGACAGTACAATCAAGTGATTCCTCTCATAGTTCAATCTAATATGAATGATTTTATAGGGGAAATAGAAAAAGAATCATACCTTACGTACAGAAAGTACGAAGAAGAATATGGGGTCAATAAAGATTGAGACTAGGCAAGATATAACAAAGAATTGATTCCAATGCTGAACAGGTTTGGCATGAGGATTCATGATTCCTGGGAGATGGGAATACAAGAAAGACCAAAATCTCCTAGCCCATCCGTTTGAATCCCCGTATAAAGAACTGTCAAACTGCAAACCAGTGAAAGTATTTAATTATACATATACATTGATAATGTCAAGAACAAACCCTCATTGAAATTTACAGATAGCGTTGATATTAGTGCTTGGCTTCCTCCAAAGAAGAACAAAAAATACTAGGAAATAAGGCTCAAGAGAATAACTAAAACTTGAAAAGAAGAGAACCTTAAAGTCAAATCTGTCATTCTTCTTATTCTGTGCAGCTTTATAACGGTAATCTGATGGACAAACAGTGCAGTATGGATCACTACACATCCCAAGCTGACCTGACTTCAGTAGATGGTCATTCCTTTCCCCATAGTTATCCCTCTCAATATACGCAGGTAGATTTTCCTTTGGACTCTCTTTCACATTGTTTCCAAGTGTACCTTGTACAGGATAATCCTGGGAAGTAGTTGTTAAATACAAAGGACCACTCATTTGAGTCATTTGCATAAATGATGGTTGTCTGGGACTCCTCAAGGGACCAGTAAATCCTACAATGCTTGATCTTTCATGTGATTGTGGGGATTCCAAAGGTAAAGACCAAGATGCACTCTGAGTTGACAAGACTTGCCTCCGACGCTGAGAACCTTCACGATCATTATTTGATAGCATAGGTAATTCCTCTTTTTCATAAGGATCCATAACTTATGAAGTACCCTACAAATAGAATCAATAAGAAAGGATTTGATGTGAGGTACTCTGAAATTTCTGGTTAGAAATATCTATGAAGAGAGACTACGCCACATGGATATAGACAGCATTCTTCTAAGCCACATACAGCTTTCAAACATATGGTTATTCCACTTAGCTTAAATTTACAAGGTTAAAGAACTCCATTTTCCATTAGGAGACAACAGCCTACCTCAAAAAGGTTTTAAAGTCCAAGGAACTTTTGCCCATGTTCAACAACATCAATAAAGAGACTTTTGGACATGCATGCAAGACATGTTAAACCAAATAACACATCCCTTCTTACTACATTTTTTCCTTTGCAATAAGATTTAAGCTATAAGAAGACTCTAGATGTGCTAATCTGGCTTACTTCTTGAATGCTCAATTTGAATGATATCAATCTCTAGCAAGCCCTAATCTGATTGTCCATCTGAAGTGATTTTCATTTCTTTTCTTATGTGACAGCAACAAAACATCAATGTAATTCTACTAGTGAAGCAGAAGATCAAACCAGGCATAAACAACAGATAAATAATAGAAAAAGAACAAAAATAAAAATTGGAGAACATGCATTATTCTTGAATACACACAAAGCATTATTATGATTAACTGTTACTAGGCCTTTTCACGTGTCAAAATTTTGTTTAAAATAGCAGTATAGCACCCTCCCACTAAAAAAGCTTCAGAATTTCAGTTTCCTGACTACCCATAAGCAACAACCGAGGCACAAAAACTGAAATTTGGAAGCACCCACAATCTTTATTTAAGTGCGTGGCCTGCCATATCCAGCAAGAAAGGATGTAAATTGATCGGTATCCCATTTTTATATAATTCCGAATTATGTCTTGTAGCTCAAATAAAGAAACATACCAGAACCATACATCAGTGAAAGAGACAAGGGGAAAAAGGGCAGACTTTAATGGGGAGGATAAAGTTAAACAGCAACAAAATTGCAAAAAAGCAGCAAAATTGGAGCCATAAAAGTGCAAAAATGAAGAATGAAGCCTAACCTCAGGGCTGAATTCCGTCCAGACAAAGTGAAAAAATAGAGGAACCAGATCTTGAAGCTGAAAGGAAAGGGAGTTGAGAAAGAGAGTTTTCCAGAGAAATGTTCAAACACTAAAGCGACGCCTAGAAATGTTGACCATGGAAGACCATGAGCGACGACCGCCTGTGACTTTAGATTGCGGAAGTCGCTTCTGATGACTTGCTCGGAATCTTCGGCATCCCGTATTAAACTATTGTAAGCTACACGCGTAAAACGACGCCATTGGAGAAATTGGCCCGGGTTATCCGGTTTTCCTGGTTAGGCGAAACACGCCCATGTCCGTGAATATCGATTTTTCTACCTCGTGCACTTTCTATAACAGTATTTTAATAGTACTTTACTATGAAATATAAACAGTAGAAAGATTTCTTAAATTTGGAATTTTAAATATTTTTTCACGACGGATTTACTATTTAATTTTTAGGATTTAATTTTCTTATTTAATATGATTATAATTTGTCATTAAAGCATACAATAAAAAAACCGTTTGAATATTGACAAACATTTGCACTTTGATTTATGATAAAGTGTCGTGGTGTTATTCAAGTGTAATTGCCCCTTTGTCTTGCCATTCTTCTTTGTTTATATTTCGATTAACAATGACTATAAGGATTTCATTCGATATTTTTATCCACACCTTATTTATTTTTAAAAGGTAAGAATTTAAAATATTGAAAAGATTTTAATCCTGTAAAAACGATTATCAAGACTGGTAAGTTGATCATAGTTGTATTACACGCAACGTATCATGTTTTTTACATTCCAAACTCTTGTTCTATGAAATACTAGCTATTATTTCCCATGATCTCTTTTTGACAAATTTGATCATCCTCTTATGGTTGAGAAGGCCGAGGTTTGACCATCCTAGCAAAGTGACCATCTTTTCATTCTCTTAAAGAAGCCCTAATCGGGTCTTTGGTCTATGTGTTTTTTGTGAAAATGAGTCCTAGTCCAGTTCGTCTCTGGTTTTGGATGGATGCCCATTTTTCTTTTAAAAAAATGTAAGAATTCAAAATATCAAACAAGCCTAGTGAATGACCTTTGAATCATCTAGCAGATATCAAACGATAGCCACTGATGAGAGACATTAAGAGAAGAAAGAAGAAGACATGAAATTACTCATACATAAGGGTATGAAGTCACATATATTGTGTCGGAATGTTCCCATCTCCATTGTCAAAGTGAACATTACATATGAGTATTGGTGATTCCAAATCCGATCATGCTACCATAGGTATAATAAAAAAAATTCCTTTTCATCCAACGTTTTAAGTAGTTAGAATCACACTTCTATAACAACTAAAGCCAAATAAGACGGGATACAAGTTAAGTGCATCTTGAACACGAATTGATGGACTTAACAATGGGAGAGAAGTGGAACGCCAGATTTGATGAAAAACAATGGGGGGAAGTGGATCAACAAATCTGAAAGTTGTTGAGCTTGGGGTCTTAAGGTGGAGCTCATCATGACTTGACAAGATGAGAAGGAGAGTACTTGGACACCGATGAGAGTACCGGCAAACTACTATCGATGCTTGAGAACCCAGAAAAAAAGAGAAGAGACGATAAAATGGAAAGATGAGAAAAAGATATCACAATTTACCACAAGTTTTTGTATATCAAAAATGACAAAAGTGATACCTAGATATCAATTGATATCTATATTCTGTTTTACCAAACACTTGATATAGATATTCGATATCGAAATCTTATTTTGCCAAACACCGGGTATGGGTATAATTCATATTGATACCCATACCTGATATCCCGATATCAAAACCAAACTGGCCCTTATATACATTTAAAGAACTTAATTTAAGTTTATAAAGTGTAAGTGAAACTTAGAATTTGATGTTTTTAAGAGAAGTTAATCTAAATATATAAAGTGTAAGTGATACTTGTTACTCAAAAGTACTTTTAATATAGAAGCATACTTTTTGTTTTGCAATTGATGAAAATCAACTACAATTCATCAATTTCAAAGAACGAAAGTATACTTTTTAGATAGAAAATAGTTTTTAGCACTAAAGTGTAGCAAGACCTTAGATTTTATTTTTTTTAATTTGAAATTACTATTTATTTTACCCAAAATCACAATTTAATGTCTCATATCAATTTAATCACACCAAACACAATTTATAGAGATATGACTGATATCTTTATCCTACCAAACAGCATACCTAATATTATATCTCATACCCATATCTCATATCGATACCGTTATCATAGACTGATATCCTTATTATATCGATACCAAACAAGCCCTTAGATAAATGACGTAAATTAAACCAAAATTAGCAAAACAAATACAAATCAAGTTTCAAATTTTTATAGAGCCGATTCGTGTAACCGGGCCCATCAATATTGATAAGAAGGATACACATTACACATGTCCGGATTAATAACAAAGTTGAATAGAAAGGTGATTAAACACAATTTGTATTACAGAGGGCGCTTTTGCAGAAATTGGACTAAACTAGGGGTGGTTTTGTTGAATTTATTCATTGAATTTGGTTATGTCTTCTCTCTAGTGGTTACCCACCATCGCATCTGCATTCCGGTCCTCCTCTTTTCCCAATTGTTTCTGCCAGTCGCCGTTGATCTCTGCTGATCGTCGCATCTCGCCGCTGTTGCTTCCATCCCCCTTCTTCTTGCGCCTGGTAAACTCTCTTTTCCCACCTCTTCTGGCCTGGTAAACTCCTCTTTTCCAATCAGTGTCCGATCCCTTTGATTCGGGTTTGCAACTAGATATGCGATGCGGAAGAACACTAGATCTTTCGGAAATAGGGGATTGAAGAAGACTTATTGATTCAGACGGGCCTAGAATTAAGTTGTGATCATGCTCTTCACGAGCACCGGTCTTGTCGCGGTGGTGTTTTGATAGTTCTGACGATGTTAAGGGTTTGGTGGTGGGGGTAATGGTGGTCTGAGTGTCAGTTATTATGAAGTTATTGAGTAAAAGCTTAATACTTTAGGACATTGTCTTTCTTAAACTGCTGAAAAGCTTAATCCTTTACTGATGATGAGTTGAGTTGTTTCATATCTGAATTATGCTGAATATTGGATCTTAGAAGACTTCATGTATTTCATTTTCCTCCTAACTTAAAGTGATATCGCTTGGTTTTGTTCTCTCAGCTCTGACCTAAAACATGGCTGCGCCTTTCTTTAATTCGCCATTTCAGCCCTACGTTTATCAGGTATTTTTTTCAGTCTCTTCACTCTAGCCCTGAATTCCTGGGGTTTGCCTTTCTTCCACTATGATTTTGATCTGTTTATGGTATTGGATTGATCCAGAATTCTATTGAATTGCTTTGTTGCTATGGAATTGGCCATCACATTTTCACGGTGTAAAGTAGGTAATTGAAATTAGTGGCTTGTCAATTGGGATTCGCTGAGTATATAAGTAAAAAGGAGGCATGCTAAGGATACAATTCTGCATTATGCTATTTTTTGCAAGGAAATTGAAATTAAGGTGGCTAGGTGAGACAGCGAGAGAAAATTATCTGACTATCTGCCAATAAAGATTTTTCATATCCCATGGTGCTCTATTCTACATGGCTTTATCTATATACTTCTTGCAGGAGTAAGTAAGAATATTAGGAAGAAGCAACATTGCCTTATGTTACTTTTCATTCTTCTAGTAATGATCTGCTGGATTTTTCGCACATTCTCATAGGTCAGAGTTACAGATCATCTTAGAGATAAAGCCAACTTTGAAACCTGTCCAACTGGAATTAGAGGCTTAGAGTCTTAGGGAGGAGACTAAGTTAAGTTTCGTTATAAAGTCATCAGGGTGCTGTTTGTTTAGGTCGCTAGATATTGTATGTCATTGTCTTCTTTTCGATATGGAGGTGGTATATATCTTCAAATCCTGCAGGTGCAGGTTGATTGTGAACAGTAGGTTATGGTTTATATGTCCTGTAGGCTTTTTTAGGCTGATTTGGGTCAACAGGTTAGACCATAGCATTATTTTGTTGTTCCTCAATGATTTGTTTCTTGTAGGGAAAGAGTCAGCTCACTTGAGTTTGAAATGAAGTTGTAATACTTTGATATTGTAGAGACTTGGATTTAAGAATATGTAAAGCAGGCTAACTATTGTCTTCATATAATTCCTCGCATAAGGTCATAAGGAAAGTTAGCTGACGTTGGTTTTAACATTTCTCATCTGATGCCCTGCTATAAACATGACCATGTATTATCTTCTATGCTGTAGAGTCCACAAGATGCCGTCATACCTTTTCAGATTTTAGGCGGAGAAGCTCAAATAGTTCAGGTGATTGCATCAATATTGCAAGACATCATACTTGCTCTATATTCCTTGTGCTAGATCTAAACTCTTTTCACTGTAATCAGATTATGCTCAAACCGCAGGAGAGAGTTATGGCAAGGCCAGGTAAACTGCCTTAAACTTATTCTTTTTTGTCTGACATTCCTCTAAGGATATGTATGCATCTGTGTTCAAGAAAGGGGAATTTGGCTTTTGAGCTAAAATGTTTAATCGATTGCTTTTTCTCCTTTTCTTATGAATGTTACTATGAAAACTTTCAATCCTTTGTCTGTTTTATTGGGTTTAATCTTTATCTTTGTTGCAGCTCATATTTTTCTTCCGTGCTTTTAAATTTTAATGCATCATATAGTCAAAAGCTACCGTATGTGATAAATTCTCTGGTGAATGAATACCCTAAGCATGCTGTATTACATGATTATATCTGCTTGAATAAGGTAACAGGCTGACATATAATGAGGTTTCAGGTGGTGTCTATGATGCATGAAAAGGGTATATGCTATTGTTTCGTCTGTCAAAGTGAGCTTATGGGTTAGTTTCTTTGATTAGCTGATGTCTTAGACCTCAGACCCAGTGTCTGACCAATACCCTTATATGGCAACCCTAACCTTATTTAAAATATTTGATCTGCTATTTCCATCACTTTGACATATATAAAAAAAATATTGTGTTTTGGGCCATTTGGCGTTTTATTATGCATTGCTATTCATTGTATTTCTTCATAGTTCATTTTACACATGTTGAGTGGAGCGTTGGTGATTAAGACCTGTTGGTTTGCAGGTACAATGTGCTATACATCTGGGTCGATTCAGATGGAGAATGTTTATGTCCCCGAACAAGAGGTTGGAGTGTGGCAATGGCTCTTTGGAAAGACTGTGACAAGCATCGTTCTTCTCAATTCTGGTCCAAATGATGGTTTTGTGGGAATTGCTGCTCCATCTCTTGCCAAAGTTCTGCCTGTATGTGTATATAATATACTGTGCTTATTGAACCTTTGTTCCCTTGTGTATCGAGAACATATGCTAGTTTAAACTTTAAAGTGTGACTGTGCTCTAGCTGTCCTGCTAAATTTAGTTTTTCATAATCTTCAACATACAGATTGACATGGCAATGTTTGGTGGAGAACTTCTATGCCAGGTATGTCTAGTTTTTGTCTTTGGTGTTTCCATTTTGGTTAGTATGAATTCATCGTGACTGCAGATACTCACAGAGCTAATATGTTGTTTGTAGCCGGATGCTTTTCTGTGCTCTGTGAATGATGTGAAAGTTAGTAATACAGCTGATCCAAGAGGGCGTAATGCTATTGTCACTGCAGAGGTAACCTGGCTGAGCTCTTTCATCTCTTGTCAAAATTTCCTTCCAAGAAGTGTGGCTTTTTCTAAGTAAATTTTTGGGCTCCTCAGGGATGTTGTTTGTGTTTTTTAGTATACTGTTTGTTTATAGTTTGACCTTTTTTATTTATCATCTCCTAGGGACTTTTTCTTACACTTGTTTTAGATAGTTCATCAGTCCAAGGACTAGTACCTTCTTACACTCGGTTTAAACAAGTTGATTGTTTGCCTGGTTTTGCAGGGGTTCTTACGACAGAAGCTGTCTGGTCAAGGACTTGCATTTATTATTGGGGGTGGATCTGGTATGAGCATCAGTCACTCCATGACATAATTTTCTTTTGATTTTTGAACACAATAGTCCTAGAATGTTACATGAATTTGCTTAAATGTCAAGCAAACTTGTGAAGTGCTCAATAGTCCTAAAATGTTGCTTATTTTTTAGATTTACATATTTATGGTAGAAATCTTCTTAAGTAGTTTGCAGAGGTCAAGGTTCTTTAGTTTTCATTTTCAGTGTATTTTTAAAATGGGCTTAACATAGAATTGACTTTAAAATAATGAGATTATCAAATATAAACAATGCGATGGATAAGTTAGTGAGACATGTCAATCTAAAATGTGACAAAAATGCAGTTATATAATAAAAATCTGGTGGTAGTTTCTTGGTCTGATATCTATTTGATGAAAACTGGGTAACTAGAAAGGAAATATGTGATTATCCATCCCATCACTTCTTTAAGTTCTATTGTGCATAATATATCATATGCCACAATCGTTGCTGGCTTAATAATTTGGAGTAATTTTTGAAGCATTATAACTGCATATTTGCTGCGGAAAATTCCATTGCCAAGACGAGTTACTTCTTGCACTTACCATGTGTTTCTATTGGTTGTTGAAGTTGTGCAGAAAAATCTAGATATAGGTGAAGTTCTTGCGGTGGATGCATCATGCATCGTTGCTTTGACGTCTACAGTGAATGTTCAAGTTAAATATAATGGTCCTATGAGGAGGGCTGTCTTTGGGGTTGGTTGCTTTCTTCAATACTTTGTTTAAGTTCAAAACAGGCTTCTGTTGGAGAGAAACTTTCTCTATGTTTTGGTTTTTCATGTTTTTGACATTTTTGGTCATGTAATTGCTAATTCTGAGAGGGATAGTTTTTGGATCATTCAGATTCCACATTCCATTCCATTATCGTTACAGGCAGATAGAAAAAGTGAAGCGTAATTGTGTATTTTCTTCCGAAACAGAAAAAGAAAAAGAAAAAGTGAAGCTTCAACCCTTGAGATAGAACTCTAGCTTATGAAACTAATGTGTATGACATTGCAGGCGGATAACCTCATAACAGCTGTTCTAACGGGGCCAGGCATTGTTTTTATTCAGAGTTTGCCTTTTCACCGACTTTCTCAGCGTGTTGCCAGGTACACAAATCCTTACCCAGATTTATGCAACATATACATTCTTGAAAACAAAAATATGACATGTCATGAGTTAATTGATCTCGCAGGGCGGTGACTGCTCCAAACATGAGGGAAAATCCAAAGTTCTTTATCCAGTTGGCCATCTTCTTTTTCCTGGCTTATGTAGTGATTGTCTCATCTTTGCTATTGACTGATGTTTGACCCTCAGGCTATCATTTTGCTTTCCATAAGAGGTGATTAGGCGCGGTTTACATGATGATCTTAACTGTTAAGATTGCACATAGCAGAAACAGGAACAATTGCTGGATGAGTTGTGGAAACACAACAGACACAAGTGGACTTTCCAAGTCTAAACCCTTGTAATGAAAATTAAAAAGGTCCTATATTTATTTTTTGTTAATTTTCTGCTCTAGCCAGGGCATTTGAGGGTTTGGTTTATGAATTAGCAGCTATTGCAAAAGGTGTCTTGAGTAAAATTAGCTGTTGCAGATTACAAGTCATTATGTACTGATTTAGAGTTTGTGGTGGTAGAATGAAATGAGACGTGTTATCATTCTTGTTCAATTACCATTATCAAAGCTCCTCTTGACATCAATTGCCAGTAGACATCTTAGATGAACTTTTAAGGCTTCCTTTCTGTTGTATTGGCACAACCACCACCTTCAAATGCGCCACTATTGACTACGCGATTTTGACAAGTGAAGGAACTGTTTTTAAGGAGTCATAAACAATCTTTAAAACGTTTGAATAAATAAGGACCCATTAATAACCTCATAACCAACAAAGATTCTCCGTTCCAGCTGGTCTCCTCGGGAAAGGTGTCACCACCGTTGGGTTCTACCATAAAAGAAACAACATATTTCTATCCTTACTAACACCCATGTTGGGTAAAGATTTACACTTCTACAACGTAAACAGCTAACTTTTGAAACACCGAAATGGTCTTCTGTTGACATCAGATTAACAACTATTTTTTCTATAATCAGCTAAACTCTTAAGGCTCCCGTTTTCCCTATATAGGTTTTCACATGAACAATCATTGTTGTCTGACAGCATAGGGTCTTCACAACATATAGTTTCTTCTAGCGGAATGAAGATTCTGAATCTTCTGAGTCTACCTTAACCTGAAAGACCAACCAAAATAAATCAAATGATCTATCTAGTAGCAGCAATATGATGTATTAATTCAAAAGCAAGTGAGCTAAGTGAAACTCTGGGTACCATGTGAAGATGGCCCTGCAAAGCTCCATGGATAATACTTTTCAGCTTTTCACATTGTTTAACCATGTAACCTGCACGAATTGATGACTCGAGTTGACACCATAAGCGTTCGATGGTGATGTACGGAAACCATGCTGCAAAAGGACTTTTTCGACGAACTAGATCCTCTGGTCTCTGCAAAAGTGGGTTGAGCAAGTAAACCGTTAATTTTGCTTTGTACATGATTCTTCCCACTAGTTCAAAACTCTCCAACACATAGATACTTTCCACGAGCTGAACTAGATGTAGATATATCAGAGATTCTTCAATTGTAGTAACACTAAGACAACGTTTATATGATTCAACAAATCTGAAAAGGATAGAATCTAGAATTTTTTCTCCATTGCTATTAATCACTTTGGACCTCTAGTTACAATTTCACCCATTTTTTCCCCTGCAATCAATTCCAAACAATTTTATTTCACCGTGAAATCAGCCAACATTTAGCGACATACACTCAAAAGATGTGTGACGTACAAATGTACACCTAGAATCTAGATTAAGTAGGATATCCAATTCCAGACTGACAGACACATGGGCAAGCACAGTGAGACTAAAATTGCATCCGCATCAGTAGTCAACAAATTTCATCAGCAGGAAATTAAACCCCACAGCTCCGTGTAACCAAGCACATAATAATCAAGTATATGGACCAACTTACTGCAGATCTATATGCCTCCAAGTATTCAATCAGTAGGTCTGTGGCCTCTGAATACCGCCCATAATCAACATACAAACACAACAAGGATGCAGGACCTGATTCTTGGCCAGCCATTCCCCATCTAGCTTTTTGATGCCCACCCTGTCAAAAATTGAGAAAGCCATAAAAATGTGCACCTGAATTTATACTTACCAATGGAAATTGGCATGCAAAACAGGTTAGTCAGACACATCAATGGAAACATCTATTCGTTATGAGGAGGTCCTTGGTGGTCAGTTCATCAAGATGTAGTAGGATAGTATTGAACCTTAGAAGCTATACAGCTTGAAGTCTGATACTTGTCAAGGGGTATAGGGGGAACATACTGGTAAGACTGATAGGAAGTTATCACTTTCCCTGAAGCAACAAATATTCCCTAAAAATACTAAGATCCTATACAGTTGCATTCTATAAAGAGAGCAGAGAATTTCCAAGATCCCAGCAAAACATCATTACTATCGAAAGTATCAATGCTGATAACGTCATCAGGACATTTTCCTCTACAAATGAGTTCACATAGCTCAGCCATTTAAATAATAATGCTCTTACACTTGTGGCATTTTCAAGTCATATGTAATACTACCTTGAACATATGAACAAGCCAGAGAGGCAGCTCAATCTGAGAATCGGACTGTAGAAGAGTTTCTGCTACAACTACAGGTAACCGGGGATGGAATCTTTTATATTTTTCCTGCAATTAAAGAATACTCAGTCATTAAATAAAACACCAAGCAAATGATTATGCAAAATTTAGCATCACACAGGAGATGCATTCCGGATGATTCAAATTCATCAATTGCAGTACCCAACATTGCTTTAGAAGAAAAAGTACCCAGATATAAACAATAATCTCAAAAGAAGAAACCAAAGAAACTGCTCCAAACCAATAAGTAAGGAATAGTTCAAACATGGAAATATGTGGCCCAGGCCCTTAAGAAAACCTCTGCTCAAACTCTAAAGAAGTACCCACATAAGCAAAAAAGTGAAGATTACGACATAAAATGAAAGAATGCACAAGCTGCGGCAATATTATAGGTCAATTGAACACAAAAATGTATGTGTAATTGAAATCCTGAGTGCTTGGTAAGAAGCAATGTATGTGTGCAATGATAGACTTAAGGGGGGAAATATACATACAAGATAGTTCTCAAGCACTTCCCACTGGCTGATGCTCTTTGCTTGTCTTACAGATGGATTCACATCAAATGTTTCACTCGTGAGCTCTTCATCTTTTGATGATGTTAGCAAAAGACGGTTTGATCTGCTCATTGTAAAAATAAGCAAAGCGAGATCCAACAAAATCAAACTTTAAGCGGCTACTATGACGAAAACAAGGTGTAGCGCACAATAACTCACCCAACCACAGGAGAATTAGATTTATCAGGAGAGCACTTCAGCGAGAGAGCAGAAAAGACTCTTTCCAATCCTCTGGCAAAAAGGACATCCACAATTTATACCAAATCCAGATTAGCGTAATTATTACAGGAAAATCTAACACTTGATGTAAGTCCTTACTTGCTGAGTCCTGAGCCTTTCCAGAACCTCAATAGAACTGTGAACGCCATATCATATAGATCTGCCTGAACCAGGTGGTTAACTAAATCAGATGGTGGCATTTGATTCCCTGAAAGAACATAAAACCTAAGTCAAAAAGCGACACACTGGCAGTCTGGCATGATTAGCATGCTTCTATAAATGAACAAAAGTAAGTACTACTAATATTATTCAGATTCTCACTAGTGTTAGTAGCTCCTTACAATTCTCACTAGTGTTTGAATTTAAGACCCTCAATCAAGTCCAGTTTGAACTGAATCACAATCAAGAAAAACCATGTAACAAGACTACAATTCAATAAGATTTAAAATATATACTCCATAGAGACCAGTGTATTCATTAGCCAGATAGAATTTAGGACTAGTGTTTGTTTTTTTTTGTTTAAATGCTTATCTTACTTTTGTATGTCAACGACGATAGACCTGCGTCCAAACATGCAGCTTAACCAATTCAAAGGATCTTTAAGGAACTTGTTTTAAAGTCCAATGGACAACAAACAATGAAAAGGTTAAAAAAGGTATCTTCCATCTCAATACAAAATGACACAATATTAATAGCTCAAATATAAAATTCACATCGTTATATTTAGGGTCACATATCAATAATAATTAGCACTTTAAAATTAACTTCTAATACAAACATAAGATAAATTGAAGGAGATGAAGAAGAGAGAAAGTAAAGCATATAAATACCTACTCAAAAGAAAGGGTACATGCAGAAAATGATGTCTGTATAACCTTTTTTTGACAGGTGAATGCAACAGATTAAAGAAAAGGCAAAGTTATTATACCAACATGTGACCACTTGACATTCGCCAGTGAAAGCAAGTATTCTGCAGATGTAAGCACAAATTCGTCTTCAAGTTTCTCCATACTTACAAAAGACAAATTTCTGGAAGATTGGGTATCAACATTGGCAGCTGCATAAGAATTGAAATCACTTAGACATTGATTGATCAGAAGTATTTGAAGCCAATACAGAATAGAAAAGACAAAAGAAAAGATTTCACCAGACTGTAAGGAATATTTTTCCACTCCACAAACTTCTTTCGAGACATATGACATTATTGAAGCACATATATCTAATGCATAATTCCTACATATGAATGCTAGCCAAAAAAATTGAAGAGGTGATCATCTGCTGATGATTTCGACCGTTTTTCATCATTGCACAAACACAAATTGAATTCCTATGATATGCTTATCCATTACATAGAAAATAAAGATTATGAACAAAGAACAAGGACTTAAACAAAGCCTGATTATGCAATTATAGTTTAAACTTACATTGGTTTTCTGACATTCGAGCCTTTTTATTTTGTTGAAATTCATTGTGGAAACAGCTTCCATCGAGATGAAGATCAATCCAGGCATGTGCAGGATGAAGGAGAAGCAGAGCATTAATAGCTGCGGAAATAGCATTTAGTCTTTCTTGAATAACAAGGGTGGAATTTGAAAAACTCCTCAGTGCAATCTCAGTTTTCAACTGAGTAGAAAAAAGGTACATGTAACTAGCTGCTTTCCTCCAGTTTTGTCGATGCATCTCGAAAGCATAAAGCAGCTTGAACGGATTGACTTTTGCTACAAGATCAGAGCGTGCAGCCTGCAGAATTTTAAAATATAGACACATCCATTAATCGAGAAAGGTAGTCCATTTCTCATATCCAAATTTCATTAAATAGGGCATGTACCTTCCAAGCTAGCTCTCTTTCTGCTTTCTCAGTTAAACCAATAAAAGGAAGCTGGCCATTACAAAGCATCTGAGATACACCAAAAATAATAATGACAACAGGATGCACAAATTAGAAAACATAAGTAGAGTGAAAAGGACTTTTACACTGAGAAAAAGATCACACACAATACAAGCAAAAGAAAAAAAAAAAAGGTAACAAAAGCCTTTAACATCCAGCTAGGTTGGAAATTTGGAATCAAAAGGGAATAACACAATTTCATATACGGCTTTACCATGAAACAACACCAAAAACATGACACAGCAAACAGCATGACACTGAATATCTAAAGTGTACAACATAAATTTTGGAGATAAATATGCATATATTTGTATTTTTTGGTCGGAAGCAATGTCGATGTTGATTGCCTCCAAAGATTCATCCTTACACATGAAATGTTTCCCACTCATTACTAAGCCATGTTAAATGGGGGAAACGTCAACATTTTTCGATTTCTTTTATTACTAAATTAGAATGACGAGTATTTATAAAAACACAAGGATGACAAATATTTATGAAAAATAAAGGAGGACAACCTCACATCCTTCTTTAATTTTCAGCTTCTAATTGTCTTTCAACATATAACTATAGGCTTTCCTAATGCTAAATACATTAGATTTGGTTTTCCCTTCATGTTGAAGACATACAATATCATGTCCCATGACAGACTAACAATCATAATAGCAACAAATGGCCTTTCCAGGCTTCATAGCAATCACATGTGAGTTCAATAGGTACATACTGGAAAAGAGGGGAGAATAAAAGAAACAAAAAGTTATTTTGTGAAATCTTTGTACCTTTGCCGCACCACGTTCATAAAGAACAATGATCAAACGCCTCAGACATATGCTTTTACTCTCATCGTCGGGGTTTGAGACCATAGCACAGTACGCATCATAAAATTCATTAAGATCCAGCATGAATTTGAAAACATTTGCCCATAGTCTCCCTTTAATTGTAATAGTTGATTCACCAAGAACACTCTCCTGAGCAGCAATACCATCATGAAAACCCGCTTCATCAACCTGCTCCAGTGCAGCAAGTGCAAATTGGCATGCTGCTTGACTCATGTAATACTGCTCAAACATCTGCATTGCCCATTGGTAATAATTGAACCTCCACGATGCATCAGATTCACAACCACCTGCGTTTAGGAGCATAAGTTCACAAGCACCAGAACATAATAGTTAACGAAGTATTGAGAGATAAACATACTAAAACCCAGATGTGGAATTCCTGCTTCGTGTGGCAATCTTAGTAAAGCCTGGGCAGCTTCCTCTCCAGATGAAGCTCTGAAATAAAGATCAATTATTTTGGGTTTTTTTAACCAATGTCAAGAGAGAAACGTGGGCTGTATTTTTCTGTTCTAATACATTTTAAGCTTGCCACCCTTAGTAGACTGAAAAATTATGTTTGAAGCTCAAGATGAGAGCTGTAGTTGATTTCGAACTTGATAAAAAAAACGGTGACTTCATTGAAGTATCCATTATGAGACTGAACAAGTTCTTCTGTTATATTATTTTGAGATCATACTTTTGATGCTCTTTGGTTCTAAATTCATTTATTTTGATCTTTTAATCAGATTTCTTATTTCATAACAAATGGCTATGAGAGGTAGGGGTTGCATACTGGTAAACCAGGATCAAAGCTCAATTGTATAAAATAAAAACTGACAACTAATAAAAGATTTATACATACTTGAAGAAGCATTTTACAGCTTCACTAATTTTTCTCTCTCTTGAAGCTCCATGTGTCTCAAAATGTGCCTGAGCAACCAGACAGCATCCAAGAAGATGATGGATCACAGACCACTCTTTATTAGCATGCTGACTGCTTCCTGATGTCTTCTCTTTCCTCAGATGTGCGTCTGTGATTTGAAGTATGATCTATTGCCAGAAGGGGCGAAAAAAAAGATCACAATGCAGAACTAATTCAATAAGACGTCCAGAGGTATGAAATTAAAAAAAATTGTAAGAAAGTCAAAATAGTGGAGAAGGAATGAACCTCAGCTGCATTGTACTGGGCATGCTTAAGTAAGATTAAAGCAAGGTTGGCTGAGTGCTCAAAAATGGACGATAGATTTTCTCCAGGTCCACCAAATATTATCCAACTATTGAAGTTCTGCACTAAACTGACAAAATTTTCTGGACCTGGAAACGAACTAAAAGACTGGCTGCTTTGCCTGTCAAAGCATCCATGGGCATTCATCAAAAGAACAAACGCCAGTGTGTAGCTAAATGATCCCAACTTCTCAGTCCATGATGCTTTCTCAGTGTTTCCATCTAGCCAGAAATATAAATACATTAAAGACAAATCCGATAAATGAAAAGCTAAAATTAATTGGTCCCTCATAAGACTCAAACTTAAGCATGATAAACAGATGACAGGCAACAGAATCACTAAAATATACAATTAGTCATATATGACTTATTTATTACTCCCTCCATCCCAAAACATTTGTCCATAAAGCGCATTTGCACGCGGATTAATGAAAAGTGGAAAAGTTTGATAGGTGATGGGAAAAGGTAAGAAAGTTGGTGAAAAGGGTAATAAAAAGGAGTAATATATAAGATTGAATGAGGATAATTTTGTAATTTTATAGGAAAAGTGATAAAGTTGAGGGTAAGATTGTAAAAGCATAGTGATATAAATGGAAAGAAAATAGAGTTGGACAAACTATTGGGGACGACCGAAAAGGAAAGGCAGGCGATCTTTTTGGGACGGAGGAAGTAATTGTACAACATTCTCTCAACGATTTAAAGTTGCTACAAGGACAACCCAGTCAACTTAAACATACAACAGGAACAGGGGGTGCAAATTCATGCATGGAAGTAAGAAAAAGGACACAAACTATGGCCAATAAATCACCATCATAACAGCAAAAAAAGACATACCACAGTTCTGCCATTTATTCTACTTATTGAAATTCAGTAGAAAATAATTACAATCCAGCTATTTGACATAAGGCTGCTGAGGTCTGACCAAAAGAAAAAATCATACGACTGCTGAGGATCTGCCATTTGCTCTATTTATTGAGATTCTTGCAGATGCTGAGACAGTTCATCAACTGACTGAAAAAATATAATATAGCAACAGAAAAGAGTTCTAACTATTTAAGGTGGAACATTTTCAAGTGAAGGTAAAAATTTATATTAGTGGTTACACACAACTATACCTATTAAGTGCTAAAATACATACCAATTCTCAGTGTTGAAAGCTGGGAGCTAAAGTCCTCAACAGCACCAGATTCTGATGGTGTAGTGGCAACAAAATAAATGATAAGCCACTCCATAACAATTTCATTGATCATAGGGATGAGCTCAAGCTGGATTCTAGTTATTTCCTGCTGAAATAAATGGATCTGCATAGGTAAAATAAAGCATATATAAGAATCCAGATCATAAACAAAGAAATTGACACAATGAAAAGGAAGACATAAAGAATATCCAGTATAGCCCTTATTTCTCCATCCCATCTTCAATTCCTGTATCATTCTTTCATTTAAATTAATTCGAGGGGGGATGGGGTGTAAACATTTACAAGAAACCAATACGAAGAGCTTTACAAGGATGGCCTGTATAGCTCCTTCCAATTAGCCTTTTCGCTACCTTTTCATCGTGAATTTATCTTACATGTGACCGAATCCATGACCAAAAACAAAAGCATCACGTCACAAATAGAACCCAGATCTTTTACAAATACCTAAACCAACTATAACTAAGGTTCATATGTACATGATGGAGTTCCTTGTACCTGATAAACCAAAAGAAAATTATTGAGACAACCCATT
Source organism: Polygonum maritimum (assembly GCA_963924305.1). Lineage (NCBI taxonomy): Eukaryota > Viridiplantae > Streptophyta > Magnoliopsida > Caryophyllales > Polygonaceae > Polygonum > Polygonum maritimum. The sequence continues at coordinate 13,210,957 of OZ002737.1, read as the reverse complement.
AGTTCGTTCTGTCAATGAATATTGCTCCAACCATAAACTATTGGCTCCCATAACAACTGCATAATTTAGAGTGCCTAAATAATCTTTCATATAAAGAATGCACTTGGGCAAAGCCCACGTTCCCCTCACAAAATATTTCAAAGCTCTAGTCACAAGCTTTGAGAAACATTAAAAGAAGTAAATGAGTCGGACCTTCAACAAACAAGGTCCATCATTTTCAACAAGATATCTCATTTTATTAAGAATAGAGCAGAACCAACAATTACAATAAAAATTACTACTACTCCATTAAAGCAAACAATACTCGAATTTTTTTATATACCAAACAATACCCAAGTTATACACTTATACGCATCTCTCTTAATCTATGCTTCATCATAGTTCTGCAATGTTATTGTACAGATGAATTAATATATTTGTATACCATGCGTAGTCTGGTGTAGAATTCAGAAAGAGAACTAAATATCATGATTGATTTTAGCCATAACTATTTATGAAGTTCCACGCATGCCAAAGTCAAAACCAAACAAGATTGATGTTTCTAACAGAAGAAAAAGAAATATCAATAGCAAGATACTTGACATGAATGATGGAAAAAATTAAAAGTAGATACATTGCAACATAAATAATCAAATTGAGCACTCACTTGACCACCATTGTTCAAAAGGTAGCGTAAGAACAGAAAAACATCCAAAGCAGATTGAAACATTGCTTTAGCAACTTGTGATGTAGCCTGAACCACAACAGATGTGGTGATATTTGATGACATATTTGAGTTCAAGTTCCCCTCAACTGTAGACGGTACTAGAAGTTGCACATAATGTTCAATAACATCTAGCACTTTCCCCCAGCCATTAGCTTTTCTACGCAAAGCTTGGAGCGATAATAGCATATCAACTGAGAATCTTCTCACATTTTTGTTTGCTTCCATCTGTTTCTGTCTAATCATATCAGTTCCAACTCCTGACAACTGAAGCGCTGCTACAGAAAAATTGCATCCACTTTCAAGCATCTTCAGTAAGATTGGCACAATATCATCAAATGGAACAACTGGAAAACTGACAAGTGCTTCATACAATATAGGTGAAACAGCTCCTCCCAATCTTTGACTGAGATTACGATTACAATGAAGCACTTCGAGCAGAAGATCAAAGTCTGCATCATTAGACATTTCCAACCCAAACTTTGAAGAATCATCAAGGGCAATCAAACTACCTGCAAGGATAATATGATCAGATTTGCAAGATAAGAAAGATATAAAAAAAATTATTTGTATGACAAAATAGGGGTATCATGATGGTTCAGAACAAGCATACCGTATGAAACTAGTTCAATTTTCTCCAGGTTACGAAATAGTGAAATAGAGTTCTCCCTGATTATACCAACAGCTCCAGTCAGTGAATCAACAATCACACCGTATGATGCATTTATTTTACACCAGCACTGGAAGTATCTTGAGCAAAAATCTTTCCAGCATTTGAATATTGATAATGGGCTTCCAGATATGGCCTAACATCCATACAAACCCCATTAGACCCTCTAAGAGAGCATGAACTAGTTCACTAGAAAAAACATAATATACGGATGGTTAAGAATATAAGACCTCATGTTCAATCAACGAAAGAATCTCCTTTCTCAATCCATCAACGGTCAAAGCCTGAAATTCAGCATCAGTCCAATGCTTTCCATATTGTTCAAAGACATTGCGCAGAACACAACTATTATGCACTCCAGGATGCAGTAGCTTATGTAAGAAAATGGATGAAAGGAACGGGACAGTTTGAGCCTGCAGAGTCCAGGAAAAGAGTTCAGAAGACCAAATCTAACAACTAGGTTGATTTTTTGCTTCTTTTTTTTTTTTTTTGTCAAAACATCATATTATGTAAGACTAATCAGCTCATACCAGCAGCTAACCTAATATGAATATAAAAAAAGTATAAAGGCCCATCATATAGATGCAAAGTAGAAAAATCCCTGAAAAACAAAAGGTGCATTACTTAAACAGGTAAGGCAGTGGACATGGGTACATAGTAAGGTAATGAAGCAAAATAGTGCTAATCAGAGGGGGGATGAGAACATTTGGAAGAGTGATTAAAAAAAAGGTCGGTTGATAGGATATAGACAGATTGTCAAGCAATATGGAAAGGGAATAGAAATTTGAAGCAGAGAAGGCCTATATACAGGAATTTTTAGTTGACACACAGCCATACATAAACTTCCTGCCTATAAGATATGTCAAAAATAAGTATACAATCAGTATCAAGTTTACAATACCTCACCAGCAAATATGACAATCAGAGCCAACGGTTATAGCAAAACAATTCAAGATGAACATAAGTTCAAAGAAAAGTAATTCTACCTTCTGGCAAGAGAAAACAGTGCAGGTCAACTCAAAAAGATCATCCATGCAGTATTCAGAAGTTTGAAACAGCTGCTCTGCAACAAATGCTTCCTGCAATGCATAACAATGGCCATCCCTAACACCAAAAGAAATGATGAATGAGATACATGTATAACTATGTGCACTTGTTTGGGGTATCATGTAAATGTAAACTCGAACAAGAATTATAGCAAAATGCCCAACAAATTTTAAAACTTATTCCTTCATAAAATTTTATCAAAAAAGGTAAAGATCACGGTTCAACACTTTTTTCAAACATTGTGCTACAACCACTGGATGTATGGCTGAACTATTGGTTACATATATCCTTACTGCTTCAGGAATAAGAGAGTGTATTGCAATTAATTTCACTGGGATAAGGTTAGAGAAAGACTCTTGTTGTATAGTTCTTACTAAAGTTGATGTATTATGATACACTTTGATGCATCTTTTTCTCACGATTGCAGAAGCAAATGAATACGAGAGATTTTATGTTATAGCAGGGAATCTCAAGACACACTAAGATGAAAATCTGAGCATTCAAAAGTCATTCAGGGTATGTCCATGGGTAGAAATATTTGAACATTCACAAGGTATAAAAATAAGAAGATAGAGGCACCTCAAACCCTTCCCCCCATTCTTTCTACTCCTATTTCCTCCTTTATTTTGGGCTGAAGCTGAATAAAACCTTTTATTAAAAGATATGGAACTAGAAAGTATATTGCGAGAAGAAAGAAAGGAATAAGTAGAACTTTTACAGGGAGAGTAAGAGTTTTCATTGGTCAGAACAGGGAGTCTAAATGTAAATCATAGAAAATATTGAAAACATATTATAAAAATGTCAACATTTAACTACATAAAAAAACAACCTCTGTGCCTCAATATCTGAAGAATAAAAATAAAACTCTCTTCGTTTCTTCTTATATTCTCATCCACACAACCAACTACATTCATTCATCTCATTCGTTAAAACTGCAAGAACCCAGTCGACCTCCTCAATTCCTCCCACCTTCCACTCTTTGCTACATTAAGTGCAGCATATAATGTGTATTAGCATCTTTCTTCCTTCAGCACAAATTTTGAAATCCATATCCCAAGTTGCAGTGGACAGGATAACTATTTGCTGGAGAAGAGTGGAAAAAATAGCATGACCGAGTATAACTTCCATTGATGACAAAATATACACCAGGTCTATATCACTCTTAACACTACATGAATACCTAAATATGTCCTAATTCCAGTAGCCTTATCAGAGAGTCCAATATATTACCAGGCGTCAATTGTTAATAATGACACACTAGAAAATCTTACAGAAAGAAATTTTACATATCTCAAAGGAGAAATCTGAGGGGATACACGAAGGCATTTTCAATTTCCAGAAGAGCAATTTATGCTAAGAACTTACACGTGTGAATTTAGATGAAGCAAATCCTGCACTATTAATTGATCTTCTTTCAGAACCCATATCTTATTTGACGTAAGTTTGACATCAATCACTTCTCCCTGAAATGTTAAGATGTTAGCCATTATTCTTTGCTGGTGCGAGGGGAGTCAAACCAGTCAGCAAGTGACAACAAGCTTACCTCAGGTAAAGGTAGATCATCCAGAGAGTATGTGATTTTGTCTTTATGTGCAAAATTCAGTTTACATATACAGATCCTTTCACTGCTGACCTTCAGAATCATAAACTTTCAATCAACAGTGCGAAAAACACAATTATGAATAGGCAGAAAGCAATTTAGTATCTAATAACCACGGTACCGACTAAATCGCATTGAACAAGAAGCCAAGGATCAATAATTATCATATGTTTGTTAGGAAGAAGAAGTTTGATTCCCTGTTCCAGAAGATTCAGAACAAAAATTATGAATTGAAAGAGGATGCAAAAAGCAAGTCCCTCTTGATCGAAAAATGTAACAAGCTCTCTTGCATTCTTAATATTATGGATTTGAACAATGGGTCCTGAATCTTGGAAGTAGGCTAGGCACACAGAATAAGTTATAGACATCCTCAAATTGGGATTCCCAAGCGTCACTCTATACTAAATAATTACACTCCCTAATGCATTCTTGCACAGTTGTACATTTCCAAGCAAAGTCTATAAAGGAAGCATTATATTCCATATACATACCAAAGCCTCCATGCATAAGACTGCCAGAGGAATTATGCCTGTGCTGTTGTTAGCTTCACCAATCCATAATTGTTCAAAATTTTTACCTGTTCTAATACAAAGTAATGTCAGACATATGGAATCTCTTAATTATGAAACAACAGTAAGGTATTTCTATCTTTGTTTTCTTTGACCATACTGTTACAGTAATGTAGTTCTATCCATGTTTTCTTTGACCATAATGTTGATTCTTTCTAGGTGAGTAGATTACAATGTACATAACCAATTTAGCTCTCAGTACAAAGTTCCAAAACTAAATCAGAATCAATTCAATCATCCACGGAGTACAACACCATGTATAGCAACAGAATATAGTTGTAAGGTCATTATTACCTGTTAAACGAAATAACTTTTATGAGCTGACTATTAAAGCAACGAATGAAAGTGGATATTTCATACCTGGGATGTTAAGAGAGAAGATCTTTGCACCACCAAAAAGATCCCAGAGTTTAAGAGTCCCATCAGAATGCAGTGCAAAAACGACCTTTTTATCATGAAATTGTGCTATGTTCAAAGCCTTCACAGATCCTACCACTCTACCCCTACAATTGGATTTAGATCACACATAAGCTTTCATCAAGCAATCTAAATATCCCCTCTGCATCCATATCTACATAAATTGACTGAAAGGTAAAAAAGGAATACATAACCTATCCATCTGCAGTTCTGTTTGATATTCTAATATGCAATACCTGGTCAGTACATAATTTAACAAAGAAACATGCATCATATTTTATATGTAATGAAATCTAACACGGGATGCCATTCCCACAATCATATTTTATATGTAATCCACCAACCTCCCATAGCAGTAGGATAGAATGGAAATGAAATAGGCAATCCCTGGCTAATCCAAATCCTACACCTATTCCCTTCAAAGTTACTCGGAAAAATACCCTAGACAAAGTTACTTCAGAACTGAATTTGCCAGAAGTAGAATAATAGTTTACAACAATAGAGCAATCACTCTCCAAATAATCTTCTTATCCTCTCTACCCACAGATCCAGCAAACAGGCTGAAACCTATCCATCTCCAGTCCTGTTAATGTATTATTTTGCAGTACTTGCAGTCTTGCACAGTACAACCTAACAAACAAACAAACACGTATCATCACAGGATATGGAATGAAATCTAACATTGGATGCCATGCCCACAATCCTAGTTTTTGTGTAGCCAGTCCACCCCCCACAGCAAAAGAATTGAGTGGGAACGCAGCAGGTCATCCCTGGCATATCCAAACCTATTTCCATCAAAATTACTCAAAAATGTACATCAGAAAGCCACTTCAAAATTGGATCTACTAGCAACAGAACAATCCGTAAACAACAATAGAGCACTATGTTAGTTATATTTGTAACAGCAAGATATGTACCTTGACATCAAACTCCACAAACGACCAATTCCAGCATCATCGCGCATCTCTTGCATGAAGCCTAGATGTTAAATGACAAGAAGGAAGAAGGTGAAATACAGGAGATGAAGGAAAAGCAGCAAAAATAAAAGGACAAAAGACAAAAACGAATGATAATGCAATCCCCACCTGGAACATTTTGATCAAGTAAGCCAAATCGGTAAGAAGCTATGGAGCCATCTTCTCTGCCAATAACAAGGCAACCAGCAATTGCAGCCACAGCACACAAAGGTGCATGTAGCGGATAATTTTGCAAATCAAGCTGGATGGAAGAGAACCCCGACTGAGACGCATAAGAAGATATATTCTTGAGTCGGAAACAATAGGCGATACCATAGACAGTCAATGCATAAAGAAGATAAGGATACCGAGAAGCATCATCAATCTGCAAATGAAGCAGGAAAATATTAGATTATAGTAGGTACCTACTTTCACCTACAAAAAATGTTAAATTACTGAATAACAGACCTCATTTTGGCATATACAAGCAAAAGGAAATAGTGTTTCTGGAAAATGGATACGCAATCCAATTCGAGGGAACTCCTTATCAGCAGAAAGTTCCAACACCTCAAGGGCATTGGGCAGACTCTTGTGGATTTTCCTGTTATACGCAATAATGCATTAGCTTTCCAATTCAACTGTCTGTACAAGCAAGTTAAGATGCCCTATACAGAGAATGTCATTATCTTCAAATTGTAAATAAAGCATGAACATAAAGCTCTTAGTGAATCTTTCTATAGAGAAAGAAAGTACCAGATCAAGTAAGTAGGAGGATTCCCAATAACAGAACAGGAAGTGACGTCCTCCAACAGTGGAGTGGCCACATGCGGGTTTGAAGCATCTCTATCAGAATCCGCTAATGTATTATAAGCCGGGGCTGAGACATCAATCCATTTAACAGAGTAACTTCCTAAGATGGGGACCTCAATTCCCATAAGCGAGTTACTCCCCATTGTCAATTCCTATTTTACACCGAATCAGAGACTGAAACGGGAAACAGAATTCCAGCAATTTAGTTAACAGTAATATGTACTGTATGTTTTAAGCACAAAGTAACTTATAATACCGAGTGCCAAAAAAATCAACAGCACTGAGAAGTATGCAACCCAGCAAGGCAACAACAGTTTCGAAATCTTGCAAACCACCAACATAAATGAACTAGAGCTTCAAACAAGAAACCAATGAAGGTCAAAACAAAACAGCAATACTTGACTAATCCAGAGAAAGTCCTTCAAACTCTTCAATCTTACAACATTTGAAGGCACAGATTAAACATTACTTTCAAACCAATTGTCATTTAGTAACCAAGAAATTGAGGTTCAAAAAGACAAACAATTAGATTGGAAATCGAAAGAGACTTGAAGCTCCAAGTTAAAGAGCACTTACAAGCTTTTTTGAACTCAGAAATCAGATGTGCCCTAATGCTGAGGGTTGGAGGAGTCGACGACGAATTAACGGGATCAGCTGGCGCCGTTGCAGGGGGCGCACTATTGCCAGAACATGGAAGGAGTGAAAGGGAAGGAGATGGGGGACTCGAGGAGAAGTGGAGGAGTAGAAAAGCTAGTTGAAGAAGAATACAAGTGACACATGCGAGACTGAAGGAGAGCGCGGGATTAGTAGGGAAGAAGACTGCGTTTAGGGTTTTTCTTTTTTATTTATTAAAAATAAAAATATAGTCTTCGGTCGGACCGGAACCGAGCTGATGGACCGGAATTTTTCTCTAACATGGACCGGGATCCGGACCGGGTCAGACAAGTTTCATTTTTCTATACAAATATACAATATAATTAGATTAAAATTATTTTTTCGAATTTTATATTAAAAAAGGATTTTATTTATAATTTTTTTAATAGGTTCATATATGATTTAAATACATTTTATAAATAAAACTTATTAAAAATAATCAATAACCATATTAATATATTATTTTAAATAATAATATATTTTGGTTCGGACCGAAAAATTTCCGGGTTTGTACCAGATGGGACCGGAACCCGGAATCTAAGAAAATAAAGGACCGAACTAGATACTTTTGGTCCGGTCTAAAAATGCACAACCCTAGTCCAAGACCATGTTAAACAATTTTATTTACTTAGTATTTCGTACCAAGAAAATAAAACTTTATTTAATTATTATATGCAGTATAGACGTACGAAACTATTACAATTTTAAATATTTCTCATAGTAAAGAAATATTTAAAACTACATTGATTATATCGTATAGATTATTCGTTTATTTTGAATCTAATTTAGAGTGACGAAAAAAATCAAAATTGAGTGTAGTTGCATGTCTCTTATTACATCACTCGGCCCTCTACATTGGAATGATTGTCATACTCTTTGTTGTCAACGTCCTCAAGAAGGGTTATTCGATGTCAATTGGGAACGGTCGATCCACCTTCTTCTGGTCCCACATGTGTGGGTCACCTCGGTTCCCTTGGTAGATTTGGCAATTCAAGCTATTCCCGAGGACAAATTGGGTGCCACAATGGCTAATTACTACACCAACTCGGGTTAAGCTTGGCAAATATTCTCACCTTTCATTCTTGGCCGCTAATTGCTACTGTTAGGCTAAGAACAGAACCTGATAAATATGATAGGTTCTTCTGGAATCAATAAGCCTCTGGTGATCTCTCGAAGCAATGTGGTGCTAGTGATGCTTTAGCAATTGAACTGCTGGCCGTTGTCCAAGGTTTGAGCATTGCTAGAAGAATGTAGGTTAAGCAACTAATTGTGCAATCTGATTCCTCGTATGCCATTCATCTCCTTACGCAGCCAAAACTAAGGCGACATAAACATTGTTATCTTATCAAGGAAGCTCGTGCTCTAGTTGTTGATGACCATTGGAAGGTGAAATTCACATAGGTGAAAAGATTAGCAAACTCAAATGTAGATTTATTTGCAAATCTGGCCCTCACTGCCTCTGCTTCTTTAGCTGAGTATTTTTATGTTCCTGATGCTATTAAAAGCCTATTCTTAGCAGACTATGTACACGAGGGGAGCTATGCAATTTTAAGCTAATAAAAGTTCTCGCATGACTTTTACCCCGTTTTTTGACCAAAAATAACTTTAATTGTCTAACTTTATGTTGTTGGCATAACCGGTAGCTTGTTTGCAAGCCTGTAAAAAAGGAAACATGGAAGTTTTGCTCTTTTTTCGAAAGGAGAGCATTTGATATAATAAACATGCCTACTAAATAGAGGGGTCAGGACGAAACTCGATAATAGGATCCAAATTGTTTCCCTTTGTACCCGGACTTTGCCCTGGTGGTCCACTGTTACACGTTGATTCAACAATCAAGTTAGAGTGTGAGAGTATCTCAAATCCCTAGAGCTACTAATAAGATGGTTGGCTGGTTTGCTAATTATGTTTTATGTCTTAATGTTGATGTAGTGGGGTTTGAGAACCCTTTATTCTCTTTCTTAACAATGATTTAGCTTAATAAAATGGCCAAAGGCCTCCTTTGAGACCAAAACAAAAAGTATTTAAGTGTTTAACTTTGAAAGAGATTAAATGAACTTATATATGTACAAAAACATATTGCATGTCTACATTTTTTTTCTTAAAACATCAATACTTAAGGCATTTTCGTTCGGTTTTATTTATTTAGTGGTTGGTTCAGTTCGTGTCGGATGGGACAATTAAGGGTGTAAAACACCTGTTTGCGGGTTTTAAAATTGCTCAGATTTAAGGGTTCAAACTCAATATCTCTGATTAAAGTAATGAGTTACGCACCAACTTGACTAAGTTCTTGTGGGTTGCTTCCTCATTCGTATTGATATAGGGGTTCAAAGTTCATAATTTGTTCTAATTTTATGTTCGTCAAAGTAATTGAAAACCAAAAAGGATTAGATGGAGAAGGAAAGAGATTTAGTTCATAGATCCAAAGAACTTAACCCATCCTCGACAAAAGAGGCTTCATTGAAAAAACAATGCCAACGCCATAAGTTAAAAAAAGTAGAAGATTCTTCATTTGATTTTCTATTTGTCTTGAGGTACTTGGACCGTGCTCTTGATTGTTTTGTGAGAGTATTAGATTGATATTTTGGTGTTGACGGCTAGGGGAAAAAAAAACTTGCTTTAGCCATGAGGTTGAAAGAAAACATTTGTTTTTTTTTTTTTTTTTGATAAGGTAAGGATTAGGGTCGCCGCAAGTACTACTTGGGCTCGCCTAGAGCATCCACAAGGGATGAGAACTGGTTACTAACCAGCTCTAAAGGAAATAGGGCAAACCGCCGCCCTGGAGTCTCGAACCCGAGACCTCTTGGTACTACCAAGAGTGCTCAACCAGTGAGCTGATGCGACATGCGCTGAAAAAAAAAAACTAATTGTCTTTGATTGCAAGTAGCTTGACAACCTTTAAAAATTTAAAATTTATTAGATTATTTTTAGGAAGTAAGATTGTTCACACTTTTGTAAGAACTAATTGTTCAAGGAGCGAAAAATTGGATTTGATATGGAACCGGATTGCATTGGGTCAAATTATCTGGTCTTTGAGACTTAGAAGGTTCTTCATTTCAGTGGTTGGCTTATTGTATGTGACACTACAATTTTAGATGGGATATTAGTTGTCCATTTCACACATTTTAAGATTGGTTGATCAGCTTGTTGTATGTGATACTACAATTTTAGTGTTTTACAGTTCTTCTTAACCTCGATCCTAAACTTGTTTTCGTTCTTTCTTTTCAACCATTTGTACTCTCTTCGACCGATTCTAAATACTAATATATTTGTTAGAATAAGAAGCATCATGATTTTGATCTTTTCTTTTTATCGACATGATTTTGATCCTGTTAATTTATAAAGATTTGACTATAGAAAACTTCAGTCATCAATAAAGTGTCCTCATAGACATGCAAAACACTCGATAATATATGCATGTGGATGTGGTTAATGTCTACAATTATTTTTGTATAATTATGATATTTGTTGTCATCATGCTTTTTGATTCATTAAGTTTGATTTTTCTCCATTTTGCAAACTTGCTATCCTTCAACCATAATTTGAAATGTCTTTATCCCAAAATAGTTATGACCCACAAAAAAATTGCTTACCCAAGAATAGGTTACCTTAATTCAAGGCCACATTTTAGGAGTTTATCAATGTAGAAAATTTGCTTAAAACTAGGAAATGAAGCCTTATAAATCAAAATCCAAATCGATTGAACCTTGAACATTATCTCAACACAATAAGTTTTTCTTTTTAGTGTTCAAATAACCACAATCAATCACAAATAAAAAGAAAATGGCAAGCAGCAACCAACAAGCAATGAGGGAGAGCGTTCAAGAAGCCTCTGGCCAAGCTCAGGTTAACATGGATCTATATTTATGCAGATTTATGTCAAATTTGTATGATTTGTTCTATGTTGTATTACTTTGAATAAGATTCAAAATTTTCTAATTCACAAAATCTCAAGAGCATGAACAAGTACATAGGTCCACATTAATTTGGTGTGGCTTATTCGGTAATTGTCTGAGGTTTTAGACCATGTTTTGTAAAGCTCGGTTCAGTTGGATCTTTTAATCCTATTCGAATTCAGCGTGTATCTTGTAATTTGTTTTCTTTGTACGTTTTGTTTTATTTTTTATCCAAAACTCTTTTTCAATCAAAAATTACTTTCAGTCTTATTGAAATAGATCCTCTCTGGGCTCAAAAAAAGAAATAGATCCTCTCTCTTTTTTTACATTTTCCAATACAATAAATACTACTTTTTCTGTAAAACAACATTTTAAATCAAAAATTACATTTTAAACTACTTAAAATATGTGCAATCACTCTACTTTTACCTTTTCCATTACAAACTTTCGCCTTAAATCACAATTATCATCAAAAAGTCATTTTGAATCTAAAGCCAAACAAACCCGAAACTGTTTCTCAGGAGAGGAGGGAAGGAGTGATGGATCAAGTATCCAACGCAGCGTCTCAAACCGCTTCTTCAGCCTCTAACCTTCTTTCACAGGTACCCAAAACACCCAAAAATAAACAACGTTTAATCAAATACTATGATCAAAAAATTAATGTGTTGTGTGTTACATATGTATGGTAATAATAGACAGGAGAGAGTGTGAAGAACATGGCACAAGGTGCTGCTGATGCAGTCAAGAACACCTTGGGCATGAACTCCGCTGACAACAACAGCCCGGCTGACGCTGCCAGCAACGCTGGCGCTGGCGCCGGAAACACCGCCAGCAATGCTGCCGCCGGAGCCGGAAACGCCGCCCACAATGCTGCTGCCGGTGCAGGCAACGCCACCCACAATGCCGCTGCTGGCGCTGGCAACATGGCCCACAATGCTGCCGCCGGCGCTGGCAACATGGCCCACAATGCCGCCGCCGGCGCTGGCAACGCCGCCAGCAACAACCCAGGTGCCGGTGGCAATTAACAAGCTTTCGAGATCATACATTCGACGAGGAGCTGAATAAAAATTTATAGTATAATGTATGATTAAAATTTGTAAGAAGGTTGATTAGCTTTGGATCGATCTGGGTCTAGGAATACGTACATTAATTTCTCCGTACCTAAGTACTTCTATACATAGGCTCGTGTACTAGCCGGAGAGATATATTTTTAAGTCTTATACATATAAATATTATATATACAAATTTCATATGTTTAATTATTAATTTCCATCATCTTCAATCTACGCACTACAATCTTACGTCGATCTCATTTGGAGTTAACAACAATCTTACGTCGATCTCAATTGGAGTTAACATTATCCGTACATCGATTTGTACTAGTTTGGAGTTAATTTGGGGTTAAACTCTTGTCTTATAATTCATAGAATTTATCACACAAGGAGTATTTTCACATGTAATAATGTTCTAGTCAATTTCTGCAAATAGGTCCAAGACCGACCCTGAATAGGATGGACAATTAGTTGTATTGTGCAAATATAATGCTTTGTACTTCATCTAAACCAAAGGCAAATGTAGTAGCACTACATTCTATCATCTGTTAGGCCAACAGGAATGTCTGCATAAATCAGCTCTGGGGCAAGCAAATCTGCTTAATGTCAATCAGTACGTACACATAATGGGCAATGGCCATGGTATAAAAACTCATGACTCACAACTCACAAGGATGCCTACAACTACTGTTCTCAAGTCTTTAACTAAAGAGGTTTTTGACAGAACTGGATTACTAATCAAACATTTCCCACATCAGACAAAACTCGGTTTCTATCTTTCATTTTCCATTGCAAGGAGATCTTTCTCAGTAGTAGTAGCTTGAACAAAATGGTTTGCAAGTCAGCTGCAAGCACTGACTCACCTCATCTGTAACTCAGATCACTCTAGTAGATACAGACAATTGTAAAACTAAATGCAGGTTGCTAATCGCTATCGACAATGATCATCCAGTTCATCAGCTCCAGCTAATAACCTCTGAGCATGTTTTGTACGACTCCATAGTCATACCCTGAAGAAGAGTAGTACTCAGTCATATAGCTACATGTCCAAATTCCCATGGAATGCAGAAAGAAATCGAAGGAATGAAGGCAATAACAGAGTGCAAGATAACAGGAAAACATATATACAACAGTCTATTCTACAAAATTTTGCCATGATTTCAGTGTCAACACTGTTCTGAACTGATAATCTAGATCCTGACCTTATACATGGAGTTTTTCAAACTCTGTGATAGTTGTCACTTGTAGAACCTCTTCCATTTTATGCAGGTTGAAATTCAAGATAATAATTACAGTAGAAGCACAATGCAAAGTTGATTATAGATCGTAACCAATGATCATGAACAAATTACAGATACATTCCAATAATCATTTCCAACCACAAGTAGAAAAGTTGATTCAGGACATATAATTGGAATGATCAAGGTGAAACCTAAGTGCCACACCTTCAATTCCAACACAAGGTGAAAGAACAAGCAGGGAGATCAAAATCTGCTATGTCAATCACAGCTCACAAACTAAATGGAAACCTAAGTTCCTTCTGCCACATACATTCAACGATCCAGACGAGATAACAGACATCCAAAGCAAATTTGATGCATCCACCACCACATTCCCCAAATCGAAGCCATCAATTGCTGTTTATAATCACAAAGGGGAGGTGGAACTTACATTGACTTGTTCCTCATTCCTGATTGCCGGTGATGGTCTTCAATTGAACATGATTGTTGTCAATAGCGGCAGAGCCGGAGCCAGTGGTGGTAGGCAGGGCCTCGTAGGAGCCTAACCTCCTAGCAGTGGCGCCGGGGACGCCAACAGCCCTGGCAAGGACGCCGTAGACGGCGAAGACGAGGACGACGACAGCGACGACGTAGACGACGAACATGAGATCTAGGATGGCGGCGGCGCGGAGCTTGGACTCGTCGAGCTCGCAGGCGGTGGAGCCTTCGACGCCGGGGACGACGTCGAGGAGGCGGTGGCAGCCGTCGGGGATGAAGGCGTCGACGTGGAGGGAGAGGGCGGACTGGAGGATCCAGAGGGACTGGAGGCAGAGGGAGGCGGAGAGGGCGAGGTCGGCGACGAGGAGGCGCGGGAGGAAGGCGAGGAGGAGGGAGAGGGCGGAGGAGAGGGCGGAGATGCGGGAGGAGAGGGAGTCGAGCTTGGACTCGAGGGAGGAGGAGGACGAGAGGGAGGTTGAGTGGACGGAGGAGGCCGAGGAGTGGAGGAAGAAGGCGGCGGAGGCGGCGGCGAAGACGAGATCGGAGGGGAAGAGGGGGGAGTCGGAGGAGAGGATGAGGAGGAGGGAGAGGAGGAGGAAGAGGAGGAGGACGGCGGAGGACTGGAGGGAGGTCAGGAGGTGGACGGGGGAGTGGCCGGCGACCAGGGGGTCCGGGGTGGCGGCGGCGGCCAGTTGGAGGATGAGGGAGATCAGGAGGAAGGCGGCGGCGATGTGGAGGGGGAGGAGGCGGAGGCGGCCCGAGGGGAGCGGGAGCGGGTGGAAGGGCTTGGCCGAGTAGTCGCGGGGGTTCTTGAGGAAGGTGTAGGCGGCGGCGCAGAGGTGGTAGAAGCCCAGGCAGAAGAAGCCGCCGGAGGTCAGTAGGTGGTAGAAGACGGCGCCGGCCATCGGAGAGACAAATTGAGAGAGAGAGGCCTTTCTTTCGATCGAGCTGCTTTTGGGGATCGAGATGAAGATGGACAGAGATTCAAAACTAAAGTTGTGCTTTGGGCGTGGGTTTGACTTTTGGGGTGGTAGAAATGAAATTTTGCATTTTGGGGCATGGTTATTTTACATAAATGCAAACTAGGACCTTATTCTTCTTTCGTTCACATCTATACCCAGTAGAGGGGTGTTTTTCACAAGTCCACACCGGCCACGTACATGTATGAATTGAAGATTCTTTTTCCTCATCACAAACATTCAAACGGATGAGATTTTGTAAATTTGAATAGGATGATCCGGCAAATCTCCTAATCAATTGATATTTGTTTATAAAACAATGTTTGGTCATGGTTATATTCATCTAGTTGGATTATTGTTTGGTAATGTTTATATTCATCTAGTTAATTATTTTTGAGTGTTTTTGGATTAATTATGTTGTTCTCCCGTTTATCTAGTTTTTTTTTTCTCAACGTCTAAACATGACTTATGCATGATTTCACGCGTTTGAGTCAAATTGGACTCACAAGATGCATATATACGTAAGATTTGAAACCCTCAAATGTTTTTTTGGGAATGTGCAAGCTAATTTTGAAGAACATAAAGCCCTAAAAACAATGACATAAGAATGTCAAAAATAACTTCGATTATGTTTTAAAATTGTGGTTTTAGCATCTCTATCTTGTGAGTTGTGACCATTCCTTAAGGAGATATGATTTGTAGTTTCATTTCAAGTTCCTTTTAATGTCATTAGAAACCGTACTCGAGAACTTACAATTCCGTTCGACCAAGCTGAAAGCAACGGCAAGTGATCAATCGGACTTGTTCGAGTGAATTTGATTCATTAAGGTTTCAAAAACAATAGTAATATTATTAATTTATTATACAATATTGCTCGGATCGCGTATTATAATGCAAAATGCTGCATTATGAGCTGCGATCACAATCTCCATATAAACTCCAATACAGCATGGAGTAAGTTAAGACCAAAACAAAGACACATGATCGACTTTGAGCTATATATGACTTGTGGATCTACATGATACAACATGAATTTGGGTCTTCATCACTAAACCACTGAGGAGCATACACATAATGGACTATATACGGAGTATTACTTGCCTTGAGCTTTTCTTCCACCTCCTTCACTTCCTTGATATCGATAACTTTCTTGATTGCTGTCGTCGTTTTTTCTGCCTCCTTCTTCTCTTCTTTCACCTCCTTCTTCACCAATTGCTTTGTGCTCACAATCTCTGCATGCTTGTGAGCCTTCCTTTCTATAAATGCCACCAACTTTTCGGCCTCGATCGTTCCTTCTATGGCTAGGGTCTGAGCTTTCATGTCACTCTTCACATTGTAAATGCCTGCATTTTTGGACCTATTTGTTACAGTATATAAGATCAGGTGATCAACATATATGTATATCAATTGTAAGATATAGTTTACCTTTGTGTCTGAGTAACTTGTTGCGTAGAAGGCGCTCACATTCGTCGCAATGCAAGTGTACTTTTACTGTTGTCGAGTGCAGAACAGGCTGCAATTAATATATTTGTTCATTTAAATCGGTCACAATTACAAGTTCTACTTCGATGGATTCATGAGTACGTAGGTATAAGAGTTCGGTACTCACTTGCTTGATCTCCTTGACAATCTTTTCGACGACGATGGTCTCCTTAAAATCTGCCTCTACTTTAATGATGTCCACCTTTTTGTTGCTAATCTTTTCAATTCTTTGGTGGATCTTTTTGGAATCGATGACGCCTATTACTTTCACTTCACTCTTCTCAAAATTCACATCCACCTTGTGAACCCCTGCATTATATTATATTGTATTACCATAATACATGATCGATCAGTTCACGGTAATTAATCAAGAGATATATCGTTCCTATTTGTTGGTCTTTTTTGGCCTTGAAGATGAATTGCGGAGTATCGATCGTGTTGTACGTATGATATTAATAATTATCCGTTTTTCTTGTGTTAATCACTCGATCTGATGATGTTAGGATTAATGCATGACTTCGTTTTTTGAGGTAAGACTTTGTCATGTTGGAAGGGAGGAAACACGCCATAAGAAATCGCTAATTTTGGTGAATCAAGTAGTTGCTAATTTTGGTAATTAAATCAAGAAATTTAATACTAACACTTTCATCTCGGAAGATGCTAAGTAGCTAGGCTTCTAAACAATTTCATCTTGGCAATTTGTTCGATCAGGAATTCAGGAGGCATTAACGTACAAATTGTTCTAACCATACTTGTACAAAACGAAATTCAATAATTTTGGTACGTAAATATCAAGAAAACCATTTCAATCGAGTTTCTATGTATACCCAAAAACATATGGAATGAGCTGAGGGTTCAATAAATCTGTAAAAAAAAATGTGACAGCTTGATCTATTAATCCTAGCTAATTGAGTTATATAGATTAATAAGGACAAAATAAAGTAATGTAAATGAGAATGGAGTAATTACCAGGAGTTCGAAGAAGTGGGCGTTGGATCCTCTGGGCACATTCAGGGCAGTGCAGATTCACTTTGTATAAAGCTGCTGTCGTCGACATCTCTTCATCTGACCTACTAATCAATTCATCCAAGATTATGAAATCAACACACACACACACACTTATATATAATATACGTACATATACACACTCATATGTACGTTAATATTGTTACTGTGTGTTGAAGTCATGTAGCTTGTTGGATTTGCTTTTGGTAGCCGTTGGGAGTAGTTCACTTCCTCTTGGAAACGTAAGACATATGCAACAGATTAACGCAATATTATACAGTACAATACCATTTGCAAGAAGTTTCCAACATTTTTAAAAAAATCAGTGTACGTTTAGGTACGTACATTGTTCAATTTTGAAAACTCTTTGTCCTCGTTCTACTTTGACGATAAAAGTTATTTTTGAAGAGAACGTAGTTTTTATTGTACAGTATTAGAAAATACGGAGTATAAAAGAGTAAAGAGGAGTTCACAAATTATCATATATAACTCCAGATATTAGCTCGTGAGCATGCATGATCTTGACCCTAGCTAATTAGATACTGATGTCGTCTTGACAATAAATTAAATTGTTTATATTTTGAAAGAGTTAAGGGCTCAAAGATATCATATATCAGATATGGGTAACAATATCGGAAATTAGGTATGTGTATGATATCTCATATCCTTGTGTGGTATGGTGTTGATATCAACCCATATATATATATATATATCTTAGGCCATAAATATCAATGTACCTTACCTACTAGTAAACTTGGAACATTTGACATTAATTGCCACTTCAATTCCTTCCTTCCTATGTTATAGTATATATGTATCCATGTATATATATATATATCTAAATTTATTATGTCATTATATATTATATATCTCATATATTGTTATTGTTATTGTTACTTTATTCTATAGTATTATTATTATTCTTATACTAAAATTGTATTATTACTTTATACTATAATGTTTATTATTATTTTATACTATATATTATCTCATTAAATTAATTTATGATTATACTGTTATCACTTTATACTATATATAATATACTTTATCTTTTTAAATTTATTTTGTTATTAAATTTATATGATAATATATATAATATACTGTTATTAAATTGCTATTATTAAATAAAACTTCATTATTAAATGTAATATGTTAACATTCTTATTGATACGTATTTAGATATATTTTATATATTATCTTCTTGAATACATTTCCGATTAAATGATGCTGTCTAAAAATGAAAATCTATTTGCTTATTTTATAATTATTCATATCTTTATTACTCCCTCCATCCCCGAAAAACATGTCCGCCTTTTCTTTTCGGTCGTCCCCAAAAGTTTATCCATCTCTATTTTTTTCCATTTATATCACTATGTTTTTACCTTCTTACCCTCGTACAATCTCATATATTACACTCATTATCCAACTTTCTCCTCAACTTTATCACTTTTTCCAATAAAAATAACAAAATTATCTCTACCGGCCCCAATCTTATATATTACTCCTTTTTATTACCCTTTTTTATCAACTTTATCACTTTTTTCACATCACCTATCAAATTTTACCACTTTTATTAATCCGCGTGCAAATGTGCTTTACGGACAAGTTTTCGGGGACGGAGGGAGTATTAACTTAGACTATATATTTATTGAATTAAATTTTCTCTATATGCATTATAAACTTTTATTTTAGGGCAATGAGTTCCATAATAATCATTTAGATTTAGATTTTCTCTATTAAATTATTTTTTGGATAATTAATGTCACTATTATAACTAAAAGCTTATAGATTAAAGATATATTATTATGATATTCAGCGAATTATAATCTTAATTATACAAAGATACGATAATAATATCATTCAAATTATTTAAACAAGATATATTGTATAAATATAAAAAGCAACGAAAACATAAGGTAAATAACAACCAAACAAAACGATCAAAATAGTACCAAAGAACCGTCCCGAGCAACGCCGGGAGTAGATGTCTAGTTACTAGGGATCGTGGAACAATGCTAGAGTAAATGAAAATGAGGGGAGAAAAGAGGGGGAGAAAAAGAGAGCCGTACATGTGGCATTTGATGAGTGGCCGGGATTAAATTTAACCGAAAATAAAGATTAAGGTATTTTTTCCCTTTTTGTCAAGTTTTAATTAAAATAAAAAATGATAAAAATACTATTATTTGTAAAAAAAAATTATATGTACATATGTAACACCCTTTTTTTTCTGACAAGGCATTACTCGGTAGTAGACCTCACGAAGCACTACCAAGCTAGTTTGACAACTGAACATCTGGATCTTGCAACGCGGACACGGCGAGAAAACAAGAAAAACATCCAACTCGTATTTTATAAAAATTACAGTTCAAGTAAAACATCATGATCCTAACTTATACAATCTCTTTGCAACAACAACACATCAATGTCAATAAAAGAAAACCATAGCAACAATGAACACTCGACTTTCTAGAACATATGTATCCCTACTCCGCATCACCATTCCGCCGAGGCTTGGTCATGACATCCTGAGATCACCTGAACTGAAAAATAGTGTCCCCGAAGGGTCAGGTCCTACTCTATCAAGCCAGAATCAACAAGGCAACTACAAGACGTTTCAAAACATGTTTCCTAAAGTCAGCAACCAAAGGCCCACAGGCGCACACATAACTCTAGTCCATTCCTAAATCCAGTTAGTCACAATCAGTTCCAAAGTTCATATCTAGACAGTTAAATTACTACACACGATCACTTAATAATCCACTCAAATACATTTAATAACTTACACAGCACACACACACAATCATGAATCCACACATTCACACACATACACACACTCTATACCTACACATATATTCACAATGCACACATTCACACACACACACACCATATTTACACACACATTCACAATTCCACACATTCATCTATATAACACACACACAATTCTTCACACACATTCGCAAATTCCCACATTCAGATACCATCCTGCTTTCACAACCGACCATCTCCATAGAACGACATCCACTTCTCCACTTACACGCCCATACTCACACAAACACATATATCTCCACTCACTGTCCTAGTGAGGGCGGAGCTACAACTTTCGTTGCGCTCCTAACCGGCAATGCAACCCTTCTCCACCATTGCACCCCGATTGGACATACAACCCTTCTCCACCATTGCACGTCCCCAGTCGATGCAACCCTTCATCTCCATTGCACCCGGGATTTCCTTTACATATAAATCTTAGCTTCCTTGAAGCCTCCGTAACACTGAAGTACACTCAAAAGCATTTTCAACCATGAAGCATAGAAAAACAACGTTGCACACAATATCACACTTTCACAAGATACAACACAATTAGCAATCTGTAACAGTACACTCAAAGACACTGATCAGACAAAGTCATACAAACTATCACAACATTCATAACAAACCCACAACACATCAAACCCGCACATAGACTGACAATCAAGGACTACTCATTTCCACAATCCAATCAAACAATCATTCACAAGACATGTTCACTCATAGCACAACCATCATGAAACACACACTATATATATCAATTTTCAAAACAGGTTTCCAAATCGATTTACACCTAGCACATATATCCGAAACATTTTCAAAGCTCGATCGGGACTAGTTCCCAAAACCAATCTCATAATCACATTGCAAACCCTAACAGGCTAGAACAGGAACTGAGCAAGTCGAAAATCGACTTAACTTGAGAATGACGAATGTTTGGGTTACGATAAGCTACTGATCGAAAGAACACTGAATTCCTGAACAAGGTTTAACAATTGAGCATTAGGACATTAATTATTAGCTCAATACTTTACATGTGATACACCGAGCCCTCAGGAAAACGAAACCTAACTCATAAATCCGAATCCACACTAACTAGCCTTCCATTAATATATAGTTCTACCCGTAACTAATTAGCACCATTCTTACTTGAGGTTACACTTAACTCGCTAAAAATGTACACGTAAACACTGAATTCACCACCACTTTCTAAAAACTAGCTAGTGACTCAAACAATATCATTACAGTGACTTCATCCGATCATCACCACTAGCTATCTCTACCATCTTATTGAAATCTGACGATCACCGTTACTCTAACTATCTAAGCCAAACTTTACTTGCCCAAATCCTTATTAACTATATATATTCATCGGGCACTCACACCTACACAAAAACAACCATGCAACTATAACACCCATAACAACCAAGCTCACGAACCTCCACTTAACCAACACCACGACATCACCGATTGAACATCCCGACAACCCCAACTATCTAGCCATCTTCGACCAACGACCGAACTCCCGAGGTCCTATCCCGGCGAAACCCCGGACCCGACGACTCACCCTGCCCTCGACCTCGCCGTACCATCCGCCCTCACAACCAACCACCTCAGATCTGACGACTCCTCCCAACACCGCCCCTGCCCTACCCCCTGCTCCGGCCGACTTCGCCCGACACCCCGACTCGGCCAACCGACGACCCGACTCTAGCCCGACCAACCCTCGACGCTCGAGCCTCACCGACGACAGGACACGGGTACAGACCTGGAAGAAAAGAAAAGGAAGCAAGCTGACCTACCGGCGACGTACGGGACGAGTTCGACGGCTCAAGAGGACCTAGACGGGTGAATCGGTGGAAGGAAAAATCAGGCGGCCACATATCTCGAACGAAGGAGGACTGAGCAGCTTCCGGGATCCCCTTTCCTCACTTTCATATATATCTCCAGCTGAATGTCTATCTACACCAATACATATCTATCTCGATCGACTCTTAATAGCAAAGAAAAGACATTTGTTTTGACCGACTTCCAAACTCTTCTCTTCGAACATATCTTTAGATATATATTATTTATTATCATATATGTAAATGATTTCGCTTCCGTTCTAAATAATCGGTAATGATACGAAGGTTAAAAGAGAAATACAATTTTATTAGATAGCAAAGAAATACCAACTAATAAACTCGTATTTTTTTTTTCGATCAATAAATAATATCGGCACTAAAACGAGACCGGACATTACAACATAAATAAATGTTGTGAATCAATTATAGATTAAGGTATTAGACATCAACTTTATATATGTTTTTATTCTTGTAAAAAAATAGTTATTTGTCAGAATAAAGAATTGGTTATTGTTGTTTAATTAGAAAAAAACTTTGAATTAATTAGTGATATTTAATTATATTAATAAATATTGCGAATTAATTAAATAAGTGAATAATTATAAACGTGTATAGGTAAATAAATAAGTGTTTGAAAGTGGAAAAGTGAATAAATGAATTTTAGAGGTTCATTGATATTTAAGTAGGTATCACAAAATAATATAAAGGGAGTATGAGATGATGTGGAAGGACGAGAAATATAAAAAGTGGTGAATTTTTGGGTATTAGAAGATCATGGATATTCATGGCCTTATACTCCCTCTGTTCCCAAAAAGTTGTCCATAAAGTAATTAAATTTGCACACCAATTAAGAAACATAAACAAAGTGTAAAACAAATGTACATTTGACTTGGAATTTTACTTCAATCTTTGTGTTTTTATTTCAACCAATAGAAAAGCAGATGAAAAATCTCAACCAATCAGAACCGAATACACATTTTGACACATATTACTAACTTAGCACATTTCTGCTTTTAAAAGAAATTTTGCAGGAAATACATGTGCATTTACTCAGCTACTGTAAAGCAAACAGGAATTACAAACACACGAGTGCATTCAAGGGAGAGAGAAGTCTAAAATATTCTCTGCATCATTGCAAGAACTTTATATGATCTCAATGAAGACCCACCACCTGATGTTGAAGCCCCACCTCACCAACAAGTCCCAGTTTTCTTTAATTTGAATGAGCCAACAGTGGAGACAACAGAGGTGGCAGGACAACACACAGGCTGTGTGACACAGCAGTGCAAGGGAATCACACGCTAGCATCTTCACATCATCGGCCATCGAAGTCCAGGCTCAGCTTTGAGAAGCGCTTTCACATTCTGTTGAGGCTTCTGCAAGTTCACACAACAACATGGCATCTGTATAGGAGACATATGCAAGGAGTAGCATCAGAGTTTGGAGTTTCAGCAAGGATATGAAACACAACCAAGGCCCAAATGGATGCAAGACAAAGGCCAAATGTAAGCAACAAATTTCACAACAGTGGAAGAAAGAGGGAAGGGGTGAGCCAGGATACAATTACAGCAATTACAATGGGAGAGAGGACATTTTTTTAACACATCTTATAAGTTTGATTAATTTAATTTTGCTTACTATCAATAGTTTGGGTTATTCATTTAACACCCATCAAAAGTTTGGATTATTCATTTAACATGTCCCCTCTTTGGCCTCATTCTACTTTGACGGTGAAAGTTATTTTTAAAGAAAAAATAGTTTTTATTGTATTGAGAATATAAAAAAGTAAAGAGGAATTCACGATTATCAAATATAACTCCGGATATTAGCTCGTGAGCATGCATTATATTAACCCAAGCTAATTAGATATTGATGTTGTCTTGAAAATAAAAATAAATTATGTTATATTTTGAAAGAGTTAAGGGTTCAATATATCATATATCAAATATGGGTAACAATATCGAAAATCAGGTATGAGTATGATATCTCATATCCTTGTTTGGTATGGTGTTGATATCAACCCATTATATAAGTTGTTTATATAAACTAAATTAACACGTAGGTAAAATCACCTTTTAAAGATTCTTCTTGATTATCAATTTATATAAAGTATTAAAATAATCTATTATTTTTTAATTCTCTTTTTGAAAATATTTTATGATAAAAAATAATTTAAAAAAATGAAATAAAAAATACTTTGGAAGGGTATTTTGGTCCCAATATTTTAATCTTTCATTAGAAATTGGTTCAAAGTGGTAAAAATTGGATGTTTGTACTATAAAATTTTATTTTACCTAAAACAAATTTTAAAAGGTAGTTTCTTAAAAAAATTTGTTTTAAAAGGTGATTTTTGTTAAAAAAATTGATTATTTGATCTACCCTGCTAAAACTCGCATCAACATTCATCGTGTCATATATCTATACTACTATAGTATAAAGCAGGGTCAATGTCTTTACAAAAATTTGCACCACGTGTCATTTCTAGGATAAAATAATCAATTGGGCTCTCATTTATACGAATTAGGTAGTTAGAATCTCATATATAATCTTATCCCGTAAAAATTGTTTAAGAATTACCAAAAATTATGAATTATCCCTTATCAAGAATTAGTTGTAATCTTCTGATAAATATTATTATTTAATAAAATATGATATTTATTGTAAAGTAATTTTGGAAAAAATTCAACTTATTTATATTATGAGTTGATTTATTATTGGTGAAAATACACTAATCACAATACGAAAATAAATATATATGATCCTATAATTTTAACGTGATCATTGACGTTATATATCTATATTAAATTGGTTTTATAATCACATTACCCGTACATGGTACTGGGGTTAAACTAGTTGTAGTTAATTTTGGGCTTAACGAACCGTTAAAATCTGTATGAATCGTCTAATTTTTTTTTTATTTTGAGAAAATCTAACTTTTTTTTTTGGTAGAGGTATAAATCATCTAATTACGGATGGATAATTTTGTATATTTTCATTTAAACGTACATTATCAAATTGAAACCAATAATTCGTTGCGCATAGATGAAAAAAATCCGAAAAATTGACAAAAATTGAAGATGATACCTGAAAGCAAACGACATAATAATGTAATCGATCAAATGATACCCGAAAAAAATCCTCTCCTTCCTCTACCTCCTCGGAGAATACATGATGTCATGCCACATACAAAGAGATGGTGGCAACTATGGGACACTGGTACCAAGTTGAACTACTTGCAACTTGTATCGGGAGTGCAAAACTGACCGATAGAATATGCCAGACGATTCAGAGCTCATTCAGTGATCCGCCTGAGGATGTCCAGGAGTATGTGATGTACGAGTGCAAGAAGTGGAATCTTATGTGGGTGGGAAGGAACAAGGTTGCGCCCCTTAAGCCAGATGAGATAGAGAGTCTATTATGATTTCCTAGGAACCACACAAGGGGAGGTGGAATAAGTCGGACTGACAGATACAAGTCCTTGGACAACTCTTCTCAGATAATGCTCGTTCTCATGTTTAGGAAAAATACTCACTTTATTGATAAGAACTCCCAACTTACTACAACAATCACAAAGCCTAATAGCCATGAAACATTAGAGGGGAATCCCCAAGGGGTTCCCCATCGGGGGAGCTAGGGAGAATACCCATCGGAGGACTCGTGGGGATCCCCATGAAAGTGTCATAAAGTTTTCTCATCATAAGGTTAATCATCAATTATCATGGTATACTTTACGAAATTCATGCAAGGTGTTAGGAGAATAAATTTACTTTAATAAATTGTATATATTAATAGTTAATTTATTTAAATTGTGTTATTATAATTTTGTTCGTAAAATTATCAAGTTTTATGTGTGTGTTACATACATATGTGTGTGTCTATATACTCTTGTTTATTCTAACACTCCATTGACATCGCCTGTGGTATCCCTTTTATCAACACTTACCCCTCGTTTGGTGTAAAAACTAACAAAGAAAAGGGAAAGGAAACAAATTTATATGTAAAATGGTAGTGATCCTGTCATTTTTGAATAAAAAGTGAGGGAAGGGGGTAATGTTTAGAGGAGAATAGGGGATATGGTTATCTCATGTTAGAGGAGTGTAGAGAATTATCTTAAAGTTTACATAAAAAATGAGGAAGGAGGGGTAATGGTTACCATTGTGATCAATGAACCATAGTATAAAAACTTGACTAGATACATGAGCTTAACTCTTTCCTTTCCCTACAAAATACCAAACGAGCCCTTATAGAGAAAGATAGATTGTGTACTATGTGGATCCACCAGCCAAAGAGGTAGCTTTTCAACTAATATGTTATCATCTCATCTGCATGTGCTTCTTGTGTAGCTAAGAAATTTTATTTTGCTTTCAAGATGACACTTAAGAAGAAGAAGATGGGAATGGGATATTTTGCTTTCAAGATGACACTTGTTTTGATTTTGAAGTCATTGTTTGTATCTAGCATCAATTTCACACACTTTCATTAG
Organism: Polygonum maritimum; assembly: GCA_963924305.1. Classification (NCBI taxonomy): domain Eukaryota; kingdom Viridiplantae; phylum Streptophyta; class Magnoliopsida; order Caryophyllales; family Polygonaceae; genus Polygonum; species Polygonum maritimum. The sequence continues at coordinate 13,184,287 of OZ002737.1, read as the reverse complement.
TGAAAAGTCAAAATGGAAGGAGTGAGTAATATATCTTCAAGAGTTTAAAATAGATTTTTTTTGAAAATTTCACATGGTAACCTTAAGGTTTAATCTTATTCATGAAATGTACTAGAGTTTGATATATTTCATGTGGTAACCTTGAGATTTATACAAAATTCGCGCAATAACCTAATATATATACAAAAGATGTCATATGCCCAAAAGGTTAAAATTTGTATTAATCCTTAAATTTTTGAAATTAAAATGAAAATTAAAAAATTAAAAAGTGTTTGATGATTCTTCACGTATAATTTTATACAATACTAACATTAAATATTATGATAAAATAATTTTGTTTTGCTTTAACCAATCTTTTTCATATTACTATCATATAAAGTAATCAATAAAAAATGATCAAATAGTTACTTTTTAAATTGAAAAATATTGATAATATAAATAGTTTTAAGAAAACCCTAAACCCTACACCCTAATTCCGGATGGTGCCCCTAAGTTTTAGGCTTTTCCTGATGGTGCTCTCAGAAAAAACTTATTCCGAAAATTGCCCCTGAGGTTTCGAAAAAGTTCAGACCGCACCCCTGTTTTAAATTTATTCACGGCTTCCGTTAGTTTTCTTAAAACAAAAAAAGGGCAAAGTTAAAGAAAAAGAAAAATAATAAGAACAAGGGTGCCTCGGCTTCTCCTCTTCCTCCTCTGGCGTCACCACCTCGGCTGTCGATCCTCCACCGAGAGGCTCCGTTCTAGCACCTTCGTCGTCGTCCTCCTTCCTCAGCCAGTTCGTCAAGGCTTTTCCCATCCTTACAAGTCAGCTCAAATTTCAAATTTTCAGTCAATCATGATGGAGGACATGAATCCTTCGAATGATAGTAAATCAGATGTTCAGGGATTCATCAATTCGATTTTGACAATTTCGATTCCTTCGAATGAAAGTTCAATTGGTGAAGATAACAAGCCTAGAGTTCGAAATGGGAAATCGAGTACAAAGGGGAAATCAGATTCAGATGGTTCCAAGTTTGAATAGGAGTCATTGAGTTTGGAGCCGGAAAATATAGCGAGGGTTATTCCAGGGAGGGTGAATGTTGTGAAGTTCTTTCCCACTCATGATATGGAAATGGTTGCTGTGGGGAATAAGTTTGGAAATGTGGGGTTTTGGGATATGAAATCGAAAGACGAAGAGAACTCTATCCATCTGTACAAGATGCACTCTGCCATCTCCAAGGTAATTTATGTTTTCATTATTAAGAGAACAATTGACATTGGGACAAAGTTGAATCTTATATTTGCTCAGTGGATTGTTGAATATATGTAGAACTATATGTGATCAGTTCAATTCATAATGTTGCATTTCTTCTGCCTTTACAATTGGTTGTAGGTGTATACAAGTTGTTATGATGACATGGTGAGGGTAATGAATACTGAAAAGGAAGTGTTTGATCTTGTATATTTATCTAATATTGCCATATTCTCCATTGCTCAAAAGCCAGATGACATGAACTCCATCTATTTGGCCCATTTGGGTGGTGGTCAAGTTGGACTTGTGAAATTGTTGAATGAGAGGATGAGGAATAGACAAAAAAAAAAAACGATGACAGGGTTGATAATAGACAAAAATTTGGGATGGTGACAAGATGAGTTGTGACAGGATAGGTGGTGACAAGATGAACGATGAAAGGATGAACTGTGACAGATGACCGGTGACAAGATGGACGGTGGGACATGGTGGCACGCGCGTAATTTTTGATATGGGGTGGGACACGGTGGTAGCCCGTAATTTTTTTTTGCCAGGAGTAAATCTGGAAAATCGCCTAATTGCCACATTATGTTTTCCCATAGCTCATCCACCCCATTAGAATGTCCATATAGGCTATTTAGCCTTTTTCCTCACGTTCTAAAATCCTAGTTGTTTATATTTTTTGTTAGTTACACTTGAAAGCGTTTATTGTTCGTATGGAATCCTGATATGAGCAAATGGAGGGGCGCAATAATGTTACTTACTTTTGTATCCTCATATGAGGAAATGGAGGGGTGCAATAATGTTAATTACTTTTGCCTATGTTTTAAGCATGCTAGCGTCATTTCTCCACTTAGATTTGCTAAGATTTCTTGGATATGTAATTGCTCACTTGTTTTGGTTTTGAAGCCATTGTTTGTATCTAGCATCAATTTCACACACTTTCATTAGTGAAAAGTCAGAATGGAAGGAGGGAGTAATATATCTTTAAGAGTTTAAAATAGATTTTTTTGAAAATTTCACATGGTAACCCTAAAGTTTAATCTTATTCATGAAATGTACTAGAGTTTGATATATTTCATGTGGTAACCTTGAGATTTATACAAAATTCGCGCAATAACCCTAATATATATATACAAAAGATGTCATATACCCAAAAGGTTAAAATTTTATTAATCCTTAAATTTTTGAAATTAAAATGAAAATTAAAAAATTAAAAAGTGTTTGATGATTCTTCACGTATAATTTTATACAATACTAACATTAAATATTATGATAAAATAATTTTGTTTTGCTTTAACCAATCTTTTTCATATTACTATCATATAAAGTAATCAATAAAAAAATGATCAAAATGGATTTTTTTTTGAAAATACCCCCGTGGGCTGGTGACAATTACAAATGTTTGCCATCGTGGCGTCATCACACCCTACCAAACCTCCGACGTCGCCAAACTTGTCACCACCAAACGTTCACCGTCGTCCACCGGCCGTCGCCAAACTTGTCACCACCAAAGATGTCTACGTATATGAACTTGTCACCGCGTAAAAAAAATTGTCCCCCCCCACGTACAAAAAATCCCCGTACAAAACCTTGTCATCGCGTTTAAACTTGTCACCTCTCTAACTAGTAACACCAATATTGCACTCTAATTTGTCATCACGTACAAAAACTTGTCACCTTACCTAGAACCACTCCAAAATGCATTTAAACTTGTCATCAAAATTTATTGGTAAGCCTATGTGGGATTTGAACCCACATTATGGTACGCTAAGTACGCTGCTCTACCATTTGAGCTAATAGACTATAATTAAAGTAATATATAAAAATTTATCATCACCTAGCAATCAAATTTGTCATCAGCTATAAGGGATTGTTGCGTCGTACACAAAAAACGTCACCAAGCACAAAATGTGGTGACATGTAAAACCAAACAGAGAACCCTATATCGCATACAGATTTTGTCACCGCATAGAAAACTGAATTACATTCAACATGCCACCGCGTACAGATTTTGTCACCAAACTGAAAAAAGAAAACCCTAGATCACGCACAAAACTTGGTGACAAAACAGAAAAATTGCCTCCATTCAACATACCACTGCATACACTTGACCAAAAAAACATACCACTGCATACAGATTTTGTTACCAATCTAAAAACTTGTCATCACGTACAGATTTTGGTTTTAGATCTAAAAAAATCATAGATCTAGATCTAGATGTAGAGTTTCTAGATCTAAGATTGTCACCACATACACATTTAGAGCTCCCGATATAAAAAATCTACAAAATCCAAAAAAACCCTAGATCTAGATCTAAAAAATATGTAAATCTAAAAAAACAAAAACTAGATCTAAAAAATCTTTCAAAAAATCCTAGATCTAAAAAAACTAGATAGAAATTTCAAAGGTATACATACCTTGAAACATCTCGTCGGCCACCTCGTCGCCTCGTCGGCTGCCAAGCTCGGGTATCCTCGTCGGCACCTCGTCGCTTTCACTCGAAAAGCCGGTCACCGCAGGCTCCGCAGCCTCGTCGCCGTTATCTATGGATGAAGAGGGAGAGGGAGAGGGAGAGATAAGAAGAAAAGAGAGCATGGAGCGTGAGAGAGAGCATGGAGCGTGAGAGAGAGAGAGAGAGAGAGAGAGAGAGAGAGAGAGAGAGAGAGGAATTGAAGGAGGAGAGAGAAATTGGGGTGGGGGGGTTTGAGACTTTTATGTAAAAATAGTCCATTTACTACATTAATTTCACCATCAGGCCAAATACTTCGTTATCATCCTAAAATTGCCCCTCCCACCCCATTCCGTCTTCCTTATATGAGAAAAGAAATTTTTTTCAATGTAAATAATTAAAACTTTTCAATGTTCAATGATCAAGTGGGCATGAATGCAAAATTTAAAATAGTTATCTACTCAAAATCGAATAGATGAATTATATTTCCTATTAGTTTTTAATAGATTAATAAATAATTTTAAACTATAACAATAATTGATAAAATTAAATATATTTATTTAAGAGGGATTGGGGTGGGAGGGGTTGTTTTTGGATGAAATTGAAGAGGTTAACCCCCCCAAAAATTAATGAACAAAGTAGGCTATTCCTCTTCTATAAAACACCCAAATTCTTTCCAATCCCTCTCTCTCCTCATTTTTTCTCTCCTTCCTCTCTCCTCTCCTCTCCATTTTCTTTCCTCTCCTTCTCCCAATCTCACCGCCCTCTCTGACCACCTATGCCACCGCCGTCGCCATCACCGCCCTCTCCGACCACCACCCCACCGCCTGCCGTCACCGCCGTCAATTTCAGGTTTGTCGCCCTCTCCTTCTCTCCCTCTCCTCCCTCTCTCCCGGATTTGGGCTCGTACGAGCCGGATCTAGGCTCGTACAAGCCAGATCTGGGCTCGTGCGAGCCGGATCTGGGCTCGTACGAGCCGGATCTAGCTGGATTTAGGCTCGTACGAGCCGGATCTAAGCTCGTATGAGCCGGATCTAGGCTCGTACGAGCGAGATCTAAGCCCGATCTGGGCTCATACGAGCCGGATCCAACCGGTTGGATTTTTGGATTTTTGGATTTTTGAGGTTTTAGGATTTTTTGGATGACAAGTTTGTTTTTCGGATTTAAGTGATGACAAGTTTTTTTATGGGTTTAGGGGTTTTGAGTTTGTGGGTTTTTTGGATGACAAGTTCATTTTAGGGTTTTTGGGACGATTTTATGATTTGGGGTGATGACAAGTGATTTTTTATGAGTTTTGAGCAATTTAAGTTTGTTCTACGGATCTGACTGATGACAAGTACGTTTTAAGGTTCTGGGTGATGACAAGTTGTTTTATATGGTTTTGGGTGATGACAAGTTTGTTTTTATGGGTTTTGGCGATGACAAGTCCGTTTTTAATGTGTTTTGGTGATGACAAGGTGTTTTACGGATCTGGGGGTGATGACAGGTTTGTTTTAAGGTTTTTTGGATGATTTTATGGGTTTGGGTATGTTTTTGGATTTTTTGGATGACAAGTTTGTTTTTCGGATTTAAGTGATGACAACTTTTGTTGTGGGTTTAGGGGTTTTGAGTTTGTGGGTTTTTTGGATGACAAGTTCATTTTAGGGTTTTTGGGACGATTTTATGATTTGGGGTGATGACAAGTGATTTTTTATGAGTTTTGAGCAATTTATGTTTGTTCTACGAATCTGACTGATGACAAGTGTGTTTTATGGTTCTGGGTGATGACAAGTTGTTTTTTATGGTTTTGGGTGATGACAAGTTCGTTTCATGGGTTTTGGCGATGACAAGTCCGTTTTTAATGTGTTTTGGTGATGACAAGTTGTTTTACGGATCTGGGGGTGAATGACAGGTTTGTTTTAAGGTTTTTTTGGATGATTTTATGGGTTTGGGTATGTTTTTGGGTGATGACAAGTTTGTTTTACTAGTTGGGGTGGTGACATGTTTTATTTTGCATTGTTAAATTTGTATATATATTACTTATAATTATGGCCTATTAGCTGAAATGGTAAAGCAATATGTTTGATGCACAACATGGGTTCAAATCCCACATAGGTCAATTTCTTAACTGGTCATCACTAATGACAAGTTTTTTACGTGAATGATGGGTTTACCTCAACTTGTCATCAGATTTCAAGTTGAGTACGTGAACGATGAGTTTTATCTAAACTGTTCATCACTGATGACAAGTTTTTTGTACGTGGACTGATGACAAAGCGGTCAACGACTGGTCAACGCCGGTCAACGTCGATAGTGGTAAGGGGTGCTGACGTCATCATATGCCATTGATGACGTCATCTTGTAAATTTAAAAAAAAGGTAGGGGCAAAATTGGAAAAAACCTATGAGGGCTCATTTTTTTTTCCTTGTAGCCTATTTGCTTCAATATTTTCCCTTCATGGGTTAGAAACCCATTTTCGTCTTTATTTAATTATAGTATATAATTTTAAGGCAATAGATACGATGATATTATAAAAATCTTATAATTATATATATATATTATTGAAAGAAAACTACTGATCAAATTTAATAAATGCATGACATTTTTTCTTGAATTTCCATTGAAGACATTGACCAATGAAAAGTTTAAATTATATACAGTACCAAAATTACTTTACCTCATAAAGGAAATAATGTAAAATATCAAAAAGCTAAAATATTTACATTTTCAGTTATTTGTACAAAATTTTCCTTAGCTAAAACAATAGAAATTTTTAACTTTTAATTACTTATATTATCAAAATTTTCAATCAAAATTAAAATTATTTGATCATTCTTTATTAAATAAATATAATATATTATGTTGATCAATAAACTTTTATTTTAAATAATAACTCAAATAAGTCATTTAATATTATACGTGTAGAATCTTAAGAGATTTTTTGTTTTTAATTTATTTTCACACGTTTATATAGTTAAAATTAATATTGACCTTTTTGAACGTACATGTGATAAATTTTTCACATAACAATAACATAGAGTTATTACGCGAATTATATATAAAGCTCAAGTTTACGTTATGAAATATGACAAACTTTAGTACACCTTATGAATAACGGTAAACCTCGGGGTTACCATGTGAAATTTTCGTAAATTGTATTACCTCTCTCGATAGAGCATAGATTAATTTCTTTTAGGTAAAATCACCTCTTTTAAGCTTTCGTTTTGGTTATCGATTTATATAAAATAGCGAAATAATCTATGATTTTTATATATATTTTATGATAAAAAAATAATTATATGAAATAAAATAAAAATTACATTTTAAGGGTATTTTGGTCGCAGTATTTTAATTTTTCATAAGAAATTAGTTTAAAGTGGTAAAAACTGGATGTTTATACTATAAAAGTTGATTTTACCTAAAACAAATATTTAAAGGTAGTTTCTTAAAAAATCCTTGTTTTGAATGGTGGTTTTTGAAAAAAAATGCTTAATTGATTATTTGATCTACCCTTTTTTTTGAGCTCCGATCTACCCTGCTAAATCTCGCATCAACATTGATCGGTTTCATTGTAAGTAAATTTTGGGCTTGACTAGCTGTTAATTAAATTTGTATAAATCATCTGATTACGGATGGCTAATTTTGTATATTTGCATTAAAACGTAGATTGTCAAATTGAAACCCATACTTAATTCGTTACGCATTGATGAAAAAGATCCGAAAACTGACAAAATCGAAGATGATACCCGAAAGCAAACGACATAATAACGTAACCGATCAGATGAATTAAGGGAGCTAGCAATTTCCATTTGCAAACTTTGATATGAATTTCAACATTGGAGCAACTGTGGCCTGTTCTGAGACCTGAGCTGTTCATAAAACCTCCTAATGAACTCCTCCGCCTCATCATCGACCCTCGGATCCCCTCCGTCTTCGGATCCCCAATCGGGCGCGAGCTGATCAAACGCCTCGTCACACTGATCACCCGACACCAAAACGACGTCGTTTCGCTCCTCTTGCATCCCGAACGACGACGTCGAAGGAGAGTACTCGAGTCGGTCGAGGACGAGAGGCGATGCGAGGCAGGGGAAGTGGTACTGTTTCCGGAGCCTGGACGCGACCCGAGTAAAAACCGGGTCGGGGCTGTTGCTGCTGCACGAGAACTCGTAGTCGTGCCCGTGTAATGGGGACGATGCCAGCCCCGAGTGGCGGTGGTAGACGAAGAGGCGGCTCCTCTTGAAGGCCAGGGTGAGCTCGGCGATCAGCTTGCGCTTCGAGATCAGGCCTTTCTTGATCAGCAAGAAAGCGAGCCGGACGATCCTCCATAGCTTCTTGGCCGCTACCTTCGATCTCCGGATCTCCATTGACACCGTCTTGATTGATTGATTGATTGATTGGAGGGTCGTGGTGGTTTTATTCTGCGAGGTCTTTCGTACCTCGCAGAAGTTGTCGTTGTGTTGTGAGCCAAGCTATGGGTGTTTTATAGGGGTGTATGAGGGGGAGCGTAGCGTAGGGGGATAATTTTGGGAATGCTTGTCTTGTGATTTAAGGGAGTGGAAAAGTAACGGAAAATGGACGAGTAATTTAATGGAATTAGGGGCTAATTAACCAGTAATTAACAATTAATTAAGGAGTAATGCATTTGAAGACGACAGGCATCATCATACAAATGGGGGAGGTGGGGCGCACTTGGGCGGTGGTTGGTTGTCGGGTCCTATTACTCTTTCAAAATCCGCTCCTCTCGACTCCCAACGGTTTGAAAATCTTTAGCATACTTTATAATTGTTACAAAAGTAAGATCTTTACCGTAGAGGAACGCTCGGGTGAGATACATGTTGTACCACAACAAATGTAACATGATGTGGACCGTTAGATTAGGCTAAATGGAGGGTGAGATTTGAGAGTACACAATAGCTATATTTTAATGAGGGGGATGTGATCAATATTACGGGGGATTTTGAAATGGGAAGTTCCTTAATCAGGAGGATTTTGAAATGGGATTTTAATTAGGGGGATTTGTGGGATTTTCAAGCGTGATTTGTGGGATCAATATTACATGCCACGTTTTTTTAAATGGTAAGTTCCTTGATTTTAGGGATTAATCAGAATGAGAATATTTAAAAAATAATAATTAATTGAGCATAAAATTCAAAAATCGTTCGTGAATCCTGGAAAATCTATTAGTCAGTGTTTGAATAACTCTGTTCGATAGTTTGAAAAATAGAGTTGAACATTCAAATCAATTCTGTACGATGGTTTGAACATTCAAAATAGAGTTGAACATGTGTTATTGCTTTATGAATCTTTTTCTAATTTGGTGTACTCATATATTATTATAGTTGAACAAGTACTTGTCTTCACATGAAAATCAATTCATTATAAGCTGAAATGAAAATAAAGATCTTACGTGACAATTGAAAAAGTAAATGTATTGTATTGAATAAGATGAAAATCAACATTCTTACAACTCGAATACATATTACAATAAGTTTGAAAAAGTGCATCTCTTTTTCAATATACATTGATATGATAAAAAATGTCATTGTCTTTAAACTTCATCCATTATTCACCCCCTTCTTGAATAACTGCAAACAAAACACGCATATATGAATATCAATTCATACATAATAGTACAAACAACTAATATTGTTGAACAAGTGTTCATCATATAATGCAAAACTATCAAAACGAAAATACACTATTGTAAAAGTTGTCTTATGATCATTGAAAAACACTATTGTCCAACATGAAAAATATAGAATAATTAAATTCTGTTACTTGAAAAAATATTATCAATATATAGGAAAACACAACAGACACACATGAAACAGAAATGAAAAAGCACTCTTTTCATCTTATAATAAATAGGTTCATGAAAATATTTGAAAAAGATTCAAAGAGAGAAACCATTACATATTTAAAACTAATATGTGAAAAAGTTGTCTTATAATCATTGAAAAACACTATTATACAACATGAAAAATACTAAACTATTTATATCTACTATTTGCAAAATTGTTATTAATATGTTGAAAAACACAATAGGCATAAATAAAACAGAAATGAAAAACATTCATTTTATATCATAAAAAAACATGATAATCCATATTGGTAGAGGTTTTTCAACTATGCAACGACGTTTTTCAACTATGAAATATCATATTGTGCTGAAAAACAGTATGATGTAAATTGAATAAAAAACACATAATCCATATTGATAGATGTTTTTCAACTATCCTTTTCAACATATTCAATCTAGGCGGTCTTATTGTCAACTAGAGCATTAAGATATTGTATTGCAAAACAGTTTCATAACAATTGCATACGTATTAAGAAAGGAAAAAACAGTATGGTGTGGGTTGAATAATAGGAAAACATAATAATCAAGTATGGAATAAGTTATTTCTTTGAAAAATATAATGATGAGATCTGAATAATAAACAAACAATGGCAAAATCAAGAACATTGTTTTGGAAAACATAATAATGAAATCTGACTGCTTGTTCTTATACCATATAGCAACATAAACAAACAAACTATATGACATTTCCATGGAAAAACAGAGACAGACAAATTGAACAACTATCTAATTGAATAAGATACGCAAGAAAAATAACCAATTGCAATCAAACTTATTAATATGATGTGGTGGTACAAGAATCACATCAGACCTTCTGCACGCTAGAAAAATAACAAGCAAAAACGAAGTTTGGACACAGACACAGCTAATCTAACCAATTGCAATCAAACTTATAAATCAGGGAGGAAGAAGAGTACCGAGGAAGACGTTGGGTGGGCGCCGGCCGGGAACCAAACAGTTCTGGCTCGCCCTTTTAATGGGCGCCTTTGTGGTGGTAGGCTGCGACGAAGTGGTCAAGTGGAGTCGTCAGTCGAGGGCGCCTTTGTGGTGGTGGACGGCGACGGCAACAACACCGTCAAGGGCGCCAGAGGACCTCCTCGGTTTTGAGTCGGGAAGTTGTGGTCGGGCGAACGAGGGCGAGCGTGGCCGCCGGCGTCTATCTGCAGCCCCGCAAAGCAGAGGAGTCGAGAGGAAGAGAGGGTTGTCGGGGGGTTGAGCCGCCGACGAGTTTTTTGATGAAAGAGAGCTTTCGGGTTTCTGCGAAGAAGAAAGCTGCGCAGTTCTTTGATGAAAGAGGAAAAGATTTCTCTATTGAAAATTAACGAAAATAAAAGGCAATCTGACGAAAATCAATGAAGATCTTTTCTCACCCCAATAAAAAAGGGATTTCATAATATTTACCATAAATAAGCGGAAATTATGGGATCCGAAATTTAATCTGGTGTTTCTCCACCCAACCCCATCCATACACCCTCTTCTTAATTAATTTGGTCCGTTAGATTACAATGATCCAAAAACCCTCATTACACCTCATGTTACACTCTAAGAGAGTGTTTTACTAGAGCATTTTTCCTTTACCATAATATTGCAAAATGGAGTTATTAGTGTAAAGCTTAGTCACATTAACTAACTGAACAACAGCATGATTATCGAAATCTGCAGCAAGTTTTTGTTTCAAGTCCACTCGATCGTAAGGTTTTGTTTTGTGAGAGACTTCCAAACTTAATTAGTGTTTCTTAATTTGAATCTATATTGACCCCTAAATGGAGAGGGACCTAGCGCCTAGCTAGGTGACGTATACGATCTAAACGGACACTTAAACACCGTATCTAAAACAGGATATAGATGGGTCCTAAAAGAGAGTTTCTTTTTTTTGGTCGAGGATACTACCCATGAGAGTCGAACCGGAGAGCTCTGGATACTACCCTAAAAGCTTAACCGATCGACTAAGTGCCGGAAGGCAAAAGAGAGTTTCTTTTAGAACAATGGTTAAAACTCAACATACATATACATGTAATTTATGTTAAACCATAGGTGTTCTATTGAACTCTGGCTACAACAACTACATGTTAGTACTCAGAGGTCGACTCTCATACTCAGTTTCCTAGGCAAAAAAAAATAATCTTCATGCATGATCGATATCTTTTTTAGCAATGCCCCAGAAATATATTGTCAAATCTTATAGCTCATTAATCATCTAAAAAACATATCGAAGCTAGGATTTTGTTGTTCCCCACCCAATTAATAGTGGCAGAAATTGTGAAATGGTATATATTTAAATGAAACAAAATGAGCACATTACAGCTAGCATCAGCCTGCAGGCCAAGTGATGCCCGATTGTACGGATGGTTTATTTGTTGGTGGGACTCTGTTTGTCCTTCCTTCTTTCTAGCAAAATGGTCAACATTAATGATTAGTATGCATCTCCAATAATCAATTATAAGTTGCTAATCAAGTACGTATACTCCTTAACGTTTAATAAATTTGAGATGTATTTATTCGCACGACCCATCTAGGAAATATGGCCACGGCTAACTACGGTTGTCCATAAACCACTTTTAATCAATTGCCACGCGTCCACAAATTTGGAATTGAACGTTTTTTATTTTATTCTTTTGGTCACATTCATATTTAAAAAATAGGAATACAGCATATTTTCACATACTAATAATACCATTAATACGAATTGTTGAACATTTCAACTTAAGCGATCTTTGGTATATGCTACGCGTTTTGTTCTAGGAATACAGCTAGTGATAAAAAAATCTAAACCCATGTACTTTGCACCTATGTACGTACATTCAGTTGTTTATATAAATCCCGACAATATTAGGCTCAAGTTTATTTATAGTATTACTTTAGGTCGCATTGTCAAGGGTACGAAATAGGGAAAACGTAAGTGTTTCCTAGTCTTTCATTAGCTCGATTTCAGCTTAGTGCTACCTAAATAAGATTTTAGCTTAGATTTACCGAACGTTTAATGACCTGGTCCACATACACATGTACTTGCTATAGCTTCGTTCTTAATTGTGTTATTCGCTCTTAATGACCTGGTCCACATACACATGTACGAAGTTTGACCAAATGGGACCTGGAAACTAACCGTATTTTGACACCCAGACATCTGGGTTTCAGCTCTTTTGCACAATCACGAACTAGTATAACGAAATCCTGATTTTCGATACATACACGATTATGTTTATTTCTAATGTTGTAAAGCAGTAAAACATGTTACCTTACATGAAAAAAAGATCCTCTTTAACACCACATTTCTCTCCATAAGCATGTCGTCCACACTAATCGCTACGCAACATTTAAGACCAACACACAGGAAACTCTCAAAGGTTATACTAAAAGCACAGGGCATGCAACTAGTAGTTAGAAACATCTCAGGGCTCAACGCCGTGCAAGGGCTTTTACGCCGGGCAGGTCAGCTTCGTCGTCGTCAGAGTTAACGTCTCCGTATTGCCAGATTCCCAGATGGTGCTTTTTGGCCTCCTGCTGAAACTCTTCGAGCTTGTCAATGGCAGACTTCGTCTCTTTCGTCTCCCACTTTCTTCGTCTTTCTACCCTTGCAAGCCCTTCCTGCACAGCCCCAATCGATTCGACCAACATCAATAAGAAGCTCGAAAGCGTGATCACTAGACAGTCAGTGTCAAGCATTTAACACAATGATGTAGTACTACTAGCTATACCATATTCATGTGTAACACACATAACCAACTGTTTAGATTAATGTATAAGTGCAAATCTTTAATAAGGCGGCGTTGATGCTTGGACCATCTTCGGCCTCAGCCAACGTAACAAGAAGGATTGCGCCGGTCCCCTGCCCCTTGACTTTCCCTCCTGAAGTATCTCTTTCCTCGACCGTCGCGCTGAATTCCCGAGAGTTATTAAGAGTGCACTCGCTCAAGTACTCTGCGGCCTCGTGCCCGTAGTCTTCCTCCAAAGTAGGAACCTTAATGAATGCAAAACTGCACAGCTGAGCCAACGGTGGCGCAGATGACAAAGAAGGCTCAAGGGGGCGCAACCGGCTATAGGGAACGACTTCTTGGTTCCCGTAATCAACGTAAAATACTTCAAACTGATCAGTTTTGGATTGAGCAGTGCCACCACGAGGCGCATTGACAATCTGCAAACATGGGAAATTGAGTTTTACTTCACGACAAGGTACTCATGAATGCTGAATGACAGCAAAAGTAAAAATAGCTTTGTATTTACCATGGCTCGGTTCCATGAATTGTCGCCACTGAATTGAGCAAGGACCATGTCACCTTTCTTGGGATTGAATGCACCTATGACAGGTGCTTCACCGAGGTTTAGAGACGCAAGTTGCTGCTGAACCGTGGCAACCTTCTTATCTCCAGCTGTCTGAACATAGAATTTTCCGCCACCAAGTACTTCCGTGACGACAACCTAGCATTCACATGTACCAATTGTGAAGCATATCTTTGAAACTGGCATTACTTATACTCATAGCTAATTGCTCCTTTAGTAATCAAGTTAGTTTTCACATCAATCAGAACTAGGAAGTGCAAAATGACAGGCTCAAAGTTCTACCTTCAGAACTTCTTTTTGTCTGTTCTCATGGGTTGATCCATTCACAGCTTCCTGTCCCTCCACATAATTTTCCCATACCTGCCGTTGTGAAGAGATAGAACATTGAATAGTTATACTTACGATCTGCTCGCTGCCATAATCAAGTGTGGAGAGAAAAATGGCAATTACACTTACTTTTAGCTTCTGTCTCTTGGCGGACTCCTCAGCCTGTGCAAGAAGATGAGCGTCGGGTATCCGGTCTGTGCCAAAACCCGGTTGGAACTTGGCAAGTCCAGCTTCTACTAAAGCCACAGCCATGTTTGTTCTAGACTCCCAAAGAGATCCCAAGAAAGTACCGGTTCTATCCACATATTCAACTTCAATCTGCACATTAAAGATAGATCATTAAATCAAAAGACGGCAGGAAAGCATGGACCAGCTCATGAAAAATAAAAAAACATACCTCGACATCTCTCTGTAGTATCTTTCTTCTCATGAAGGCAATTGCTTCCTCTGAATATGGCTCCCCACGACCAGGGCACCTCACACCAGAGAAAGAAAATGCTATGCTACATGTTTCCTTGGGAATCAGCAACTTAAACCGATGGCCACTGAGTACATACTCCACCACAGCTTGATGCCTCCGACTTCTTTGCAAGAATGGCAAGAAATCTTTAGCTTTCTTTGCTGATACCTGTTTAAAGAACCAATTGAGGATTGGAAAATGCAAAAGATATGTAGAAAATGTTTTGTGCCATTGAAAGCATTTCACGTACCGAAGTAAGATCCTTCACATTGTTCACAGGGGGTTCCTTTGCAGAATGAATCCCTTTCTTTTGAGACATGGCACGCGATTCGGCCGAAAGAAGAGAATCATAGTGATTGGATCTTTCTTCAAAATCCCTATGCCTAATGACTGTACCAAGACCCCGGGCGACAACTAGCTCGGCTACATTAACCCCGGGAGATGAGGAATCATCTCCCAAGAATACTGATCCGAAGTCCATGGCCCTGGAATCAAAAGAACCAGCAGCTGGCAATGTAACATCACCCATGGGGACCTTTCTCGAATACTCCATTGAAACATTCACCTGCATTCATAAATCAAAATCGTATCAAACTGGGTTGACATGTGGAAAGTAAGCCAAAATAGGAGATCATAAATACCTGACGATTAATAAGCCTTTGGCGAAGAAACTCTTTCGCCTCTCGAGCATATGGAGCAGGCTTTTCATCTCTGCGCGGGTTGCCCATTTTAGGACATCTTATGCTGGAGAGATTGACACGTTGTTCAGCTAATGGACTACCATATGGAAAGGCATCATCGGCGACAATGATACAGTCTCCACTAACAACCTCCACAACCTAACATAAGGGGAAAAATGTTAAAATGACTGAGGTTCGAGTACTCATGGCATGCTCATTTAACAGCTTAACTTCTTACCTTTCCGGTGAAATTCTGATCATGAATTGCTTTTGAATTTGTAGCAGGAGGGACGTAGTTTGTCCAAAGTCTAGTGCGATCTTTCTTTGCTTGAAGTTCAGCTGATTTTAATCTCCTTTTGGCATCCTCTTCCATCATGTTCGCACTCCATTCAACATATTTAGCCAACCCCTGCATTTGTAGACCTCCAAGGTAAATATCAAATTCCGATGAAAATGCATGTTGAATCCATGGAGTACCACAGAATGTACTTACATTTTCAACCAGGTCCAAGGCGAGGTCCTTTGCTGTATCACCATCAGGGTAGTACACAGAACCAATCAAGTTGCTATATTTGTCAACGCCTTCAAGGACTATGCGCACCTGATGAACAACAATAAGGTAGTTAAAAGTTTCAGACATAAAAACAGATAGGAATACAAGCCGGTGAATAATTTTACAAGGAAAGAGGGTTCCAATTACTTCTCTGTTCAAAACTCTTATCTCAGTAAAATGCTTTGCCTCCCTCCCGAACGGATCAGGCGATACTTGATCTATTGCTGAGGCAGCAACTTTCTGGGCTGAGGTCAGTGTAGCGTGATTTTCTGTTGCAGTTTCTTCATTAGATTGTTTCGGCGCTATTTCATGTTCAATAGCAGGAGCTCTTCTTCCCATGGATGGGCTCTTTAACACCAAAAAGTCATGCAAGAGTTAAACATAACAGCACAAAGACGACAACATATGATGATATACTGTGAAGACATGTAATACCTGGATTCCAGCAACAAAAACCTGGACAAACTGGAAATCTGGAAGTAAATAGACCCTTATAGTGCTTCCATCCCGAACTTGCTCGACTACGCCTTGCATAGAGCTACCTTTATTTGCTTGTAATAGAGCCATTGCATCAAAACTACTAGAATCGCCAATCGCAGAGGGAGGCAAATTCCTGATAGCCGCCTCTGAAGCACCAGGTACCTGAACGAACACACGAAAAGATAAGTATAATAAAATTATCATGAGAAACCTTATTGGACGAAGTATAATATGCAGCAATTTACTGAAGTGGAATTGAACTAACCGTGCTCCATTTGCCTAAACCTTGTTGCTTTGCTTGATCTTCAAGCCGTAAGAGTTCAGTCAGATAAGGGCCTGCTTCCCCTTTTTGCTGTCCTTGCTCTCTAACCTGTGCATAAAATTCAAGCAAGTCATACGAAATATTCTTAAGTCGCAGGCATGAAAAAGTAACACACAAATTAAGAAAGTAAAACCATGGGAATGAGAGTAAGAACCTTTGCCCAGCCGTTCGAAACAACCAGCATTGCTAGATTCTTATCTCCTAGGTACACAGAACCAAACTCCCTTCCAATTGAAGGTACAGCATACTCCACAATGAAGGTGACCTCCTAAAGTGATATCCATATGAACAGACTTAGCAATCAGTCTAAAACCAAATAAAATAGATATACAATGTGAATAAATCAGTAAAGTACACACCTTTCCTATGCACAATTTCCTTAGAAACTCTCTGCTTTCCCATGCAAATGGCTCATCTACTCCTTCCCTCCGCGCCTATTTTTAAATTTAAATAAAACAGATACACAATGATGAGGAACCATGGAACCAAGACGTCACTGCATATACTTATAAAATCAGAACAATCATCATAAAAAAAAAAAAACTAATAAAACAAACACAATTATCTACATCAGCTCAAGAACAACAAGCTGCAGAGAAATACAAAAAAAGTCAACAACTAGAAAAAGCAACAACTGACTATTGTGCTACTTGATCAAGAAAAACAGGAATGTTACAGAGGCAAAATTATGACTACAAAGAGCACATAAAGAAGCTCATTCATGTAAGAATGACAGACCAATCTGGGAGCAATGATAGACGACAAAGTGACGGTCTTCTCAGGAGGAATGGCATCGCCCTTTGTGCTCGCCATGATCACCAAGCAATCGCCAGAGGGAACCGCCTTCACTTTTCCCTTGAGCCATCCCTTGGATGCAGATGTGGCCACCATCTTACAACACAAAGATCAGATCTGCAAAGGGGGGGAAAACAAATCTCCAATGAACATAATCAGTTCTGCATGCAATGTAATTGTCCCATACAACTAAAAGGGTGATCATATCAAAAACTCTATACACACTAATCTTGAATTACGACCATGTCACTAAAAAGAAACAAACCCTGATGCAAAATTAAGCACATGCATGCAAAACGATCGAACCCAGAATTAGCAAACCCAGAACAGATAACAGACGTTTGCGGATGAGGAAGACCCGGATCAGAGAATATACATAACATATGACGTTCAGATCAATCAATCATAAACCAAAATTGTCGATAAAAACCATTCATAGCAGATCAATCAGAGAGAGGGGTGATTACCCAATAACCCGGATCAGTGAATTCGGACTTGAAATTGAATTCTGACAGCGAAAGAGGAAATTAGGCAGATCTGAAGCTCTCCTCGACGTCGATGGATTCCCGTTGTTGAACGATGAGATTAATATATAGGCAAAGGTCCCAAACAGAGTAATTAAAAAAGCTGTGGGCTTGGGTGTTTGGTAGGGGCCAACTGGCTACGACTCAAGATTTTATCCAAAAGTAAATCAAAAAGATTATTGCTAATAAATGACGTTTAAATTAGTGCTACTAATGTCAACGGGAGTAGGAGAATCAACCGCGTTTTTATTGCTTGATTTGGACTTGGATTTCAGTGGACTGAAAAGGTTCTGCTGGCTAGCACTTCAACATTTGGATAAAATAAGTAATGATGATTTGGATTTGCTCGTTTGTGCATGCGTATTCTAGGTAAGTTACCCTCCACTGTCATTGTCATGAAACCATATCGACCAAATTCATCGTTGACAGATTTGCAAATGCAAGAGTCAGCAACCCTTTAGTTGTCAACTTTGTCCATCATTCCTCTACAAATGTTAGATATTCATTGCCTTGGATGTAGTATGGACATATGCAAATGCAATATGTGAAGATGCGTTCAAGTAGCAGAATGATGGATTGGTACAAAGCTACAAGCAGTTAAATTCATTCACCAGTTAGGAGCATTCTTTTCAGCACCATATGTAAGTTGTATGCAATGTTAAAGAGGGGCAAAGTACTACTAGCATACCAACCATTAATTTAACAATTGACCCAACAATCTAGTTCAAACCCTCAATATCTGAAGCTTAGAGGCAAAAGCAATTGCAACCCAGTCGGGCTGAGAAGACGACCACTGCAACTGCTCGATCTCGGCCCCGGCTGTATAGGCTAGTATTGGATCCAAACCGCCTTCGACCGGCTGCCCCATTGAAGACAGGTCCCAGATCAAAGCTTGCATATCGTCTCCCGCCGTGCAAATGTGGCATGAGCTATGTGGGGCCCACGCGATCGCGTTGACGCTCGCTTGGTGCCTCTGCAACTCCACCACTGGCAATGTGGGGAACCGGATATCCAACACCACGACCTTTGCACTGTCCATTATGATTGTAGCCATGTACCTGCCAGAATACAACATTATTATTGTATAGTTCTATCCAATTCTCATACAACATCTATCTGATCAAGAATCAACACTTTCAGGCAGGCTCTACTGGAAATCGAAGGTCATCAATCTACTGGAACCAAATGAAACACACTAGATAGCGAAAACCATTAGCTGATGGTCTACAATTTGCCTATATATACACGGATTTGTGTTGGAATTTAACAGAACTACATCCAAAATTTATTCTTTCCCACCAAATCCCACCAATTCCAACTATCCAAAGTCCAAATACTCCGTTATCGACTAAACCACCTCCATAATCCTCCTGATTGATACACATATATTACAGCATAATGGCATCATTTTCATTACCAAACTCAATCCTTTCAGCTCATCAGAAAAACTACTGAATTGCAACCAATTAATCAATCCTTCATCAGAAGAACTGCTAAATTGAAACCAATTAAAGAGAGAATGTTCCAATTGATACCATACCTAGGATCCTGCTTGTTCCACCCAAGCCTCACGAGCGGAGTATCAGGCTCAGAGCTCTCATAGATGATGGTAGAGTGCTCCTTATCCCTCAAATCGAAAACCCTAACCGAACCATCGGCGGAGACAGAGGCGAAAACCCCAACCCCACCCCAAGCAATATCATACACCTCCTTATCGTGCGCTATAAGCTGCGTATCGACCACCTCCTTCTCAATATCCCAAATCGTACACGTCGTATCAATACTCGAAGTCCCAATCCTCCTCGGCTCCGCCTCGTTCCAATCGAAACTCGTCAACGGTCCACAGAACTCGCTGTTCTTGTTCCCATTAAGCAGCGACTTGATGTCAATTCGTCGGCCGTCGTCGGCGATCCGCCAGATCCGGAGGAAATCGGAGGAGGTGGCGAGCAGATCGGGCTTCTGGCACTCCTTATCGGGGATGAAGATGGTCTTGGTCGGAGGATAGGGATGGTCGAAGGAGAGATTAGGATCGGCTCGGATCTCGCCGGTGGAATCGTCGAGCTGGACGATCTCTACGCGATTCTGGTACTGTTCGAGGACGCTGGAGATGGCGAGACGGTACTTTTTGTCACGGCGGACGCTCCAATTCATGGCGTAGATGTGCCATGGGGCTTCGTAGGTGTAGATTTCGGATCGCTTCTGTTGCTCGTCGGAGGAGGCGTCCGGGTTCGGGTCACTGCTCGCGCCCATGGGGAGGGATGGGGGGGGGCGAGGGGTTTGAGCTGGGATTTGATTTCAATGGAGCGAGATTGGAAAGGGTGGGGTGTGGAGAATTGGGGATTAGGGTTCAGAGGGCGGAGAATTGGGGATATTCCATATCTGCGAGCGTCGAGTGTGACTAATGAGCAGGACTGGAGGAAGAGTAGAACAAAATACATGAGTGACGACCAGGCCCACTTACTTCCATGAGGAAGAAAAGTGCGATTTCACATTGGGTTAATTACACAATACTACTCTTATATTGCCTCTTTTTTTCCACAAAACCACCCGCGAAAAATACAACTTCGCAATCCTTTCTTTTTATAGAGTAAATAAAAGTAATACGTTGTGAACATTTTCTAAATTTTCGATTTTATTTTTATTTTTTCAATATTATTTTATTTTAGAACATATGAAGTATTTAGATAATTTTGGAAGTAGGGAAAAAAATATAAGGGTGGTTAAATACAACAATTCGTAAATAAAAAATGGTTAAATGTACAAAAAATATAAATGACGATTAAATATAACAAGCGTAAAATATGTTGGAGGAATAATCCACATCGGTAATACAAATAAAAAACCCATTGGTATATAAGAAATGGTAAAACTCCTACCCATTGCCTTAAGCCTTTGGGATGAAAGGTGCATCTCGACCTTATATACGAAATGGTTAAACTTACTCCGACACGTCATCCAATTCTCTCGGCCCATTGGAAATCTGGTGAGTCGATACCGGACTGATGATGACGGAGGGGCCGACCGTCGTGTGCATATCCGCGAATGGGCCTAACATATAAGTCCATGGATTTCCATCGTAAAAAGGAGGAGTAGCCCATGTACTTATATGGTAGGCAAATGTGGGATAAGATTCTCAACATGGAACCCAAGTGGCAATTGGCTTGGTCTAGTTGGCACTTGACACGACAAATCGAACAAGCAAGACAATAATGGGTGGGGCAACTTGGCCCGACCCGATCAAACCCAAGAGACCCACCAAACAAGGCTATGATACCATGTCGAAATCCGGTGGGCCGATACTAGACTAGTGATGACGGAGGGGGGCTAAAACATAAGTCCATAAGGTTCCATCCTAAAACCAATTTTTTGACAATAGGAGGAGTAATACAATTTTAGATTATGATTTCATATGTTGAATAGGGTAACAGATGATTAAATGCAATTTTCCCCTATAATATAATATAAGGTTATTCACCTTAAATTTTCCAGCCAACCAATTCTTCGATTTCATCTTGAATTTTAATTATGTGGAACGACTTTATGGTGAAAGGAGGATTGAGAGGGGGGGGGGCCTAAAGTGCACAAATAAAATAATTTAACCTAATTGAATTGGAAAAATCTACCGGAACTCAAGTATTTACATTTTTGTGAACTTTATATTAAAAATATTCTATAAAATAATATAAATGTGGCTTGATTTGTATTATTTTTATGTTAAACCACTCTGGATTTACATTTTTGTGCATTTTATATTAAATATGTTTTATATATGCATCGGTATGTTAAAATAGATCGATTTGTCCGACATTAACTGTGGAAGTCCGCCCCTGCCTACGAACCTTCCTGGCTCCGCCACTGTCTGCAACAGCTAGCTAGATCTCAAATGTGGGGATCTCCGATTGAGAGCCTTGAATTGCCTGGTAAATAAGGCGGGCAATAAGACTTCTGTAGGGATCACTTTCCCTTTTTGTCTTCAGATATGAAATGCATCTCTCAACTTCAGACTTCACTTGAACATACATTTCCTGTGCCTTCTCTCTGTCACTCAATTCATTCTTCATTCCTGCAAGCAAACACACAATTATTGTTTGGGACAGCTTTCATGGACTCCAAAACAGTCGTTCGCAAGCGTACATATTTCTATGGCTCATGTCGATTGATTAATCACCTGCTGTGTCAAATGGTTTGCCAAACAAGTAATAGAAACGCCCGGGGAGTTTAGGCAGAACTACTGGAAGGTAGCCGTTTTGGTTGGCCACTTCTTCGCCTTCCATATCCGTCCTGTCATCACAAGTTAAATGCAAGTGTTATTTATAGGCAGACGAGATTTTTATGTTAACAATAAATAAGTAGGAAACAGAGTCTTTGAAAAGAACTTCCAATACCTCAATCTAACATTTTCCACTGTTGTTTTTTGGTTAAGATTTCTGAGGTAAGGAATCTTCATTTGATCCTTGTAATCAAGCAGAAGCTGCAAACCAAAAATTCAGAACATGAATACTTGTTTTGTTTTTTGGAAAATGCAAAAAGTAGTAAGCAAGGAACTAGGAAAGGAGGCTGACATGACAAACATCATCTTCTCCCACAACACCAAATGGAACAATTTTGGCTCCAAATCTGGCTGCCATCCTGACAAATTCAGATCTGTCTGGCCAAAATAGCTGATATTCCTCACCCTACAATTAAAACAAACAAGGATTATCAATTTTTACTGATAGTGCAAAATTGTAGAAACAAATTTGGTCTCTCAATGCATCAGGCCTGTCCGGGATATCAAATCACTTGCCTTTTCAAGAAACAAACGTCAGAAATTGAAAGTTGAGCTTCATGAAATTCAAAGCAATAGGTTAATACCTTATTATGAAGAGCTTCACGCATTCCTCCGGGATACAATAGGATGTAAGATTTGGAAGAAAGAAGCTTGTATAAGTTGCTAGGTGTGACAGGAACTGCACCCATAAGTCTATGTGGATCAAACATAGATGTTTCTGTGCTTTGTTCATTCAGCTTCACAAAGATCATAGGATGTGCCATCCCTCGTAAGACGACATTTCTCTCACTAAACAAATTCATAACTAGAGGATATATTTCAATTCCCAATAGCATGTGATACCCAACAAATATAACAGGCCCTTCATGAGGGGATCCCTCCTAAACCTCTCACAATCTTCCCATCATCCAAAGTTGAGAGCATCACTGGATCAGTAGCCGCATTAATCCACCTTAAATTTAGAAAAGTGGCCATGCTTTTATAAGATTGTGAAAAAAAATAAAAAGTTTTTTTGATCATTACTCAAGAGAGGAATTAATAACTACCTGTATCCTTTACTTATGACATCAAATTCCGATCGTGTTGGTGGCACGTAATCATGAACATAGTCGTGACTTTTGCGGTGACGGTAAAAGTTTGTACCCTTGATAATAGATGCTAAATCTATATAATGTTCCTGCAAGGTCAAAATGGTCATGTAACAGATCATGCACCGAATGTCCAAGAATAACTCGGACTGAGTGGATACAGAAATCGTCCTACCATGAATAGGAAATGGCTGGCATCGTTGAATACTCGAATCTCACATCTTGGCATTTTTCCCGAATCACTATAAATCCGAATCTCACGCTTTGGAAGAGCTTTGAAGATCCTTTCAGCTTCCTGTTGGCTTGGTAGTAGCTGATCCCTTCCACTGAAAGATATCATGATCAAAATGAGTTACAGAACAAAAAAAACTGGTCACTTTTGTTTCAGTTTAGGCACAAAAAGGTACATTTATTGGAGCTAATGCTAGTTAGAGCAAATATGAACAGCTCAGTTGCATGAACTTACAGATAAATGAATTGTACAATTGCAATACAGTATTAGTTCTGCAAAATTATACAGCTGCTATTAGAAAATGAAAAAGAGATCAAACCTGGCTAGAACTAATGTCTGAGCTTGGCATACATGAAGCCGTGAATTTGCATAACTTGAAGCTGATTTGAACATCTGTAACTTCCATACAAGTGCTTCTTTTGGTAATATCTTTGCCAAGACCTGATAAAGTTAATCTTGAGAAAATAATTCTTGAATCTTTTAGGTTTAACAAAATGCAGTCTGTAATGTTCAAATTTTACTTTTCAGGATCAGCAACTTAAAGATCTTCTAATTACTGCAGAGAGAGAACAAAACAAGCATCATACATAGAAGGTACGGGTCATACTGAGTGATAAGATGACAACAAGGCAAGACCTTGAGATAGCTCTAGAGCTATTTGCTGTACATGTAGTGCAACTTTGAAAGATTCACCTTAAATCCAGACAGCAGAACATGTTTTAGGCTTTAGCTATATAAAATGCTCATAGACAGTGGAAGATTGTAAAATAAACAAGTTGAGACAGGGAAACAATAAAGGATATAGACTTAAGACCTGATATGAGGCTCAGCAATTGTGGCAGACTATCAAAAAGTTGGGCAGGCAAGAGTTCAAAGACGGGCAGTAAATTCCGCAAAGGGGAGTTACAAAAAGAAGTTCCTGATACATAAATCAACCCCAACAATATGGAAGTCTAATTGTTAAAATTAAGAATATGATACAATTAAGTAAGTAATACTTGACATATCTCCTTGAAAACCCAAGAAGATAGAAACTAAAAAAGGGTGAAGGTTGAAAGAAAGGAGCACTCACCAGGATTTGCCAAAATCAGTACAATATCTAAATCAGGGTTACGCGCTGCAACTGCTATTGCTAAGCATGCTCCAAATGATTCTCCAACAAGATATATGGGTCTTCCCTTTAACCTCTCATTCTCAGACTTGACAGTTTCCTCGACCAGTCGAACCAAATCTGAAATGTAGATACAACTATAAATATCGCATAACATGTCTGTTGGCACAAACTTTAAAATGCATTCAATTGGGCATAAATCAAACCACTACTATTTTTTTTGGTCAAGGATCAAACCACTACTATGTATGTACCTTGAAATGGAGTTCGATCCATGACTGGTATATGTAAGCACCACACATCAAAAAGCCTTCATATAGAAGATTGAATATCAGTATATCACAGCCAGAGAGTAGGGAAGATAAAACGTAGACGATGTTGGTCCATTTGATTTTAGTAGTTAGAATCTATCTGAAACCACAACAATGGAAACAGAAATGGTAAAAATGAAGCATCTTGTAATATACTTCAGTTGTTTTTACTAACTTTCCAAGTTTCTGGTGATGCAAGACAAGTCCTAGTCCAACACCATCAAGCCCTGAAATTTTGCACAAGAAATAATACTAAATGAAGTTGTTTATATAGAACCAATGATGAAACAAACATCCCATTGCTCAATAATCAAAATTTACAAAATACCATAAACCCAGCTCAAATGGATCCAAAATAATCATAAACTGGACAGAACCCAAATCATGTCACCATCTAAAATGACAAAGACCATCTCTAACTAGAGGCCCCTAAAGTCACTTGTCATATCCCTTAAATTCCTCAATTAAGTCGGTGTTCAGATTAATATATAAGAATATATATATACGAATCATATTGTATGATATTTATAAACATAAAAATAGAGTAGTTAATATATGGTCATATCATGTCATGGTAAACTGAACAAAATAGTGAAAGCGAAAATCTAAGGTTTAACAAACAAAACAGTGTTATCTTCGGTTAGCCTTGGCCACAATTTATCGTACAGGTCCCTTGAGCTCTATGATTTTGTTTCATAATTTAGCAACATATAACACTCGTTTTCTAAAATAAAGATTCAAAAATTTCAGCAGCAGAATTCAATGCAAGTGTGAGACTCAAAAGCGAAAATGCGGAGGAGCAAGAAAGGCGAACTAACCAGGCAGATAAAGAAGAAGAGGCGAATCTTGCACCTGTAAACGACACTCCAATGGCGAGAACCACATCGGTGGGGAGCCATTTCCGCTTGACGAACGGATCAAAACCTCCGCTTCCTCAAAGTAGTCCTTCAAACTCATCCTTCCTTCTTCTTCTTCCTCCTCAAACTCCTCCAATTTCACCTTCTTCTTCTCCATCGGACCTGGCGAACGATCCGCACTCGAAGCAGAACATGATCTGAAACCGCGAAACGGCTTTCTAGGCGCCGGATGCGAAATCGGAAGTTGCTT
Source organism: Polygonum maritimum (assembly GCA_963924305.1). Taxonomy (NCBI): domain Eukaryota; kingdom Viridiplantae; phylum Streptophyta; class Magnoliopsida; order Caryophyllales; family Polygonaceae; genus Polygonum; species Polygonum maritimum. The sequence goes on along the minus strand of OZ002737.1, from coordinate 13,158,227 downwards.
CGTCAAATTGCGGCCGCCTTCAGCAGACTCCGGCGCCCAATTGGTGGCGCCGACACGGATCTGGGAGGCGGAAGCCATGGAATTTGATGTGTTGACCTGTAGGTGTCGCCAGGGCGACTACTCAGAGCTAAATCAGGATACATTTAAGGTGGATTAGTTGGTAATCGAATTAATTTTTTTAATATTATTCTGGGACAGCGATTGATTATAAGTTTTTTTTAGGAAATTGATCCGGATCTGGCAGGGATGCAACTGATTGAGCTGCTCTTGAGTGTGGAGTTGGAATTGGGGAGGATGCAACCATAAACGGGGGGAAGATGATGGAGCTACGTTTCTCTTTTGTCTATTTGTAGGTAGACGCCAAGGTTAATTCATGCGTATTGTGCGTGGTGTGAGGTAGAGACTTCAATTAATGGGGAAACTTCTTCAAACGGTATGAATTTGAGACTTTGAGTAGATTGGGTGTTTATGTTGTTTTACGCTAATTGTGTGATAAATGGTATAAACATTTCTCTAGAATTTATTTCCTCAAAATATCACAAATTCCGTGCAAGAATACGTTGGATTTGAGTAGATTGGAAAATTAATTCAAATAACCCAAAAATTAATGATAACAAGCAAAATAAATGTGTTACCAAAATATCTCTCAGGTAAACTTTTCGACCATTATGAGAAATTAAAATTTATGAGACCTATATAGATCATTAAGCTCACCATTGGTAATGCTCTAAGAAGTCAAGGCAAGTCCTAGAGATAATATTTTTATTTTTTTTTTGTCGGGAAGAAAGAGACTAGCTCTCAAGTGCTATTATAAGAAGAAGTTCGAACAGAACGGCGCCAAGCGACGCCGCTCCTGTTGTCGTACAGCAGGCCTTGTATCACATCAGGGGGTTCGGGTAACAAGTGCAAGCCTAGTGGCAACTCGTGAGCGATGTTTGCAAGACGATCTGCAACTCTGTTGGCTTCGCGGAGAAACGTATTTGTTTAAGATGTACAATAAGCGTCGGAAACGGGGCGACGAGACAGAGAATTATTTTGGTGCCGTCGTCGATAATGATCGAAGAGCACCATGTCATTATTATTTCAATTGTCATATCATTTATATAGTGTCAATTCATCGATAATTACCAGATAATTTACCTCATGGATATTTTTTTACCACATCTAACATTTTTGAGTTATTTTACTTACTATATTTTGGGTTATTCATTTCAATGCAGATCTTCTGATCCCTTTCATGGTTCATTCTACTCGTCATTTTATTCTAATTGGTTAAAGTGACCCTACAATTAAGTAATAAATCCTTAATTTAACGTTATTTCATTTTAAAGAATGACGTGGACCAATTAGAAAAAAAGAAGCATGAAGGTGAACCATATGAGCAGACAAAAATATCCTCATTATGTTTAGGGTTGTAATCAAACCGAATCGAGTCGAACTTTTAATTGTTCAGGCTCAGCACGATCGAATACAAGCATGTTCAGCCTCGGCCATAACGGCCCGCGACGCCACGGCCGTAACGGCTGAGTCGTCTTCAACCTCGAGTCGTGAATTCGCTGGAGGGTTGCGAGCACCGATTTCGCCCATTTTTTTTGCATACAAACGTTAAATCTAGTGATATTGCACTATTGAAGAATGAATTTGTTAAGATTCGAGTGGTATTATGGAGTAATTTTCGATTTTACACATAAACCCTAAAAACTAACTAAACAAATTCGAAATGGAGATTCATCCATATATATAGCACGTTTTTAGCAAATTCAAAGGGCAATTCGATAAGAATACATATTTTGTTGTTAGATTTGATGTGAATTTTCGTTGTTGAAGAAGCTTGAATGGAGAAATTGATGTTATGGAAGAAGAGGAGTAGGAGGAGGAAGAAGGGAAGAAGAGAGTGTTTGGAGGAAAGGAGGAAAATAAAATGTGGTTTGGGATGTAATTTTGATTCAATTTTAATTTATACTACTATAGGGTGTCCTAAGGTGAAATTTAGGGGGTGTTCCAAAATGAAAGGGCCTATATTTATGCATAATCGAGCTTGTTTATGAACATATTAACGAACTTGTTCGTGAAAATATTACCGAGCTTGTTCACGAACACATTAACGAGCTTCTTCATGAACAAATGAATTGAGTTTCCAAGTGTTCAGATTCGGCTCGTTTATCTTATCGAACTGTTCGGACTCGGTTCGTTATAATTCGAGCCGAACTCGAATGTCGAACATCTCATGAAGGACGGCTCGGTTACAAGTTACAACCCTAGTTATATTCATTTAACCCCAATCAAAATTTTGGATTATCAGAATTAATTTTTCCTTAATTAATTATCCTTCTACGTTAGTAGTATCATTTTACCAATCTCTTACGTCGTTACCATATCCATTTAACCTGAAGCTACCGAAATCTATCGACTCTTTTCATGATAGCGTTGAGGAGGAAGTCATTGTCGTGTTGGAGTGAGTTGTTTCAGGAGAAGGGGGCGTTTTGACAATTATTGAAGCTTCGCGATATCCAGATAGGGGGATAAAACGTACAAGAAGGTGGGGTTGGAAGAGCGATCCCAATCCGATCAAAGATGAGCTACGAGAGAGTTCCCCAACAAGGATACCCTCCTCCAGGTAAAAACCCCTTCTCCATTTCCCCACCAATCAAAAATCAAAAACCTCTCCTTTCCCGATTGTTTGAAATTGATCGATTGAAATTTCCGATTTAGGGTACGGATCCCAATACCCACCGCCCCAATCAGGGTACCCATCAGCCCCACCACCGCCACCATACGAGGGCTACCCTCCGTCCCAAGGGTACCCCTACCCTCCGCCCCAAGGGTACCCTTACCCTCCGCCGCCCCCTGGAGGCCCAGGTGGGTATCAGTCTTACTTTGGTGGAGGCTACCCGCCGCCTCCGCCTCCGGGTGGGCCACCACCGCCGACCCAGGTCTACCATTGCGACCATTATCAGCAGGATAACACTGGTTGTGGCTCTTTCCTACAGGGATGGTATGTGTTCTTGGCAATTCTGGTCCATTACTCTGTTGTGGTGCACTTGTGTGCTTTCTTGCTTGATGGTTTGTGTGATGGTTTGCAATTATATGGCCATCTGATCTGTTTTTGTGATAAGGACTTTTAGAAACAAGCTGCTTGCTAGAAGTGCTTGTGATATCTTCTTTTGACTAGTTACTGACTGCGCGCATTGTTTCTTACTTCAATGTCTGCTTGTTCGATTGCTATTCCAGTTCAATATATATCATATATGCTCCCTCCAAAAAGTAGGGTACTTGCATCATTAAAAAGCCTAGAAAACCTGCCATGACATCTTAAAAATGTTAGATTGATTCTTTTGCAATATAAGAATCTTAGTTGTGGCTATTTGTTGGATCATTAAAGTATATTGCTGCTACAACTGCTATAGAAGTTAGATTCCCTTTCACTACCTAGATTGATACACATTGGGAGAGAAGATGAAGTCAGGAGATCAAATTGGTTCTGTACTGAATAGCACGAAGTCGGAATATACCTAATTTTTCTATGTCTCCTCCACTTGAATGGACAAAGACATTACTCATAGAAAAGAGTTATCACGCCTAGAGGAATAGATCAAATTGTGCAGTTTCTGGTTATTCCAGTTGTAGGACTTTTAATAGCAGTCCTTGTCTCCTTGGTATATCTTTCCTGCTATTCTATGCTATCTGACATAAGTCCATCCATAGTCATGACTACTGAAGAGCAAAATGTCTGCTAGGATAGTGAAAAAATATGAAAATACCCTTTGGTCAGTGTGTGATTTTGACAATTAATTTAATGAATTCCCTGTTTGATCCTAGAAATAGAATGTGTAATCTTCTATGTTATGCATCAAATAAGGATGGTACAGATTCCAGGATAGTGTTATATTCTCTTAGAAGAACTCTATATTGCTGACGAAGCTCATTATCCACCATCACCACTTGCGAGTGATTTTGTTAGCCCATATGGTTGTTATATAGATTACTCAGACTAGCAAAGCTTCGAGTGATGTTCACCACCTCTATTGCTTGTCCCTTGGTGCTTATCCTCTTTAATCATGGGAAAAAAATTTGTTTACAGAGGGCTGTTGCAGTTCTATTATAGTTTTAGTCACTTTATGATTATGTCACAACTTTCTTCTCCTTAGTTCTTTTGAATTTCACCCTCTTTGTATCCATAATTAAACTGATCAACCTTATTTTTTCCCCTTGGTTATATTGAATAGGACTGCCCTTTGACCTTTCACCACATGAAAAGATTGCTTAAAGATGTTGCATTTGTCTCCAAATTGCACAATCAAATTGCGTTGGATAGAGACCCCTTTCATGAGTTGGAGAATGCGTATTTTTGGAGATATTTGTAACATGATGAAGTTAGATCCAGTGCATTACAACTAGCATCAGTACAGTATATACCTTGGCTGAACGACAATTAAGCATTTTAAAATACTTCATAGGGACAATTGGTAGATTAGTTAACGAAGAAACATTAGAAGTGTATAAGATACTAACCTTGCAGGTCATTGAAATTGAAGTGTAAATAAAAAAAATATCAAACAGCCATGGCAGTCCTCTCTCTCACAACCTCTTCTCCACCTGAGACATTAAGGCTTCTTTCCCACCCTAGCAAGTTTTCTAATTAACTCAAAAGACATTTTTGTGAATGTTTTAACGAAAGTCTAAGGCCACCTGGCGCCTAGCCCGTCTTTTAGACCACTGGTATGTATTCGCTTTTACCAAACACATCTCATTTTACATTACAAACATGTTTTACCAAACACACCCTCATATGTTCACTTCTATTTTGGATTTGTGCTTATCAGCTCTATGGACGACAATGCTTCACTATAGCTTCCCTTCTCTACTGCTACTGATTATCTTTCGAGTAGTTAATGATAAACTAGATTTGTAGTTAGCCCAACAATATTTAAGTAGTAGGAGACGCTGAATGATGTTTGAGTGCGAAAATATGATAAACTAGAGATGAAGCTGTTATCTGATGTCCCTTTTGCGCTGCCAATCTATATGCTGATATTCACATATCTCTAGTATTGAATTAAGCAATCGACATTCTTGATCTGATATAGCTCAAGTACACAATCTATGTGTGCACAGTTTTAACTTTTAAGTTTGTGCCGTCCTTGTTTTTTCCCCTTATGGAGATTTAGGTCTAAACACCTATACGGATCCATATATGTAGTGAAACTTGAATTCTTCTTTCCCCTCGACAAATTGCTGACGCATTGATATGTTGGTTGTACAGTTTGGCTGCCCTTTGTTGCTGTTGTATGATGGAAGAATGCTGCTTTTGATCATCCATGGACTTCTGAAGCCACTGACCCTTTGAAAGATACATACAATAAAAATGGCCCTTGACTGTTGGCAGAAGTCCATTTTCTGTTGCATATCTTAGTCATATTATTTGCTTAGCAATTACTGTATGGTTCTTGAATCTTGGTTTATATTACAGTATTCAGTTGAGGGGTTTCAGTGCACAACTCAATTGCTGGGGTTAAAATGTTTGCTTGTCATGTGTTCCCTGTAACTTCTCCTCATAAGAGTATTATATTCAGGATTGTTTTATGGTTATTAACTTTATCATCACTCTCCAGTATGATGCCAAGGTGGTTTCTTAAGGTTCTGAAGATATCATGCTATGTAATGCTTAACCAGAGTAAATGCTAAGGAATAATCTTCGTTTTGAAAATTGTGAGTTCATTACTTCCAAACAAAAGCTAATTTATTCTGCATACTAGATATGGGACTGTCCTCCATGAGCAGTTTGTATATGTTAATACAAACACAAATAAGCTGTTAATAAAAATTAATAATAATAAAAAGCAGCTCATTAGCAATCAATACCAGTGAGTACCTTATCATATGCTAATATCCACTAATCATTCCCTCATTCTCTCATTGTGATGTGTGTTGATTCATCATAAGTGAGCTGAATTAAAGTTTATGATAATATTATAAAGTTATGTAGTTGAGCTCTTAAAAATCCTTTTTGGGTCCCGCCTAAGCGGTGTCTAGGTTTCTGACTCTCTGTCTGGACCGTCTAGACAACTATTTTGATCGTCTAGACGCTAGGCGGTCCTTCACCGTCTAGTGTTTTTTAGTTCGACCGACTATGTTAGGTCCCGTTTGGTTTGATTCTCTAGGAATGAGGAATGAGGATGGAGAATGAATGATTCCATTATGATGTTTGACAGAGAACATTATGGAATCGATTTCATTCTCAATAATGATTCATTCCAAAACTGTAGGCTAATTTGATTCCAGCCGAAAATGGTAGGTTGTATCAAATCCAAGCATTATAATTGTTCATCTTGAATCCTAAACCTTAAATTATAATTTCTAGAAGTCATAAACCCTCAAAATCATACGGAATAAGTAAGAATACTAAATCTTAAGAATTGTAAACCATAATATCATGAATGGTTTATTACGACTTCATGCGAAACAACATGTCTATGGAATGATCCGTTCTGATTTCTGATTCCAATCTGATTCTAACAGTATTACCAAACGGGGCCTTGATCTCCTAACTTGTCAAAATTGCAATTTGTAATATCTTTCAAATGTAACTTTTTTCCTCCCCTGTATTATAGTATACTCATATTCCCCATCTTCTCCTAGTCTGCCAAGGATGACACTTGTAGCAAGTGTGGTCAGTAATGACACTTGGTAAATTTGTTGCCACCAATAGGACATATTTTCTTGAGCGTGACTTTGGTGTTGACATTATATAAGTTTTATAATATTGTTAGTGTAATAAAGCGATGGTAATGATAATATAAGATTCTAAAGCGTTTTTTTTGTTGAGGACACTGCGCATGAGAGTCGAACCGGTGACCTCTGGGTACTACCCTTGGAGGCTTAAACGTTTTTTTTTTTTTTGGTCGAAGCTTAAACGTTTTGACTAAATGTCCGAAGGCTAAGATTCTACAGCGTTATGTTAAGTGTTAGCTAGCTTTAGCTAGACCTGCATAGATATAACTTAAAATATGACCAAATTAATACTCCGTATTTGTTAAAGTGTTAGCTAGTGTGTTAGTTATAGGGAGTAGAAGGTACAACCGTGACTGGCCAGAATCCTATACCAATATTATGCAGCTCTATCTAAGTTCCATCTAAATGTTGGACTGTCCTAATCCGGATATCCTTTTAACCCGTCTATGTGCTCGTTTTGACTATTTATAAACCGCTCAGCGTTTTTCTGAACATTTGTCAGAAACGCGGAGTTGGTGCATACTTATTAGTAGGATGAAGGTGACCATGTATGTAAGTAGTCAACTAGTAATCTCAAGTGTATAACAATTAACAAGTTTTAAGTGTGGTAGTAATTTTGTACATAGTACTATTATTTTTCTTTTCTATTATGATTGCAGACGGAGAATACTGAATACATGGAATATAACAAAATTAAAGATGATGGGTTTGACATTAACGAAAAGAGGGGAGGGTTAAGGGAATGTGATGGTCACGTGTGCACCCCCAACGGTAACCAACCAGGGACGGTGACGTGGCAGGCAGTTTGGCGCCATGAATCGAATCTAAACAGGAGGGCAACGACGACGACGGACGTGGAAGCTGTTTGCTTTTGTCCCCCATTCCCTCCTCTGTTTTTCATTTTTTTAAACATGTCGTTTTAGCTCTAAAATTTTGTTTCAAAATACATGTCGTTTTACATTTTTGGTCATTTACTTTACAGATTTACCCTTATAATCATTAGCAGTTTATTAGTAGTAGTTTTTAATAAAGTAAAAAAGTGAGGTAATAATTAGGGGTATAATAGTCCATTTAATAGCTTCCTTAATATATGTTCAAATGGCTAAAACGACATGTTTATTGAAACGGAGGGAGTACTATTTAAAATCTTTTCCGTCGACGGAAACCCCCCAATAAACGACGACGTATTGGAGGATTTAACGCCATTGAAAGCGTCTGCGCAGAGCTAGCTGTAGCACCACGTACCCCCTTATTCTCTTTCTGCTCTCGATTGGCCACCCATTCACAGACTCCCTCCATTTCTCTGCTACCCCCAACCTCCCACAATTATTTCGATTCGATCCCTCCTCTCAATTACACTCTTGAAAAAAAACCGACCAGGTAAAATTAATAAAAAAGAGAGAAAAAGATTAAAATATACACTACACCAAAAAGTGGCAGTAGAAAAAATTCACCGCTTACCCTATACGAGGGGTCCTTCTTTTTATACAAAGGAGGGAGCTTTGGTAATGCTAGGCGGATGTGGACGAAGAAGAGCTTCGGAAACATCAAACAGTGACACCAACACTTGTACTCCTCAAACGAGATAGAGAGAGAGAGAGGGAGGGGTGATGATGAATAAGGCGCTCACAAATGTCCTTTAGATCGAGTCGCCATTTTTGGCTCAATCCAAGGTCTCTGTTTTGCTCATTACCCATCAAAACCGAGGGGGGTAAGGGGAAGTGAGTGGAGTTACCCCGGAATTCCACATTGCTCAATTGGAAGCGCCATTGGTGGGAGATAGGTCGACAGGCAGGCAGCAAAAGAGGATCGATCCCTAAAAAAAATTAACCCTAGTCGATCAGTTAGTACCATGGAACAGAGAGAGAGCGGTAATTGGTGGGAATCCCCGCCTTTTACCCAACCCCTGTCCTCCGATTTCACCCCTCCTCTGTTTGCTTCCAGCTCAGCGACTCCTCCCGACCTGGTCTCCGCCGTCACCGGCTTCTCCTGCCGGCGCCGGAAGCGGATGGCTCGCCGGCGCCGGACTCGGTACTCCTCCTCGTCGTTCTGCTCCTACGACTCCCACGTGCCCCCCACGTGCCCTGTCTCTACTCTCACTGTGAGTCTCTCACTCGCCTCCTTATTTCTTCCCCTGTTTTGCTCTTTCTTTCTACTGTTGTACGGACATATACTTTTAAGTGAGAGAGATTTCAATGTCGGATGTTGGATTTGGTGAATGTGTACGGAGGTGTCTGCATTTGTAGGTCCAAGCTAGACGACCGCCTTTTCTAGCAGCGGTGGCTTCGTTTTCTAAGTATATTTCCTGCCTTTTTAGGGGACTTCGTGTTTCTGCTACTGGTTTCTGTTTTTCCCGTTTTGGAGGTTTCGTTTGGCTGATTAATACGACATCGTTCTCGGTAGAAGCTTTTTCCATTCTTGAGTTGATAATGCTGGCCATGTTTTTGCTGACCGAGAAAGAATATATACCCATCAACTGCTTTTCCGATGAATCGATCAATGTGTTGTTGTTACAAACTCAAATGGGTCATGACACGATTCTACAATTAAAAAAATTGATGGTCCTTGACCAAGGAAAGAAAAGGGGAATGATAAAACTCGACGGAAGCATGTAACGGTGTCGTTTTGACCCAAAAACTCACAAAACACTAAAAAAAGGCTACACAACTTACAAAGCTACACGCTATTGTTAGTTAGTTCCTAAATGATCCACCACGATCAGCTAGCTGATTTTTAATCCTAAAGTTGGTGTTGCTATGCAGTCTAAATTGCTTGTTGTTGACCATAGTTATATACAAATAGCTGCTGTTTTATGATTATGCTCTATTTAAACGCTTAAACCTGGAGGATTCATTATACATATATACATGATCAGAATTCCAAGGCAATTGATCCAAGAAGGTTAAGGTTTCTTTTCAAGAAGCAACTCCAAAACAGTGATGTTAATTCTCTCCGAAGAATGGTGCTCCCTAAGGTAACTAATTAAGCATGCATTCATTCCCCATCATTCAATTATCTTCATTACAAAAGAATAACAAATTAACAATGATGTTGTGTTTAGAAAGCAGCAGAGTCACATCTTCCTCACCTGGAGATCAAAGAAGGGATGAAGGTAACTATGCACGATATCGACGGTTCTCACGTCTGGACCTTCAAGTATAGGTACCTACAACCATTTCTATACATGTGTGTTTGTACAACATAATATTAAGTTCAATTTTTACTAACAAGTAATGCATTATTTGATATAATTAGGTTTTGGCCCAACAACAACAGCCGAATGTACGTGCTCGAAAACACCGGAGATTTTGTGAGCGTTCATGAGTTGGGATCTGGGGATTTCATCCTGGTCTATCAAGATTTTGTGAATCTCAACTATGTAACTATCTAGTCCAACCATTAATCATACCTTTATACACTATACTGATCTTATATATAGTTAGATAGGTATTCATATTGTTGCTACAACTTCATTGATCACAGGTAATTCAGGCGAAGAAGGCGTCTGAGCAAGAAGCAGACACCAACGGTGGTGCAAGTGATCATGAGAGCCTATTTCCGGAATCCGGCATGGATGGATTGAACGAGCTGAGCTGGACCGATCTCACGCCCCCTCGGGGTGACAACGACATCTCTAGCCCCATGGCGTTCGTATACGACACGACAACGAGCTTCTTCGAAGACGACTCTCCGCTCGACTTCTTGGGGAGCTCATCAAGTACGGCTGCTTACTACTCAAAGAGCTTTGGATGTGGGGACGTCTTGTCCCTTGATGATCACTTTTCTTGGCTTCTCTAATCGATCCATCTTCATATTAAATCAAGGCCGGCCTTACGACGTTATTAATAATAAGTCATGTACCTACGTACGTACGTGTACATACGTAATTTCAAGTTTGAAGAAATGCTCCACTAATATTGTGGATTGATCTTTTAAAAGTGATGAATGAAATTAGAAATGTACGTTAGTTTTTCCAACGTACCAATTAATTAACCTTTTTTACACTAGATAGCATGTCACAAGTTTTGAAAGCCATAAGTAAGGCACAAGTTTCGAAGATAATTTATTTCTCGGACTTTCAAAGATTTTTGTACCTTAATTAATCTATAAGCTAGTCGATCCCTTTCTGATTAATAACTTTCTAATGGAATTATACATTAAGATTGCTGAGGTAAGTGCTTATGTCACATAATATAATGTCCTACGTACTCTTTGAGTGGGTCAATCGAACTTAATATGTTATCCCTTAGCTTAATATATTATCCCTTAGCTAGCAAAACGACCTAGTCGTGATTATAAGAACAAGAGCTCTCGTCCCTGGCCTTTAGAAAATACTAAGAAACACCATACCACGTTGACTAATGGCGGACAACAAGGTGAAATTGTATGGATATTGGGGGAGTCCTTTTAGCAAGAGGGTCGAGATAGCCTTGAAGATGAAGGGCGTCGAGTACGAGTACGTTGAAGAGGATCTTCGCAACAAGAGCCCTGAACTTCTCCATTACAACCCGGTTCATAAGGCGGTTCCGGTGCTGGTCCATGGTAACAAGTCCATAGTCGAGTCACATGTAATCATTGAGTACATTGACGAGACTTGGGATTCAGACGCTTGCTTTCTTCCCCGAGATCCCTACCAAAGAGCCCTGGCTCGATTCTGGGCTCGTTTCATCGATGAGAAGGTATGTATGTGGGCTATTTCTTCTCAAAATTTGAGATGACAAATTTTAAACAAAATAAAATTGTTTATGACACATGTTAATCATCCAATTTTAGGAATTTTTTCTCTCAAATTTAGTTATGTGTAGGTTTAAGTCTTTTTATTTTAGGAAATCTAGTTCTAGGATTATACCGGTACGTGTTCCATAAGACTATAGATTAGAAAGACTTTTTAATTTAATTTCTTAGCACTAATGAACTTATCTTTTACATTGTTTTTCTTCTTTTTTTCGGTCGAAACTTGTATATTGTTTTTCTTATATTCAGATTCCGATTGTTTTTATATGATGGGTTTATTTCGAAAGATTATGTTAGAATTTTAGGTATCTAGAATAATTCTTTGAAAGATTTGTATATAATTTATTCATTTTTTTAAGGTTTCATTTCTAAGGACGAAAGTTTCATTCCATACCTAAGAACAGAAAGATCCGTTGTGAAACTTCATTCATGTGTATGTCATTGCAGCTAATGCCATCAGTCGTTAAGACATTTTGGCTAGGAGAAGAGGAAACCATGGAAGAGACATTGGAGAACATGAAAATTCTTGACAAGGAGTTGGAGGGAAAGAGTTTTTTCGGAGGGGAAAGCGTTGGTTTCGTCGATTTTGTGGCCACCACCGTAGGGCATTGGATGACTGCTATAGTAGAAGCATCGGGCAAGGCTATGGTAATCGAGGAAGTTATCCCGTCGGTGTGCAAATGGTGGGATGAGTTTGTCAAGTGTGAGGGGGTTCAAGAAACTTTGCCTCCAAGAGACAAGCTTGTTACTTTTCTCAAAGCTCGCATTGCATTAGGAAAAATTGGGCTCTTTCCGGATCGACCACATTCAGAGAAAAATAGTAATTCATAAGGGAGGAAGAAGCTTTGCCCATTAACTAAAGTTTGCATATGGACTTGTTACCGTGGAAGGGAAAGGCGGAAGTTAGGTTTAAGGATGATAAACGAAATTGGTTAATACCGTATAGAAATGTGTACTTGGTTATAAAGAGATTTCTTTAGTTTATTCGTCAATCATAAAAGTATTTATACAAGTATTATATGAAATCTCTTTAAACTCATGTTGTATAAAATTTACTTTCCCTAATAAAAAATCCATCCTTACACAAAGATAGACTTGGCTAACCTAGTAACATGTATAATATCGCTTTTTGTCATGATTACATTTTGAGTACGCGATTTGTTTCCTAAATTTTTACACATTTTTTTATTTGAATGACGTTGTAACAATGTAATCCCAACTCCCAATTCATGTTTTTTTTTTTGGAAAACGGACAATCTATACATTTCTTAACCTTTAAAATAAAATAAAATAAAATGTCAAGAAAAATCAAGGAAAAATTTCTTACTTATGAGAGAACTCTCTTACAGTAGAAATGTAGTCTGACACATTTCTCTATCAAAATTCTCTAAGGGGGTTTTCAATTATTTCCCGACATGATCCCTTATTCTTTTTTTTTGGTAGAAATGGAGACGATGCTCCTTTATTAAAGATGAAAGCGTACAACTACAATGCGATCATACGGGGAGTCACAGTCTCCTTAACATCATTCAGTACAAAAGTCACGATCCCATCCGGGGGCTCCCCCCAAATACATAACCCAATTGGAAAACGAAAAACAAGAGAAGCGAAGAAGTCGGCGGCGCCGTTCACTTCTCGATAAATATGACGGAGTTTAATCGACCAACTCCTACGTAATAAGCCTTGTCCTCTAGTAAATAAGCTGGCAAGCGGATGCCCCCGCTTAGGAAGTTTGCTCAGCAACAACACTGCAAGGCTCGAGTCTGTTTCTAGGCAAACCTTTCTAAACCCCTTATTCCACACCAACTCCAACCCATGTATGATACCCCACAACTTTGCTGCTGGAACAGAATAGTCCCCAAGGTTAGACGTGAACCCACCTAGCCACTCTCCCTGGCTGCCACGAATGATTCCAGCCGTTGATGCTCCCCCATCCCGTCGCGAACCATCGGTGTTAACTTTCACCCAACCCTCCTCCGGCTTCTCCCACTTCACCCTTGCAACCAATGGCGGGCCCCTAGTCGACCCGCCACCCCTTCTCTTGGCCCTCCCATATTCAGCCATCTGGCCCAGGATGAACTCCGCTCGGTCCCCTCTGAATTCCTCTCCCTTGAAGACCCAATCGTTCCTCCATTTCCATTGCCACCACAACGTGAGCGCGAATTGACTAGCCCACATTGTTCCGTCTCCTCCTTCTCTCACGAGCAAGTTCGATCGGAGCCAGACCGAAAACTCTTCTCTAAAAAACTCACCCTCAAGCCTTCTCCCAACGGTTTTCCTCCACGCTTGCCTAGCGTTCCTGCAGTCCCTAAAGAGGTGAATGAGGGATCCCCTATTCTTTTTTACAATACGTGATTGAATTCCCGTGCCACCCACAAATTTATATATAAATATATAATGTATTATTGAATTAATAACAATTATACATTTACATTACTTATCTGATGAAAATAATATTACTTTTTAATGTGCATAAGTGCTTGTTTGGTTGGATAAGAGAAGTACGATTCTTATAAATTCTCATGTTTTAATTTCCCTATAATTATAATTCATGTGAAATTAAAAAATATGTTTGGTTATGTTTAAGTTCACATGAATTCAAATACTGTTTTTGATTTGGTTTAATGGGGAAGTTTGTACGAATTTAAAATTAAATTACAAGTATAACTTTAAAAATAGAAAATTAATTAAAAAACTAGCTAGAGATTTAAAAACCTTGGAATTCATGAGGGTAAACCGGAGATTTGGTAGACAAAAAACACAGGAAGTATATCTTACTCACCCCTCCCTAGGTATATGCAATTCCTACGATATGGAAGAATTTAAAAATCCTGGAATTTGAAATCACGTGTTTTTGGATCAAAACTTGTCTAACGAAACACCTATATTTAGTACCAAATCCTAGGATTTTCTAATTCCCATGAACTTAATTCGCAACCAAACAAGCACTAATTGTATATAAGATTTCTGGGTATTTTTGCTTTTAACATTTTCACTCTAAAAGTAAAAATACAAATAATAAGGAATTAAATCATCCAAAATCTTTAACTTTATAACAAAATACCTTTATTATTTATTTAAAAAATTATATTTTCATATATTTAAATTGGGTAAGATATATATATATATTATGTGATTATGTGAGTTACTTGCTTATTTTATTCAACTTAGATAACGTGACATTACATTTTACAAAAATTTTATGTTATGTATTGTATGAAGATACTATAGAATGTAGATAGATGATAAACTAGTGCTTACTCCCTCTGTCCCCGAAAACATGTTCGCCTTTCCTCTTCGGTCGTCCCCAAAAGTTTGTCCATCTTTATTTCTTTCCATTTATATCACTATGTTTTTACATTCTTACCCTCATACAATCTCATATATTAAACTCATTATACAACTTTCTCCTCTACTTTATCACTTTTTCCAATAAAATTACAAAATTATCTTTACCTAATCCTATATATTACTCATTTCTATTACCTTTTTCATCAACTTTATCTATCAAACTTCACCACTTTTATTAATCCGCGTACAAATATACTTTATGAACAAGTTTTCGGGAACAGAGGGAGTATATAACTATAAGTGATTGGGTCCCTTGTAAAATAGGGCCCATATAGGACGAAGACCTCAATGCATCCCAAAGTCCATGGCCCTGGGCCCTGTCCCGGACCTGTTTGATATTTTCAAGATGCGAAGCCATAACAGATATATATATATATATATATATATATATATATATATATATATATATATATCAACGGGTTTTCTATTGTGTGCCCTAAGGGCACATGATAAAAATGTAAAAATAGAAACTAAAACCCTACAAAAGGAAAGAGTGAACCCGTCACAAAAAAAATTAAAAAACAAAAAATTCAAAATTTACCAAATATTTCCATTATTAACTGCTTAAATCGATATATCAATGGAATGGGTTCGGTTTTTATTTGAATAAATGAATATGCATGCAAATGGTTAATATTTAGGACCGCTCTTTGAAAATTTTCAAACGATTCGGATCGGACAAACGGTTCTTGTCTAATTTGGAAAGGTAATTCTCCGATGTTGATCAACCTTCGTAGGGGCAAAAAGAATCTCCTCACATAAAGAACTTTATTTTTTTTGGTCAGACATAAAGAACTTTATAATAAAACACTATGAGTACAATAATATAGTATGCTGAGCTAAGTGCTCATGTCATCTCTTTCTTCGTTTTTTGCCCATTTCTACGAAAGTGGGAGGTTCCTCGCCTAAACCAAACGAATAATGATAAGTATTTTTGTTTTGATTTTTATATACACCAGAAAAAGGTTAAGCCTCTTCTTGCAAGGCAAGAACAATTGAACATCTTCGTGGACCTTGTGGCTAAGGTGTGCCTATATATACATTCACCATTTCCACTTAGCTAGGAACCACACAAAAATAAGAAAAACACATCAAGAGATCATATAACATCAAACATCAACAATTGGCAAGTAATGGCGGAGAATAAGGTGAAGTTGTATGGAATTTGGGGTAGTCCTTATACCAAGAGAGTCGAAATGGCCTTGAAAATGAAGGGCGTCGAGTATGACTACTTTGAAGAGAGCGGCCGTGAGAAGAAGAGCCCAGAACTTCTCCGCTACAACCCGGTTCACAAGAAGGTTCCGGTGCTGGTCCACGGTAACAAGTCCATTGCTGAGTCACAGGTGATCATTGAGTACATTGATGAGACTTGGGATTCCGGAACTCGCATTCTTCCTCGAGATCCCTACGAAAGAGCTTTGGCTCGTTTCTGGGCTAGATTCATCGATGAAAAGGTACCACATATTTCAGTTTTTGTCTTCTATATAGTTTAGATGATACTATAATATCATACCAATCATAGATGTTATATGCCCTCAGACATCTAATCAAGCGGTTAAGTCACAGATAGTATCCAGAGTTCACCAGTTCGACTCTCATGACCTCAACTAAAATAAAAGATATCATATGTCTTCACAAATTACAAATGTTAGCAAATTTTCACTTTTGGTATTCTTACTAACAAGTTGCCCTCCTACATGGCAGCTGATGCAATCGATTATGAATACATTTTGGCTAGGACAAGAGGAGGCCATAGAACAGGTATTGGAGAACCTGAAAGTTCTTGACAAGGAGTTGGAGGGGAAGAAGTTTTTCGGAGGAGAAAGCCTCGGTTTCACGGACATCGTGGGGATCATCATAGGACACTGGATCGGGGCTATCGAAGATGTGGTAGGCCAGGTCATGGTAACACAAGAAGCTTTCCCGGCGGTGTGCAAATGGAGAGAAGAGTTTGTAAAGTGTGAGGTGGTTCAAGAAACTGTGCCTCCAAGAGACAAGCTTGCTGCCTTCCTCAAAGCCCGTATTGAAGCTACTAGGGCCCTCACATCCAAATCATAAACCACATCCGGCCATATATATGGTACGGTTAATTTATAAAGTTGCGCAAAATAACCACAACTATGAGATATATAAGTTGTGATTACGAGTTTAAGTATTGGCCCAAGTGAGATTGTTTACATGTCATTGTCGTTTATGAATTTTACGTTGCAATTGATTATGAAATTGAAGTTTGTGCAAAAAACTGCCTATAAGTTTTAAATATTATAAACTATTCATAATTTAACTTCGTGAACATACAACCACTAATAAAATCACTAGTGAAATAAGGGTTTCTATATTCGACCAAAAAAAATAGGGGTTTCTATACACAATCTTCCATAAAACCCAAAATTACAGTAAACTACCCACGATTTTAAAGTTTATGCAAAAAACGGCGGAACCACCCATAAACAATAATTCTAAACCACTCATAATTTAACTTCGTTAACATATAGCCATTCATGAATCTCAAACTCTTTCCACGGCGCCAATAATGTTGACGAACTCCGACGCTAGAGAAGCACGGAGCCAAGACATATACTACCTATAAAGTCGATAAGGCATCGATGTCAAGTATGAGTGTGAATGCGTGATTAATGAAGTCGATAGAGTGACATTTGATAGGGATGATAAGAGTCTTGTCAAAGATGTGCTCTTTGTAGGAGTTTTATAGAAGCATGTGACACTCAACAATAGTGGGATTTGAGCTCCGAGCATGCTTGAAGAATGAGGCCTCGTCGAATGAGTGACTATATTCAACATTGGGAGGAACGAGGCCTCGTTGATTTGGCTCCTCCCCATGTTGTTTAGTTTTTTTTACTATTCAAATGCTAGATATTAAATTGAAAAATATGTAGATGATATAAGATTTTTGTACATATGTTTTTTTTTAACGGTAGTTGTATGTTAACAAATTTGTTTACGGGTGATTTAGAACAATTTCGGATTTTATAAGTGGTTTTATGCACAAATCCTTGTTTCATGGGTGATTTGATGCAATTTTGGATATTTTTAATGGTTTTGTGCACAAGCACATATTTCGTCAATGGTTTTGTTGAATTCAACCTAGACTAAAAACATATATAGACTCTTGAAGTTGTCTATTTTGGTTATTTGGACACCTGATATTTGAAATAGATCTATTGACTATTGAGCACCCTAACTTGTCAAAGCCTACTGATTAAACACCTCATCTCTCATTATAGAGTGTCGTAATACACACACTATTATGTGAGCATGATTAAGCAAATAAAAGGCCACGTAATGCAAGATAAGGCCTCATCGTTTAATAAGTTGTCATCTAAACTCGTCACTATACCACATTGACATGTAAATTTCTTTATACACATAAGCTTAAAAATTATTTAAGTTTTAATGAAACCACTCTCAAATCAAGTGTACATCACATGCACAATGTTACGTCAGAGACGAGGTGTTTAATAGGTACGTAGGCTTGGACAGGTTGGGGTGCTCAATAGGTCTGTTTTAAAGGTCACGTATCCAAATGAATAAAATAGACAAGTTCCAGTGTTTGTATATGTTTCAAGCCATTCAACCTAGATATCATGGTCATTTTGTGCTCATTGTCCATCCCAATGTTGATATGGACATATGGTGACCCCCTTGTCATCTTAAAGAAGTATATGCAGTGGTAGGTAAAAAAAATTTTACCATCTAAATATAATATTACTTCTCTTTTTCCTTAATCTTTGAAGTAAAACTATTAAAATAATACTCAATTTTTATACTTGTCAAATACTAAGGCCTAATATACAACGGTGATACTTAAAAATAATACTTGAGGGTTCTTAACACTTAGTATAATATTTTATGTTTATCTAGTACTAGTCACTGGCGGATCCAGGGGTGGTATGGGTGGGCGGCCGCCCCCCGTTCGCTAGATAAATGTAGTAGAGGTATAAGTAAGCACCAAGAACAATTGGTGCAGTGGTAGTTGGTCGCCCCCCATCCCTCAAGCCCGGGGTTCAAATCTCCTTGGTTGCAATCTTGTACTCCCCATTCATTTTATTTTTTATTGTAATAGGCTTGCTATTCTGTCCAAATCTCCCGTACTCTACTCCCTAGTTCCAAACTTCCAATGCCCCCTAGTCCCCCTACTCAGTACTTTATTTATTTTATTGTTTATTTTTTAGCAATTAATTACTGTTGTCTGCTTGAGTGCTGCTTCTTCGTTCGATGACATTAATTTACCATTTAGCAAAGAAAATTAGCTACCAATTTTTTTACATTGCTCATACTAGTAAAATTGTCTGGTTCAATTTAATTATTTGATTATATTTATCATATAGAGTTTATATATAGGATATATTATTATATGACTAATAACTTTATATGCTTTTACTTGATTCATTTAATAGTTTTAATGATGCATTTTATTTCAAATCAACAACTTTTGAGTTTTGATTCATTAGCTAGGTTTGCTTATCCGATGAACAAACCGATTTATTAAGCCTTTTTCGCCCCCCCGTTCAAAAGTTTCTGGATCCGCCACTGGTACTAGTTAAGTATTTTTTTTATTGTTTCACTCCAATAGAAGAATTCTTAGAAATGGGTACTTGAATGATAGTACTATACATATAAGAATAAATAATTTCATTAAAGTTAGACACTTGACAAATAATTATTGGCCTTAAGAGCTTCTAATGGGTGCTTAAATGATGCTTATATAATAGGCCTATCCAAACGCGGGCCTAGGCTGGGCTAAATTTAATCCCATATGTGCGGGCTGGGCCAGGACATTTGGGCTGAAAATGTTGTCCAAACCCGCCCGTCATTATAGGCCAGGCTGGCCCGTGGACATCCTAGCCTGTTAAAATTCTATCACATGTTTCTACAAAGTTACTACCTCCGTTCGAAAATATCTATCATTTTAGGGTTTGTCTCTAAAATTAAGGAAGTATATGATTTTCCTAAACTATCCTCAATCTTTTGAAGATCTTTTTCCTTTTAGTATATATTTATGTAATTGTTTTTTATTAATAGGGACAATATCGGAAAAATTGTGGTAAAATATGTTAAATGACAAATATTATTGAACAAGAGAATCAAGTTTAAACGACAAATATTTTTGAACGGATCGGATGGAGTACAATTTACAAACCTGCATTCTAAATTGTAATGCATTAATTGTTAAACAAGAGAGAGAGAGATCGGCTCTGCAACTACCAAAGTTGAATAAATGAAGGGGAGTTTGGATGAGAACTAATTAATTTATCAGTCTAATGAATATATTTATTAATATATATTTTTTATAAAATGTTACAAGTCGGGCCGTGGGATGGGCTAAACAGTCAATCCATACCCGGCCTAGATTACATATGGACAGGTCGGACCTGGCCTGTAAGACTTGAACCCTTGTTCAAGCCCATGCACCCTTATTTACGGGTGGGTCGGACTGGCCAATCCACATTTAGACAGGTCTATTATATAAGTACTTCTACGATGTATACTTGACATTTTGGCCTAAAGATCAAATTCTTTTTCCGTCATGATGATGACGGATCACCGACTACTCTCCTCTTTTTTTCTTAATTTATTATTATTTATACATTCTCCATTGATAAGTAAAGATTGGTTTCTACTGGTTATGTTATTAGGGTCAACACAAGTTGGTTGTACATCCTCTACAAGTTGTTGTAACTCAGTCGAGGTTCTTGTTGAGTCAACATCCCTCGCTGTTTGATTTTTTAAAGATCATCCGTCGCGATAATTTAGGTTATTCTTATAACTAAAAGATAGCCTAATTTTAGCTAGTAGCTCCGCAATAAAAAAAAAAAAAAAAGTTCGCAAAATCGTCTCAGCCTTTCCCGATTGTCATATATCCCCTTTACACTTTTTTACAATTTTGACCCTCTTATAATAACAATTGTAATAAAGCTCTCAAATTCATAATACTGGTAGATGTAGATATTTTTTTATGAAAAAAACTTGGTATATGAGAATTGTCGAATTGATATTGGTATTACAGATATTCTCTAGATCGAACCGATTGTTTTGTTCCTATAGAGTTGTCAATGGGTCAAAAAAAGACCAAAATCTTGTTGCATATATGAACATAATTTTTAATACTTTGATTAATATTAATCCACAAAGGTTGACCCAACTACTTCTACGGAAGAGTCACGACAGTACCAGCTAGGTGGAGATTGAAGAACGTACACAGGCCGGTCAACGAACCTTCTCATAATTCAACTTTCTTGGGTTGTTCCAATAAGAATTCAAACCAATCTGCTCGCATATCAAAGACTTGTATTACTAGGTAATAAATATGCTGAGGTAAGTGCTTATGTCATCATATACCTAGTATTAATTTTTCGGGTGCTGACACTTGACCTCTGATATTAGGATAGCAAGAGTGAAAACCAAGTTTTCTTGCTAGACAATCCATTGAGCATCTCCGTGGATAAAGGGGAACCTGACCAAGTATAAATGCACGGTTTCACCACAGCTATAAGAACGCAGAGCACAAGAAACACATCAACAGATAATACCATACATCAACAATTAGTAATCAATGGCGGAGTCTAAGGTGAAGTTGTATGGATTGTGGGGGAGTCCTTTTGTCAAGAGAGTTGAAATCGCGTTGAAACTGAAGGGCGTAGAGTATGAGTATGTTGAGGAGGATCTTGAGAACAAGAGCCCCGACCTCCTTCGCTATAACCCGGTTCACAAGAAGGTTCCGGTGCTAGTCCATGGTAACAAGTCTATTTCCGAGTCGCAGGTGATCATTGAGTACATTGATGAGACTTGGGATTCGGGTACTTGCATTCTTCCCCGAGATCCCTACCAAAGAGCCTTGGCTCGTTTCTGGGCTAGATTCATCGATGATAAGGTTACCGAAACCTCTCCTTTTTTTTTTCTTATCAAAATTTAGATATATTATTGTATATAAGCATATATATAAGTGTAGCACATACATCAAGTGACATTCTATCAT
Organism: Polygonum maritimum; assembly: GCA_963924305.1. Lineage (NCBI taxonomy): Eukaryota > Viridiplantae > Streptophyta > Magnoliopsida > Caryophyllales > Polygonaceae > Polygonum > Polygonum maritimum. The sequence continues at coordinate 13,136,413 of OZ002737.1, read as the reverse complement.
AAAATCAATTGACAATAAAAATTAACGAAATCATCTCTTACATGTGCAGCTAATGCCATCGTTCTTCAAGCTCTTCTGGCTAGAAGAACAGCAGGCGATGGAAGAGGCATTGGAAAACATGAAGATTTTGGACAAGGAGTTGGAGGGAAAGAGGTTCTTTGGAGGGGACAACATCGGTTTCGTGGATATCGTGGCCGTTTTCATAGGATACTGGTTGAGTATAGTGGAAGAAGCAATTGGCAAGGTTGTGGTAACCGAGGAAGCTTTTCCGTCGGTGTGGAAATGGAAGAATGAGTTTGTCGAGTGTCCGGTGGTTAAGGAGACTCTGCCTCCAAGAGACAAGCTTAGTGCCTTTCTTAAAGCACGTATTGAATTTATGAGGGGCCTTGCATCCAAGTGAAAACCATATCCACATTACCACTTTGTTTGATACAATAAATCAAGTTTCCTTTATGTAATCACTAATCAATCATCTAAAATTCAATAAATTAAGAGCCAAACTAGCAATTGGATGTTAAACCCTAGTATTGTAATATTTTTTTTTGAGCAATAGTATTGTAATTTTCGAACATATGGTCTGCAATTTAATTCTAAATCTGAAATGGTTATATATTTTGTAGGACGTCTCGACTTAGAGCACGAGTATTTTGCTCAGCCTACAAGATAAGCATATGATAAAATATGACTCAAAACATGGCGACCTTCAAAACCAGAAACATAGTACAAGGCCACTCACACGATCAAAAAAGGGCAAAAAATATATTATCAAATAGAAATCTTTATAAATTAAATGATGTATCATTTTTATAACATTGATTTATAGTTATTGAAAATATTGAATCTATCAATATATTAGACCATTTAATTGGATTGTTTCAATCAATTGGAGTTCAATTATTTGAAGTTTGGTTGATTATGAGGTCAACTCAATTGGAGTTCAATTATTTAAATTGGGTCGAGTTAAAGAAAATTTTTGTGCGAGGTTGGCTTGATTAACGCATCAATAGTGTTATTTTATTTGTTTTTGCATTTATTATTAAATTACAATAAATTATTAAATAATAATATAAGTATGAAAATCGAAAATAAAATATTTTAAAATTACAATTATATTAATAAAATTTATCAAAAGAAAAAATTATATTAATAAAAATACATTATAGGTCAAAGCTTCATACTCGAATTTATAGGATATATCGAGTCAAAACATGTTTAGATTAAAATTCAATCTCGAATGAGTCAAGTTAGTTATATATTCACGCATTATCCATTTATAACTGATTATTATACAGGTACGATGATATTGATATCGATGCTTGATTCTTTGACATCGATCCAAAAATAATAATACTCTTGGCAACAAACAACACACTGATTTTTTTTTTAAACAAAAGAAAGTCCTAACTAAATTCGAACTCTCTGATATTTATATTCCTGGTCGACGGTATCAAAATAGCTAGAAAGATTGAGGAAACGATCTAGCCATGAGAAGCCATGGAAACTCTAGATCAAAACTCACGTTCAACCAGAGAGAAATTGTTCTGTTACAATGAGCTTACCCAAAATAACAACCCGAGAAAGCTATTTAAGCTAGCAGACTTATTACACAAATGACCCCAAAGTTATTACAATTATCAAAATATAACCCTGCTCAATACCCCCTCCTCAAGTTGGAATTGGTGGTGCAACAACCAATCCCAACTTGAAAGCAAGAAACTTGTGTTGGTCTTCTCCTAAAGCTTTTGTCAATATGTCTGCTAACTGAAGATGACTCCTAATCTAAGATGTCTTGAGAAAACCTGTTGTGATCCGTTCTCTAACATAGTGACAATCAATGTTGATGTGCTTAGTTCTCTCGTGAAACACTGGATTTGAAGCAATGTGTTGAGCTGCACGACTGTCACAGTGGAGCACAATAGGAAGAGGAACTTGCACAGAAAGATCTTGCAAAATTCCATGTATCCAAACTACCTCACTTGAAGTTGCTGACATACTTCTATACTCAGATTCTGCACTAGATTTAGACACTGTCTTTTGCTTTTTAGTTTTCCATGAAACCAAATTCTTTCCAAGAAAAACACAATATCCACTAACAGATCGAGCTGAAAATTTGCAAGCAGCCCAGTCTGCATCACTATAGCTAGATAACACCAAATCTGTTTTAGCTGAATAGAAAAGACCCCAATTAAGAGTATGCTTTAAGTACCTGACCACATGAAGCGCAACTTGTAGATGAGGTTCTCTTGGACAACCAACAAACTGACTTAAATGCTGAATGGAGTAAGTCAAGTCAGGCCTTGTGATATTCAGATAAAGAAGCCTGCCAATCAACCTTCTATAAACTTCAGGATCTTTCAAAATCACTCCCTGATCAGTGGACAAACCAAGTCCTCTTGGAAGAGGAAACACAGCTTCTTTACAATCCAACATTCCAGCATCTTTAATAATATCAAGTGCATATTTTCTCTGGTTTATGACAATACCTTTAGTAGATCTAGCAACTTCAATTCCAAGGAAAAAACGAACCAATCCAAGATCTTTGATAGTAAAAGCAGCATCTAATCCAGACTTTGTTTGCAAAATTGTCTCAACATCATCACCAGACAACAACAAATCATGTACATATACAAGAGCTATAGCAATTTTATCTCCAGAATGCTTCACAAATATAGAATAATCCTGTTTAGACTGCTCATATCCCATCTTAAACAAGAAATTACTAAGCATATTCCACTGTCTGGAGGCTTGCTTTAAACCATAAAGAGACTTTTTGAGATGACAAACCTGCCCTTTCTTTGCTTTAGTATACCCCTGAGGTGGTACCATATACACTTCCTCCTCTAAGTGCCCATGCAAAAATGCATTATTTATATCAAGCTGATGAATATCCCAGTGTTTAACAGTAGCTAAAGCAAGCAAAATTCTCACAGATGTCAACTTGGCAACAGGTGAAAAAGTAAATTTATAGTCTTTATCTTTCACCTGAGTATATCCTTTAGCTACCAATCTTGCTTTGTAACGTTCTACAGTTCCATCTGGCTTAAACTTAGTCTTGAACACCCACTTTGAACCTATAGCAGTCTTCCCTGGTGGCAATTGTATGAGCTCCCAAGTCTGATTCAATTCCAAAGCATCAATCTCCTTAGTCATGGCTTCTTCCCAACAACTAACACCTTTAGCTTGCTTGTAACTAGATGGTTCTGGAGTGGAACACATATTGCTAAAAGAAACCACAAAGTCATCAGAGTACTCAGACAAATCAAATAGTTTTGTGACTTGAAAACCACAAACATAATCTTTCAACCTAGTAGGAGGCTGCCGTGGCCTATCTGAATGCCTTATAACAGGGACAATAGGAACCTCTATAGGAACCTCTTGTGCTTGAACAACTTGATTCTGATCAACACTACCCTGAGCAACATGATCTTGAATATCACTATTCTGAACAACCTGATCCGGAGCAACAATTGGCTGGCTCTGAGCAACAGTAGGAGGCTGAACATCCATATCATCACTATGAGCAGGATTCACTAAAGGCAAATCAACTATATCTGTCACAAATTCAGACTGCATTGTAAAGGGAAACACATCCTCTTTGAAAATAACATCTCTAGTAATAAAGAAGTACTTAGATTCCAAATCATACAGCTTATAACCTTTCTGTCCAGCAGGATAACCCATAAACACACATCTCCTGGATTTAGCCTCAAATTTATCCTTTGTGTGTGTACTTGGCTTACCAAAACATAAGCAACCAAGAACCCTCAAATGATCATAAGATGCTATTTTCTGGAACAAAGATTCAAAAGGAATTTTCCAGCTCAAAACAAAACTAGGAAGCAAATTAATAACATGAACTGCAGCTAAAACACATTCTCCCCAAAATCTTTTTGGCAAACCAGCATGAATCCTCATAGCACGAGCAGTCTCAATTATGTGCCTATGTTTTCTCTCAACACGCCCATTTTGTTGAGGATTTCCTGGAACACTAGTCTGATGAACAATTCCTTTAGCATCAAAAAACTCCTTACAACCTCTTTGCACAAATTCAGCACCATTGTCACTCCTTATGACTTTCACAGTAGTACCAAACTGAGTTTGAACATAATTCAAGAATGAAATCAAAATATCCTTAACCTGTGTCTTATACTGAAATAGGTAAATCCAGGTATACCTTGTGCAGTCATCAACAATAGTGACAAAGTAGTGTGCACCAGAAGTACTAGACACATGATATGGCCCCCAAACATCCAGATGTATCAAGTCAAAGGAATTGATAGCCAAAGAAGTACTTTTATTGAAAGGAAGTTTACATTGTTTAGCAATAATGCAACTTTCACAAAAGAAATCAGACATTGCTCCAGAAAATAAGTCTGGCATATGTTGCATTTTGCTATGTGAACAATGACCAAGTCTATTATGAAACAAACTAACATCCCTTCCTATCTTACAAGCCTTATGAGAATCAAGCAAAACAGTATCTTTAACTCCACATCTATCCTTCTCTAACTGCAACAGAAACAACCCTCCTGATCTCTGCCCTTGAAGCACCACCTCTCTAGTGATAGGGTCCTGAAACCAGATTCTGTCAGCATCTATATGACCCAACAAACCATTATCATCGAGTAACTTTGTAACAGAGAGCAAATTATGCTTAAAACCCTCTATCAACAACACATCATGCAACTGCAACTTATCACTAACTCTGACTGAACCAGTAAACTCAACCACCTTGATACTACCATCTGGCAAACAAACTTTAACAGGTTTCTGCAATCTGCTCTTAACTATCAACTTACTGGAATCAAAAATCATGTGATCGGTCGCTCCAGCATCAATTATCCACATATCAACACTTGTACAAACTGTAGCAGCAATAACAGATAAACTCATAGAATCATCAGAACTCATACCTGAAAACTTGACTTCTTTGGAACTTGATGCACCAGTGTTACTTGCCATATTGATAGCATGTTTTCCAGTGCTGGTACTAGCTCCTTTCCCTTTGAACATTCGAGCCATTTCTTGACACATAGCAGCTACTACCTTAGGATCAAAGTTGGAATCCTTACCATCTTCACCACCATCAAAAGGAGTGTCAAACTCAGTCTCAACAGCATTAGCCCTTCTATCATTGCCTCTTCTTGAAGGTCTATCATTGAACTTCCAATTGTCTGGATACCCTATGATCTTGTAGCACCTTTCTTTTGAATGACCAGGCACCTGACAATGCTCACATTTCTTGTCATATCGACCCTCAAACCTATCTTTGTCTCTTCTGAAATTATCCCTCTGACCATAGCCATCTCTAGGAGACAAACCTCTACGCTGCATCTCTTCTTTACTCAAGAAATACTTTCCAAATTGTTGTTGATCTCTTCCTGACATGCTATTGACAGACATAGCATTACTATCACCTTTGAAATCCATAGAGCTAAGGACTGACTTCTGTTTTTCAGCTTGCTGAACTAAAGCATACGCTCTATTCAGATTTGGCAATGGATCCATGGCAATAATGCTACCACGAATTCCATCAAACTCAGCATTTAAACCCATCAAGAAATCAATCATCTTGTCATGCTCTTCCTGTTCTTGCTTTCTAACAACATAATCACACGCACAATGTGTCCAGATCCCACAATCACAATCAACTACAGCCCTAACAGCTTTAAGTTCCTCCCATAGCTTCTTTAACTTGCTGTAATACTCACTGACAGCCATTGAACCCTGCTCAAAAGTAGCAAGAGTTCTCTTCAATTGATACAATAAGGGACCATTTGCCTGTCCGAATCGCTCAGTTAACTCAACCCAAAGCTGATGAGAAGAATCAACATAGATGAATGTCTCTGAAATCTTGCCATCCATGGAGTTCAATAACCAACATCTTACCATATGATCAGCCCTTATCCATCTAGCGCAATCACTTGTTCCCAGCGGCGGCCTTCTGCAAGAACCATCAATAAACCCGATCTTGATCTTCGCACCAAGCGCCAGCTTTACATTCCGACTCCAACTCAAGAAATTCGTGCCATCAAATTTCTGTGGAACTAATTGCGTCCCTGGCTGATCTGAATTTGAAAGAGCTAATGGATCATTGGAAGCTAAACTGGAATTACCTGAATTCGGCTCACTTGATCTCCTCTGAACAAAATTTGATCGATGTCTGTGTCTTCGAGTAGAATCAGTGCGCCTCCTTCTTCTTCCATGATCTCCACCATCATTCCTCTGAACAGAATCGTCGTCGGACGGATCTGAATGACTCGACATGTCTTGATTGAACAAGAATTCTCACAAAATCAACAAGAACGCTCAAATTGAACAAGAACGGAAAACGCTCAGCAAAGGAAATCTCTCAAAAAACGCTAGAAAATTGAACAGAATCGCGTCTGCTCTGATACCATATCAAAATAGCTAGAAAGATTGAGGAAACGATCTAGCCATGAGAAGCCATGGAAACTCTAGATCAAAACTCACATTCAACCAGAGAGAAATTGTTCTGTTACAATGAGCTTACCCAAAATAACAACCCGAGAAAGCTATTTAAGCTAGCAGACTTATTACACAAATGACCCCAAAGTTATTACAATTATCAAAATATAACCCTGCTCAATAGACGGACAACAAGAAATTGCAAGGCGGCAATCTGGTCATATCAAAGACGTAATTAAAATTAGTAGAAATGCTGATTGCTGAGGTAAGTGCTTATGGCATCATATACTTGCTCTCAATTTTTTTCGTGAGTAGAGGGAAATTCGACCCCTTATAAATCCACTACTTGAACGGGAAGAAGCAAAGAACTCGCACTTATGAATTAAGAAACACATCAAGAGATAATAAGATCGATCACACATCGGTTGGTATAATCAATGGAGGGAAACAAGGTGAAGTTATATGGAGTGTGGGCGAGTCCTTTCAGCAAGAGAGTTGAAATCGCCTTGAAAATGAAGGGCGTAGAATATGAGTACGTTGAAGAGGACATTCAGAACAAGAGCCCAAACCTCCTTCGCTACAATCCGGTTCATAAGAAGGTTCCGGTGTTGGTCCATGGTAACAAGTCCATTGTCGAGTCACTTGTGATCCTTGAGTACATTGATGAGACCTGGGATTCGGGGACTCGCATTCTTCCTCGAGATCCCTACCAAAGAGCCTTGTGTCGTTTTTGGGCCAGATTCATCGAAGATAAGGTACGTTGTCTATTTCTCCTATAAATCTATAATGTATGTGATCGTAATTATAACAAACAAAATACCAGATCATTCACATATTGTTGAGTCGTGTTCACTTGTACATGCACAAGCCCTAGCTAGAAGAATTACTAGCTGGTTTTGATATTTTAGGCTTCAACATTGGTCATATATATCTTTCAAAGTTGGAAGCCATTCTCTAACGTTTATGTCAACAATTCAACATCGTGCCCTAATAAAAGAATCAATTGTCTTGTGTATGTGGCTATGTGCAGCTAATGCCGTCAATCTTCAGGGCATTTTGGGTAGGAGACGAGCATGCAACGGAAGAGGCACTGCAAAACATGAAGATTTTCGACAAGGAATTGGAAGGAAAGAGGTTCTTCGGAGGGGACAAGATCGGTTTTGTGGATATTGTAGCCATCTTCATAGGATACTGGTTGGGTAGGGTGGTGGAAGCAATAGGCACGGTTGTGATAACCGAGGAAGCTTTTCCGTCGGTGTGGAAATGGAAGGATGAGTTTGTCGGGTGTCCGGTGGTCAAAGAGTCTCTACCTCCGAGAGATGAGCTCGGTGCCTACCTCAAAGCTCGGATTGAAACTACGAGGGCCCTTGCATCCAAGTGAAAACCATATCCATATATAGTAAGACTTTGTTTGATGCAATAAATCAAGTGTCCTTTATATTAATCAATCATCCAAAAACTGATAGATTAAGACTCAAACTAGCAATTGTACGTTACACCCTAGTACTGTAACTTGGGTATGGAAACACAATTTGATGTGGGCTTGGTTTAACAGGCGACTCACATGATTAAATGTATAAATGCCGATTTTGAGACTTGATTGGATACTAATACTAAAGGGCTAAGTTACCTTTGTCAGATCAAACCCACGTGAAAGCATGCACCTTATAGCAATGTTACTTAACTTCGATCTACTACTACTATAAAAACTGAAAGGTTAACTTCATCTACAAACTAAGTACCTCTACCCATGCCTAATAATATCGATCAATCAAACCTTCTTTCCTTCCCACCCAAGTCTCCCCACAAAAGACTTTAGCTTAGCTTGCACTATATATATGTAGCTTCATTTGGTTAATTAGTCATATACATGTATGAAACATAACGGAGAATGGAGCACTACCACATCCACAATTGGGGGCCGGTGTTGGTTGCGACGGTGTTGTTCATGCTGCTGACCCCGGGGCTGCTGTTCCAGCTCCCCGGGGGTCGTCGTTGCATAGAGTTCGGGTCTCTCAAGACGAGCGTCCCCTCCATCCTCATCCACACCCTCCTCTACTTCGCCCTTCTTTGTGCCTTCCTAATCGCCGTCGGAGTACACGTCTACGCCGGCTAATTAGAATTGCAATTGCAAGCTTTGTTGGGGGCTTGCATATGGTTTTCCTACTACGTTGTTAATGTTTTGCCGTGTTGCTCTTAAGACTGAGTCTATAGCTTGATCGATCCATTTGTACCAACGTAATGCTTTTTAGTGTTTACCTAATTGGAAATCATCAAATTTAATCTAGAGTTTGTTGATTTCTTGTGGACATTAATTGTAGTCGCTTTTTAGTTTATACATTCAACTTTTCTAAGGTTATAGGTTTTGAGTATTGTAGGCGAAAGGAATAGGTTAATTCGATCGATTTTGTGGTTTATTGGTTTGTTTTTTTTTGGTCAAAGTGGTTTATTGGTTTGTTTTGATGTGGTATTCGATCCTATGGTCGACTCTTCTAACAGACTCTTTGTTGTAGAAAAGGACACAACAATATTTGCTCCTCTTCGATTACGTGGTTCACGACTCTATTTTTGAATGAAATGTTAGGTGCATAATTGTGGACTAAATCCCAGGATTACCATCCAAATCAAAAGAAAATGTAGAGCATATCATATATTCTGTATTTGTTTTACTGTGCACGTTAGCTTAGTTAGCTTGGAGCGCAGGTTAGTTAGTTAGTCAGCTAGCTATAAATAGAAACTCCTTTTGTAGCTTTCAGTTGAGTTGAATGAAAAACTTCCCGAAGCTTCTTTGTCTCTCTCAACACATCAATGGCGATTTAGCTGATTTCAACTCAATCACAATATTTGATATGGTATCAGAGCTCGAACTGATTAGTTCGTTTTGATCTGTTGCTGATCATCTTGATTGGAGCTTAGGATCTCGATCGAAGCTCGTTTCTCGTTCTCGATTCCTCCATTGTTGCCGATCTAGGTTTTCTCTGTTTTTGTCAAACTGAAGACATTTCACTCAACTGATTTTGACTTCTCTTCTGAGAGCTCAGCTCAGAGACAAATGAGGAGAAGGAATTCTGGTGAACTTGATGATACAGCTGCTAGTGGAGATGGATCGAAGAATGCCTCGCAAACTGCAGGTAATTATTCCGATCCACTCTTCCTTTCAAATTCAGATCATCCAGGCAATGCTATAGTTGTGCTTCGATTCAATGACACAAATTTCCATAGCTGGAGCAAATCGATCAAAATTGCGCTTGGATCTAAGATGAAATTAGGTTTTATAACTGGAGGAACTAAGAAACCTGATGAGGATCATGAAGATTATGCACGATGGAAAAGATGCGACTGTATGGTGTTGAGCTGGATTCTCAACTCCATGACGCATGAAATTGCTGAACATTTTGTTTATGCTCAGTCAGCTAAAGAACTGTGGGACGAAATTGTGGAACGATTTGAGGAATCTAGTGCTCCTTTGTTGTTTCAATTGCAGAAGGAATTGAGTCAGATTCGACAAGATAATCTGTGTGCTGCTGCTTATTACGGCAAGCTTAAGCGTGTTTGGGAAGAAATTCTCATGATAGAAGGCATGCCTGTTTGTTCATGTGGTGCTTTAGACAAGTGTACTTGTGTTATTCTTAAGAGGATTCATGAGCGTGATCAGACTACTAAGATCATGCAGTTCTTAATGGGACTCTCTGATGCTTATGAGACTACAAGAAGTTCCATTCTAGCTATGGATCCTTTGCCTACTTTGAATCGAGCTTTTCAAATGGTGCAAAGGATTGAAAAACAAAAAGAGATTACTGGAGCTCTTAATCCTGAAAGGAATGCCTTGGCTGCTAATTGACAAGGTAACAGGAGCTTCTCAAATTCTTCCAAAGGCAATGGTTCTAACACTGGTTATTCTGGTGGAGGACAAACTAGTGGAGGACAAACTGGTGGAGGCCTTAGGATTGGAGGCAATGCTCCTGCTAATTTTGGAAACAAGGATTCAGGTTATGGACAGAATTCCAATGCTGGAAATGGAGGTAATTTCAGTGGAAACAGGAAGGATTCAAGGAATGGTAAAAGGCCAAGAGATGATAGATTTTGTGATCATTGTCGTGAGCGTGGTCACATTAAGGAATCCTGCTTCAAGCTTATAGGATATCCTGATTGGTGGAGAGGTTCTAAGGAACAGGACAGTGACAGAATGGTTGCAAATGTTAAGCAAAAGGAGTCTATGGATGAGTCTCCTTTTGATAATAGGAATGATGAGAAGCCTGATTCTTCTCTAGTCAATGCTGTGTTTACTGAGGTCTTGAAGATGATGAGGAACAGGAATGGAGGAGAAGGCAGCTCATCAGGTGCAGGGCCATTTGGTTCTATCAACTTTGCAGGTAAATTGAGCACTCTTCTAAATGTTACAAATAATAGTCATCTTGATCAGACATGGATTGTTGATTCAGGGGCAACAGACCATATTTCTTTCAATCAGGCCTTATTCTCAGATATGAGAGCCTTGTCTAAGCCTATTTTGATTGGCTTACCTGATGGTTCAGTTCAGAAAGTGGAGTTTGTTGGATCTATTTCACTGTCTGCTAATTTGAAACTCAATGATGTTTTCTATTTGCCAACATTTCGTCATAATTTGTTGTCAGTACCAAAGCTGCTCTGTGATCAACAGCTAGTTTTTGTGTTTCTTGCTCATGAATTTTTCTTACAGGACCATTCAACTAAAGCTGTGTTGGCAAAGGGAATTAAAGACAGAGGTTTATACAGATTGCAGATTGATGATAGCAAGTTAGCCTCTGGTCACTCTTTTGTTAATGCAAATCATCTTTTAAATACTTTAGCAGATTATAATAAGGATGCTACTTTGCATTCAGTTTGTAAGGTGCATGAAGATATTATTTTGATGCATGCACGACTTGGTCATGCTTCTATTTCTAAGCTCAGACATATGAGTGATTGTGGTTGTTCTCACACTGCTTCTTTTGATTGTGTTGCTTGTGATATGTCCAAACATCATAAATTGCCATTTCAACCTAGTCATTCTCATGCTAAATGTTTGTTTGATCTAGTTCATATGGATCTTTGGGGACCATATAGGACACCATCTTTGTGTGGAGCTAAGTACTTCCTCACTGTTTTGGATGATTGTTCTAGAAATACTTGGACATTTCTCATTAATAGCAAGGAACAAGTTGGCAGGCTTATTGCTGATTTTTTGGCATATGTTGAGAACCAGTTTAGTACTACAGTTAAGGTTCTTAGAACTGATAATGGGACAGAGTTCATCAATTCTTTTGTGAGAGATTTGCTTGCACAAAAAGGAATTGTTCATGAGAGATCTGTTCCTAGTGTTCCTGAGCAAAATGGGCGTGTTGAACGCAAGCATAGGCATCTTTTAGAGACTGCTAGAACAATGAGGCTTCATGCTTCTCTGCCTATTTCTTTTTGGGGTGAGTGTATATTAACAGCTACTCACCTCATTAACCTTCTTCCTTCCTCTGTGTTGCATTGGCACACTCCTTATGAGATTTTGTATCATAAGCAGCCATCTTATGAGCATCTCAGGGTTATTGGTTGTCAATGTTTTGCTTTAATTCCTAAAAGCCAGAGACACAAGTTTGATGCTACAGCTCAAGAATGTGTTCTCCTTGGTTATCCTCCTGGTCAAAAGGCTTATAAAGTCTATCATATTGCTTCCAAGAAGGTGTATGTTAGTCGCCATGTTAAGTTCAAAGAACATATATTTCCTTTCAAACAGCAGGCTACTTCAGTTTCTGCTTCTTCTGATGAATATGTTCATGTTCCTTTTCAATGTCATGATGATGATGATGATGTTTTGATGAATCATCCTTCTATTTCTGCTTCCAATCTTCCTTCTTCCACTGCACCTTTTTCTCCTGTGGCACAGTCCAATGTTCCTTCCACAGAGCCTGTAGATTCTCTTGTTGTTTCAGACAGTGATGTTGCTTCCTTGCCTATTTCTGGTGAATCAAATTCTCCTTCTTCTGTGGTTCCTGCTGCTACTGTTAGGCCTACTCGACAGATCAAGCCTCCAGCAAGATTGCAGGACTTTGTTTGCTCAAATTTGCCAACTCGCAGATCACAACCCAGAAGTTCTTTATCACAAGTCTTTCATGTTCAAGACTTGCAACATTATTCAGCAGATTATGTGCATTCCTTTTTCAATGTCCTTTCCATTCCTGAGCCTACTTCTTATAAGGAGGCCTCTAAGCATCCTGAATGGATTGATGCTATGAACAAGGAGCTTCATGCACTAGAACTCAATCATACTTGGGAGATGACTACTTTGCCTCCTGGTAAGCATGTTATTGGTTCTAAGTGGGTTTATAAGGTTAAATACAGACCTAATGGTGAAGTGGAACGTTATAAGGAAAGGTTAGTTGCTAAGGGTTTCACTCAAGTTAAAGATAAAGATTATAAAGCTACTTTTTCTCCTGTTGCTAAGTTTTCAACAATAAGAGTGTTGCTTGCTTTAGCTTCTGCAAAATCTTGGCCTCTGCATCAATTGGATATCAACAATGCATTTTTGCATGGATATCTTGATGAAGAGGTGTATATGCAGCCTCCCTTAGGATATTCTGGTGCTTTGCCTGGTCAAGTCTGTAGATTGAAGAGATCTCTTTATGGTTTGAAGCAAGCTAGTAGACAGTGGAATGTTGAGCTGACCAAACATCTTCTTTCTCTTGGTTTTGTTCAGTCTAAATCTGATTACTCTTTATTCATCAAACGTGAGGCTTCTTCCATTACTGTTGCACTCACTTATGTTGATGATCTCTTGCTGTCTGGTGATAATCCTGAGGTTATTGCTGCTACAAAAGCTTCATTAGACCAAGCTTTTACTATCAAAGACCTTGGCTTTGCTCGTTATTTCTTAGGCATGGAAATCTCAAGGTCTGATTCAGGTCTTTTGCTCAATCAGAGGAAGTATGTTGTGGATCTCTTGACTGACACAAACATGCTTAATTGTAAGCCATCAGCCTTCCCTATGCAGAGAGGTCTTCATCTTTCTCTTGATGTTGGCCAACCTCTTCCTGACCTTGAGGTTTATAGGAGGCTTGTAGGTAAGCTTTTATATCTGACTTTATCTAGGCCTGATATTGCTTATTCAGTGCAACAACTTAGTCAGTTTCTTGCTACTCCTCGTGAACCTCACATGAAGGCTGCTCTTTATTTGCTGCGCTACCTTAAAGGCACCCTGCATTGTGCTCTCTTTTATCCTTCTAATACAGCTCTTAAGCTCATGGCTTATAGTGATGCAGACTGGGGTAGTTGTCCTTTCTCTAGGCGTTCATTGACAGGATATTGCATTTTTCTTGGTGATGCCCTGGTTTCTTGGAAAACTAAGAAACAGAAAACTGTTTCTAAGTCTAGTGCAGAGAGTGAATATCGTAGTATGTCATCTACTGCTAGTGAATTGGTCTGGATTGCTGGATTGTTGGCTGATTTTGGTGTTCAAGTGCCTCTGCCTATCACTCTTTGTTGTGATAATAAAGCTGCACAGCATTTGGCTGCAAACCCTGTATTTCATGAGAGGACCAAGCATTTGGATCTAGACTGTCATTTTGTGCGTGACATGGTCACCAAAGGGTTCATTTCCACTCTTCATGTGTCTTCTCAGATGCAATTAGCTGACATTTTGACTAAGCCTTTAGGTGCACATCAGCATCTGTTTTTGTCTCGCAAGCTTGGCCTTGTTTTTGATCCAACAAGTCAAGCTTGAGGGGGGGATGTGGAGCATATCATATATTCTGTATTTGTTTTACTGTGCACGTTAGCTTAGTTAGCTTGGAGCGCAGGTTAGTTAGTTAGTCAGCTAGCTATAAATAGAAACTCCTTTTGTAGCTTTCAGTTGAGTTGAATGAAAAACTTCCCGAAACTTCTTTGTCTCTCTCAACACATCAATGGCGATTTAGCTGATTTCAACTCAATCACAATATTTGATAGAAAAGGACACAACAAAAATCCACACACCAACGCACACTTGTCCATGAGCTTTGTGTCATCCTTCCTTCCGTATTCAACGGGACAATGTGCACAGCAGAGAATCTACACTGCGTAAAAAGTAAAATACTGAACAAGAAGTCAGTAAATCGTAACTAACCTGAATGAATCATGCGATTACGCTCATCAAATCAGATCGAGGACAAAACTGTAAATTCCTATCAAGATTTGTTTATATACCTACAGTGTCACTTTCTGTACGGCCGTAACTTTTTCCGAATCAAAACTCGTCTTCCCTTCTTCTCTCTCTCTCTCACTCAGTTCATCATCCCCTTTGCTCCTTCCTTCCCCGTCGTGTCGCCGAAGAATTGGAAATGGCCGGCGACACTCTCGCAGAGCTTCGATCTCTCATGGCTTCTCACTCTCCCGCTCTCGATGCCTTGGTTGTTCCTTCCGAAGATTACCATCAGGTCTTTCCTTCTCCCTACCTATTGCGATTTTCCATCGCGCAAACAGCTTTGAAACTCTCGCTATGCTATGATAATCGATACTTTCGTGATTATGAATTCAGTTCGTGATTTTGCTCTGCAGAGTGAATACGTCTCCGAGCGGGACAAGAGGCGCCAATTTGTTTCTGGATTCACGGGAAGTGCTGGTCAGCTCTCTTCTTTCCAGTAATTATGATGATAGG
Source organism: Polygonum maritimum (assembly GCA_963924305.1). NCBI lineage: Eukaryota > Viridiplantae > Streptophyta > Magnoliopsida > Caryophyllales > Polygonaceae > Polygonum > Polygonum maritimum. The sequence goes on along the minus strand of OZ002737.1, from coordinate 13,121,343 downwards.
GCAGAATACGATCAATTGATTTTTGTTTTGATCTTCCAATCTTCTGTGCTGTGTTCTTAAATAATCTGTGTAATGCTCCGATTTGGACGAGTAACTCGATACCTGGATTGAGATATTGTGTGACTTCAAAAAATTAAGTAGTTTCGGCTGTAATTAGGAGCCTTGTGGTTTGGATAGTGTATACCTATGTGTTTAATCTGTTTTTGAAGTGGATCTTAAGCATTGGCTTTGGAATTAGGTCTGGCTCTCATCACCATGAATGAAGCACGACTTTGGACAGATGGAAGGTACTTCTTGCAGGCAGAGAAACAGCTGACTCATGATTGGCAGCTCATGCGCATGGGAGAAGATCCTGCAGTGGAGATCTGGATGGCAGATGTGAGTTTCTTTTTGTTTTTCATCATTGTCTTTCTATCTCCCTGGCCCCAGGTTCTACTTGTCAGTTGAAATGTTTTCTGACTGAGGGATGTACTTTGGATTGTTTCCTACCTATGATTCGGTTGCTACTTAAGTCAATGTAGCCCGAATTAAAGATGGATTTCTATAAAAAGATCGGGTTTGTGCCATTCTGGATCTAATCTCTGATTGTCACCTTAGAGAATGTTCTTGGGAGATGTTGATTAATACAAGATTATAGTGCCTGATGAGATATTAATTGTTAGATCTTGCACCTAACTTTTGTTCTGCACTCCAGAATTTACCAGAAGCTGCAGCAGTAGGTGTTGATACATGGTGTGTATCTGTAGACACTGCCCACAGATGGGAGCGTGCATTTTCTGGAAAGCAACAGAAAATAGTACCAACATCAACGAACCTGGTGGATGAAGTCTGGAAAGGTAGGCCACCAGCACAGATCAATCCTGTCATCCCACAAACAGTAGAGTTTACTGGAAGCAGTGCTTCGGAGAAGTTGAGAATTTTGAGAGGAAAGCTTGCACAACAAAAAGCACGTGGCATTATCATCACAGCACTAGATGAGGTAGGATATCTTCTCCTATTTTATGGCCATCTGTTACCTTATAAATATTTTTTTTTGGTCGAGTTCTGCTACCTTATATTGCTTACAGAAGAAGCCCATTTATGCATGTTTTCTTATATCGCATGCCATGTGCAGGTTGCTTGGCTGTACAATATACGCGGCAGTGATGTCCCGTACTGTCCAGTTGTCCATGCCTTTGGAATAGTTACACCAGAGGCAGCTTTCTTATATGTGGATAAGAGGAAATTGTCTAATGAGGTCTGTCTTTATTTCATCTGTGGCTTGAAGTGATGATCTTTTGTTATTGTGGTGCTTGGAAAAACTAGTTAGAACTAAAGCATATAATCCTCTGCTATCAATTGGTTTTAAATGCATCATCCGGTTTGCAGATATGTAGTAACTGACAACTGCTATTTGCTTCCTCGTATGATCACCTCTCATTAACACAAAGGTAACCTCTGGATTAATGGGATTTTGTTTATCAGGTACAGGCATACTTAAAAGACTCTGGAATTGAAGCTCGGGATTATCAGGCAGTGGCCTCAGATGTGCTCTTACTTGCCTCCAATAAACTTGTATTTTCCTCTGATAATGGAGCTGCAACTGATATGCTGTGTGAGCCTGGCTTGCAATCAAATGGTACAGAGGGAGTACAAGGATCTAACCTCATATGGGCAGATCCTGGTGCATGCTGCTATGCTTTATATTCTAAATTGAGTTCTGACCAGGTTCTCTTACAGCAGTCTCCTTTGGCCCTTGCAAAAGCTTTGAAGGTGATTTGCTTGTTTTTCTTCCGTATATATAGATCCTGGACAAAGTTATATTTTATTATGGCACTTTTCCTTGCTACCATGATTCAAAAAGTTCAGCTCCAAATATCAATTCTTATTGCTTGGTACTACAAAGACAATTTGAAGAGTTTAAGTGATTCATTTGGCAAGTCACTGATCAATGATACACAATGCCTACTTTAAAAATAGAATGATGTTAAGTTGGAATATACGTGTCCACTGTCCATTGAGGAATTTATTCATTAATTATGTTGCATCAGGTTATCATTCTTTCCATGTGCAAGTATCCTTTCCTACTGTCAAAAGGAAATAAGTATAGAATTTACAAAAAAGACGAGAAGCAATTTCTTAAAACAATATTGAGACAGCAGAAAAAGAAATATAGGTTCGATGTACTGAAAAAAGGACTGACTAATAAGTAATTCATAATTTGGAGTGGGGTTCTATAACATTTGGGGTGGGGTTCTATAACATTGCAAATATTCGAGATCAATCAATGTTATCATGTTTTTCACTCGATTTTGTGATATCAATCATGGAAACATGGTTTTGTGACTTCTTACATTCCATTAAAACTATGGTGTGTATTTTGTAAAAAGAGTTATTGCTGACTGTCACTATGAATCATTTGCATTACAAGAAGTATGTTGATTGTTGAACATCTACATCCCATTCGGAAGTGTTTGAAAGCATATGCCTGGTAACCATATAATATAGTTTCTTAAATTTGAAGATGTAAATGTTTGCTTATGTAAGAAAAGAGTATAGGAGGATGGCAAGTATTGTTTGAAAGAAAGATATAAATCATGAGCTTTCTGCAATAATTAGTGTCAGAAACTGAATGGAAGCATGCGTTTTATACTGAAGTTCAACCACCACTTGCTAATTTCTTTATTAAAATCTTTAGAATCCTGTCGAGATGGAAGGTTTAAAGCAATGCCACATTCGAGATGGTGCAGCAGTTGTACAGTTCCTTGTTTGGCTTGATAATCAGGTAAACATAATATGCTGTACTGTACGGTGTTTATAGTCTAATATCTCACTTTACATGTCCAGAAACCATAAAAATGGTGTAAATTTGTGAAGAAAGTAGCTTGCAAAATAGTTCATCTTACCTGTAGCACAAATTCAGCGGATTTGACATGACATTTCTTAATTGTTGCATAGTCTGAACTCTTAGTCATTTAATACATCATCTTGAAAACTTCAATGGAATAGGGGCCTGCCGCATCATCTTAATTAATAATCTTAATCGTCATATTTTACATAAAGAAACATTGTGTGACCTCATTTTGAGACGTTGTTGAAGATTCTTCTTTGGGTTTTGATATACTGCCTGCCTTTAGCACTACCAAAACTGAAAAAGGTATTAGGACTTCTCTAGTTTTTTCAGCGGATAGACTTACATCTTGACTGCCTCCAAGCGTTACCAATATTCCTTGATAGTATTAGCATAAATCATCTTCATTAGCTACCTGACCTAAACTTTTCAACTGAAAGAAAGAGCATACTCCTGTCTTTCCGTATAGCTGATTCATTTTTTCATGTTATGATTAATATTAACTACTAAGCTGGACTTTATATTATGTTTAAAATTTAGTAGATAGTATGAGGTCCTTATCACTCTATAGAAAATACTCATTCCAGCTATTATTATGCAGATGCAAGAGCTGTATGGAGCCTCTGGTTACTTTGTAGAAGCAGAGACAACAGCTGGGAAAGTAGTTTCGTAAGTAGCTAAGTTACAGATATGAATTTTAACTGTGTGCAGTTCTATTGCTAAATGCCCATATTTTTTTTGCTGGTGACAGGGAATCTGAGAAATTGACAGAGGTATCTGTAAGTGATAAACTGGAGGGATTCCGTGCATCAAAAGAAGTAAGTTATGCTGCATCATGGCAGTTGTTTCTCTCACTTTGCATGACTAATGAAACTATTATACGATTAATAAATTTATTTGATATTTATGTGCAGCACTTTAGGGGGCTTAGCTTTCCTACTATTTCATCTGTGGGTCCAAATGCAGCTGTAATTCATTATTCTCCAGACCCTAAAACATGTTCGGAATTGGATCCAAATAGCATATATCTTGTGGATTCAGGAGGGCAGGTAAATCAATATGAACACCTAACCTTAACTTGGAAATTCCCACAAATGATCTCAGTCCTTGATCTTTTTTACCTTTTTTGGATTGTTTGCAATCAGTATGTAGATGGAACGACTGATATAACAAGGACGGCTCATTTTGGAAAGCCTTCTGATCATATGAAGGCATGCTATACAGGGGTAGGTCCTTACACCTTTTCCTTACGAGTTTCCTTTCTTTATGTCTTTTAGCTATTAAAACTGAGTGGTGATTATATCTTCACATTGATTAAAGTTACTAAGTATTTGAGTTTGAACGAGTTGTATTTCTAATAATTTTAAATTAATTAGTAGTTTGCTTTTTATGCAGGTTCTCAAAGGACATATCGCTTTGGGAAATGCTCGGTTTCCAAATGGAACAAATGGTATTGCTTTGTGCTTTCACTTGTCAAGTTCACAACACAATTATACTGATTGAATCAATTATTTAAGTGCTCATATGATATATCTAGGAAACCATAAGTACTTTTATTTATTTATTATTGTAGTCGGCAATCTTGACAGGGTTTATAAAGCTTATACTAGTTGTCTGACATTCAACTGAATTCATATTTCAGGCCATGCTCTGGACATTCTCGCTCGAGTTCCATTGTGGAAGAATGGGCTTGATTATCGACATGGTACTGGTCATGGAGTTGGTTCATTCTTGAATGTTCATGAAGGTAAGCGCCAAGCAGAGTTGGTAGGGAAATGTATTAATAGACACTAGTTAGTTATGCTAGACGCTAGCTGTGTCTATATGTACATTCCATTTATTCCTGGCTTTTGACTGACCTAACCTAACCTGACTCGGGAACTTTGAGCAGGCCCTCATTTGATTAGTTTCAGACCTCAGGCTCGAAATGTGCCATTACAGGCCACCATGACAGTAACCGATGGTCAGTACTGCAACTGGACTTTGTTGCTGCTTCTGTTTTCGTAATATAGGATCTTTTTCCTGTATTCATACATAGTATTCATTCTGTTTTTGGATTATGCTTACAGAACCAGGCTACTACGAAGATGGAGAGTTCGGAATAAGGTTGGAAAATGTTCTGATCGTCAAGGAAGCTGACACAAAATTCAATTTTGGGGACAAGGGCTACCTGGAGTTTGAGCACATTACATGGGTGAGTTTTCTCTTTCTGATCCACGAACTATGTATATGCATTTTGTTACAACCGAATTGAATGGGATCGAATGCTTGAATGAATCAGGCTCCATATCAGAGGAAGCTGATGGATTTGAAGCTCCTATCCCCGGAAGAAATAAACTGGATAAACAGTTATCACGGCAAGTGCAGGGATGTTTTGGCACCTTACTTGAACGAAACTGAGCGAGCTTGGCTCAAGGCAGCCACCGAGGCTATAGCCGTATGAGTCGAGTGGGCACATATCAGGAGCAGCTGATGAGTTTTTAATTTATCTATCTATTGCTCTGCTCTGCTTTGGTTTGCTGTGGTGATATACGTACATATAAATGGATGGAATAAACAAGTAGACATCATATCTTTGCAAACACATGGAATAAATTGATTTTCATCATAGCAGGGGATGGTAAACAGTCGACTTACATCAGACTTCTCAGTCGACCATGATGACTTATCATAGAGATTTTCATGTTTCTATCTTTGTGCTGGTTTGTTTGTCTGGTTGTTGATTTTTCCGACTTCTAGTTCTAGTACATAAATTTTTTATCGTGCCCTATGAAAAACATACGATATAACCGTTGCTTGAAAAGGGCTTAAAAAGAGAGTTAAAGGCCCAATTTCCCTTAAAGCCCACTGGCATAATACTTTTGCCAAGATTTTACCATATCAGAGTAATCCGAAATTAGTGGCCGAAAGTACTAGCACTCGTTACATAGTTTTCATGTGACATGTCGTGGAAATTTGAACATTGGTGGGGCTGCATTTATTCTTTTCCAATCTCTAATTTTTACCTTATAAATCTAGTAGTTATGTCACTTTATCCTTACAGATGGAGTGTTTCCCCGTCGGTCAATGATAAAAAGAAAAAGTGATAGTTTTTTTTTTGATCCAAAGGAGGGGTTAAACCCCAATTTATTAAACGAAAAGAAAATTACATGTTAACACTCATCCAGGAATCAATTTCAAATCAGCTGCCTGATTAGCACTTCTAGCCACTTGAAAGAAAAAGTGATAGTTAAGCACTCTTTTCTTCTCTTAATCACATGTTGTAATTGACAAAAAAGTCGTACTAGTAGTGATTAGTACGAAAACTCTGGTCTTGTCGTTAGTAAATGTGATGTTCATCAATTCCGATCCAAATGACATCCAAAACTTGGATTGAATATGCACTAGCTTGCATCGAATTAATTAGTTATTTGGATTTACCCCAACATTAGGTACAAATTGTAAAATTTATTTGTTTAATTTAATATGTTTCATTTATTCGTTTTTAAGTTGTTATTTTGATGCCTTTTCCCATTTGTTAATGCTGAACTCATACATATCCCAATCCCAATGAGATCAAATATACGACATCAATTTCATCCAAAATTGATGTAGTGCTTCAAGATCTTCTACTTTTCTTTTGTTTCAGATTGGAAGCTTTGGAAATCATTTTTGAGATCGGCACTCATTGCTTCCAAACATCATGAAAAAACAGGGCAACAAAATCCAAACACAAGGCAACACTGAAATCATATCCATCCATATCCACCGAATTATTCCTCACTAGCCAACCCAAATCAGCTAGAAAACACACATACAAATACAATAACAACATCTCTAACCACAAATCATACCTCCTAACAAACAACTAATCAAACACATGTCAACTTAAACCCCAGTATAAGCTTCAGATCCCCATCCAAATCCAATTCGCCTAAACAATACCAACTGCAAAAATTGCAATCACCACAAACACAGAGTACCCACTTCGACCCACATCGGAAGCCGCCGATTCCGAATGCATCCCGGAGAATCCACCGGAGCTAGGCGCTTGAATGGACGCCGGCGCCTGAAAAGGCGAATCCGCCATTGAAGAGGAAGGAAAGAAGGAAGACATTGCAGGGGAAGAAGACCCACCACCATTAACAGGGGAAGCGGCGACTGAGTGCTTTCTGCTGGTGGTTGAGGCGGCCGTTGCCAATAAGACGGCGGTCACCGCCACCATAAACACCAGCCTTGGGAAATGGCTCTTCATTTTTCTTGATGGTTTGGTGGGTTGCAAGATCTAGTAAGAATGCGATAGATGTAGATTGTAGAGATAGAGAGATGTTTGTGAAGTGTGTTTTTGTGAGTGTGTGCACGTACCTCGAGAGCCGGTTCCCAATTATATACAAAGGGGTTAGGTCTGTAGTTATATCCTTTATGGGGTCTTCCATTATTGTGTTTCACCCTTTGGTTTGTCCTGGTGTGTAGTGTTAGCAGTGACAGTGGAAGATTCTGTAATTTTATTTTCACAACTTTGACAATTTAGAGTAACTCCAAATCTAACATACTTTTTCATATCAGAGGCTCAGAGCTAGCTGTCTAATTCTTCAATAATGCAAACCAAATACTGTCCAAGATGAATGTGAAGGAAATTCAGATGAGAAGTTTGACATACAATAAGTAGGAGCTTCTGATGGCTGCCTTTCCCAGTATGCATAACTTAATATTTCATGATACAAATGAAAAGAATCATTACTACCAATGAATCCAACACCAGCTTCATCTTTTCACTGCTAGGAGTTGGAAGCCTGGAAGCAAGACGTGTGACAGAGACATATATATATTTTACAAGAGGCTTGCTTTCGTTTTATTTTACTGCAGACTCTTAGAATTGATACAACAAAGGTACAAATGAAACAATCATTCTATACTAGAGAAGCCTGAGATGAGCAGTGTCATTTAATCGCTTTACCTGCCACCCGGTTTTGTAAGAATGCTGCAACACTGTCACAGAAGATTCATCTACACAGAACTTAAGTGACGTGATGGGACTACAACCAAGAATCCCGGTTAGGATACACTTGATTGGAACCGAGTGAGTGAAGACTCCAACACAAGAAGAGTGAGTTTCATCCTGAGGGGAGTGATCTATATCACCATTTGTGGTCACAAATTGTAGCCTGCTTTTACCTGACTTCTTCCTTGATAGTTGGTTGTGCCTGTTAACAAAATCCCAGTGTTGGCCTTCATGATGGGATGGCGATAGGAGGGTTTCGTTGAGAAACTGTGCCATTCGGAATTCGACCTGCCTAAGTGATTCCCCATAAGGTGCTGAGAAGTCGGGTTGATGTTTTTCAATAAAATCCAGCATTTCGTGGGTGTAGATATCTGAATGCAGACAGCCTTCCCAGTGGCCCTGGCTCATTTCTGTTAATGAATCGGAGATTTGTATTTGTTGCTCTCCAAAACTCATCTCCTGTGCCAAAGCAGATGAAGGTAGTTCTGTTAGATTTTTATAGTTTAACACAAGTTACCCATATAACAACAATTTCAAGCATGACTCATCAGGACACAAGAATTGTCAGCACCATACTTCTTGTTACTCTCATGTCACAATAAACTTAATGTCTGTCCTCTTGCAAACTGACATAGATTTACAATCTCAGCTGCTTAAGTTATCACAAACAGACTGCTACAGATTTAATACTTGAAACTTTGCTTAAAACAGTAAAAAAAGGAAAATATTCCTTTTATGAGTAACATGACAGTACGGTTTGTTAACAAGATATTGAAGGATGGCTTCTCCATATCGAGTGGCACTTTCAGACAGCAGTACAAAAAAGCATTCCAAATTTAACTCTTGCATCAAACAACATAGACTTTGGCCTACTTCATATCAGCTGATCAAACCATCACCTCTTACCTAGTTCAAGTCATATACATCAGGATGTTCCTGATTCCATATTATGACATTAACCAAATCCATCGATTTGACTAAGATTTTGACAATTGTATACACTACATAGTACAGAGAAAACGTAGCCATTCATTACTGGATCTGCTTTCAGGATTGAAAATGAGAAAACAGTATCCAACATTTACTTGAAAAATATAATATGCATGTAACTTTCTGATCCAACGTGTTCTTTTCTCTCTTACTATGTGAAATATCACATGTTTAGCCATTGTAACCTATGAGACAAAACATAGCTTGACACTATTCACACGTGAATTAACCCATTACTTTGTCATTTGTCTTAATCAATGCAAAGAATATTAATTAATAATGAAAAGTCAGTGCAGGTGATAGAGGACAATATAGACACATTGGATCACCCAAGTAAAACATCAACTCCAGAAGACAAAAAAAATGAAAAAAGGACATGCTGACAAGAAAAGTTGAAGCTCCAGAAACTAACAGCTAAACTGAGCTTAAGAAATCTCTCTCCAAGAGCTTCATCTACATAGGCCAATGACGGAAACAAATAAGCCACTTGAAATGATGATTTCCTATCATCGACAATCTTAGTCTATGTACATAATGATCATTATAGTTCAGGATCATCGATAAGAAACAAATGCTGGTTGGTTTGACGCCTCAAATAGTTAATACAATGGGTTCACCTATCAACATCATCCATATAGTTTTGTTGAGACAACTATTCAAAAAACACAGGAGCCAAAAGAACTAATCAAGCATATCCCAATTTAACTCCTATCCAAGGCCACAACTGAATCACGCGAACCAATATGAGTCTATAGAATAGAAATTCACTTCTTTTTCAACAGCTAACACTTTCAGAACCAGATTCATCTACAGCACAAGTGAATTTTGGATTTATAATTCCGCACGAACGTAGTCTTTCAATCTCATACATTCAAGATTCTACCTACACACCGATCAAATTCACCTTCATACATCACCAGCCAACAGCAAACACAAGTCAAACACAAAGACTAGATCTGATTCACACTACCTTGCACACGGAGACGGCAGTATCCCGAGCACGATCCAAAGGAGAGGCATAAACGGCATTAAACCTCACACCTTGAGATCCAAGAAACACCGCCAGAGCCCTCGCCTGCCGATTCCCGTTCGCCGTCAATCCCGAACTCGGACACCGACCGGAAACGACCTCCGGCCTGAGACTAATCTCCGACTCCCCGTGGCAAATCAAATAAACCTCAGTCATCGCCGCCGTGCCTCGGTCGTCTTCAGCCGAGTCGAAGGAGTAATTCACTGAGAAATGGTTCGGCGGAACCGCCGGCGGAGGCGAGAGGACGTTGTAGGGGTCCCAGACCTTGACCGAATGCCCTAGGAGCGGAGTTCCGAGGGAGGAGAGCTGCGGAGATAAGGGAGAAACGGAGGCGTAGCAAGGAAGCATCTCTGGCTCCTGCTGAAGAACCTTTTTCACCTCCGGCTCTCTCCGCCGGCCATTGCCGTCTTCTTCTTCGCCGTCGTCGGCCGACGACGACTCCTCTTCGTCTCCCGCTTGTACAGATTGATTTAGGCCCATGCGAGGGGTTGATTGATCGCTACAACTGGTTTTGACTTCGGAGGCGCGAATAGGAGTCAGCTATTCGTTGCGGAGTTTGGACATCGCTGTTCGTCGAATTGTATGAATTTCGAAGGTGGAAGACGACACGCGTCGAGCAATGGAGACGGAGAAGCAGATCTGGGATCTGGTATGAAATCGGTGACGAAGGTGGGCGTTTTGCCTAGGGGAAAGAGTGAGAAATTGTAGCCATGTAGTTGGTGTTTTCACACGGCAATGGAGGTTGCAAGATGGTCTCGTTGGGGAAATTGTCGGTTCTACTTCGTCACAATGGCTTGGTCAATTTTGATTTAAATCTTAGTCTTCCTACAATCCTACCAACCGTATTATTTTATTTTTTTTCCCCTGCGGTAACTTTTTGGCTGTGTGTGTTATCTAGTTGGAGAGTAGGAGACCAGTCACCTGTGGTTAGTTCAGCAGTAATGAGATGGTACATAGATTATTGTTAACGGTGGATCATGGCCAAACAAGGGTAAGGATTTGTAGAGCATAGTAGCTCATGTTTGTTATAAGTTTGTTATGTGGCAAACTAAGCTTGTAACAGAACATATAAATACCCTGTGTTGCTTGCTGAATAATGAGTATTACATTTTTCCGTTCCAAAACTTTCTCTGCAAGTTGCTTGTTCTCTCTCTTTCACATTCTATCATGGTATCAGCCAAAATTTTCCGATCTGCTTGATCGATGCCTTCCGATCCTGAATTTCCGCCTCTCACTCCCTCCTCCAATGGAGCTAGGGTTCCTACTGCTCGAGATCCGGCGAATCCCTGGAATACAGCTTCCAATTCGTCGAATCAAGCTCGTGATTCTGCTGTCTCCATGGATGAACTCTATCTCCATCACAGTGATCATCCAAGCTACGTCTTAGCTACGACCTTGCTTGATGACCGTAATTACGGTCCCTGGCGTCGTTCCGTTGAGGTTTCCTTGCTTGCGAAAAATAAGCTCGGATTTGTCACCGGAACTTGTTCTCGGCCACAGGATGATGCAAATCAGCGAGCTCTATGGGACCGATGTGATAACATGGTGTTCTCTTGGCTACTTCACTCAGTAAACAAGGATATCGCTGAGTCTATCCTTTATTGCCGCTCTGCTCGTCAGGTTTGGCTTGAACTTGAGTCTCGTTTTAGCAAAATTGATCGCACTCATCTTTATCAAATTCAGCGAGATCTGATGTCTTTGAGTCAAGGAAATTTGTCGATCTCGTCTTATTTCACCAAATGCAAGCGTGCTTGGGATGAACAGCTACTGATTATTGATTCTAAAGTCTGTACTTGTGGATCTAATTCTATAGCTCGAAAAATTATTGAGGATCAACAGGTTATTCAGTTCCTTATGGGACTTGGAGATGGATTTTCAGTAGCTCGTGCTAATATTTTGATGATGCAGCCTCCACCTGATCTTGCTACTGTTTATAAAATTGTGTTGCAAGAGGAAGATCAAAGATCTATTCGATCTCCTTCTGCTCCAATTGATCCTGAGAATTCTGCTTTGGCTGCTAACAGAGGCTCAAATTCTGGCTATAATTCTGGTTTCAAACCGAATTCCAGTTCAGGCAGTGGTACTAATGCCACTTCTAATGCTAATTCTGGTGGTACTGGTTCTGGAAACACAAGTTCCAACTCTAACAGGAATAGATTCTTTTGTGATCATTGCAAACGCACAAATCACACTAAGGATCGTTGTTGGAAACTTCATGGATATCCTCCCAATCATCCTGCTTTTCGTGGTGATTCTAAGGCAGCTAATAATGCTAATTCTGTCAATGCTGCTAACTCCAACAAAGAGGCTTCCTCTTCATCCAGTTCTCCTACTTTTACTCAAGAACAGTACAAACAACTTCTCTCTTTGCTTAGCCAACAGTCTTTGCAACCTTCTACTTCTGATTCACATGCCTTCCTAGCAGGTATAGCTACTGCCTCTTGTCACTTGTCTACTACTCCTAAGTTGTCCTGGATTCTTGACAGTGGCGCCACTGACCATATGGTGGCTAGTGCTGATTTGTTGACTTCATATAAGGCAGCTTCTAGGCCAATGTCTATCACTATGCCTAATGGCAATAAAGCTTCTATTACTAGCATTGGTTCTGCCTCTCTTACAGATAATATTGCTCTTGAGGATGTCCTACTTGTTCCTGAATTTTGTTTCAATTTACTCTCCATTAGCAAGCTTACAAAGCAGACTGGTGCTAATGTGATCTTCACTCCCACTCATTGTTATCTTCAGGGCCATTTGATGAAGAAGCCAATTTTAATTGGTAAAGAAGAGAAAGGTCTCTACATTTCTGTACATAGTCCACCTTCAATTTCAGCTGCAGTTTCTTCTCTTGCTTTCAATAAGAGCCTTGACCTGTGGCATTGTAGAACAGGTCATGTTCCATATGATCAGCTAGCTACTTTACCTTTTCTCAAGAGTGCAACTAAGTCTTCTTCTATTTGCACCATCTGTCCTAAGGCCAAACAACACAGACTCAGTTTTCATCAGTCTAAGAGTACCACCTCTGCTCCATTTGAGATTATTCATGTTGATACATGGGGCCCCTATCGTCATCACACTCATGATGGTTTTAGGTACTTTCTCACTCTAGTTGATGACTTTTCTCGTTGCACACGGACTTTTCTCATGGCCTACAAGAGCAATGCAATGTCTGTACTACAGTCCTTTGTTAAGCTTGTTAGCACTCAGTTTCATGCTTCTATTAAATGCTTTAGATCAGATAATGCTCCTGAATTTTCTGATCCTTTGGCAAGATCTTTTTATGCTGAGAATGGAATTGTTCATCAAACTTCTTGTGTTGAATCACCACAGCAGAATGGGATTGTAGAAAGAAAGCATAGGCATTTGCTTGAGGTTGCAAGGTCTTTGAAGTTTCAATCTAGTGTGCCTGCTAAGTACTGGGGTTTCTGCATTCTTACAGCCACATATTTGATTAATAGAGCTCCTTTACCTTCTTTGGGAAATCAATCTCCTTATGAAATTCTGTTTAAGAAGCCTCCAGATTACTCTTGTTTTAGATCTTTTGGTTGCCTTGCTTTTGTTAACACATTAAAGAGGGGACGTGATAAGTTTTCACCAAGAGCTTCTCCATGTGTATTTCTTGGTTATTCATCTGGTAAGAAAGCTTACACTCTGTTGGATCTTACTTCACAATCCATTTTTCATTCCAGAGATGTTGTTTTCCATGAAAACCATTATCCTTTTCATTATCTTTCCACATTCACTTCTGATGTTGTCCTACCTACTTTGGCCAGTGATTACCCTTCTCATATTTTTCTACCATCTCATACTCAACCTTCTTCCAACCAGCCTTCTTCCAGCCAGCCTTCTTCCAATCAGCCTTTGTTACCTCAGTCTTTTTCACCACAACCATCTCTTTCAGATCAATCTTTTCAGCCTTCTCCTGTTATTCCTTCTCCTCCTGTTTTAAGAAGGTCTACAAGAGATCATGTTCAACCCTCTTATCTCAAAGATTATGTTTGTTCTTCAGTCATTAAAGCAAACATGGTCACTTTTCCCTCTGAACACAATGTGTTTCTCTCCTCACTTTTATCCTACTCTGAGCCTTCTACATACAAGGAAGCTTCTCAAGATCCTAGATGGGTTTCAGCTATGGAGAATGAGATTGTAGCTTTAACCAAAAACAGAACTTGGGATCTTGTTGCTTTGCCTCAAGGGAAGAAAGCTGTGGGATGCAAGTGGGTTTACAAGGTTAAACTCAAATCTGATGGTTCTTTGGAACGATTCAAAGCAAGGTTGGTGGCTAAAGGTTTCACACAACAAGAGGGAGTTGATTATCAAGAGACTTTCTCACCTGTTGTTAAAATGGCCACTATAAGGTGCATCATTTCAGTTGCAGCTTCTAAGAAATGGTTGTTACATCAGCTGGATGTTAACATTGCCTTTTTACATGGATTTCTTGATGAGGAAGTGTTCATGAAAGTCCCTGAAGGTGTTCCTAATCCAGACAAGTTGGTTTGCAAACTTAATAAGTCTCTTTATGGCTTAAAGCAAGCCTCTAGGCAGTGGTTCACTAGATTGACTTCTGCTCTCATTTCTCTGGATTTCTCTCAGTCAAAGAATGATTACAGTTTGTTTACAAAGGAGAAAGGTGTTCATATTACTGTTGTTGCTCTATATGTGGATGATTTGCTTGTTACTGGATCTGATGAGCAAGAAATTAATGCTCTCAAAGCATTTCTTGATTCTGTTTTCAGTATTAAGGACCTTGGTATCTTGCATTATTTCCTTGGTCTTGAAGCCACTCATTTAGCTGATGGTGTTGTTCTCCAACAGTCTAAATTTGTCAAGGAGTTATTGGCTTCTGCTCAACTTGGACAGTTGTCTTCTGTGTGTACTCCTTTGCCTTTGAATTGCAAGCTCACTCCAGATGAAGGAGATTTGATGTCAGATCCTACTCTCTATCGTACCTTGATTGGTAAGCTTAATTTCTTGACTCATACAAGGCCAGATCTTTGCTTTACTGTCCAGACCTTATCACAGTTTATGCAAAAACCACGCGAGTCTCATTATTTGGCTTTGGTGCATACTCTTAGATATATTCAAGGAACCATTGATTATGGCATTCTTTTGAATGGCTCTGATGCCCCAGTCTTATCAGCTTATTCAGATTCAGATTGGGCATCCTGTGTTGTGACTCGTCGTTCTGTCACTGGATACATTCTTATGCTTGGTTCTTCTCCAGTGAGCTGGAAAAGCAAGAAACAGAGTGTTGTTTCTAGGAGTTCAGCTGAAGCTGAGTATAGGGCCATGGCACAAGCAGCTACTGAAGTGACTTGGCTCGTGCGCCTCCTTAAAGATCTTGGCATTTCTCCTCTTAAACCTGTGTTGTTGCATTGTGATAATAGCTCTGCTTTACAGATTGCCAAGAACCCAGTTCAACACGAGAGGACTAAGCATATAGAAATTGATGTGCATTTCACTCGAGACAAGGTTATGGAAGGGCTTTTGCAGCTGTCTTATGTTCCTACAGCTCAACAGATTGCTGATGTCTTTACTAAAGTCCTGCCTTCTGCTCAACAGCAAGTTTTAATCTCCAAACTCGGCATGTTTTTGCCTGACACTGCCTAGCTTGCGGGGGGGGTGTAGAGCATAGTAGCTCATGTTTGTTATAAGTTTGTTATGTGGCAAACTAAGCTTGTAACAGAACATATAAATACCCTGTGTTGCTTGCTGAATAATGAGTATTACATTTTTCCGTTCCAAAACTTTCTCTGCAAGTTGCTTGTTCTCTCTCTTTCACATTCTATCAGGATTGATGACTGGTTATCGTGGCCAAACACTTTCTTCTGCCATTTGACAAGTGTATATAGAGTACTCTCTCTATTTATTTATTTTATGGTCTTGCTATACTTTATGTAGAAGATAAAAAAAAATGTTGAAAGCATACTTTTTTGTCTTGGAATTTGTGAAATGTAGTTCATTTTCACCAATTTCAAGACAAAAAAAGTATACATTCTATAGAAAATGTAGCAAGGCCTATGTTTGATGTTTTAGCATTTCAATTTGAAATTAAGAAAATTTATAAAATTACTTAATTACTACCATCAAATTATTTTAATTTCATAGTGGTTTGAATAAAGAATCTGTTAAGGAAAGATTTATATGGGGTAAATTTGGAAAAATAGATTCATAAAGGTGTAAAAAATCATACATTATCTAACAAGCCAAATTGGCTAAAACATCAAACATTAAAAGACAGAGGGAGCATTATTTTATTGGTTAAATGATTATGCTTCAAAGAACAATAACATGAAGAATAAATATATTATTCAGATGGTCAAAAAATTTGGCTAACGGGTAAATATACTCCTATCTAGGCTTCGTTCGTTTGTAGCGTCTTACCCCAGCGGAAGTTGAATCGGCGTCGTTCCGCTGCCAAGAGTTGGTGTTCGGCGAGGAGTAGGCGTACTAGCGGAAGCGGAAATTTGGAGCATCGCCCCCCTTGTACCCCCATGAGAAGTTGAAATGGCCAACGGAACGACCTTGAAATTCCGCTCCACTCAATACCCTTGATCTCCAGATTTGGCTTTCTACTTTCAATACCACTCGGCTCCCAAAATTTGGCTTGCCCTCATTTTATCCGATCGGTCCTTCATTCTCCCTCCTTCGAAGACAACGAGAGGCGTTTCTCCATCGACAGCGCCGACGTAGAGGTGTTCGAAGGCACGGAATGTGACTTCAGTTGGAAAGGTGGAGCACGCTGCCGGGATCGACTACGAACGATGAGAGGCCACAAGTCATAGAAATGTGGGAACACGATTTGGGGTTTCAATTTGCCAATATTTGAATCACATGACACTCACATAACTACAATAAAAGCAATACTCCGTATTTTTTAATGGATCGAAGGGTATTTTCTTCCTTTGACGTTAGCCATTTCGGGATTTAGCTAGTTATAATCCCGAACATTCATTTCATTCTTTATTGAATTCCGCTACTAGTTTAGCTTCAGTTACTTTTCGGATTTAGCTTTTAGTTTTAACTTTCAACTTTCAGTTTTAGTTACGATCACTGAACAGAGCCCTAATATGTAGATGTGTTCGGTGAACTAGCTTATCAATTATCCTAATTTATGAAAGCTAAAATCTGTCAAAAAAAAATGAGTCTTTCAAATATTATGAGCGCTTATGAAACTTTATTCTAATTTTTATTAATTAATTGTTTATCTTTTTTTATTCCGAATACCAAATTTAAAAATAATTTCAGCTTCTACATCAACAACGTACTATAATTTCAGCTTCAACATCAACTATTATAATTTTAACTTTAACTCATATAAGTACATACATATATAGTCTGTCAAACGGAGCATTGGAGTTGTAAAAAAATAGTGGCCATAAACATCATTTTTTACGTCAATTACATTAGTAAGGTTTGACATTAATTATTAAAAATTTACCTTCGATTGGGTGGAAAAATATGGTAAACTCGTTTATCAACATGTAATTCCTAAGTTATCTTGAATGGATTATGTATAGTTGTATAACAACAAAGCCAAAGTTTGAGAAATTATTTAGGTGTGAACAACTCATTTTAAATATGTTGTTATTGGTACATATGGCTCAATTTAACGAGATGTTGCATTTTGACTTATGAGAGTCCTTTGAAAGCTTTGTTGACGACCTCATCCCACTTGATTTTGACACTTGTCGCGATTCATTCTTGAGTTTGGTCTGTTCTCCCTCTATTATGCGCTACAACGTGGACGATGGCTCCATAAGACCATCTGCCATCGTAAGGTATATACCCTATTCATCTCCCCCAACATAAGGTAAAACACAAGTTTCCCAAAAGAATTTTAGCAAGTGTGTACAATAGAGAGGCATATATGCCGTATGAATTGGAAATGTTATATCTATTTTATTTTTTTTGTTAACTCCATTCATGCCCTTTTAAAAATAACTAACAAATAAGGTATTCCAATTGTACCTCTTTTTAATTTTAGTTCCACTTTTATTTTATCCTTTAAATTAATGTTAATAAATTTATTAATGATAAAAAAGTATACCATTATAAAAATCATAACAAACTTGTTAAATTAAGCCTAATATTGAATATAATCGGATTAATTTTAATTTAGTACATAAGCATTAATTAAGGTTGCATAAAAAACATATATGTTACATTATAAGATATGACAATAGCCTCTTCAAAACCTTCTCGGATATCAACTCCGAGTTTGGAAAAAGTACCACGGACACTTATGGTGTGATGAAAAAATAGCCGTTCAGCTAGTCGTTATAAAAAGTCCGAAAAAATATTAACGTTGAAAACTAGTTGTTGCATATATTATACATTATAGTCGTTGCATAGATTTTCATAAAACACAAGCCATATGCATAGATTTCAAATTAAACCCTTTATGTGTATATTTTAGTGTATACCTTATATAATTATGGGGTATGGTGGGAGGAAGAGAATATACCAAATAAAGTTTTTGTCCTCTAGTAACTCCATTTGCTAAAATTTCAAATATACCTTTCGGCAGCTTTTACTCTAAGATCCAAATAAGAAGTACTTTTGGATCCTTAAAAACAACATTGGCGATTATTTTTTAAGCTTATCCGAGATATATCTTGGTGTTTTCTCTCTCGAAGTACTGTGAACTTTTCTCTTGTGTTTTAACGTATTCCTAGTCCATTTCGTCTCTTTTCTTGGTCGAATAATCCGGTTCATTTTTTACATCCACACCCATGATTTTAAAAATATTAAAATTTACACATGCAACCCCTTGTAAATACATTTGTCTTATATCGTAACAAAGTGAGTGAGGAAATAAAAAATTATATGATAGATGTGAGTAAGTTTTTATAAGAAAAGTAAAATAATTTTGTTCATGGGTAATGAGTTCTCCACCATGAAGGGTGTTATTGTTCATTGTTTAAGGAGTTGTAGATGCAATACACATGCAACTATAATGGAAGTTTCATGACTTGATTAAGTTTCAATTTTGACATGTTATAAGAGTTTAAAATTAGAGTAAATTTGAAGATTTAGATTTATTTCATATTGGATTTTCATCTTATCAAGTTTTTGAGTTGGGTCACAAATTTAACTATTCTACAAAGCTACACTCAATTCCTTGAAATCGGCGAGCATTCAAGCCGAAAAAATGACAAAATCTAGGTCCAATATTGAGCGATTGGAGGCTTGCGAGTTACCTAATTTCATTCCTAGCTAACATAATTCCAGAAATCGAATCGGAAGAGGACGAGCGAACCAGTTCGTACTTACTTGGCGTTCGGAGGCTTGGGAGCAGACGAGGCTTCCTCCTCCTCCTCCGATTCTCCACCAGCAAACTTCCGGCGACCGGAGAGGTTCAAGTCGAGGCCGTTGGAGAGTCCGCGTTTCATTCCGGCGGCGGATCCGAGAGCGCGACCACGAACGGAGTCGCCAGGTAAGCCGAGAGTGAGCTCGGTCTCCTTCAAGTCCATGGCGCAAGATCCCTCCGATTCCGGCGAGTCGTCAGCCATATCTTCTGGCGACGAGGCGAGAGCGTGTGGTAACGGATTCGACAGGAAATTGTTTTGTTTTGGTTTAGTCCCCCCTCCCCCTTCCTCCTCCGCCGACTTCCTCCGCCTCTACAACCCCTTCTCCGGCTGAAATCCCGTGGCCGTCCTCAACAACTCCAAATCCAGCGAGTTCTGCGCCCCGCTGACCTCCTTCGACTGGAACGACGTCGTCTCGGCCCGGAACTAAGCATAAGAGCAATACACATTAAACTAAGCAATACACATTAAACTAAGCAATCTACCCTATTAGTATTATCCTAGATTACAACATTTACCTTCAAAAATCAATTCCAAGAAAATCCATTCTACATAAATAAGCACAAACAAGTGCATAATTCAAATATAGTTCAATATATGGTATTAATTAAATAAATTGATCCAACTACAAGTCTAAAAGGCAAAATATTGGTCCATTGAAACTTGAAAGTGAATTTAATAAAGGCTGATGGGAAAAAGGAAGTAGGAAGTGGACATCAAGACATCCAAGCGAAGCAATGGGACCATAAAGCGAAATTCTTCTATGATAATATTAAAACAAAGCAATTTGTTTTCATTAAAGCAAACGACACCGTTTAATTTCTTTTTTTAAAGGAATAAAACGATGCCGTTTTATGGAGTTCATTAAATAAAAAATATAACAAAATAGTTTGTCTTCAACCTCTGCTCTTGTTCAGACAACAGGCCCTGGTTTGTAGATGTAGAGGGGTCTCCGACGTAATTAAACTCCGTTCTCCGGGTAATATAATCGGCTATCGGGTGGATTGAGGGGTCACCGGACCCTTCAGGACCCCCTCGCTCCGCCCCTGGTTCATTCCGATTTCTAATCTTAATCCGATTCCGACAGCGTTACCAAATAGGACCTAATACTTTTAGAGTTCCAAAATAGAGAATACAATGGAGAAAGTCTTGAACTATAAAATGGATAAAAAAAATCTCCAAAAACACATAAAATAAGAATGAAATTAGTATATGGCAATGGGAAAATGCCATATAGCAAGAAAAAACCACAAGATGTCATATTTGCCCACATGGCATAACCTACCAACAACTTTCTCTCTCCACTGACCGGTGTTGACCACGCGTTGATCGGTCATTGGCCGTCATCACTCGACTGTCACCACTCGTAACTAGCACCACTCAATAACTGTCACCACTCGTAACTGTCACCACTTGACTATCACCCCTCGATCATTATCACCACTCGACGACCGACGACTGTCACCCCTTGTAACCGTCACCACTCGATAATTGTCGCCACTCATAACCGTCACTACTAGATAACTATCACCACTCGATTGTCACCCCTCGATAACTATCACCACTCGACGACCGAACCGTCACCACTCGACGGCCGTCACCACTCGACAACCGTCACAACTCGACGACCGACAACCGTCGAAACTCCAAATTATCATCACAAGTGACAATATATGTCAAATGTACAAGGCTTATGCACACAACTCCAAACTACCGTCACAAGTGACAATGTTATCAAAGGATCTTCTTGATAACACCTAATTGTCATCACAAGTGACAATATTCAGCAAATAACTAGAAGATTGTAGTAATTACACCGAATAAGAATAGCTAAAACAAGACATGCACAAAACTCCAAATTATCATCACAAGTGACAATATATGTCAAATGTACAATTAGTACTATTTTACAAGTGACAATATCAGTACAATTGTCATTAAGATAAAATATCAGTGACATTACCATATTATCAAAAGATGCTAAATTGTCATCACAAGTGACAATATTGACCGAATTGAGTGTTGACTCTTCATAAGTGCATATTTAAATATTCTCACTTGTATCGATTAATTAGTGATGACACTTAGTTAGTACATACCATATGGTAGTACAATTAGTAGTTTGTATACTCAATTTATGTCATCAAGCTACTTTACAAGAAATCAAGAATTTAGTCCACACTCAATCTTCATAAACTAGGATGACATCCAAAACGATTGGAGACTTCCAACACATTTGATTATTTAAATTTTTAGTACATGTCATTATTTAGAATATACAAATTATTACAAAACTAAGTGTCATCACATAATCAACAAGTACCATCTTATATAATTTTTTTAGTGTCATTACACTAATTGCCATCACAATTTTTTAGTGCCATTACACTAATTG
This sequence comes from Polygonum maritimum, assembly GCA_963924305.1. NCBI lineage: Eukaryota > Viridiplantae > Streptophyta > Magnoliopsida > Caryophyllales > Polygonaceae > Polygonum > Polygonum maritimum. The sequence continues at coordinate 13,099,809 of OZ002737.1, read as the reverse complement.
CCATCACAAATTTTTAGTGTCATTACACTAATTGTCATCACAAATTACACACGTTACAATCTAACTAGCAAATAAGAGAAAAACAAACAATTTACTAGCAATGTAGATTAAGCAATTCATTCAAAATAACAATTAAAAAACAAAAGAAAAAGAAAGATATATGAAGTACAAAGGCACGAGAATGCACAAAATATGATGCCAAATTTCAAACAGACATCCTTCTAATGGACACAATCCTGCACCAATCTATCGTGAACTTCATTCTTGCCAAAATTAAACACGTACAAAGATCAATTGCTATCAAATCAAAAAAAGAGTAGTACCTATGGAGCTTTTTCTATGAGACCCTGTACGTAATTCTCGCCAAAAATCCGGTGGCTGGCGTCGTAGACCTGGCGGAGAACGGAAATGGGCTTGGTCTTGCTGACGGCGATGACTTTCACTTTGTCAAGGTGGCGGCCGGAGCGCTCGGCGGCTTGAGCAGCCCGCTGGAGCACCGAGCGTAGGGAGGTGGCGACTTCCACGGTGGATCTGGTCACCTCCAGATTTGGTCTTCTCACTACGGATCCGGATCCGACTCCGACTTCGACTCCGACTCTAGATCTCGGTTCTTCTACTCGCTCTCGCCTTCCCAATTAAGCGTCGTCTCTCGTCGACGACGTCTCGTGCTCCTCCTCGCCGGAGGTTGGCCTCCACTTCGACCGCTTCCTCAAGCTCCTACGCTTCGTGTCCTCCTGTTCCGCCTGATAAATTCCGTAGATCCGGAGTCGATCTTGCCGTGTTCCCCACATACTTGTTCTATTTCGTCGGCCGATCCGAATCTACGACCGTAACCGCCTCCGCGAGCAACGACGATGGCGACAGTGGCCGACGGTGTCGGCGGAGTACAACAGAAGAGAGGAGGATGGAGGTTGGTGGATCTCGATAATGGCCGGAGTTTGGAAGAGATCGGAGGACAGAGGGAAGGTCAAGTGAGAGAATCGTGAAAGGCCGGTGGATCTCGGCTAATTTTGAGAAGAGAGAGGACGACAACGACAAATGGAAGGAGAGAGAATCTAGATCTAGGGAGCGTGATTTTAATTGTTTTTTTATGTTATCTCTGCAAATAGCCTAAATGATAGCTAAAAGGACAAATCACCCCTTTCAGCATGCCGCATTGTCTAATTTGCTCCATAAAATAAAGTTTTCGGAGGAAAAAATTGTTTCTATGGATTATATGGAAAATGAACCAAGCCTAGGCATAATACATGTAAAACCGTCAATCGAGCTCATTCGATCCCTACTTGCCGAGCACGCTTCTCTTCCAGTCTGGCAAGTCGTAACAGAATCCAGGAATCGGGCTCTTGGAATACAAAATAAAACCGACCAGCTCATGGCAATGGAAGCAATTGATGAAATTGAAGCCAGAATTTGAGAAAGGATTGAGATTGCAAATAGGAAATGGGCGGACGATTAATTTTTGGAATGACAGGTGGCTCACGAGCGAACCAATAAAAGAGTGGGTAGCTACAGATAATGTGGTAAATGTTGAAACCAAAGTCGAACACTTCATCTCTACGGATAAGAGATGGAAAATAAATGAACTTCATCACGTGGTTCCTAATGAAGTGATAGAGAAAATAATAAGAATTCCAATTCCCGAAAATGATATAGACGATAAACTGATCTGGGCCCCAAGCAAGAACGTTTGGTACTCAACGAACTCAGCAATAAGCCTAATAACTAAAGAAGAATCTATGACCTTGAATCCCAATGCATGGATATGGAAATTGGATACATACCCAAAAGTAAGGAATTTCCTCTGGAAAATCGATATGAACGGATTACCCACGAAAGAAAGGCTTATTGAAAAACGGGTTGCTATTCCTCAAGGTTGTCTCATGTGTAACGCTACACATGAGGACTCGATACATCTTCTACTTGAATGCCCGCACACTTTGGAAATAATGAAAATCATAAATGTCAACACGGAACGCGTACTTAGAGAACTGAACCTCCCTCAAGCAAGCCCTCGAGCTGTGCTATTTGAGCTAAATAACAAACTACGAAAAGAAGAGTTCGTTGAGTTAGCGGTAGCCTGGTGGGGCATTTGGCACCAGCGAAACAAGGTATTGTTCCAACAAACGCCCAATGATCTAATACAAGACCTAAACCTTTATATCCGCAATCATTTGAAGCAATGGAAGCAGGCGAAAGAATGGGTTGAGGATGAAGAAATGAGTCCGACTAAGGGTGTATGTTCAAGGAGCCGACCACGAATCAAAGCGCAATGTTGGAAGAAGCCGAGTCGGAGTTATGCAAAATTGAATTTTGATGGATCTAAGCTAAACAATGGTAATTCAACGGGAGGTTCAATTATAAGAGATGAAATCGGAAACCCAATTGATGGGTGTGCCAGAACGTATGGAAAAATCTCAATATTGATGGCAGAAACATTGGCACTATGGGATGGAGTGAAGAAGGCCAAACTGAGGAATGTCAGAAAGCTGGAGATAGAAGGAGATAATATCACTGTTATTAAAGCCCTCACAGGACAAATCCGCTGCCCATGGGAGATTAAAAAAAGGATTATCACAGACATTCTCGTATCCCTACGGGACTTCGAGTCAGTTCGATTTTATCATGGGAGCAGGCAGTGTAACTCTGTGGCCGATAAAATTGCGTTTCTGGGCCACAGTCTCTCATGGGAAACTATCTGGAACCATCATGAGCTCTTAGCTCTCATCCGCAAGGATGCTCTAGGGATCCCGCCTTAAGGCGTGACCCTAATTCTCACCGTTTCAAAAAAAAAAAAAAAAAAAAAAAAAAAAAAAAGAATCCAGGAATCGGGCGGAAATGAGCCCGGTTCGATAATATTAAGCTCGAACCCGGTTTTGGACTAATGCTACTACTTTCGCTTCTACCTGACATTCTTACCAATCTTTCAAAGCTTCGCTTCCGCCATGTCTTCCGTTGGGCGATCGCCTTCCCCCTCTATTCCCCTGTCACAAATTCCTCCTTTCCCCACTCCGTCTCTCTTCCAGAATCTGTTCCTCCTAGTTCTTTACCTACTTGTGCGGAATTTGTTTCGAAAATTCCGGTCCCCAATTGCCAAGGGTTTTAGGGACTGGTTTCCTTTGTTTGGGAATTTCTTTTCGGATCTGTTCTGAACTCAAATCACACTATACTCATGTCATAAATCTGGTTGAACATGGCGACTGACGAATCTCAAGGTGATGGGGCTCTTGGCATTGACGAAACTTCCCCTGACATGCTCAAGAATACTCCGTCCAATATCAGAAGACTCGCCGATGAAATTCAACAGCATGAGGGAAGACGGAAGTATCTTGCACACACTAGCAGCCCTTCCGATGGCGGTGATGTCAGGTGGTACTTCTGCAAGGTCCCTCTAGGAATCAACCGTGAGTTTTCTATTCGTACATGTCGCTTCAAGTGATTCTGTTTATACCGTTCTTTGATTTAGCTTTGAACAATTGGATGATCGTTGTTTGAATGTGGTATGCCTAGGTTGCCATCTGAAACTGAATGCATACTCGCCTGCTTTTCCTTGCATTTGAGCAAATGATACCCGGTTGTGTTAAAGCAATTCGTAGGACAGCCTTCTTGTACTCTTTCCTGTTCAAGATTTCCTTGTTACTCCACTCCCTGCTGCGTAGGCCTAGTGATACGAAAGGATTTACTGATGTTCATTTCGTAGTCAGTAGTGTCTCTGTATCTGGACATCTGGTGATTCATACTCAAAGATTAGACCCTAGGTCTAGGGATTGAGACATCTGATCAAGAGAGATGGGATCTTAGCATCACATCTCACCCCCCTGGGTTAATAAGGGAAAACAGATCCTATATTGGAAGTAGAATGTCGGAGTGGAAAGTCATTCAGCACCCTGAGATCTTAGACTTGGAAAAAAGTAAAGTCAGTGCATTATGGTCTGCCATGACTTGTTCTAAAGTACTTGGTACTTGTAACAACAGATAAATTTCTCTCCCCATAGTAAAGATAAGGTAGAAGTATGCTTCAGCAGCAATAAATAAGAATATTGTTAGCATTCGTTTGATAAAATCCCAATTTGTCCCTTTTCAGAATCCCGTATTATATAGTTGATTTATAGATCTCTTAGGGAAGTTGTATTCATCCCTGATTGCATATGTATATACTGGAAATGGTGTATGAGGAATATTAAATTTTTTTAGTGCTGTTTGTGTGATTCCTCCATCTATAGGATTATGAGCTCAAAATGAACATGCATTGGTTCTTAATTCTTCGTTGGGTTTTTTTTCTACGAGGGAAATGTCAATGCTTGATTCCTATTGATGCCTTGTATTCAGTTTCTGAATTGTTCTTTAGGGTAAGCTTCATTTTCATGGTGAAAGAAACTAGTTGATGTCGGATAGATTGCTATGCATTTAACCTCATATGTGAGTTTTATTTTGGTTGATGCGCAACTATTTAGTTATATATTTGATTACGGTTCTTGATTACAGAGATGGCTGCTTCACTTCCTCGAAGAGAGATTGTGGGGAAAGGAGACTACTTCCGCTTTGGAATGAGGGATTCCCTTGCAATTGAGGCTGCATTCTTGCAGGTTTTTTTTGTTGCTTCATTATTGATTTAAATGCACATAAAACACCTTTTTAACTCTATAACATTTAGTGCTGGAATGATCAAGTTCTTTGGTAAAAAGGTCATATGTGGTATTGACTATGGATATCGCCAAAAATATTTTAAAAAAGTTGGGCATTTAGTGCTGGATTGTATTTTGTCTCTTCCTTTTGTTTTTCTCTGTTTGTGTTGTTATGATTCTGGTTCTAAATGTGTTCAAAAGTGTCTGATTTGAGTAATTATAAGAACCTTCACTTCATCTGTAAAAGGAAGATATATGAGTCACACGCTGGTTTTGTGCTTGTGATATGTGAACCTTGTTATCAATCAGTCTCAAAAGACACTTAGATTTGGTCAAGAAATGCCTATAAACGCCATGTACAGAATTTCTGCAGTGATAACTTTCACATCTAGTCTCATGAGAAGTCACTATTCTACTTCCATGGCAGCGTGAAGAAGAGTTGCTCACATATTGGTGGAAAGAGTACGCTGAGTGCAGTGTTGGCCCAAAAAGCACTAGCGTGAGTTCCAGTCTTGATTCACAGCACAGCTCTCAAAAAGCCGAACTTTTAGCCGCTGATGAGGAAAGAGTTGGTGTGCCTGTTAAGGGTGGCCTATATGAGGTACTATTACTCATTTACGTGTGGCAGACGAAAGAGTTTTCTATCAGAAAGATATGTAGCTTTTCCCTATTGCTTCATGGAGATTAGCTTCAAATGGCATAAATTTTATTGTTCGTATGAACTTTACTATGTTTCATTACAATTCTAAGTTGGATGTCCATTTTATCCAATATCCAGGAAAAAAAACATCAAGGTTGGTCTATTTTCATTCAACCACTGATTTGCATCTATTAATTAAAAAGTCTCAAGTTACGGCTCCATAATACATATAGGGAAAGAATCATGTCTTGATAGGTAAAAAAACAGTATGAGTCATCTTTTGTAGAAAAACTTATATGGTCTCTTTTCTAGTCTTTATTTTCTTGTGTATGAACAAAATAATGAGTATCTATTAAGGAAGAAGGTATATATAAATAAAAGTTCAAGAAACTTTAATATTTGAAGCTATGGCAGACCCTGCTGCATACATGATACATGTGGATCCCAAGTCCCATCACACAAATCAACTTGTTATCATTTAAAATTACTCTGATGGAATCTGTAGTTCTCCTTTTCTCCATAATTATTATACTGTTTTAATCTTATTCTATATTGTGCCTATCAAATGTGCAGGTAGATTTGTTGAAAAGACACTCTTTTCCTGTTTATTGGAATGGGGAAAACTGGCGTGTTTTAAGAGGCCACTGGTTTGCACAGAATGGTGGTCTAGACTGGCTTCCAATAAGAGAAGATGTTTCTGAGCAGTTGGAGTTTGCATACTGTAGACAGGTATATGTCTATATCAAAGACTGGTCTGCTCAGCAGGATTCATTTTCTAGGGTAGATCTGCTGAACTAGATATGCCGGTGAATTGGATTTATACTATGAAGGCAGAATTAAGTTCATGATTCCTTTTAATGGCTGGATTAGCTTTGTTTATTTGTAAAGAGTATGAAATTACTTTTTGGATAAGGACATAGTAATTTTTTATATCATTCTATAATGATTTTGCAATTGCTTAAATCTGTATGATTTTGCATTCTTCTGCAGGTTTGGCATAGACGAACGTTTCAGCCCTCTGGACTTTTTGCTGCTCGAGTTGATCTACAAGCCTCTACACCCGTATGTAGATTTTATGACTGGGGTTGTGTTTTGTGAGCAAGTATTAGTCCTGACATCTTTTTTTTTTCTCTATACAGGGGCTTCATGCTCTTTTCACAGGAGACGATGATACTTGGGAGGCATGGCTAAATGTAGATGCTTCTCGTTTTACTAGTGTCATTAGCTTTGGAGGAAATGGCATCAAATTAAGGCGTGGATATGCTCCATCTCAGTCACCAAAACCAACACAGGTTCTTTATCTTCCATTTTAGCGAAATATTTTGTAATGGAAATTGTTTTTTTGGATGGTTTTCTTCTCGGGGAGGTCAAGTTCTAGCGTATTAAAAATGTTAGGCTCTGGATCTCATTTTTCGCTGATAAACCAAAAGATCTTTTGCAGCAAAGGATAAGAATTTATTTTTTTGGTCGAAAGGATAAGAATATTTATGTCCAAGGCTTCTGCTTCGGAGTCATGAATTGATTGGTAGCTTCTAGATTAATATGGTGAGCAGCAATGTAATAGATATTAATCAGTAATCAGGATTAGCAGAAGATGAATATTATTTGTATGGGCTCATTTGACCAGTGGTTTTGAAGTATTCTTATACCTGTAAGCTGTAGTTTGCTGATTTGTTTTTCCCTCCTTCATTATACCTTCTATATTTTGCCGATAGTGATTTGTAAGTTACATGCGTTAATGGTTAGGGGAAGTCCCTTTGGCTTGATAAGCATTTGCATTGCTATGATGATGCTAATAATGTCAAGCATTTCAATGCTGAGGACTGAGGAATACAAAGAGTCTAAGAATAGCTCTGCTGATTTGAAGGAATACTTAACACTGCTTTTTATTTCTTTCAGGACGAGTTACGTCAGCAAAAAGAAGAGAAGATGGATGATTACTGTTCAGAGGTGTGGCTTTAGTGCATTTCTCTTTTCATATGTTTCCTAGTGCTGCTTTAATATTCAGTTTTTGCATGTCGGCACTAAGTCCTACCTTGCATTCTATTTAAATGAATGGGCTTATCTTATTGAAGCAGTAACCATTTCTTTAGGCTTGTAGAAAAACTTAAACCACTAAACTTCAGATAATTTCTTAGAAAATAATTTTCTCAATAGACTAGAAAATAAATTATATGCTAGTCTGTTATATGGCTACAAGCTCCTACTATATCCTTCTCTTTCTAAATGAGCAAAAAATTTATTAGGCATGAACTACTGAGAAGGTTATAGCGTGAAATCTCTTGAGAAATCAAGCAGACATGATTATCTCATCTATAACAGGTTAAAGAATTTGTTAAGTCTGAAGTAGAGCTGAAAAATGTAAAATAGATGTGTTGATTTAACTTAGGATATGTTCTTCGTCATCAATATAAAGACATTCTCATATATAAACTCTTAGAAATGCGTGTAAATAAATTTAGTTTTTCACACATGCTAAGAATTTTATATATAAAATTTCATTATGCTGAAAAGGAAAAACAAATCCTTAGAAGAACTTATAGAAAAATCAAATCTCTATGAAATGAAAGTGACTACTTATGGGTATTCATGCTTTGAGACTCAATTGCTTCTCTTTCTAATGGGTTTTAAAAAATTCAGAGGACACTAAAGGCATAAAAGATTAGGTTTTAGGGGGAATAATGTTTTAAAATTAAACACACATGCATAAAGAACGCAAAAATGCATACAGTCTTATCATATGTTCTATTTTTTACCTAAATAATGCTTCCAGGTTGGATTTAAGTATCTTCTTGCCGTAACTTTATAATTATGATACCTGCCTTTGATTTGAGCAGAATGATTAATATAGAAAGCTGTTCTTTGTGCATGTTTTGGTGACATTGTAGGGAAGGGAATTGATATTGTTTTTGCTTGATAGGTTCCGGTGAGACATTTAGTTTTTATGGTTCATGGAATTGGCCAGAGATTGCAGAAGTCTAATCTGGTGGATGATGTGACCAATTTTCGGCATATGACATCAAGTTTGGCTGAAAAGCATTTGACATCCTATCAGCGAGGAACTCAACGTGTCCTTTATATCCCATGCCAGGTGGGGAGCTTTCCTTACACTATAACTGTTTACCTTTGCGAGCACATGATGCTTGAAATTCTGCCCTTGGATATTCAGAGTGGATTTGTGATGCTATCCCTGCTTTGCTTGTTTATATTATAATGCAATTTGCTACTTCAAACTTGATGTTTCCCAGTTTTCTTTTAGTACATGTTTTTCTTTCCATTTCCATTTGTATGGCTTCTGTCTATTATTTCACCTGGAAGTTTCGCCATTTGTTGGTAAATATGTAATTCTTTCTGGAGCACTGCATACTTGGGTAGATGTTACTAACTTATATTTGTGGGACTGGATTTCTCTGTTTCTTTGAACTTGGAACCTGTGACAATCATATCAATGTCTTCTTACTCATTTACAACATGGGATGTTGTTGTGACATAGTGGCGTAAAGGCCTGAAGCTCAGCAGTGAATCTGCAGTCGAGAAAATCACCCTTGACGGTGTAAGGGGGTTGCGGACTATGTTAAGTGCAACAGTTCATGATGTATTGTACTACATGAGCCCCATACACTGCCAAGATATTATTGACTCGGTATCAAACCAGTTGAATATGCTGTATCTAAAGTTTCTCAAAAGAAACCCAGGTTATGATGGAAAGGTGAAAGCTGCTCTTTTAGCATCCACCTTCCTTATTTTTCTAATGAAAATTTAGTCATTCGTCTCTGTATTGATAAGTTGTACTTTGGCAGGTATCGATTTATGGTCATTCTTTGGGAAGTGTCCTATCATATGATATTCTTTGCCACCAAGAAAATTTGTCTGTTCCGTTTCCAATGGATTGCATGTATAGAGAACAAATTGGAAATGGTGAATCATCTCAAAATATCTCAAAACTATCTTCTGAAACCAATGTGAATATAGATGGGTTAGAGGGAATAATACCTCATTCTGTTATTGAACCCAAAATAGTGGAGAGTGAATCTTCTGGAAACCCATGCAACTTATCGTCTGGATCCAATATGGAAGTTGACGGAGCAAAGGGAATGCCATATACTGTTGAGGAAAGCAACATGAGTGAAAAACTATCTTCACTTGCTCTAGAAAATGATGACTGCACAGATTCTCTGCTAGCAACTGAAGAAGAAAGCGCACCAAAGGGAATGGAGGAGGAAATGTCACATGGCGATTTTTCATCTTCAGTGGATTGTCACGAGGCAGCTTATTCCTCCGACAGGCTCCCTTCAGGTAAGGAAGTATGGGATGAAAGCACCAGTAATAATCATCAAGACGTAATAGCCTCGCTGGATGGACTTAATATTGCCGAGACAGTTTCTCTTCCAGAGAAAGTAATGGATGAAACATCAATGGAGGCAAGTGCCAAAGATAAAGAAATCATGGCACTTAAGGAGAAGGTATAAAAATATTTTCTTCTGTAACCTTGTAGCATCCTTGTTTTTTTTATTACTTCCAAGTTCCAACTATTAAAATCCGCTTATTTTTTATTTCCTTGTCTCTAGATTGCCTTTCTAAGCGCAAGAGTTAATGATCTGGAGTCGCAGGGTTGCGTCAAAGCAAGTGGTGGTGAGTTTGAAAATTGTTGCAATATTAGGTTCCCCGTTTTTATGTTTACTGCCTTCATTCTGATTGAAACTAATCTGTAATACTTTTGGTGTTTCCTATTTTTTTAGTAAGTGGGGAAAGAGATGAAATTGAGATAAGCCAAGGTGATGCAGCAACTAGTTCATCAGATCTGGATCATAAGCCTAAGCACTACAAGCCTTATATCAATTATACGAAACTTGAATTTAAGGTATTTGAGGGGGAAAGTATTTCTTAGTATTTATTAGATGCATGCCAAAAGTTGCTAGCCTACATTTCTATCATTGTTGGACATGACCAGCTGAACATGTGTTCAGTTGGGGCACTTCGGATTCAGTTCTCTTTGGACATGAACAATGAGGTGTATCTCTGTTGCTAGATATTTTTCTTTGTTTGCATTTTAACTAAAACATCCAATACCTAGCTGATTCCTGATTCAAATTTGCTCCTACTTCCTAGCAGTTGCATCTAGCATCTAATCCTAATTCTGTGCTTCAAACTTAATTATCTATTTACCAGGTGGACACATTTTTTGCTGTTGGGTCGCCTCTTGGGGTCTTCCTTGCTCTCCGTAATGTCCGTATTGGAATTGGTAAGGTGTTTCATGCATTTGGCGTGTGAATTTTTGTTATATAAGAAGTTTGGAATTGTTGCGGGATTCTTATAATTTGTTTTCTTCTGTTTTTAGATACAATTTTTTTTCAAAATCTAAGAAGAATTTAAAATTCGATCAAGGGGGAGAGAGAAAGAGAAAAATGACCAATGTTTGCCATATTGCACAAATTTGTTCCGTGATTGTTTTTCATAGTTTCTGATTGTCATGTTAACACTCCACCCCTTTTAGCTTTGTCTGGGCTTCTTGGGCCAAGAACAGCTTTCTTATGTTCTGCCTCTTTATATCTTCTAATGAAGTTATTTCTGTAAGAGAATTTCAATCTTTAACAATATGTTCTTGCATTGATATATTTCATGTCACAGAACACTTACCTCAATGAATTTTATGTTGTTAAAAACATCTTCTTTGATCTAGGATATTCTTGCTGCGTTTCAAATGATCCTTTTCCCTGTTTATAGGTCATCAGTATCTTGTATGAACTTTATTTTGATTTCTTTCATTTTGTGTGGATGTGTGGACAATATTCACTGCCTTTCATGTTTCTCAAGTACTAGGCTTAAGGCATCACCTATGATTTATACTAAGCTGCTTGTTTTCTTCTCAGGGAAAGGGAGGGAATATTGGGAAGAAGAGAATATAGTTGAGGAGATGCCTGGGTGCAGACGGATGTTTAATATTTTTCATCCTTTTGATCCCGTAGCTTACAGGTATGCCTCAGCCCTGGGAAGTGCTCACACACTTTGATTAGTTCTTTGTCATCTCATGTGCACATGAATGAGAAAATATATGTGTAAAATTCTTTTGTTTCTTTTTACTTCTGGAAAGAGGATTATAATATTATTTGCAATGGACCTGGGAATTAGTTATAGATTTAAAGCTTCAAAATTTCATGTTAATCTGCAAAATTCCCTTACTAGTCACTTTGCACAAACTCTAGGAAGTGCAGAAGCATAAATAGCTGCTTCATATTTGCTTTGAACCCTTTGTATCTCATTATTTCAATCATAATTCAAAGTTTTCATTCCATACAAAATGGTTTTATCATACTTATTTCAGCTTCATTTTGTGGTTTACTCATCTGGTCACTGCTTCACTTCTTGTCACTTGTCAGAGTAGAGCCGCTTATATGCAAAGAGTATGTCAATAAACGTCCTGTCACTGTTCCTTACCATAGAGGTGGGAAACGACTCCACATCGGTCTTCAGGTTAGGCTGAAAATTACTTGCAAGTCAATTTTGTTTCGCTATCTTAACTGGTGCTCCAGACACATTAAATTGTTAGTCCTTTACTTTTGTATGAACTGCAGGATTTCAGAGAAGACGTAGCTGCACATTCATCGGCAATTATGACTCGGATGAATTCTGTGCGGGTGAGCTGTGCTCACTTTGTCCTTTTTGTAGATTATTCAGTCATATTTCTATTTTAACCTGTGCTTTTATTGTAGAAGACGGTAATGATAGTCAAAAGAACCGGCTCTAAGAATATAGGCTATACTCTCATCAAACTGAAATTTATAAACTTTTTTGCTCTCTATATAGGACAAAGTGCTGACCGTATGCCAATCAAGGAAAGAGGACCTTGAAGGTATTTTATCTAATTCGTATAAGCATTTTGGTTAGCCATGTATTTGTAGAGATTCTTAAATCCTTTGAAATTTGGATATTTTTGGTTATTACCAACGCCACCTTATCCTTTCGACATCTCTTCCATATGTTTCTTGTCAGTTCCTTGCTCCTTACGGTTCCAATTACGATTACAATTTGCTTTTGTTTTATAATGGGTTTCATATACACATTGCAGAAGTAGGAGAAAATGACAAGGAAAAAGAGAGAACGTACGGTTCCATTATGATAGAGCAACTCACTGGAATCGAAGAAGGCAGAGTAGATCATGTTCTCCAAGTATGCTCCTTATCCCTTATTGGACTTCATCTGACTTAAATTAATGTGATGATCTAAACTCAGATACCTTAAGGTAATCCAAATTTCTATATAATCACACATGGATTTCAGGGTTTCTATCATGTAATGATTTCAGCTATCTTGTTAGGTTCTTTTTAAAGTTTGATTTGTTATTTCCTCCTGCTGGAATACCATCTACATGGCATATGACTGCTTTCCTCTAGCTGAGATTGCATTTGTCTGATATAGTTTTCAGGCTTTTAACATTATGCGCTGCAGCTTCAGCTGTGTAGGTATGATATAGTTTTCTCCGGATTAATGTTTTAGATTTCTAATCATCTGTTGAATTTGTAGGACAAAACATTTCAGCATGCTTACATATCAGCAATCGGATCTCACACGTAAATCTATTTCTTTTTTCAATGCTCTATTATCTGACCATTAAAAACTTGCCTCTAACTGTCTAACATTTTTTGCCTGTATATGTAGTAACTATTGGAGAGACTATGATACTGCTCTGTTCATGCTGAAACACTTATATGAAGAAATTCCTCCAGACCTTCCAGCTGCAAGTTCAAATGACCTGACGGATGAACAACTTCCATTAATATCTTCTCAAGGTTCTCTCTTCAGAAACTCATTCAAGAAATCAAGTTGGGGACTGAGAAGAGCCTCGTGAAGGTATTGGGTGTGTTCTGTTATGATATGACTCCACAAGCAGCATGTTTTTTTTTTTTGAATCTGTAAAAATTAGGAGATCCCCTCAAGGGGGACGTCCTAGAGCGTCCGATTGGACGAGAACTTTAAGTTCTGGAAGATTCATCATACCGTTAGTAGGGAGGCTATGGCCCAATTTAGCACGTTGATATGGTTGATTGTAAATGTGAAACAGCAATTTTCTTATAGACAATGGAGAAGTATAGTGGACAAAAATGAGTAAATTCAGCATAGAATGCGTAGTGTGTTCATCGGTTGAGTTGGTATTGGTTTGTTTGCTGCTGCCAAAATTGTACCACGTGCAATCATCAAGAAGAGGAAAAAAATCCTTCCAATTAAGCTTTTATATTATACGTGTGTTTTCTGTAGCTGTGGTGAAAAAACTAGATTTTAGGAGGAAAAAAAATTGTTATAGTATTTTTAGAAGTTTGTATAGGTTTCTTTTAAGTGTCAATAGTACTTGGAAATAAATTCTTAAAATGGTCATAGATTAGAAAAACACATAACCAAATTGGTTAAGAAAAAAGGACATAGTGTAAGAGAATGGTGAACTACCAAAGACCAAATCCCTAGTGGAAAAATTCCTCAATTTATGGCTCCTTAGATTACACGTCTGAGGTTGCAATCACTCGATTTCAAATGTCAAGTACTGCATACCATATGTTGAAAACCAACATTAAAATAATTCCTTTTGTTCATATGGCCACATGGACTAGTATCAAATGAGGATCGTATATTCATATATTCTTCTCCCCAAATTGTACCCCTTTGATTCTTCTAGTTGACTGCACAAAATTGAATCTCCGGTTCCAACTTATCGTATTATTTTTTTTTCATTTCATAGGGATTCACGTGTTTATGAGAGAAGATAAGTCTACTTTTCTATTGATTTTGTGTTTTCATGCTTTCTTGTTAATGAGATAGTTAGAGTGTTCAGAAACGGTTAAGCCTTTAAAAATAGTATCTAGAGTTCGCATCTCAACCAAATAAAATTAATGACATAGATACATACAAAGCTCCTAAATCCTTCAAGATTTTTGACAAAAATCAAAAGTAAACCTTGAGTTGGACCAGCATGCATATACGTAAACAAGCAAATAGCCAAGTTTAGAGCCATGCCGTTTGATAAAATGAGAATGGTGAAAAAAATAAGAGGTCGAAAACTATACTGAAGAACAGATGCTTATCGTTTTTGAAACCAAACCATATAAACAAAACTATTACGTTGATCCATATAAACAAATTTCAGCAAGATCACCATAAACGAGAGTATTATTACATCAACTTTTTCAGAATACGCCAATCCAAAGTGATACCCGTATTGATCGAGAACAAAGCCAAATTGTTACAGGCTTTGAGAACGAGACCAAAGGTGTTATAAGAGCCAACACTTTCCTCATGATCAATCAAATCCTTGTAGCCATAAATAAAGAATTTTGGTTTAGTTATACAGATCCTCCAGTATAAACACCAGGTGTAATAAGCATAATGTTAGCAGTCCACATGAACATATCATATCATAGATAAATAGTAAATGGGTAACTATCTGTAAGTCATGTTTTGTATGTACACAAGCCGTAGCTATGTCTCTAACGGTAAAGAACAATTCCAAGTAAGCAAGCAAAAGAATGATAACTATCTTATACATACACCACGAAAGAATGAATCAAATACAAATGAACTGATCGATTTCGCTACGCAGATTCAAGCCATCATGAGCTTGAACTCAGAGAAGTCAAGAACACCATCACCATCAACGTCGAAAGCCGAAATCATAGCCTTACACTCCTCCACACTCTTCTTCTCCCCCAGTCTACTCAACATCCTCTTCAGGCTCCTCGGCGTAATCCTCCGTTCATCCAACTCCTTTTCCTCGTACATCTCGAACGCCTCCTTCAACGACTTCTCGTCTTCCTCTTCCTCCTCCGTCATCATCATCCTCACGAACTCCTCGATCCCGATCAACCCGTCACCGTCTACGTCAGCAGCCTTCACCGCCGCCTCCGCCTCCTTCTCCGTCATCTCGGCTGCCACACACTGCCGGAGCTCCCACGCCGATATCTTCCCGTCTCCGTCCACGTCGAGGTGTCTGAACACCCTCTTGTACTCTTCCTCTTTCCTCAAGCTTTTCACCATTGTCTGCCTCTTTCACTGCTGATTTGTAGAATCAATTGCGCTATTTCAGATTGTATGTGTATGAACTGGAGATTTTCTCCTTTGTTGTGTATATATAGTGTGTGTGGGCGCCAACGGTACAATATTGAAAACTTCGTACGTGTTCGCTTATGTCAAACTTACCACATGATACGGATTATTTTTGCGTGTTTTGGTCGTGTCGGGTTTCAATTTCTTTATTAACGAACAGGAAAGAAGTTTCTATATACCTTCTTTTTCGTGGACAAGGGGAGTTGACCGTTGACCCAGAATGGATAAAGGATGACGTGGCACACGCTAAATGGAAGATATAAATATATAATAATAGTATTGGTCGGCAAGTGGCCAAAGGTAGGAAAATTAACTGTCGAACAACTTCCGGCGGCGATGTCGACTGCTGTTTCCTGGTTTCTTCCTTTCATCTTCATCTTGTTACCTTCATCTTGATCTTGGTTGGTTTCTTCAACAAGTTACCAAAGCAGAATCTTTATGGCATAACAAAAACAGATCCTTTGTTGATCACCAAAAGTCATTACAAGAGCAGTGCCCGTTTACAAAGTGGTGAAACCGATTAAGATCTCTTACGACAATCTCACGCTTGGTAGCCAAAGAAACACGCTTTGCAAAATCATGACAGTGTTTGCAAGCTCGAAGGTTCTTGTATACCAACAGAGGTGCGTTTCCAGGAGCTGAGATCAGGCCAAATGCAATAGCAAGTTTCTCACTGTGCTCCAGCATTTGTTCTCTCCGTTCCGGAAAATCGGAGGCCATGTCATCCTCGGTTAAAATGCTAGTACTCTTTGTATCTAGCCCGTCGGAGTCTAACTCATCCAGCTTCGAGTAGATTTCGTTCGTCCGAGGATGGTGTCTGTCACCGACAACGAACCGATGCAATTCACCTCTTACGAAAATCCAACTCCTACCAACTTCCTTTCTCAAGTTTCTCTCTGCCATTAGTTTCCTGATTCCAGCCGCCTCTTCCCATTTTCCTAGTGATGTGTAAAGGTTGAACATCAGAATGTATCCAGCGGTGTCCTCTGGATCTAGGCGGATGGCGTTTTCAGCTGCAATCTTACCGAGATCGAGATTCCTGTGCATCCAGCACCCGCCTAGTAACGCTTTCCAGCTCATCGCATCCGGTTCAAACGGCATGGAATTTATCAGCTCAAATGCTTCATTCAGTTTTCCAGCACGGGCGTATATGTCAATTACGCAATCATAATGATCGATTGTCGGTTCTACACCATATTCAGCAGCCATGTTGTCAAGACACTTCTTTGCTTCTGCTACCATACCTGAATGGCTAAAAGCAGTGAAAACAGCTATAAACGTTACTTCATTTGGATTTACTCCTACATCCTGCATTCTTTGAAAAAGCTCTAATGCTTGTGATGCCCTTCCATGATAAGCACAGCCTGAAATAATGGATGTCCAAGCAATATCATCGGGTTTATCTATAGATTCAAAGGCTTGAAAAGCGTCGTTCAGTTTTCCACATTTTGAGTACATTGTAACCAAGGCACTCTCTCCACAATAATACGAGATCATGCCTCTTTTTATTGCATCTGCATGAGCTTGGCCGCCGAAATTCAAATCTGCAAGGGAGGCACATACTTGGAAAATACTAGTGTATGTGTATGAATTCAAGTTTCCACTGTTCCTTGCAAGTATGAAATTATTGACTGCCTCAAGGTAATTCCCAGCTCGAGAATATCCAGTTATCAAAGCACTCCAGGATACATCATTCGGTTCAGCAATACTATCAAAGGCTCGACGAGCAGATTCAAGGAATCCACACTTAACATAAAAATCAACCAGAGGTGTTCCAACAGAAACATCAAACTCGAGTCCTTGCTTAGCAATAAGACCGTGAATCTGACTGCCTGTGGGAAAATCCTCCAACGCTGAGCATGCCTTCAGAACAATCGAAAATACAAACTCATCCAGAAGGAAATCCTCTTTTATCATCTTGGTGAAAATTTCTACGACCTCCTTTTGCTTGTCGGCTTGGGTATATCCCACCATTAGTGCAGTCCATGCAACCGAATTCTTTTCATCCATATGATGGAAAACTAGCTTAGCAAGATCAGTATAGCCACACTTGGCATACATATTGACCAAGGCTGTACTAACTGAACCATCTCTCCATAACCCATTTCTGATGACATGAGAATGCAGCTGCTTGCCAGCATTTACAAGCAAAGGATCCAAGATAGAGCCCAATATGCTTATATAAATAGAAGCACTTGGTTTGTCACCCAGCTGTGAAAACAGGGAAAATGCATTGTGCAGAAGTCCTTGTCCTGAATACGCAGAGATCAGTACAACCCATGAAAAATCATCCCTCAACGGCATACTGTCAAACAATTGTTGAGCATCATGCAAGCTACCGCAATCACAGTACATTCGAATGACGCAATTGTAAAGAAATGTAGATGGGTCTTGTATCGTTGCACGTACTCTTTCATGTATCAATTTTCCCAATCGCAACGATTTTGAGTGTCCACAAGCTTTGAGCAGAAGGCGGTAGGAGCTGAAATCAATTGGGACACCATAATCCTGCATTTGTCCAAGATATTCATAGGCTTCATCAAGTTTATATTGTCTTATAAGAGAAACTAGATGCAAATTCTCAACATGACCACTCTGAGGCTGATCTGCTACTTTTGTAGAAGTTGAAGTGTTGCTCAGAGATAACCAATTAGGAATTTGTCCGAACTTCTCCGTGCTTATCCTATAATTCTTATCAAAGTTCAATTGAACATTGGCAGGATTGAGATTACAAGAACACACAGTAGCCAAGGATCCAGGCAATGAATGCATTCTCCTCTGCAAGAACCCTCTATAAAATCAGCCTCAAACACAAACAACAAGAGAAAAGCTGAAACTTGATAAAGCCAAAGTAATTAGATACTTTTTACAATAGAATTCAATGGAATTCAGTTCCTAATTTTATGAATTCAGATAGTTGAACAAGCAAATAACATTTCCAAGCAGAGACAGAAGTGTTTCTGTGTTTCCAATTACCAAAGCCAATTGAACAAGTCACACATACCACACAGTTAGGAGGCGTGGTCAAGCCATGCGAGTAGGCCATTGCTGAGCCTCTTGCTCTTGGTTGCAATCGTTCACAGCCGTGGTAGAGAAGCCCCTTTTCCGCTCACCGAGCTGCCATGGGAATCGCACTTTGGCAGTTGTCTAGCTCGGGCTAACTCGCTCTCAAACCAATTGGGTTTGGGGGTTAAAGCCAGCGTCGGAGAGAGTAGAGTTGTGGGGGCGTGAAGAAGCTCGAGAGCGATGGGCACAAGTCGGGCAACAAAGAATCCTTCCCACTTTAAACACAAGTTTTAATAAAAGTGATGATGATTATAAACCTTAAAATCTTTAACATTTTGCTCAATCTTATAAATTATTATATTTTCTGGCCAATGAATGATAACCTTTAATCAGTAAAAACACATTCCAACAAAAATATTTCATAATTCATTCCTACTTAATTGGTTTGGAAACCTAAAACGACACATAATAGGATCAATTTCAAAGGGTTAAAACGACACTTATTGTGATATGGGATAATGTGATAGCTTATAAAATTATTGTGCTCAAATCTGGTATCTTTAAGTATTTCTTGCGTTTTAATTCCGTTCCATAACTTACGGTTGTTGACTCTGATCACCGACATCGTAGGTGTCTACGACTTTCAGTATAAACGATCCTACACCTCTCAGGTCCCTTCTCTCTTCCTTTCCTGAAGTAGTTGTTGCAAACAATATTTCTTACTTGTTAGGTTTTCTGTTTTGAGCTTAATAGTGAGTAATTTGAGTACGTGTGTTTTCTAATTCTCGGAGTATTCCGAGTGAAATTCGATAGGGGAGGACATTACGTGGTATGCCGATGGGGAGACTATTATTAGAAACGACCACAATCCTTCAATTGCTTATGCCTACGGTAATGTGAACTCCATTTGTACTGCTTCAGTTTAATGCTTAATAATTTTGAGAAGGGCTAAATGTGTCTCCCCCGTATGATTAGACGAATGTTTCTAGTTTAAGATTGAAACTTGACCGAGACAAATGGAAGTCATTGTGTTATAATGTACCTTGATTGTCTTTGCATTTTTTCATATTTGAAACAATATATTGTTTATTACAAAAGTCCAATATACACTTTCAAAGCTTAGTAACCCAACAGACCCCAAAATATAGGCAAGTTATATGATTAGCATCCTACTACTCCCAAAATACTTACCACAAAATATTGACATAATCTAAAACTGATAAAAAGAAAAACCTAATTTGATATTACTTTGACCAATACAGCTAGCAAGTGCCTTAGAGTTGGAGACTTACTTCAAGACTGCAAGAAGTTGAGTCCCAAGCAGATGTCTATATCTTCGGAAGCGTCGAAAAACAGGCAGGACTGCTAAGCGCAAAGCTGAGGTGTGCATGGACTTAATTACTATGGCTAATCAAAGGATAGTTTTCTTGTAGTTGACATAATTTTCATTGTTGTTTTGTATGTTTTTTTGAAGTCTGTCACTAACTGATTTACTATAATGATATTGTCAGTGTTGTTAGATGTTAATGGATCTGATGGCCGTCAGTTTGCGGATCAGATCCAAAGGATGGAGAGGGAAGCTCAGCAGGCGTGTGACTTGGCAAAGAAGTCTGCTCGCCGGGAAAGTAAAGCGGTCTACCCCAAAGTATTTGAAATTTATCATTCTGCATTTGTACTCTTGTAATCTCTTGAGACCCTCTGTTGGTCGCGTGCATTCCGCCGATGTGATACTTTATATCACTTTGACCAATACGGTTATATTGCTGGTTTTCATAAATGTAGATCGAGTATTTGGCCCTACCACCACAACGCTCCATGTGTATGATGTTGTTTCTCAACATGTTCTAATTGGTTTCATGGAATGCATAAACGAATATGGTACTCTTTGTTGTAGAAGAAAATAGAGAAAGATGATGTGGATCGTGATTGAGGAATGAGGAATGAGGAATGAGTTAGTGGGAAATGAGGTGGATGAAAGAGAAGATGATTTGTTCAAAGAAGAAAAGGAGAGATAAAATTGAGAGAGGAGTGAATCTCCTCTCCATTACACATGCTCTAAGTATGGGTGATTTTTTTTTATGGTATGCCTTGCAATTATTCATGTTTTGAATTAAGAAGTAGGTAGGATAATATTACTGCTAATTAAGTGCACATATTAGAAGCACTTAAGTCCAAGGGGAAGTAAGTAGGATGATGCCAATGCTAATTAAGTACTATCAAACTAGGTTTTCTTTTTATCAATTTTAGATTATGTAGATTTTCTTTTTATCAGTTTTAGATTATGTCAATATTTTGGGGTAAGTATTTTGGGAGTAGTAGGATATTAATCATATAACTTGCCTATATTTTGGGGTCTGTTGGGTTACTAATCTCTGAAAGTGTATGTTGGACTTTGTAATAAACAATATATTGTTTCAAAATTTCAAAAATGCAAAGACAATCAAGGTACATTATAACACAATGACTTGCATTTGTCTCGTTCAAGTTTCAATTTTAAACTAGAAACATTCGTCTAATCATACGGGATTGTAGGCATAAACAATTGAGGGATTTAGCCCCTCTCATAATTTTTAAGCATTAAACTGAAACAATACAAATGGAGTTCACGTTACCGTAGGCATAAACAATTGAGGGATTGTGCTTGTTTCTAACAATAGTCTCCCCATTGGCATACCACACAATGTCCTCCCCTTATCGAATTTCCCTCGGAATACTCCGAGAATTAGAAAACACACGTACTCAAATTACTCAGTACTATGCTCAAAACAGAAAACCTAACAAGCAAGAAATATTGTTTGCAACAACTATTTCAGGAAAGGAAGAGAGAAGGGACCTGAGAGGTGTAGGATCGGTTAGTACTGGAAGTCGGCGACACCTACGATGTCGGCGACCAGAGTCAACAACCTTAAGTTACGTAGCGGAATTAAAACGTTAGAAAGACTTAAAGATACCAGATTTAAGCACAAAAATGTTATAAGTTATCACATTATCCCATATCACTTCTGATTAAAGTCAGTCTTTCGCTAAAGTGACGTTATTTAAGACCATTTGATTCTGGGTCGGAGGAAAAACGATGTATACGACATCGAGAGACTTGTGCCAAAACACGCTATCACAAATACCGTCTCTCTACCGAAAGACTGTCTATACTCGGAAATATTTTCTAATGAAGCATAGCTTGGTAAATAAAAGATTGAAAGTGTCGATTTTTTTTTAAAAAAACTCTCTTCTAGGCTATGATTTTCTCCTTTTACGGGGCAAGACTAATCTCACACTTGTGGTTAAAGACATGACACGTTAACTATGTGAAAAGGCCTAAAGGCTAAAGGAGGGAGTCCATTATCCACACGTTATCTGATTATCTGGAATCTCTGGTGGGTAAATACACAATACGTTGGTACCCAACTTCTATGAAATTCAAATCGACGACTTTCAAGTACTTCACATGATTGAAATAATGGAACATGAGCCTCATTATAGGAATTCATTGTACAAGAAAAATAGGGTCGTTAAGATTTCAATTTGGGCAAACACAATCGAGGGGCTCATTAGATCAGGAGCTGGACTAAGATGGCTAATTTGTTAAATGTATCATCATAGCTTAAGGTGTGAGTCTATTAATTTGTATTTATGCTCCATCATTGTTTATCGATAAGCATGATAGTTTCACGGTTCTTATATAACATTAGAGCAAAGATTGTCAGAACGACTCTAGTGAAACCAAGAACGGCCCTATTTGACCTTAACAACATAAGACTGGTCTTGTCTGTAGGGCTGAGAAAATTTTGGATCAAGTTAGCCCAACTCTAGATCAAGGCACTTTTGATCCAATCCTTAGTCCATAATTTAAGAAAAATGGTCTCCGTCCAATCCGGACCGATGCTCACCCTTGCTTGTCCAACTTCAACAACATGTGTTTGACTTTCATTATTATATTTGAAATGTTGTCCATAAATTATGCCTTATCCAAGCTACAAGTTACTAGATTCGAGACTTTAACTTAATACCTTATGCTCTAAGGTTATATCAACTTACTTGTGTTACACGCTCTCATTATCCATAAGTTAAGTGGGTGATTTCAAAGAAAAAAGTGAATGGAGGAAAGAAAAAAATGTAAAATGTAAAAATACATCCTTTTTCATTCTAAATTCAAAGGATATTATTAAGCCAAGAGCGATCCAAATTTAGTCACAACCCCTTTTAGTTTTATTTTATCAGAGAGTCGAAGGGTACTCGATTTAAAGTATCATTGAACTCTCAATAAAGCACAACTAAGTAAAGAAAATATCCTTAAATCATTGAATTACCTTCAAATAGTGCTTAGTTAAGGTCCTTGGTTGAATTTTCCATCACTTTTTTTTTAAAATCGAATCAAGAAGGTCTATAAAAGTGGGGTCGTCACTTAGCATTTAGTATTACTATATAAAATTATACAAATAACCGACTTAAGTACTATCATATATTGTAGATGGTGTATTTGTCCCATTGAAACTCATGATAATTTACAGGTCACTTTTGTATTGACAGATTTACCAATCATTTATCTGAATTATTGTTCGACAATTATATATCATTGACAATACACTTAAGTGATTTTGAAGACAAGTACCAAATGTATCATCATGATTTTAGCATAAAATGATAATAAAACATGATAAATCTACCCATATATACCAAAGGTATGTTTGGACATCCTCACTAACGCATTAAATAGTGTTAAAACATGAGTTTAATGCAACTTAATGCGTTCTTACAAGGTATCCAAACATGCCACGGGTGTATGATCGAAGTGTATCATCAATGACATTTAAAAAAATGTACTAAATTAGTAAGACCAATTGATTCTTTTTTTGGATTTATTAATTTTAATAGCAAGGATAAGTGATTAGTTAAAAAGGTCTTAAAATTGGACTTAAATCAAATATATGTGTATTGACATAGTCAAAGTATCAACGATAAACCATATCTATTTAACTAGTGTACAACTTTACTTTGGATGACCTAGTGGTAAGAGATATGAGAGATGTTGGGATGTCTTTGAGTTCAATATCTTAACTTCTGCCCTTCACTTGGATGAAAAATCAAGTCTCACCATTCCTCTTATCACTCAATCAGATCGGTTGAGACAAGCCGATTTACTAGTTCGTAATCCTCGTTGATTGGGCCATAGACCCAAGGTTTGACACCAAAGGTGGAATCCTCCCCGTTACAAAAAGAAAAAAGAACTGGGGTACACCTGAGCAGTTTGTAACAAACTTGTGCCCTAATGTGAAATTTGTACGAATTTGTGGGTGGGTTTTTAGTCCCACAAATTCAATTGAGCTTGCGCTGCACACCATCGGCGTCTTCATAAATACTCCGTTGCTGCGCCCATTCGACCGTTCCATCGCATCAGTCTCTACCCCAAAAGGATCAATCTTGCATACATACCCAAAAACGGCAAATCCGATTCAAAAATTGAACTTCCCATAAGAAGCTCGTTTTCCTTCTCACCAAAATTGGGCGAGGCACGCAACTATAAACCCCTATCCGTCTCGTGTATTCTGTCTGTAATGTACCAGAAACCACAATCAGCGAAGGAAGAAGAGTAGAGCGAAGAGAAAAATGTTTCAGTCGCAGTTGTTTCTCTCAAAGAAGGGGCCTTTGGGGTCCATTTGGGTCGCTGCTTACTGTCTCAAGCGCCTCCACAGAGACCAGATTCTTCAGACTAATATCCCCTCTTCTGTGGGTTAGTCTCGTTTTTTTGCTTTCATGCTCGTATTCTCGTTCTGGGGTTTTGTTTGATTGCTCGTAGTTTGTGATGATAATGCCTATTTGATAGTGAGAGTTTGACAATTGATGTGTTTGGTTTGTTCCCCCCTTCTCTAGCGGTTGTTCTGCTTACCAATTCGTGATGTATTTCTCGTAATGAGTACCAGTCTGGGTTTGAATGCGCAAAGTTTTTGCTTCCTTGGTTGATTTTCTGTGCGAAAATTGCTTGTGAGATTTGGTGGGCGCTGAAAGCTTCTAAGTTGTGAGCATATTTTTTCAAAAGTGAAGTGAATTTGAAGGATTTGCAGATTTTGACTTTTCACCGCTCATGTGTTGACCTATTGGATCGTTCGATTATTTCTCTATGCCTGGGTTTGCTTGCTTTCTGAGATTTCTTTGGAAAGGGAATTATCTCTTTCGCTTTCTTGTGAAGGTCAAGGCTCACTTTTCTTTCCCTTGATTTTTTATGATTTCTTTGAGAGTGTGGACAAGGGAATGTGTGGGTATCCAATTAGGTCCTTTTCAGAGGACTACAATGGATTGAATATGCAATTAGGGTTCTAACTAGTAAGAATGGTATACTAGGTCTTTGTATACTAAGTTCAAAAAAAATCACTTGTTTAGCTTAGTGTGACCTCATTTTTGGAGTTTGCCTTGAAGATAGTGGAAGTATAAAGTTCTTAGGAATTAAAACTTCACACAGGCCTACAAGTTTATATGGTCCATGCAGGATGGTATAGAAAATTAGGTTTAAGCTTCAGAATCAGAAGTAAATTTGATGATGAAGTTACATACTTACATCTAACAATTATTTGTTGATGTTATTAGACTTAAGCTTCAATAACTAATTTGAAAGTAATTTTCTATAATAAGAGGGTGAATCTTCTACTATGCTTCTAGGACCTTATTAACACTTCATTGATAGTGCAACTGGTGGGAGCTACAAAAAGAACATACTGTTAAAGTAAGATTGATTTATTGATCATTGATAGAGCTAGAATTTTGAGCTTGTCGAAATCATTTTACTCAATTAAGTTTGGCATTAGTTATCTTTATAATTGCTGTATTTGAGATCAATAGGTTTTAGCTATATTGTGAAGTACTAAGGATTAGGTTTTTTTTCTTCATGTGGTTTCCATTTGAGTTTTTCAGTTTTCCTGTATTAGTTCAAACCACTTACTATTGCTGGGAGTTAGGACTTCTATTCCTACACTTCTTGAATTTGTATAAGGTTAGTTGGATTTTCCATGGATCTAACTTGAGATGAGGATCTGCTAGAAAGAGTTTCTATACTCCCGGTTACTCATCTGGATTTTTTTGTTGTTTGTCTCTAACTTTCCATGAAGATATGTAATTATTGCTAGTTCAAACCACTATATCATTTGTTCGGTTGATGGTCTACAATTCCTTTAAAAAATTCATGAAGGCAAATATTTTCCCTTCTAGCTTTGTCTGATGCATGTTTTGGCTACAGATAAGATCTTGACGGATGAATGGCCAACTGTCACATACAGAATATTAGCCTACTTACTTCTGGGTGTTGTGAGAATTTATTCTAAGAAAGTGGAGTTTGTGCTTCATGACTGCCGGGAAATCATCAATGAGCTGAATAAGTTTGTGGGTAAAAAGAAGGCTGTCCCCTTTAAAAAGATAGTGCATGCAGAAGATTTCTCTGTCACTCTCCCAGAGAGATATGAACTAGATGCCTTTGTTTTGGAGTATGCCGATGATGGGAACAAGTAAGAAGTCATGTCTTAAATAATAATGCTTATCAAACAATACAATCTCTTTTTTAACATAATATGCTCTTCAATTTTGCAGAGCACACATTGCTAATAAAGAGGACATCAGTATTCAAGGTTGTGAGTTCATCTGATGCATTGTAACCCTATCTGATGTACTGCTTTTTTAGAATTATATAACTGTGTTCCTGTGTTTCAGGATCTTTTAGAAATGATAAATCTGGCAACTGCTCTGTACGGAAGGTAAAGTTTTCTTTTTATTACTCATAATCGGTTTCTAGAGACTACACAATAATTACTTTATTAAGTTCATGACTACTATGATTATTTTGACCAATTACAATATTATTTTATATTATCATCTATGTATGCCTTACGCTTTCTGTTATTCATATATTTCTAGTATGTAATAAGTAGCCTTATTATGTCTTGGTGGAGTATTTTTCTGTAAGTACAGCAGACCCACAAAGTGATTAAATTGTTCAGTCTAAATACTTCGTTCATGGATTGTTTGCAGTTTGGTAGCTGCTAATTTTATTTATGTCTTAAAATAGGGTTTAAACTAGCCAAAGTTTTTTTTGATCTGAACTAGCCAAAGTTGTTTAACTGTGTCCCTGCTATAGTATAAATAATAATAATAATAATAATAATAATAATAATAATAATAATAATAATAATAATAATAATAATAGGGAAGAGGTTTTAAAGTTACTGGCGGGATTTTGTAGTATATGGCAAAATGTGTGCTTTGTTTTGCTGAATTTGCTAGAGATCAAAATTTTTCAAAATCAGGAAGTTAGCTTTGCTATCAAGCATTAATCACTTTACTTGATTCTTTCTGAACCTAGTCAATAGCATTTTGATCCAATCTTGACCTGAATTTATTGTTATTCAAATGTGAAAAGAAAATTGGGAAATTCTGCTCCACAAGAAGTCACAAATTTGGATACCAGATGAATCATGGTAAGAGTTGACGGTAGCACTTGGAATTGATAAACTTTGGGCACCTAGAGGAGGCAAGAGTTGAGTCACCAAACGGAAATTTCTACAGACTGTTCCTAGTAAGAGTTAAGGGCTTGTTATACTTTAAGAATACATTTTGCCCAAAAAGTACCTTTAGATAGTATAATAACTTTCTTCTTATAATGCCCCTTGCCTTATATTTCTCATTTGTTAATTATTTTATCCATAATAAGAGCATCCCTTGAAGAAAAAGAGGAAGAAGGGGGAGAGGTTAAAGAAGTTTGCAAGTGTATTTGCTGCTGTTAGAACATTTGTGCTACAACTTGAGTCTTACTAATGAAACTAGTCTCTCCCATCCATACTTCTTTTTTCAGTTTTCCTTAGGCAAACCTATATAAAGCAAGACTACTAGTACCAGATGATGACCTATACTACAGCAGTTGGATAGTTTCTTATTCTATCAGTTTGATAGCTCACATAATGTGATCTAAGCTGATAAATCCTATTTTCTGTATTTTGCAGTTTCATGAAAACGTCACAACTCAAAGGAAAACCACCACAATTGTTTCCAAGACATCTACTGCAACTATTAAACTGAAAGCTTGCTCCTCAGCTCAAAATCCACCTGAATCTCCCGAGGATATGGACACCTGCTCTACCCCTCTTGCTTTTGTTGAGAAGTATGATGCTAGTTTTAAGTTTTAAGTTTTAACTGATGATCCTAGTGAATTGTTCGCTCTTTCTTGTTTGATTGTATGACTTGTTAATTTCTTGGATTTTTGTCTTCTAGCTGTACGGAGTTTGAATTAGGAGCAAGCTCATCACTACTTGTAAGAAGCTTGGAAGAAAGCATTGAGGATTTTAGAGAATTCAGATTTTCTAGAGAAGAATGTTTGGATTTTGAGATGTTCTACCAGAACGACAAAGAGCATGTTGGCATTTTTAAGTCCCCTATTATAATCCAGAGTGCTAATGCTGAGCATACAGAGTTGATCACAATGATGCAGACAGGTAATAATGACACTTTGCATTCCGAGGCTGAAGAAGAGACTCACACAGCTGAGAGAAATTGTGACTTAGATATGGCATCAGACAATCTTGTTGCTACTGAGGAGAAAGAAGCAAATTTCACAGCTCAGACAAGTAGTCCAGATCCGAATATGCCATCAAACAATCATAAGATTTTTGCTGTAGAGGATGAAGGGAACTTCACAGATAGATCTCCTGATCTAGATAAAGAACATGTTGACATTTTAAAGTCCCCTATTATAATCCAGAGCGCTAATGTTGAGCATACAGAGTTGATCACAATGATGCAGACAGATAATGATGACATTTTGCATTCCGAGGCGGAAGAAGAGACGCACACAGCTGAGAGAAATTGCGTCTTAGATATGCCATCAGACAATCTTGTTGCGACTGAGGAGAAAGAAGCAAATTTCACAGTTCAGACAAGTAGTCCAGATCCGAATATGCCATCAAACAATCATAAGATTTTTGCTGTACAGGATGAAGGGAATTTCACAGATAGATCTCCTGATCTTGATATTGCTTCAGATGATGATAAAAATGTCACCGCTGCAAAGAAAGTAGTTATTGCGGATTTAAAAAGCCCGGATTTAGAAAAAGAGTCCCAACCAGATACTTTTGCACCTGTTACTTCTAAAAAGGAGAAAGTTCCTCTGAAAGTGCAGACTACTCCTAATTTGAAAATTCCAGCTGTTAAAGGTAAAACTGCTCGACTGCTTGATAGAATGCCTACAATTGTTTGTATTTTAATATTCCATGTTTTGCTTATTCAATTCTGGACCAGTTCTGAGTGATGGCTTTTTTTTGATGCAGAAGCTACTACCACTGAACGTTTGGCTGTACGCACCCCCGCTAACAAGGAGGGTGTAAGGAAAACAAACAAGAGAAAATGCTTATACGATGATATTACAGTGCTCTCTAATAAGTAAGTGTTGCTACTCTGATTTAGTGTAATATCAATTTGAGTTTTATCATGACGGAGTCTTAGTTTTGTGGAAGCCACTTCCGGAGGCTTCTTCTGGTCTAGAACAAAGATGACAATATGAGCTCATTTACTCAAACTTAATGAGCATAGTAGTTTTATTTAGGTCGAGTTCCAGTTATCAACATCTTGACTAAATCTTGTTGTATATGGAAGGACACTTAAGCATTACATAGACGACCCGAGTGACTTGGTACGCAAGCGAAGGAGAGTCCCTCATAGTAGTCTTGCCCTTTGGAGACAGTCTTGTATTTACGACCTCCCTCAGAAGTTCATGGAACCCTTAATTCCTTGTAAGTGTGAAATGTGAATCATATCTACACAGAATAACCAAATTACATGGTCTTTTTGTTATTTTGATGCTCTCTTCTTTTTCAGGCAACATGACTGCTACAGGGATTGTTACGGATCGTAAAGTCATTCAAGTAAAATCCAATGATGCTGATCAAGTTGGAACAGTAGAGGCACCTGCTAACCCAGTGATGCCTGTTGATGTTGATCGAGTTGTAGTAGATGCACCTGCTAACCCAGTGATGACTGTTGATGTTGAAGTAGAAGCACCTGCTAACCCAGCGATGGCTGTTGATGTTGAAGTAGAAGCACCTGCTAACCCAGCGATGACTGTTGATGTTGAAGTAGAAGCACCTGCTAACCCAGCGATGACTGTTGATGTTGAAGTAGAAGCACCTGCTAACCCAGCGATGGCTGTTTCGTCACCAAGCAGCATGGCCGATGGCGGCCTATCAGCAATCGCTCCAGGAACACCCGTTCGGTGTTCAATCTCTAAAAGAGCATTTATAAGTCCCACAGCTGCAGATTCTGACGGAGAAGGGCCATCTCTTTGCTTTCAAACTGTAGGAAATGAAAGCTCTTGTCAGTCATATGAAAATGCAAGGAAGGATTCTGTTGCAGACAGCATTGAAGGAATTGTCCTGGATCTGACGGATAAGGTTTTGAACATTCTAATCTCCTATACCTATAAATCCCTTCCAATGGACAAAATTTGTTATATACATTCTTTGCATGTAACATTTGCGATGCTTCCATCCATTTGTATGATATTTACATGCTAATATTACCACAGGATATGGATGGAGATGGAGATGGAGATAGCCAAAAGCAAGGTAAGAGCGATCCCACTCTCATATGTGCTCTTTTGGACACCCCTTTTTACCATTGTAGAATGTCAAAATTGGTAGTGAATGATCTGAGTTTCTGTCTTTCTTGCGATTCTTGCAGATGGATGGTCTACAAGGACCAGGTAAAGAAATCTGAGAACTGATTTCTGGTTCTTCAGCCTTATGTGTAAAATTACGTTGGTTCCTTGAAAGTTGTATTTGTGTGATTCAATATATATGGAATCTTTAAACTTGTACAGAACCATAGCAAGGTGGCTGCACAAAGTATTTGCAAGCAAAACAAAGCGCAATGAATCCAAAACTGCAAATCTGTCCCAAATTCTGGATGGGAAAACGAGGAAGAAAAGTGCTAGGATCTTCTATGAGATACTGGTAAGCAAATGAACACAGCAATGCATGAACCTGACTGTTATGGGGTCACAAGGAAGATATGACATAGATGGAAAATTCGTCACTTGTTTTTTTGATGGAATAGAATGTTTGTTTAGTCTGATACCCTTTATATGCAGGTGTTGGGAAGCGGAGACTATGTAAATGTGTCACAGGAGGGGGCGTACAAGGGCATCCTTTTGCAGGAAACTCAAAAGATGGAAGCGAAACTAGCAAAATGTGCAGTTTGAAGGTGGTTTTATGTAGATAAATCCTTAGCACAGAGAAGACTAGGCAGACCTCTTTAACTTAGGAACTAGACAGTTTTTTGTTTTTATCAGAAGGAAGTAGACAGTTTGAAGGTAAGAGTAGTGTGATGTGTTTGGCTCTCTGAGCTTGTTGCTAGCAGTTTAGCTTTAGGTTTCTCGTTATTAAGTCATGTAAATGCTTTTTCTCAGCATATCATGTGGACTATCAGAAAACCAAGGCGTCGGCCATGGACAATGCAAGGGCATGTTCTAACTTGGAAGGTTCATTGAAGAACCTGTTTTTGGGTTGAATGCAAGCCGCCCCTTATTTGCTATAATACGCTGTTATTTAGGGGGCCTATTTGCTATAATACGCGGTCCAAACAGACTATTTAAGCAAATGTTGACCCGCCCGACTTCCTTTAAACGTGTTGGTCGAACATAAGATCCTATTCGGGTGCCACTGTCATTTGTTAGAAAAATTTGGGGTAAAGTAGACTTTTATAATATGCAATTTCCATTTATAACCGGTTCAGTCCCAGTTCTGGTTCAACCCAATTCTGTCCCGGTTCTGGTTCAAACTGATTTAAACAAAAACGAGGTCAAAGTATCCACAGGTTCAGAACCACGGTTACTATTTGGGTGATTCGGGTCGAATGAAAGTGAACAGGGGTTATTTGGGGAAAAAATAGCTGATTTACTATAATTCGTCGAAATAGTGTAGTGGATAAGGATCGGTTCTTTCGACTCAATTCCAACTTCGGCTCGAACCAAACCGAACTCATGAGTCATGACTATGACCCAGCGCAGTAGATTAGCGAGCCCTAAAAAAGGGTGGGGCCCACCTTGGAAATCGTATGGCCCCTACCACTGTTTCTCCTACGGCCAGTAGTACGAAAGCGCGAATCATGTTGGGCTATTTACGTTGACAGGGGCCAATCACATGCCTCCACGCATTCCCGAACTTTCATTTTCCTAAAATACTCATAAAACAGAACTCGAAAAACTAGTGGTGGATGAGGACCACGTGTCCCTAAACTTTAGTGATAATGCAGGACACTAACTCTCTTCCCATTGGCTGGTAGAATAAAACATGATTCATCACTGTGTTCCTCCTTTTGTAGCGGGGCCCACAACAGAAACCCCTCGTCCAATCACGTCTTTTCTTCGCTCCCATCTTTTCTGGACACGTGCCCCTTCCTCCCCGCTCTCCCTTGTACTTCCCCTGTTCCCAGTTCCCACCTCCATACTGTGCTACTGTGTTATTGTTATTCTCTCAACTTCTTTTCTTTTTTTTCTTTTTAATAAAACTTACATCTAATGTACTTACGCTTTGATAATTGTTGGTGTAATAATACGAGAGTATTTTGCTGTGGAAATGTAACGCAACCATTTTTGCACCGAAAGGTTATCAGAAATAATAAAATTTAAAGAAAACAAACCCTAGGAGGATATATGATGATAATAATAATATTTTAATTCCGGGCCACTGGTTCACCTGATAAACAAACCCTTGGATCTCTTCATCATCTGCTGAGATCAAGAGAGAGAGAGAGAGAGAGAGAGGAGGCGAATATATAGAGAGAGAGAGGGAGGGAGACAAATGAGCGGTGGTGAGGGCTCGACGGATAAGACGATCCTCAACCGAATAATGCTCAGATTCCGGCCAATCGCTCCCAAACCGGCCGCCGGAGGCCAGCCGTCGTCGGAGCCTGCAGGAAAGTTCGTCGGAGTTGGAAGGAAGAAACGGAGGTACAAAGTTAGGGTTTCCTCTTCTTCGAAAAAGCGTGCTGGTGGATCTGATAATAATAATTACCAGGACGGGCTCAAAACGCTGCGTTTGCTGCCCGAGGAGTCGGTTCATGATCCGGGGAAGGGGAGGGAGGTGCAGGAGCCGTCAGATCTGACGACGGAGGATGAGATCCGACGGCCGAGGGCGTCGCGCGTGACGGTTTTGGGCGTGACGGACGCGTGCATGGGAGGGGAGGCGTGGGGCCACACGGACCAGGAGAGGTGGAGGGCTCTGGAGGCCGACACGTGTCCGGGGTTCGTATCGGACGGCTGTAGCCGCGTGGTCTGGTGCAACGCGGCGTTCCGGGATACGGTGGGTGGCGGGGGAGGAGGGGTGGCTCTGGCGCTGGCCGACGATAGGATTCGGCTGCCGGTGACGTGTCAGGCGTTTTCTTGCATGGTGAGGATGGAGTACACGTGGCAGAAGGGGACGAAGACGGCTGTCGTGCCGTCCGATGTGTTCAGGATGAGCGATGGCGGGTACGCGTGGCGGCTTGACCCCAAAGCGGGTCTCAGCCTCGGATTGGGATTGTGACGGCCCGAGTTAATCAATTAATTAAGAGCAGGAAAAATAACGCACAACAACTCATTATATATATAGTATGTGTGTTTTAATGTACTCCATGTATTGTATGGATCCCATTTCGAGTTTTCTATAGGTGTGTGTACCTTTGGAATTAATGTCGAGGTGGATTGATATATGTTGTGTAAGCTGG
This sequence comes from Polygonum maritimum, assembly GCA_963924305.1. Classification (NCBI taxonomy): domain Eukaryota; kingdom Viridiplantae; phylum Streptophyta; class Magnoliopsida; order Caryophyllales; family Polygonaceae; genus Polygonum; species Polygonum maritimum. The sequence continues at coordinate 13,066,722 of OZ002737.1, read as the reverse complement.
TTGTTATAGTATATGTTTTATTAATGACTAAGGTAAGTATGGAAATAATAAATTAGGTTGGGTGAGATCAGATGGGTGAGGACGAGTTGTTTTGCTAGCTTGGACATCGACATGCTTCCCACCGGTGGTGATGGTGACTGAAGCTGAACAGTTATAAATCGATTTCAAAATAACATTAGTCTAGCTAGCTTGTTCAAATATATATAAATATTTGTGGTGTGGTGTACTTGAAAATTGCATTGCTTTTGAAAGAGCCAAGACTAATTTCAAAATGAGTTTAGATTAATTGATTGATTCAGTCTCAAAGACAAGGAAAATGTTTCATCCAAAAAAAAAAAAAAAAAAGACAAGGAAATTGTGTTTTCCGAAGTGAAGCTAGCTAGGCCAGCAGCTTTGAGTTGCAATCGTGTCTGGTGGTCATTATGGCGCGCATAGTGATGGATGGCAAAAAGAAAGATGCGAATAATGCTAGTCTCCCCTGGGTAGGTTCAATAACCGCGGGTTCGAGTCAATCGGTTTATAAGTCAAATCCGATCCGTTCAGCGCAAGTTATCGGGCGGTTTGGATCGGTCCAACATGTCAAAATCTCAACATTTTATTCATTATCAATATAATTTTATTAGATTTAATAATAAAAACATGATTGTGTAGTCCTATACAAAATGATCATGTGTTTTCATACATAATGACTGTGTATACATTCTCACCAATTGTACATAATATTACATGTGAAAAAATTCATACGCAATTAGGTATAATCACGCATTAGCCGTGTAAAATACAAATGTACAGTCGTGGTAAGTGAAAATACGCAATCATCTGATTTGAGAAAGGCATAATCTGTTAATTACACTATTATATGGAAAAAAGATAGCACAATGTGATATAGAGCATGCACTTCATATTAATCGAAAATAAACAATCATGTTATTTGTAAATACACAATCAAGTTAAACGAAAATACACAATCATTCTCGTCACATTTTACACACTCATTGTACATTCACATGAAAATTCACGGACAATGCAATTCAAAGTATGCACATTCATATGTCAATTGAAAAGACACGATCAAGTTAAAAAACAAATACAGTCATTCTCATCGTATTTTGTACACTCATTACACATTCACATGAATAATCACACACAATGCGATCAGGAGCATGCACATTCATATTAATCGAGAATATACACAATCACGTTATTTGAAATACATAGTCAGGTTAAGTGAACATATATATAGTTATTCTTGTCACGTTTTTCACATTGATTACACACTTACATATAAAATGACACATAATGCAATTCAAAGCATGCACATTCATATTAACCAGAAACGCACATTCAGGTCATTTGTAAAAACACAATCAAGTTAAGTGAAAATACACAGCATTCTTATATGTAAACATATAATCAAATTGAGTGTAAGTACATAGTCATTTATTATATTTTGTTTCCACAAAAGTAAATTTTTTTTTTGTGGATGCGTGTGCGATCTCAACTTTTCATATAACGCAATAGCTAATGAGATTCATTCTTATTTTTCTCTATTATTAATTTCCTATATATACATATATATTCATTCATCGAGGCACTTATTGCATCATCATAATATCTTTGATTGAGAAATTCCGCATGATAACCATGAGGTTTTGCGAATTCCGCATGGTAGACAAAGTTTTCCAGAATTCCACATGATAACCTTGAGGTTTTGCAAATTCCGTGTTATAACCTCGACATATTATAAAAAAACTAAAAAAAATATAAATTTTATCTCTAATATCTAATTTAATTGCATAAAATCACCATATATTTCATTTTCTTTTCAACAAAAATATTATATATATATATTTTATTAAAACACCTAAACTTAAAGTTATAGAATTCTATATATTTTTATTTAATATTTTTCCTTATCACTATTTGTTATTATTCTAAAAAATAATCAACTTTTTTATTATAAAAAGAAACACGTTTTTCAAATTTATATAAAAAAAATTATCAAAAACATACGTAATTTTGGAAAAACTTACCATTTCTCATTACAAAAATATAAACTTAATTTTTTATAATAGTTGATATTTTGAGGGAGTGTTTTTAAAAGTGGGTGCACTAATTCAACTAGTTTAATTTTAAAATAATTAAAATTTGTTTTTTTAAATATAATGTACATATATAATGACAAAATTGTGCAAAAAAAAAAAAGAGAAATTCCTTTTGGTACCCTTGTGGTTTTGACAATTCCTTTTGGTACCCTAGAAAAAAAGTTATTCCTTTTGGTACCCCTATGGTTTGTACATTTTCCTTTTCATAGCCAAAACTCTATTTTAAGTCATTTTTCATCCAAAAAAAAAAATTCCATTTAAAATTTAAATACAAACGAATTACTTTTTCTTGGAAAATGCTACAATTTGTAGACTATATTATATACATTTATTTTTAGAGTATATTTCAACAGTCTTAATTTTTTGGGATTAATTTGGACCATTCTCAATTTAATAAATCATAAAAAATACTACTAAGCAAATTCACAAATCTCAAAACTCAATATATTTTTGGACCATTCTCAATATATTTTTGATAACATTTATATGTGATATTAATGAATTACAAATCCCAAAACTCATTAGTTTTAAATATTCAAAGTTCACAAGTTAATTTTTTGATAGAAAATATTTTTATTTAAATTTTAAATATTCAAATATTTTCATAGAAAATTCGTTTTAGTTTAAATTTTAAATGAAAAATATTTTTTGTGGATGAAAAATAGGTTAAAATAGAGTTTTGGCTATGAAAAGAAAAATGTATAAACCATAGGGGTACCAAAAGGAATAATTTTTTTCCTAGGGCACCAAAAGAAATTGTCAAAACCACGAGGGTACCAAAAAGAATTTCCCAAAAAAAATTTATGACATGACATGTACAAGTTTAGACAACTTTTTTTTGAAAAATTTATCATAATAAACATTTTGTGTATAGCTTATCAAGTGATAATTATCATTAAGTTTTTTAAGAAAATAGATTTGCTAGTTTTGTTGAAAAAATAAAACATAGGGTGATTTTATGTAATTAAGTAAATATTATGGGTGAGTTTTATATAGTTTTAGCTTTTTATAATATGCCGAGACTATAACACGTAACTTGCAAAACCTCAAGGTTACCACGCGAAATCCCGAAAAACTTTATGTACCACGTGGAATTCACAATACCTCGTTAGACGTGAGTCCCGTTCCGAAACCGCCGGTTCAAGTTTTGAAACCGCCGGTCCCTGGTTCCACATTTCGTTGAACCAGAACCAGAACCGATCCTTGTCCTGTTTCTCAGTTCAGGTTCCGAACCGGTTATGAGGTCGGTTCCACCCGATTTTATTTTTCTTTTGACGCAAAAAATTGGTTTCAATTATTATATATAAATATTTAGTGCTAGATTTGTATTTTTCTGGTAAGTTTGGTTTACTTTATGTATATTTTTTTTTGTAGAAAAGAGGAGAAACCGACGATTTGGGCCGGTCTGGAACCGGCGGTTTCGAACCAACGGTTCGATTCGGATGGAACCGCCTGTTCCCTAATTCCGAAGGAAGGGGAACCAGAGTTGTAAATGTCCTCAGAACCCGGAACTGCCAGCCTGATTCCGGTTTCGACCCGGTTTCGAAACCTATGGTTCCCTGGTACCAATGGAACCAAACCTAGGTCTAAATCCCGTGTTTACCACGCAGAATTTCCCTAATTTTTTTTAATGATTTAAAGATTTTACTTGTATCTGATAAATTTTATTAGATAAAAATCTTATCTATTTAATTTGAGAGTTTAATTAGACTTTTGGATCATATACAAAATTATATTGTTTTAAAAAAAACTTTAGTTCAATAAATAAGCTTTGTAGATGAAATATTTTTCTTGTCAATGTAGTTAGTAATTTTATTAGGATTGTCCATGCATGATACGGAAAGTTAAACTAGTATTTTAGAAAATATCATTTGCATTATATAGTTTTCATATAAATATATTCCTTGTCTTAACCAACCTACATATAATTTTTTTCGGAAATTTCATCTGGTAACCCTGTGGTTAAGGCAATTTCACGTGGTACCCATACATTTACACTATTTCACGAGGTAACCCTGTAGTTTTGGTGAATTTTGTCAAATAACCCTACCCACCTTTATTCTATAGTTAAATGTTAAATTGGATTAAAAGTTAACAATTTTAAATGTATGTTTATTGTGATAGTTGTTGGATTTGGATTAATTAATTATTATGCTTAATTTTAAAAATATAGAAATTTCTTGTGTAAGATTGATATGTTGTCAATGTTTAATTGAAGGACTAAGTTTAAGTCAAAAAAAAAGCACTTGGAATATATTAAGATTAAATTTAAATAAAGCCAGTGAATAATTTTTGGAAGAGAATCCATGAAATTTTAGTTGGGAATAATGTTTGTCAAGCTAAATAATTTTGAGTTAGTAGAAGCTTTATATCAAAGACAATGAAGGTATCTACACATTTCTTAATTTTTTTTATTTTATTTTATCACTTATTAATTTGTTATTAGCCTTTTAAATATATACAATTATAACGCATTGGAGAAAAATATATTATACATGAAGTAAGACACTTATTCTATATAGTATATAGTTATGCACCTATCCTAATTGAATTTAAAATTAATGAAAATAAATCATAATATACATGGGTGTACATGTAATTGTGATATATTCTAGTCTTAAGTCGTAACCACACTAGTTAATAAGAGCAAACAATTTAATCTCCTAATTCTTACAAACATGAAAATTAAGAAAAGTATAGTATTTTCTCAAAAAAGAATAAGGAAAAAATAAAACAGAAAAAAACAATTAAACAATTTAGACTATAACTAACAACGGGGTTATTTGACAAAATAGTATAAATGTGTGGGTACTACGTGAAATTGACTTAACCACAGAGTTAACAGGTGAAATTTCCGAAGTTTTTTTTACAAGAGAAAAGATATAACATGATAAACTTTGAGATTAATAATTGACTGGAAGTTCCCTCAACTCCACATTGACTAGATCAACTGTGTCATTCTCATTTAATCCTGCATTATCTTGGTTTTTTTGAGGTTGATATTGAGACCGAATGACACAAAATCTGTCCAGTGTAGTTTTCATGGCCCGAAGAAAATTTTGAACTACATGGCCCGATAGGAATTTTGATCCTCGTGAGCAAATAAAAAAAAGAGGCCATTTGCAAAGCTTGTAATGCCTTCTCTTTACAATTTGGGATGAAATTTGATCTATCTTCCTCCACTCAACTTCTTAAGCATTCTGGTAAGGCATTTCATCACAAGATTGGAAAATAGGATGATAGGGGATCTTCTTGCCTAACCCCTCTCTTTCCTTTGAAATAGCCCTAAAGGCTAAAGCTCCCATCCGAAGTTAATAGAGTATGAGCGGTTGGCGACTACTATTTTTTGGTAGCATGTTTTGCCAAACCATTACGAGGAGGTCGTTGAAAACGCTAAAAAAGTTCTCGTTAATGTGTTTAGTGTTTCTGATAAACTTCCCTATAGAAGTACGTGGACATTGGTGATTGCTGCAACGGCAAAAGTCGTTGCGAAGAATAGGTTTTGCAACGATATATTATCTTTTGCAATGATATTTATCGTTGTGAAAAAGGGTTTTCTTGTAGTGCTACAAATAACTTTATGGTAAAAAAAGCACTAAAAAAACTCCTGGTAATAATTTTTTAGGATCTACCGAACATAACCTAAGAATAATGTAGAAGTACGTGGACATTGGTGATTGCTGAGCGGTTTCCAAAAGTGGTTGTTAAATTCCACAGCCATTCACCATTGAATTGGCAGGATTAGTTAGTTGGCACTATATTATAACAGTCATATTATAATGTCAAACAATTCTATCTATTGACGAAGATGCGACGTTTGCTCTAAAATGTAGGGTAAAGGACATTAACTTGTCTTCAATTCATTGGCATTTCGTGAACTGAAAATGGACATGGATTTGCGCAGTGGTATACTACTTCAAATCCACTTCACATGGGATGCTTATACTTCTATAGCACGTGATTAAATACCAACATGAATTTTCTTCATTTTCCTTAAAAGTTACAGCCTATATGTGTAATACATCAAATTATTTTGGATTCATCAAAAATTGGTGATCCAAACACATAAATTATAAATTAATATTGTTATAATTTCAACTTCATATATCTATAATTAATAAACACTAATACTTCTTAATTGATAATAATTGTTACACAATAATTCTAAGATATTAAATTACCTTGGTTGATCTAAATCCTTGATTCCACAAACGTTGTAGAGCTTGTTATGGTCCGCTCCTTGATCTAGGATCCGAATTGGAGAGTGGTAATCAAACAAATCCCTGGAATCTAAAATAAAGTAGTTGGTGTTTTAGATCAGAACATTTTACTTTGAGAGGATACTCATTCTCGTGTTACATCTCTTAATGCTCATGACTTAAGCTAATAATATTTCTCGGACCATCGTCCTTGACGACCAAACAAAACAAGAAAAACAAATTGCACCCTAAACAACTTTCAAGAATTCTTTATAATTTTTTCGAAATAGAAAATTAAAAATCATATTCTTTATAAAAATTATACCAGTTCCAATAACTTTGTTAGTTTGAAGAATAATTTTCATACTTTATAAAAAGGAAACATTCCATTTTTACCCATAGTTATTATAAGAAATGCATAAAAAAGTTGTTGTGCCAAAAAAAAACGCCTAATATTCTCCAAAAATATAATAAATAATAGAATAGTGGGGTTGATTTAAAATTCCATCAGTTAATAAGATATTTTGCATCAAACACAAACCAAACTCCAATAAAGGGATCCACCTGATTAGCTCAACTCCCTTCTTCCCAACTTCCAATCAAACTCCTCTCTTCTCTTTTGCCGTTCTTAATTTCCTACCAGCCCTTGACTCGTTCCCATCATACAACACCCAATACTACTTCATATTTACGTACATACACATATATTATATATGGCTAATTTCACATAGCTTGATCTAACTAGGAAACTGTAATTGGATTGTTACTTCGATCTCATCATTAATAACGTAATTACAACATGGCTTGTAACATTATATAACAAACGTACGTAGTTTGTGGTAACAACCAAGCGTGGACTATAACATTTCCTACCTAAAACATTAGGCCAATAAAGCAAGATAAAATGTACATTTAGCTTAGAAGCTTTCCCTTCCTAGCTACGTACATATCTAGAGGCCCCATACATTCTTTCCTATAGTATATCTTATACAAAAACATCAAACCCACGTCTCCTTCGAAGATATCGACCGATCATGGATCAAACTGAAACACAAGCACAAAAGCCACCAATGATCCTCCTCTTCTTGGCCACCTTCCCAACAATCTACCTCGTCTCATACCACACCCTCTTCAAGCGGTGGCCGGCCAAGCTCCGGCCCGAAGCCGCCAGCTGCGCGATCTCCTTTGTCCACGGCACCCCGGCCTTCCTCCTCTCCTCCTTCTCCCTCCATTACCACCACCACCAGAACTCAGCGGCCGCCAACACCGCCCTCGAGAACGGGCTCCTAGAGTTCAGCATCTCCTACTTCATCACCGACCTCATCAACTACCTCGTGTTCTACCCGAGCGACCTCGCCTTCGTGGGCCACCACCTGGCCACCCTCTTCGTGCTCTCCACGTGCCGCTACCTGGCCGGCCACGGGGCCTCCGCCGTCCTCCTCCTCCTCGCCGTGGCCGAGTGCACCAGCTTCCTACAAAACACGTGGACCCTCGTGGCCGCCAAGAGGCACGACCACGCGCTCGCCGCCAAGCTCTACAAGGCCCTGAGCCTGCCCTTCTACACGGTCTACACCCTTGCCAGGGGCGTTGTTGGCCCGGCCATCGTCTATAGGATGTGCGCCATGTCCTACGACGCCGCGATCCCCGGCTGGCTGTGGGCCTCGTGGATTGTGGTTGTGGTTATGGCCATTGTTGGAAGCTTGTTGTGGGTAGGTGCTCTTTGGACGGAGTTCTTTAAGGAGAAGAAGTCGACCCATAATACTACTAAACTCCTATGACATTTTCAGCCTACGTACGTAACGCTACATAAGGTTTTTTTATTAATGTACAATCTCTTTCACGTACGTACTTGTTACTAAATCATATATATGCATGCACGTATTAAATTCGTCTATGTTAACAAAAGTTTACGTACGTAAAATCTACATATATTGTAGTAAGATTTACAACGTATCAAGCACCTCAAGGATTCGAGTCTTACAAATGGGACAACTTCGTGTGTTGATCCAAATCTCTCTAGAGCAAACCCTACAAAACTGGTGCCCACACGGAACCAAGGTCGCGTTATTGCTCCGTTGACTGCACACGTGGCACACCTTCTTCTCATTCCCATTTTGGGCCTTGTCCCTCTTGACCCCCAAAACCCTCTTGGGCTTCCTACTCTGCTCGGCCCGGTCCATCTCCTTCATCAGCGAAATCAACGGCTTTCCTTCGCCCGACCGATCGTCCTCCCCCACCGTCGGATTCCCGCAGGCGAATCTGGCCGCCGCTCGTTTCATCGAGACCACCCATTTGCGGTGTTTCCTGTCCCCGGTTCGCCCCGGGAGGTGGCCTATTGTGATTTGGCTGTTTGGGCCGGGTTCGGATTGGTCTTGGGCCGGGTTTGTTTCGTGGGCTGAAAAGCCCAATTTATCCGATACTGTCAGACTTATTGGGCCTGCTTGTGGGCTTGAGTTTGTCGTCGTTGTATCCGTTTCCCAGCCCAATATTGACGAGAAGTCGTAGCAGCTCTGGAATCTATTCTTCTTCTTGTTCTTGGTGTTGTTCTTTCTGATCTCGTTGTCGTTTTCGGAGGCTGAACCCTCCTTGATCTCTTTCCTTTTCCCGCGATTGAATCTTCTGTGTAAGGCTAGGATAAGGATAAGGAGAAGGGGAAGAACTAGGGAAATGAGAATTGGTTTCCAGTCGGTAAATGATATGTTTTTGATTGATTTTAACATGATTTTTTTACCCCTTTCAACAGAAATTCCAAACGAGATCAAATCTTCCGACGATGGGAAGAAGTTGAAATCGAATGGAATCTGCGTGGGATGAGGAGGGGAGGAAAAAAAATGATAGGGCGTACGTACGTACGCTTTCTTCAATTTCTTGAAAAAAAAATGCTAAATTTGGCGGGAAGGCCAAATTTGGCTGATTAGAACTTGCATTGTATTTACCAAGGTCCTCCATTTACATTTACATTTACATTTACAGCTTTCCGGGCATGGTAATTGTGTTACAATTGGCCGTGGTTGGGGTCTCTATATGGAAGTTGAGATGCAAAATTGGCAAATTCAGTCCAGGGTTTCATTTAGGAAATGTGATGTTTTCTACTCCTTTGACCCTGCAGAAAAAAAGAAAGCATTTTTATTTGGTACAGGCTACGGTTAGCCAAGGAACTTTGCAAAACCATATTTATAATGTATCTTGCTACTCACTTACCCTGTTATGTTGTGTCTTGGGTGTGTGTCCATGATAAGCTATGGTTTGATATGATGAGCAAGGTTGGCCAGACAATCTAGCAATGAGCTTTTTAAGGTGGTTGTAAATGCTGTGACACAAATAGTTCAAGTTCTCCTTACATCAAGATAGTTCAATGGAATCAATGGCATGGCATCTGAACAAAAAAAAAAAACAGAAATTACTTACCTAAGCCGATGTCTGTTGCAGGCAATAAAGAACGCAACAAACCCATTCAAAATGCTTCTGACGGCACGAAAGACCTAAGAGAAGGCAGAAACAAAAGGTCTAAATCTTGACACAAGCCCTGCAGCCATATATACACAGAAATAACACTTGCTATAAAACAAACCTGAGAGAAAAGGTCATTCCAAAGTGAAAGCCATATTGATGGTTTATAGGTGCTCGCTGTTGCCTTGGTCGCGGAAGCAACCCTGAATGCACCACTTGTGAATTCCCACATTTCTAGGAGCAATTCAAATACAATACTAGTGGAGATTGCCATAAGATTTGCTAGTCCAAGCAATAGCCGGAAAGGAGCATACACGACTTCCCTAATCATCCAGAATATTGGACATATCACCATGGTTGCTGCAAGGAAGTTCATAGAGAGGATATCTCATTGTTAATCGCTAACAAAGAGGAGTAAGACAGAGTGCTTTCGGAATACCAAGATAACACATTATCTTGGGTAATCAAAATGCACCCAAGATTACGCATTATCTTGGGATACACACTCTTAAACAAATTGCAAACTACTAACCAGTGGTCCAAAAACATGATAAAGCAAGCCGGATTGGGAAGAGTATAATCTCAAGAACATCTTCAACCAGATTCCAAGAAGAGCTAGCAATGATCCAAATTACTGAAAACAAGCTTTCTGCTGTCTGGAAAGCCATGTTCCATAAAGGATGCAGAGTTTGACAAACCTCCAGGAGAGGCCCCATGAATGGTTGAGCCAAAACCGAAAGGAAAGATCGTATGGTGTGTGTTGTCATTAGAAACCGCTTGATAGCCTTCTGACAGTGGTGCAAGAACAGCATTGTACCCAAGTATTTAATCCTAGACACCATTTCCCATGTTTCTATCCAATCAAAAAGTGGCCCCAACAAACGAGATGCGGTTGCCTTCAAAAGCGGGACATTCTTGTACAGATCATAGAATCCTATGACAACAGTGATGATTGACATGATGACATATAAAGCTCTCACTAGAGGACACATCCACGGGCGATACATATTGCAGAAAAGTGGGTAGGATTGGAGGAATATCACCCAAGACGGTAGCCCAGCTTCTAGAAGAGTAAGTAACCGTAAATCAGACATGATAATATCTCTGAACTTAAAGGGAAGATGTGGGTCATTGAACCTAAACAAAACTAACACATCCTTGTAATCTGAAGCTTCAATACTGTTTTCAGAATGTTCAAATGGGTTGACATCAGCAATACATCTTGCAAGTTTTCGCCTTTTATAAGGTACATTCAGAGGACGAGAGGGTGTATGGAAGGTGTTAGAACTGTTGTCCACATTTCCAGGGTAAACACTGAAATTTCCTGTGTATTCATAAGGAGATTCGTTTTCGAAAGGAACTTCACTAGAACAAACGTTTTCGTCATCGTCTGTCATGCTTGTTTCATCACAGTACACCTCCGCTGCAACAATTATCATAATGATAATGTAAGTACAGTGACTAACAGCAACATTTGCTACAGCTTCGGATTGGATAATTGCAAGCCAAAGCCTAACTTCTCAGTAAACTTAATTTGTTAAAATGACCAAATTTTCATAGTAATTTCATTTTGCAAAATAAAAAAAAGTGTAAATTCCGTCACTATCAACTCGCAAAAGTATTCCCAACACAAATGCACCATAATAAACTAACCTATAGTAGAAAGCAGATACTCCCTGAATTTGTTCTGCTCCTGAACCGTTCCTGCAAACCATGATGACATACAGCCTGCAGCATGTACAATGCTGTCGAATTCCCACCGTCTCATGTATTTAGTTTCTACAGCCATCGATGTATCCGTCTGTGCTGCATATCAATGTGGTATAAGGCTAATGTGGCATTATTTTCGCATTGCAGAAGCTATTTTTGTTTAGGCTCAAAGAAAATTAACCTGAAGTTCATTCGAGTAGTTTATTCCACGGACGTTGTCCCATGAAACCTCAAATATGATCAGACCGAACAACGTCTGATGCAACTCATCGTTTAACTGTAACGAGTACTTAAGTTTCTTCATCGGTAGCAATGCCCGACTCTCAGACAATGTTGCAGAGTTGAGAAGGGAAAACCATTTATCAGTGCTCTTAGACAATTTTTCACTTGTTTCTGAGTCATTTTTCGGCTCTGGCTTCTCTTTTCGCTTCTTCTTACCCTTCTTCGATCTAGAGTTGGCAAAAGGCGACAACCTTGACTACAGATAAATAAAAATGAATTTTGATGCATCAGAAATGGAGAACCCAAATGTAGAAGTAGAATACTAAAAAACTTGAGTTTGGGCCACCTTTGTAACCATCAATTGCCACAAGTGTGCAGGCCGTGGAATGAGCCCTTCCAGCCATGGCCGATTATCCACCAAAATGTAAAATCTGTTGCTTTCAGATGCCAGAAAAATGCTCAAATGTGAAAGATAAGACTGCAAGTCCCTGTGGTTGGACAAAGTGAAACTGTATCAGTAAAAAAAAAAAATTACTAGTGGATTGAAACTTGAATTTTACTTTGTCAGAACATAGTTGCCACAGGCTTTCAATAGTGATCTGTGTAGGCAAAACACTAAATTCTGTCTTCACATAGGATTCGGAACACTAAATTTAGAAAATACTTGTAACAGTATGAACTAATAAACTAGTATACTTTTCTCACATTATTCAGTAATAAAATTCTCCACTATATCTATATGAATAGCATGTGATTCCAAATTTCACAGGGTATCAAAACCCTCAATTCAATAATACAGACGAACACCTTCTTTTATCTCAGTAGTGAACCAGATAGAGATGGAATTTTCCAAAAGAGAAAAACAACTCAAGAACTTCCAATAAGTTATTATAACAAAAATTACAATGTGACAGATAGACATGGGGGAAAATGCCAAAAACATGATAACGTGGCCAATCAAAGAGATGGGCATGATTGCAAACAGCATAAAAAATTACCCAATTTGCAGGCTATGCAAGGGAAACACACATCGTTCATGGTCCTCATTCTCCATCAAGATCATCAAAGCAGCAGTTCTCTGGCTCTTACCACCAAATTATGGACCAATTGAAGACCATACGCTGCACACATACCAAATCCACTACGAAACCATTAGACCTAAAACGGTGCTAAAACCAAATCGATACAAATTCAGTTTGAGAGCGAGTTGGATAAACCTGAGAAGTAGAAACAATTTGCGCACAACTTCATATCACAAAACCAGATTGAATGTGCAAAATCAAGCATTCAATGTAGAAAGAGAAGATAAATGCAGACACCTAAATCGAAAAACCAAGAATTCTGGTTGTATTTATTACTACTAGGGAAGAACGATTTTTGATTAATCGTTTGTGGGTTATGAGAATTGAATTTGAAATGGGAGAGGAAGCTAAAAAGGGTAGAGGGTAGAGCAGAACCGACTTAAATTGTGTGATCTGGTGGCGATACAAAGTGGGCACAGCTCAACATCCTCTGCAACCTGTCCACTACTATTGCATTAAATGCACGAGAAAAAAAGGGGATAAAATTGGGTTGTGAGAGGGGAAATTGAGGATGAAGAAGAAAGGAGGCTGATCACGTGAAGAACACGCTTCAGAGAGAATGTAAAGAAAGATGAAAGGAATGCGAAAATGGGGGTACGGAATGGCGCCAGTTACTTTTGCAGAGTTTGTTTTTGAGGAAGGATGTGGAGAAAAATGTTCAAGGTTTGATTGGAACTGGTTCGTCTTCACATCACACTTTATCATTTTTGTACTCCGTAGGATAGAAGTCATAGAACCCTTTGTCTAATTTTAGCAAAAATCATCTAACATATAATATATGAAAATCTTAATCTTTGTATATAAAATCTTCTAGTTATAGCATGTACTCCATTTTTTTTTATAAGGAAAGACAATACCTTTATTCAATGGGGTTTATCCTTTTGGACCTTTTCCAATAATCCTAATAGTTAAGTTTTAAAATTTTGCTTCTAAAAATTTACGAATCGAAGAGGATAAACTGTTAAGTATTTTACAAAGTATGTCATGAATCTTGACCAAAAAAAAAAGTATGTTATGAATGGTTTTTTTTAAAAGATTTTTCCATAATGAGTTCTTAGGGTAAAATATATGCAACTAATAATAAAAAAATATGATAAATCTTAAATTTTGGATTTTTTAATCTTTTTTGTGATGAATTTACTATTTCCATTTTAAGGTTTTAGTTTCTAAATTTAGTACGCTTAGACAATAGAAAAATCGCTTTATAATTTGTTGAATGTTAGCATGAAAGTTAGAAAATAATTATTACCAAGTGTTTTTTTATTTTATTTCTTTATTACAAGTTAAATGCACATGGCTAGAATAATTTAGCTAAATTACATGGAATTATTACTTTAGAAATAATTGTTATTTTTTCATTTTTCAAAGATGGTTGATATGGTGAAGTTTAGCAAATATGTTTATTAATAGCAAGAATCTTATAAGACATCTTCATATACTATCTTTCCCAAAGTTTATTATTTTAATAAAAATGTATTAAGATAATTTTATGGTGTGACGTATAGCATCTCTCAATTATTTTTGCATAAAATAGTTGGAATTGGAAATTTCAAAACTAACGAGTAACAAGGAAATCTCACATGTCTAGATGTACCCACTATCCGTAGGGGTTATTTTCTGAGAAGTTAAAGTGATATGCTAATTGGATTTGTCGTGGTCTGTCATTTCTTGTTGGGTGATTTGGCCAAATTTATGAAATGTTTGTGGGGTGATTTGGCCTATCAAAATATTAATTGCTTCACTCGCGCTTGGTTTATAAGATCACTGGTTGAGCACTCATGAGTTTATCATAAAGTCTCGGGTTCGAGACTCATGACAGCAGTTTGCCCTCTTCTCTTCAGAGTCGTTTGCACTTAGCCACTTACAAAGATAGAGATGACCTTTTTTTTTTTTTTTTAATTTAGGATACCAAATTACCAACAATGCTACTTTATGTAGTACTTGACCCACCCGTTTAGTTCTCTTTATTAGTTTTTTGTTTGGTTATTAGGAGTTTTTTCATGTTCGTGCTCACTTGTCGGCTTGTCCGATCGTTGAATCTCTCTCTTAAACTCAAAATATGATCATATTTACCTTGATTAAAACAAAGATCATGCAAAATCTTTGCACGATCTTTTGGTGACTCGGGCTCGAACCTCGCATTAGAGTTCCCTTACACCTTGATGGTGATTTTACCCTAGGATGCATACTTGTACTTGCTCATTCTAAAAAACAGTCATACACGCTAAGTACTTATGTATGTGACTTATTGTAGCCTAGGCGGTTCAATATCTGCCCTTGGACGACCACACTACCCATGACACTGATCTCATTCGTTAAATTTAAGCAATCATGGAACTTTGATTATTATAAACAGACAAACAAGGAATAATGCAGACCCCATGATTTACATTCTGATCTGGCTCTTGCATGTTTCCCATCCCTCCAATTATTTGCCCATATCATATTATTTGGAAATTAAGGATCGAATCTAAAAGAAAAAAATAATAATATCCCCTTTTTTTATTCTATTCATTCCGTAGCTTATTAATTTACTGACAGAAATGCATAATTGCAACTGGCAATAGACATCACTTGTATAGTTGTACTTGTGGTTGATGGTTTTCACTATAGAGATGTACCTTGTTACACAACCTCTGTAACAAAAATTCACCAGTAAGGGTGTTCGAATGGAGAAAGAATGTGTAAGTAAATAGTAATATACTTTATACTGAATAATAACGAAACCTACAAGAGCTTGGATGAATGCACAAAATTAATCTTACCCATTGAACAATCCTTGGCCATATTTTGGTTAGACTAAATAAGAGATCTCCTAAGCTTGAAAATGTGTCTACTTCTTGAGTTACCAAAAACAAAAAAGAGAGAATCAAATTTCCTTCTCTTTTTTTTACCATGTCACGTTAGGATCGATTTTCTTACAGTCTAGCTATGTTGGTGGAAAGAATCTGTTGAGGTTAAATGGCAAAGTGTAGAACTCTTCATTCCTATTATCACCTCTAAACGTTCTGAACTTGACCCACCATGGCATTCCTCTGTCTTTCTTCGACTTCTCTACGTCTAGTGTGTTATCAAGAAAAACCGCGATGATCAGCGCCACCATTGCTGATGATGCAAATATTGTATTCAAGTAGGCATTAAACTGCAAATCCAAAAAAAAAAAAAAAAAAAAACTCAGTAAGAAAGAAATGTTGGTGAAAAGAGTCTATTTATATTGTTCATGGATTAAGATTATGAGTACTTTACCCATCCTGCATTCGTTCGAACAAGGCCCTTTTGAGGAAGGTAGTCGTAGAAGAATTGTGGGATGGAGATCCCGAGGAACAGTGAGAGGCCCGTGATTAGAAGATTTCTCATGGAGTTCATGTTTGTGAACTGAAGAAATGAGAGTCCAACCGAAGCTGTGAACAACAAAGCCGAAAAAAGGGTGTTCTTAGTATTGTAAAATCACTAGACATAGTAATGGAGTTACGTAACAGGAAAGGAAAAAGATGGATTGGCTTAGGATGATTTGTCGTACACACAAGACCGAAAAGAACGCAGTATAATGCAGCGAATATAGGAAACGGTATGGATGCAAACACGGCTCCAAATTTCCCTGCAAAGTTTTTGTTGCACAAGTTAGTGATCAGAATCATCCTTCATTAGGCCTTTTTGTAACAGATCATAAATGGATAGATATACAACCTAAGATTGAGAAGAAAATCATGAAGCCGGCTGATATTTGGACAACTCTACGACTTCCAACTCTGGTGAGTCCAAGCAGTCCAACATTTTCCCTGATTAAAAAAAAAACTAAGTTGAAAATGTTGGACTGAAAGAAAATGATGTAGTCAGATTATCATTTTCTTACACTGATACAGTAGAACCAGTTCCGGTTCCGAAGAGACCGTCCAGCAAAATCCCAACACCCTGCATTCGGATATATAGACTAACCATTGAAAACGAGAATAAACAACATTTCTTCTTATACATATTTCTTGGTTAGATGCTTCATGATAATTAAAAATGCACCTGCCATCCAATGCCTCGGCTCAAGACATATGCGGGTGGAGGTGTGGCAATGGCTAGCCTTGATGCTGCCTTGTATGCACCAGTTGACTGCACAACATTAGTTTTCAGCATTGGTTTCGGTTATTAGTCTTGTATTTGCAATTTAGAGTTTGGATATACCTCAACCATGGAGACGAGGACTGCTGACATCATCACGAATGAATGACCGGCAGCAAAGGTAGGTGCACCCCACTGCAGTGGGTATGGAAATTTGAACCTGCTCAGAATAGAAAGCACAGTTTACATGTGATGGAGAATTTAAGTGATTGAATTATTAGGAGTCACCAAATGTACAAGGGAGTGAGGGACTATTACCATGGTGCAGTGGATATCAGATTTGCTCGGTCAGTACGACAACTCAATTGGGTTTGAAGTGGTTTCTTATAGTAAGCGCCTGCTCCAGTCAAGATGATTGCATAGATCCATACAATGGTTACACATATAAGCACTGGAAACCGCTCAAATATGGGCATGTCTCGTACGGGTCTGATATGCTTTAAATACTACAAAATAAAAAAGTAGTATAAACACAATAATGGTGAGCTATGAAACCTCTAAGATGGAAAAAAGAAAAGGAAACTCAAATGGAATCTGAACCATTGCTATACTCACTTGAGATAAACCAATCACAAGCAACAGCATTGGAAGCCCAATTTCTATGCAATTCCCTAACTGAAGAAAAGGAAGACTTGGATCTTTAATATATGGAAGTAAAATGAAAGGCCCATTCAATCAAATGTTACACATTAGTGTCAGGATAGAATGTTTAAATGTAATAGAAAGATTAAGAGAACGTACTGCAGGAAAACCTCGTTGAAATAAGCCCAAACCGACGAGTCCTACCACAGGTGCCATACCCAAAGGGCTAAAAAACCTGTAGAAACCCAAAGACAAATTTAAGAACACTAGATATAGCATGTAGCTGTTTTCTTTTTCTTGTTGATGAATGATGACAGAAATTAAATTTGGGTATTGTCTAGATATACCTAGAAAAGAGGCCCCATGCTTGGCTGTAGCCTAAGATAATTTGTATGCTTGAGGCTACAATCAAAGCTCCTTGGATAGCTCGCATAGTTTGTAGGAATCTCTGTATTGTTCACAAACAAAAGGCAGTCAGCTTCACTGCATATGGCTGACTAGCTATGCAAACAACTATCCATTCATCATTTCTAACTATAGTGGTGACTTTTCACAATGTCAAAGATGGACTAGGGACAGAATAACAGTTTAATTAAACCAATGATCTGTTAAAATAAAAGATTTTAGAAAATTTTAAAGCTGTCTGCAGCAATTTACTACATGTATTGCTACTTACTGTATGTAGTTCAATTTATCATCTAATTTACTAATGCAGCTGACTCAAACACTTCATTTTAAATGCAAGAAGTTATTGAAGGAAAGAAAAACAGGAGCTTACTTCATGAGAATCAGAAATTCTTTGAAGTGAGGAGTCATTTATGATATAAGCTATAGGTATTACGTACGCGAAGGAACCTCCAACTACAGCTGGTAACCTAGTGCCAAATAAAGTCTGGAGAAGAGTATTGATGCCGGATACAAACAGGAGAGTTTGCATTACCCGTGCCTTGTCACCCTGATCATGCAAAGAAAGAAAAATTAGAAAACAGATCAATCATGGCTGAAAATAGACTAGAATGCGCAGCATGAAACAAAATAGGAGCAAACCAACAAACAACAAATGAATGCACATTTGAAATATAGTTGAATGTTATAAATTATATGATGTGAGATGAAGCTATAATATTGAAGCAAAGCAAGAGTGACTGGTTTCAGCTTAGACTTCTTACATCAGTTCCTCCCATGGCAGGGACTAATAATGTAGGGATCATGACACTGCTTCCCAGGATCAGAATGTAGTTTTGGAATGCAAGAAGTATGGTTTCAACTGAAAGGAGTAGACATCAAGTGTATGAGTTCACAATAAAGAAAAATGAAAAAATGACTAGTTGCATTTTCCTCTTAGGGGCTGGCAACCTTGATTTTCAATATAGCATGAGAGTCCAAATAGATTAGATGTCGAAATAATACTTCATGTATTGAACAATTACATAGTAAGTAAGAAAATGATGCATTTGTGTACATTGCTCTGTAATGAAAACTACACACATTCTCCACTTCGGTTTGTAAACATAAAGACTAATCGGTTGTTAAATACTTAGTACCTATCTTAGCAAAAATCTGGGGTTCGCCTAAAGGACTTGGATTTTAGTAAGCTCAACTGTTAGGCCAACAAGCCACAATTTCACTTCTCATGGAAGCAATTCATCAGAACAAATTGTTCAGCATAAGGTCTATTCCATATCCATAGCTCCACAAGGGTGCTATCAACAACTCAAATTTTCTTACAGTTAAAATCAAATGGGGAAATTTTTGGCTATCTGGACAATTACAGCATTCCTCTTTGCACTAAAAAACACAAGTAAAATAATAGTAACAATCACCAGAAACGTGAAAAGTACTCTCAGTTGTTCAAAGTCACACAATCTCTGTTCTCCCAGAAGTTTGTTAGGAGGTCTGAACCTAGCTAGTATCATTACATCAAAAAAGCAAATGCTCTGGAAAATTCACATTCAACACAATGAAAATCCCACATTTTAGTTTCACGCCTGAGATAGAACTCTCATCAACCAAACAAAACAATTGGAGCTAGAACTGGAATTTTCTTTGTGAGGATGGTGATACAGATGCATGCTCCTTGTGCCCACAAAAGGGAATGTAAAGAGGAGACACGAAAACGCACATTTTGAGCAGAAACAAAACAAAACACAAAACCGCAATCAAGTGTTATTCTTTCTTTAATCAGCGTGGTGGGACAAGAAAGCCAAAATGTAGACTTTTGATGGCACCACTCATAGCGGAACACAAACCTGTATCGAAAAGGGCAGAAAAATGGAGACAAGACAATTTTTTAAATACAAATAATGAAGAGATTAGAGAGGAGGAAGAAGAAACTGTACTCCAAGGAGGGTTAGAGTCTATGCAGTATTCAAGATCCTGAAGCTGCTCCATGGGCGGATGGCTGATGTCCTCCATTGCTGAAAAGCTTCACCAATGGAGAAGAAGATGATAAATTTCGTGTCTTTTTTTGGGTAAAGGCAAAGGGGAGAATATTTGAGGAAGGAGGAGAAGAACCCACCAAGAGTAAAGTTAAAAACACAGGGAAAAGGGTGTAGTGAGAGAGTGGGAAAAAGAAGAAGAAAAAGGGAGTGTTGGGTTGTGTTTGTGTGTGTGAGAATGCAAATTGCAGAGGAAGGCAATGTTATTCTTGGTGAAAGTTGTAGTCTTTTTGGCTACCGTTGGATTTGTGAGCTTATTTTGCGTAATTTACTCTAACAAATTGTAGTGTATTTTGAATGGCATGGGAATTTAAGTTTACACAACAAACCCCAGCTGTTTGCATAAAATCTCGAAAATGACATTTCATTCTTTGATGGGGCCCACACTAGACAGGTTTTTCAAAGTTGTCAAATTGAGTCTCCTCATTTGTTTGTGGGTTGACAAGAAAGGGTTGTGCAGTAAAGAGGTTGAATTGAAAGGCAGCCCTCGATTTGATTTGATTTAGGGTGTCAACTCAAGTTCGCAGGTGAATCATAGTACTACTCTGAAAACATGGCTACTTGAGCAAGCTAGTGAGGATCCATTTCCCTCAAAACTTGGCCCGATTGATTAGGCTAAATATTACTCCTTGTCATCATATTTATAAAGATAATGTTTTATTTTTAATAACTTTCATATTAAGATATTTATAATATATATACAGAATAATAGTATTTATTTTTAAAGCAATAGTATTCATTTAAAAAAGTTTACAAAATTGATGCCTAGTATTTTATGTTCTTTGAGTCGACCCCAACACATGATAAATAAAAAACGAGGGTGATTCTGATAAAAACTCCTCTTAAGATATAAACTATAAACATATAATAACCGTTAAATTCGAATAATCTACGGTTGAGATTAAAAGGGGAACTTAGATAAGAGAATTGTGGTTTAAAAAAAAGCGGTGGCATTTTTGCAATTATATCAACATTTAAGGACAATATCGTCGTTGGCCTTCAAATTAGAAAGAAACCCTCAAACTCGTTAATGGCGACCGCTCTCTCAGCTCCGCCTTCGTCGGCGCTCTACCGTCGTCCATAATTTCTTCCTGTTGCTTCCACCTCGGCGCCACGGCCACTGAGTTCCTCTTCCGCGCGCATTCATCGGCCGGAGTCTGGAGCAAGCAGTGTCGGACGAGGAAATTGGGGGTTTCAGTTTGTTACTTTGACACGAACAGTCTGGAGAGGTATTTGAACCTTCTCTGATTTGTACTATCGATTTGCTAGAGCTTGAGCAACTGATTTTGAATTGGCTATGGACTGAACCGTTGCTCAAATTAGGCTAGGGTTTTGATCATTTGTGCTAAAAATTCCAAGTTCAAATGAGGGATTTCGAAGCTCCTTTTGTTTTGTTTTTCTTATATTGGAAAGAAGAAATGTGTCTCCTGTTGTCATCCTCAAACATGTATAATCTGACTTTTCTTCAGCTACACAAAGTACCATCGTCTTCTTCCATGTCTAATTAAATACATCATGATTCCTAGTCGTTACAGGCATGCATCTCGCTCGTGCTATAGACCTTCCCCATCGCATTTCCCGTCAAGCTCAGGACGCCCAATCACTCGCCAGCCACTACGCCGGCCACCTTGAACTATGCCGGAGACACCTACCCACCTCCTATTCTCTCGCTCGGACCGTCCACGCTCACATGATCACATCCGGATTCAATCCCCGGGCTCATATCCTTAACACCCTGATCGACCTCTATGTCAAATTCAACAAGCTAACCTATGCCCAGAACCTGTTCGACGAAATTCCCCAACCAGATGTCGTGGCAAGGACGACCATGATCACCGCCCATTTTGCCCGGGGTTGTTTAAAACAGGCGAGGGAGGTCTTTGACCAGACTCCGGTTCAAATGAGGGATGTTGTGTGCTAATGCCTTGATCAATGGCTATAATCCCTAATTACCGAATTCGAATGATGCTTATGAACTTGTTATGTATTCTTCCAATTTCGGAAGAATGTGATGTCAAATTGGAGAATCAGAATGGTACAAGATCACAACAATTACACGATCGTTGTTTTGTGTGGTGGTTTTATCTTTTCTCTATTTTGATGTCTAATTTGTACTGATACAAATTACCTAAGCTTGGATTAGAATTCTTTTGAATCTAAAGTTGTTTATGGTGGTGTTACTAGGTATGTGAGCTTGAGAACAATCAACATTTTAATGCTGAGGTTTTGTGTTGACCACCAAAGGTACTGTTGAGATGGAAGCTTGTATAATGGATGATACAAAGAGATGTGGGGCTGTTTCTGGGCATAGCACTGTTGTAAATCCCATTTCTCTTGCTCGCTTGGTTATTAAAAAAACCCGTCATGTATATCTTACATTTGCTGGTGCTGAACACTTTCCTAAACAAGCCTGTCATCCTAAAAAATAACTTGGCCTTCTTATTAATATTACAATACCATTATGTTTTATGTATGTATACTTAGCATTCTCTTGTGTTGCAGGGGGTTGAAATTGTTGAACCCTCCCAGTTAATCACAAAAGACAATGTTGAGAGGCTAAAACTTTCTATCAATGCAAAAACGGTTTTTATGTTCATTTTCGTGTTCACGCTTTTTCTTTGGATGTTCACATATTTGATGGAGTTGTTCACATATTTCATATCGGTGTTCACATCTTAGTAAAAGATGGTATATGAATGCAAAAATGGTTTTTTATGTTCGTTTTCTTGTTTACGTTTTTTCTTTGGATGTTGACATATTTTATGGTGGTCGAGGCCGGTGAAATGAGAAAAAACCAAGTTATACCTGAGGATATGTTCATATAAAATGTGTTTAGGTTCCTATAAAAAAACCTTAGGTTCACAAATGATAACAATATTTTCATATAAAATTTAGTAAAAAAACTTATTTAATGGTAAAAAACAATATTTGGTTGTTCGTATATTTTATGAGAATGTTCACATATTTAATGGTAAAAAAAACTTGGAAACCTAGACATTTTAGTAAGATGTAGCATCTAACACATTTTAGTACGATGTTCATATATTTGACTATCATGTTCATGTATTTGAGTATCATGTTCACGTATTTAGATGTATGTTCACATATCTGAGTTCATGTAATTTAGATATATGTTCACATATTTGAGTATAATGTTCACGTATTTGAGTATCATGTTCACGTGTATTAGATGTACGTTCACATATTTGTGTATCATGTTCAGGTATTTTAGATGTACGTTGACATATGAAGTAGTTGTGATCACGTACTTTAGTATCATGTTCACGTATTTTAGATGTACGTTCACATATAAAGTACTTCTGTTCACGTATTTTAGATTCATGTGCAGATTAATGTTGTCAAATAGTTTAATATGTTTATTTTCATGTTCACGTGTTTTATTTGGTTATTCATATATTTTATAAGAGTGCTCACATATTTCATGGTAATAAAAGAAACTTCGAAAACTAGACATGTTAGTAAGATATACTGCCTCTAACACATTTTAATACGATGTTCACATATTTGAGTATCATGTTCACGTATTTGAGTATTATGTTAACGTATTTTAGATGTACGTTCACATATGAAATATTGTGTTCACATATTTTAGATGTACATTCACAAATTTTCGATATATGTTCATGTATTTGAGCATCATGTTCACATATTTTAGATGTACATTCACATATTTGAGTATAATGTTCACGTATTCGAATATCATGTTTACGTATTTTAGATGTACATTCACATATTTGAGTATAATATTTATGTATTTGAGTATCGTGTTCACGTATTTTAGATACGTTCACATATTTGAGTATAATGTTCACGTATTTGAGTATCATGTTCACGTATTTTAGATCTACGTTCACATATCAAGTACTTGTGTTCACGTATTTTAGATGTATGTTCAGATTAATGCTCTCAATGCGTAAAGCTTTCGAATTTGCACAATTATAAAGCATGATCTCTCTCTATATATAAAATTATAAAAGAACAAGTTGGGCTATAGTGAAAACAAATGCAGCAAAGCTGCACTTGTAAGATAATTCGATAAAGATAGCAAGTAGAAATAGAGAAAAAGGTTAAAAAATAAAATTTTTAATACATTCAAGTTCATACACTATATAGTTCACATACTTCATGTCTGTGTTCACATATTTCATACCGTTTTTTACATGATTCACGTATTTCATAACATATCTAATCTTTAAGGTCTATTTAATCCACTTCACCCACCTTTGCATGATCCTGTTTCGTTATGACTCTTAAGCATATAATGAAGATAGAATAATTAATTTTGGTGTCTCTGTTTATTCAAATGTTTGTTTGATTAGCAAATTGCTTGTTAGACAATGCATTGTAAGCAAAATTAGGCATTTGTCTTACCAATTAGTGTGTGTTTATGTTCTTAAACTCCGGTATACAAGAATACACAAACAACACATTCTTTATAAGAATGAGTGTGTTTATGCTCATTCATATGAACACCAGTATAGTATATGAATTTACTATGTGGACCCCGATGTGATCATGTAATAGGTTCCTTTATGCTTGTATAAGGCTGGAGCTTCTCGTTTTTGTCCAATGAGGATTCTTCTCATGAGACGTTAACGTCAAGGTAGTCGTCAGTTAGAGGTCCGATGTGAAGCTCGGTGTTGTCTTCAAATGAGTATATTAGGTAAGCAATGTTATCGTCATCTTTGAAGATGGTCATGTCTCGGCTTTCGAACCCGTGTGGTTGTTTGTTGTAAGGTAGTCGAATGGGCCAGTGGGGTAGTTGCTCACAACAACACCTACCAAGGCCTTCGTGTAGTTGGAGTCGTCAATATGCATCCACATTACATATTTTCCCGTGTTTTCATTGTATATTACTTTCGGTCTCTCGAGGACGTTGGATATGTGGAGATCATGGGTCTCATTCGTTTGTTCAGCTGGAAGGACGATGCCCTCATTTTTCCATGTCCATAAGTCCTTAGAAGAGTAGCAACCTACCCGATTATGCCAACCTGAAGAATATGAAAAATGTCTCAATAAATCAATATTGACATCAATTTTTTTTCACGGTAAAAAAAAGGAGAGGGAAAAAAGATTAGGTAGACAATCTCAACTTTCAAATATTAATGAATGACCTATGATAATTCACACCACTTAAAACACAACAATTAAAATCAAATTGTTTAGTTAGACAAATACCGCTGAGGGAAATCATACTAAGCTCATCTCCTGCACCTAAACCAATTAATTTCAAGGAGCTTTGGATAGAGCTCAACAAGATCACAACAGAACCTCTTTTGGCCCTTTCTAGAAGTCTACAAAATATATGGAAGTGAACAACTCAGAAAGATAGAAATTTTTCGAATAAATTTTAAGAAGACATGTACAAATTTTGCTCATAAACATTATGTTCTCAAATGGAATACCATTGGAAGGACAACATTTTCAGCATTTGTGGCATGTCAGGTTGTTTCGAAGCCAAATCTGTGAATCTTCTAGTAAGGAGATGAAGGCACATTTTAATCACATTCCATTTACAATTGAAACACAATCATGAGACATGTTCAATTGAGGACTCAGTAAGTCAGTTCTCGAACAACAACAACAACCAACCAACCAGAACAGCAAATGTGCAGGGCATCGTCGGAGGCATAACCGGCGCTGACATCGGCGTTTCCGTCCTGAGCCTGGTTGTCGTATTGAGAAAGATTGGTCGTACTAGCGCTCTTCCTGAACGACGACAAGGCCCCGCCCCCAATCGCTGGGCCGGCGTCAGCCAAATTGACACTGAAGAGCATGAATCCACGGCCGCCCGCCGCCTCCTCTCCCACACACAACAACGACCTCACATTTGAATCGGTCATCAATTGTCCGTCTCCGAAGACGATGGTGGAATCGGAGGAGATCTCTATATCCGACGGCGATGGTGGAATCGGAGGAGAGGGAGGTTCCGGAGAAGGGAGACAATGATGGAGGCGGGGGAGAGAGGGAGGGCACAGAGAGAAAGCGACTTTAGGTTTCGATTTGTGAAGAAGATGAGATGAACAAGACAAAAATAGCCCTCTAGCTTAAAAACTGAAAAGGAAAACGGGTTTAATATCAACCCTTGATCTTCTCCATCCAATGGATGATATTCATTTACACTTTACAGGTTAATTTTAGTTCGCATTTGATTCAATGCCATAAAAAACGACCTAACTCAATTAATTCAAAGCTAGTTATAACCCGGGCCTTGTCCGGGGCTTTTCCAAATAAAATTGAAAATATATTAAATTACATATGGTGTAAGTAGGATAATTAAATACATAATCTATTTGAAAACTGCAAATTTAGAATCAGTTAATTGGTTAATTATGGTGGCATAAATCTATGTTGAGCAAACTCGAATTTGATGGTGTGAAGCTAATTAGTGACCCAATCTTTACTCAAATTTTTTGAGTACTATGTTATGTCATATTTCTAACTTTAAAATTTTACTATATAAAATTATTTATATAAAAATATATATTTTCTTATTAAAATAAATAAGTAAACATATCTTTCATTTGTCATCAAGTTGATACAAAACTCTAATGTCAAATAGAAGTATACAATAGACAGCTCTCTTCATCAATTAGTCAACCTAAGCTTGCAAGAAAACCTTAATGACTTAACTCAAGTAACCCATAAAACTAACGACGTGAACCTGTACCTAATCTTGAACCAGATTGACTGGCCCGAACCATACTGACTGACCCGAACCCAATTGAACCAAACTTGCAAAGACCCTAACCATCCGACATATAAGTTTTAACAACTCAAGCTTGTACTTAATCCAAATTCAAATGAACAGCCTACTGAACCGACTTTATTAATGGATATACTCTCCATATATAACATCTCAAACACGTATTCAATCCAAACTCAAAATTATCAACCTATCAAACTACTCTCGCCGATAGGTTTATTTTCCATATATAAGAACTCAGTCTAAATTCAAAATGGTCAACCTACCGAACCTATCATGCTAATAGCTTTATTCTCCCAAACTCAAAATGACCAACGTACAGAATCGACCCACAAAAAGGTTTATTCAGCACATACATTGGCCCAAACTTATACTCAATTTGAACTCAAATGACCAACCTATAGAAATGACCCTATTAATTGATTTATTCTTCATACATAACTGTCCAGTACTCAATTCAAACTCAAAATGACCAACTTACCGAATCGACCCCATTTATAGGTTTATTCTTCATATATAATATTCCAACCATGTACTTAATCCAAAATCAAAATGATCAACTCATCAAACTGAATCAATTAATAGGTTTATTCTGATACATTGATATTTTTTATATAATATATCAATTGTAAAATCATCTCCATACATATTCGATATTTCAGATCATTATGATTAAATGTGCATATTTAGGATTAAGAAATTAAGAAATATTTTTTGTAATTAAATATTTGCATGTTAAAAATATTACTTCAATTTGTAAATAATTTTAATGTATAAATATTGTTCATAATTTAGACTTGTCAATTGGGTTGGTTTGGTCAGGTTTAGTCATTTCTGATTGAGTGAGGGTTCGGGTCAATCGTATTACGGGTCAAGTTGGATTGGCTAACAACATGTTATTGTATGGGTTTATGTAGAGCGAACTCAAAAACCTGACCCCACAATTATCAGGTCAAACGAAGAACTAAACCCGAACGATATTGTGAAAACAACTTTTCACCTCAATTAACATATAAACCGTAATTTCTGATTGAGTGAGGGTTCGGGTCAATCGTATTACGGGTGAAGTTGGATCAGGTAACGACATGTTATTGTAGTGGTTTATGTAGAGCGAACTCAAAAGCCTTACCCAATTATTAACACATCAAACGAAGAACTAAACCCGAATAATATTGTGAAAACAACTTTTCACCTCAATTAACGTACGAACTTTAATGACATAAACCCGAGTAAAATAAATAGGTTAATAATACTTAGAACCAATTAAATCGTAAATTTTAGTGAAATGAATCTACGTAGAATAATTCTTAATATATACCAAACCCTAAATATCAACAGGTCAAACAAATAACTAAACCGGATTGACACTATGAAAATCACAATTTTTCGACTCACTCTACGTATGAATCTATACTATTATTACTATATATTAAAGCCGAGACCTTTCGAGCCTCCACGTTAATTCTGGCTCCACCTCATATTAAGTTAATTATATTTAACAATTATATACCTTATTAATTTTACAAATCAAAATAATATTTATAGACAAAATAGATACTATAATTCATACGGAATTCACGTACGTACCATGAATATATTAATAAAATAGGGCACAATCCATATGTTTCTTTTGCCTATTTTATATGTAGATAGAATTTTTTTATACATAAACGTACGTATAGATTTTGTTTGTATGAGAAAATCTTTTGCAAATGGATATTTGATAGAGATGGATCTTTTGGGGATATATTTCGTATACATGGATATTTTGCAATCTATCAAAATATATATTATATATAATTTGATAGAAATCACATATTTATGTATGAATTTAATTTTTTATTTAGAAACTCAAGATAGAAATTACTACATAAATATTTATTATAATATATTTATTTTGTTTACTTATAAATGGATAGAAAATTAGTATAAACGTTAGTTATTAAAAATATGGTGATTGGTTTATAAAATCTTAATGACAAAACTGCCCTTAACTGCTTCAGGTTTAGAAGTATAGCAGATTTTTCTCATTCGATGGATGTACGTATCGGTATGATGTAAGTGATAAAAGGAAAATGAAAATCCAACCAAAAATCTAGTAAAATATCGCGATTGATCGAATAAAAAAAATAGTATCGGTTGGTTTGATAATGAACCAATAATACTATTTGTTTGGTTCGAATTCGGTTCAAATTGTGGAACTAAACCGCAAACATTAATTAGCGGGCAAGATTTGCGCACTCCGTTTTTTCATTTTCGCACACCGACTTGTGCGGATTGTGGATCCGCACAAGGTTTTTTAAAAAAACCGGGTTTTTCTTGTGCGGAGTCCGGATCCGCACAAGGTTTTTCAAAAAACCCGGTTTTATTTTTGAACCGGTGTAATCTTGTGCGGATCCGGAATCCGCACAAGATGTCCGCACAAATTCTAAGAAATTACTAAAAAATGGTATGGTGTGGAAAATAACCCACCTCTTGTGCGGATGGCCAATCCGCATAAGAGCCCCATCTTCAACCCAAGCCAGCAGCATAACCAGAAGTTTGAAAAATAAAACGAAACGGAAAAAAGGCGGATCCGCACAAGAGCCCCCAAAATCAAAGTTTTCGTCTTCAACCTAACCTAGATATAAACGTGGCCGCCGTCGAGCGATATCCACCCAAAATTCGATTTCGGTTTTTTGTCTTCCAATTCTTCCCTTCACAAGCCAAATTTCGATTTATTCTTGCCTAATATGGATTTCAACAAACTAGATTTGTCGATGGCTTTGGGTTCCGCTCAAGAACCGATAATTTCGTCGGGCGAGGGGTCGGACGTTCGGTCTCCACCGAGGTCGGGTGAGCGGTCTCATCTTATAATAAGTTAAAATTCACTCATAATAAACTTTTGTGTTATAAATTATAGTTTGTACGTTAAAACATATTCAAATATCTTATAACATTGTCTAAAAATGATACAATGAAAAATAAGATGGATGAACAATTGAACATGAAGCTATATAATTTTCTACATTAAAAGGAAAATGAATTATTCTGTGAAAAACATACACTTGTGCATTAAAACATATTATTTTTCATCTTATAATTATTCATTTTCCTTTTAATGTAGAATTCACTCATAATTATGTGAAAAACCTAGTCCACCTAAATTCTCATGTTATAATAATCTAAATTCACTCATAATAAACTTTTGTGTTATAAATTATAGTTTGTACATTAAAGAATATTCAAATATCTTATAACATTGTCTAAAAATGATACAATGAAAAATAAGATGGATGAACAATTGAACATGAAGCTATATAATTTTCTACATTAAAAGGAAAATGAATAATTATGTGAAAAACATACCTATAATATATTCAAATATCTTATATATATTTTTATTTTAAAAAATATTTCGAATCAAGAAAAAATTTAGGAAAATTCCTTTTGGTACCCTTGTGTTCTTGATAATTCTTTTTGTTGCCCTAAGAAAAAAGTTTTTCCTTTTGGTACCCTTGTGGTTGATATATTTTCTTTTTTGTAACCAAAACTCTATTTAAACCCATTT
Source organism: Polygonum maritimum (assembly GCA_963924305.1). NCBI lineage: Eukaryota > Viridiplantae > Streptophyta > Magnoliopsida > Caryophyllales > Polygonaceae > Polygonum > Polygonum maritimum. The sequence goes on along the minus strand of OZ002737.1, from coordinate 13,036,547 downwards.
TTCATCCCCAAAAAATAAAATTTCATTTAAATTTTGTTTAAATAAAACTAAATTAGAAAACTAAAAACAAAAAACAAAAAAACTTAGGCAAAAAATTTGTTAAAAAAAAAAAGTTTGACCAACCATTAAAACAATTGAGTGGAGAAAGCTAGATGGCTAGATTTATTCAATACAATTTCCGTTTAAAATTTAACAAAAAATCAAGTGGGATAAAAATTCATAATTTTATTTTCCAAATTAGTTTTTATTTAAATTTTAAACGAAAATTGTATTTTTTTGGGATGAAAATTGGGTTTAAATAGAGTTTTGACTACAAAAAGGAAAATGTATAAACCACAAGGGTACCAAAAGGAAAAACTTTTTTCTTAAGGCACCAAAAGGAATTGTCAAGAATAGAGGGGTACCAAAAGGAATTTCCCAAGCAATAAACATATTAGGTGATAAGCAATAAAAATATTGAATAGACAAGCAATAAAAAATATTCCTAATTTATAAAATATTGTGTAATAACCCTCTATTTTCCGTAAGGGTAAAAATGTAATTTTTACCTTTACATTTTATCAAAAATATTAATAATGAGTGTTATTAATATTTATTAAAATAATAACCCTTGCTCATATTATAAATTAAATCATATGAATAATGTCATGATAATACAAGTGTTAGTAGTATAAAATCAAAACTAATAATCAATTGTAATTAAAGATAAAGATAATTTTTATAACAAGTTGTGTACAAATGTATTAAAGATAAAGATATGTACAAATAATATCAATTATGTACAAATATGTTAAGGATAATTTTTATAACATAAAAATATAATATAAGTGGGCAATTTCATGTCATAAGGGCATATTTATTACTTCTTGAAAGTTTGGGGTCGATTGTGAACTCTTCTTCTTCACAAAACCCCCATTTTCGACCTCAATCTTCATTCGATCAATTCGAGCTCGTTTCTCAACATAAATGGAATCCGAAAGAAGCTATGGACTCCTTGTTAGATCCTCTACGAAATCCCTCACTCAATTGAGAGTGAAAGTTCCATTTCCAAGTCGGAAATTTTACCCGAAGCTCGACCTAGGTCGTTGTTGAACTTGGACGGAATTGTGGCCAATTGAGCTTGAATCGGGAGAGGATAAGGACGTTGACGCATAAAGGAATATTCGTGGCATCGTCATAATCATCTAATTGCGTTTAAAGACGATTTAATTCGTCCTAATCGTCAAATTGAAGAGGGGCATTCAATGGAGCATTCAAGAGCTCGTAACCGGCGTTGTGGATAAGAACTCGAGGCCGATTCCTCTACTATAAAAGGGGATATCGATGGCAATCGAAAGACCACATCGTAATTCACCAAAAACCCTCAAAAATTGTAGGTTTTGGAGCTCGGAGTCGCCGGAATTCGCCGTTTTCGTGCTCAGCCCTGTTTTCGCGCAGCCCACTTCGACGCCGTCGTTCTCCCTCTTCCGGCCACAAAATCGGACGCCGTCACCTCCTGAGTGTTCGCGAGGTTACCCTCTTCCAGGATCTGTTCACGCCGCCGCTAACCATCGCTGGACTCCGCCGATAGGAGCCGGTAAAGTTCACTGCTCGCGCTCTGTTTTTCTGGGCATAAATCGGGGTTGTTTTGATCGGTGAACCCGAGCACCGGTCGGGGCCGACCCGGCCCGGCCGACCTGCTCGATATCTCTTATTAAAAAAAAATGTAATTCAATTAATTTAAATGAAATTAATTGATTAATATTGCAATTACCTAGTTATATAACTTAGATTAATAATAATAATAGTATGGTTAGTCATATTAGTAAGGTTAATAAAATTGTATTAGAAAATAACAAAATGTTGTTATATATTGTACTTTATGTTAAAATGTAGTTCTTATATACTTAGGTATAAGATTAATCTATTATTATCAATTTTTATCACTTACATAATATGAGTGTGTATATATATATAAAAGATGATATGTTATGCATGAGATAGTAAATCATACTTAGGGAACGTCCACAATTTCATATAGTATAAGTATAAAGTTGTAAGAATATGATGTCTTTAGAACATGATAATAACCTTAAGATGAGTTATAATGTTAGGTAATATATAATGGGATTTCTTTATATACTAAAGTATAATAAATTGAGTAGATATTATATACACTAAGTATCCAACTATTAATATAGTTAAAGGAAAATGGTTATAAAAGTTATAAGAAAGTAAATAGTGGTAAGTATCGAAATTTCTTAATAAAATTAATATATTAAGAGTCAAGATGTTATAATAATATAAAATAAACTATTTTAAGAATAAAGGGTTATTATTGAGTTAGAGTTTACGAAGGATATAAACTCTAACATTCTTCTCCAAAATAAATTGTAATGATTTATTTTAAATTACCTTGTCCTTCCAGTTAGCTCGTTATCGAAGACCTAAGTCTTCGTCGTCCCCCATTCCGTCGAGTTATTTTCTTCAAGCTTCGATTTCAAGGCAAGTGGTTTCGGTTCTCTTTTCCATGGTTTTCGTATTGCATGATTTTCTTCAAATCATGAGTTTACTGTGTTGGGAACTAATTGTTTGAATAAAAGAAACGTAGGTTGTATTATTTCATAGATTTAACGACTCGTTATTTCTAGATACTATTAGGCTGCGCTAGATGGACATAGGTCTCGATGCTTGTGGACTTATGTATGTGTGTTATCTTGCTTGATTTAATTACTAGCGTAGTGATCTAGAGACTAAGGTCGTAAGACCAATTTAATAAATCAATTAAGTATCGCTAGGTCGTAAAGTCTAATTTCCCTAGCGTAAGGTCATGACCCATACCCGCTCAACCGCCGAGGGGTGTTCGCACTAGTAACGTGCCAAGGGACGTAGGTGCCCGCATCTTGTAATCATTCGTTAAAGCCTTCAAAATATCTTAATTATTCAAGTGGAATATTAATGTTGTGAAAAGTATGATCTCAAGATAGATAAGCACTTGTGCACCTAGGTAACTTGACAGGATGGTTAATACAAAATGGAATACCGTCCTCGCTCTCGGATTTCGTTGAATCTGGTTCCAATCTGAATGCTTGCTCGACTTGTTAAAACGCCTTTAAAATGGCAAGATGGGCTTGGTACTTAAGCGCCTTAGCGGCCACCTCCCCGTCGGCACTTACGAGTAAGATGAGGTTGGTTGAGGTTCACGTAGTCAACGAGGGTTGTAATAACCAACATCATTTGTGTGAAAGAAGTTCCCAACATATTCGTATTAAACCTTTCGGAACCTTTCCCGGAGTTTTTCTCACAGCTCTCTTAAAAGTCATGCTCGTTTTCTCGTGGAAGGTAGTAGAGGGTTAGGCTATCGTCCGGTTTTCATTCGGCGTCGATATCCGTCTCTACTTCCTCTCACCAACCTGAACCGCCTTTCAAAACCCCATTTGCTTAGTCTTTCGTAAGACTAACCCGACCACCCTTTTTCCTTTGCATGGTCGGCTGGTGTCAACCGTATTTTCATCGCGGCGCATCAGGTGGTGGAATTGACGTTAAAGACTGAAACCAAGGATACATTGAGGATCTTTCTCACCTTTAATTCCGCACTCTGAGTTTTAAGTTGTATTGGGTTGAGTCCCTTGACATGTAAGGACCAATCTAGCTCATCTCAATTTCAATTATGTAATGACACTTCTGTCAATTTGACAAATGTAATAAAGTTTTTGATTCCGCATTTAAAGTTCTTGTTTGTTCTGTTAATACTGTAAAGCCTAGGGTGACTTTGAACATTAGTCTCAAGGTCACTGGCGGTAATATCCTGGTGTAAAAAGTGGGGTGTTACATATTGAATATTGAATATTCCTATTTTATATAAATATTTAATAGGCAAGCAATAAAAAATATTCCTAACTAGTAATAAGCAATAAAAAATGTTCTTAACTAGTAATAATAGGTAATAAAAATTATGAAAATAAAAATTAAAAAATATTGTAATTATAAATTAGGAATCGGATAATGAGTTTTTATTTGTTCAAGATAATGTTCTAAACAGCTAGTATTATGATTCTGTCTAGGGCGGCCGACCAACGGGTCCCTTCTATTTATGAGCGAGGGGAGGCGTCGAGGATGGCGGAGGAGAGGGCGAGATTTGACACAGCGGGCGAGGATCGTGGACCACCTGAGAGCAGACCTGAGTGGGCAGAGGAGTAGTTTGATATTTATTTGGATTCGTAGTTTGACTTTTGGATTCGTAGTTTATTTATAGTTTGGATCCGTAGTTTGTTTATATTTTGGATTAGTAGTTTGTTCTTGACTCGTAGTTTGAATTTTGGATTGTTTGTTTGTTCTTGACTCGTACCTCGTATTTTTGGATTCATATGATTTCGAGTCCAAATTCTCACCGTGATAGCTCAAATCTGAATTTCAAATCAAGAAAAAATTTATCAAAATAAAATATGATATTTCTTTCTTAACCCCAAGTAAAATATATATTATGCTTCATTTAAAATAATAATATGATAATTTAAGAGTTGTACATGTGTAAGGTAGTTTAACAAGTTAATTATTCAATATTATATGAAAATGTGAAATAACATATTAATCTAGTGTTACACAGTATAAAACATAATCCAAAACATTTAATAAGGACGCGGGTTTAGGGTTTAGCGGCATAAGAAGGGTTTAGTGATACGCAAATAGGGTCGGAACTAAAACCCTATGTGCGGATCTAGGATGAGCACATAGGGTCGGAACTAAAACCCTATGTGCAAATCTAGGATGAGCACATAGGGTTTAGGGTACGGTTTAGGATTCAGACGTTTTCTTTTGAAAAACATTTAATAATGATCGATCAATGCCTTGTTCTACATCGTACATGCAATTCCCGTACATTACATATATAACTATAGAGTAACTCTTCGAGAAACATATCAAGTATGCTAATCTTTTCTTTGTGAGTTGGACTCGAGCTTAAGTGAGGTTTGAATCTAAAAGATTTGGACTCGAGAAGCATATCACGTATAACAGGATGATACATAAACGTAAACTTTCGATATAGATATAGTATTGTAAATCATGATATTTGTGAATGCACATGGTTGAACATTACAATGATTCGATCTAATATATGTGTGGATCATGAAGCCGTACAAAAACGAGTCCGCACAAAGGATTATACATAAACATTAACTTTCGATATAGATATAGTATTGAAAATCATGAAATTCGTGAATGCACATGGTTAAACAGGAAGAAGATTCGATCTCACGTATGTGTGGATCCAGGATCCGCACAAGAACACTTCCGCACAATGACAAACTCGGCTGCTCTTGTGCGGATCCAGGATCCGCACAAGAGTGAGTCCGCACAACGACGTGCTCAACTGCTCTTATGCCGATAGTCCAGTCAACAACGAGCTCTTGTGCGGATCCGGGATCCACACAAGGTGCGGAACCCTAGCCTTGTGCGGCATAAGGATCCGCACAAGAGGGACAATCACCATGTTTTCTGGGCGGTATTGGGTGGTCAACTTGTGCGGATCCAGGATCCGCACAAATGGGCCGGTTATTTTCCGAACCGCTCATCCTTACATGTGCGGCTTGTCCATCCGCACATGGTTCACGTTAAACCGGGTTTAATATGTGCGGATCGCGGATCCGCACAGGTCGGTGTGCGAACATTAAAAAACGGTGTGCGCAACGAAACGGCCTTAATTAGCTTGTTTCCCGACCATTTGTATTTTAATCGGCAATTGTTCTTACATATGTCAATCATTTGGGTTGAGTTAGATATAAAATAGTACACCATTTTAATTTGGGTAGACGTTGTTAAAAAAAGTTTGAGATATTAGTGTCCATCGTTGGACTAAGTTATAATAAAACTGAGATGTTAGTATAAGTCCCCGTTCGTTCACACCATCTTATTGAAAATAATGCAAAATAAGCTCTTATATTTATGATTCTAGATCATTCACTCCCCTCTTCGGCACAAATTCCAATACAAAAATAAGTTCTTATAGTGCATAATGAAAATACACTCGAACAGACCCCAAGTGTTAAGTAGGTCCACTTTTTATCGAAAGCTAAGTAGGTCCACTAGTTATACTTGAAAAGGTGTTTTGGAATAAGAATTTACCCATAACACCGTTAAGAATAAATTGTCTAGCATATAAAATCGACCGACAAATTTTTCCTAACTACTAAGGTAGGACGGAACCCCATGAAATTTATATACTAGGGTTAAGGCTTGTTTGGGATTGATATCAGTATATCAGATATGGATATCGATATCAATATATCCATACCTAGTATTTGCAAAATAAATATAGATATCAAATATGCATATAATGTGTTTGGTAAAACAAGATATGGGTATGAAATGATATCTACATATCAATTTTCTCAATATTTGATATACCAAATATTTGGGGGTTATATTGATATCTTTTATCTCATGATACATCTCCCCCATCTCTCACCTTTCCCTCCCAGACTCCCAACATCGTTATACATCCCCCCCGGTGCAATTCTTCTGTTCCGAATTGATGTTCCGAAATTGTGTTTGTGTGTGCTAGAAGAGGCCCTACACATCTTAAATGCAGGGGCCCATGTGTGGATATGTGCTGTGAAACACCATTTCGGAAGAGGAATCCGAAACAGAAGATTTTTGTCACCCCCCCCCCCCAAATATCTCACCGTTCCTTCACTACTTCTTCGTGCTGCACCACAACAATACACCGGTCCAGATCCTTTGTCCCCATATGGTGTCTCCTCTATGTGTCCCCTTTAATTTGATTGGTTAATCCATATAATTTTATCAAAACAAAATCAATTTTAAATTAGTTAAAGAAAATGAGAACCAATAGAATCTAAGGGACACATAGAAGGGACACCATATGGGGACAGAGGATCTCCTCCGACAATACACACTCTTTTATTTTTACATTTCATACAAGTAGAGTCAAGTAATAAAAATATAAAATTAATTGGAGCAAAGGATTGCAATATAGTAAAATCGGATTTTGGTATACTTCAAAATTAATAATCTCACTTGGTCGTAAAGTAGCTTGGTACAAATTTGAAATTTTAAACTTCCAATTCAATTTTATTATAATGAGGTAAGCTTAAGCTAGTAGTATTTATATACTTTAAAAGTAATAGTTTTACAAATTTTGGATTTGATAGCTAGATAAAACCAAACAACTGATGATATGGGATATGTGATATCTGATATCGATACCCATACCTATACCCATATCTGGTATCAATATATATACTGATATCTGATATCCGATATTTGGATATGAATAGAAAACGAGTATATGCAATTTTTTTAAATCTATTGGCCTATGTTTTCTCAAAGGGGTATTCGGATTTTTTTTTTGATCTTTCGCCCGGTTCGATTAGCCGGAGCTAATCTACGTCCGGACCGAGTACTGCCAGGAGTTAAGGAAGACCCTCCCCGGTGTTTTCTCTACCACGGATTGAAATTCGATCTCTTCTAGTCTCGAACTCATGACTTCTGGATGACCCAACCCCATTTTTAACCACTGGGCCGAGGCAACCTGAGTGGTATTCGGAATTTTTGGGGAAGCCCTCATTTGCTTACATGCATCTGAATTGTGGGTGTGAGACGTCGCACTTGGTTGGGTGTGTAACAAAAAAAAAAAATCAAGGTCCACATGCCGACTTTCAAAACCGATCTCTGCCTATACAATTTTTGTCGAGTAGTATGACTTTCGAAAACAGATTTATGCCCATAGTGTCATGGTGGTATGTATTTACAGGATCACACAAGTTATTCCCTATTGTCATCAATCATTCATCAGTCGTCACGTATAGTTTGGAACTTAATTGTTAGCTTTTCCAAAAAGAGGCAAAGAATATATGCTCTTCTGTATCTTTCACTTTTGTATTTGTTAGGGTATTATTTTCATTTAGGATATTATTTCCATGTTAGAAGGATCAAAATAACTTTTTTGGTTGGAAAACACATTCTGTCTAAAATAAAAATGGCAAGGCTAAGCCAAACCATGAAATCGATCAATTTACTGAGATCTGTAAAACTAATGCCTTTCTATAACAAAGATATGATTTGTGGGTTTAAGAATTTACACATTTGGAGCCAATGAAGCAACTATAACTAACAATACACAATGAAATTTGCACCATACCACAAAAAATAGGAGCACCAAGTTGAGGTGCACACATGCACGATTGACTTCACTCCGTCTCCTTTTCGGGTCCAAAGCACATTGTACAACCGACCGAAACCAAGATAAGCAAGCATCCGCTGAGCCTACCAAAAGACGAAGGGATTGTGGAAGCAGCAATGCCCCATAACTGTGTCAAAGCAACCTAAAAACGGCCAACGGAATGAAGTATTGTTAGCCGGCCACATATTGGAAGATAGATGCATAAGCTATAGATAGATCACAGTGTCTAAACTGTAGTGTAAAGTTCAAAATTTGCGTGCAAGAAATATAGGAAAATCTTTGTGAGGCAGCTCTGCAATGCAAAATAATGTGGAGGGGAATTTTTCTATCTTGTGTGGAAATCTGGTTTTGGAAGTTCTTGGGAATTTGCATGCAAGAAATACAGGACTTGTAAGATAAACTCTAGAGGCGAAAAAAAGGTACCTCAGTATATTGCACATTTAGGATCTTGCTGGCTTTTTCAAGGTGCAGCCCTCGGGCTGACAAAACCTCGGCAAAGAAAGCGAGTACCCCAAGTATAAGCATGAGAACAAATGAATAAAAGCTAGGGCAAACAAATTCCTGCATAAGAAAAAAAAGGAAGTATTAGAGATAAACGGAGTTAGTGACTAATTAAATCTGTTACTGACATTAGTGCCACTATCTATTTCACTCACCTCAAAGAAAAAGGTAGAAACAGCTGCAACAGGGCTAGCCAGAAGGCCAAACAGGAACACCGTATAACTGCAAGATAAACGGTTCATAAATAAACTAATTTCAAAAAGTTGTTTTGGAAGAGATAAATCTGCCAAAGAATCTATAAAGAAAAGCATTATCAGACAGCCCACTGCAATTTACTAATAGGGGAGAAGAAAGAAAGAAACAGAGTTGCTTCTAGCCCCCCTTTCTTGGTGTATTCATGTCAAGAGAATGCAACAACTAACTACATCACTTTAGCCATTGATTTTCAGTTAGAATAATACTCTTCGTGAATTAGAGGAGTAGCAATACCTTCTTGTCTAGTTATTCACGTGAAATCATGAGACAAAATGCAAGAAAATCAGAAGCCGTGCAGGGGAAATATAAAGATGATTTTGCCATTGAAGTATGCAGCAAATTGGTCACACTTCAGTAACAGGAAAGATATAGAATCATCCCAATGATAGAAATCAAGACTCGGGTATACAGTGATTATCATTGACCTTTATCTATTTAGAGTAGAGAAAACCATATAAAATCTCAGAAAGTGAGTAATCTTACATAGGTTGATCAGAGGCTTTTGCTCCGGCTCTTATGAGGCAATAGCTGGCTCCACCAGTTACCGATGATAATAAACCCATCAAGATTGAGTAGACATTGTTGCTTTCCATAAAATAAGGCCCAGTGTCACCAGCTTTGGTCAAATTGTCTACAGAAAGTGAAGTTCAAACATAAGTGGAACTTCAGAGGACAAACCCAGAACTCTCAAATGGATCAATCATCAATGCCTAAAGAGACTCTTATCAATCAAATATATTTCTAGAAGGGGGCGTTATTCAAAGAAAACTTGACTACAAAGCAATTGGCAAGAATTTCTTTCATCTAAACAAAGGAAAAAGGTTCCAAATTTTATATCTTATAGGCACAAAACTTATGTATGACATGTACATCTATGCAGATCTTCAGGCTAAAGAGCATGGCTCCGTCTGCTGTCATTTCATTCACATTTGATAGTCAAATAGAGTAATTCAAATTTGACTTCTCAACAATGAATCGCCTTGAGGAAGAAAGCCAAACGGGATAACATAATATATAATGGGTACAAACACCAAAGAACAGGAGACCCGACTGGATTCATTGGAAGTACCATCAAATCATCCAAGAAACACAAAATAACCATGGCACAACATACGGAAAGGTGGAAGAGCATAAATGCAAAGGCACTAAATGGGACACAAAGAAGAGCTAGATATGATGAAGAGGTCTAAAACTAATGCAGATGGATAAAACATCTTCATCAGCAATTTACTGAAGAACACTATATTCCACCATAACCACAAACGCTTATTTTATATTCTACTTTATTAGTTCCATCAGTTTACTAACCCAATAAATGAGGAGCCAGAATCCGGCTTTCAGGTATATAGATGTATTATCTTTCATAAACCACTCATCTTACTGGCATCAGACTTCAAAAACCAAATCAATATGGAATATACATATATAGCTAGAATGAGAGGACAAACCAAACAGATGAGGTATTGCAACGAATAAATAAATACAACCCTTATATTTCTTTGCGTGTACTGCCTCTAGGACAATGTACATATCATCACAATCGAAACATAGATGAGCTTAGCACAAATGGCTGACATCGTGATATAGAATAACTTCAGCAAAAGCATGAAATCGCTGTTAAAAAACCATAAGGTAGTAGCAAATCTCTTTCGACAGGTGAATTCTTCTGAGTGTGCATCACATTAGGACCATGAGTATGTATAATGCACAGAAACATGATGCTTTTACTGATGTTGGGTAAGTCCTGGTGATTTTTTTTTGGTTGAATGGTGATATATAACAGATGAACGTGTTACTTTGCATTTTCTGACAGAATTCCTCTATCTGTTACAAAAAGAGGAAAATGACAGGTCAAATATTTACCTCCAGTAGCAATTATTGGCCAGAAAATGAAGAGCACGCCAAAGAAGCTGCAAGCAAGACCTGAAAAGTGGGTAAATGTTAACAGAACTGGACAAACAAAGGCCTAGTAGCTGGTGTATGTAGCAAGTTCTGCATTTCAGAAGTAATGTACAGATTTAAATACATCAATCCTGTAAACTTTATATGAAAACAGGGCTAGATTAACCAGTTAGCAGTTACCTCCTATCATTTTTCTATGGTAAACCTATATCATTTGCTTTAAGAAGTACAATCAAAGATAACTATTAATCAGGAAAAAGTGCATGGACTTCTTACCTCCTACCTCTGCGATCCTTAACTTCTCATGCAATATAACTCTTGCCATAATTGAAGCCAAAATGGGAGCGGAGAAGCTTAAGACAATAGATTGAGATAATGGTAACCTTTGAACACTGCACTAATAAAGAGATTGACGTAAGAGCTAGAGATAGTGATAGCATAGTGCTATATAAGGTATCATATGATGCATTTGGCTAGATTTTCTTCAGAACCAACATTCTTGGAGGCATGTCTCCACACATGGAAACACCAAACCTTTTCTCGTAGAAAGGTGAAGGCTGTTTTTTAATTTCGGATCAGCTTGTTCAATAATTTCTTTCATGTCTCATGCAGAAGGACACCTCATACAAGTTTTCACCATAAATGGAAATCAGTGAAGTTCTCCAACATTTATCCAAAGGATCAAGTAATTCTGCACTTGAAAATACATAGTGCAAAAGAGGGGTACTACAGCAATTAATTTGAAGGAACCAACTACATGACTCTAGTATAAGTGGTTTCAAGATAAGACCCTTTTATCCTTGCATGCTCCACTGAGCTCTTTCTGAAAATATATCTTTTAAATATGAAAGTGCTTTTATATGTCAAATATTTGATACTGCATCTTCCCGTATAATACTGAATAACAACTCAAGATCCAAATGGGTTTGATAAGGCTTCGAAGATAAGAAAATAACATCTACGAAATTGCATATCTAAGTGACTGCTATATTCTGCTACTTACCTATATATGAAACTCATCATCGAAAGATATCCTACAATGGTCCTAGCAAAAAGAAGCTTTCTCGCACTTGCTGGACCAAAAATTGGTAGTCCACTCCTTCGCAAACAAAAAAATGACAGCAAGGAGATTATTGAACATCTAGTAAATGCAGTCTGAAGTAGAGGAATTGCCTGAGCTGCAATTAAAAAAGAACAACACCAATCTTACTGAGAAAGTGAGTAAGAACATATCAAACACATCAGGAGATGGATCCAATAGGTAAGACAATGTACTTCACATCAAAAAGCATGCAAATAGAACCAAATGCCACATAATACTTTTAGTTAGCCTGAAAAGTTAACGTGAAGACACACCCTAACGAATTTGAGAAGTACCAACCTACCTAAGATGCAAAAAGGGAAAAAACATTGTTTATTGGAGGAATCAGAAAGAAAAAAAAGTAAATATTATCTTAAGTTTGTCTTAAAAAGCTAAAAATACCATTCCGTATGTGAGGCATAGATAACAACTAACCTGAGAAAGTATCTGATATAGCTCCCATTATGTAGTATACAGTAGAAGACAAGGCCATGCATATAACACCAGAGTATCTAGATCCACCCCATGTCCAAGCAGCTAATTGAGGAACTACGGATATCTCAGCCTCTGTTAGCCTTGTCACTGCATCCTGCCATCATGGATCAGAAACATCTCTAGTTACAGTTCATACTTCTTGAGCAGTTTGTTTTCAAATTTATAAGATTAGAGATTGCAGCAAGCAATCATAGAGAATATTTATTGTTCAAACTTCAAAGATAATCAATTCAAGTAAAGTACACTTAGCAGTGCAGCTAATTACAGACTAATTACATGAAAGAATACAAGTCAGAAAAAAATCCCAGAATAATAACTCGATCCAGTTTTACAATATCAATTAGCTCCAGTCCAACATGAGAACAGTCTGCAATTACACCTATGCAAAAAGTATACATTTTGTAAGAATTACTCCGTATCATCTTTTCTTTTCCTGACAGTTAGGAACTAGAACCCTCAAGTACAAGTTACCGTAGTCATATCTTTGAAGTACCGGCCAAACAAGTGATACAGGTCATGAGGGTGTGGCCAGCCCTTTTGGGAGGATGACTAAGATGATCCATCTCAACCTAAACATAGTTCAACTGAAGCCTTTCCATAAATCTCACTAAATTTGAGCATTAGGTGGTCAAAAACTCTGCTTTGTTTACTTTCTAAATCATACTAAGAACTCGCTAGTAGTAATCATCATTGTTAGGAAAACATCAGTTGCAATCTCAGCTTTAAAATTAAGGGATTGTCTGAATAGGAATGGTCTGTAAGATTAGCCAAGCTTCCTCCTTTACCAACAGCATACAGTTCAATCAACCCTTACTACCCCATCACAACGAATCTCCCATAACCAGCAGCTCAAAAAACAAATCAAACGGTAAGGGAATTACTCTAGGTTTTCTTCGAGGGTAAGGACCGGAGAAGATGTTCATCTTGGCACTACGCCTCTCGGTTTGGGGCAAAAGAGGAGCGATCTCATTCGAGAGCGCTTCGGCCACCGTCGACGCTGGCTCCTCCAAAACCAGCTCCACATCCAACGGACTCCTCGCCGGCGGCGAAGGCGGATGCGGAGGAGCTTGTTCCATCTCCACCACAACTGTATGCTGTAAACTGTCAATTCCTCCTCCTCCTCCGTTAATCATCAATGGCGAGGCCATTGCAGGTCCGCACTCGATCGAATTGTGGATCTGTCGAGGACAGGCGAGTGTCTATACCACGCCAAATCTAGCGATTCTAGTGCAATTTCTGTGGTCTTCTAAGAGGTGCATCGGTAGAGATTTGGAAGTTTGATGGCGGAAACCGGAAATTGATAGGGACAGGCAAACGGTCGGTCGATCGATCGTGGAATGTACCTGTGAGATACTCTATACAAACAGCGTTTTTTATGGTTTCTGAATTAGGAGATTCACATTGTATATACTTTTTTTTTAATAAAAAGACAAAAGATATTCTTTCAAAAATCTTGTCGAACAACTAATTTCCCTGAACAAGTGTTTTTTTTTTAATAAAGTAAAGATTAGGGTCGCCAAAGTTGACTCCAATTGCAAGGCATAGAGAATGAGAAATCTCTACAAAACAAACCCTTCCTAAACTTCTAATAGAATCAATCAATAAGGTCTCTTGCTAGCTTCCATTGATGTTGATGACTCAAGACAACCAACATACTTTCAAAGCTGAAGCCTACTTAAAACATACAATACAACATAGCAACTACTCTTGGTAAAGAGCACTAAAACAGTGCTAAACAGCAAAGATAGATAGATCAGCTAGTCGTCGCCATACGCTCTAAAGCTGTAACGCTCTTGGTAAAAGTCATTAAACCAAAGATCAGCTTCGAACCACTTAGGGTATCTTACAAGATCCCCAGCCTCGAACCTCATGAATCTCTCACTCCCATCAGGAACAACTCGTACTTCCCCTTCCTCGATGTAAACCAGCTGGTCCACGTGCCAATCCCAAGGCAATGTGCACTTGCCCGTCTTCCAAACAGACCATTTTGACACCCCCAATTCTGCTAGCCTCTTTGGTGACACTTTCCTTTCAACATGCACCTTGTATAGTTCTTCCAGAGACTTCTCTGCACTCATCGCCTTTATGACAGGGGTCTTGAATCGGGTTGTGTTCGGATTTCCATGTCTTGGATTGGCTACTCCAACTGAGAAGGCGTTGAAGGTCGGGGCCATGAAAACGCTTGCCATCTTCTAAACTGATGCGCGTTCTTCACCTGATGTAAGAATAATGAAGCAACTCTGTTAGTTGGCACTTTCACTGAGAGAAAAACAAGGCCAGTTCATGTTATGCATACAAAATCTAAAACTGTGAAGTGCAAATTTCTGCTGATTAAGAAGCAGACGAAAACTACCAACAAAATGTAATCTTTGCAACTCATCAGACTTGCTAAAACACATAACTGAAGACTAGACACACTTGTATATACAGAATGACACCTACAGAGTTGCATTCAGAACAGGAAAGGCTCAGTAAATGAATAGCACCAAGAAACCCTAAAACCTGCACATTTTTCATTCCTCCGGTGAATTATCAATAATCTAAAGGCTCTCCCTTTAGTTCTACTGCTCAACTTCTTGAAACAAAATTGGGGAAATTTTCAAGCCATTTGAAGCCCCACAAACAACTGTTTAGTCTTCTAGCTAGTTTCAGTCTAAAACAAACCATCATGTAGTGAATCACCCATCACTATGCACCACACAGATAAAAGTAACGTTGAATCAACACGGCCTAGCAGAAATTGAGGTGCATAAGTGCACGCACACATGGAAATGAAAAACAACCAGAAGACAGAAAATCAGCATTTTGATAAACTCCCTTTCCAAAAGTAGACAGCAAGAAGCAGAAAGACCTCAGTTATTTTGTACTCCTAGAATTGTAGAACCACTTACCCAGTCGGCGATGATGAGCAACTCCAAGATCGAAGGTGGTTGCTTTATCAGCTGCAAAATGGGAGAGAGAGGAAGAACATAGCGCAGAGGGTAGAAGGAGGGTTTATCACTTTATCTCAACTTTGTTAAATGACTTCCTTACCCTCGCATTTGGTCCTTTCTTTTCATTTTTCTTTTTCCCCATCTTGGTTTGCGTACGTGTTCTTCTCTGGCGCACAAATATGAGATGGAAAAAGAGGGAACAAACCGAGACTGAAATCATCATCCTATATATATACATATACCCAGAGGCCAGAGGGGGCATTTGAGAGTGGAATTTGGCGATGACGGTGCTCCAGCTCCATCAGCTGGTGCTCATCAATGGCGCCTCTCATCGCAATTCGTTGATTCAGAGAACAAGGGGGAACAGAATAGGGATTCTGCCTTGCATTTCCATGAAAGCAGCGGATAATTCATCTCCTTCCAGAACCCAAGTACACACCTTTTCTCCATTCCTTTGATATGCATTGTATTCAGATTCTGTTCCCGATTTTGTTAATAGTTAAATTTAGTGGGTTAGAAGGCGATTAGAATAATACACACCAGTTGCTCAACAAGCCTTTACTGGTGAAAAATAATACAATTGTGTAGCTTGTGGTATTTGTTCATAGAATTGTGTAAATGTGCAAGTTATTAAGTTTATGTGTAGCTGTTGTTTTGTATCTTCTGTTCTGTTCTACAAACTTGTATTTCATCTTCCAGAGGATTATGGACAAAGTTGTATCAACAGCGGAGGCTGGAGGTGCTGGTGGGTCATACTCGTATGGTGCTTTAAAGAGATTGGATCAATTGTGGTATAACATCTGCACAGCTGAAACTGGTAGATGCTGGTCTATCTTTTTTCCTTCTCCAATACAGGCCCTTGAATGATGCATTAGAGAAGAAACTCAGTACCTTTTCATGGGACTTTATATCATTTTTGCAGTTGTTGAAACACCTAAGCAGGTGGTTTCTACTGTTTCTACGTCCTTCAGCAGTTCTGGGTCGGATAAGAACATAAAGTTTGATGTATTAGTATGTGGAGGCACTTTGGGAATCTTCATTGCCACTGCTCTGCTTGCCAAGGGTCTTCGAGTTGGTGTTGTGGAGAGGAATATACTCAGAGGGGTATATTTTGATGTCTACCGTATTCTACAATTGTTTGTGCTTATGTTATGTATGCAATCAAGAACCACTTTCCGATTACAGTGTGATTATCTTGCACTAATGTTGGTATTGTTTTTGTGTTTAGAGGGAGCAAGAATGGAATATCTCAAGGAAAGAGCTTCTTGAACTTGTGAAAGTTGGCATTCTAGCTGAAAAAGATATCGAGGAAGCAACTTCTTCCAAGTTTAATCCTGTTAGTTATTTTTCTAATGATTTGGCTGTCCAGTCTGGGGAAAATCTCATACTGACATATAGTTGAACATTTTGATATTCTTCGTTAAGTTCTATTATTACTAATTGGGTCAAAGTATCCTGCATTGAGATGAATGAAAATATTATGGATTAAGTTCAATTAAAATGCAGGAGAGTAAATTAGTAAAATGATGTTTGCCTGAGATTGATCTCTTTGTGTAGAAGCATCCTGCTTAATCCTAACCATAAGAAGAAGTGAAATTGTTATCTTCGTCTTCATTGAGAAGAGTGTCAAAATGTAAAGACGCGTACTTTGTAGTTTTATCTGACGACTCCATAGGATTATGTTCCTTCTGGGAGCTTGACGTTTGATCATGTGTAGATCTCACTAAAATGTATAAAATTAAAGTTGAATGATTGTGAAGTTGACTTCTGATTAGAATGTCTGCTTTCTATCTTCTCCCCACTTCCATCTTGTCCTCTTTCTCAATTTTGACTCGGCTCTCCAAAATGTGTGCAGAACAGATGTGGATTTGAAGGGAAAGGAGAGGTTTGGGTTGAAGACATACTTAATCTTGGCATTTCGTAAGTCTGTTTTTGAAATTTAAACTATGTCTTACTTTTTCTTTTGTTCAAAGAAAAGAGGATCTACCAGTTTAGAAATGATGCCAAAATGATAACTTTGATTGATTTTGTAGTTGATAACTTTCCCTCCCTCATTCTAGACCTCTAAAATTGATTGAGATCATGAAGAACCGTTTCACTACATTGGGTGGTACCATCTTTGAGGATTGCAGTGTTTCAAGCATAAGCATTTATGAGGATGCAGCGGTAAGCTTACTGAAAAACCTCTATGACCTGCCTTTACCAAACGATCATAGAACAACTTCTCTGTGTTAAATCTATTAGCTTTTTGTCTTCCCGTTCAGGCATTGCAACTTGCGGATGGGGAGGTTCTGTCATCACGTCTCATCATCGATGCTATGGGCAATTTTTCTCCTATTGTGAAACAGGTTATTAGAACATAAATAGTTCCACACTCTTAGCAGAAATTTTTCTCGATTGGTTGAAGTCCTATTTATGTGGACTGTTAAATAAATTATTTTTCTTAAGCTCATTTGACATTGCAGGTAAGACGTGGTAGGAAGCCAGATGGTGTGTGCCTTGTCGTTGGCTCATGTGCACGTGGTTTTCAGAAGAATGTTGATAGTGATGTTATATATTCTAGTTCCTCAGTAAAACAAGTTGGAAATTCAGAAGTGCAATTGTTTTGGGAAGTAAGTTGTCTTGCACACATGTGCTAAATCGGACCGTTTTTATTTCCTTCTATCCATATCAGTAATGATTCTAACGTGCTATATAAACACTCATCAGGCATTTCCTGCTGGATCTGGCCGAATGGACCGAACTACTTACATGTTCACGTATGTAGATCCTCAACCAAACTGCCCGGGATTGGAGGATCTGCTGGAATCTTACTGGGATTTGATGCCAGCTTATCAGGTATGCTAAGTATATGGATCGTAGATTACTTTGCATGCACCATTTTCTTTCTTAGATGTTGATTTTGAAGAAAACTTTGTATGCACTCTTTAGTACCCTTTTTCTTATAGAGAATAGATTAATATTAATGCCTTTTTCCTGGCAGGGAGTTTCTCTTGATGATCTTGAGATTTTGAGAGTTGTATTTGGTATATTTCCTACTTATCGCGACAGGTAACTTTTTTTTGTATGTTTAATGTCAACTCATGTCCTCGTGTTTTGCTCGCATTATGTATATTGTCTTCGTAACGTTGTCTGTTAACATTTGTTTTACCTTCCTTCGGTGGTTGTGGATGACAATGAACGCGACAGCCCACTTCCTGCAGCATTTGACCGTATTTTACAGGTTAAAGCTGCAGCCCCTAAAAAACTATCATGGGTTTTTGGCAAGTCTAAATATTGCTAAATTATGTTGTGCAGTTTGGTGATGCCAGCGGCATACAGTCACCTGTCTCATTTGGCGGTTTCGGTAGCTTGACTAGGCATCTTGGCAGATTATCAACCGGTATGCCCTTAAAAAAACTATCACTTGTTTTATAATTGATGTTATGAAGTCTGTTACAGCTATATATGGAGTCATCTGTAGTACGTCTAAAGTCTTATGTCTAAGGATACTTTAATTGTATCTCATTTCTCTTATTATCTCTGGAATCAGGCATTTACGAAGCCATCAACGATGACCTTCTTGATGCAAACAACTTGTCGTTGCTGAATCCATACATGGTGGATTTCCACGCCTTGTATCCTCATATTTCCACTACAATGAAAAGTTCCTGCTCATGTGACTGAAACAAACATGTCTCAATTGCAGCCTAATTTAAGCGCGTCGTGGTTATTCCAAAGAGCAATGTCAGCAAAGAAAGAATCAAATGTTTCTCCTGATTTTATCAACAGCCTTCTCTATGCCAATTTTCATAGCATGGAGGCAGGAAGCAAGCTTTTCCTTATTTTTATCCTGTTCTTGTTCGATGTTTCGAGTCCATGACATTGTTTTGTGCTGATGATTATATTTCGCAGAGGCTAGGTGAACCAGTACTAAGGCCGTTTCTTCAGGTTTGTTTTCCCTACTATTTATGACCTATGCAATACAATATCCTTTACTAACATGATCAATGCCACCTTATTTGTAGGATGTAATTCAATTCGGGCCGCTTGTAAAAACTCTGGGATTAGTTATGCTAACTGCTCCTCAGATAATTCCATCTATATTTAAGCAGGTAATTAAAGATTAATCACTCATTTGTTGAGATTTAGAAATGAGGAAGAGTTAGTTGTCATGAATCTTTGGGTCATGTGGTGACTTGTTGGCCAGGTTGGTCTACCGGTGCTCTTGGATTGGTCAGGCCACTTCTTCATGCTCGGTTACTACACATTTATGTCATCTTACGTGTCTCCTATAGTGAGGTAAATGAGCTGGTAGATGATCTTACCTGCATATAAATCAATGATGTTGAACCATAAGCAGGATTTTGTCATCAACCTTCATTGATGCTTTCGTGTCTTTTTTATTTGTACTAGGCCGTTGGTGAATAAGTTTCCGTCCAAGGCAAAGTACCGGTGGAGTCGGTATCTGGATGCTTGGAAGTATGGCTCTGGGTTGGATTATGAATTGTGAGGTTTGAGTCTCAGGAATTTGCTACTATATGTGGTAGCTTAAACTTGCCCAGCAACCTAGGGAGAGTTCAAAGATTTTGTGTTGCAACTTTGTAATATACTACTTGTACAAAGTAAACAAGTACAAACGCACATGCAAAAAAGATACGATTATCAAATTTTACCAGATAAACTAAACATCCCATAACAAATGACATATCACACACACAGAAGTTGATCAGCTTGAACGAACTCTGATACTCACTTCTGGATTTACCCAAGACTAAACATCCCATAAGTCTATACCAACACATTATCATACAGAAACATACCTAATTACTGTGTTAAACAAGCAAAGGAGGGACCTATAGTTGATTACCATCTTCATAGAAATTTACTTTAGAGTTCACTAATTACTCTGCCATCATTCCATAAATATATACCAACACAGTAGGTCGATTGACATGAATACTAGCCATCATTCCTGAACAAGCTTGAAGCGAACCATAGAAATTTACTTTAGAGTTCACTAATTACTCTGTCGCTCTTCCTCGGAGTCGCTTCGAAAGTTCTTTTACAATTGGTTTCTCCTTTATATCTTGCTTCATTTCGAGGTGCCATTTCTTTGATACTTGATCAACCTGAAATCATACAGATTCCCATCGATAAAAAACTCTACTTGTTTATGAAAACAAGAATTGAGGAGAATGCAGCATGAGGTGGAAGGTGTAGTTTACGTACCCGGTTTCTTAAGGGGGCCAATCGCTCCCTGAAACTGTCAACTTTTGGCCGAACCAAATCTCTACCTTTGTTTTTTATATCATCACTCTGCAATTAGCAGAATTTGTGTCACTTTTTTATAGCAAGGTATGAGACCAAGCCTCAGGAAAACTCGGAAGAAAAACAAAAATTAGATTCTTTACGTACATTATGAACTTCTAGCCTTGATGCAGCAAGACCAAAGGTCAAGGCAGCGCCACCAAACACGAATGCAGTGGCTACAGCAAAGGCCTTTCCGACTACAAGAAAACAAGTCCAACAAAATTGTGCTTGGTAAAAGCTTGTTTTCTCGCATCTTAACCTCTCAATAATACAATCAACAGCTAAAATCTGAGTTCATAAATCCTATGCCTCTGGTTCTATCTACAACATAGGTAACAACAAAGGTCTTTGTATCTACAATCCAGACAACATGAATCAAAATCAAAGAAAAGGAGCATGAAACTCGTACGCTTGCAAATCTAACGCAAAAGATCACAATAAACTCATAGTTCATATATGAACCAGTACCAGAAGGCATCACCTTATATCACTTGAGCACATTCACAATCTCATTTACAGTCTAATAATGTATGTAAAATACCAAGCCAAGCGCAGAACAACAATCTGAAACAACAATGCAAGACAACAGCAGGGTAAAAAACTGCATACTGTGAGCAAGGCCTTCAGCAGCAGCTTTGAGCTTCTCAGGGTTGACAGGGGCGTAACGATCCTCCCGTAGCTCGTTAGCTGTGGATGCTGTAACTGAGCTTCCTGGCGCAGGCATTTGCCACCTGCAACAAAGCCACAATTTTCAACAATTTTACTTGTAAGAAAAGGCCCAAAAGTGGAAGAGGAAGAAAACCCTAGAACGTCAAAAGCCACAAAATTGACGACGAAAAACGGGGGAAATTCACCTTTTGGGGCCGAAGGTGACCTGAGGCAAGGAAACGTAGCCACGGAGGGGGTTGATAGCATCGGAAGAAACCGCCGAAAAGCCGGAATTGGGGCCAGTAGGAGACTGGATCGACCATTTGGTGGCGGAGGTAGGAGAGGAGGAGTCGGAAAGCGGTTGCTGGCGGAAGATCTTCGGTGGGAGCGAGTGCCTCAGAACCTCCGGGAGAGCGTCGACGGCGGCGGATTGGGAGTCGGCGCCGGCGACGGTAGAAGAGGGAGGGGTGGCGATTTGGGGTTTCTGTTCGAGAAGGCGGGTGACGGCTTGGCGGGATTCTTGGAGGAAGTAGGCCGCCTCTTTGCCCGCCAATCTCCCCGCCAGAAAACTCATCACCTTTTTTATATTGGGAAAAAAAAAATCTCCTTTTTTGGAGGTTTTCTGATCGGAGTTTCAGTTACCGGTGAGGTGGATGCTTGAAACTCTTTACGTGGAAGTGGTTACAAGTTACAACCAAACGGCACCGCCAAACGGGGCCTAACTGCCCACCTAAGCAGTGACTTCATCTTCCTCAGTTTTTTTTTTTTTTTTTGAAACGGTGAGAATTAGGGTCACACCTTAAGGCGGGATCCCTAGGGCATCCTTACGGATGAGAGCTAGAAGCTCATGATGGTTCCAAATAGTTTCCCATGAGAGACTGTGGCCCAGAAACGCAATTTTATCGGCCACAGAGTTACACTGCCTACTCCCATGATAAATACGAACTGACTCGAAACCCCGCAGGGATATGAGAATGTCTGTGATGATTCTTTCAATCTCCCATGGGCATCGGATTTGTCCTAAGACGGCTTTGATAACAATGATATTATCTCCTTCTATTTCCAACTTTCTGACATTCTTCTGTTTGGCCTTCTTCACTCCATCCCACAGTGCCAATGTTTCTGCCATCAAAATCGAAACTTTCCCATATGTTCTGACAGACCCATCAATTGGGTTTCCGGTCTCGTCTCTTATAATGGAACCTTTCGTTGAGTTACCATTAAATAGCTTAGATCCATCAAAATTTAATTTTGCATAACTCCAATCTGGTTTCTTCCAGCCTCGCGCTTTGATTCGTGGTCGGCCTCTTGAACATGCACCCTTATTCAGACTTGTTTCTTCGTCCTCAACCCATTCTTTCGCCTGCTTCCATTGCTTTAGATGATTGCGGATATAAAGGCTAAGGTCTTGTATGATATCGTTGGACGTTTGTTGGAACAATAACTTGTTTCGCTGATGCCATATGCCCCACCAAGTTACTGCTAACTCAATGAACTCTTCTTTCTTCAATTTGCTATATAGCTCAAATAACACATTCCGAGGGTTCGTTTGTGATAGGTTCTGGCCTCTAAGTACACGTTCTGTATCAACATTTATGCTCTTTATTATTTCTAAAGTATGTGGGCATTCAAGTAACAGATGTATCGAGTCCTCATGTGTAGCGTTACACATGAGGCATCCTTGAGGAATGACAACTCGTTTTTCAATAAGCCTTTGTTTCGTGGGCAATCCATTCATGTCGATTTTCCAAAGAAAATTCCTTACTTTTGGGTACGTATCCAATTTCCAGATCCATGCATTGGGATTCAAAGTCATAGTTTCTTCTTTGGTTATTAGACTTATTGCTGATTCCGTGGAGTACCAACCATTTCTGCTTGGGGCCCAGATCAATTTATCGTTTATATCATTTTCGGGGATTGGGATTCTTATTATTTTCTCCATCACTTCATTAGAAACTACATGAAGAAGTTCATTTATTTTCCATCTCTTGTCTGAATAGATGAAATGTTCGACTTTGGTTGCCACATTTACGACATTATTTGTAGTTGCCCACTCTATTAGCGGTTCATCCGTGAGCCATCTGTCCTTCCAAAAATTAACTGTCCGACCATTTCCTATTTGCCACCTCAAACCTTTTTCGAATTCTGGCTTTAGCTTCATCAATTGTTTCCATTGCCATGAGCTATTCGGCTTTATTTTGTACTCCGAAAACGTGCTTCCCCTCAAGTATTTTTCTTTAACTACTTGTACCCAGACATTGTCTTGCTCGGTAAGAATTTTCCATAACAGCTTCATTTGGAGCGCCTTGTTCATATGTTCCGCTTTCCTTATGCCTAGGCCCCCATATGCCTTTGGTTTACATATTCGGTCCCATCCTATAAGTGGCTTATGTTGTCTGTCTTTATTCCAGAAAAAAGTTCTGTTTACAGTGTCAATTTCATCATTAACCTCTTTTGGCAACATGAAGCTTTGCATTAGGTAATTCGGTTTTGTGGCTAAATTCGACCTGATTAAAACCGTTCGTCCTTCTTGAGATAATGTATTAGCTTTCCATTTCGTTAGTTGTCTCTGAGCTTTTCCAACAATGTCCTGAAAGCTTTCTTTCCTCACTCTTCCGTTAATAATCGGACACCCTAGATATTTTTCTAAATTTTCCATCGCGCTTATTCCTAGTGTTTGTTTGATACTTTGTTTCTGCTGGTTAGCCACTTTCTTAGAGGTGTGAAGTGCTGATTTATGATAGTTTACTTTTTGTCCTGTAACTGCACAATATTCTTCGATAATCTTCTTCATCTGGTTACATGCATTATGGTTTCCTTTGGCGAATACAATAATATCGTCTGCAAATGCTAGGAATGGCACTCTCCAACCTCCCCTTGCTATTGGAAATCCTATAAGCGGCTTTGGGCACTCACTTACTTTCTGAAGTTTTCGGGCAAGAAGTTCAGCACCAATCACAAATAGATATGGCGATAGCGGATCTCCTTGTCTGATTCCTCGTTCAGGCACAAATGATGCAGTAGGTCCATTGTTCACCAGGACTGAGAAGGATACAGTACAAACGCACTCCTGAATCCATTTCACAAACTTGTCGTCGAAACCAAATTGGTATAGGATCCGGAACAGGAATTCCCAGTCTACCCTATCATACGCTTTTTCCATATCCAACTTTACTGCCATCCATCCTTCCTTTGCTTGGCTTCCTCTAAAGGAATGAAAGATTTCATGAGCTATAAGCACGTTGTCTTGTATTGCCCTTCCAGCAACAAAGGCCCCTTGCAGCGGGTGGATAATTTTAGGCATAACCTTCTTTAATCTTTCCGTTAGGATCTTGGCTATTATTTTATATATCGTCGTACATAAGCTAATAGGTCTATAGTGGTTTGTCGTCGAGGGGCTATCATGTTTTGGTAATAACGAAATAAACGTATGGTTATTTTGTTTCAATATCTTTCCTGAATGGAAGAAGCCTTTGACTGCTCTTATTACAGTTGAGCCAACAATGTCCCAGTATTTCTTATAGAACTCTGATGTCATGCCGTCTGGTCCTGGAGATTTGTCTGAACCGATTTGAAAAACAACATTTTTTATTTCTTCATTCGTCACTTGTCTTGTTAGGCTATTATTATCTTCATTTGTTATTTCTTTGTCTATGAGCGTTAAGTATTCCTCCAGGATAGCGTTATTTATCTGTTCTTTTTTATACCGCCTGCAGAAGTCATCTCTGATTTCTCGACAAATGTTTTCTTCTCCCACAATTTGGGTGTCGTCACTCAATGCGATTGTTCTTATATGTTTATGGTTTCGCCTCCCTGTTGCAATCTTGTGGAAATATCCTGAATTCGAGTCTGTTAGTTTTACATGTTTTGTCTTTGCCCTTTGTCTCCAGTACGTTTTGTGGAACTGTAGAATGCACTCCTTCTTTCGCAGAAACCGAAGTTGTTTTTGAATGAGTGCTGGTTGCGGGGATTCAACAATCTGTTGTTGCAGATCAAGGAGTGTGTCCTCGATTTCGCGTAGTTGTTCAAACGTATTCCCAAACGTTTTCCTTTTCCATTGTTTCGTATGTGCTTTGAGCAACTGAGTTTTCTTCATGAGTTGGATTCGGCTTACTTCCTCCAAGAGCATGTGTTTTTTAAAGTTCAAAGTTTAGAATTCGGCTTCTTTTTTCTTTTGTGTGTTTTTCAAAGTTCAAATATATCATTTGGACCAATCAAAACCAATGGAACGGGTTTGAAGACAGGTTCACAGGACAGAAGATTTGGGTTGTCTCATTTGACTTCTTCTTTGGTAGAGTTTTTTTATGAGTGTTTTACGGTAGGATACGGTTTTAAGAGCATGTGCAATGGTGAACAATGAACATCCTCTTAGCACTCTCTTTCCTATATGAGGATGTCTCTTTCCACTATGAGGATGTCCTATTTGATGTAGAGATTGTAAGAGGGTCCTCTTTTGAAGGAGGAATGAAAGTAATTCTCCATCTACAAAGGATTAATCACATTGACTCTTGTGTCAAAAAGAAAACAACTTCAAATTATATGTTGACATGTGTTCATTTCATATAAGTATTCACCCATTTTATTTCTTCCACTTCAATTTACACTTAATATTTTTCTAAGTAAAAATTAAATCAATATGAGATTATCTTAAAACTACAAAATTAGTTAGTGTTTATATTTTTTTTGTCTATAAAAAGAGTTTAGATTTACCTTATTTTTACACAATTCATTTTTTTCTTATTATTCCATGGATCATAATGTCTATAAAAAATGTTATTTTTATTTTATACCTTTTAATACTTTAGAATATTGCTTGAAGATATGCTTATATAAATCAAGTTTTATGTCTCAATAGTAATTCTTTTTTTATATTATCGTAATTCTTTTGTAGATACTAAATTAGTTAAATAAATATAATTTGAGGAACTAAGTTAGTAGAATCGATTAGTTATTTAAAACATATAATGAATATATATATTTGAAAGTAAGAAAATGTGAAAATGAAATGAGAATCCTCTTTGGGGTGGGGGTAAGGAAAAGTGAAAAATGAGTTTGATGAATGAGAAAGTGAAGTGTCAACTTGATAGAAGTAGAGAGAAATTCAAGAGAGTTTCAACATCCTCAACATGGCACATGCTCTAATAATATTTTTTAATTACGATAGAAGAGGGTTTTACTATATACCACATCTATTGTAGTGTACAGACGTAGAGTATCAAATCGTTCTTAAGATCGAAGCTCGGTAAACTAATTAAAATTGACACAAACATATACCGTATATGGTTTAATTTGTTATGAACTAGTATTAATTTTTTGTACACGGGCCGGGTTCTTAAACCAAAATATCACAGTCGGGTTGGTCTTGCACTTACGTAGTTACGTGATCGATATTTTGATCGATGTGGGTAATTTTTCAAAAGCATGCATATTTATAGCCGGATTCGTGTAAATAGTTGTAAACTATAAATACCAAATAGCATTAGCGCCAAACGTAAAGATTGATGGACTGTATACGTAAGCACAGTGGGCCAAGTTTAGATGGATGACGTGTTGGGTAAATTTAGTCATTTCGTATATAAAGTAGGATCCACCTTTTAACCAAAAAGTTTAAGCCAATGAGTAGAATTTCTCTCTTCCTTATATACTAGTAGGCATTTTGCTCATATTAACGATGTTGGAAGTTTATATCTCCAAGATGCCCCCTCAAGTGGTAACTAGCCTAGCCTAGTTAGCACTTGACAACTTATTGATTTTTCGGTGGGTTTAGCATTCTCAATCTCTTTATAGCTAGCCCGGTTCGGTTTTGATTTTCGGTGTAGGCGGGTTGCTAGCATCTCATTCTCTTTTTAGCTATATACCACCGCAAACCCCTGTTAGATTTACACCTTTTAGTTATTGGAGGAACCCAAGTACTCTCTTTCGGATCTAGGAAACAGCTCACAGGGATCTTTTTTCCTCTTGGAAGATATAGGAGCGAAACAATCAGCCTCCGGGCTTTTCAAAAAAAATTACCAGAAAATCGGACCCGAAAGACTTGGCTCTGATACCATGTTAGATTTCGGTGGGCCAAATTTAGATGGGTGACGTGTCAGGTAAATTTAGTCATTTCGTATATAAAGTCAAGATTCACCTTTTAACCCAAAAAGTTTAAGCCAACTGGTAGAGTTTCTCTCTTCCGTATATACTAGAGGGCCTCCTCCGGGGACCAAGGTCACGGATCTTCCAATCAAGCGTTTGTTTGTTGCAGAGCGTGACGAATGCACAAAAAAGGGGTTATGTTGGAATTGTGACGAGAAGTAGCTGGGCTTCTGGTCATCGTTGCAAGCATCATTTCTTAGCGTTGTTGAGTAATGAGGACGACATCATGCATAATGCACTTGACATCCTAGGGGTCCAGAATGACGTCTCCAGCTATTCATGGAAGCTAAGTGTTTTGGGTTGACAGTTGTGCCTATAGTAGTGATGGAACCGGGCCGGGCCGTCATCGGGCCGGGCCAAGGAACCATGGCCCAGGCCCGGCCCGGCAAATAACCGGGCTGGTCCACACATGCCCGTGCCGGTTTTAACAGGCTGCGGGCCGGGCCGGGCCGGGCTGGACTGAACGTTATAGTATAATTTTTAATACTATATACTTACATAATATACTACTCCCTCTGTCCCGAATTATAAGGGACATTTGGGGGAGATGCACAGTTTTTAAGGAGATGAAAAAGGTGGGAAAAGTGTGCAGAAAAGTGGGAAAGGAAAAGTTTGAAATTGAAGCATTAAATCTGAGCCATTCATTACATTTAAGATGTATTTTGAACTCCAATTTTACAAACTCAACAACCAATCACAACACTGCATTTAAGTCCCTAGGATTGCCCTTTTTAGTGGACCAAAATGCCCCTCTGCAGCCCCCCTTACACATCCTTTAAATACAGCATTTACAGAGGAATGAGAACATTCCACAGCAGAGAAATACAGAAACCAAAAGCTTGTGAAAACAAAAAAAAATGGCATCATTGCCAGCTCCTAACTTGCCCTCAGGCTTAAATGTAAATGAACCTCCATTTCTACCTCTCATCGATCTTAACCAGCCAGCAAGAGGGGACAGTGGGGAAGAACAACTTCCCTTTGATCTGAATGAAGCACCAGATCCAGAAACAGAGGCATCAATGGAGGAGGAGACAGAGGACACATTTACAGCAGATGGACAGGTTCCTCATCGAGCTGTCAGGAACCGGCTCAGCAGTAATGCAAAAACACACATTCTGGTGTGGCTTTTAACAAGGGCAGTAGAGGGTAAGCTTCAGCATGGAGCTGTGAATGAAGCTGCACAGGTCTTCAAGGTATCAAGAAAGACAATAGGCAAAATCTGGGCAGCAAGAACACAAGGGGAGCATAGTCAGGGATATAATGTCACAACACTGCATCACAGATCAGGCAGAAAGAGGATACAAGTGCCACAAGATGCAATCACAGCTCTAGGTATGGGACAAAGGTCATGCATAAGGGACTTAGCTAGCAACCTATCAACAACCACCACAGTTTCCAAGAGCACAGTTCATGGAATGATCAAGAGAGGGGACATTAGGCCACATACCAACCCATTGCATCCAGGTTTAAAACCAGCAAATAAAATCACACGTTTACAATGGATATTAAGCATGCTTCTAGGAGACACAGCACAAGCAAAGACTCATTACCAAGCAATGTATGATTATGTTCACATAGATGAAAAATGGTTCAACCTCAGCAAGAAGACACAAAGAGTATATTTAGGTCGAGAAGAGAGGGGACAGTACAGATCAGCCAGCTCATCTAAGTTCATACCAAAGGTAATGTTTACAGCTGCAGTTGCTAGGCCTAGATTTAATGCAATGGGAGAATGTACTTTTGATGGCAAGATAGGAATATTCCCATTTGCATACAAGGAGCCAGCAAAGAGGTCATCCAAAAACATGCAAAAGGGGACAATGGTCACAAAGTTGGTGGAATCAATCAACAGAACAGTTACAAGAAACATGTTGATCAATGAAATTGTTCCAGCAATTAAGGCCAAATGGCCACAAGATGGGCATCACAACATCATATTCATACAACAAGATAATGTAAAGGCTCATATCACACATGAGGATGTAGAATGGCAACAAGTTTATGAGCAGGAAGGCTTTACTTTTATTCTAGTACAACAACCCCCTAACAGTCCTGATTTAAACATTTTGGACTTGGGTTTTTTTAGGAGCATACAATCATTAATGCATAAAAAAATGCCCAAAATTATTGATGATATGTTGAGTGCAGTTTATGAGGCCTATTTTGAGCTAGCACCAAAAACATTAAGTGATGTATGGATTACTCTACAATATTGCATGAATGAGATAATAAAGCATGGTGGGGGCAATGAATATGACATACCACATGTTGGAAAGAACAGATTGGCTAGAGAAGGAAATCTGGAATTACAAGTTCAGGCCCCTATGGATGCAGTCATGACAGCATGGCAGATTGTGCATGGAAATGGACAGCAATTAAACACAGAGGAAGCAGGGCCATCAAATGCATTCAGTTTCACACAAGATGCAACTCAAGAAGGTGAAGAGGAAGAAGACAACCTAGAAGACTAACATAGAAGATGCAGTTCAGACATGGAAGAACTTATTTTTTGCAGTGGTTCTTTTTGTGAAGTTAGAATGGACAGCATGTTATTTTTGGTATAGCAACTTAGCAGTTGTATATGTAGACAAATCAAGCTCTATATATGTATGTTTTGTAAAAACAGTATGCATGCAAAACAATGGGAATTGTTGAAAAAAACATAATCTCAGACTGTCCCCATTCATCATTGACACAAACCCCATCGACACAGCACAAACATGTCAGCTAGGCCTCATTCAGTACAAAGCAACTGGTGGCTCAAGCACATAGTTGTTGTCATTTTCTATGAAAATATGTCTCAGCACAGTTTTAATTTTTCATCATTGAATACAACTTTATGTAATCTCAGATTGTATGCATTCATGGACACACATTCATCAATGACAACAACAATATACCATGAGCCTCCTAAGTCACATTCATACCGGTTTCCTAAAACAAATTTGTGCTATGCCAATATAGTGGGACTTGAGTCTCAGTTCTAGAAGACATCATCATCATTGATTGTATGCAGGGTCAAATGCAAGAAAACAGCAAGCACACAAAACAGCAAGCACAAAAAATAGCAACAACACAGAATAGCAACAACACAGAATCAAGCATGTAAAGCAACATAATCAGGCATGTGAAGCAACAGAAGTAAGAACATGGAAAAAAATAAAAGATTTTTTGCAACAGAGGCATGAGCATGCATATTCATGGAAGGACTATACTTAAAGAAGCTCACAAAATCAGCCATATAAAGCAACAAAAGCATTAACAACAAAGGCCAAGTTATGAACAGTCATCATCATGCAAATGTCCCTAGCTTCAAGGCTCTCATTCAACAGAAGCATTAACAACATGCAAAACATGATAATGCAATTTAATGGAAGTTGAGTACACAGAAGAAAGCTCACACACACCAGCACATCATGCAAAACAACCACTTACTCATTCAACAGAAGCATTAACTACAAAGGCCAAGTTTTCAACAAAGAATCCATAAACCTCACAAAGCAATGAAGACCAGATCTAGAGGCCAAAAACATCAGATAAGAAGCCAGAAACATCAGATCCATAACCCTCACAAATTAAGC
The DNA here is from genome assembly GCA_963924305.1 of Polygonum maritimum. NCBI lineage: Eukaryota > Viridiplantae > Streptophyta > Magnoliopsida > Caryophyllales > Polygonaceae > Polygonum > Polygonum maritimum. Next base: position 13,005,539 of record OZ002737.1, on the reverse strand, counting down.
GAAATCAGATCCATAAACCTCACAAAATCAACATGCAAAATCAACATCATAAGTGCCAAATCTCAGAACAAGAGGATACAAGTGCCACAAGATCCATCAACATCAACATATCAAGGTCAGAAACGCAGAAGCAACATCAAAGGCTAAATCAACATGGAAGAATCAACATGTAAGGTCAAAAACACAAAAGCAAGAGAAAAGCAAGCATTCAATCAATATGAACAGACCAAAAAGAGTTGCAAGGGGACTTAGCATCATTTTTGCTCGCCGGAGACAGAGGGGACAGAAGGATCAACCGGATTCTCCTCGGTGTTCCGGGGTTTTTTCGCCGGAGGTTGATCCACGACGCCGTCATCGTCTCCGTCGTCGTATTCCAGTTCCTCGGTGGTTGTGTGACAGTGCTTGCGCTCGCAGTCCGGCCACCACACGCAATCGCTCCCCTCGGGGCACACGAACTCGAACTCCTCAGTCGCCGCCTCGCTCCCGGCTTCGTCCGACGACCTATCGGCGAACAACCGGTTGGCGCGCTCCTCGGTGGTCTCACTCATCTCGATTTAGATCTCAAGAATAGGGGACAGTGAGGGGTTTCGAGAGCAAGATTGAGATCCAGATCTAGATCTCAGGAATGAGGGACTGAGAGGAGAGTGAATTGGGTCCAAACAAACCGAGAAATGAGAAGACAGATTCGAGGGGAGCCAACAAAGGGTAGATCGAGATCTCAATGAGTGAAAGGGGGAAGGTGAGGGCAAAGAAGGGGAAAGGTGGGAATGAGAGGGGTGAGAATGAGAGAGTGGAGGGGAATGTGAGAATAAGAACGGCTGAGTGAAGGGGAAAGGTGGGAATGGTGGGTCTTTAGGGTTAGAGGGAATAAATATGGGTAGGTGAGAGGGAAGATGGGTGGGAAGAAAGGACAAAATTAAATAGGGGTATATTGGGGTTTTGGGTAAATTTGTAAGGGTAAAGTTGTAAAGTGGTTTGTGCTATAAAAGGAAATGTCCCTTATATTTTGGGACGACCGAAATGGCAAAATGTCCCTTATATTATGGGACGGAGGGAGTATATACTTATAAAAAATGAATATTATATACTATAATACTATAATACTATAATATTATAATATTAAAGTATGTTAAAATTCTATTGCAAAAATATACTATAATACTATTGTGAGAGCTCGGGTTTTGGGTCGATTCCATTTTCGATTTTCGCTAATTCTCCTTCGTTCTTTAGGTAAGGGGGGTAGGATGTAATATCCGGTTCGGTCTTTGACCCGCAAGCTTAATTAAATTAAATGGGGAAAAGGGTAGAATTAATAGTGCCTTTGTCTTCGTAAGCCAAAGATATTAGTTTAATTGAACTTAATGATAATAGTATTCTTTAAATCAAACCGCTTGCCCATGACGTAAAATTGGGCAGCCCATTGGACTTTTCTTCTCTTCATTCAACCCACAAAACCTATATATATACGCCGAACCCTCGATCCTCCTCAACCTCTGCCGTCGGAGTGCGCAACCTTCTTTGTTCTACACTAGCGTTGCCGGTTCCCTTTGATCAAGTTTTCCTCCGGTAAGGTTTTCGTTTCCTCTTTTCCTTCTCTCCTTTCATTTCCCGGCAATCGGTGTCACCTTTTCTTTCTTACACGTTGGAAGTCCGGCTCCGCATCATTCGACGGTGCCGCCGAGAAACCCGATGATGAGATAACTTGTCGTTCTTTTTTTCTCCGTAGCATCCCAGGGCCACAACCGTCATTACCTTGTCGGCCGGCCTGGAGTACGTATTCGTCCTCGTCCCCTCCCTCGGTGAGTTTTCAGCCTAGTTGTTCCATTCTTTGTCATCTGTGTCGGGCGTCAATCTGGGCATGGTCTCATGGGTAGGGAGAGTGAGAGATTGGCCGGAAGTTAGTTGCTTTGGTAGAACCGAGAACCGTGGTTGGCAAAGGGGTGGTCTCGGGCGGGCGAAGAGAGGTAGAGGTAAGCTGCTAGGAAGGGTCGGTGGTGCTTGTACTGATGTACGTGCTTACCGTCGGGGGGTGATCGAAATTGGAGGTGGGATCAGGTGGGTGGTTGTGTTGTGATCGGAAAGGTTTTGGAGGCAAAGAGTGCGGTGTTGTGTGGATAGATTAAGGGATAATCAAGTCAACGTGGATGTACACAAGTGTATAAATTGGCTCCAGTGATTATATATGTAGCCTAGTTAATTAATTAGCTTTGGGTGTGATAGAATACAGGGAAGGGAGAGTGGAAGTGCGGGGGAGACGGGTTGATTTGGTCAAAGGTTGACCCGCTATATTCTATTCCATTAATTAGCATTTGTTAGGAGATGGGGCAAAAATCCGTTCAAGTGGGAGTCGGTCACGGGTTCATCGAGTCCTAATAATTTTCCTAATTTTACCCTTAACTAAAAAGAAGATCTTTATATATTATCGTTATCTTGTTAGGAGGTCATCCAGTCTAATCGTTCTCGCTCTGTTTGTGCAAGATTTCTCCGTTTTCAAGGTAAGTCGTTCTGCGACTTGTTCGGTTAGGTGGTTCTATTTAATTCTGGTTGGATTACATGCTGTGCTGGTAGGATTGGTTTTGGGGAACTAGTCCCTAAAGTATTATTTTTCTAAAATATTTTATTGGTACATATATATATGCGTGATCGTATGTGTTTATGTGTGCAACTGGTTTTCAAAAGGATTTTATCGTATTAAAAGATTTTCAAGTGTTTTCTGTGTGTTGGCATCTACCGGTATGGCCTTGTGCTCGGATTTTCGAGGAGAAGGGGACTTCTAGAGGCATGGTCGTATGGCAAGGAGAGCCCCTTCAAAAATTTATAAAAATGTTTTGGCGAGTGCTCTAGTAGGGGCTCGACCGGGGGTTAGAAGTGTGTGTGGAACGGAGATTGGCTGGAGGATGCCTTAGATACGGGTAGTGTGGGTGGAGGCCGTTAACACTACTCGGCGCGAGACAGCGTACGGTGGAGGCCGTTAACGCTACTCGGCGCAGGATAGGGTGTGTATCGTGTGTGTATATTGTGCGTGTGTGTGAATGTGTGGACCTGTGAAAGTGTATGTAAGAGGACTTATAATTGTGATTATGTTAGTGACGTGAGTATGTGTGACTGACTGGACTTAGGATTGGACTAGAGCTATGTGTGTGATTGCGGACTTGTTTGCTGACCTTAGGAAACTCGTTTTGAAACGTTTTATTAGTACTGTATGTTTTCTGACTTGGATTAGGATAGTAGCTGACCCCTCGGGGAATTACTTTTCAGACTCCAGGTATTCAGGAATCCGTATAGGGACTTAGCGGATGGGTGATGCGAAGCGGCGACACGTGCCATAGAATGGTTTGAGTTTTGGGAAGGGTAGTTGTTATTTTAAGTTATGTTATTTGAATTATCTTGTATGGTCTTATATATTAAGTTGCTAGTTGATGTGCATGGGTTTGGGGAAAGATCGTATTTTATCAGTCTTGTATTGGGTTGGAATCATGAAATGTTTTGTAAAAGTTTTATTTTGCAATACGAGTTGGATGTTTTTCAATGTTTTCTCGCCGTGCCCGCGTTGCAAGATCCGAATGTTCTGTTGTCGAACAAGCTTGGTAGCGCCTCGTGAGGTCTACTACCGTGTAACGCCTGGTCAGAAAGACGGGGTGTTACAACTATTGCAAAAATATACTATATAATTTTAAAAAAAAATGAATATGCACCGGGTCGGGTCGGGCTAGGCTGGAAAACTGGCCGGGCCCAGCCCATGGCCCGTCCGGGGCTTGGCCCATTTGACCCGTGGGATGGCGGGGCCGGGCTTTTTGGGCCCATGATACCGGGCCAGGCCGGTCCGCCCCATTGGCCATCACTAGCCTATAGACACGCCACCATTGGGGAAAACTCTTGATTTACGCCTCGAGGACAAGAGGGCAAATGGAACCCGATCGTGCGACATACTCGTGAACGCAAGCCTCCGTCTCGATTTCGGGATTATTATTCTTAATATTTCTTTAGTATTATTGTTATTGTAATTTTAAGTGTAGAATTTTATAATTCTCTTCTCGGGTTTTCTTTACTGTTCTTTTCAGGGACATCTTTTATTGGACCGTTAGGGTTTAGTATAAATACTTCCTCCGTCCCCTTTTGTTCGTCCAAAAGGACGTTTTCACGATTATTAAAAAATGTGTAAAGTTGTGTGGGTAAGTGTGAAAGTTGAATTATGTGGTGAATTATTTTGTAAGTTAGTGAGGTAAAAAGTTGAAAATAGATAAAGTAGATGTGATTGTTGGTAAAAAGTTAGATAACATGAGGTTGTTTTATAATTTAATAATGTTACAAAGTTGAAAAGTGATAAAGTAGATGATAAAGTTGGATGAATTTGGTAAAAATATTATACTGAGTGAGAGTAAAATAGTAAGAAAAATATAGATATAAAAGGGGATGCCAAAAAAAGAGTACTGGACAAACAAATAGGGACGGAGGGAGTACTATATTGTAACTCTTGCGACTAACAATGTTGTCATTTGTAACTTATATCCCCTCTTAATAAGGTTTAAGTTGATTCAAGTCACCCATTATTTCTTCTATCCTTGAATGAGCTGTCGCCATTTCACTGATCCATTCTCATTGAATTTGATCCATCCAAACTTGTAACAACTTAATTATAGTACAGAGTACAATGATGAACATAAATACACTCCCAAAACAGAAAATGATTACACACTGAATACAAGATTCATGTGAGTAATCAAGGGAATGGCTCTAAATTAATTAATACAGCAAGTCCGGTAAGAATACAACTTTACATGAAGACTGCCTGTAGATTATACATGTAGAGTTTTCTGTGTGCCATTTCACTTGGAATGGTATGAGGTGGAAATCTTAACCTACTAAATGTAAATATTAATTGCAAGATTAAAAAAGAACCTCAACATGAACAAATTTGATCAATGCGCGCAAGTAGTAAAATTTGAACTCTTCATGAAATCCAAGTGATTAAGTTTTAAGATATTTGACCATCTAAAGGTCAAAAGATAAAATAAAATTTTATACCATCTAAGAACATGCATGATAAACTAAAAGATCTTAACCAAATTTTCATAAATGGTAAGCCAGCCGAATTTCTTATTGTCAAACGAAAAATGAAAGAGCGAATGCCTATAAAGCGCGTTGCGCGAAAGATGTATATTCGCCAAACTCATTCCGTCTTTTCTTCATCCATTCTTCGGCCCATTTCTTGATCCAAATTTGCCAATCGACAACCATGGCCCCTTCTGGTTGGAACTCACCTTCCATGAAGATAACTAGTCAAATTAAATCAACCTTTGATATTGCTTCCTTGGGCTTGTCGATCCTGTGACAACAGATTCGTAACCCTACAGGCCGCTCTCATCCACTATCGAGTTCATGAAAACGTGCTTATTCCTAAAACACAAGAAGAGAGATCCAAGCCAAACACAAGAAATCCTACCAACTCCCTAGCAATGCCAAAATCCCTAGCCTTATATGAGAATAACCCTAAAATGACGGACCACCATGGGCAAATGACAATTACTTTTATTAACAATTCCACCGCCTTCTTTGGTTCTTCCTCTACTTCAAAAATGTTATGTCCTACAACAAGCTCCAGAAATCTTAACTCTTCTTCAAGGGAAATGTCAGCTTCAGCATCAGCAATCAACTTACGCAACAAAAGGAAGGTTCAACCACTAGCTCATCAAGCCATGGTGTACAAAACTGCATCGGGTCAATCTAAGAGGATTAGAGGGCTTAATGAATCAACTCCGAGAACTCAATGGTATCTTGGGAGTTTTGAGTCTATTGCCCATAAGACCATCAAGTTGGAAGAGAAAGGCAAATATGATGATTTAGATCTAAGCTTGAAACTTTAGGATGATTTCTTTCTTAAGAAAAAAGCAATTATGCATTTCTAAAAATTTTAGTTTGTTTTGCAATTATCTTTCTTCCTAGAAAGTTTTAGTTTGATGTATGTTTATGCACTCTCCTTGTTTTTTATTGAATAAAAATTGTTTTGTTTGCTTCAGTGAAAAATCATATGCTCGATCTAGTTTTAGAAGACATGGCAAGGACATTTGTATTTGCACTTCAATTCTTATAACGATAGGAATTGCAAATGGATGAACTTTTGCAATATTCACAAACATACATCCTCTCCTTCACCTAATCACATAGGCTAAATTATAAAATTCATAAAACCCTCAATGTACATTTTATAAATCTATTAACATACCAAGTGAGACACTATTTTGAAGCACTTGGTATATATTCAAACAAAATTCGTAACTTTTGTTATTCACGCGCTAAAAATCATTCACTTTGCGATTGGCAAAATACATATACGGCCCCCCGTATTTGTAACTTTTTTGCAAACGGCCCCCTTTACTTTAAAATATTCTATTAAACCCCTGTATTAGTATAACCCTATTCTATTAGACACCTCTTGTCCTCCGTGACTAATTGTGTGCATTTCACCCTCCATTTAGCGAGTTGAATGGTAAAAATTTGGTGATGTAGCTTTTGATAAACAAAAAGATAATACAAATTGTTTTATAATCTTATTTTAAATTGTTTTAAAAATTTTGGTGTGGCTGTACAATAATGTAGACTTTTCTTTAATTAAATTTTTTAACTTTATGTCCATCCTGCCCCCGTTGTACGTGAAGCCTTCCTTCTCAACTGGTCAAACCTTCCCTCTCCGAGTCTCCGCCGACGGCAGCCGCTGTCCTCTACCTCCTTCAACCACGCCGAGCGCGACGCCAAACTCAACCGCGCCCTCCCCGGTGACGGCTTCGACCTCATCGTTCCAGCCAAGACCGCTCTCGAGCTCGCCTGCCCTGACGTCGTCTTCTGCTCCACATCATCTCCATTGTCGGAGGGCGGAGGCCCCGCTTCCCGTTGTCTTCGGCCTTCGCTTCCACCGGTCTCAACCCCTCCGCCCTCAAATCTCTCTCCAACTGCGGCGACGACGAGGCCCTGGACCCGGAATGCATCGTTTGGCCGCATGGTAAACAGAAAACTAGGAGAAACTAAAACATGGTAAAGTCATGTGGGGTGTATTCGTCCGCTCATAAAAATCCTCTTCTTAACCTATTCCCAAACAGTCCTCTACCAAACTACAAGTATCACGTTGAATGAGCGGATGAATAACCGTTGCTCGTAAAAATCGCTCACGATGGATGAATGGATGAATAGATGAATGGTTGCTGGATCATGCACCCCCACCTCCTGCTACCCCATCATTATCCGGACTTTATAAGCATAAGGGAATGTCCTCGATCCTCTAAAACAACAAGCAAAGAAGATAAAAACACATGAACAAATCAAGCTTGAACTTATATTGTCAGGCAAAGGGGTGGATTCCGAAATACGAAAGCAAGATGAAAGGCCCTTCTCACAACCCATGCTGGAACAGTTCAGTGGGGATAGAGGGACAAACCTTCGTTAGCCGAAATGTTTATAATACGGTTAGGGCCGCTGAGGATGATGCGGCCAAGCTAGCCCTTCAATATTTTGCCAACGATTCCGATTCCGCCGGCGGCGAGGCTGAGTTGTCGGATGTTGGAGCCGAGATCAAGAAGATGCTCAAAGAGGGAGAAAGCAAGGGCGAAAAAGGAGGAGGAGGGTTCTTGAGCGGCTTGGCAGAGAAGATCCAGGAAGCAAGATGCTTAGGGGTGGGCGGCAGATCAGACGGGTGGGAGGGGGATTTTAGGCTTTCATTTTTCTATTTCTAAAAAATATAACATATAATATTTGTCATACATTACTCTTATACATTTGTAAATTCATTTTATCCCAAAATTTTAAGCAAAAAGCTTACATGGCATTAACATATGTCCACGTAAATAAAAATATGTCCAAGTCAGCGCAAGTAAAATTCACGCAACGGAATCCGAGTTTGAAGGTGTTCAATAGAATAGGATTACGTTAGTACGAGTGTTCAATAGAATATTTTAAAGTAGGGGGGGCGTTTGCAAAAAAGTTACAAGTACGGGAGGTCGTATATGTATTTTGCCCTTTGCGATTTGTGTGGTTTAAAACTTTTAGGGGTTGTATTACACCACAATAATTATGAATAATAAACTGTTTTGGATCATGATCAATAGTGATTTTATTGAGAAAAATTCTTATATTAACATTACTCATACAATTTTGATAAAATGAGGACTGTGGCAAACAGACTAAAGTTACTATAGAGATTGACAAGTTTTCTTAAGTTTGAAGTATACATGAATCATATATAATATCTACTATAATACAATGTAAAGCAGAACCTAAGTCTTTGTTAAAATTTGCACCACGTCATCCACCCGGCCTGAAGAAAATAATGATTTTTATTTTTTTAATTGTATCCTTTAAAAATTATCTCTATATCCACTTGATATTTTATCCAATTTTTGATATCTTACTATTTTTGGTATCTTATGAAAATATAATTTGCATTTAAATTATTAAAGCGTTTTTCATTTTTGGTAAAAGAGATTTTTTTAATCTTTTATTATGATTTGAAATAATTAATTAAAATAAAAGATTCCATAATTTAAATTACTAAATAAAATAAAATACATATATAGTTCAACAGGTTCAGATTTAGGTCCATCGAGTTTAAGTTATACATACACCATCTAGGAAAAAGAGGCTCAAGTCAACATTCAATCTCGAATCAATTAAGTCGGGTTTATATAATCACATTACTTATACATAGTACAAGATGTGTACTAGTTAGTAATAAATTATTATTAACTCTATACTAATTTTTATTAGCAATTTGGGAGCCATTATTTTATTGTCTATAAATTTTTTTTTAAGAATTAATTTAATACAATTGTAGAAAGGTGTAAGTGAAATAATGAACAAATAAGTATTTTATTAATAAAATTAAAATATAAGGTCCAAAAAAATGTTGTTAATTTTTATGTGTTTAATTACTCGAACGAGTTCTTTCAATTCATTTAAAAAAATGCACTAGACGAGATACAATTCTCTTTAATAAAGACATTAATTATTAGGAAAACAATTGAATCGGAAGAATGCTGCTATCAAGAGTTGAACGCTTGACCATTCCATAAATTGCTACACTCTTGGCACGGCAGTAAAGTAGTAATTGTCTTATTTAATTTGTAGTAAAATAATTTATAGTAAGACCATTCCATAAATATTTGATTTTAATAAAATAATTTTGATCCAAGACCATAAACAAATCGGAGACCCTCCTTACACCTGCTGAAAACCGAGCCTGTATGTAAGTACACGATGGAGCTTTTGATGATTATATCCAATCGTATCGATCAATACATGCAACTAACATTTATTTCGATCTTAAGTCATAACACACACATATATATATAAAATATATTACCCTCGATCCATATTACAAGCTGGTGTAAGTTTCTTTATTGACCACGAGGACGTACATGAGCTATAATATAACTATAAATTGATCGGTACGTACGCACCTATATGGAGATAATCACTTCACTTGCATGACCATACGTTCATATGTATAGTACGTACGTACTCTCTAGATCGATCAACACACATGACATCATATCATACATGCGTAAACTATAGTATACATGCATATTAATTGATAATTACACACGTAAGTACGTACGAAAGTAGGTAAATTAATCAGTTGCCTCCACCAGGAGCATATCTGTCGAAATCCTGCCTTGGAATCTCATGGTGGTTGTAGAGTCCGCTGCTTCCTCCGCTCTCATCGTTGTTCGCCTCCACCACCGCCATCTTCCTCCGCTCGTCGGCCACTCCTTCAGCTGTCGACACCGCCCTTGTGACTTCAGTACTGGCACAGACTATGATGATCAACACCGCCATCATAATCGTAACCCCGGCCTTAACCCTCATCTTAATTACCTCGACTGATTAATTACCTGCCTGCATGCACAATTACCACAACTTATATATGCAACTTAATTACTAGAATTATTAACTAATTAAGGAGCTAGAAGTTGGATTAGGACTACGTACCTTGTGATTAAATATGTTCTTGATGTATCCTGGCCTATAGAATCTTATAGATGGTGTGTAGAGATGAGGTGATCGATCAGCTATAAATGGAAGGGATTTTATAGTGGTGAACTTAGTGGTCCATTAATCAAGTAGGACTGATCGATCAGTGAGTGGTGAATTAAATAAGATGAATGGGATTACTGTTGTAAAAACAACGAGGGGTAATTCCATTTTCACCACCAAATGAGGCAGGCTTAATTTTTGTGGATATGCTGCAATGTCATTTCCATCATCGTTCACTGATCGACCACTCAAACCTATCTAGCTAGCTAGTAATGTTATCCAAGATAAAAAGTCGTGGCGCAATGCTTTCAAAAAGATCATGATACTAGTACCACCAAATTAGTCAACCATGTAATAATTAATGTCACACGTACCTTGCTTAATATAGTTGTTGTCAACATCTAGCTACATATAGGCTAGGCTTAATTTGTTTCCCTGTTTGTGTTCATTTTTACTAGTAATGCCTAAGCTAAGAACATTAACATTGCTACTAGAAATTAACTGTAGTCAAAATCGACATTCTATTGAACTAATAACGTTGTTCTTAGAGTGCAAGGTGAGGAATAAGAAAGATAGTATATCGTTGAATAAAATAACGGAGAGTTGAGATTAAGCTAAATTATGAAAACTAAATGTGTAACAAAATCATAAACACTATTGTCATTGATGCCAAAGCTTGATTTATAGGAACTGGGATGTCCAGTTGTCATATTTTTAGAGAAGTAAGTAGAGTAGCGGACTCTCTTGCTTCATTTGTTTTTTCCTTTCCTATTAGATTTCATGTTTTGATTGACCTCCTGAGAGTATTGAACCTTTAATACATGATGATGTAAGAGGTCGGGTTATCCTCCACTTGAGTACTACATAACCTTTTAGTACAGAGATTATAGCCTCTCCTTCGACCAAAAAAAATCAATATTGTCATTTTTTGCGTAGAAGCAATTATATATGCCACTTTATTGATCATATCTTTCTAGTTAAAATAAACCCGCACTTAATTACTAAATGCGTATTTTTGTATAAGCATGTATTTCTAGTTAAAATACGCACTTGTTTTTTTACCACATTACATTACATGTACCTCAAACGAGTGTCAAATATTAAGTTTTTATGTTAGATTTTCGATCGATACATCATCGATGTTATCAATATTATTTAGTCGTACATCTTTAATACTATTTATGGATAGTTTTTATCTTCCCTTTATCTTATACTTAGAGATATATTTTGATATATGTATTCCTAGTTCATATAGGTTGCTTGGATTTCACAAGCCTATTTCATAAGCTGGTTTTCAAGACAACGTTTCAAAGTGTTTACAACATGTTGGACCAAAAAAAAAAAGTGTTTACAACATCAACATGTAACATATACTCCGAATACAAAATAAAAGTATTGTAATCACATTTCTAAGCCAATCAATGAATGATCGAAATTCAAAAAAATCATTTTTGTTATGAAGGGCACATATCTGGGCCGATCACGGGCCGTTTAAACAGGCCCAAGTTCATTCAACTGATCTGCAACTATCACATGCTCTGAAAGACTAAACCCCTAGGAGCCAGAGAAAAATCAGGGCTCAGGAGTTTGCCATTTGCCAAGGAGAAAGAGTTCTTCTTCACCGGCATATCTTCTTCTCAGCCTCGTCAAAATCTTCAAAGGTGCTTATCGTTCTCGATTGAATTGTGCTTTCTGATGTCTTTATGATTTGCCAATGTTTTGTGTCAAGTCGACCCCTCTGTGTTTATTGTGTGCGCTGCTTGTCATCATTGGCCATTATTTTGCTGACAATTTGATGTTTTGTTATTTGCAATATGTATTCAGCAGTTTTATAAGCTCTTCTAGTGGTAGTGTTTCTTCACAATTTGTAATGAATCCTCTGCTTGTAATTGCAAACAAAAAGGTGTAGATTTTGTAGTCAGGTCCAACAAGGCACATTTAGAGTTTAAATAAAAGGGTCACTTATTAGAAATCTGTGGGAAAGGCATCATGGTTTTATTAGTAGGGTGGATGCTGCTCAAGTTGCTTAAATGAATAGGTTCAACGAGCAATATAGCGAGTGTTGATCTCAATCAATCCCTAAACAAGTATTTTTAGACCTCCTATTATCCTTCCTTCAGCATCTACATCAAAGAAAAGGAGGAGATATCCTTGTTCTGAGTCATTTGATATGCAACTTGATTGAGAGATTACTATTTCACTCTGCTGGTTCGCCTTTAATCAATCAAGGAATCCTTACTACTTGGGTTTTTGTGGTTTTGCTGGTGATAATCAGCTAAGTGGTTATGTGTCTACTGTTTTGCCTTCATTGCTTGTTTATCATTACCGGGGTTGGTACTTCGATATAACCAGCTTAATGTCTGAAATGTAATTTGCTCCCTGCTTCATCTTGTGATTTATATTGTTCCATGCCTTTACTTAATTTATGTTTACGTTTTCCTGTTTCCTAAATTATAAAATTGACATTTCGTGTTTCCTGTTTCCGTGTCTGTGACAGTGGTTGTGATATCCTTGATAAAGACGATTGCTTTATTGTGCTAATGATGAGTTATTTTTATAGCTTTTCCTTATTGATTTACTGTTGAGAAAGGAATCTGAGGTTAAGCTTAGAAATAAAATTTAAAATCTATCCCTACATTGCCTACTACTGATTCCTTAATCCAGAAACAGTGAGCTTTTGTTAAAATTACATGTCATTGTTGGGAAGTTTTAAATTATCTTGTTATGGCTTTATGAAGAATATTTTTTATTGGTTGAATTAACTTCTGTTCATTAATATCAATCTTTTATACAATCCCCAGTCTAATTTGCTTGCAGATTGTGCTAAAGATGTGTTTGCTTTAATCGTTGAATTCTCATGGATTGTAATAATGATTTTTGGCTTTAGTTTTGTTTATTGGTTCGTATGAGTAACAGCTTGATTCTATACTAAATTTATCTTCCGATTTTCTGCTCTCAAGGTATGGCCGAGGAATCAGGTATGTTTGTTGTGCCACAAACACTTGGCAGTGTACTATGCTGCAAGTGTGGCATTCCTATGTACCCAAATGCAGCAAACATGTGTGTTAAATGTTTGCGATCAGAGGTGGACATTACTGAAGGATTATTAAAGCAGGTTACTATCATCAAATGTGCCGAGTGCTTGAAGTACTTGCAACCACCGAAGACCTGGATTATGGCCCAGCCCGAATCACCAGAGCTCTTGACCTTCTGTATCAAGAGACTGAATCTGGATAAAGCCAAGGTCCGGCTAGTCCATGCAGACTGGGTTTGGACAGAGCCTCACTCTAAGAGGCTCAAGATTAAGCTTAGGATCCGAAAGGAAGTTCTCAGTGGAGTGGTTTTGGAGCAAGCTTACATTGTAGAGTATGTCGTCCACGATCACAACTGTGACTACTGCACCAGGAGTCTTGCAAACCCAGATCAGTGGATTGCAAATGTTCAGCTTAGACAGCATGTTCCCCACAGGAGAACTTTCTTTTATCTGGAGCAAGCTATTCTCAAACATGATGCAGCATCTCAGGCAATTAGGATTCAGCAGAAGACTGAGGGCATTGACTTCTTTTTCTCTAACCGAAGTCATGCAGTGAGATTTGTTGACTTTGTTGGTAAGATAGTTCCGATTAAGAGTCGCAGTGACAAGGAGCTGGTTTCGCAGGATTCAAAGAACAACAGCTATAACTACAAGTACACTTTTTCCGTCGATATTGTCCCAATATGCCGTGAGGATCTAATCTGCCTTCCTCCAAAGCTTTCCGCCAGTCTAGGGAACATGGGCCCACTTGTACTTTGCACAAAGATGACAAACAGTATAGCATTGCTAGATCCCAACACTTTGAGGTGTGATTTCTTGACCGCTGATCAGTACTGGAGGTCAAAGTTTGAGTGTTTGCTCTCTAGCAGAAGGCTTGTGGAATACATAGTTTTGGATATTGACAATGTATCTCCTGAAGTTAATGTTGCTGGGTCAAGGTATGCCATGGCTGATGCCCAGGTGGCCCGCGTTGCTGATTTTGGGTATAATGACACAATATTTACAATCAGGACTCATATAGGACATATGCTAAGCCCTGGAGACTATGCTCTTGGTTATGATCTGTATGGGGCTAACCTTAATAGCTCAGAACTGGAGAAGTACAAAGGGTTGAATCTCCCATATGCAATCTTGGTAAAGAAGAGCTATGAAGAGAAGCGTCGGAAGAAGCGTGGCAAACCTCGAGCTTGGAAGCTTAAATCCCTCAACATGGAGGTGGAAGACGCCGGCAACAGAGGTCAGACTGATCAGGACAGAACAAGGGATGAGTATGAAAGGTTCATAGAGGAGCTGGAAGAGAACCCTGAGCTGAGATTCAATGTGTCCTTGTACCCTAACAACGAATACATGCTGTCAGAAACCGCGTCAATGACTGATGGGGATGATTTGCCTTCGGTGCCCTTGCATGAGCTGATTGGTGGTCTTGGTATTACTGACCATGATGGCGAAGAAGGTGATGGTATGAAGGAATGAATGATCTCTTATATGTGGTCGGTTTCAGAGGTGGTTTTGCAATCTCAGACTTTTTGTGTTGTGTTTTTTTGTGGTTTATATGGGTAAACATTATCTTTACCAAGGATTTTCTTTTTGCAAGGATATATATAATGAAGTCATTAGTTTTTCATTTTCATATTGTAGCATGGTGTGAGACTGGCCTATAGAATCTTATAGATGGTGTGTAGAGATCGATCAGCCAGAAATGGAAGGGATTTTATACAGATCGATGATGGACGTGTTAATTAAATAAGATGATGCGATTTCCATCGTTCAACGACCTCTCAAACCTAGCTAGCTAGCTAAGTAGCTAGTAATGTTATGCAAGATAAAAAGTTGCGTAATTTCAAAATCGTCATTATACTAGTACCATCAAAGTCAACCAGGCATTAATGTCACACGTACCTTGCTTAATATAGTTTTTTTTTTTGCGGAGCTACTAGTTCGAACAAGCCAAAATTAGGTCACCTTTTAGTTATAAGAATAACCTAAATCATCGCGACAGTTGATCTTTAAAAAAAATCAAACAACGATGGTTGTTGACTCAACAAACACCTCGACTGAGTTATAGACAAATGCGGAAATGGAATGGACGAAAATTGAAATGAAATGGCTGCATTGAGACTTTGAAGATTGACATGTCTTCTTGCTAGAAAATCAGCAACAACATTTGATTCCCTAAAACGATGATTAATGTTCTCTATAATAGAGCGAAGTTCCCAGAGTACTTTCCAAAGATGTTTTAATGAATTAATTATAATCAAATTATCTCCTTTAATGATAAAATTCTGAATTTGAGAATAGACAGTGATCCAAAGAAAATGTAATAAGGCTTACTTGCTTAATATAGTTGATGTCAAAATCTAAGCCGCATATAGATTAGGCTTAATTTGTAGTCAAAATCGACATTATCTTCAACGTTGTTTTTAGAATGGAAATTGACAACTATTTCGGATGGGACGAAGTTTGACTATTGACCAACTATGGACGGAAAAGCGAAAGGAAGAAAAAAGAGACGCGGCAAAATACTCTGTAGGTTGCGATGTTAATCAGTTAACCCGTTTGGTCTCATCTCATGACAACGAGGAGCAGGTGGTCAAACACGCCCCTCCAATCATCCATGGCTTCCTCTCTCAATTTATTATTTTCATCCACCTCTGTTTTCAACTCAAACACTCCAGCCACCCTCTGTTTCTGCCAATTTCAATCATGGAGGCTGCCTAGATCATTCAACGTTTCCCCCTTTCCCCTCCCCTCCAATCTAGGGTTTCAGAATCCTCAATTTCGCAATCCAACACACAACCCCCCCTGATCGCCGACCTAAAATGTCGCTCCGTCGAGGAGCAAGCTCAAAGCTCGGAAAAGAGCTTCTAGGGTTTATTCTCCTCTTCAGCTTGTTGTGTTGCTCCTCGGTCGAATCCAAGTGTAGCTCAGGCTGTGAAGTGGCTTTGGCCTCCTACTACATTACCACGAACCAAACCCTAACTGACATCTCCACATACCTAAGCGCTTCCTTCTCGGATATTCTTAGCTACAACACCCAAGTCCCTAACAAGGACAGTATTTTTGCTGACTCCCGTATCAACATCCCCTTTTCCTGTGATTGTCTTCATAACGGGGAGTTCTTGGGCCATGTCTTCAACTATACTGTCAAAACTGGGAATACCTATACTACTATTGCGAATAAAACATACGCCAATCTTACCACGGTTGCTTCTCTTCAGATGTACAATAGCTATCCAGCTAGCAACGTGCCGTCTGGGAGTACTATTAATGTCACTGTGAATTGCTCGTGTGGAAACAGCAGTGTGTCAAAGGACTACGGGCTGTTTATAACGTATCCTCTTCGTCCCGAGGATACGCTGAGCTCAGTGGCGAGATATGGAAACATTAGTACGCAGCTGTTGCAGAGTTATAACCCGGGTGTGAATTTCAGTAATGGAACTGGGCTGGTGTATATTCCCACCTATGGTAAAATAGTTGTTATTTGTGTTTGATTTTGGGTTTAAACTTGTTTGTGATGTGCAATTCCTTGCTGTTGGTGATCTGATGTTGTTAGTTTGCTAGGAGCTCAATCGGTGGGTTACTTTTCCATGATGTAGTTTGCACATATCAAACGGTTGATTAAAAACCATCTAGATGGTGATCCATGGATTGAATTGTTTAAGGTACATTGTAGAATATGTTAGGAGTGTTTTATTTTCTTGGATTTCTAATGCTAGTTGCTTAATTTGAGGATGCTGAAGTTTGTTATTAGCATTAAAATCCATCTAGATGGTGATCCATGGATTGAGTATCAATTTTTAAACTTTACGGTTGATAGTGTAATGTCATCTTTCAGACTGTCTTTAGGCTGTCAACTCAATAGAGCTTAAAGGGTGTCTTATGAGCAGATTTACGGTTAATCTGCTTCTTATAGGCTCTTAGGAAATCATGTTTATGCAATTGCGATTTGGAGGCAAGTTTGAGTGCATTTAACCTTTCACGCACCCCCTTTTTGTTACAGCCTCTAATTGTTGGTATTTGTTGTTTAGGGATTAGATGGATCACGTTTCACAGTGATCTTTAATTCTTTTGATCTCCTCCAAATGTTTTCTACCGCTCTTTAAACTGAAGAACCAAAATTACTCATGTTATTGGCTCTTTATTTTTTTGAACTCTGATCATATTATAACCCAGCTTCTTGTGCCCTCATAGTTCTCTAGAAGAGAATAATGCGTAAGAAACTGGTGCTAGGTTTGGAGAAAGAGCAGTACATTGTGTGACCTTCCAATAATTATTTTTACCACTGTTGTTTTGCTGGGTAATGGATCATTCTTTTATAATGTTCTGTGTATCTTATCATGGGTATACTTGTCTCGATAAGCCTACTTCATATAAATTAATACATTATTTATACCTTACAGTTTTCTTATGTGTTGTGGAAGTAGTATTCTCTTCATCTAGTAGTATAACTTAAACCTCAGCATATAGACAATTGACTTCGACTAACTCTCTCGTTTTAAATTAACAAAAGATGTGTACTCTCTTGTTTTAGTCATATTGTGTTGTGTCTATTAGATTTACTGTAAACCTGTTACTGTTGGAGTTATTTTGTCAAGTTTCATCTGACATGTCATATGCCTTCACATAATGAGAAAGAGTCAGCTGTGTAAAGGCAAAGAGACCAGAAAAGAAACAGAGAAGTGATCTAAAAACTATAGACAATTAGTTCATGCATGATTTCATCTGAGAGCACCCTTGTAGAGTTGTTTATTATGACAATAACTGAATCATAGAACAAAGCTAATTTTACTTGTTATTTTTCCAGATACAACCGGGAGCTTCCGTCCGTTGACAAAATCTAGGTAACTTTTCAAGCTTGATCGGATATGCAGCCTTGATGGTTAGACATGATTTCTGGACTTATAATATGTCTTGTTTTTTTCTCTTGCAGTGGCAAAGGTGCCTCGACTCTCTCCTCTTATCAGCAGAAATGAGTTGCCTTTTATTTTTGGTTGTATGGACGATAAACCCTTTGTCAAAGCTATTTCAAATGTTGAAATGTTATCCTTCCATGCAAACAGGAGGACACTCAGTTGCATCTGTCGTGGGTATATCTGTAGCAGTTATTGCTGCAATACTTGGATTAGGGCTTTGTGTATTTTTCATCCGAAGAAAGAAGATGAAAGAGGCTATACTTCTTGCTGATATAGCTGATTCTCAGTCTGCAGTTTTCGGTACAAGTTTTTCCTGGTCTTCATCCATTTTTTATTTTGTAAATGACCTTGTATGCTTTGTTAACATTAAGATATCCACCCTATGCTACTGAACTATTATTTTTCATTATTGATTTGAAAACCTCTTTCTTATGCAGATTAGTGATAGTATGTAATTATGTACACAAACAAAACATGTAGCCTTGGTTTCAAGTATAGATGGAATAATAGCTTGCTTTGATTTAAAATTGCCTTCCATAAGAGCATCCACAGTAGAGAAATTTTAGGGATTTCTTAACCAAATTTGAAAAAGGGAAAACAAAAAAAATCAGAGAATTGCAGAGAATAGCACAAAAGAAATTTCTTCTGCAAGAAATAAAAGGGGAAAAAGGAGAAACATTTCTCTGATTTTATCTGACAAATCCCCTTTTATCTTTTCTAAAATTGTTAAGAAATCTTCCATCCTATTCTCCATTGTGGATGCTCTTAGTACTCTTCTATGACGCACTAAGTTGTGTCAGATTCTGACCATCTTCTTCATTGATCTTTTAGTTATTTTCAAATTTATTTCCAGGTAGACTGCTGACTTATTTTCTACTTTTTGATGCTTAGCATTTGGTGAATCAAACAGAACACACTCGAGTGCTCATGCTGGTGGCATAACCGTAAACAAATCGGTGGAGTTTTCGTATGAGGAGTTGGCAAGCGCAACTGACGATTTCAACATAGCCAATAAGATTGGTGAAGGTGGATTTGGAGCTGTTTATTATGCAGAAATTAGAGGCGAGGTTTGTATGCATGCATATGCTTAATATCATAAGATTTGTGGAGTGACTATATTTTTTCTCCCCAGGGTTTATTCTGTACATATTAAGTAAGCCAAATGATTCAATTGGTAATACACTCCACATGCATCATGGGCACTTTCTCTGCATGTGTATATATATATATATATATATATATATATATATATATATATTCGTATGCATCAGAGTGATATGTAATTCTTTCAGTTTACCGATTTGTCATGTATGCTGCAGGCTGCTTGTCTACATTAATTGGAAACCAAATTATTAATAAGCACTGTCATTTATATACAACATCCTTTTTTGTTGCTTTTTCCTTCTTTTTTTTTTTCCGCAGAGCAGTAACCATTTTAGAATGAGAAATGTAGATGACATGTATAGAAATTCTCTGTACATCTTGAATTTCTAACTTGTTCTCATATATTGTCTTGTAGAAAGCAGCAATTAAGAAGATGGCTATGCAAGCCTCAAAAGAATTTATAGCTGAGCTTACGGTCTTGACCAATGTTCATCACTTGAACCTGGTAATGCCACTTCCTTCTTGAGGAGTCTGGTTGTTGTAGTTTATTGCTTCGGTAGAATATCTAGTTCTACAGTGGTCTCACTGTAAAAGGTGCTTGTAATTTTTATTTTGATGTATGGTCCCGTTCTCTTGGATTAGAGTCTATCTGTGATGTGCTTTACTTATCCACCGATTGGTTTGCTTAGGTAACCGGAAGGAATAAGATAAAAAGGAACACTGGGAAGATCTTCTATTCAACTAGATAGACATATTCTGAATCCTGTTATAGGTTATCTGCCTCTTTATTCGAACATAAAACATAAAAGAAAATTTCCCTTGTAGTCTACGGGAGACGTCAAAAAAGGACTCCTGAGTTTTAATCTGTAATGCATCATCTTTGCAAGGAGTTGAGCCCTTATGTAAAAGGTTCTAACACGATAATCTTGCTGGGGGACACATTTACCTTGAATGGGGGAAAATTGATTAGATCCTAGTATTTTTTACCCATGAATTAGGCATTCCAGAGGCATTGCTTCCTTACGATCAGTTTTAATCTCAGTTGCTAACTTGTATTGTGAACTGCTGCGTTTAGATGTATTTGATCAACTCATGATGCAACCATTGAACTATACGTATATCTGCTCTCTATCCTTGTCTTTATTTCCCTTCTCATTCTCAACCATCTCTCAGTTGCTTTTAATGCTAAGTTCTAAGGAATGATACGAAAAGTGAACCTTTAACAACTTATCTCTGATGCAGGTTCGTTTGATTGGGTATTGTACTGAAGGTTCTCTTTTCTTAGTGTACGAGTTTGTTGAAAATGGCAACCTGAGTGAGCACCTTCGTAAGACAGGTAAAAGTTTGTATAAGATTAATCTGCATGATATGGAAGGGGAAGGTATATTTATGATAGACTATATCTTTATACAGGAAGAGATCCACTGACATGGTCAGCCAGAGTGCAAATTGCACTGGATTCAGCAAGAGGTCTTGAATACATCCATGAACATACCGTTCCTGTATATATACATCGTGATATCAAATCAGCAAATATACTGATAGACAAGAACTTCCATGCAAAGGTGCTCTAATAGGACACTCAAAAAGTGTAAATGAACCAGTTGAGTAGTTTGCTAATTCATTTAGTTGTGCAGGTTGCAGATTTTGGATTAACGAAATTGACCGAGACTGGAACCACGCGTCTTGTCGGGACATTTGGATATATGCCACCAGAGTAAGATAATTTTCAGTTATATGCTCCGATCCTTCAGCCTTTGAATTGCATCATTTGTCAGAATTTGATGGTAAATTAATACAGGTATGCTCAGTATGGAGAAGTTTCAGCAAAGGTAGATGTTTATGCATTTGGAGTTGTGTTGTATGAGCTAATATCAGCAAAGGAAGCCGTTGTGAAGGATGGTGCAGTTACTGAATCAAAGGGTCTTGTTGGAATGGTAACCTATTTCTTTCTTAAGTTGATCTGAATTTACCATATTTAATAGTCCTAATGTGTGTCCATGAACACATTTTAAGAGTCTGAAATTGGAAATAATTTCCAAACTATTACCCAAAATAGGGATTAGTGAACTCTTTCTTATCCCCTTTCCCCTGACATCTATTTGGCTGTTACTCCAGTTTGATGACGTCCACAGTAACCCGGATCCAAATGAGATATGCAAACTGATTGATCCAAGGATGGAAGAAAATTACTCGCTTGATGCGGTTCTTAAGGTGAGAAAACTCTTGCCTCAACAACGGGGAATGTTGCATTTGGTCATTCTGTGAAAGATTCCAATTTTTAGAATCAACTTCTCGTCCCTTCATTTTTCAGATGGCCCAGGTAGCGAAAGCGTGCACTAATGAAGACCCACAACTGAGACCGACGATGAGGTCTGTTGCTGTAGCTCTGATGACTCTTTCCTCAGCAACCGAGGACTGGAACGCCAGCCCCTTTTACGAGAACCACAATTTTGGCAATCTCATGTCTGGCAGATAAAATAGGCACCAGAATGTGGTGAATTTGTGCTCATAAGTTGGTTCTCAGACATTGTATATTACATTATTTTTTACCTGTTAAAGAGATTTGATGTACATAGTGTATGTGTTTGTTTCTTGGTTTAGGAGGTGTTGGCAAGGAGTACATTTGTATATTTAGTTGATCTTTGTTTTGCTATAGGAGCAAAGCTAAATTTATTTCATTGAGAACCTGTGAAGTGGACTAATTGTATTTGTTTTTAACTGCAGAAAGAACGTTTGCAATTAATACAGTTAAGGATATGTTGTGAAGTTTTTTAAACCCCTAACTTCATTATAATACATAGCTGCTAAACATCACACTTAAATTTCCATCTCCTTCACACTTTTCCAATATTTTTACTTAAATACCCTTAAAACTAATTTTGGAAAAGTTAAACAAAATCTAAGAACTACCTTAAATTACAAGAATATACTTAAGCAAAATCTATATACTACATCCAACGAGATATTTACTTTACAAAAATTGAACCCAACAAATACTTTTTCCTACATTAAATAATAGTTTCAATTAACAAAAAATTTAGTCTTATTATATATAATTAATAGGGAGCTATATAATGATTTTTTCTCCTTTTAAAAAAATTCTAATCTATACAATGGTTTTTTCTCGTATTATAAAACTCTAATATGTTCAAAAATAAATGGTAAAATAATTTCGTAATAATAAAAGCGTGTGATCTATAGCATCTCCCAAAAAAATTATTTTATATATACAACGCTATATAAAGTTTATTTTTATTTTTATTCTTATATAGTACGATAAGTTTTGATTTTTTATGCATGATTTCGTAATAATAAATGGTAAAAAAATATTAAAAGAAATGAAAGATTAGAATAAGGGATAAATAGATTGAGATTGATTATTTTTTTCCTTTTAAAGCCTATTGAGATTTATTAAGGTAGTAAATCCAACAAAATATTTTAATACATAAGGCTTTTATTTTTATTAATTTTTCATTAAGAAAGGTTATTAAGGTAATTTTAAATGTGATGTATAGTAAAAGTGTGTGATGTATAGTATCTCCCTTATAATATGCATGCATTCCATCCTCCTTTTTATGGGCTTGGGACTAGATACACATGCCAAGTTAAAAACATGTTGCGAAACAAACTAACATGCAAGCATGAAATAGAAATTAAGATGTCAAACGACGCAAATATTCGATTGCCGTGGAAGATCCCCTAACAAATTAAATTAGCCGAAAGGCTAAAAAAACTTGAACACCAGCACAAAATAGATTAGAACAGGACAAATAGATTATTTTATCTTCCACATGAATTCAGGTCTTATAATTGACTCAACTATCTTTTAAGTTATAAATTTTTTCCATCACAAATTAGTTATACAGTATATAGTTGTAAGTCGACTTGTCAAACGGTTCGGTTCATTGGGTCCTGGTTCAACCATTCCAGGTTTAGTTTGAGTGCAGCTTAGGTCAATTGGTTGTAGATCAAGTCAGGTTGAGTCATGTCTGCAGGTTATTGTACGGGTTTAGGTGGGTCTAACGGGTTAAGATGTCGATTTTTTAATTTATTATTAAATTAATTTTATTATTAAAAAATATTATTTTATATTATTTTATAGAATATATTATACAGTAGTATTTATATTTTAAAATTTTATTTATTATGCAAATATAATTAATAGGGTTAATCCAACAGTTTGAGTTTTCATCTCAATCGGATTTGGTTTTTTCTTTGACGAACTGAGTTTATGATTGGATTTCAAACCTTAAATTTTCGATCAATCAGGTCAGTCTTTTGGATTGGATCGAGTGTTCATAGCCTCAATTGTTGTAAGTGATCAGCTTTATGAAAACAATTGTGGTTTCATTGCATAAATTTTTATTTAACTAAAAATAAATAAACAAATGCCAATATATGACATAGGGATTACACTAGTTTTTTTTTTGATTGAAGAGCTACTAGCTCAAACAAGCTAAGATTAGGCTACCTATAGATTACAAGGATAGCCTAAATCATCGCGTCGGATGATCTTAAAAAATTCAAACAGCGAGGGTTGTTGACTCAACAAACACCTCGACTGAGTTACAGACAAATCTGAAAAAGACAGAGACGAATTAATCATCGGAATGGCTGCGTTTAGTCTTGGGAGATTGACTTGTCTTCTTGCTAGGAAATCAGCAGCACCATTTGATTCCCTGAAACAATGATAAAAAGTAACATATGGGATTACCGAAATAATATTTCTTATATTTGTTATAATTGAATGTAGTTCCCAAGGAACTTTCCAGAGACGTTTTAATGAATTCATAACAATAAGATTATCGCCTTCAATTACAAGGTTATTAATTCTGGAACAGTCAATACTTTGGAGGGAGATTAACAAGGAGGTTGCTTCAGCTTGGACAATTGACATTGAAGGGATTTGCAGGCGTCCTAGCGACCTAATGTGTCCGTTATGATCTCTCAGAATGAAACCAGCATTAGTTGATCCCGTTTTAAGTTTGGAAGCATCAAAATTCAACTTAAATCCCTGGTGAGGCGGTTTTTTCCAAACTGTGTGATTTTTCCTTTTAGGTCTTTTGACTATATTGTTTGTTGAGGTCATTGTACAGCTTTCCCATTGGAGCGCGCCCGAGAAGGCAAGCTCTGCAGGAGAATTAGTTAACCTGATTCTTGTGGGGTCAAAAATTTTTGCATTCCTATGCGCCCAAAGGAACCACCAGAGGAAGCAGAGAGGAGTCGTATTCTTGTTGTTTTTATATGCTTCATAAATACTACGGTTGAAGTTATAATTTGTGGTGAATTTGAAAGAGTAGTTTAACAAATTTTGCAGTTTACGGATCATTTTTATTGTGAACGGACAGTGAAAGAAAAAATGATTAAGATTTTCATCTTGCATTTCACATAACGAGCATAAGTTTGGAACTGAGTTATAAAAGCGATTAATTCTATCCGTTGTAGGGAGACAATCCGCACAAGATTTCCAGATGAAGTTTTTTATTTTGGGAGGAAGTTTAGTTTTCCAAATCCAATCAAAAGAGTTGTCACTGTTGACAGAAGATTTAGAAAGCATAGAGGCAGCAGACTGCACGGTGAAGTTACCATCTGGCGATGGAAACCAAATGATTCGGTCCTCCGAAGCAGTTATTGGAATTCTAATATTAGTGATTATTTTAACTATATGCCACGGTAGTATTTGTTTTAGAAGAGTAACGTCCCAAGTTTTATCTGGGAGAATAAAACTTGAAACAGTAAGATTTGGATCTTGATTATCTAAAAAGGGTGATAATTCAATATCTGGAAGCCAAGGATCAGTCCAAAATTTGATAGTCGAACCATTTCCTAAAAGCCACCTAAGGCCTTTAGAAAAAATATTTCTAATATTGATTAGCTTTCCAAACTGCCAGGAACAGTTATTTTTCTGGTAGTTAAAAACCGAGTAAGTTTGTAAATATTTTTCAGTGATAACCTTTACCCAAACATTATCCGGTTGGGTAACGATTTTCCAAAGAAGCTTCATTTGAAGGGATAGATTGATATTTTCTGCGGTGCTTAGCCCAAGATCCCCATTCGCTTTTGGAGAGCAGACCCGTGCCCAGCTAATAAGGGGATGATGATTTTGTGTGAATTTATTCCAAAAAAATGATTTAGCTACATCGTCAATCTGCTTTAGAACCCCTTTCGGAAGCATAAAACTTTGCATTAGATAGTTAACTTTGCTTAAAAGACAAGACTGGATAAGCACTACCCGTCCCGCCTGAGAAATTGAATTTGCTTTCCATTGGGAGAGTTGTTTCTTAAGGTTAGACACCGAATTAGAGAACATGGAAATTTGAACTCTTCCTTTTAGGATTGGTATACCCAGATACTTTTCCATCGAAGAAGTAACCTGAATATTGATAATACTTGCTAGAGCTACAGAAGTAGGTTGCGAGATGTTAGCAGATGTTTGAATCGAACTTTTGTGGTAGTTAATAGCCAAACTGAAATCATTGTGAACTTATGAAGAGTATTCCTAATGAATTCCATATTTGGTATGGTGGCATTTGCAAAGATAATAGTATCATCAGCAAAACTCAAAAAAGGTATAACAAAACCATTTTTAGTAAGCTGAATACCAACATGATTCGGAGTATTTGAAGATTCTTGTTGGAGTGTTCTTGCTAGGTATTCCATACACAGGACGAAGATAAAAGGTGACATTGGGTCTCCCTGGCGAATCCCACATTTTGGAGAAAATTCCGCACCCGGTTCATTGTTGACTAGAACCGAAGAGGAAGAAGTCGTGATACATGTCATGACGAGGTTAACCCATTTAGGGTGAAAACCAAATTTGGTCAAAATTAGGTAGATGAAATTCCAGTTGATTTTATCATAGGCCTTTTCCAGGTCCAACTTGATTGCCACCCAACCAAGACGACCCTTCTTCCTTTTATGGAAAGAGTGGAAAATTTCATGAGCAATTAGAATATTATCTTGGATAAGTCTTCCTTTAACAAAAGCACTCTGGAGTGGGTGAATAACAGTTGGTAAGATATGTTGTATTCTACTTGACAAAACTTTAGTAATAGTTTTATAAATTGTATTACAATGACTAATCGGTCGGTAATGGTTTATAGAAGTAGGAGAGTCTATTTTTGGTATTAAAGTGATAAAGGTTTTATTTGCGGCCAAGAGCATAGAGCCAGAGTGGAAGAAAGCCACTATAGCTCGAACAACCGAGGCACCCACAGTTGGCCAGAAATGTTGAAAAAATTCAGCTGTAAATCCATCTGGTCCCGGTGTTTTATTAAGAGCTAGATCAAAAATGGCAGTTTTTATTTCCGAGAAGGTTGGCTGTTTTGAAATTGCCACGTTGTCACTATCCGAGACCAGGGAAGGGATTATGTCCAAGGCACAAGACTGGATATTTGGATTAGAATTGGTCTGAAATCTAGAAGCTAATTCAGAGGTGATATTAGAAGAGATTGAATTTTGATCTGATAAAATAATACCATCATGTGTTTGAAAAGAGGTAATGTTTTGTTTAAAACGCCTAATTTTGGAAATGGTTTGGAAGTATTTAGTATTCTTATCGACGTTGTTTAGATGGGTAGATTTGGCTCTTTGTTACCAAAATTTATGGTGAAAATTTATGAGGGCATTATACTTGTTAAGATGTTGCTGCAGTTTTATAAGAGTAATTTGGTTGTTTGGGTGTCGTAGGAGATCACTTTGAAGACTTTGCAACTGTTGTTCAGATATTTTTAACTGCTCGAAATTATTATTTATATATCTTTTAGCCCAGTTTTTAGAGTATTTTTTAAGGAGTTGCATTTTCCTAGAAACTTTAAACATGAAAGAGCCTGTTAGTTGGTATTGCCAAACTTTCTTAACAAGATTGGCGTAAGAAGGTTTTTCGATCCAAGCATTTTCAAATCTAAAAGGATATTTAATAAAATTTGTTTTAGTTCCTAATTTAAAGGAGATTAGGCAATGATCTGAGGTTGTAAAAGGATGGTGGTGAATTCTTAGAGATGGGAAAATGTTGACAAGGTCATGATGGATGAGTACGCGATGTAATCTTTCAAAAGTATTGTCGAGAGCCGAAGCGCTCCTTTTCCAAGTAAAAGGAAAACCGGAGGTTTGAGTGTTAAGTGTGTTCATTGTGTTTTGGAAATTGCATAACCGGTTAAATTTTGAAGGGATAGGAACAACGCCCCCTAGTTTATCAGAATTACAGTCGATTTCATTAAGATCTCCAATGAGGAGAAAAGGAAGCTGATAAGTGTTAATAGTATTTTGTAAATGGAGCCAAAATATTGATTTGTTTTCCCCCCTTGAAGGAGCATAGATAAAAATAAGAAGATAAGGGTGTAATGGATTATTTACTTTCATAATTATAATATTAGTTGTTTGAAAAAGAAGAGTACATGATTTTGTGAACTCAGTATGGTAGATGAAAAGAGCAATCCCACCCTTTGATCCCACTGACGGGGAAGATATACATGTATGGAATCCAATTTTACGGATGATGGCATCCGATGGGTGAACATCAGATTTGGTTTCAGATAAACATAGAAATTGTAATTTGTGAAGTTTTCTTAGGAAGACAATTTCATCCCAGAAATTGGCCCTCCTAATCCCCCGTACATTCCAGTAGGCACAAGTCATAATAAATTTGTTTGTTCCGGCCGGTCAAAAAAGGTTGTAAATAGAATTTTTGTAGACATGAATTTGTTAGTGCAAATGGTATGAGTAGTAATTATAGCAAAAAAGTGTACATCGGGAAGGGTATGTGTACAAAAAATGGATTCAAAATATATATGATTATGATACATGAATTTTGATAATTTATCTGTTGAAGATATAATGTGTATATACTTGGAGCGTAAATGTTGAAACACAATGATCCCTATGGAAAATTGTGCTATCATTTGATGGTAATGTTGATTTGATATATAGCTGGGTTTCAGGAGATGTAAAAATAAGTTGACATTCAATACAGATGCAAAATTTGTGCAGTAAGTGGAAGCCTTTTCCTTAGAAAATTCATGGCGGATACCTAAAGCACCTAAATGCAAAGGATCACAAGAGCCCATGAGGAAAATGTTGCCAAAAACTTCCAGGAGAACAGATATTGTAAATGAAAGACTGTAGTATATGGAATTGATGAAAAAAAGACGCCCAAACAGAGTTGATTCTGTGTTATAATTGATTGCATAAAAATGCAGAATGGCACACACCAGTTTACAAGTATAAGATAGATAGATGAGAGCATGCTGAATATAGTATTGAAATGAGCTAAAATACAAAGTTGATTGAATGAAAAAATACATGTAGCAGTGATCACTTGAACCTCTCATAATGTGCAAAATTATAAGTTTAGGATGATTTGTAACAGACAAAATGTAGAGACAGCTGCATAGATTTAGGCATGTCAGTGCACTAAACATACAACCAAACAAAGTCCATAAGAGAGGTTGGGTATACAAGCCAAAAAATGACATAAAGTTGTTACATAACATGGTGTTATCAATATTGAGGGAGCTGGTCACTGAACACAGAAGAAAACAAGCAAGGAAAGCATATCTGTGGAACCTGTAGCACAAAGCAACAATCTTTGGAAAATCATAGTTAATAGATATTAGGCAAATGTAAATGTGATTCATCATAGCCAAAACATGGTAATATAAGTGACACCATAAGTAGATGGAAATAGTAGATAATATTTTACTTGAAGTGTAGAGAAGCTGGATACAGTATAGATTATAGTATAGAGGATATTTAATTTTAACTTTTAAATACTGTAGCTTAATTCTGATGAGTTGGTAACATAATTTTATTTGTTGATTGTTTATAATGGTCTTGTCTTTAAAAAATGGCTGAATGTATTTATTTGAGCAGAGAGGATGGATTTTAGTTGCAGGATAAAAGAGGATTTGTTTAAAGATAAGATAAAGAGAATATGATGATACCAATTTGTTTTGAATTGAGAAATACCAATTCTGTAAAGAGATTAATATGTCTGAGTAAGGAGATAAACTCATTACCCGTAAATATTCATGCTGTGGTGAATTTGGAGCTTTCTGAGAATAGAGAGATCGACAAACTAAGTAGCCATAATAAGTAATGTAGAATTTGTGATGAATGAAATATGTCCCTGGCAGAAAATATAAGTGGGAAATCTGAAAATGAAGTAGACAAGAGCTATTGTAAATTCCATGATGAGAGAAGGATGTGATAATTCTATTATGGAATGAACTGGTGTTAATGTTTATATGATTAATTGCAGGTTTATAATGGTATATGATAATGAGCAGGTAATGAATTTTAAGGTATTTAAAAAAATGTGTAATTTGCCAGATCTTGAAAACAGTAGCTGCAGTGTTGAAATGAAGTTTACACAGGTTTACAGAAGACTGGGGAGAGCACAAATTTGTAAAAAAGTTGTTTCCGAATTTATACCAATAGTTCAGTAAGATGTTGTTAACAGCTGCGGCAATATTGTGAATGTGGCATGGAAGTCTTAGAAAACTGAGTAAGTACAATCTAAGGTGAGATAAATTTGTGTCTTTTATGAAGTGATTATGAATGGTGAAATATAGACTGTTTTGGTTGCTGAGAATTGTAATGTGATAACTGAGAAAGTGAATGGGACAATTATAATCAGTTGTGAAAAACCCACAGTGGAAACTAAATTTGTTATGCTGGAAGTGGTGAGTAAGTTTGAGGGGGAGCTCGTGGCTAACCAGGAACTCCCAAAATTCATAATTTGACTTAGGGCAGTTTGAAGATGTCCTTACTGGTAAAGCTACAACCTCACCTAAGTGAGAGAGCCTATTCCAATAAGTTTGAAAACTCCAAAACAGGTAAATGATAGAGCAAGTGGCATTAAACAAGCAGAAGTACCCAGAGACACTAGAGTTCAACACCTCAACCAAAGTGACAGTTCCCCAAGGAACCATACTTGGGAGCCCTTGAAAGCCAGCCTTCCCCCCTACCTCAAAGGTTATAGTGGTATACTCACTTTTGAGAAAATTTGTTTTAATGCAATTTTGGATGATAGATAAGAAGGAAATGCTTACTTGAAACAGAGTAACTGTGGTTATGGTAATAGTTTGCTTACCCTTTAACTTTAGGAGACTGCAAAAACAGCCTCTAGAATTAACATGGAAATGGCAATACCGCAAGGCTCCAGTGTGTAGCTTATGATAGAAAATTTCTAAGGTTGCAAAAGTGACAATCATAATGGCAATTGTTTGCAATAGGTATGCATCTGTAATGTTTTGAAACATCTGTAGCAAAACCACCACAAATCTAGGGTCAATAATCCACTTAGTCTCTGTGAAAAGGTTGCTGTAGTTAAAAATTGCATAGGAGGTATCATCAAGAGAGGTCCAGAACCATGACTTACCAAAATCATGATAAAGAGTTTGATCACTTAAAATGATATCCCAGAACCTAAGTTCCACCCAAATCCAGGGATAGGGATTACACTAGTTGAAAGAGTTTACAATAATAAAATATTCATTAAAGACACTAATGAAACCTAACCTTGATCGAGGGAATTTAAATATTCAATCATGAAGCATCCCATCCCAAACGAAAGTACGTAAACGAGCAACTGAGCACGGGTACTTGAAAAGTGGGGGCAAAGAAAACTTGAGAAAGCACCGAGCCACTTGACGTCCAATTATACCTAAAACGTACAAAAATGGAAATTCTGACCTAATAAAGGATGTAGGTGCTAATCTAGTCAGATTCATGCACAAATCTTTGCTTCCATATTTTCCTGTCGGATACTATTAAGATGTCTTAAATTTATCGTTGATCCAAAACGAGTTCGCAGACAGAGTCCACGACAACAGTAGGGGTCCACAGGGTTGCACCCAGTGATGAACGCACTGTAATGAACGCGAGATTTTATGAAAGTGGGGGCGCAACATATATACTTAATTAAAACTAGTGTAATGGGTCCAGTTAACCGAACCGCACCGGAACCGGCGGTTTAGGTTTAACCCAAACCCAAACCTTGGGGGACCCGGTTAGCCGGTTCCAGTCCAGTTTCGGTCCGGTTCCAGTCTTGACCGGTTTTGACCGGTTCCGGTTCCAGTGCTGGTTCCGGTTCCGGTCCTGTTCCGGTTTTATTTTATTTTTTTTGTTTTCCGAAGAGGGCGCGGACACGACCCACATTCCGCGACAGCGGTTCTCGTCCAGAAGGAAACCGCGCGGTTCAAGCTACTAAGCCCGCGGTTTGGCCGGTTCATGCCCATTAAAACTAAAAAAAAAAATATATTTTAAAAAAAATCGTAAACCGCTGGTTTTTATCCGGTTTGAACCGGACGGTTCAAACCGCCGGTTCACCGGTTTGGCCTAGCACCGAACCTTAACCTAAACCTACCCCGACCGGTTTGGCGGTTTAGGTTAAGGTTCCGGTTCGATTCTGGTCCGGTTCGCCGGTTCAAACCGCACCGGACCCAGCTCTAGCACCATGCACGACACTTTGACTTTAAAATATTATATTATAATTAGATATTTTATAATCGAATATTGATATGAAAAAATATAATACTCCGTATAAATTTTAATGCATAAAGATGTTTTAAAAAAAAGACGTTTTTAAAGTTAGTATAACTAAAAAAATACATAGAAGACATAATATTTATACTTTATTAAATAATTTTTTTCCTAAAACCTTATGATAAGAATCTAAATCGATATGCCTCATATTTTTAAAAAATCATTTTTGCTATTGGCATTTACTGTTATCAACTAAAATTATTTTTTAAATTAGTCTATATGTTATGTTACCACTATATAATTATTAAGACACTACCTTAAAATAAGTCTATATGTTACATCTTTCTGATATCATTATAATGTTATGTCATTTGATAGTATTTTTATACGCGATAATATCTTAATAATTATTCCAATATCTCAATAATATCTTTATTTGATTTAATAACAATTAATATCTAATAGTTTTATTAAGATAATATCTAATTAAACTAAATAAGATTGAACAATATCTTTCTAATATCTTTATAGTAAGATTTGATAATACTGTATTAGATAAAAAAATATAGTTGATCATGTAAATATAGAAAATAACTTAGGCTTAAAAAGATAAAAATTTATTTAAGTAAATAAAAGTAGTAAAGTGACAAAAGTAGTTTTTCTATTAAACATACGGTGGGGGTAGAATGAACACGGTGACTAAAAAACGATTGGATTTTATAACATACATTGATTGTTGTCGGTTGATGGCGATGATATCGTTCATAGTGTTTATTTTGTTTATTTTTTATTTTTTGTTATCAATAACTCAAATTTGATAAATTTTACAGTTTAAATAGTCTTTGTTATGTAGTGTACCCTTTAAAATTGTATTATTAACATGATAGAGAATACATATGTAAGTTCTTAACTGTATATAACTAATGTCTTTTGTATTACTCAAACTAATCATATATTAATTAAAACATTAGTATAAAAAGTATTAAAATCATTATTAATTAAATAAAGTAATAAATCCACTAATTATAAAGTATAAATTTTTTAAATAAACTTGAAAAGGATGAAAGACTAATTTATACTAAGAAAGAGAAGTGAAATTTGGGAAAGATTAAACAAAAAAGAAAATTTAAGAAAAATAAGATAAAAAAAGTAAAAGAATCGAAGAGGGTTGAACACTAAACCTCTCTACTACTAAAATTGAGACGTATCCACTAGACTTTTTAAATCTTTTTATGGTCGATGGTACTGCACTACTGCCCATAAGTGTCGAACCGGAGATCTTTGGGTACTACCCTAAATGCTTAACTGATTAATTAAATATCTGAGGGCCGACCTGTTTAATTCTTATGTAACTAATTTAGAGTTTTTTTATTTATTATATATCTTATAAAAATATATAGGAGTATATAATATGACCCGAACGAAAGTTGGGACACAAAGTCCCCATTGATCCCCACATCCGTTCGTCTCTGACTGCGCCCCCTAGCAAAGTTGCAAGGGATAACACCCCTTGATGGTGGTCTTGCTATTTGGACCTGCGACCTATAATTTGTATTAGGGTTTTTTGAATCTTTATATAAACTCTCGAAATACCTCATAATGTGTGATCTAAAACTAGTCTTCATAATAATATTTCATTTTTCTACCACGTGGACATAGTTAACACAACATTAGCTAGTGAATCACATAAATCTGTGTGTTGTTCCTATCTTTATTGTTCTTGTTAGATCTCGTTAGAACAGTTCGAGTGACTAAGGACCTTTTCATCATCGTTGCTTTCTTCTTTAGTACGTAATTCCCAAAGCCCTTATATTGCTACAGAAGGCATTAAAACGAGCCTACTTAATTCGAGGAAATGAATTCACCTTCCTTTTTACACAAGGCATTGTTGAGTACATCTTTGTCTTATAGTTTCTCTCCATGAATTTCCACTTATGAAGTCTCCATTTTGTGACACCGTCCTTAGTATTGACTTTGACATCGAATTTACTAACCCATTGACTTAATAGTCTTAAAACTATTAAAAAAGGACTTCGATTCTGCCAATTCAATCTAAACCCAAACCGAAAAAAATAATCAGAGTATATACAATTCGGTTCAGTTTTAAACCGATGAACAATCCTAAATTACCATCATCATCGAGCACCATAATTAGTATATTATTTACTTGAAAGTTGAACCTCATGCTATTTATAAGGTAAACAAAACATTATTTTCCAAATATTTATTTTGGTAGAATTATTTTCCAATTATTAATACAATAATAGATAATTGGAATTTAGTCCAATTAAGACCTACCCAAGACATTTGCAATTTGACTCCTGGATATTATATACGGTCTTTCTAGGATAAGCAACCCAAACTTAACTAAAATCCTAAATAAAAATGCATAAACATTATATAAAGCAATTTGAATCACTAAATAAAGAAAAATAATTAAACTAAGGTTTTTATCCTGTTAAAAAGTCCGTAGTACAGTATATATTATCCATCTGACTCGACTAATGTACACTCGTTTAGATCATGCATCTATCGGTTACTTTATCATGCATGTAGACAATATAATATCCAAATAAGACAACAAACTCCATCTAACCAATCACAACACAAACACACGTAAATCATTGGAGAATTTCTGGGGTATCTAGCCAATCCATGATCGATATATCGATTACATTTGTGTAACCGGATTTTGTTTTCCTTTTTTCGTAGTGGTTCGGAAGAGGGTTATTTATCCCAGTTTCAATCGGATTACACATAAACATAAACCCAAGCCTAGGCTAAATTTTGTTTTCCGTTTTAACTTATAAGCTGCAATTAATCTAGTTAATTATCTCACCAAAAAGAAACAAAGCTTAGCTAGCTCTCATGCCGGGCTCAACCTACGTCATTACCTAAGAAACTCCAATATATCGATCATGCCAGTTAAGTCTACCGCATTTAGCTTTAATTAACTATATCCTCATCATTTATTTATACAATTAAATTGAGAGTTGAGACCTGTTAATTCTTGGCCATATAGATATACTATATGTACTTCACACCGGCCTAACTTTATTCCGTACAACGCCTCTCTATATATATATACCATCACCGGTCAGTTTATTAAGCATTACCCACACATGAAGGGAAAAAAATCCAACTCCGAGCACATACTAAGCCTAGTCAATTACTACTAATCAATTAGGTGCATGCAATTCACATTTCAGCTTCAATTGATCAAAATGGAGAAGAAGCCTTTGGAGATCAAAATCGAGGTGTCTTCTGTCTCGACAAACTCGGCACAACATTGTTCGACGACAACATTTTTAACGTTGTTGGGTCGTGCCAAATGTTGTTTGGCTCAAACGGTCGCACAATGTGACATCGAGCATTTTAGGATTAGCATGTCCATGTGCATGCAAGCCTTACTATGGAAAACCCTAGTATGCTACACAACCACGATTAGTGGGACCCACTTGCTCGATCAACACTACCATAAGCTTTCATCAATGGCTCTGATTCTCTTATGGTGCTTATCCCTTTTCGCCTTAGGAGTCACCTCCTTAGCTTATGTCCTCAAATGCGGGCTACACTTTGACCTAGTCAAACAGGAATTCTTGCACCATGTTGGAGGCAACTACTTCTTTGCCCCTTGGATTTCATGCCTCTTGCTCTTGCAATCCTATCCTAATCTATTCCCCATGCATAATGATATTAGTTATTATTGTTGGGTCTTTGTCGTTCCAATCGTGGCCCTAGGCGTTAAGATCTACGGTCAATGGTTCACCAAGGGAAAGCGGTTTTTGTCTAGGGTGGCAAACCCGGCTAGCCAGATTGGCATCATTGCCAACCTGGCGGCGGCTGGGGCCATGTCAGGGGTTGGGTGGGAGGAAGGGGGTTTGTTCTTTTTCTCGCTTGGGATGGCCCACTACCTTGTGCTTTTCGTGACGTTGTACCAGAGGATGCCAGGTGGTGATGAGTTTCCGACGAGCGCGAGACCGGTTTTCTTCTTGTTCATCGCGACTCCAAGCATGGGCAGCTTGGCTTGGAGCTCCATCCATGGTGGTTTTGACAATGCTTCCAAGATGCTCTTCTTCCTTTCTCTTTTTCTCTTCCTCTCATTGGTAAGTTTTGGCGTGATAGTTTGAATTCTAGCGAGGAGTTAATCTTGTTCTATTATATTTGGTATTTTTGTTTGCCATATCAAATACCCTATTGGATGCTATAATTATGTTAGATTTTATAAAATGAAAACACTCTATAACTATATACCTATAAGGCTATAATTAACCATAAAGCCTCCAAACGTGCATATTAATTAAATATGCATGTGTGTCTACTTCAAAATTAGTATTTAATTGCTTCAATGTATATTATCTAAATTGATGCTACATGAATACATAATTAAACAGGTGAGTAGGCCGTTGTTGTTCAAGAAAGCAATGAAAAAGTACAACGTAGCATGGTGGTCGTCTTGTTTTTCCCTAAGCTTGTTGGCGTTGACCGCCTTGAAATACGCCGAGGAAGTGAAGTCAACGGCAGCCCATGCAATGATGCTGCTCTTATCAATTGCTTCAATCTTGTTGTTCGTTGTTCTGTTGATCTTCACTGCCTTGCACACCAATTTAAACTTGTCTGGGAATGATGATCTCCAAGAACGTGCTACAAGTGATAACAATTCGATTGTCAAGCCTAATTAAGTACTTAAGTTTTCCTTAAAAAAAAATACTTAAGTCTGAGTAGGGTCCATTCGACAATTTGGTGTTGATGCTGAAGTTGCGACTTACAACGCGTTGACGGTGTTAATATTAATTGTAAATGCTTATAATAGTGTTGAAGCTGAACACTTTAAAATGAGCGTGTTTTATAATTTTGATGGCTTATGGGATTTTATGGGGTTGTAAAATGATCAATAATGACATCATTTTATAAAAGTATTCTTCTTCCTCCTCCTCCCTCTTCCTTTCTTCCTCCTTCCTTCTACCACAACTAGCGGAGGGTGGACGGCGGAGGTGGTCGGCGGGGGCAGGGGGTGGCTGCCGACGAAGGGTAGCCAGCGGCCGGTGAAGGGTGGCCGATAGTGACAGGTGGTCGACGGTGGCGAAGGGTAGCCGACGGAGGCTGGGTGGTTGGCGGCGGCAGAGGGTGGCCGCCAGCGAAGGGTGGCCGTTGGTAGAGGATGGCCGCTGACGGTGGATGGTGGTCGGTGGCCGACGAAGGATGGTGGCCAACGGCGGTGTAGGATGGTCGTGGGTGGAGGGGAGAGGGGAGGAGGAGGGGATAGGAGTTGATTTGGAAAAATAAAAATAATGGTTTTTATTGTAAGGCATAAGCACGATAAGGTGAGAGACATAACTTATCAAATTAAAATTAGTTTACGTAAGCACGATAAGGTGAGAGAGATAACTTATCAAATAAAAATTTGTTACCTATAGTACTTACGAGACCTGTCAATCGGGTCGGGTCGGACGGGTTCGGGTTGGGTCGTTCCGGGTTTGGGTCCATCTAGGTCGGGTCTTGACGTGTTATCGGGCGGGTTCGGGTAGGCTGGTGGGTCAACTTTTTTTTGAAACTTTACCAACTAAAAATTTGAAACTTTAAAAGAAGACCACTATGTTATACATTTAAGTAGTGTGGTACTGAGATTGCCAAAATGTTGGATATATATATAGTATAAGGTTGTTAATTTATATATAAATATATAAACAAAATTCTGGATATATATTATATGGGATGGGTAGAAATGAACTTTCTAGCTTAATTTGATTCTTTGTTATCAACTTCTTTTTTTGTAAAAGAGGGGAAAGCTACATCTGGATTATTCATAATAAAAATAATCAGTCAAGCATTTAGAAACATACAAAGACATGCGAACTTATAAAAGTCCACAAACTGATTTTGCAAAAACGTCCTCAAAAAGACAAAATAGTAAAACAAGTTTTATCCAATAATATTGTGAAACATATATGCATGTGAATCGTTATCATCGTCGTTTTCATATACATATGCATGATTTTCGAAGCTAGGGTTCATTAGCGAGGGTTTTCGAAAATTGTTCGAGTTCTGCGCTATAGGTGAGATGCATCCTGTGATCCACAACAAACTATCCTGTCGCCCTTATGTAAAATACTATCATTTTTTATGTTAAAAACATGTCATGCTTGTTTTAAAAAAACATTGATTTTTCTCATCTTTCACTGAAATTTATTTCTAATTACAGAATTGAAAAATACTAAAAAAAATATAAAAAAGAAATTATTTTTGAAAAATTAAGATTTTTTTGAAACAATAAGATATGATTTTCGAAGCTAGGGTTCATCACAAGGCTAGGGTTTTCGAAGATTGTTCAAGTTCTGCGCTATGGGTGAGATGCATCCTGTTATCATCACTATAAAAGGATTAAAAAACTGTCATCCACAATAAACTATCCTGTCATTCTTCCTCAAAATACTATCATTGTTTTCGTGTTAAAAAACCATCTTGTTTCTTCTAAAAAACATTGATTTTCTCATCTTTCACCGAAATTTATTTCTAAATACATAATTGAAAAATACAAAAAAAGAAAAGAAAATATAAAACAATAAATGATTTTGGAAAAATTAAGATTTTTGGGAAACAATGAGATATTGTGAAAGATAAGGTTAAGATTTTTATCCAATAATATTGTGAAACATATATGCATGTGTATCGTTATTATCGTCGTTTCCATATATTCAATGATTTTTGAAGCTGGGGTTCATCATTAAACTAGGTATTGTTCGAGTTCTGTGATATGGGTGAGACGCATCCTGTCATCTTCACTAGAAAAGCTATCATTCACAACCACTCTGTAAAATACTATCATTTTTTCCTGTTAAAAACATGTCTTGTTTCAAATTGCAATAACAAACAGTTTCTTAAAATATATTTTTTTCAGAAAAAAATCCTAATAAAAATAATAGTTTTAGATTTTTTTAAAATATTTCTTTTTTCGTTTTTATGACATAAGTTAGTCGTTTTGGGAATTCATGGAATATTTTTAATCATTACTGCAATATTTTTAGACATTTTTGTAAATCGAAAAAAACAAGATCATATTTGCAAAGTGATTATCAAACCGGGGCATGGGGTACTAATTCCTAAAAAAAGTTGGTAGAAGCAACCATTTGTAAAAGGCGAATTGCGGATGTGTCCCAATAAAAAAAAAGTTTGCAAAAACGTCTTTAAAATGACAAAATAGCGAAACATGCTGTTTTGGGCATTTTTTCGACCAAATTTACATTATTTTGTGTTTTCTTTTAAAAATAAATCTATTAAAAAATCATTGTGATTACATTACAAATTTTCAGCCATAAATTCTGAAAATTATTTTTAAATACAAAATAAAAAATAAAAAATAAAAAAAGATTTTGGAAAAATTAAGATCAGATATTAATATTATGGAAGATGTGGTTAAGAGTTTTATCAAATAATATTGTGAAATACTTATGCATGTGTATTGCTATTATCGTCGGATCCAATCTATATCTATACTATATATTAAAGCCGAGGAATTTCGAGTCTCCACATTAATTTTGACCCCACTCCATATAAGAAAATAAAATTAAGAAAAACAATTTTAAAGCCTTTTTATTCTTATTAACTGTGGATCGTCTATCTTCTTCTTTTTTGAATTCCTATCTTTTTTTGACCTAATTTCTATCCTTTTCAATTATTTGTTTAGACATTTTTAAATAAAATCAAAATTTTATATAATTTGTTAAATTTATTTGTCACTCTGAATTTTTTCTTTTATTTTTATAATCATATATATACATTCTCCAAATAATATTTTAGCAAATTTAGTCGGGATCATTTAAATATGTTTTTGAGATTGTAAAAGAAACTTCAGCTGAAAACTTAACCATGATTAAACTTGAGATCCCGATATCTGAAAATAAGGAAATTCCACGATCCGATATGCGGTATTAATTCGGATCATGCATTGAAATCAAAATAATGAATGTTAAAGATCGAGTTAAATCCGAAAAAATCGATTATTATAGTTAAGATCTTATGAAATTCAGCTAAAATATGATCTTGACTTTCGGTTACTTTAAATGCTTTTAGATGAATATGTAGGCCCCAATGAGTCAACTACTAGTAAAAAAAGGCAAATTTGCGGATGTGCCCATCCCAATAAAAGAGTTTGCAAAAAAAACGTCCTTAAAACGATAAAATAGCGAAGCATAAGATCTTAACTATTATAAAAATATAAGAGTATCAAAAGATACCAAATGTATAAAACATAACTTATGTCAACACACAAAAAAGCTCAAAGAAAATGCAATATGAAATCATCATAGCACAAAAAATATATACAAATGGTAAAAAATAATTGTAAAAAGAAATATTCCATGGCTCTACCAGCATCAAGAAATTTGAGATTGTTTCCAATAATGGCTCACACCAATTAAATTAAATCAAACTTGTTTGTATATATAAATGCCCAATACCAAATGGTTAAGGCCATGAACTCCATTCTCTAACCCCCTGCATGGCACCTAATCTCTCCATCACTCAAAGACCTGACACATTTCCAATGTTCTCCCTCACCAAGAAAACCTTCTTCTACAAGTTCTTCCCAACGAAGGACGAGGAAAACGAAGCCATGTTCAACGGCATGCCCTTCCGGACGAGACGATGCCTGCTAGAAATCAGGGATGTCACCCCTACCCTTACTCTGAACCCTATGGTGAGTCCATGGAAGATTGTGAAGACGATGTCACTTGAGGAGATTTCATCAGGGACGGTGATTTTATCAGAGAGTGACACATTACAACATGTGTTCAGGTATTGGACCATGGAGAAATGCTACCGAGTTCTGAGGGGACACAAAGTTAATGTTTTGGTGTATGACATCAAAGCTGATGGAAGGCCTAGTGTTCATGGGCTTCGTGACGGCAGCACTACCTTTGAGAAAAGGCTGGATAATTGGTATGTGCTAAGGCTCAATATGTACTTGGTGCATAATATGCCCTTTTGTCCCGGGGGTATGATTAGTTTGTTCTGGAATGCTATGATGAATGCCTTTTACATCAAGTTATCTCTCCCATTTTAAGAGTTCATGTTGTGTTCTCTATGAATAAAATTGCTGTTGGAATAAAACTGTTGTTGGAATAAAATTGTTGTTGGAATAAATGTACTCTTTTTGTGTTGCAAATATATTGTTCTAATAATCCAACCTACGCCCTGTCGAGGGCGTTCCCGGCCTAGACGCTTAATGGTTCCTGTTCGTGTTGACGCCTAGATGACCCATTTCTACCCAAGGGTTGTCTAGCGTTTTTTTAGAACGTATGTTAAGAACCCGGTGTGGATTCCTAACGCTACCTTGTTGGTCAAGGCTTGTGAATCGGTTCCCGGTGTGGGAATCAACTCGAACGCAAGAGCTTGGTAGGCTCTCAATGGAAACACGTAAATTAGGGCTGAATAATATTTTGATTACTGGATAATTTCCCTTGTCAGCAGACTCGGATATTTATACAGCCCAAGGATGATTCAATAAAAAGCGACTCGGGGAAAGAATCACCCTAAAAGAAACCCGAGAAGACCGATAACAACTATTCCGTTAAACGGTAACATGAAAAATCCTAATAAATAATGTTTAAAACAAAACAACTCAATTCCGATATCTTTTCGGAATTCGTTTCTCCCGAATCGGGCGAACGTTCTTCTCAGGCTCGACCCCTAGGGGGGTCGATCTCGACCCAGTGGGGGTCGATCCTGAGAGCGTGGTTCCTCCCGTGGTCGATCCTGAGAGCCCGTCTGCTGCTGTGCTCGTGTTCGACCCCTCCAGGGTCGGTCCTGGGGCTACTCCACCTGCTTGTGCCGTATCATTCTCCCCCCCGATGAGAAAAGGCTTGTCCTCAAGCCGTAAATCCGGGAAGGAAAGACGAATCTGATCAAGCGGTTCCCAAGACTGCGATGCTGGCTCGCCATCCGACCACTCTACCAACCACTCGGTGCGAAGGGTCCCATCCACCATAATGACCCGAGCTGCGGTGGCGCGAACCGGGTGAGAGAGGGGTCGGTCATAAAGAAAACCGGCAGGCAGCGCTATAGGCCGAATGGTGGTTCTATCCGAAAGAAATGGTCTGAGCAAAGAAACATGAAAGACATTATGGATCTTAGCGGAAGGAGGAAGATCTAACCGATACGCAACAGGGCCAATCCGCTCAATGACCTTAAAAGGTCCATAGAAACGTCGTGCAAGCTTAGCGGACAGCTGACGGCTGACAGAATGCTGCCGATAAGGCTGCAGTTTCAACAGAACTTGATCCCCCACCTGAAACTCGACCTCGCGCCTATGCTTATTAGCGGCATTAGACATCCGCTGTTGCATCTTGATCAAATTGGCACGAATGAGCTCTAAGACCTGCTCACGGTCTTTGACTGCTTCCGCCGCCGGAGAGGGGGAGCCCGTGGGCGCCGTCACCCGCATCAGGGTCGGGGCCTCTCGCCCATATAATGCCTTGAAAGGCGACATGCCCAGGCCCTCGTGGAAAGTCGAATTGAGGGCCAGCTCAACCCATGGCAAGAAATCTACCCAGCGACGCGGTCGGCCTTGAGTGACCGCTCGAAGATACTGCTCGTCTGCTCCAACCCCCGATTCTTCACCTCCGTTTGGCCATCTGTTTGTGGATGATAGGCGGAGCTAAACTTGAGTGTGGTGCCACTCAAACGGTGCAACTCTTTCCAGAAAGTGGAGCGAAATATCGGATCCCTGTAAGACAGGATCGTCGCTGGTATCCCGTGGTGTCGGACGACAATCTCGACGAACAAAGCAGCCACCTTTTGAGCATCATAAGAGGGACTTAACGCGCCGAAGTGAGCATACTTCGACAAACGGTCCACGATGACCAGAATGGCGGTGTGGCCTCGTGATGGTGGCAATCCCGTGACGAAGTCCATGGAGACCTCATCCCATAGCTGTTGCGGAACCGGCAATGGTTGCAAAAGCCCTGGAGGTTTCCGTGTACTATACTTTGTGGATTGACAAATCAAGCATCTGTCCACAAAGTGTTTAACATCTCGGCGCATCCCTGTCCAGAAAAAGACTTCCGCAACTCGCCGAAAGGTGCGATCAATCCCTGGGTGACCCGCACTCGGCGTTGCATGAAATTCCTGCAATATATCGGCCTTCAACGGAGAATCCGCCCCTACTACCAGCCTGTGACCGTAATAAAGAATACCGTCGTGCACTCTGAAGGGCGCTGCTAACGTGCCCGCTGTCGCCTCTGCATGCCATTTGCGCAAATCAGCCAGCGTCGTGTTCTCCTGGCGCAGTTTATAGAGAAGGTCAGGCAATGGGGCGGAGAGCTGTAAGAACTGCTGAAGTGTGGCGTCCTCCTCAATCATGCAACGAGAAAGCGCATCCGCTACCCGATTACTCGCCCCGGGTTTATACTCAATGCGAAATTTGTATCCCATCAACTTACGCATGAAGAATTGCTGATCCGGAGTCTGAATAACCTGATTGAGGAGCTC
Organism: Polygonum maritimum; assembly: GCA_963924305.1. Lineage (NCBI taxonomy): Eukaryota > Viridiplantae > Streptophyta > Magnoliopsida > Caryophyllales > Polygonaceae > Polygonum > Polygonum maritimum. The sequence goes on along the minus strand of OZ002737.1, from coordinate 12,962,489 downwards.
CTTCAGGCTTTTCTGGTCACTGCGAATAAGGAACTCCTGGCCCAGCAAGTATTGTCTCCACTTCTGTACTGCAGACACGATAGCAAATAGCTCCCTGTGATAGGCCGACGACCCCCGGCGACGCACCCCTAGCTTTTTGCTGAAAAACGCTAAGGGTTTCTCGTCCTGTAGCAAAACGGCGCCAACTCCTTCATCCGACGCATCAGTCTCCAACACGAATTGCTTTTCAAAGGCAGGCAACTGGAGGATGGGCGGAGTCGTCATGGCGGTTTTCAGCCGGTCGAAGGCATCCTGCGCCGCCTCCGACCACGCAAACTTGTCTTTCTTCAGCAGATCAGTGAGCGGACCAGCCAACAGAGCATGGTGGCGAATGAATTTCCGGTAATATCCTGTAAGTCCCAAAAATCCGCGAAGCTGCTTGACGGACTTAGGTACTGGCCAATCGACCATTGCCGACAATTTCTCCGGGTCGGCTATCAACTGCCCCTGGGTAACGATGTGGCCCAAATACTGCACCTTTGAGGTGGCGAATGAGCACTTAGAGGCCTTAACAAAGAAATGGTTGTCGTGCAATACCTGTAAGACCCTGTCAAGATGCTGAGCATGGGCAGACACGGAGGGGCTATAGACAAGAATATCATCAAAGAAAACAATGACGAACATTCGCCGGTAGGGCGCAAAGATGCTATTCATGGCTGCCTGAAAGGTAGAAGGTGCGTTTGTCAATCCAAATGGCATAACCAAGAATTCAAAGTGCCCATCATCTGTCCGGAAGGCTGTTTTACAGATGTCAGAAGTGTGCATCCTAATCTGGTGATAGCCTGAGCGCAAATCCAGCTTGGTAAAAATCACTGCCTTGCCCAATTCATCAAAGAGTTCATCTGCCGTTGGTATGGGAAATTTGTCAGCCACTGTAATCCCATTAAGTGCCCTGTAATCTATGCAAAAGCGAAAGCTGCCATCTCTCAATGAAAGCACCAGTTGTTAAGAACCCGGTGTGGATTCCTAACGCTGCCTTGTTGGTCAAGGCTTGTGAATCGGTTCCCGGTGTGGGAATCAACTCGAACGCAAGAGCTTGGTAGGCTCTCAATGGAAACACGCAAATTAGGGCTGAATAATATTTTGATTACTGGATAATTTCCCTTGTCAGCAGACTCGGGTATTTATACAGCCCAAGGATGATTCAATAAAAAGCGACTCGGGGAAAGAATCACCCTAAAAGAAACCCGAGAAGACCGATAACAACTATTCCGTTAAACGGTAACATGAAAAATCCTAATAAATAATGTTTAAAACAAAACAACTCAATTCCGATATCTTTTCGGAATTCGTTTCTCCCGAATTGGGCGAACGTTCTTCTCAGGCTCGACCCCTAGGGGGGTCGATCTCGACCCAGTGGGGGTCGATCCTGAGAGCGTGGTTCCTCCCGTGGTCGATCTTGAGAGCCCGTCTGCTGCTGTGCTCGTGTTCGACCCCTCCAGGGTCGGTCCTGGGGCTACTCCACCTGCTTGTTCCGTATCAACGTACGTACGCTTAATGGATCCCGTTTGCATGGACGCCTAGATGACCATTGCTACCCAAGGGTTGCCTAGCGTTTTTCAAAACATACGCTCAATGGATCCCGTTCGAGTGGACGCCCAAATGACCATTTCTACCCAAGAATTGCCTAGCGTTTTTTAGAACGTTGGTTTGACAGCGCACCGTCTAATGTTAAACATTGAAATGTTATTAGAAACTGATCAATTTCCCTATCAACTCAAAATGCTTTTTTTTTAATATAAAAGATCACAACATCTTGCCTTCATCATACACTCAACACAAGAAATGATGGGGATGACTCTACAAGGCATTTCCCTTATCCTCAATCTCTCCCCCTCACCTCCCTCCATTTTAGAGGAGATGGAGATCAGCCCAACGTCTCCTCTTCTAAAATTGGAGACCTTTGCAAAAGCTCTCTCATTCTCCCCTCCCTCTCTCTTTTGAATAGTTACATTTTTGTACTCTTTTTTTATGTTGTTGTTGGTATTACTATGCAAACAAAACATATTACGCTCGAGGAACAGAATTTATCGCTCCTGCAGAGACTCGGTTAGAAAGACGCCTTCGAAACTGCGTCCGGTTTCTCCCCACATCGCCTATGGACCTCCCGCATCCTCTCGGCTGATTTGCATATCCCGCTACATGTCCAATCGAATGAGGCAATACACGTGTTCCCTGCTTGCGCCTTCCATTCACAATCTGTTGATGTAAGGGGCAAAAAGTAAAAAGAAAGAGATAAGTTTCAGCTCATATGCAATTAAGGCTGAATTATGTTTGGTGAGGATTGAAGATTTGATGTAATCCTAATATGACTGCAACTGGCTTGTAGGGAAGGGAAGGACAGGAAATGGGGCTCACTCCAGCCTCTCCAAAACATATAATCTTGCATATGGCATTTAAGACATACAGGCAGGCACATGAGCCCAAGAAATTTAAGTACAGCATGTAGTTGTAGAAATAATTGTTGAACATTGGTACTTGTTTGTCTCTTTATTTAAGTTTCAGCATGGAAGGACACTCATAACCCCTTATTGACATACGCCTAAGTTTTCAGATGACAAATCAAAATAAAAGGAGATAATGCTTACCTGGGCCAGTAGCACAGCACATTCGCCTATCATCAATGTGTTGCACGTCGAGTCCAATAAACCAAGACCCGAGTGAAACATCTTCGTTGGCATATTTATGAAGAACATGCCTATGGTCCATCAAAAAACACATACATGATTAGCTAATGTATTTATATTGCAGTGATACATGTATATGAGTATTAGCCTTACCGATTTGAGGATATGTACGTAGCCAGATCATTGGAGATGGCATAGAGTTGCCCCGTTGCATGACGGAAATATTTGTTCCCAGACTCACCGAATTTCCAGTGCTCGGGTTCGTGGTATCTGACTCCCCTGTTCCATTACCAAAAAACTTCCATAAGATTTTCCTTTACCACCAGTTTTACTCAAAAAATTAGAATTAAGGGAGTTTAGTTACTTTTGAGCAAGAACAGGACCAGACTTCATGCAGCCAATATATACACGGGGCTTTTTTCGGTGTCTGATCAGCGTCTCGCCAAGTGTGGCTGCAAAGAGTGAAAATGGTTTCAATATTTTAAGAGAAGCCAATATTTTGAAGATGGGTACGTAAATGAATGCTAAATTACCTATATTTACATGGATGTCATCATCAACCTTGACATAAAAATCAGCATCCCACATGGACACTACAGTGGAAAAATATATTTTTGTCTTTGCAGACAATTCAAGATAGCCTTCAACATGGTCCTGCTCATAAATGACACCAAAATACCGTTAGGAATTGATCAACACTTACAAAACTGTTGAAGATGGGCGTAAATCAGTAACATACCAATCTCAAGATATCTCCATGCCTGTTGTTCTCTGCATCAATGGCTTTATCTAACACACCTCCTGCTATAGAGCTATTCAAAAAATGGAAAAATGATCAGCATCAGTTTCCCAATTCATGTAAGGATACCTTCTAGTCTTGAGTATCCCGTACCTGTGACCAATGACGAAACGCATTACAATGCCCTTTTCTTCGAATTTCTTCATCTTCTCACCTGGTTGTACGAGTTTGAATTCAGGATCCCAACAAGAAAAAATCCCAAGAAAGCAGTTTACAAATTCCGAGGCAATTAAGTTATTTACCTTGAGGCATCCAAGTGGCCCGAACGGAATCTCTTCTCTTTCTGCTACTAAAAGCAGTATTTACTCCAACAACCATCAAATACCTTCTCTTCTTAGATTGTGACTGAACTCCATCTATTGAGTCACTTGACATAGGAGATACGCCGACTAAGGAGTCATGAACTGCTCTAGCAGAGGCTAATTCTCTCTCTAAATCTGAAATCTTCTTGTCCAATACTCTACAATCCCAAAAGAAAAGACAAAAAAAGAAGAAAAAGCTTAAGTATTGAATATGTGTTCAAGAAAAGTAACATAGTCTGTGAATTGTAACTTACTGTACGCTTTGGTCAGGGTTTATAAGATTCCTAATGACTTGATTTGGATCACGCTTTACGTCCTTATTGCTCAACTAGACAACATTCAATCAGAGAAATTTTAAATGCCAAAGAAAGATGAAGGAAAGGAATCAAATGCTGTCTTGTAGTTAAATCAAGGGATCAGAACAAGTATGCTTACGGATTTCGGCTCACATCCCTCTGAAACTAATTTTAATCTTTCTGCTTCTGTGGTTGTAGTTCTTGTGATACTTGTGGACTCCGGAGCAGACCACAACCTGATCCCATTCAAAAATTTATTCACCTCTTTAGCTTTTTCTCTTTATTTCAGAGTTCTAAAATCAGGATTTGAGCACAACTTTTTAGTCAAGGAAGTAAAGGAAACCAGAAATGCAATGCTTATAAAGAGAGTAAAAGAAGTAGGAATCCCCAAGATTTTGTCATACACTTTTGATCTGCAAAAATCCGGATGAGCACTTTTTAGGAGACAATTGTTGAGGAAATTAAGCAATCCAAGATCATCACATCAAGGATAGTTAAGAGAAATGGTAGTATTCATATGTAAAAATTTAAAAAAAATGAAAAGAAAAATGGCAAAAGAAATAAAAGATGACACCATGGCCATGGGAGTCATGGGACAGCTCTTCCATCCACTGGGCTAAGATGAGAGAAGAAGAGTTTAATATCATGATGGCCCACAGATTTAGCAGAATGAATCTCCATTCACAATCTTCTAGGCCCATGACCTCATTAATTCAAAGCTAAATGTCACAAGAAACCCTCTTTTTTCTCCTTTTCTTCATTTCTTTTATGGTCAGATTGTATGTACCACTACCAGAGATGGAGGAAATATTATTCTGATTAAAATTGAATTTGTAGGGAGGCCTTAATCTGATGGGATTCCAAGATTTACAGGTTAATTACCAATCTCAGCTTTGTAAAACTTATACCAGTATGATTGTTTCAGGAAATCTATGCATAAAAAAAGGTAAACACCCCCAAATTAATTAATTAATTATCTTCTATACAACTTTAAAAATGCAACACATCCATAAAACTTAAATATTGTTAATTAACCCCAAATAATGTTGTTTTTTTTTTATGAAAACTTAAATGTTGTTTATTACTATAAACAATCAATGTATTAAAACTTAAATGTTGTTAATTAACCCCAAATAATGTTGTTGTTTTTTTTTTTATGAAAACGTAAATGTTGTTTATCACTATAAACAATCAATGTATTTTTATTTCAAACTCAATGTAGCAATGAAATACTACAAACAATCAAATTAATTTTTATTACTACATTATTATGCATTTAAATAAAACATAATTCATATAAAAGATGGAAATTATGTAACTTACAAACAAATTCCCCTATATTGTTCATCCACAACAGAGGTGAAATTCACGCTCGAATATTAAGCCAATAAATTTAGCAACGCTAAAGCCCGTCCATCGGACGGGCGTCCAGTGCTAGTATAACCTAAAAAGGGAAACTGAAATCCCATTAAGTAAAGAGAGATTCACAACCGACAAGCTATTAATGAACTGCAACATGTTCAATGGTGAAGAACAAGAACAGGCTGAAAAAACAAGACGAACACAGAAAGGAACAACTTATTAACTCACAGTGACATTTAAACGAACACTTTAAATGCAACAAAATCCAAACTTTAAACTCCCCCCTTACAGAACAATCAAATTCAGAATACGGGTCATGTTGGTAAGAGAAAGAAACCAAATACCTATTGGTGAAGAACATGCCTCCACAGAAACAAGCAAGGCAGAGGAAAAGAGCCCATGTCTGTGATACAACATTCCTCGATTGCACTTCTCCCTTGTTCTTCACAGACATCTCCAAAATACCCCCACAACCACTAAAATGAAAATCTCACCTGAATCTAAATACCCTTTTGCAATCAATCCCAATAATTCACAACAAACCCACCCAATTGGTCTGAATTTGAAGAGGGATTTTGCAAGGGCAGAGAACAAATCAGGCTTAAATGCTCTGTTTCTCTAGTTCAGTTTGTTCCTTTCTTAATCCCTCAGCTTCAGATTGCCTTTTTTTCTGGTGCCCTCTCTCTCTATCAGCTCAACTTTGCAGAGAAGGGACGTCCAAAACAAGGTAGAGAAATGACCCACTAACAACTTCTCTTCTTCTTCTTCTTTCGCTCTGTATACGCACCTCTATATATTTACCAAACCGTCCCTGTCAGAGACCCTTGCTTGCTTCTTAATTGCTCTCTGCAACAGTTTTTTTTTATTCTGACGATTTTGCCCTTTTAGCCCCTTTCTATTTACGGGCTTCCGTTTTATTCCCGTTTTACAATTAAAAAAAATTACAGTAATGTTTTATGGGACAAACCCAGACTGCCGTCACAGGTTATTTTACTGCCAATTTTGAAGAAAAAAAGACAACCAGTCTAGATGTGGCTAGCTCAGGTGATGACACGTGTAAACCGTAGAAGACGTTAAAAAAAACCTCAAATCATGTGGTGGACTAGCTTCAAATCTTGGCATTTTACAAAGTCAAATGGTAAGCGTTGACTAGCTCAGATCTATCTACATTTTTTTTCCATGGAAAATTTTTACACGCTTTGGGTTCTTATTTTTGACCCTTTGTCACACTTAATATGTAAACTTTGACAATAATATTTATCAAAAATTGGCAAAACTTGATCCGAAACTGGATCTATAATGGATCATATTCTTACAATCGGAAATTAATTTAATTAAATATTTGTGAAAAACTATATCAAGTATCAACGCTAAGCTTTGTTTGATAATTAACTTAAACTACCATTATTAGACAATATTATACTGTATGAAAGTAAAGTAAACCATGAAAAGTCTTGCATTTTAGTTGTATTATTGTTATTGTAGTAGTTGGTGAAAGAAGAACTATGAAAAGGGGCATTAAAAAATCTGCAAATTGACTTTGACTTATTAAAGAGATGACCGAGAATGTGGGGAATGCTTGTAAGTAGATGAAAATAACATGCAAGTTGGTAATTAATTACGTTGTATTGATTGCACTCATATGGGATTAGATGGAGTGGAGAGGTTATCGATTTTTAATGATGGATCTGGCAAGATTAATTTTAGTTTAGATGTCACACATAATCATGATTTGCACGTGAATGTTTGCAAGTATGAGCATGTGCCCTCCCAAATAAACCGATCGATCTCGTCACCATCTGATAGTAACGTTGTATTGCCCCCTCATCTAAAAGTTGATCCATCGCTAATCTGTAATGTGCTTAATTATGTACGCTCATTCGTACTTCATGCTATTAATTAATTTCTCTTACACAGGAATCATGTTATGGTTGCTTGTCATTCATTAGTGTTAGTGAATAGCTATATTTATAATTAACTAGTTGTCCAATTCTAATGACTGATCGAGTGGTACATAAAAAATAGCACTGACGTTATACCGACTATAGCTAAGCTATAATACCATGATTACCATCAACTTTTTCGCTGGAAGCTACTATAATACAGTTAGGGCTGGGCACCGCCGGACCGGACCGGGACCGGGAACATCAAAAAGAGTGGACCAGGGACCGGACCGGAAAAATCCGGTCCGGTCCGGTCCCGGTCCCGGTCCGGTCCTTGGACCTGATTGGACCGGATTCTTATTTTTTTAAAAAAAATATTTTTTTAATATAAAAAAATTATAATATAGTTAAAGAAATCATATATGATTAATGAAAAATATATTATTATTAAGTATATAATATAAATATGAAACTTAAATATTAAAAATAAATTATATTACATTAAAATTAGTATAGTTTTTATTTAAATTTATTTTTTATTAATTTTTTTAAAAAATCCGGTCCGGACCGGGACCGGGAACCTTCAATATCGTGGACCGGTTCCCGTTCCCGGTCCGGTCCAAAAATCCGGTCTGGACCAGATTTTGCACAGCCCTTTTATACAGTATAAAACGGAATCCAAGTCTTTGTTAAAATTTGCGCCACATCATCAACCCTGAATAAAATAATGATTTTATTTTTTACATTGATTTTCAAAAAATAAATTATATATCTTCTCGATATCTTATCCAAGTTTTTTATGTATACTTAATATCTTACTCAATTATATATCCTTATATGAATAAGGAAACTCAAGTGATTTTCTTTTATATTCTTTAAAAAAAATTCTTATTAATTAGTATACATTTTTGTCATTATTGAATCTTGAAGAATAGTGAAAAAAATTCATATGTTTCAATAGTATATTCATTATTAATATAAATTTGAAATTTTGAATAGAACTATTTTAGAATTAAAATTGTATGAATAAAAGTACATATATAGGTCAATAGGTTCGGACTTTGGTCTATCGGATTTGGATGATAACTTCCCGAGTTAAAAGCGTATTCGTATCAAAATTCGATCTAGAATCGGTTAATTCGATTTTATATTTACATTACCCGTACATGGTACGGGGTTTGTACTAGTTTTTTTTAAGCGAGGAATGCGTCTTCTATGTCAAATGCATGCTCGTGATTAGGACTAAAAAAAACATAATAGTTAAACCAAACCGTTAAATCGAAAACTTTTAATGTGGCTTGAATATGAGAATCATACACAAGTGTAGGGGGTCTTGTTGACAATCTTTTCGCTAGAATACACAGTTTCTCTCCCATGGATGTATGTAAAACATTGCTACTGAACCGCGTAAATCTCTGTGTATTCTCGTTCGACATCTCATCACAATAAAAATAATTGCTTTTTTTGATTAACCGTATCGAGAAAAAACCGAAAACTAGATGGTTATGGTTAACCGTACAAAACTTTAAATGTTTTAAAGGTTCGGTAATTTTTATGCATCTTTTCAATTGGTTAATTGCTAAATAGAAACTATGTATATTTTAATATATATATATAAACTAGCTTGATAGACTTTTTTTAAAAATAAGGCATTAGGTCTTTAATTTAAATTGACATGAATTACGACTGTTTTGTTATTTTCTCTCAAAAGCAAGTGACATGAACTAGTAATTAGTTATTAGATTTACACCCATTAGGTTTTTTTTTTCCTACTAACATTTATTCTTCAACCTAACCCTCACTTGCTACCGCACAACAAATTGAGCCATTAAGTACTCACATTTCTCATTTCTTAAACCATTGTTCACTCAATTTTTTTCGATCCATCCAATCTCGCACTCTTATGCATCTGTACAAGAACTCGTCACTAACACTCATTCTTGTATCCTCTTGACTCGACTCTCACTGTATCGGTTTTGAAAAGATCAATGTTTTACATTTGTGAACATGCATGTATCAACAAAAACCTTTGTAAATTCCCAAATGGTTTGATACTGTAAATGGGTACCTTGAGTTATGGTTACTATCTATGTCTAACTTAATTACTTGCTTTTGAACCCATCAAGTTTAATGTCATATTTAACTCATATCATTTGTATGCTTAATGGTATTCAATTTTGGCGTACGTTCTCTTACTACTTTACTAATGGTTACTTGGTCAATTCAATTCGTTGATTTTTTTTTGCTTATTTATATTGTGTAACTCATTATTTTGTTGTGTTTCTATATTACTGTAATTTTTAGGCATGAAAAAAATTGATGTTGGAGTAATTGTCAATAGAAATCGATGAGTGTATGAAAGAATAAACAAGTTTAAATTAGTTTTTTTGGGTTTTAGTTATACAATTTGAACTTCATGATTTGGGAACAAATATTTAATCTTCTTTTTATTTTTGAAACTCTATGAATTAGGTAATTTCAATGTTCTGACATGTGATTAGACATCTATTGGTTAAAATGCACGTATTTAAAATGTATAATTCCTCTATCAGATAATGGTTAACCGATTAACCATACCGGTTTATATGGTTAACCGACATTGATTAACCGAAACATAGCGGTTCGGAAATGGTGATCACAATTTAGTATAACCAATTTTTCGATTAACTAATATCTAGTTAACCGAAGTTCTATTTTCTCGAGCGTGCCCACCCCTACTCATGATGACCCGGCTAATAAGAAGTACGAACTACTTAAACCATTTTACGGTGGAAAATATATATTAACATTACTTGGTTTAATTTGACCCAAGTAAACGAGTGAATTTTGAGACACCCTCTCATCTTAGATTGTTGTAATAAGATTCAACAAGAATAATATAGTAACGAAACGAAAAAAAGATCGATTTACGTGGTTCATTAACGTTGTATTGGTTACGTTTACGGGCATAGGAACAATATATCATTAGGAAACCGAATTCGGATTATAGATTACGAGGTATTTTATGAGTATTTATATAGATTCATGAAACTCTATATATAAGATAGATAGTGAGTCGTAAGCTTAGATATTGGTCCATAAGCCGTGGAACCACGTTGTGACTAGTCGGGGCCTGACTCCCACAAAAAAAAAATAGTAATAATGAAGAAAAAACTTAGGAAATAAATATTAGTTGGCTCGACAAATAAAACATATGTTCAGTTCTGGTTTCACCACCGGATAAACGTAACACCAAAAGATATTGTGTAATGTTTTGATGGGTGGGCGATGCCCCCACTCCCCCACTTGGGGTGTGTTGCCCTAGGATCCCCGACTCACTCCCCCTCAAAACCATGTCGAGGGGATGCGCCCTCTTGAACCCCTGTTGTTGCCGGGCGAGCTGCACGACGAGTTAATTTTAATCAACAAAAAATTTAAGACATCTTAACATAGACCATCCAAGATGCAAAATAATCAGCCCAAGCTTTATACTTTTTTGCAAACAATACGTAAATTATATACTTTCTTCGTTTAATTTTACTTGTCCTTTTAGATTAAAATTTTGTTTATAAAAACTTGTCCTTTATATATTTTGAATCAATTTTTTTTTTCACTTTGACCCTTATATTTAATAAAAGATTACTAAATGTATCTCATTTTTTATTTCCAATATAAATAAATAAACATGTAATTAGGGGATTTTGGTCTCACGACGAAGGCCCAGGAGCAGAAGCTGGCAGTCGCAGAAATGAGAATGCTCAGATGGATGTGTGGTCTCACGAGGTTGGATAAGATTAGGAACGAGGAGATCAGAAGCAGACTGAGGGTGGCTAGCATAGAGGACAAACTCCGGAAGCAAGACTGCGTTGGTTTGGTCATGTACAGAGGCGTAGTCCGGATTCTACAGTTAGAAGGTGTGAGCGGTTGGAGTTAGAGGTGTTCAGGAGAGCTAGAGGTCGCCCGAAGAAGCGTTGGATGGACAACATAAGGCAGGATATCAGCTTGTTAGGCATTTCTGTCGAGTTGGCGCAGTGCAGAGAGCGTTGGAGGGAGAAGATCACGGTTTTAGACAACTAATTTGCTTGTTGGTGGCGCTTTGCGTGGTTTAGTTTAGTCTTAGTCTTATTTTCTTATTTTCTTTACATTTGCTTTTCTTTTTTAAATTTAGTTTTGCTTCAGTGCTAGTTGCTTTGTTGTGTTTAGGTTTTTTAGTTTAAGTGTATTGAGTGTTTACTCTTGGGTTGTTCTGGGCGCATTCCATCTAGGTCTGGAATGCCCCCATCCTGACCCCCAAGATCCTGTGTTTGCGGGTTTTCCCCGGGTAAATGTTGTTGTTGTAATTAGGGGATTTTGGTACAACTTTAATTAAGTTTTCTACGATACATTACAAATATTAATGCCCTTTTGCGTGGTGGTGATTAAATATATAGTTAATCGCTTTTGACATGTTCACGGAATTGTGTACACGGGTGTATTAGTACATAGAAGATCGTTGGACTTGAAGTACCTAGTCAAGCGTTTAAGCCTCCAAAATTAATAAACGGAGGACACCAATTCGACTCTTATTGATAATGCCCTCGACCAGAAAAAGTAAATAGAAGATCGGTGTGACCTATATTTATAATCATTTTTGCAATTTTCAGCCCGTCATAATACTTTTTGGAAAAAAAATGGTGTACTAACCAAAACATAAACTGTATGTTAAGTAAAAGGATCAACTTTTATTAAGAAACAAAGACAACAAAAAAAAAAGTGTAAATCCTGCTCATATATATGTATGCAGACTGATTTCTTCAAGTAATAGCAATGTATATATATCTAGGATCTCTGACCAGTTTGTTGAATCCATCAACATTAATTCAACCATGTAAAATTCCCCCTCGGATCTCTCATTCCACGATTTCCTCTGCACCCTCCATGATTTCTTGATGATATGCTTAATTCCAATCTCGATCATAACAATTTAACTAGGAATCATCCCATATTCGATCAAACAATTAATGTGATCGATCAATATATTAGGGATTTTTTGCAATCTCGATTATAACAATTTACCAGGGAAATCCGATCGAGGTTCGATCAAACAATTAGTGTGATCGAGTGATCACTATTTAAGAGTTTTTTTCGGTATCGTTTGATGATATGCTTCCAATCTCGATCATAACAATTCAACTAGGAAATCTTAGGTTTGATCAAAAAGTTAATGTGATCGATCGATCACTATGTTTTAGAGGTTTTTTTGGCATTGTTTGATGATATGCCATTTCCAATAGACAATCCCATATTCGACCAAAAAAAATTAACGTGATCGATAGATCACCGTATTTTAGAGAATTTTTCGATGTCATGTAGTTCCATAGTGAATCGGGGACCTAATATTTATAAGGTTACACTTGCTTAGAGTGCTCAATTCTAATGAAGAGGATTCTCGTTCACTCCTTTATATAATACTCCATCCACATATATTTTTTTTTGGTCGAAGGAGAGGCGGCACTCTCCGGACCCTCGAGTGGCGTTTTATTAAAAAATTCACAAAAAAAGGGCTAAGTAGTCAGCACGCGGGGGATAGTTCGACCCCTTACATCGTTATTAAGCAGTAAATAAATCCCCTCAGACGGGGCACTCAATACATGAAAACCTAAAGGAAACGAAAAAGCTCTAGACGCGAGGCTATCCGCAACGGAATTCGCCTCTCGATACACATGACGGTACTGGATAGACCAGTCCCTACAAAGGAAGCCTTGGCAAGACGACACCAGGCTGAAAAGTGGGTGACTCCGTCGCACGCCGGAGTTTAGAAGGTGTATTACCAATTGAGAATCCGACTCAAGACAAACATTACGAAAACCCTTGTCCCAAGCCAATTTCAACCCGTTATAAACACCCCACAACTCCGCCATTGGGACCGTACAAGCCCCAATGTTGTGGACGAATCCACCCACCCACTTACCTCTACTATCTCTGAGCACTCCTCCCGCAATAGCCATGCCGTCGCGGACCGTGCCGTCCGTATTCACCTTGATCACCTCTTCTTCCGGTCTTGCCCAGCTAACCTCCATTATTCTTGTACTGCCAGCAGCGTCCCTGTCGCCCGAAGCCCTCACCGCATGCTCAGCAACCGTTGCAGCCACCGCAACTTCCTTCGTCTTTTCCATTATGAACACAGCCTTGTCTACGACTCTAACACCTTCATTAAAGACGGTGGCATTCCTCCACTTCTAGGACCACCAAATGGCATGCACGAACAACTCGCTCCAGCCCACATCGTTGAGTTTCCATCCACCAATGACATTTCTTCTAATCCAACAAGCAAAGGAATCCTGAAAAAAATCAGCATAGTGATTAGTAATATTCAAATCCATCCAAAGACCCCTAACCTCAGGACAATCCCTAAACATGTGGATGTAGTCCTCCACAGCAGCTCCACATAACGGGCAACAACTATCCGTGGCGATGTGTCTACGAACGCGCTCCGAGTTCGAAAGAACCCCGCCCTTGAAAGCAAGCCAACAGAAAAGACGAGCCCTTTCAGTAACATTCAGTCTCCACAGCTTGTTGCAAAAAGTTACATCCGGATCCATCCTACTGAGGTCGCCTTTCACAAGCTTGTAACCCGTAGACACCGAATAATTGCCATCCGAACTCAAGCTCCAACTGATCGTATCTTCGCCCAGACCCTCCTCGCGCACCACACGGAACGCCGCCAGCTGCATCAAGACTTTTGCAGGCAACGCACCAGCAAGAATCTCCCAATCCCACCTTGTATTCTCATTCCAAAAATCAGCAACAACCGACTCACACAACTGCGGGTCAACATAGGTCTGCGCGACTTCAAGCTTCGGCACATCAAGCAACCAAGGGTCGGACCAAAAGCGGATCACCGAACCGTCCCTAAGCAGCCATCTCGAGCCTTTGTTGACGACCTCCGAAGTACCCGTAATGATACTCTTCCAAATATGTGACGCAGCTACTGAATTCCCAAGAGCTGAGTCCATATATTTTCTCTGTAACACATCACACCACAAGCTACCATCATCCATAGCAAACCTCCAAGCAAGCTTACCCACAAGCGCCACATTCAGCTCTCTCATAGTTTTTATACCCAACCCACCGTGATGCTTCGGCTTTGTAACTTCACTCCAAGCAACCTTGTGCATTCTTCTCCTTTCAGCACAGCTCCCCCAAATAAAACCCCTGTTTATGGCATCAATTTTCCTACAAACACTGGTAGGGAGTAAAATAGACGACATAGGATAAATTGGGATAGAAGTCAAGACCTATTTAACAAGAGTAACTCTCCCAGCAAGACTTAAAGCATTCCTTTTCCAGCCAGACAACTTGGAGTTAAATTTATCAATCAAATAGGAGAAAGTATCCTTATTAATCCTCTTATAAATCACAGGCAGACCAAGATAATTTCCCAAATCCTTGGTAACCTCAAAACCACTAACGTCCGCAAGCTTCTTCGCCACTGTATGATGAGTGTTCGGAGAAACGAAAATTTTTGATTTAGCAACACTCACTTTCTGACCCGAGGCTCTACAAAAGATGTCAATACACTTCATGATCACCCTTAATTGCTTAACCGAAGCCTCCGCAAAAAGGACGATATCGTCCGCAAAAAATATATGGGATAAATGAGGACCATTACGAGTTAACTTCAACGGTTTCCATTCACCCTCTTCAACAGCCTGCATGATAACGTGGCTGAGCCGCTCAACACAAATAATGAACAAATAGGGTGAAATAGGGTCACCTTGACGAACCCCCCTAGACGACACAAACTGACGTGTCATTTCACCATTCACCAAGACTTGCATTTTTGGCGATTTAACGCAGGCCATAACCCAATTAATCCAGGCCTGTGGCGCGCCCAGCTCAGCCAGCGTATTCTCGATAAAAGTCCAATTTAATCTATCATACGCCTTTTCAAGATCCAGCTTCAACGCCATCCATCCCTTCGCACCTCTCTTCCTTCGCATAGAATGAACGGCTTCTTGCACAATAACCGTGTTGTCAGTAATCACCCGGCCTGGAATGAAACTGCTTTGAGTTGGTCCTATAACCTCTGAAAGGAACGGTTGTAACCTGTTGGCCAGAACTTTTGTAATAATCTTGTAGATTACGTTACAGAGGCTAATGGGCCTGAATTGATTAATTCTTTCCGGTTTCCCAACTTTCGCAAGAAGCACAATGAGAGTATCATTAACTCCTTCCGGCAAGATACCCAGATTAAAGAAATCAAGAACAAATCTCACTACCGAGTCTCCCACCGTATCCCAACATCTCTGAAAGAATCCGGGCTGGAAGCCATCAATGCCAGGAGCCTTAAACGGGCCCATTCCCTTCAACGCTTTCCAAATCTCATCCTTCGACACCGGATCAGCCAAGCAATGCAAGTCACAATTAGGGAAGCTGTAATCGATGTTGGAAATGATACCATCAGCATTTTGGTCATCCCTGTAAAGCGTATCAAAAAACTCAACAACCAGCTGCTCAATCTCCGCTTTATCCTCAATCCACTGGCCAGCGTCATTTCTAATACCCTCAAGACGATTCTGCTTACGACGAATTATCGTAGACTTATGGAAAAAAGAAGTGTTACGGTCACCACATTTAAGCCACTACTCTCTTGATTTCTGAAACCAAAGAACTTCTTCCTGTTCAAGAACAAGCTCGAGCTCTTTCTGTAAGTTCACTTCCAGGTTTGCGAGATCGATAGCCCCATTCAACACCATCGCCCGCTGAACGCCTTCAAGACGACTCAGCAGAGTTCTCTTACGTTGGTGAAAGTTTCCGAAAACCTCCCTGTTCCACTTGACGAGCTCTTCTCTAAGCAACACAAGCGCAGTAGGCGTATCAGCATCACGGCTCCACCTATTATGTAAGTTTTCTTTGAAATTAGGGTGTGAGAGCCACGCCACCTCAAAACGGAAAGGACGTCTCGATCTGTCCAACCTGACACTAGAGCTTAAGGACAATAATAAGGGACAATGATCAGAAGAGAACCGAGGGAGATGCCTCACACCCGCTTCAGGCCATAATAAGCGCCCTTCCATATTCATAAAAACCCTGTCCAGCCTTTTGTGCACAACCGACCCTGTCGAAAGCTTACGGCTCCAGGTAAAGTCTTGTCTTGTAAAACCCAAGTCCACCAACGAAAGATGATTCACCCAGTCATTGAAAGAAGTAGAATCCGGATGCAAACCCCCTGCACCACCATCACGCTCATGATTAAACAAAATACAGTTGAAGTCCCCGCCTATGATAACAGGGCCAGAAACCGAATCAACCGACTCCTTGAGCTCGTCCCAAAAAGCCACTCTTCTAGCCACAGTAGGAGGCCCATACACCACATACAGATGACACAAAGAGCTCCCTGACCGGAAAGACGCATGAATGAAATTGTTGTTTCTATCAATGACATCGAGCTGAATTTTATCCGACTTCCAAAGGAGCCAGATACCACCGGCAAAACCCACAGCTTCCACACGCTCACACATAGAGAAATCAGAGCGCAACATTCTGTCACAAACCCGATTCGCTCTATCACCCGAAATCCGAGTCTCGAAAACAGCCAGGACATCAACCTTGAAATTTCTAGCTAAGTAACGAACTGCTCTTCTAAAACCGTCTTTCCCTGCACCAAAACAATTCCACATAAGAAAATTCATGGGAAAACAATCAATAAAGGAGATAGGAAACGACAGAAAATCAGCAATCCGAGTTCGGGCGAGCATCGTTGCTATCACCCATCGCCGTGTCAAACGACTCCTGGCTACCATCCTTTTCCATCACGAATAGCGGGTTTGTGGTGACAATCGCAGCGTTCTGTTCCGATTTCTCTTTCGGACCACTACCATCATCGCCAGGGTCATACCCTTGCTGACCACCTGCGGGAGCGACCTGCGGGTCTGGAAGGCCAGCCCCGGCCAGCATAGGGACATCCACCTGACGCCTTCGCTTCCCATTAATCAAACGAGCTGTCTCCGCCATGTCCTCCTTCTTCTCGTTAATTGCCGCTACAAGACCTAGATCATCGGAGTTTTTAGGCTGAATAACCTCATGCCGGCGACCAGATTTCTCACGCCTCCTTAGAGTTTGGGCTTTTGGGCCCAAATCAGAATTTTCCTGCCCATTCGACCCAAAAACTGGGCTGACCCGCTCTTGTTCACCTTTGGACCCCACAAAAATAACGTTATTTGATTTAACCTGCACAGAAGTGTTAGACTTAAGGATCATATCTTTATTATTTTTCTTATTGATATTCTTAGCAGCAGAATCTTTAAAGATAACCAACTCCTTCCCTTTATTCCCATTCACGTTCTCAGTCACGGGATCTTCGTTCCCGTCATTGGCGACATTCAAGGCCGCAAAACGGTTAACCACCGAGGTCGACGGACCACCACTTTCCTTCCCTTTGCCATTCTTCTTCACAGTTTCCTTCTGCAGATTATTCTTTCCATTCTCGGATTTATTTTCCCCACCATTCTTGTTAATTCCTTTGTTAGGTCGGACCTTCCTTTCCGGGATCATCCATTCGCCGTAGATTCCTTTCCCGGTCCGCGCCGCCTCGTGCGCCGTCATCGTCAGTTGATCATCCACCGGAGCAGCCCCTTGACCATTGTTAGACGACATGACACTGGTAGAACCACTAGCACCGTTTCCCACGACTGTCGAAGGAGCCACATTATTACTGGGCTTCTTAGCAACCACAACCTCCGAACTCGATTGACTAGGCCGGAAAGGGCAATGGCTTTTAAGGTGACCATATCGACCACAATCGAAGCAGATGGTCGGAAGACCTTCGTACTCCACGAGCAATGTTTCCCCATTCACGCAGATAGTACCCTTTAACGGCTTCTCAAGATCTATCTCCACACAAATCCGAGCAAAAATCCCCCTGTTAGTATACAAGGTTCTAGGGTCCACGCGAATCGGCTTACCAATGCCCCAAGCCATGTCCATAAGGATCGTCTCCTCATAGAGCGTGACTGGGAGATCGGAAATCCGAACCCACGTGGGGATAGTGAGGATCTGATCACAGGTTCGAAACTTCGGGGTCCAAGACTTCACTATCAAGCAACGTCCGAAAACCGTCCAAGGACCGAGAGTAAGGGCTTTCATATAGTCCTCCTCTCTTTCAAAGCGAACCAAGAACCATCCAAGACGAAGATCGATGATTTGCATCCTGGATTCAGTTCTCCACATCTCTCGAATTTTTCTTTCCATCACTTGGAAAGCCACCGGATGCCCTAGGAGTTTGACCACGACCGAGTTCTTCCATACCGAGGCCAAGGCCTCCATCACTTCCTCATCAATATTGTACACTGGATCTCCTAACTCTCCCTTAGGAAAACTCAGCCTTGTTTTCCCCTTGATGAATTCCGCATTGATCTTCGTTTGAGGATACGACGCACCCCCAGAGACCACATCACTCCAAGAAGAAACCTTGTCGGGCGGCCTGTCTGGTGGTAGTCTCCCATCCCCCGGATCAACCGCCATGGCAGTCGGCGGGGGGTGGCACATTGGCGGGGAGGAGGTCGGAGAGTTCACGGACATAGGAACCACTAGGACTCAAAAGAGAGCGTTTTTTTTTATTGTTAGACTATCAAAGTGTTTGGTTAATCGATGGTCTCCAGATGGCTTGGGACAAAGGTTATCGCCGTGTGATTGTTGAATCGGATTCTCGTCTTGCTATTAGTTTAATAAATTCTAGAGTCAATAAGAGTCATCCGCTAGCTAGACTGGTGCTTAAGTGCCATGGCTTTTATAGTAGGAACTGACATGTCCAGTTCCGGCATGTGTATCGTGAGGCTAATGTTGTGGCCGATCGGTTAGCGTCTTTAGCTTTTGATTTTGAATTTGGTTGCCATGTATTGCTTGCCCCACCGGAGGGAATTTCCTTTCTTGTTGCTGAAGATGTACGGGGTCGGGCTATCCCCCGTTTGATGACTACTTAACCTTTTTCTTTTCAAATTAATAAAACGCTCCCTCGAGGAGCCGGAAAGTGCCGTCTCTCCTTCCGACCAAAAAAAAAACAAACACTTCAAAACCAAAACTAACCCTAACTAGTTGTTTAAATCTAAGCTGAGGGTGCCATCTCAACGACGGGCAAAGGTTACAAAGTAAAATTTTGATTGTAAAGTTATGCATGATATATTGTGATCGAAATTTTTATTACTTTCGCTACTAACCAACTTTAAAGAGAAAAGGGTAAATCGTTATGATGGAGTATCGAACTCTAAACCTCATGATACACCTATTGGTGCTCAATCAGTGAGCTAATACGTCAAATGCTCACACACATAATGGAGTATATACTATATAGTACGGTATAAAATTTAATTTTATCCTAACTTAGTTAGATAAAAGAAAAGAAAAAAAAATCCAATACTACTTAGGCCGACATACTTTAGATATTAAGTTGACACACATTTGTGTCCATTAATTTGACAATTGCAATAATTGGGGATCTATCTAGTTGGATCGTGGCCAAGTTGGATTGGAATATGCTTGATCTAATAGTGTAGACCCCAACTTAATTTAATTCTTAACCTTCTCCATTTTCCAATTGTTTCTGTGAAGGGAAAACATTTTCCCTAAAATAATCTCCCGTTAATTAAAAAAAACACACTACTAGAAAATCTAAACCACGAAAAAAATTTAGAAAAATGAAGAAAGTGAAAATATGTTTCTTTTAGTCGAAAGAAAAGTGAAAATATGTTAAAAGCACGTGGGAGCTTAGGAATTACAGAGAAGGGCCCAAAAGAGCACGTGACTCTACCTGTAAGGTGTTACGTGGCTCTTTTTGATTGGACATAGTGAATGGGCCCACATCACATTGTCAGTGTTGATGTATTCGGTTTGTAGCAAAAGATGTTGGGCTCACGTTTATTCTGGAAAGCCAAGTGCCAAATAAGCTGGGTCCCATGTCACGAGCTTAATCTGACACGTGTCATCATATGGTTGCCCCCGCCACCTTCTTACAAGAAAAAATAAGCCACACCGACAACATGCCTTATCATCATCATCATCATTTACTAATTTAAATTATCAAACGAAAAAAGGAAAATTTTTAAGCAGCCCTACCAATAAAAAAAATATAATTATCAAATAAGATCGTGAATTTTGTAAATTATTTGGTTTGTAAGAGTATAATTTTTGAATTAGAAAATACTCCGTATGTTTTAAGTAGTATAGTATAGACCAATTAATGGCTTGGTCAGCTTATCAATATCTACTTGTTGAGGAGTATTCCGGGGCAGACTTGACTCTGAAAATTTGGACGGGCTAGATTGTAGGGTAAATATTATAATGTGGGGTAAATTTTATATTCCGTAGTTAACTAGAAAAGAGGGGAAAATTTATTAAAAAACATAAGAGGAGTAGGCGTGAAAGGATGTAAAAATAAAGTTGGAAGACAAAGCACAGTATTGAGATTTGAACAAGGAATCAACATACAACAAAATTCAACATATTGTCACTAAACTAACTTGGATATTACAATTTCATTTGTACTAATATTAATATATTACAATTTAGGATGGATTACAGCAAACCCCAACCCATCCATAAATCCGCCCCCGGGAGCAAGTAAACAATTTTCCCCTCTCATAATGTTCATCTAAAAGGATGATTTTTACCTATACTAAGGATGGCCCTGTACTAAGGATGGTCCTTTTCTCCATCCAATGATGTTCGTCCCATAATGTTTTGGTACGTTTGATGACACACCTTATCATCATCATTTATTAATTATCTATAACTATTTGATACGGCTTTATTTTACTCAATAACATATTATTCTGCACATTGGAAAGTGTAGAAGTGAGAAAATAGTCATCTAGAGAGCAAAGAGAGTTTACAATACAATATTTGAAAAAAAGTTGGTGTCACCAAATAGAGCTTATAGTTGATCTCCTACAAAAATAAAATGGTATTACATCTGATTAACTATATGATGTTTGTTTAATGTGTTTATAGACGACGTGATTGACGTGATTATCAACAATATGAGCAACACTTTTCCTGGGTGCAAGTGCTTTGAGAAGACAAAGGCAATGGTGTGTTTTGAAAGGAATGGCATTACGACTGATTAACCTAATGAAACTTTGCAAACACTTAGAGGAGGGTTTAATATGGCAGATAGGTAACGGACACACCAGTCGATTCTAGATAGACCGTTGGATACCGGATGACCCCCTTGGAAAATACGTTATAAATCCAACAACGACTAATAAAGAGTACAAATTTTCATATATGCCAATAAAACATGAAAAGAAGGTGAATTGAGAAGAATACTACCAACTAATATAGTTGGTGCAATCACATCACCCTTGTTCCATATAACGAGATTCATAACAAATTAGATTAGACTCCAAGTAAAAGTAGATGGTTTTCAACATCCTTTGCGATAACACATATAACAAAACTAGACTCGTACCATAAATTTTTAAAGTCGAGACTTATCGAGCCTCCACGTTAATTGTGACCTCACCTCATGTAATAAATTTAATTTAGAAAAATAAAATTTTAAAGTCTTTCTTATTCTTATTAATTGTCTAACATCTGTCCTTTTTTTTCTAATTTCTATCTTTTTATACCTAATAATAATATCTATCTTCTTCAACTATTTGCTTAGATATTGATTTTTGTAAATAAAAAGTAATAATTAATTTGTTAAACTTATTTGTCACTTTGAAAAATTTTTTTTATTGTATTTTTTTTATGATCATATGTGTATATGCCAATTTTTCTTTCAATTTTTGTTGTCCCATAAATTTATAATTTAAGTAGAAAATATCTAAAACTATATTTGAAAAATATTTAAAAAATATATAAACTAAATTTGTGTTCTAATATTTATTTATAAATCGTATTGATCTATAACTCTACTATTATTAAATTAATTATAATTTCATTAGATCTGTTAAGATATTCATTTTATTTCAAAAATATTATTACTAATACAAATCTATTTTTCTACAAGATCTATGTAAGTCATAATTAACTTAATTTTTGTTTTCTATCATCATATAAGAATCTTATGAATTATAAATATTTATGTTGATAAAATATTTCACTTGATAGTTCACATCATATCACATATGACTTTTTTAATGTGAACTTCGATCTATATATCTCTGATCGAATTACAACGTACAAAACTTGGAACATGCTATAGGCCAGGTCAAATAATGTCAAAATTCGACATCCCTCATTAGGGCTGTTAATTCATTTATTTTTATTCAAATTTTCAAATGGTGGGCCTTGTACGTACATTATTCTACGTGTTTGATTTATTGTGAATGCAGATTATTGTATGTTGCTAATTCATCAGCGTTGCAGGTCTGCTTTTGGGTTTCAGTAAACGATAACATAGGAGTTATCAACTTAACTGATCAGCTCAGCTTAAACAGGGACCATTTTGGCGCCATTATCTCTGACAGTTATATACACTAATCAAGTTTCATTGGGGGTCACGTGCCGGGGCACATGCGATTCATTGTATATGGAGCTACGTTAAAATGGTCGGCAGAATATTACAGAGTAACTTATATTCATAAATATTGTATATGTTAATCTATTAGACGTACTCTGTAGTATTTAAGTTTTATTTCAAAAAATATATGTATAATATGAATTGGTGTGTGATCGAGAGTATTTGATTGGTGGGTTTCCCGATTTATTTAATTCGTGAAGGTTGGATTTCGAATCTTGTTTAAAGAAAGCCTAAAATGGATTTTGATGAAATTCCGGTATTCATGCATCTCCTTGTTCCTCGATAACAGTGGTAACTGACAACCTTTCGCATATCAAATACTCCATGTACTGAGGAGCTACGTACAAATTTAAAAATATACACTAATACCAGGGAAATTCGAATCTATTTGAAATTGTAAAACGTTACTCGTCATCGATCAGTACCTTTACATTATGGGGGCCTCGATTTGAAGTTTTCATCATAATTGTTTACTAGAGCTATGAGTATACTACACTGGCGGAGCTAGTCAGGATTTATCCGGAGGGGGGGCGAACTTCAGATAATAGCTCTCGCGTAAAGAAAGTTAACCTACATATACAAACATAAAATATGCAAAGTGCATACAAAATAAAATTAAAGTTAGTCTAAAATGAAAAATACAAATCTACATTTGCTTCTATGTTATTAGATAACTATATTTACTAGTGGCTGAACTTTAAACACGATTCAAAGTACTCGTTGCCAATAGTTATACATATTTCCATTTCAATATACTACCAAGTTATCAATCTAAACAAATACCTATCCATTACAATTAATTCAATAATAACCAATCAAATTAATAACATCTAAAAACATAATAAATGACAATTACCAACTCTATTTATAAATAACAAAATTCCTTAAAGAGATCGAATAATATTATTAGATATGCAATAATATGACAATATATGTATTACCACGTGTTATATTAGGCTGATTTTTGATGCTGAAAAACACTTTAGACCATTGGGTAATATTAGTATGCTCAATTCATTTTAAACGGCCCAAAATTAATTAAAAATATTGACATATATTAGGATAAGATTTTCTTGTTATGTAAATCTTTGTGATTCTATCCTTGTATAGATTATTGCCCAAGTCATTGAGATGGCTATATGTACTTTGTAAATCGTAACTAATACTCATCAGAAAATTCCTCCAAACCCTTGTGCGCTTCTCTGAGTTCTTCATGGCATCAGAGCCACACACATGATCCTGCGTTTTTTTCTCATACCCTACCAATCTCTGAATTTTTTTTACGTTCTAAGCTACTTGAACGTCTATCATGGCTGATCCCGTAGCCCTCGCTGAAGCCATCAAGGCCCTCACCGAAGCTGCCCAGGCTGTCGCCGCCGCGAGTACCTCTACTCCTAAGCGTGGTGCCCTTGATGTTACCTCTCCATACTATCTTCACCCATCGGATCACACCGGCATGAAAATCAGCCATGTGCTTCTAAAGGGCGACAATTTTCAGGAATGGGAAAAATCCATTCGGAATGCCTTTCGTGCAAGACGCAAGCTTGCTTTCATTGATGGCACTCTTGAATGTCCTGCTACGGATACTACTGAATATGAAGATTGGTGTAGTGTTAATTCCATGATGGTTGGATGGACACTACAGTCTATTGATCCTGGGCTCCGTTCCTCGCTCCCTTACTCTGACTCTGTGAAAGCGCTGTGGGATCACATCAGACAGCGTTTTTCCATTGGTAATATTCCTCGCATCTATCAATTGAAGGCAGAGCTTAGTCGTTGTCAGCAGAACGGCGAACCTATCGCCACTTACTATGGGCGCTTACGTCTCCTTCAGGAAGAGTTGGAGACTTATGCTAAGTCTTCTAGTTGCTCATGTGGAAAGTGTACATGTGACTGGCCTTCTAAAGTTCAGTCTATTCAGGAGGAAGATGCAGTGCTCCAGTTTCTCATGGGGCTGGATGATAATTTTTATGGAACCCTTCGGTCCAACATTCTAACTCAAGATCCGCTTCCAAATTTGAGTCGTGTTTACTCTCTGGTTGTTCAAGAAGAAGTTCATCGTTCGATGGCTACCGAACGAGCAGCTAAAACTGATGCAGTTGCTCTCGCTGCGAGGGGTCGCTCCACACCACCTTCTCGTCCCTCGTCACGCCCCTCTCAACAGCGCAGCGACTCAAAATCAGGCTCCACTGACACCCGTTTTTGCACTCATTGCTATCGTTCAGGTCATGAATTATCTACTTGCTTTAAAGTGCATGGTTATCCAGATTGGTGGGAGGAAGCTCGCAAGAAACGAGATGATTTAGGTTCTGCCGATTCCAAGAAAAAGCAGCCTGATTTGTCTTCGGTTTCAACTAGTCGTGCTTCTTCAAATATTGGTGTTGTCAATGCTGTCTCTGCTTCGCCATCTCCTCCACCGAACCCTCCACGGTTCACTCAGCAGGATCGTGATTCTCTTGTTCCAACTCTTTCCGATGCTGATTGGAAGACCATGATACAGATGCTCGAAAAATTCAAAGGCTCCTCTGAAGATACTTTAGTCGGTAAGCTGTCGGTTGAATGGATACTGGATAGTGGTGCTTCGTATCATATGACCGGCACAAAGGCTCTCCTTACTGATTTACATACTATTCCTGACTCGGTTATTATTTTGCCTGATGACTCTCGTTCGACGGCTTCCCAAGCTGGGACCGTTCACTTATCTGATTCTTTGCAGCTTACGAATGTTCTTTACGTTCCTCAACTGCATTGCAATTTAATATCCTTTGCTACTCTACTGTCTGATTCAGATCTTCTTGCTACTATCACTGATAAGTTGTGTGTGCTTCAGGACCGCATTTCGAGGACGGTGATTGGGGTCGGTGAAGCTAGGGGCGGGGTCTACTGGCTGCGATCTGCTCGGTGCTCGCCTGCTATTGGATATGCTGCAGCTTCTGTCACATCTGAACTTCTGCATAAACGGCTTGGCCATCCTGCATCTCAGCCTCTATCTCATTTATCTTCTCTTGTTTCAGATAAACTCAGTCATGATGAACCTTGTTCTATTTGCTTGCAATCCAAACAAACTCGTGATGTTTTTCCTTAGAGCAATAATAAAGCGAGTGATTTATTTGAACTTATACATGCTGATGTCTGGGGCCCTTACAGTGTTCCTTCTACACATGGTGCTCGTTATTTTCTCACTTTGGTGGATGATTATTCTCGTTGTGTTTGGATATCTCTCTTGTCTAGTAAATCTGATGTGGGCAGATTAGTGCAAAATTTCTGTGCATATGCTCAGACTCAATTTCAGAAACAGGTGAAACGCTTCAGGGCAGACAATGGCACTGAATTTCTACCCTTGAAGTCGTTTTTTTCCTCCAATGGTATTATTTTTGAGACTTCTTGCGTAGCAACTCCACAACAGAATGGACGGGTTGAGCGAAAACACCGTCATTTGCTAAATGTTGCTCGGGCTTTGCGTTTTCAAGCATCTTTGCCCATTAATTTTTGGGGAGAATGTGCTCTTACTGCAGCTTATTTGATCAACCGAACTCCCTCTAAGGTTCTTGGTTTCAAAACGCCATATGAAATGCTCTTTGGCAAAGCACCATCTTACGATCACCTTCGCATTTTCGGCTGTCTTTGTTTTGCTTCCAAAATGCCTGGGGACAAGGACAAGTTTGCTTCTCGTAGCCGTCGTTGCGTCTTTCTTGGTTATCCTTTTGGAAAGAAAGCATGGCGTCTCTACGATTTGGATTCTCGCACTTTCTTTGAGTCTCGTGATGTGGTGTTTAATGAACATTAGTTTCCTTATGCTGCATCTGCCTCAGTAACAGTTGAAGAGGACTCTCCTCCAGTCTTGTCTCCTGCAGCCTATGATACTGATATATCGGTAGACAGGGGGAGTTTACCTCCACCAGTTCAGCCACCAGATGTCCAGCCTCCACCCGATCAACCAGCCAACGAGCCGATTTTGCCTGCTGATGCGCACTTGCGTCGCAGCACACGTCAGCGCCAACCCTCTTCTCGGTTGCGTGACTTCGTGTGCAATACTACTCGCAGCCCCGCACCCCCCCTAGCACCCTCTGCACCTTCCCCGTCACCATCCTCAGGTACCGCTTACCCCTTGGTCAATTATGTTAATTGTGACAATTTTTCTAAGCCATACACACAGTTTATTGGATCTGTTTCAGCTACTACAGAACCTCGCTCTTTCAAGGATGCTATGGCTTCCTCAGAATGGCGTAATGCCATGACTGCTGAGTTGCAGGCATTGGAGAAAAATGAAACGTGGTCTCTTGAGCAGTTGCCTCCCGGAAAGAAGCCAATTGGTTGCAAATGGGTATTTCGGGTTAAATATAAATCTGATGGCTCTATTGAGCGTTATAAAGCTCGTCTTGTTGTTCTTGGTAATCGACAGGTTGAGGGCGTTGATTTTAATGAAACTTTTGCTCCCGTTGCAAAAATGACTTCGGTCCGCACATTTCTGTCGGTTGCCGCCATTCGTGGATGGTCTTTGCATCAGATGGACGTTCACAATGCCTTCTTGCATGGTGATCTTGATGAGGAAGTTTACATGCTCCCTCCTCCGGGCTATTCCTCTACTTCCGGCAAGGTCTGCAGGCTGCGTAAATCACTTTACGGCTTGCGTCAGGCTCCCAAAAACTGGTTTGCAAAGCTCGCTTCCGCACTTCTTAGCTTTGGCTTCAAGCAATCTTATGCCGATTATTCACTTTTCTCACTTATTAATCACAACACTACTCTCCATGTTTTAGTGTATGTTGATGACTTAATTATTGCCGGCAATATGGTTGATGAGATTAATCGCTTGAAGCGTTACTTGAGCTCGTCCTTTCATATGAAGGACCTCGGTTCTTTGCGATATTTTCTTGGTCTGGAAGTGGCTCATGGGAAGGACGGACTCTATGTTTCTCAGCGCAAATACGCCTTGGAGATCCTCGCTGAGGCCGGATTACTTGGTGCTAAACCAGCCGCCTTCCCTTTACCACAGAATCATGATCTTGCTACTGCCTCGGGTCCGGATTTCAACCATCCTGATCGCTACCGTCGGCTGATAGGCCGTTTGATCTACTTAACGATCACTCGACCCGAGCTCAGTTATTCGGTGCATATCTTGTCTCAGTTTATGCAAGCCCCAAAGGTTGATCATTGGCAAGCCGCTCTTCGGGTTCTTCACTACATTAAAGGGCATCCCGGTCAAGGCCTGTTGCTTGCTCGAAACAGCTCCTTGCATCTTACAGCTTATTGTGATTCCGATTGGGCCGCGTGTCCTATCACTCGGCGTTCTCTTACTGGTTACTTTGTTACTTTGGGCTCTTCTCCTATTTCTTGGAAGACTAAGAAGCAGCCGACAGTATCCCGTTCATCCGCTGAAGCTGAGTACCGATCCATGGCATATGCAGCCTGTGAGCTCTTGTGGCTCAAAGCTTTCCTACGTGATCTTGGTTATCTACACTCAACTCCGATGCGTCTTGTTTGCGATAGCCAAGCTGCCTTACACATCTCTGCCAATCCAGTCTTCCATGAACGTACAAAACACATTGAGATTGATTGCCATTTCGTACGGGATTTAATTCAATGTGGCTGTCTTGCAACATCTTATGTTCGTTCAAACGAGCAATTGGCGGACATATTTACCAAAGCCTTGGGGAAGCAACAATTTTTGTATCTCCTTTCCAAGTTGGGCATTCGGGATCTCCATGCTCCAACTTGAGGGGGAGTATTGACATATATTAGGATAAGATTTTCTTGTTATGTAAATCTTTGTGATTCTATCCTTGTATAGATTATTGCCCAAGTCATTGAGATGGCTATATGTACTTTGTAAATCGTAACTAATACTCATCAGAAGATTCCTCCAAACCCTTGTGCGCTTCTCTGAGTTCTTCAAAAAAGTTCATTTATTAGATTAGGTTAGACTTCTCTTTCTCCTCAAATTTCTATAGATCATTAGTCTAAATAGTCGATGCCAACAACCTCAAGTTTCAGCCCACCCTGCCCCCTTTTTTTCATTCACCCCTACCCTCGCTCATGTCATGGGGGCGGACGGACCTCATATAAAAACTTATTGTACGGCCACCGGTGGGGTCAACTGCCCCCACCCGACCCCCCTCCCTCCGCCAGTGGTATAGTATCATCTTTTTTTGGAAGTACTGTTTCACTACTTCGTTCGTCCCCAAAAGTTTATCTTATAATATGTATGTTCATGTAGTTAACTAGATAAATGCGGCTGAAAGTGATCCAAAGTAAGTAATCGTTACTTCCTCGTGTCAAATTCCCTAGAAAGTGTGCCGTTTATGACTTGAATGGTAAACAATTCAAACTTTACAATATCCTTATGTCAATGTATATCATAAACAATTCAAACTCTACAATATCCTTATGTCAATGTATATATTTTACTTCCTTTATCCCAATATATAAGTCCCATTTTAACATGAGGACAGTTTTTAAGACAATAAAAAAGCAAGCAAAGTTCATTGGGAATGATGAACAGGAAGTTATGGAGTCTATCAGAAGAATGTAAACTCAACACTTTGATTCCCATGTTGGCAATCTGCATACAAAAGTGATCCACAATTGTTACATTCAACCAATCACAACCCTTCATTTGAGTGCCTAAATTACCACTTTCAAGTGGTCAATTTTAACTCTAACCTTCCACATCTCCACTTACACATTCTTACAAATTACAACACTACACAAAATTACAGCTTTACCCCAACAAATAGAGCTTTCATCATCCATTAACCAAACTACAAAAGCATAGAAGCAAAAGGAATAAAAGCATCATTGCCAATCCACATATATGTCTCCCACGATTGACTTGAATGAGCCTCCTCCTTTCCACATCGACCTTAATGAGCCAACTCGTGAGGACACTAGAGCAGATCGGTTCCTCTTTCATCTTTATGAAAAACCAGAAACATGAACAAGGACATGACATGGGCATCAATGCATCAGGAAACATAGGAAGCAGTAAATACAGAGGCAACCACTCATCATCAAGCTATGAGGATCCGGCTCAACACAAATGCCAGAATGCATATTATACTATGGCTTGTACATAGGACTACAAATGGCGAACTTCAACATGAGGTAGTTAATGAGGTTGCACAGGCATTCGATGTATCAAGACGAACCATAGGCAGACTATGGAGCATAGTAAAAAAGCTAAACATAATCAAAACTACAATGTCTCAACCATGTATCACAGGTCAGGCAAAAAGAGAGTTGACATGTCGGTTGATGTCGTTATAACTCTACGTATGGGACAAAGATCATACATAAGAGACTTAACAACCAACATATCAACCAGCACACAAGTCTCAAAAAACATAATTCACAAAATCATTAAGGGAGGAGGCATCAAGGCACACACCAACCCACTGGATTCAGGTTTGAAACCAGCACACAAATTGACCAGATTACAATAGATATTAAACATGTTATCAGGGAACACACGTCAAGCCAACACACATTTCAACGTAAGATAGGTAAATTATATATATTGTCAAATCGATCGTTATATATAGATAGATAGGTAAGTGGAATATATATAGGTGAAGTAGTAGATAGAAAGTTGGCGTATGATGTACGTGGGATTGAGAAAAGAATAGGATGCGTTTGGTATATAATTCCATAATCTCACTCTACTTCTCTACCTTTTATACAATAGGTGGGAGGCTAGTTGTCATTTTGTTTGATGCCCCCAAAACGAATATAAAGGGGTATAACTTGTTTAGGAAATTCAATCAAATAAATATTAAGCGATAAATTAATTTAGCTACTTAATTACTTAAATAACAAAAAATAGTCATTTAGTTATCAAATTAAAAGAATTATATTATGTATGACAACTAATTTATGCAAAAATAGCTATTTAATTTATAGAAACAGACTAGCTAGAGAGGAATACATTAAATGTGAATAAAAAGATAAAATAATTTTATGGGGAATTAAACCTTCGTGGGATAAAAATAAAATTGGACAATAAACCATCTAGACTAGTTGACGACTTTCATATCATGTTAATACAAATTAATTTAAACTTTATATTAATATTTAACTTAAAATTACATAACATACAAATAAACCTTACCGGAGGGATGGGCCCAAGCAGGACACCCCCTGTGTCCGCCTATGCATGTATATGGCCGTAGACTCATACATTAAACTTATGTGTAATATATATATCAAGCGTATTATTGATTGTTTGATACACTTATCTATAATGCCCGATTAAAAGTGCATTGTAATTAAAGAATCAAAAATATATTCAAATTATTATGAGTGTACTTGTGACGCTTTACGATACATATATTTTTGATATTTTACAATGTATCGTAATATAACTTCATTCATAAATGCATTTTCGATATTTTATATTGTAATTTTGATGTTGTACGATGCATTTTTACTTGGTACATATTAACACGGAAAAATTATTTCGCACAAGATTCAAACTCTTAGTGACAACGTGTTTTTTTGGTCGGATATTATATGATATATATAATATATAGTTGGTTGGTGCTTTCTTTCTTTACAGTAACGATCTATCTACTACGCAAACGGTAGACGCACCTGCTGCTCCTACTCACTCTTTATCGTCTTTCTTTATTCCAGTTTAACGTAACCCCTTTTCCTCTACGTACCTAATTCCATCTGCATGCATTCATGCACGTATACGCTTCACACGTACGTACATATATAGTTTGATTCGTTACCTTTATGTGATTTTTACACTACGTACCTAGCTTCCCTCACTACCCTACCGTTTTAACTTAATATATTATGCATGTATTCATTTCGTTTTCTAGGTCAAATCATATGTATTATGTACGTAACTTGCTATCACGTACACTTTGACTTGGATATTAGTTATCCAATTAGTTTGGGGAGCTGCCATCTGCCTATACTAGAAGGTAGCCCTCCCTATACCCTATGGTTTCTTTAATTGATAATACAAATTGCCTCATTTCATTAATCTGGATAGTTCGACCAAAAAAAATAAAATAATCTGGATAGTTTTGGGCCAAGAGGCCCGGCCCATTGTTGTTTATGTAGGTACCCACTGTTTTGAGTCCACTCGGCCCAACTCACAAATTTTTTTTTGGAATAGTTACGGTAGAATATATTAAGCAGAGAAGGAATTTACAATCAAAAGTGAGTCAATTAAGACTCAAAGTTTTCCCAAAAATCAGCTGGGCGCAACCAGCAGTAGAAATCAAAAATGAAGACTCAAAGTTTTCCCAAAAACCAGCTGGGCACAGCCAGCAAGAGGAGTCAAAAAAAGAGCAGCAAGTTAGAAGAAGAAACAAGAAGATTAATGGCTGAGGAAGCATCCCCAACTCACAAAATTCGTTTGCTATGGTGTCTATACAACAAGTAACAACACCCTCGGCCCTAATACTAAAATAATAACTCCCCAAAGTTTGGAATGTTAATATAGTTTCAAACATTCGGTAATCACTTTGACCAAAAAAAAACATTCGGTAATCACCTTTGCTCCCAAAATTATGGTAGTATGTCAGTGATTTACCACCTTCACAGCCTTAGATTAAGGGTTTTTGACTTGCATGATACCGGCAACGTAACAGCTAGAAGAACTGGTTAAAAGCTACGCCGTAAAAGCGTAAGCATGGGTTTCTTTTTCGGAAGGTCACCGAACTTCTAGTGCGTCGAAGATCGCGTTCAGAATGCCTTCCATCGGTACCATCGATCGCGTACTCCCTCCGTCCCTAAAATGTTCACTCCATCCGGACGTTCCAAAATAAACAACTACTTAATCATTAATTAACAACGGATTCCTTACAACTATTAATGAGTGTGGATCAGGTGCGCGCATCATATAAACAATGTATGATGTATGATATGAGTATATCACAACTGTTAATAAGAAACAATGAACAATTGGGTACTTATAGTTTTGAGGGATTGTGTTGATATTTCTTTTCTCTTATAAGGTGAATTAAGAAATCGACACAAATTGATTTGCTAGGTTCGGGTTTTCTCCGGTTCAAGATAGATAGAAGTTATCCTTTGAAAAATTTAATACCATCTGAAACTGAAATTTGATTTAAGGTGAATCAAGAATTGAATGAATCAACAAAACGAATCCAAAAATCAAAAATTCAAAACATATTAATTTTGTTTGGTTCGGTCATTTCAGCTCAAATTTTCGGTTTGAACTGAGTTGGGTTTAGCCCTACTTTCAAGTGGAGTAAGCAACTTACCATGAAACTTGAAACATGTAACATGAAACCAAATGAAAAGTATGACCTAGCCATATATCATCGGTAACGCTTCTATATATAACTGAAAAACAGCAACTGGGCTGCTATATATTATTCAATATTCACCAAACTTACAAACTTCATCTTTTTTTTGGTCAGAACGGTACAACTTCATCTGATATACCAAACACACCATCATTCAAAAAGATATATTAACTACTTTCAAGTAGGGTTGAGGATTGGCTCAAAACCGAACCCAAACCAAAAACGAAAAACTCAAAACCCCGAAAGCGATTTTAAGGTAAACCCAAGAACCGAACTGAACCGAGCGAAAAAATTTAACCCGAATTGAAAAAACCGAATCCAAAAACCAACCCATCAGTATCCAGTTCGGTTTGGATTGGTTTGGTTTGCTTCGGTCAGTTCGGTTCAAAATTTCGGTTTGAACCAAGTTTTGCTCAGAGCCCTACTCTAAGTGACATATATGATATATCTTTTTTTTTTTTACAAAGGTGAATTTAATCAAATATCCTCCGGGATGGTGTGGAGAGCTGGTGTCCAACCCTTTTTATTGCCATCACTCTTAGAACAACCTCTTGGTGATCTCTTAGAAGGGCTCCTTCTTCTCATACTCCTCAGCAACTCCTCCATGGAAGTGTAGTTACTAATATTGCCGTTGTGAAACTCCAAGATTTGCTTCAACTCTTGTTGGGTCAACACCACTTTTATCCTCACCCTCTTCTCGCCCTCTTTCGGTTCGAATTCGACCCGTTTCTCGATCCCTCTATCCTCTAGCTCCTCATCGACCTTGTTCGGTTTCGCCCTTTTGCTCTCGACGCGCCTGACGACGATCTCCGAGCACTCTTGATCTTGTTGTGATGTGGTGCAAATGCAATTCCCCATGGCTTAAGGAGCTATGTTTGTGAAAAGGAGAAGAAAAAGAAGAGAAATGGAGGAGGGAAGAGACAACAAAATGACTTGAATCATATATAGAAAGGTTTGAGAGAATTATGGAGGTGTAAGCACATGGGTTAGCCGGGTATTACGCCGAGTAGGTGGAGGGTACCACGATTAATTATACATTTTAATCATTTACAAAATAATGAGGCGGGTCGTTAATTAAATAAAAAGGCACAATTAGTTAGGGTCATTGATTCACACTCTTATTAATATATATGTATGTAATTAATTATATTATGCAACATGGTCCTAAGATACCTTAGATACGTGTTTTTTCCTTGGAATTATTAAGAAAAATTAGGTGATTTTTTGGGTTTGATAGATAGAAGTTGGTTATATGTGTTGTGATGATTTAGGACAAGAGGAAAGATACTTTTCGATCTGATCCACCAGAGAAAAAAAAAAAGGGAGCTTGATCTAGTCGGCACATTTCAATTATGGCCAAGGCCCAAGGACAAAGCATGCATACATCATTATATTGATGCATAGTAACTATGCCATTTAATTAATAAGCAAGATCAACAAGCAGATCCACGAGATTTTAGTCCTTTTGATTACTGAAATTGGGTAAACAACTATAGTATATACTACAACAACTTATTAGTTTTATGTACGTTTGCAAGTATCTTTTGGCCGATGAAAACACAAAATCGTCAATCCGTTAATACCCGCAATAATAATGGTGCCTAACTTGAAAAAAAAAGAAGAAGAAGGTTTTTAACTATAAGAACACAAGCTAGCAAGGAGCCATGTGGCAGGGTACGTAAGAGTTAAATAGTATAATAAATTAAGCAGCAGTTGGGGTGGTCAACCTAGCTATCATGTGGAACGTTATGAGTTTTTTTTATGGCATGGCATGTGTTAGAACATGGCTCCATATATATATATAGAAGTTGATTAAGTAATTTTGTGAGCAACAGAAAGTGTTCGTAACCAAAATATTACACTTTAAGGAATCCTGGCCTCATGCATGGAATCACGTAAAAGTTACGTTGTGACGAGACGACGACCTGGCCTTTTTATTACATTATTTACACCATGCATATGCAAAGCATCTCTCCACATGACATTATGTCACTCCGATCCGTATTCATGGCCTATGGAACTTAACATGCATTCTACACACCCTATCTATTTTTGTATAATAAATATAGTCTATCAGGTCTCATTGTACTGCGATAAATCCTTATTAATAACAAAAGATATCGACGACGACAACACTAAAATCATCAATAATCCTTTCCTTTCTGAACATCGATTAATAGTAAAACATTGCATTCTTTTCAAAGTAACCGGAAAAGATACAAATGATTCCCTCCTGACTATGTGCAAATATACATGTTTTACCTGCTACATATATAAGCTAACAAGACTGAGGGTAAATATACCTACAATACAAGCATTTCCACGACAATGCAAGTGTGAAGGCTCCTCAAAATTTCAGCATCAGCACTTCAATCAGGCTCTTGTTTCAACCGAGGAAATTCGGTGTCACTGCAAGTGTTTTTACTGATGCTAGATAGATTGCTTACCAAATTTCATGCACCAAAGGAACAACATAGTAACCCCCAACACAAAGGAGCCAGCATACTATTTTACATGTATTCCTTTCCTTTCTGGTCACTGGCCACGGCCGAAAACTTAGGTCAACTAGAGGCTAGAATCTGAGCCAAGGAATATGAGAATCAAATTAGACACTAAACCATGCAGAACGCGTTATCGTAGCTGTTATTGTACCCAAAAGATTAAAGAAATAAAGGTCAACACGGTATGCAATCCAGTTTATTTGTAGCTGTCCTGTCATCTAGAGCAAGACAGCTGCTTACTTGGTTGTGCTATTGTATCCTGATTTCAGTTTATGATTACAGATTATAAGTTACTGCTGAGAGCTATCATGGCCAAGCTACTAATTTGAAACTCACAATGGGATAAAGCCACATGCTCATGAAAGCCTTAAAACTTGAAACCACCACCACTTCAATAGATTGAGTGAAAGCATAAAGGGCTGTAAGATATAATAGACTTCAATTTCAAATTACCGTGCTAGGTGGTACCTTATGTTGAAGTTGCGTTCCCATTTGCTGCCAGGTACAGTCAGCCCCAATCATGGGAGAAATAAACTTAGCAAATCTATACTTTGCCACAAGGGGTTTTGTTGAATATCCGATGGTAACTCTCCTTTGCCACTCCTGGAAAGCATCTATTAGCTTGCTATGCTTGAGTACTGAAGCATGATTTTCCTAAACAATCAATGCATCAAATTCAGAGCACCAAACATCCTGTACAAAGTTCAACTTCCAATAAGATTTGTTTTTTTATAAGCTGAACCTTACATCCTTCTCACCACAAAGGCTTGAAAATAAAATAAGGTTAGAAAGGGCTAATAACAAATACACTTCACTTTAGCATAATCATTTTTGTTTTCCAGGATTTTTCATTGGTTTCATTCTGCAGGTGCTAAGAATTTTGGAGGATTTAACTCTGAACCTTTTACAGTTTTGATCAAATCTTGTCTTAGCTACTCAGAAAATGGTGTAATCAAACTGATGATATAAATTTGCTTAGTTTTAAAGGTGAATGACCAGCCAAGATGTTACAAATCATCAAGCCTAAGACAAAAATAGAATGAAATACAGAGGAACTTAGCAACTCAGCTGCTAGCTTGAAAGACCGACCTGGAACAGGCCACCTTGTACAAGAGCAAAGAAGAAACCAGATATGAGCATTTGCAACTGGGTTGGGGCCACTACCCATTCCACTCACCAACAAAAATGCAGCTCCAGACCCAAAAGCAGCTGCCATACTGAAAATTCATGCACATAAATCTCACAATATTGCACAGCATGTCAATTGAATGGATGTACAAAGGTAAGATCAAAACCAACTAGAGAACTGATCTATTTGACTGGCTTTAGCAAAGATTCAATCAAATTATATTACACATCTAAATTTCTGTTCAGTAATGTTTACTACCCCAACTTCAGGATTATCTTTAAAGTAATATGACAAACTCCTGCAATTTATAAAATATATCTTTTCCAACTAGGACAGTAAAGGTACAAGGCCTTAAACTAACTAACAACTAGTAGGTTGTCCACTGTCGCATTATAATAAGGGTCTTACACTTGAATGAAACCCTTCTTTTACCAAGTCCAGCGATTAAATGACACAAAAAAGCATATATTTTCTGGAGTTGTGAGGATGATTAAGGAGGACAGAAACTAATAAAAAGTACGGAGGAGGGTAGGGAAAATAGAGAAAATATTACCTAGTTTGCACATCCTTCTTGCGTCTAATTCTTTTCATAACACAAGATATGCCGCCATTAACGCCAGTCATCACAGCGGAATTGTCTTTCATTCCAAGGCATAACTTGTATCCATGCGCTTCCTATTCGCAACAGCAAAGTTGCGTGCTTGAACCAAAGGGCCACCAACAAGGGCCTGCATCAGCAATCTCAAAAAGGATTAGCAAAAACAAACAACAACATAACATCATTTCCAACTTCTATGATCTAACAAATGACATTTGACATACTTGATACTTAATCCCATTATGATTTATTTGTCGCTAATTATATAACATAAAAGGGCCAAGCCACTGAAATGTTGAGATGGAACATCAAAATGAAATACCTTCTCTTGTTATTTGTTAACTTAACACAAATTCCAGTACAACAAACAACAATTTTACATCATTTCCAACTTCTATGATCAGGTAGCACGTGTTTTATGAAATACCATTTATGAAGCCCTAGCTTTTTTAGGAGTGCCCTTGAGAAGGTGACGAAGCATCATAGCACGTGTTTTACCATCAGGTACAAGACCAATTTCCCTCATTTTCGTATAAAGCCGTTTAGCTGCCTCAATGTTTCCTCTAAGGCACATTCCTTGGATGATAGCATTGTATAATGACACATTGGATGTCAGCTGTTAGACACAGAAATGCATAAGAGCAAGAAGTCAGACCGATAAAAAAATTATACTTATGTTACACGATCGACAAGATGAAGACTCGTCAAACATAACATCAAGAAGATTTGATTACAGCCAAAATGAATTCCAGGTTCCAATAAAAAAAAAAAAAAAAAACCTAAGATGAGAAATAAATAGTTCAGTAGGGAAGCTTACATCTAGAATTGTCTCCACTTCATACCACAAAGATCCCCAAATGCAACTCCTTGCAAGTGACAAATAGGTAAAAGTGTCTGGTGGGCACTTCTGATGAACCATGTGCTCAAAAATTTGCAATGCAATTTCTGGTTTCTTAGCCCCCTCACAAGTGCCAATAACAAGGTTGTATGATGCAGTAGTCACAGTCAATCCAGAGCGTTCCATTATCCACAAAAGTTGAAGGCCTTTTTCCCATAACCTGAGCCTCTGACAGCACATCAAAGCAGTATTATATAACTCTGTGTTTAATTGAAGCCTTTGTTCTGTTCTTATCCTGTGATAAAGCTGAAGAGCAGCAGCATATTGATTGGCCTTGTACAAAGCACCCAGAAGGGCATTCCATGTGTGTGCATCAGGAATGTGGCCAAAGAGGTTCATTTGATTGTAAACTCTAAAAGCTGCGTCTACCCTTCCACACTTACCAAGTAAGTTTATTAGTGCATTGCATGCTATCAAATTAGGCTTCAGGTTGTTTACCAACATATTTTCATATACACTGATTGCCATGTCACACCTTCCCTCCTTCGCACAAGCACCAACAACGGCATGCATAGAGTCAACACCTGGTGTTATTCCTTTTTGCAGCATCTCACTATAAGCAGCAATGGAGAGCTCATACTGGCCACAGCGAACAAAAGTGCATACTAATATATTGTAAGTAACAGAGGTGCCAATGTGTCCATTTTCCTTCATGATACACCATACTCTCTCAATTTGAAACCAATCATTTTCCTTGGCACAGATAGAGATTATAGTATTGTAAACAACGGCATCAAAATCCTTTTCATGGTCCCGCTTGCTTACTATATCCATGAACATTTTCATTGCTTCATCACTGCTTCGAGCCTTTGCAACCGCTTTAAATACCAAGCTAAAAGAGTGTCCTGAAATAATCCTCTCATTCTTCATGTACTCAAAAACACCTAATGCATCATCAAGCATGCCATTCCTTAAAAGGCAAGACAAAAGTGAGTTGCATGCATGTAAACTAGGTTGTAGTCTAAAGATTCCC
Organism: Polygonum maritimum; assembly: GCA_963924305.1. Classification (NCBI taxonomy): domain Eukaryota; kingdom Viridiplantae; phylum Streptophyta; class Magnoliopsida; order Caryophyllales; family Polygonaceae; genus Polygonum; species Polygonum maritimum. Next base: position 12,923,315 of record OZ002737.1, on the reverse strand, counting down.
ATAGACCTAAACAACTCCAACGCACTTCTCAACTTATTGGACCGACTTAGCTCCAAAATCTGCTTTGAGTAGACTTCTTTATCTCGTTCCTCCAAATAGCGCAACGTATTCTCACTACCTTTACTGGTCATGGATGTACAACAACCAATATTTCCAACTTCAGCATCATGATGGGTAACTGAATCTGCTCTAGAAGAGGGTTCCTCTTTTTCATGATCACTTACTGCCTCTACAGAATGCAATTCTTCAATACCACATATAGCGCCAAATCTAACAAAGAGATTCAAACCTGCCAAACGAGACTTTCTAGGAAATCCAGTATAGAAATTTATCCAAGATAAATTAATCTGATTCAATTCAAAACTAATAGTCCTCCTTTTCCATGAAACCATGCTATTATAAGAATGTGTTTTTAACACTTGGATCTCAGGGCCCTGGCTACTGCTTATGGGGCTGTAAGAGCAATGCTGGCAAGTGAAACCCTGCTCACACAAAAGTCACTTGAGCAAATCAAACCCCTTGAAATACATCAAACACCCACTAAAGATAAAAGATAGCAGAAGACCTAAGCTCGGCAAAGAGAAAACACAGTTTAATTCCAACTCGAAAACAGTTTAATTCCAACTCGAAAACAGGACCACAAAAATTGTGATGATAACCATTTCTAAACTGGAATTGATACTACAGACTTCCAAATTCCAAATTAAAATTGTAATTGGAAATCCATAACACCCATCAGCAACTCAATACAGGCAAAAGCTCAAAGAATCGTGAGCTTAGCGTAACACACTTGCTTCAGAGAGGTATTAGAAACGTACCCTGCCAATTGAAGCTTCACAGGGAGCAACGAGCGACTTCAATCTCAAAAGACGGACCTTTGAGCCCCGGCGACTCCTGTGGTCGGCAGCATGTTTAATGGTGTCCCCAAATTCGAACGATTGAGGAGAAATTAGAGAGCTAGGGTTAGCTGAATAGCTCAGAGGAAGAAGCAGGCACGACAAAGAAGTTTCTATGCGACCATCAACAGGAGGACGGAAGCAGTGGACAGTCGACGCCATTGCCATTACAGAGCGAGAAGAAGGAGCATATCAAAGTTATCAATGGCGATTTTGCTCTGGGAAACGGAGTTTTGGATAATTTTTGTGGCGAGTTTTTCTTTTTTTTTGGTTTTAAAAAAGGGAAATTCCTTTTGGTACCCTCAAGGTTTGGACATTTCCTTTTGATGTCCCAAAATTATTTTTGTTCCTTTTGGTACCCTTTAATTTTGTAAATTGTTCTTTCCGTAGCCTAATTCCCCTAATCCTTAACTTCCGTCCAGTTTATTTAACGTGCTACAACATGCTTTAATTAGGTGATTTACAAATCTCAATCTCAAAGGTCAAAGCTTCCAGATTAAACAAATCGTGGGTTAGCCTGGTTAGAAGAACAAATCAATTGAGGTTCCAAATCACCGTCAATATTAGATTCTAGATTTCGCTTAGATGTTGGCTAATCTTGCCTCCCCAATTTCCATGGTCGCCTTTCGATTCAGATCTCTGACTCTCGGTGGTTGTCGATACTCTCGGCTTCCAAGCTAGTCGGAATCTCCGATTCCACAACCAGCCTCGGCGACGGGGGAGCGTAGACTGGCGGAGCAGCAAAAAGGGGATGCGGGTCTGCCTGGCGGCCGTTGTCAGCCGAGAGCAGGAGACGGAGGGAGCAAGGTTGCGCGGAGGGAGAGGGTGAGAGAGAGGGATACGACGTTTGAGGGAGCGGAGGGGCCAGATTTGAGGGAGGAAGAAGGGAAAGACATGACAGTATGACACCATCGAAGAAGGAGGTGGAATTGGAAGAAGATACGTGGTTTAACGGAAAATACACAAAAAGGAGGTGGAATTGGAAAATACACAAGAAGGAGGTGGAATACTTACACAAAACAGAGGGGTATTATTAGGAATATGTTTATTTCTTGGGCACTAAAAGGAATTTCCCTTTAAAAAAATCCGAACAATTGTTTCCTTATCGGCGTGCGCATTTTTACAGAGCTTACAATTTTATTTTTCTCTCTTGATAAAACAAAGTTGAAAGGCGTGACAAATCCAACAATTGTACTATGTAATGACTATCCAAATCCATTATCCACTTCAAACCAATAGTAGGTCCGATTCGGTTTGATGATCATGGTATCGCCGAGATGGCAATGGGTCGGGTTTTGGGTGCATGATCCATTTTCAAACCAGACTCGTTTGATAATCTTCCCCACCCGAACCCGACCCGACCCGACCCTTTAACATAGATTATCCACACCCGATCCACCCTATATTATCGGGTGGGTCGGGTGATATAGTTACAATAAAATCTTGATTGGTTAAGTACTAAACCCTAAACCTTATATAATAAAAAACTTTAGTTGAACCTATTATATACTTATTTTGAGAGTTTAGACTTTGGATCATATTATTCATATACATAAACATTTTTATAATATTCTATACATTATTTTAATTAAATTTTTGCTCAAATAAGTGAACTTGTAGATATTGTATATTTCTCACCAAATATACATAGTAAATTTACTATAGTTATCCATACATCTTACTGGTGTTAAGCTAAGCTAGTTGAAGATAATAAAACATACTACTCTAGTACTCCGTATTAATTTGTTTAGTCATTGAAATAATTGATTAATCGATCATTGTCCATAAGCAACTAAAAGATCCATCAACAATATAAGATAAAGTAAGATACTACAGTAAGATATTTGCAAGTTACTTATTATAAGCTTTTAATATATATAGGACAAAGTCACAATTTTATCATGTATTTCGATTATGGTCGTTATCATATAAGACTTTATAATATTAAAATAAATTGAAGTTATACCTTTCACACTTCTTATATGAGATACAGTTTCTTCATTATTTTTCATCTAATTTATAATTATACTTCATACAAATTATGAAACTAAATATATATGGATCATAGATATTATTTTCACATATTTTAATCTTAAAAAGTAGATATATCCTACTATATCTTTAAAGTAAATCTCATTTCAGCCTCCTTATTCCGCCACGTATAATCCAATTATGCCAATTATTTTTATTTGTTACAAACCTAAAAAATCTCTCCATCAATTAAAACTACCACTCCCACCCAGAAAAAAACCGCTTAACTTCTACCCACCACTTCCACCTCTCCATTAGATAAAACTAGTTATGACCCCGGGCCTTGCCCGGGAGCGTTTCAAAAAAAATTCAAAAGATATTAATTTATAAAGGATATCTATTACAAATTAAATACATAATTTATTTGAATCCGGTAAGTATTGTGAAAGTTCTAACACTTTGAATCGGTTAATTGGTTAGTTTTAGTGACATAAATGATGTAATTCTAGATAATTGGTTTGTTCAATGATGGAAGTTTGAAAGGAACAAGTGTTAAAGAAAGACATTCAGGTCATGCATTTACATGAACTATAATATATATATATATACATACATACAAAGACTAATTAAATCTTTCATTTTATTACAATGTATATTGTTGTTGCATAAATATTTTGGTAAATAGAACGAGAGTGTTGTAATATATATTGTTGCTGCAATATTTTGATAAATAGAACGGGAGTGTTGTAGCAAGACATTGAGGTCATGCATCTACAAGAATTACAAAACCAACCCCATTAAAACATGACAGACCACTACACAATTGCATGCATATATATAGATCGAGTGTGAGAGATAGCATCAACGTGTTAACCTAGTATAAGAATCGGTTATTATAAATATGGTATATGGTTTAGAAAAAACTAATTGACAAAACTGCCGTGTTCAACACCAAGCCGTGTTCAAATCAATTCCTTTATTATTCTTTTCCTCCTTTCTTTTCACTCTTTTCTTTCTTCTTCTTCTTCTTCTTCTTCTTCTTCTTCTTCTTCTTCTTCTTCTTCTTACTTGCCAAGTTCAGAGCAGTTCAAAGAGTGAAAGAAAAGAGTGAAAAACTAGAAGAGTTCCATGATGACTCGGCATCAACTTTCATTATCAATGAGAATGATCTTTCCCTCAAAAAACTGGAAGAGTTCCATGCTGAATTACAAAGACTTCATAAACCAGCTGTTACAATCTTCCACCATATCCACCACTAGGATTTAATTCAGCTGTTTTTTTTGGTGAAATAGTCATCCTCTTCCTCCTCAAATAGTCATCTTCTTCTTCCTCAAACACTCCCAAACACTCAACACTCCCACACAATCCAAACCCAAACCATACCTTCCATGACTTCCAATCACACAACAATTTACATTGAGAATTTCGACGAGCACAAGAGCTTCCGGTGGAAGGCGGAGGAGGTCGGCTTCTGGCCGGGCAACAAAGGGCCCGGCCAGTATGTCTTCGACCTCGTTTCTATCTTTCTCCTGACTGTGGCCACCGAGTTCCTCACTCGTCGAGAGCCGCCTCCACCGGCGAAAGGAGGAATGTGGTTGCGCCCCCGACAATTGGCACTCCACTGCGCCAGGGCGGGGCTCATGGACCTGCTCCTATTATACACCTCCTTCAATGGAGGTGTATTCATCGCCGTCTAACTCGGACATCTCGTCGGAGGGGCTCTCTTCCGCCGAGCACCGGCGACGGTAATGCCGCGGAGGACGGAAACGTCTAGAAGTCGGTCGCCGCCAACCCGTCCGCCGCTCGTCTGGTTAGTTTTATTTGAATCCGATACTTGCCCGGGGGCGTTTCAAATAAAATTCAAAAGATATCTATTACAAATTAAATACATAATTTATTTGAATCCGATAAGTATTGTGAAAGTTTTAACACTTTGAATCGGTTAATTGGTTAGTTTTAGTGACATGAATGATGTAATTCTAGATAATTGATTTGTTCAATGATGGAAGTTTGAAAGGAGCAGGTGTTATAGCAAGACATTCAGGTCATGCATTTAAATGAACTATATATATAATATATATATATATATATACAAAGACTAATTAAATCTTTCATTTTATTACAATGTATATTATTGTTGCAACAATATTTTGATAAATGGAACGGGAGTGCTGTAATATACTCCCTCTGTCCCTAAATGAATGTCCTAAAGCAGTAGTTGCACGAGATTTAAGGAAGTAGAAAAGTGAATTTATTGTGTCAGATTGTACACAGTACAAAAATTGAAAATTATAAATATCTGCTTTTACAAAAGGCAGGATCCAGCTGGAGATTTTTTAACCAATGGGAAGTGAGTACACAAAAGTAACAACCAATAGAATTACAGCATTTATTTCACACGGATCACCACTTTCGTTAGGAGATTTCATCTCCTTAAAAGACCCATAAGCCCTTCTTACACTTCATTTACAGATACAAGAACACTCAAATTCTAAACACAGAAAAACAGAGTATTTTCAGAAGGTTCATTTACAAGCATCACTGCCTCCCTGCTATGGTCTCAGTTATTGACTTAAATGCCTACCCACCTCTGGAAGATGAAGAAATGGATGTTGCTGCAGAGAATCTGAACACAATCAACCTCAACGAAGTACAAGGGAGCATAAATGGTGATACACTTCATCATCAATGCAGCCATCATCCAAGTCATCACCAAACAAAAGTAGAGAATGTGCAGGATACGTTTCAGCAACCAGAAGCAAGCAACAATGGTGCAGGGACACATCATCAACCATTCACAAGGAGGCTCAGCATGGATAGAAAGGTGCAGATATTGATGCAACTCTTACAACTGTCAACTGGGGGGCATCTACCAGCACATTCATACAAATCTGTTGCTGCCAAATTCAATATGTCAGAGAAGACAATAGCAAGATTATGGAGATCATCACAAGCACAGGAGCATGCTATGGGAGTACCCAATTTGGGTACATAATATCACAAATGTGGTAGGAAGAGAGCTCAAATTGAAAATGCACAAATCAGAGCAATTAGCATGGGAGACAAGACATGCATAAGGGATTTGGCTACCAGTTTGGAGGTTTCAAAGAGCACGGTACACAGAATGGTAAAGAGGAAAGCTATTAGGCCACACACTAATGCACTACATCCTGGGCTTAAAGAATCAAACATGAAAACAAGACTACAATGGATTATCAATCTACTAGAGGGAGCTACACTAGAAAGTAAGATAAAATATTATTCCATGTTTGATTTTGTTCATATCGATGAGAAGTGGTTTCAGTTAAGCAAAAAAACGCAAAGAGTGTATCTAGCACAACATGAAAAGGGACAATACAGGGCTGCAAGTTCTAGTAAGTTTATACCCAAAGTTATGTTCACAGCAGCAGTTGCAAGGCCTAGGTTCAATTCAGATGGGACATGCACATTTGATGGAAAAATTGGAATTTATCCATTCACATACCAAGAAGCAGCCAAAAGGAAGTCAAAAAACAGAGATAAGGGTACTATGGTGACCAAATTAGTTGAATCAGTCAATAAACAAGTCACAAGAAGAATGTTAATAGACCAGATTGTCCCAGCTATAAAGGAAAGATGGCCACAACATGAAAGTCACAAAGTGATTTTTATACAACAAGACAATGCAAAGGCACACATCACTCAAGAGGATCAAGAGTGGCAACAAGTTTACAATCAAGATGATTTCACATTCATTTTGATCCAACAGCCACCTAACAGTCCAGATTTGAATATATTAGACCTAGGTTTTTTCAGAAGTATCCAGTCATTGATGCATAAGAAGATGCCCAAAGACATAGAGCACATGCTAGAAGCTGTACATGAAGCATTTCATGAACTACATGCAACAACACTAGGTAATGTATGACACTCATTACAGTATTGTATGAATGAAATACTCAAGAGGAAAGGGAGCAACGATTATGAATTACCACACGTGATCAAGAAAAGACTAGCAGCACAAGGTAATCTCCCTATTCAAGCATCAGCGCCACAATGGGCAGTTATGCAAGCATGGAATATACTACAAGGTGTGCCTCAACAAACAGAAACAGAACAAAGAGCTGAAAATGCAGATCAGCAAAGTCAGGAGAATGATGATGTATTTGCGGATGAAGAGCTTGAACTAGATGAAATGGCAAACTTTACCGAAAATGTAGAAGGGGCTGGAATGTGGGCAAGATGAATTTTGGTGTAAATTATGTAATTTTATGTGTATTACAAACTTTTTGGAATGCAAAATTATTTTGCAGCAATTGGTTAATGACATTATGCCCATTATTATGAAATGCAGTGATAGAAATAGCACTTAAACTATGATTGAAAAAAAAATAGTCTCAGGGTCCCCTTTCCATCATCAACACCAATCCAGCCCCAAGACTTAACAATCAGTGGCCTCCAAAGCCACAATTTGTGGCGGTGGCCCCAAGAATTAACAATCAGTGTCCTCCAAAGCCACAATTTGTGGTGGTGGCCAAAGACATGCCAGGGGAAAGGGTTCAAAGTGATTGGCATCTCAACTAATAAAGGTATCATCATTGACTAAAAAAAATAAAAAAATTATCTCAAAGCTCCCTTTGCATCATCAACACAAACAACCAACATCATTGGACTTGCATTGACCTCCAAAGCCATATGTAAATGGCGGTGGCCGAAAGCATGAGATGTTTTGGTTTGTTATCTCAGCACAAGGTTTTCATCATTGAAAAAAAAATTAAACCAAAACATGAACAAAGAAACAAGACTCAAGAGGACACATGACAACACTCAGATAGCAACACACATTAGCAGGATCAATTTACTTTATCTCCTAACATCATTAAAAAAAAAAAAAGTCAGGTTTGTCTACAAGTAATCATGCTTAGTTCTCACAAAACTCATTACATGCAATCAGATTCAAGAACAAATGAAATCAGTCATGTTCATCAAACAACATACAACAATCTGTCAACCATTCATTGATACAAACTTCAGTCGATAGTCATGCAGTAAACAACACCAATTCAAGACTCAATTATGCACTCAAATAAAATCAATATGATTTAAGAACACTGAATCATGCACTCATAAAAAAAATCAACCATTCCAGAATTCAACAATTCAAAGACCTCAACACTTCAAGAATTCATGAACAAAGCAAGATGAGAATCATGTAGTGAAGAACTTGAATTCAACAATTAGTCATGCAAAAATTAAATCATCAGGATCTAAGTATCGTCATAAAAAATTCATCAGGATTTATGACTATAAAAACAATACTCAGAGTTTAAAGTCATCAGGATGTAAGAACACAAAAAAAACTCAACAATTTAGAGACAATCATGATTTAAGATCAAACAAATAACACGCAGGATTGTATATCATCAGGATTTAAGGACAATCATGAAAAAATCAAGCATACAAAAATCAATCCAGATACATCAACATTTCAAGCATGCATGTATAACAATGGATTCAGTAATCTCAACAATTGAAGGATTTAAATACACAAAAACAAAAAATCAGTCATGCACTCAAACAACACCAACCGGTTCCATTCAAAAACAAGGGAGCGATTAATGCCATATACAGAGGGACCAGTTCAAGCCATAGACAAAGAGAGCAAATAAAGCCATCAAGGTTCATTCATGCATGCAACATTCAAACGAATCAGATCCATAATCGTAGAGAGCATATAAAGCCAGGGGAGTTAGCTAATTGCCCTGCGTTGAAACAGACCCCGTACTCTCAAGATGCAAGACTTCAGTTGGAGTGGCTGGGGTCGCCACCGGCTGCTCAACACAATCATCATTTCCGGGCTTGTAGATGCCCTCAACCGACGGCTCAGAACCTTCACCGGCAGAGTAGGAGTGTTTTCCGGTGCATCCAAGGCCCCACTCACACCGAGGGTAGTCGGAGCATTGGTATGTCGCCGTGTCTTCAGACGTCGGATCTGGAGCACTGAAACCATCGATTATCTATTCTCGACTCATCTCAGTGGAGAAGGTGCAGAGATGGATGCCTAACGTTCGGTTGTTGAGAAAGAACTCGCTTAAGGGGATGTTTCGAGCTTGAACACAAGACAAGGCAAGAGCACCGGCCTCAATATGGTGAGAGATCGAGTGAGATCGAGAGGAGATCGAGGGGTATGGAGCAAAGAAAGACAGAGGCGGCCGTTTTTGGAGCTAGGGTTTGGTGAGCCAAAAAGAGAGTTTTTTGAGATTTAGAGAAATGCAAATGGAGGCTTGGGAGCAGCAACACTAGGGTTACGTATTTAAATCCCTGAAGTGTGGGTCTCAAATCTAACGTGGACCAAGCTTTCAATTTGTAAATGGGTTTGATCCAATCCAATATGCAACTGCACAAATAAAAAGTGGGGTCTTGTGGGTTGGAAAAAAAAATGGATCAATTTGATAAAGGAAGTTGGTTTTTTTACCGATCCATTTGGCCACTAAGGTGGAAATTGGACAAAAATGGTGGGGCTATAATGGTGTTTTTTATAATGGTGGGAATGGTAGGTGGAAAGTGGAAGAGAGAGAATGTAATTAGGAGAGATGGACAGGATGGGTAAATTGGGTTGTTGAATGGGGGTATTATTGGAAATAAATTGTAGATATAAAGGGAAAGAAAGGGGAAAGGGACAAACTTTTTGGGACGACGAAAACGGAAAGGGGACGAACATAAAGGGACGGAGGGAGTTTATTATTGCTGCAACAATATTTTGATAAATGGAACGGGAGTGTTGTAGCAAGACATTCAGAGCCTAATTATTATTTTAAGTTTAAGAACCTCCATTGTGGGTGGCCTAAAAGTTAGAGGAAACTTCCGGTGAAACCAGTATGTTTGGTTTAAGCCAATTTGGGGAAGGCTGAAGCCAATTTGGGTTTAATGGGTGAAAAGTAAGTTCGATACTCATCCTATCATTCAGAGAAGAAGACTAATTTCACCCTTTTCTTTCTTCTTCTTCTTCTTCTTCTTCTTCTTCTTCTTCTTCTTCTTCTTCTTCTTCTTCTTCTTCCTCTTCTTACTTCCAATTTCAAACAACCATGACTCGGCTTGCATTATCTTCCTCCTCAAATAGCCATCTGCTTCTTCCTGAAACCCAAACGCTCTACACTCCCACACATTCCAAACCCAAACCCAAACCCAAACTTAAACCCAAACCCAAACCCTTCCATGGCTTTCAATCAAACTACCATTGTCATTCAGAAATTCGTAGAGAGTAGGACCTTCCGGTGGAAGAGGGAGGATGTCGGATTCTGGCCCAGCCAGTATGCCATGAACCTTCTTTGTATTTTTATACTGACGGTGGCCACCGAACTTCTGAGTCATTGGGAGCCGCCTCTGCCGGCGGGAGGAGGAGTGTGGCTGCGCCTCCAACGACTGGCGCTCCGCTGCGCCAGGTCGGGGCTCACCGACCTCGTCCTCCTATACACCTCCTTCAATGGAGGTGTATTCTTAGCAGTCCAACTTGGACATATGGTCGGAGGGGAGCTCGTCCGCCGAGCACCGGCGTGTTGTAATATATATTATTGCTCCAAAAATATTTTGATAAATGGAACGGGAGTGTTGTAGCAAGACATTCAGGTCATGCATCTACAAGAATTACAAAACCAACCCCATTAAAATATGACAGGCCACTACACAATTGCATGCATATATATAGATCGAGTGTGAGAGATAGCATCAACGTGTTAACCTAGTATAAGAATCGGTTATTATAAATAGGGTATATGGTTTGGAAAAAACTAATTGACAAAATTGCCCTTACCTGCTTCAGGTTTAGAAGTATACTAGCAAATAACCCGTACCTTTGTACGGGGGCGTTTTTTGTTTTTTATTATCTTGTATAAGAATTTACTATCATAATCACAAATTTTATCATATGTTTGATGTTTTTTAAAAGGCGTGTATTTTTTAGCTTTTAAAATAACATAATTCTCTTATATCATCAAATATTTATATAAAAACATTTTATATATTACTTTTTTATACATACATAAACACACACACATATCGAGGAGCAATACAATAAGATGAGATGCATTGTTAAATTTTAGAAAAAATTGATAAACACCTTTTGAAATTTAAGTTAAATCGCATAAACTAACTTACATAAATAAACCAATCATTTAAAATAAACATTAAGATTAATATAATATTATACTTTAAAAAATAGAGAATATTTTATAAGATTAAAAAACAAATTATCTTATATATATGTTATTATGTTGTAAAAAATTAATTAAATAAGAAGTATATAAATATCAAATTAAAAAATAAAAAAATTATTATCTTAATAAGAAATTAATCTATCTTTTATTTAAAACATAATCAGCATGTGATGTTACTGATATAATTACCCTAAATATATCATCTAGTCTTTTATTAATATTATTTTTGGATTTTAATATGATACAATAGAAGAAAAAAAATTTAATACATTATTTTAATAAAAAAAGATGTGTCATAGGTATAGTGGTAGAATTTGCTACCAATGATGATTTTTAAAAATGTTTAGAACAAAATATGAAAATAATACTTATTATTAATAAATTATTTAAGTAAATGGGCAAAATTGATTTTTTAAAATGAAAAATATAGGATAAATCAATTTATTAAGTAAAAAGGTAACCATATAATGATAAGATTGAGATTTACATATTAGGATAGAGTTACTTAAGCAATTCAAAATTTAAGATTAAACTAATATTTTAATTAATTATGTAATAAATTTATACTTTAACTAAAACGATTGATAAGATAATAACTTTTATAATAAGGGGGTGATGTGGCGCAATAATGTGGCAAATTTTGCTCTGGTTTAATATATAGATAATAGATAGATAGATAATTTTTAATAAATTCAGCTTTAGTATATAGTAATATAGTAATAAATTTAATTAAAATTATAATTATGGGTAGATAAATTTGTAAATATGTTAGATTATATCTTTACAATATATATAAAATTTGTTAGCCATCACCTTATCATATGAGCATACGTACGTAAGGTTTTAAAACATATATAAGATTTGTAAGACATTACCTTATCTTTGATGGGTAAGTAGTGGATATTAACATCCTTTCTTATATCTTTATAATATATCTGTATATAATTAGTGGAATAAATTTATATGGTATAAAAAAGATATAAAAAAATTTGGAATTTAATAGAGGATAAAATTTTATTTATATGATACACTATTTTAATAAAATGGGTGATGTGGCGCAATATGGTGACGGAATTTACTTTCGCTTTAGTATATAGTAATAGATAGATATTGATAAAACTGCTTAACTTCTACCCAAAAAAAAAGGTTAACTTCTACTCTAAAAAAAACGCTTAACTTCTCACCATAAAAAGTGTTCTATCAATTTTTTCAAAAAAAATTAAATTAAATCTCTCCACTAATCGAACTTCTTAATACCAAAAAAAAAAGAGGTTTTATTATATTTTTTTTCTCTCGCCCATCCTCATCTACTTATCTTTCTTCATTTTAACTTCATAATTTTTTTTTCTTCCACAATCTTTAAAATTCAATTTCTCTTCTTTTCACTTTTAAAGTATAAGCTTATAGTATCAATCAAAATTATTTAGTCTTATCTCGTGCTTAGCACGGGACGACGTAAACTAGTTTTATTGTTAAAACATAATTAATTTAATGAGTAAAAGATACCAAGGAAATGTACATATAAAAATTTAAATCGGATTATCGGGTCGGGTTATGAATTGGGTTGACGGGTCAGGTTATGGGTGGGTGGACCTTCACCCGTACCCGACCCGACTCATCACCCGCATCACCCAAAACCCGACTTTGACCCGTCTTTTTTTCAGGTTTTCACCCGTTTTTTCGGGTCGGGTGAAGCGGATACCTACCGGGTGTGGGTGAAATCGCCAATCTAGATCCAAGTTTCATGTAGTCTGTCTTCTGGTTGGGAAATTTGATTTTTTTTTTCAGCTCTTTATTCTAAGCCAAGATACCAATTTTAACAAAACACAAGCTTATAGAATTACACGGTTCAAAAAGTAGAGAATAGTACACAAAATTTAGAGAGTGAAGACAAAGCTCTCACTCCAGCTAGAAAGATCTCACACACATCATTACAGCGTTGAAACATTGTGTTCATAAGAGTTCCATTTCTGACAAACTTGCCTAAAAAATATTCTAAAGCATACATATTACTCTTCCATAGCATGATTTTCCTCGGCCTTCTGTTGTTTGGCGATCTTGATCTTCGGTAGGGTAAGCGAAGGCTCCATTTGGGTGACACCGGGAGCTTTGACAAGAGATATTCCTTGTTCCAACTCTCTTCTTTCTTCTGCCATAACCTTTGCCTTCTTGCCCTTCATCCTGGTGGTACAAATACATTTTCGGGGTGAGCAATTTAATCCAAATCATAGATGGTAATGGAGTAACATTTTGAGGTAGAAAGAATACAGACCTCTTCTCAATGTGTTTGTCCTGTCTGTCAGCTCTTACTTTAACAATCTTACGAATGGCCTTCAAAGTCTCCTGGACGAGGTTCCTATCGTATCTCTCAGGTCTATTCCTCTTCCTTTCAAATTCAAAGGTCGAATCCTACTCACAAAAATCGAGAATGCATTACAAATTATGACATGAAAGACTGCTGTAGAATGAGAGCACTGATACAATGGCATATAATTAAACACACCTGTGTCATATCCTTCCCATGCAACCGTCTATAAGCCTTGGTCCATTTCACCTTGCGAGGATTCCTCTTCATTTTGAAGTTCTTGTGGCATTTTGATCTACAAAATCTGAATACCTGCAAAGGTAAATTTTCATCATTTCAGTAAGTTCTCAAGCTTATTGCAGACTTAAGCAGTTAAGCACACTATTTTGGGAGGTCATGTTTTAGCAAATTCTTGTTGTCTCCCACATGATAAGTGTGTACAATGACATGAAAAAAAGACGACAAAGGCAGCAAACTAGCGTATTGTGCATTTCCAATAGCCAAAGAGGGGTGAGCACGAACTAAACAAAAACCGATGAAAGGAAATAGCATTACTTACCTTTGCATCGTTACGAACAAATTGGATTCCATGCCCAGGGTATATAGTAGAGGAACAAAACCAGCACTTCTCCAATCTCATTGTTACAGATTAGATACAGCCACCACAATCTGCAAGCAAATTAGAATGTGGGATAGTATTAAAAAAACGATACTCATGAATAGAAATTAATCCAACCAATAAAAAATTGTCTTCATAAAGCCATAACAAGATAAGATAAAACATCCCAACAGACATTTAATTTTAACAAAAGCTAGCTGTTTCTGGAATAAGAAATCAGTCATAAGCAATGTAGGGATAGATTTTAGATCATATTTCAAAGCTTAACCTCTGATTCATCATTCTACAGTAAATCAATCAAGGAAAAACTATAAAATAACTCATCATTACACAGTAATGTAATCATCTTTATTAGGGAAATCACAACCACTGTCACAGACACGAAAACAGGAAACAAGAAATGTCAATTTTATAATTTTATAGGAAACAGGACAACATGAACATATATTAAGTAAAAGCGTAGAACAATATAAATCACAAGATGAAGCAGGGATGAAATTACATTTCAGGCATTAAGCTGGTTATATCAAAATACCAATCCCGGTAATGATAAACAAGCAATGAAGGCAAAACAATACACACATAACCACTTAGCTGATTATCACCAACAAAACCACAAAAACTCAAGTAGTAAGGATGCCGTGATTGATTAAAGGCGAACCAGCAGTGTGAAAAAGGAATCTCTCAATCAAGTTGCACATCAAATGACACAGAACAGGGATGCCTCCTACTTTCCTTTGATGTAGATGCTGAAAGTCCACTAATGGGAGTAGTAGGAGGTCTAAATATACGTGTTTAGGGATTGATTGAGACCAACACTCACTCTATTGCCCCTTAAACCTATTCATTTAAGCAATTTGAGCAACATTCACCCTACTAATAAAACCCTAATGCCCCCTTTCCCACAGATTCCCAATAAATGACTCATTATCTCTAAATGTGCCTTGTTGCTCCTAACTAAAAAATTTACACCTTTATTTGCAATTACAAGCAGAGGATTTATTTCAAATTGCGACGATACACTACGACTAGAAGAACTTATGTATCTGTTGAATGCAAATTGCAGAAGTAAAAAACATCGAATTGTCAGCAAAACAATGGCCAAGAATGACTAGCAGCGCACAGAATGAAACAGAGGGGTCGACTTGGCACGAAGCATTCGCAAATCATAGAGACATCAGAAAGCACAATTCAATCGAGAACGAGAAGTACCTTTGAAGATTTTGACGAGGCTGAGAAGAAGAAATGCCGGTGAAGAAGAAGAACTCTTTCTCCTTGGCAAACCCCCGAGCCCTGATTTTTCCTCTGGCTCCTAGGGTTTAGTCTTTCAGAACATGTGATATTTGCAAATCAATTGAATAAACTTGGGCCTGTTTGAACACAGGCCCGTTAACGGCCCATGTATGTGCCCTTCATAACAAATATGGTTTTTTGGAATTTACACCATTCATTATTACTTGGCTTACAAGCGTGATTAGTGTGATTACGATACTTTTATTTTGTACAAAAATGTACAATGAACATGTCACGTTTAGAGTAGATGTTACATGATGTAAACACTTCAAAACGTTGGCTTAAAAAACAAGCTTATGAAATAGACTTGTGTGGATGTAAACAGAGGAAAGCCCTCCTTTTGAACTTATCATATAAGCTAAGTATGTTAATTAAGAGGGTTGAATGTGATTTAACAGGTACAATTTGGTATGCCAATAAGACACAACTATAGGTCGACGTCAATGGAAGAAATGACCCACAGTATCTGAATGGGATGACAACAAACAAGGGTCAATTCAAATTGTATGGAGTGGATATCAAACTATCAAAGTCCCGTATATATGAACGAGTGTCACATATAGATGATTTATAGTAATGTCAAAGTTAGGCTTATTTGATATTTCATCCATCAAAATGTAGGGTGGGTCATGCAACGTAATTTACTTGTTGCTTTACAAGATTCCTTTCTGGCTTACTAAAGCCCATCAATGTGTACTTACGAAATAAGTAGATATTTAGTTCATAAATTTCAAAATTTTTATAAAAGCAATTTCTATGAAAATTCAAAATTCTCGTTCAATTCAATTTGACCCAAAAATTAGAGATAGTTGATTTATTGGGTAACATAGTCAAATCAACTTAATCAGTTATCTTGGATCAAATCATACACATTCAACTTTAATATGAATCCAATTATCATAGGATGACATAATGATAAGAAGAAGTATGATGGGTATTGAGGATGTATGAATTTGATCTATGTCTTCGTCTCATCACAAACTATCAAGTCGTATTATTTTTCTTATCATGGAATCAAACCGGTCAATACAAACTAGTTTATCGGTTTATAGTCCTTGTTGATTGGACCGAGACCGAAGTTTACCTTAAAAAAAACTTTAATAGGGAGCTGTCATCAGTGATTTCTTGATACCCAGTGGAATACTAAAACAACTTTTTTCAAAGAATGACGGAAAGGGAAAGAACTTAAACTCTCACACACACAAACAAGAACTGATCTCACGCAGTTTTTTACCACATGGTCCACATGGTTAATTTTTTCACCCCTGCCTCCATAAGCCGACAATTCTTTTTGACAGAGATATTCTTTCCCAATCTCACAAGACTATCAAAGGTTCTAAAGTGGCTGTTCTAGTGGTAGTCCTCAGAGCTTGACCATCACAAATCACCACCCATTATTTGCATAAAACAATCTCCTCCTTTTTGCGCCTATTACCCTATATCTACATCTACATATGCCAATATCCCATAGCTTACCTTTCTCTTCTACTACCTCTCTGTTTCTTCCATGTTTATGGGTTAGTTCGCTCTTATCTCAACTTTAATCCTCTTCTGTATCTGCTTATTATTGCTGTTCTTAATGTTTCACCCTATTTGTTAGCTGTTGTGCTATAACATGACAGTTGAAACTCCCAGGAAAGTTGTACACGCCAAGCACAGTAAGAAGAGCAATCCTATACAAGATTGCCCCTCAAGAATCTCGGTGTTCTGACCTAGTTCCGAAAAACAATTTCATTCAAAAGGAAATCATGGTTAGTTCCCTGATTGTAGGGAATTCTGTTTCAATTTACCTGTTTTATTGATGATATCTGTGAACAGGTGTTGGCTGGAAGAACCAAACACTCCTAATTGACAACTTAATTCAACCCAACATGAGAAGTCCATTGCTTTTGGCTTTGATCATAGCAATTGAAAGCTTGGGAGTTCTGGGTAAGCCTCAAAATGGCAGCTTTCCTTCATCTCCAAGGCCCAAAGTTGTCAACATTGGAGCCCTTTTCACCTTCAATTCAGTCATTGGAAGGGCGGTCAAACCTGCTATCCAGGCTGCAATTCATGATGTCAACTCCAATTCCACTGTTCTTCCTGGGATCAGACTGAACTTGATTCTCCATGATACAAGTTGTAGTGGCTTTGTGGGCACCATGGAGGGTATTCCTTCCAAACCCCTTTCATCAATTTCCCATATTTTAATGCACATAGTAGTACTATAATGCATGATATTTTGAGTGGATTAAACACTTTGGATGATATGGGTCTTTTTGTTTTTATCTTTTTTGGTTAATTATCAATAGTTGAATGTGTGTTTGTGCTGAGAGATTAAACCTAAGTACCTAACCATTAGCTTATCCGATTCGTTTTCAGTGAATTGAATGCAGTACTTCTTTCAAAACCATCACGTGATTATCATTTTTTCTATATCTGCCAACCGTCCACACTTTGCCTAGTAGCTTAGAAGCTTCTTCTTGTATGTTACTCCTGTTTAGCTTTTGAAAAGTAAAAACCAAAGTACAACTAGATACTGTAAATTTATTGAATAGAACTCATAGCATTTACCTCAACTTTTGGAGCCTACATCTTAATTTAATTCTCTGGGGGGTATTATACTAATCATACTTTAGTAGCGGACCAGAATTCAGCAATCAGTCAAAGTAAAATGATTTTACAGTCTTTATGTTGGCTTTCTTTATCTTGTAGCACTTCAACTGATGGAGAAAGATGTAGCTGTTGTAATTGGACCACAGTCCTCAGGAATTGCCCATGCCATTGCAGAAGTCGTCAGTGAGCTACATGTTCCGTTACTGTCCTTAGCGACTGACCCGACTCTCTCTTCCAAGCAAAACCCGTACTTTCTTAGAACAGTTCAGAACGACTATTTCCAGATGTATGCAGTCGCTGATCTAGTCCAACACTTCAACTGGCGAGACGTGATCGCGATCTTTGTTGATGATGAATATGGAAGAAACGGAATCTCTGCGTTAGGTGACGCCCTAATGAACAAACACGCCAAGATCTCTTACAAGGCCGCCTTACCAACCAATGCTTCCAAAAATGACATCAGTAGCTTGTTGGTTCAGGTCAATTTGATGGAGTCGCGGGTTTTTGTTGTTCATGTGAATCCTGATTCGGGTCTTTCGGTATTCTCTGCAGCCAAGTCACTTGGTATGATGGAGAAAGGCTATGTTTGGATTGCCACAGATTGGCTTCCTACTCTCTTAGATGGCTTGGGATCCCCAGGGCCTGATATCACTGATCCATTACAAGGAGTCGTCGCCTTTCGTCATCACACTCCAGATTCTTACACCAAAAAGAATTTAATTTCAAAATGGAAGCAGCAATCAAGCATAAATTCTTATGCATATTACGCTTATGACTCGGTTCGTTTAGCAGCCTATGCTCTCGACACGTTTTTAAGCCAAGGTGGTAATCTTTCCTTCACAAATGACCCTAAGCTGAATAGCAACAACAGCAGCAAACTGAACTTAGCCGCCATGCGGTTTTTCCAAGGAGGCGACCAGTTACTTCAGATCCTACTAGGAGCAAACTACACCGGCATAACGGGACCAATTCAGTTTGATACAGGAAAGGACTTAGTCCTTCCATCTTTTGATGTGCTTAACATTGTTGGCACTGGGGAGCGCAAGGTCGGTTATTGGTCAAACTACTCTGGCCTTTCAATTGAAACACCAGAGGCCTTATATATGAAGCCTGCAAACAAGACTGTTGGGAACCAGGAACTTTATGGTATGATATGGCCCGGAGAATCCACGAAAGATCCTAGAGGATGGGTTTTCCCTAACAATGGACGGCCACTGAGAATCGCGGTGCCTTTTCGGGTCACTTACAAAGAGTTTGTTTCTAAAGACGACGAGCCGCCTGGTGCTAAGGGATATTGTATTGATGTGTTCGAAGCTGCTGTGAATTTGCTCCCTTATGCTGTTCCGCACACATATGTGTCATATGGCGATGGTAAGAGGAACCCGGAGTACAATAATCTAGTCTATGATGTATCTCAAGATGTAAGTATCACTAGTAAGATATAACATATGCTTTCAATTTGCATATTTGATAGCTATACACTTATATATATACTTAGTCTTACTTCGATTGTTTGTTAGAAATATGATGCAGCTGTTGGGGACATCACAATTGTGACAAACAGAACAAGGATAGTGGATTTTACTCAGCCATTTATGGAGTCCGGATTAGTCATAGTAGCACCTGTGAAGAAGAGCAAAACAAGTCCTTGGGCATTCCTCAAGCCTTTTACAGCGGAAATGTGGTTTGTTACAGCTGCGGCTTTCGTGTTTGTTGGAGCCGTTGTTTGGATTCTCGAGCACCGAATTAACCCTGAGTTTCGTGGTCCGCCAAGTCAGCAAATCATGACAATTTTGTGGCAAGTAACTACTACGTTATGAGTTTACAAAAGCTTTCGTATTATTACTAAGGGGATTTCAAATTCAGTGAACTGATCACCTTGCCATAAGTGTTAGTATTATTATTGTTATATGATCAACTGTTTTTGTAGTTTTGGATTTTCATAGGCACCCTGATCCTTACTATATTGGTATATCTTATGGCAAATGACATGTCTTTCATCTAATTTTGCAGGTTCAGTTTCTCAACAATGTTTTTCGCACACAGTAAGAACAATATCCACCATTTTCTTAACTCTTTGGTCATGAGTTTACATACATATCAAGTTTCATAACATGTCTCTCAACTTCTATTCACAGGAGAGAATACCGTTAGTACCCTTGGGAGAATGGTGCTAATCATATGGCTCTTTGTGGTACTCATCATAAACTCAAGCTACACGGCAAGCCTGACCTCGATCCTCACGGTCCAACAACTTTCATCAAAGATTGAAGGAATCGACAGTCTAATATCCAGCAGCGACCCAATCGGGATTCAGGATGGCTCATTCGCGCGTAACTACCTTGTTTACGAGCTCAACATAGCCGAGTCAAGGATCGTGAGCCTGAGGAACCAAGATGAGTATCTCGACGCCCTTGAACGTGGGCCCAAGAACGGAGGCGTAGCTGCCATCGTGGACGAGCTTCCTTATGTCGAGCTCTTCCTGTCCAACACCGATTGTGGCTACAAGATTGTTGGCCAGGAGTTCACAAAGAGCGGCTGGGGATTCGTAAGTCCTCACCATCCTTCTTTATCATTATAAAGAACACGGTGTTGAATTTGTTATCATCAAAACCGGAAGAACTATAATTAACAAAATTAGTTTTTGTTGTGGCCAGGCGTTTCAGAGGGACTCGCCTCTAGCGCTCGACCTATCGACCGCCATCCTACAGCTCTCGGAGAACGGAGACCTCCAACGAATACACGACAAGTGGCTGTCACGCGACACGTGCTCCACGGACTCCTCGACGACCGAAGTGGACATCAACGTGCTCTCACTCCACAGCTTCTGGGGCCTGTTTCTTCTATGTGGCGTCTTCGCCTTCTTTGCCCTCGGGGTCTTCTTCGGCCGGGTTCTGTGTCAGTACAGGAGGTACAGTCCCGACGAACACCGTGTCCAAGAAGACATCGAGACGACAACCGAGCTGCCACCGGTGAGGCCGAAGCAGCTAACGAGCATCAAAGACTTGATTGGGTTTGTGGATAAGAAGGAGGTGGAGATCAAGAAGAAGCTCAAGAGGAAAAGCAGCGATGGCAAGACGCCTGCGCCTAGCCAGAGTCGAAGCTTGGGCGACGACGAGGATTCGCGACCGTCGACATTGTAGTCTGGTCAAAAGTGTTTTTTTTTACTGAGAGATTGTGTTTTTTACGGGATGGGTAATTCGGCATGTGGGTGAAAATGTAAGTGATCTTAGGATGAAGATCCTATATGTGCCTGCACAAAGTTGTAGAGAAATCATAACTGAGATGTTTTGGCTTGCGAGATGCTACACAAGTATATTATAAAGTATGTATGATTTTTTTTTTTGCTGTTGCATAAATTGCTATCAAAGAGAGTAATTGTTTTTGGTTGTTTACTCGTTCAACAGAGATTCGTCTTGGTTATGTTCAGCGACTTGGATCGCACATCTTGGTTATGTTCAGCGACTTGGATCGCGCATCTTGGTTATGTTCAGCGACTTGGATCGCGCATCTGAATTTAATGGGTGAGTCTTCCAATGACGAATTTTAAAGTCATGCCATTGCTATTTAGGATTTGAGAGAGCCAGAAAGTCTTTAAATATGATGAGTGGAACGATGGACTTTTTTAGTTGATTTATAGTAGTATAAACATGAATGTTAGTGCATGCCATCAAACCATGATCTTGTTACACAAAGTATTCGAATAAAACGTACACATATTATTTTTATGTTATATGCATGTTGTGAATTGTGATCGATCATAATTAAGATTAATCATCAGGACATCATTCATAATTAACTAAGTTATGCGCAGATACATGTAACACCACCTTGCAAATTAAGGGCATTGACATAAGAAAAGAAAGGATCAAAGTCAAATGAAGTTGTTTAGACCCATAATTAACTATTTCTTTTGTTAATTAAGTATGCTTTTTGTTAGGGGAAAATATGAATGTTTTGTATAAATAAATTTTAATATTAAAAATATTGTGGAGTGAGGATATGGATAGATCGCTGAACTTTCCACGTTGAAATTTAAGAATAGAGATCCAGATCCAACTACCCCTCGACAATCGACATTAGTTGCATGGTGGTATTTCTCCATTTCCCATCCTCGTTCGTATGCCAATTTCTCATTTTAATTATTATTTTGCTCACAATATTAATTATACTAGTTGCCAACTGCGCATACTTACACATTGACTATCATTTATGTGAAGAAAAAAAAGCAAATAAAGAGCAAAACCTGCTAAGATTAATAAACTTTTACAACAAATAATATGTAACTTTGGCTATAGCCTAAAACATTTAGTAGATTAACGTTGATGTATTCTTAATTGTTTGTTTTGGAACTCAGCTTCTAGTAATATCCTATCTGACTGGAATTAACCCAAAAAAAAAAGAAGAGATTTTTCTATAATGATATACTATTAAAATAAGTTTGGCTCGGAAATATTTGATAATTTTTTTGTTTATAAATAATTTTCAATTTACTTTAATAAATTTATTAATTCTTTTTTAAGACTGTAATTTGTAAATCATTTTTTTTATAACCGAAAAGATAATAAACGTGAATTAAGAACTTGCTTGATTTATCAATATACAAAATGAAATTACTTCACCTACTATCCAGGTCATTTCATAAACATCAAATTGCATAGTTTGATTTCAAAACATATCTAACTGTGGATTAAATCCACAATATCTTATGAAATTACAATTTTAATTTTAATATATACAAAAAAAAAAACTCCCTTATTCGTTGTCTGCCGTACATTCATTTAACCAAAAACAGCTATAAATCCCAAACTAGCTCGTCATCGCAAATCCACAAAGACCTTCTCCCGCTTCCCAAACTCTTCAATTTCCTCCAAACCTTCGGCAAAAATGGGGGGCGCCTGCCTGATCAAGCTAGTGGACGCCGTCCTCTTCCTCTCCTTCCTCCTCCTAGCCGTCGTCATTCCCCTCTTCGACGCCCAATCCGCTTTGCCCGTCGAATACTACCCCAAGCAGCTCGTGGATCTCAATTCCTGGTACGTCAACGAGTATGGCGACTACCTGGTCTCCGAGAAGCCCCATTTCTTCGTCGGCCTCGTATGGGTTGAGATCCTCCTCCTCTGGCCCCTTTCCGTCGCCAGCGTCTTCGCTCTCGCCTCCGGCAAATCCTGGTTCCGTACCACCAGCTTGATCTTCGGTGTCTCCTGTTTCACTTCCATGGTACGATACTAAGATCTCTTCGCCTCTTAGTTTCGCTATTCAGATTGTCAATTTTGGATCTCATTGCTCGATTTCGTGATTTGGTGTTGTAATTGGAGTCTGATTGTTCAAATTTCCGCCGATCTAGGGTTTCTGAGCTTCGTGTGCTTTGTAATCGGAAAGTAATATTTTGTTTTGTGCTGAATTTCTCAGCTCAAAAGTTAATTTTCCGATTCAATTCCAGTTTTTACCGACTTGCTTAGTAAGAGATGAATAACGGAAGGTCATTGTTGACACGGACCGTTCCTGAGCTTTATGTGCTCTTCGCTGATGTTGGATTGGTTGCAATTTGAAATGCTATTAGTATCTTAGATCAAAAGTCAATTGTCAGATTCAGTTTCCGCTTGTAGTGGTCATTGTGTTGACAATGACGCTCTTGCCTGATTGTACTGATGCTTACGACGACAGTGAAGGATTCAAATCTGAAAGGGAAATCAGATATCCAGATCTGATGAATGCATCTTACAAGCTAGTAAACGCTTTATTTTTGTTGGATCGAGCTAGAAATCTAACAGATTCGTTTATAATGTGTGTTTCAGGCAGCCATTTTGGGGGAGATGTTGAAATCTGGAAGGGCGTCAGAGAAGCTGTTGATGATCTACTCTCCTTTCATGGGCATTGCTGTTCTTGCCGCCCTACGTGGCCTGTGCCCGTGTGGCGTCAGCTGCGCCCCGGTTGCACCTGCACCCGCAAAGAAAGCTGGGAACCATGAGAGGAAGAAGAGGGCTTAATCACTGAAAATTTTCCCTTCAGCATACCACAGTTGACATTTTTTTTAGTTCAGAGTTGCAGATTAAAAGGGTCTTACGGTTTCATTTGATTTGCTTTTCTGATGTGTTATTTTTTTCTTCCCTGTTTTTGTTCTTGATCTGATCTGATGTTGTTCCTTTGTATTTCTGGTTGATTAATGAAACTTGCACCCTTGTAAACTTGGGTCATTTTACATAGAGATCTTCTGAGTTTTGTGCAATTTACTTGCTGATTAGGCGGGGTAATAAATCATTTAGGCAAGCTCGTACGTTTTGCTTTTCATCTAATGTTGTCTGATCTATAGTTGCTCAAGACTTGCAAGTAAATCCCCGATCGCAAAATTGACCAAAAGTTGTTACAAAGAACCATCCATGCATGATATTGTACTTAAACCAAAGATCATCCTTCATCGATAAATTTAATACGGTGAAGCTATATATTCACCCTTTTTTTTTTTTTGTTACCATCTGTACAAGATTTTGCACGCACATGCATCATGGATGTATGTAAAAAAGTTGTTCGATCCGAAACTGAACGAGCTAGGAATCCCAGTAAGCTACGTATGCTTGGGTATTTTAAAGTGAATTGAAATTGTAACAACTTTTGGTTTATAATTTATTGATTGATGATAAAGTACGATCCCCTTACACATAAACATCAACATATTACATATATATATAATCGAGATGGATCTGGAGTCTAGCTAATTCCTTATTGCCATGATCTTACACATTATCTTAGTCACACTCACACCACTTAACACTTGACAATAGACATCCATAAGAGTACGTACATGTACATGTACGTATAGATCGATCAGCAAAATAGGTTACCCCCAGGTGTGATCCCAAACGCCTTGCAGTATTGCCTGTAGTACTTAACCCTGGCCGCGACGGCTGCACGGTTTCCGCCATTACATTCCCCTCCGTTGATGGCTCGAATAGACTCCGCGAATCCTTTAGGGAGCCGGGATCGGACTCTGGTTTGCCAGTACCAGAGCGCCGTCTTAAAGGCGATGGTAGGGCTACTCGCAACAAGCTCGGGATGGCGGACTAGGTCAAGTTTGAGGTACGCTCCGGCAGCGCCATAGTTGCAGTTCCATGTGATTTGAAGGGGTCCCCTTCCATAGTATTTTTTCCCAGCGATGCACTTGTACTTAGGGCAGGTAGTCATGCAATACCTTGGCTTTGATATTTCTTCTATGTAGCAAAAGTCTGCACCAATTTTGCACACACATATATATACTTATATGTAAGAACATTTAAATTAGGGTAAATTATTCAATAAGTCCCTTAATTAGCGCGCGCAAATCACGACAACAAATGTGTTAATTCTTGAGATCTAGATCTCCTTATGCGTATATAGGTAATACTATGTGCATGCATGATGTGACCCTAAATATATAGGACAATAGGACATCCTTACAGATGAGAAATCGATGCATATGAGTTATGGTTTTGAAACGTTTTCAAAACAAGTGTACGTTAGGGTACGATTATAACAACTAATTAATCAAGTGGGATCAACGGTACGTACAAAAATTTGCATGTTGTACCATGAAAAATATGCAAAGTAGTTAGAAACAGAATGTTCCGAGTATAACATATATAGAAATACACATATAATGATGATTTGAGCTTACGTCCAGTCTCATGTGTAACATGAGCAAAGAAAGCGGCGATCTCCCTCTTAGAGGCAAGAACGGTTGCACCGTTCCCGAACTTCGGGAAGGCCTTAGCCGCGTTAAGAAAACCCGTTCGGGTGTAGAAGCTATGTCCCTTACAACCAACAGCTTGGCTCAAGATGCTATTGAAGAACTTTGGAGTAACTACGCTAGCGACATTGACGCCTACGACAAGATTAGGCAAAGCAATGGCGATGATGCCAAGAAAGAGAAGGGTTGGGAGGAATTGCTTAGGACTCATGTTGTATGAATTGGGAGGAGGAGAATTGGGTTTCTTTGATGGTGAGAAGAACATGGGGAATGAGGGGTTTATATAGGCACAAGGAGGAATGTTGAGAAAGCAATCCATTGGCCTAATTCATGTGATATGGGATTAGTTTATGTACTAAATTTGTTTATTACGTGCTGAATCGAACCAATAATAGAGTGTAACACTCAATTGAAGTTGAATTGTTTAGTTTTGCTTGTTTAAAGTTAGATAAGGCCAAATCAAAATTCAACCCAGCAATAAACTATCAAAGTCGCGTGGATCAAGCAATCTAGATATAGCTAGCTCGGTCTTTGGGTCTACACTTTTTTTTTTGGTAGAAATTGGGTCTACGCTTATTAGATGTATACTTCTTTCTTTTGCATTAACAAAATACATATCAAGCCATGATCAAATGAGGAGAAATGATCCCATAAGGTTAATTGAGTAATATATTCATATCAACATAATGAATAAAAGCTTATATTAAATTTCTATCAAGATCGTTTTCATAATTTTTCGTTCTCAAGTGTTTGTTATTGCATGCACTCTGATACGGACCACGACAACCGACCGGGTCAGGTCAAGACCTGTCCGGGTTAGATGCCCACCGAGAAGATTTAGAGATCAATGATGTATTTATTTACTTTAAGAACAATTTTTCATGTTAGAGTTTTATAACTCTCTTTCCAAGTTTTTTATCCGGTTCTTTCCTAAATCGCTTTTTGTTGAACCGGTAGGGCATAACATATAAATACTCTTTTTAAGCTAAAAAGGAGGTCATTCAGAAATATACTCCTTTAATTTGCCCTAATTTGATCTCTTAATTTATCGTTCTTTATCGTTCTTTCTTTGAGTTGTGTGTCCACATAGGACGCGCGCGGCTCACACCCTTGACCAACAAGGATTCGATACGAACCCACACCGGGTCGTATCACACTCTAAGATCCATAGCTCCTGGTTCTGCCTACATTCATTAGAGACTACGTACGTACGCTTCAAATATATTGGTGATCTGTACGGCTCATTATGTAAGAAGAGCATATTAAAAGTGTAAAAAACTTACAGCTAAGCTAAATTTTAACTGGTTCAACAGTTCATTGAGCTGTATTACAAAATGCATGCATCTCGGGATACGATAAGCTTCATTCAATTGGTCATTATGGACTGACTGGCTTATTTGGCTTTATCATATTCGAACTTGGCATGTTTTCATTCGTCATAATCATTAAAAAAAAGTGTGTTGATATTAATTTTCATAGTATTAGATCTCAAGATACTCAAGCGGCTCTATGTTGCATTAAATTAGTACGTGATTAATTAGGAGTATGCCAAATAATCCAACTGATCAGTACCGAAGACAAGCAACTTAATCCGCCTGTGTATGTGGGCATTAAAAGTCAACGCATGCAGATGATTTATAACGTAAAATCAAAGCATCAAATCATGATTATCTAAACTTGTGATTATCTTTAGATAAATCCGCTTCAAACTAATGTCACTAACAAATGGTGAGAAATGTGTAAGTTTTTGAAACCTAGGATGAGTAGAGCTTGAAAAGAGACGATTGTGAGTGGAAGTTGTAGATTGGTGAAAAATGATGCAATTACCATGAAGAAAGAATTAGAAGGTCATCATCATTCCAAAAGTTCTTTAAAATTTAGCTTTTCATTCCATTTATTTTCCTACCGAAAGGTTTTGATCATCGACAAACACCATTGGAACTAATGCGAATGTATAAGTATTTCAAAGGAGCCACAAAACTCTATAAATAGTTCAAAGTTGCAGATGCAGTGGAACTATTCTATTGTCGCTAGGAAGAGCAAATGAGCAATGGGTGACCGCTAAGAGAAGAGTGATGTCCTCAAAGGTGACGTCAAAAATTTAAATTAAGCATAAGACAAAATGGGCAAAGGTAGATTTTCCATCAAAGTCGGGTGTAAAAGCATATTGCCTAAAGGAACATGTCAACAATCCATGGTAAGAAGCATAATAAGGACATTTCTAGAAAGTGAAAATGACAAGTGACGACTTGCTAGTGATGAGAAAGGAATTTTAATTCATTTGACTTATTTACGAGGGACATTTATGAATACTAACTTGCTGGTCTTAAGTCTTCAAAGAAGCATATAACTTACTGTTTTGGGCGAATTAACTGTGTCAACACGTTACTTCGCTACAAAGGGGGACTCCTAGTCACAAAGTCGTCACGACGTGTTAGAATCGATGAACAGAAAATAACAGCAGAAATTATATGTAAAGAAAAGAGAAGAATGGCGAGAATTGTAGTGTGATTCGTATTGATCTTCTTAGACGTTGCTTTTGGATACAATCGACAGAATTCGGGAACAATAAGCTCTTAAAAGAGAAAAAAGATTGGGATGAGAGAATGGTAAGTATTGCTCGAGAGATTGTCAGTGCAGAGTGTCGTTTTCTTGAGCCTTGTCCTTCCTTTTATTTCGAGACCTTCCTAATCGAGCCGTTGATGGACGCCTAGAAGATCCCGGAAATCTCGCGCCTGTATTTACTTCTTGGCGTTGGAGTATCTCCTTCTTGCTACAGTCAGAGCCCGCCTTAAATTGTGGAGCGGAAATCTCGGGCTTAACTCCTCTAGCCGTTAGCAATAGTTTCAATGGGCTTATCCGCTTCGTGTCCGTGGGCTTGAGATTTGGACGGCCCAACAATACCCCCTCAAAAAGCCCAGGAAACTCCCGCGAGCGGTTTCCTTAGGGTTTTTGAATTTCGAATTCGTTTTGGGAAGTTGTAGCGTGATGGCGTCATGTCCCATCAATCCCTATTTAAGAAGCGTGATGATGGCCTGCAACTTCACCTGCCCTATTTTCTTCCAAGGTACGATCTTCCATCTTCTCCTTCTCTCTATTTTCTGAAATTTCTTCAATGGCTTCTTCTTGCAAAGAAACTGTTTCGCCCCCTTCCTTCTCTTCTTTAAAACTTCTTACTAGCGTTTACCAGAGGAATTCTTCCTCTGAAGCCCCATGGGAGTTTGCCGCTTCCGTGGGCTTTCCTTCCAACGCCGAAATCTTGTTACCTTCTGATGGGGTCTTTGCTGATTCATATGCAAAAGACTGGGTGTGTTTTCATGAATACCCTTTTCGCATTGGCCATCGTTTCCCTTTCTCTCCTCTTGTAACCGATTTTCTAAACAAGCTTGGTGTCTCCCCGGGACAACTCCTTCCCCAAGTATGGAGAATCTTGCTATCTGTAGAGCGTCTGTGTTCCAAACAGGGCATTGCTTTTCAAAGCGAGGATTTTTTTGTGAACTATCGCGTTTGCAAAGGTGGTCCGGGGCGGATCACGCTCAAGACTCTGCGCACGAAATCTGATTTCGTTTTTAACATCTCAAAATCCGACCGCGGTTGGGCGGATAAGTTCTTTTTTGTGAGGATCTCATCTCTTAAGGGTGACACATCCTTCTTGCGAAGTCGTTGGAGGCCCATAGGTAGTGTTTTTCCCTTCCTTTGTTTTTTCTAGTTCAAACCCTAACTTGCCTGTCGTTCTTCTTTGCAGAAGAGATCGCCTCACCGGTTCCGCGCAAGGGCTCTGTAGTGATCGTTTCCCAGATTGAAGCAATTCCTGCCGCCGACAGGTCTTACCCGGAGTTGGGTCCTTCTTCTTCGACAGAATCCGAAGAGATCGAAATGTCAAGTAAGTGTTTCAGTATTTGCATGTCCCTTTTTATTATTTTTCCCTCGTATTTGCGTGTTTGTATAACACGTTTACGCCTTTATGTCGTAGGTTCCAGAGCTACGCGTTCCTCAGCTTCACTTACCACCGCCGAGCGCTTGGAAGCGCGGAAGAAGAGAAAGGCCGAGACCGCTTCCAGTGCGGATACTGAAACCGCAATCTCGCTCCCCCCTAAGGCCCCAGAAACCAAGAATTCTGCTTTGTCCAAAAAGGATTTGGGCGTCAAGATGACCGACCTTCCGAGGACAATGATGTCGCCCGACATGGATCTTGTAAAATGTCTCCATTCCTTGGTCCCTCTAAAAGTCGATTGCTTCTCCGGGCGTCCGCACCCCCAGCCTTCTTATTCCGAGTTGTTCGGTGAAATCGTCGCCGCTCAATGGCAAGTATAAACTGGATACAAATTTTCGCACGTTACCTGATTCTCCCTTATCCTGAATTGTAACGCGTTGATGTTCCCTCGCAGGGCCTTCAAGTTTCTTTTGCCGCCTTTGACAAGTTCAAAGACTTACCTGACCAGCTGTCCACCTGTAATATGAATCTAATGAACGAGAAGAACAAGTCTTCTCTGTTGATTGGGGAGAAGGCGTCTCTGGAATCAAGGGTCGCCGAGTTGCAGGAGGAGTTGAAGATGGCTAAGCAAGAGTCTCAAGTTTACCAGGAGGAACTCGATAACGAGCAGAAGAAGTCCGCCGCCTTGGCGAGCGAGATAGAGGAGTCTACTGACTTCTACTCCTTCAAGGCTCGAGTGGAAACAATGGAGGAGCACTTCGCTGGGAAGTCTGCCGATTGGGACGTCGCTAAGGAAAAAGCAGACTTTATAGCGATGTTCCCTGACGCGGTCAAGGCGCTGAAGAATCCGTCTCCGATGGATGATATTCTGAAGGTAGCGCAAGAAGTGGCGCAAGTGGAAGCGTCGGAAAAGGACTCCCTGAAGGCTCCTGAAGTTTAATCTTTGTTTATGTTTTTAAAGACTTCTTATTCTACCCCCAGTGTGTTGGGGCTTTTGAACTTGTTTCACCCCTTACGTATTTGGGGTTGGTTTGTAAAACTTTACACGTTTTGGCCGCTAGTTTAGGGCCTCTTGACCGCTTGCCCTTTGCCTTTTGGGGCCTGTTTAATTATTGATATCATGCATGCTTGTCTTTGCTTTGTCTGCGTTTGTTTTGCAGGTTTGAAGTCAAGCTGGAGGCGTATGAGCCTGGTAGAAGATTTAGCTTAGTGTAGAGATCTCTTTGTAATTTATATAGCGCTAAGTATGTAAGATGCAACATATGAGGGCGAAGATATAAAAGAAAGTCGTAACTTGTATTAATAATGATCAATTGTACAAGCAAATGAATAAAGATCTCTTTTGTATAGAAAACTCTTGTTTGTCTCGTTCGCCTCGTGCATCTGGTTTTCTTGACTAGTCAATTTTCGTGCACTTGTTGCCTGTTTGTAAGGCTTGGGCCTTTTGTCTTGGCCTGTAACGTCACAAGGCGTCCCTTGTTAGTTTTTATAAAACCATGTATGTCAAGGCTCGTGTAAAGCCGTAATGTAATTGAGTCGAGTATCGCGTAAGAATGTAAAAGTAAAGTTGTAAGTGTATACCTTACTCAGAAATGATAAAGCTTCAAGTTCATCGCGTTCCAGCTTCTGGGTACTGTCTTGCCATCATATGACTCTAGCTCGTATGCACCTTGTCCTACGATTTTAGTAATCTGGTAGGGGCCTTCCCAATTTGCTCCAAGTTTGCCTGCATTTAGTTCCTGAGTGTTTTGAAAGACTTTTCTCAACACCCAGTCTCCGACTTGGAATGCTCTAGAGTTAACTCGTTTGTTGTAACTCCGTGCTACCCCCTGCTTGTATGCTGCTAATCGAATCGAGGCTTCGTCTCGTAACTCGTCCACCGTGTCGAGATGGTGTAACAAGTTAGAGATGTTGGATTCTTTTGTAGTTAAACCATATCGAGCAGTGGGCAAAGATACCTCAACTGGTAACACAGCCTCGCACCCGTAGACTAAGGAGAAAGGCGTGTGCCCAGTTGCGGTCTTAGGTGTAGTGCGATCTGACCATAATATAAGTGGTAACTCGTCTGCCCACTTTCCCTTTGCATCTTTAAGTCGCTTCTTGAGATTGTTAAGAATAACCTTGTTACTTGCTTCCGCCTGACCATTAGCTTGTGGGTAGCGAGGCGTAGACATAACAAGTTGAATGTTGTATTGCTGGCAAAAGGCTTTGGTCTTGTCGCTGATGAATTGGGAGCCGTTGTCGCACACTATAGTGGATGGTATCCCGAACCTGCTTAAGATGTTTCTGCGGATAAATGAGATAACTTGAGTGTCCTTGACCTCCTTGAAGGCTTCAGCCTCGATCCACTTAGAGAAATAATCTGTCATGGCAAGTAGATAAACGCGCTGCCCTGAAGCTGGTGGGAGTTTCCCAACGATGTCCATCCCCCACTTCATGAATGGCCATGGTGAAGTAAGGGGATGAAGTAACTCTGAAGGTAAATGTGGAATTGGTCCATGACGCTGGCACGCGTCACACTTGCGAGCAAACTCCGCTGCATCTTTGTTCATGGTGGGCCAGTAGTACCCCATCCTGCTTGCTTTCTTCGCCAAATTCCGACCCCCGGTATGATTGCCACATTCGCCGTCATGTATGTCTCGTAACACCACCTGTACTTCGTTTTCTCGTACGCATCGTGCGTATATTCCTGATGACATCCACTTAAACAAAATGTTATCTTTAACCGTAAATGTGGAAGCTTTTACCTTAAGTCGTTTGGCCTCCTCCTTGTCTTCTGGCAAGACGCCTTGCTGTAACCATTCCAGGTAAGGCGTTACCCAGGACGGGTCACTGTCTGAGCTGCTTATTGCTAATATGTCAGCCTCCTTGAGTATTGATGGTGCATCGAGGTACACGAAGGGAATTTTAGTGTATTCTCGTGGGTCTATGGCGGATCCAAGATTAGCTAAGGCGTCAGCCTGTGTGTTAGCGTCTCGAGGAACTTGCTTGATCTTGAAATGCTTAAAATCTTTCACAATCTCGCGCACCTTCTCTAGGTATGCTTTCATCTTTGAATCCCTGGCAACATATGAATCTGTTACTTGGTTCACGATAAGTAACGAATCACAGATTACCTCGATTTCCTGTACGTTAAGATCTCGGGCAACGAGTAAGCCCACGATGAGCGCCTCGTATTCTGCTTCATTATTGGTAGCTTTGAACGTACATCGCACAGCTTGGGCTATCCTATCCCCCTGTGGTGACTTCAGGACTACCCCCAGACCGACACCAACTTGATTTGACGCGCCGTCGGTGTGCATCAGCCACTTGTTATTACTCGTTACGTTTAGCATTTCCTGTTCTTCTTCTTGTGAAGGGGTAGGGGTGAAGTCGACCACAAAATCTGCCAAGGCTTGCGATTTTATTGCTGTTCGAGGCTCATATGAGATGTCGTAGCCATTCAAATGAATTAGCCAACGCGTTAAGCGACCTGATAATTCTGGTTTGGACATGATACTCTTCATAGGATAGTTAGTTCTCACGATAATAGAATGACTTTCAAAGTATGGACGTAACTTAATGGAAGCCATTACCAAAGAAAGAACTAATTTTTCCGTAGGAGAATACCTGGTTTCCGCGTCAAGCAATATTTTACTTACATAGTAAACTGGTAACTGGCTACCATCCTCTTCTCGGATTAGAACTGCGCTAACTGCAACTTCTGTAACGGCGAGGTAGACATACAATTGTTCCCCTTGCTGTGGTTTTGACAATACCTGCGGATTTGATAAATACTGTTTCAGCTCCTCGAACGCCTTCTCATGCTCTTCCTTCCACTCGAACGACTTATTCTTCTTCAAGATGTCGTAGAATAACTTGTTTCGATCTGATGAGCGGGATATGAATCTGTTCAAGGCTGCTATCCTTCCTGTTAACTTCTGAACGTCTTTCACGCACTTTGGTGACTCGAGTTCCATTATGGCTTTGACCTGTTCTGGACTTGCCTCTATCCCCCTTTGGGTGACTATATACCCGAGGAACTTCCCTGAGGTGACGCCGAAGGAGCACTTGGTTGGATTCAACTTCATCTTGTACTCTCTTAAGATTTGAAAGGCGTCTCGCAGATGAGTAATGTGATCTTCCGCCTTTAACGACTTGACGAGCATGTCGTCGATGTAGACCTCCATTGTATCCCCTAGTTTTCCTGAAACATCTTATTAACCAATCTCTGGTAAGTAGCACCTGCGTTTTTCAATCCGAATGGCATAACTTTATAACAATAAGTTCCTTGATTAGTTACGAATGCCGTTTTTTCTTGATCCTCAGGATTCATCATTATTTGGTGATAGCCACTAAACGCGTCCATAAAAGTTAACAATTCGTGTCCTGCCGTCGCGTCCACCATTGCGTCGATATGAGGCAATGGGAACGAGTCTTTAGGACACGCTTTATTTAAATCAGTAAAATCGACACAGACGCGCCACTTACCATTTTTCTTTTTGACCACTACCACGTTTGCTAACCATTCAGGGTATTTGACTTTTAGATTTTGCCTGACTCAAGTAAAGATTTTACCTCATCGTTAATTACCTGATTTCGCTCGGGGGCGAACTTACGCCTTTTCTGTTTTACAGGCGGCATCTTCGGATTGACGTTCAGGGCATGAGTTATCACGCTTGGATCTATTCCAATCATATCTTCATTTCCCCAGGCGAAGCAATCTTTGTAAGACCGTAAAAACTCCACCAGCCCTTCTCGCAAAGTCGGCTCCAGATCTACCCCGATCCGGACCTTTTTCGAGGGTTCGGATGGGTCGAGAGCTACGTCTTCTAGTTCGGGGGCTTCCGGCTTTACGTAGAAGGATGGAGTCTTACAGTCTTTTAATTGCTAATCAGAGATTTGCTTACTGGTTCCCGCCTTCGAGGAAGTGGGAGCTGTGGAAGTCGTCGCTCTCATTGTTACTGAGTAACATTCTCTTGCAAGTCTTTGCTCTCCTTGAATTTCTTGTATCCCCCAAGAAGAAGGAAACTTCACGCATTGGTGATATGTCGACGGGATTGCTTTCATCCCGTGAATCCATGGCCTGCCCAAAATAACATTAAAGGGTGAGGGACAATCTAGCACTTGAAATTTTACTTGATAGTTTACTCCCTGGGCGATAGTTGGAAGGGAGATTTCCCCGAGCGTGTTGCGTGATTCACCGCTGAATCCTACCAAAGTCGTGGACTTTTTGACTATGTCGTTAAGTCCGAGACCTAAGCTGTATAATGCATCCAACATAAGCAAGTTAGTAGAACTTCCATTATCAATCAAAACACGTTTAACAAGGAAGTTTGCAATTGTCAAAGAAATTATTAAACAATCATGATGAACTTCCTCTTCTTCGACGTCGTCGAAGGTGATAGGCATGACGGCATGACTGGAACGTATGGGAGCTTTGGGGTTCTCCCGCCTGGCTTCTCTTGCAATTCTTTTAGCTGCGGAATAGGTCACGCCACAAATGTCTGACCCCCCGGTGATAACGTTGATAACTCCTGCATGCTTTGGGGAGTCAGGTTTTCGGGCTCTTTCCTCATTCCGGGCCAAGTGCTCTCTGCCGCGCTCAGAGATTAGTTCTTTGAGGTATCCTTTTCTTAACAAGTCGACGACTTCCTTCCTTAGCGCGATGCACTCCTCCGTCGTGTGACCGTGATCAAAATGAAAGTCGCACCACCTTGACTCATCTTTACGATGATGTGGTATGTCTTTCTTTCGTGGCCACTTGACAGTGTTTCCCATCGTGCTAAGGGTCCGGACTATCTCTGTGGCACTAACTCGGAAGTTGTGGTGAGACAATTCTGGAGGCAGCTGGGTGCCCTCACTTCTCTTGACGTATGACGTGTTAACGGTTGGCTTGTTGTGTGGGGAATGGTGAGCGGCTGATGGGTAGGGGGCGTACCGAGCCTCCCGTTTTCCCGGCCGTCGATCATTCCGTTGAGGGCTTGCTCCCTTCTCAGCGTAGAGGTCGTCTTCTTCAAGACGGACATGAGCCAACGCCTTAACCTGCACTTCATCAAAGTTAGAGCAAGGGTATTTTGTTAGTCACGGTATAATTCAGGATTTCGGGATGATATCCCTCGCCGAAAAGCTTCCACCGCCGTGGCTGCGTCGCATCCTTCAATAGTCACTAGCTCCTCGTTATATCGATTAAGGAACGCCTTTAACGATTCGCGCGGCTTTTGGACTAAGCGATATAGGTCGCTAGACCGTTTCCTTGCATGGCGGCTGCTGGCGAACCTGATTCTGAACCTGTCAACCAACTCAGCAAAGGATGAGATACTTCCAAGTGGTAAATGAGAGTGCCAGTTTAGCGCGGGACCAGACAACGTGTTCCCGAACCATCGACACATGACGATTTCTTTCATTTCAAAAGGGACGGTACTAATATTCATAGCTTGCTTGAAAGCGGCTATATGCTGGTCGGGATCGATAGTCCCTTCATATCTTTGAATTTCAGGAACATGATATTTTCTAGATATGTTAACTCTTGCGATAACGGGTACAAAGGGTGAGTCGGTGTAACCATCTCGCCTTTCTACTGCTATCGGTTGAGGAGCACCCGGGACTTGAGTGATTCGATCCTCCAAGGCTCTGAGGCGTTCCTTGAGTTGGATAACCTCACTACTCTCCCGAGTTGTCCCCAACGTGTTAAAAGTTACCTGATTACCCGTTGATGGTCTGGCGCCGTTTGGAGTGACGAGATTGGGATCTTCCATATCCAGGCGCCGAGCTACGTCATTAATCACGTTGCTCCTTTGATGGTGGGCCGGAGCCGATTGGACCTGAGATCGAAGCAAATTACGCTCATTAGTTAAAGCCTCAATTTGTTTCCCATAAACTTCAGTAATTTTAGAGTTAGCCTCTCTTTGGCTATCTAAATCTTTCTGGAGCGCAAGCATGGTTGCGCGGATCTCTGCAATGGCGTTGGATTCAGCTGTCTGCCTTTCGGAGTTGTTGTCGTCATTTGGTGGCTCCTCTCGAAGAGGCAGCTCTTGGTGCTGATCGTCATCGCCGCCGTTGTTGACGGCGTTGTTAGGGTTGCTGTTGTCGTTGAGATTTTGGTTGTCGTCGGAGTCGATGATTTGGTGGTTGTTTGGCTCGAGATCTCCGACGTGGCTATGAGTTGCCTCCATGCTTGGTGTGGATTCGATAGCTTGCTAGATCGTGACTTCTTTTTTGGCTAGGGCCCCACGGTGGGCGCCAATTGTTTTGGGCGAATTAACTGTGTCAACACGTTACTTCGCTACAAAGGGGGACTCCTAGTCACAAAGTCGTCACGACGTGTTAGAATCGATGAACAGAAAATAACAGCAGAAATTATATGTAAAGAAAAGAGAAGAATGGCGAGAATTGTAGTGTGATTCGTATTGATCTTCTTAGACGTTGCTTTTGGATACAATCGACAGAATTCGGGAACAATAAGCTCTTAAAAGAGAAAAAAGATTGGGATGAGAGAATGGTAAGTATTGCTCGAGAGATTGTCAGTGCAGAGTGTCGTTTTCTTGAGCCTTGTCCTTCCTTTTATTTCGAGACCTTCCTAATCGAGCCGTTGATGGACGCCTAGAAGATCCCGGAAATCTCGCGCCTGTATTTACTTCTTGGCGTTGGAGTATCTCCTCCTTGCTACAGTCAGAGCCCGCCTTAAATTGTGGAGCGGAAATCTCGGGCTTAACTCCTCTAGCCGTTAGCAATAGTTTCAATGGGCTTATCCGCTTCGTGTCCGTGGGCTTGAGATTTGGACGGCCCAACACTTACTAGGAAAGAAAAGACCGTTTCACGAATTGGAAGTGATGGGGATTCAAGCGAACGAGCCATGGTCATCTCCTTTGACCCTGATCCAAGGCGAAGTGTTTTGGAAGGAAGACCTCACCATGGTCCAAAATTTGCATAATGACCACTTGATCTTATCGGTGGGACTTTGTGACTTTGAGGTATAGCGAGCATTGATGGATCAAGAGAGCTAAATTGGCATCATGAACTATGACGTTTTCAAGTTGATTGGCAAGACGAAGGACGACTTGATCTCGGTCTCTATGCAACTCATCAGTTTAAAAGAATATCCGACATTTTTGGGATATACAAGACAAAAGTCCAGCTAGCCAAGAAGGAAGGATTTAGAGGCCGAGTTTGTTGTCATGGACGTTCCCACTTCCTACAACTTAATCTTAGGAAGATTGTGGATGCAAAGAAGGCGCGCGGTTCCTTTGACCATTCATAAAGGCCGGGATACACTTTCTGGACAATAATGCTATGGTGCGAGTTTGAGTCAACCAACTAGAGGCGCGGCTTTGGATGTAGGGTACTCGACCCAAGACAGAGTATTTTTGTAGTGAGCAATCGACGAGGGTCGAGCTGTGCAAGACTGAGCACGCCTATGGCGGTTTGGGATTCCATACGAGTGGATCTTGATCTTAGGACTTCATATAGATTAAAGAGTACTCTTTTTTCCTACATATTTTGATGAGGCCCTTAGATTTAATTTCCTATTTTCAATTTCATTAGTAGTTTTGTCCTAGGAATTCTATGACATTCACGTTTAGGGCCCGTTTGGTATCCAACAGCGGAAACGGAAACGGAATGAAATGGAATGGAAATGAATCTAGTCCAATTATGGGTCACTATACATTAATTGAAAAAAATATTTTAATTTGAAACTTTGAAATTTGTGTGTCTAGAGAAGGGATGAAGGGAATGATTGAGGTGTTTTGTTACCCCACCCTTAGATTAGGGAATGATTGAGGTGCCACAAGGGTACCGCAAGACCTCCTTGCGGTAGTTTTTGAATGAAAATTGAGATGACTCATCATGTATCATGATGTTAATGTGGACTAGGTTCGTTTCCATTCCATTCCATTCCGTTTCCGTTTCCACCGTTGGATACCAAACGGCCCTTATACTTAATAAAAGTTGAGTTTTTACATTAGTTGAGTCTTGCACACAAAAAATGAACAAGGTGAATGATTGAATTGACGAAAAACTTCGAAATTAAAGAAAACTAAAGCGAAGCCCTATATGCGCGTATGAGGGAGCATTGATCTCATGTTCATGGTACATGGTTATATATAGGAACATACTTATATAAGAATAAATTAAGTGAATCCCCTTAATTACTCATGGTCACTCATGAGTAAGTCATGGAGGATTTGAGCATATTGCATCGATATCGATCCGCATATGCTCGTATGGTGTAGCACGAATCCTATTTTAATAGTGCATAGATGTAGGAATATACGAATATACGAACAAGTGAACAACATTCATATTGCATGGTCATTCACGAGTAAGTCAGGGAGGATCTGAGTGTATTGTGTCGCGATAAATCCACAATAGTATTCAAGGGTAATTGTGTGTAGATAAAAATTAAGTATTTTATTATTACACGTTTTTATTAATTATATGGTATGATATCTTTTCTCATACATTGGGTAAGTTATTTATTGTTGTTTTATTGCTTATTTATAATCTTAATTAATATGGAAATTATGAAAGAATAACAAGGACCTTATCTTTGATAAAGAAAGAATATTGACTTCTTTGGGCGAGAATCACTCGATCTACCGGCCCTAGGAGGTATTCGATCTTTTATAAATACAACTAGTCATCGGGCCCGTGCATACGCACGGGTTCATATTATAAAAAGAGTTATTTGTTATTAAACATAATTCAAACATATTGAATTATTTCATATATAAGCTTTTTGAATTTTGTTTCTCAAAAAATCCTTCTAATATTTTTTTTAGTAGGTTTACATCACACATTAACTGTTTTTTTTTTCTAATTTTTCAGCAACTATTTTAAAGCTATTTAGCTTATGTATTCTTTATTAGATATTTTATAGGGTACAATGTTATTACTTTTTTTTTTCAACATAATATTTTATTCATTTTATAATACGAAATTGCTCAAGTACTCCTTTCTAGATATAGATAGTATGTTGTATTAGTATTTCGTAGGTGTGTTACATATTTTAGGAATACCATTAATTAATTTGTAATAATTAAAATAGAGCATTAAATAATAGGATACTTTTATTTTATAAATTTGTTATTTGTTAAGAAGGGTAACAACTAATTTTATAGTTTTAATAAAATTCCAATTTAATTATTGGAATGGCAAAAGACTTTGCGTCTTTGAATAATATTTGCATCTTTAATGCCTTAGAATTCAATGTCTTTGAGTAATGGTCATTATTATTATTCTTTGTAAAAATATAATGACCCTTATTAATTAGGTTACGGTTTCAAATTATGCATATATATGGACATTGATAGTCAACATTTGTTTCTCTCCACTAAATGCTTATAAAAATGAGGTATTATGTACTTGATTGGAGCATTTTTTTAGTTTAAATATTTATGTAGTAGAATCGTAAGTATAAGTTTTATTATATTTATTTATTTATCTATTTATTTATTTATTTATTGTGTTTACAGTTTGCAATGCACATACTCAATGCTTTTAATGTATTACAATGAGATTAATTGAAGTTTATATAGATTGAAACATTTTTAATTTATTAGATTTGTATAATAGATTTGAGGCTTGAATTATTTACATGTAATGCTAAATTTGTAGTTTATGTGCATATATATATATTTTAATAGATTTAATTAGATTTTCGATTTACATTTTTATAATAAATTTGTATTTTTATTATGTGCTCATATGTATATTTATTTATATGTGCATACTTATTTGAATTATGAAAGCTATTTTATTAATTAACTACATGTGCACTCAATATGCTTATAATATATGTATTGAGTTTTATAGCTTAAATGAAAAATGTTTTTCTAATATCAACATTTTTATCTAACTAAGCACGTAAAGGTAAAGGAGATTGTTTGAAATGGAAAAATCATTTTTATTCGATCTCGTTTGTTTGTTCATTTTTTTAAATGCATTTTAGGATAGCTATTCATTTTTATGTGCAAATTAATTAAACTAATATTAGTGAAATTAAGAAAAGTGAATTTAGATGAAAAAAGAAGATATATAGGTATCCTTTGTGGAGAGGGAGGTGGTAGTTTGTGATTACTATTGTGAAGCTCTCCAAATCTTCAAATAAATCTCGAAAATAAAAACCGTTAAATAAAGCTCGAAAATAACAACCCATTGATTTGATTAAAAAGGGAGAGGAGCTAATACCACATAATGCAACATGAGTTCTAAAGTAACCAATCGTCAAGCGCAAACGTCAGTCGATCATAACTCTCACAACTTTAATATATTTTGTTCATCACACGACAAATAGGAGAAACTCAAATTTTTAGTAATAAACCTTGAATACTAAATCATAAATCAATGATCAATTACACAAAAAATTATTATATATAATTATTCACAATCTAAATGAAAATCATAGAGCAACAAATAATAAAGAGATAAATTTGTTATTAGAAAGGAAAATCCAATGAAATTTAGTGACCATTTGGGTCTAAATCTTCTCTACATATAAAGAGGAGGTGGTAGCTTTCAATTAAAATTCAAAAAAAATACACTATCTTACACTGCTGATCTTCTAAAAGAAAAATGCATGTTCAGGACTATTTGATTTTTTTAGAGATGAGAGTTTTGTGATAGTGAAAAGTAGTTATGTAGTAGTTTGATGGAATTGAGTAATTCTAGGTGAAACCGTTCTCTATTCTTACCTTGCCTTGGATTCTAAGCATTTGAATTAGGATTAATGAAGTTTAATTCCATGTATTTAGGTTGGTACGTATTTAATAGTACTAATTGAGTGTATTTGTAACCGTTTTCTATTGCCTTGGATTCTAAGCATTTCAATTAGGATTAATGGAGTTTAATTCTATGTATTTATGTTGGTATTTAATAGTACTAATTGAGTGTATATGAAACGGTTTATGTAGTGGTGAAGGTTTGAAAGCTTTGAAAAGAAAATGTAACCAAATTGATGATGCTCCTTTTAAATTAGTATGCAAATTGATAGTGTTCTTTTCAAACGTTACAAAGCTTCTTCTTTCCACCTTACATCATTAATTTACCTTTAAATTATCAATAAAATGTATTGTTATATAATTAGTTTTATGTATAATAGAGTATAAATTTGACTTATTTTAGACATCTCTAATTAAAGTAGAATTATTGTTTTTCGCCAATGGAAAGTAGAATTATTGTTACATGAACACAAAAGTATAATACTATAATTTTTTATAACAAAAGTATAAATTTGAATTCTATATGCTTAATATAACAAAAGTATAGTTTTTATTTTTAATATGAAATTATTATTTGAATTCTATATGGACACAAAACACTAATTGTTATAAATTTCTAATACACATATACAATATTTTTCCTAAGAAAAAAATATAAAATTTTCAATATAAATATAGTTTTCAAATGATCATATTTTGTATTCACTTTTTAGTTTTTTATGAAAAACAAAGTAAGTGTTATATATTTCTAATACTATAATGTATTCTTCAAATGATCACTTATTGACAAAAACTATAGTTTTTAATATAACTATAATTTTTTAATGAACACTTTTTGTATTCACCTTTTAGTATTATATGGGAAACAAAATACCAAGTGTTATATACATTGCTAATACAATAATTTCTTCTTTCACATGATCACTTTTTGACCAAAAAATATAATTTTCAATATAAATATAATTTTCAAATGATCACCTTTTGTATTTCCTTTTTAACTTTCTATAGGAAACAAAATAATAATTGTTGTATATTTCTAATACAATAGTTTATTCTTTCAAATAATTACTTTTTAAACTCATTAATGTGTCATGAGGCATTAAATATCCCCCATGTACACAAAATTATATAGATAGTATAGATATGCATGGTAAATATAATACGAGAAGGGGGGGGGGGCATTAACTATTACAACAGACTAGTTGTACCCGTCGTGCCATGCACGACTTGTATTTTTAAATTTATTTTTGGATACATAATAAATAGAATATTAATATAAAATGTATAATAAAAGTTTTAACATTTTGTCTTAATCGAACATTATAAGTTTTTAATTGTTAAATGATTGATTGACAATATGTTATTATGCAAATCTCGTACTTATCTTTTATAGTCAATAAAAGACATTATTATGCAATTTATGTGTACATATATTTTAGTATGCAAAACACCAACTTGATATACAGAAATTAAACATATAGTTATTTTAATCATTATATTTAATGAATAATAATATCTTATTAAAATATAATATATTTCAAAGATTATGATATTTTGAATCTAAAAAATAATTGGTATAGAAATTATTAGGATATTAATAGAAACTGTTAAGAACAATTTATAAAAAATATAACATAATAACTTAGCTTATATCTTTCAGAATAAAAAAACTGTTGATTAATATATTTTATTTGTTTCAATATATAAAGTCATTAGAGTCACGTTGGAATCATTTTATATATCTAAATTTTGATAGTATATTTTAATATTTTTAATTAATTAACAGTTCATAGTAATTATCTCATACTAAATAATTATAGTATTGAAATAAAAAATAAGATCAAACTAAAATAATCAATCAAAACATCTCATTTTATATTATATTAACTTATAATGTCTCAAAATTGTGATAATATGGACAATGATATATATTAACCATTAGAGACAAATTTTAAAGGATGAAAAAATTAAGTAAATTTTATTTACTAAATTGTTCTATAATTAGAATATGTTTTATCTTTTTATAATCTCATACGCGTGGTACTACAAATATAAAAAATAATCTTTTTCGTCTAGAAATTAAAAAATAACAATTTCATATGCTAAAATTTTAATTATATGTTTTCACTTATTAATATCTTATTTATAATAAAACTAATTTTAAAATATGAAGCATGAGTCATTTTCGTGCATGGCACGA
Organism: Polygonum maritimum; assembly: GCA_963924305.1. Taxonomy (NCBI): domain Eukaryota; kingdom Viridiplantae; phylum Streptophyta; class Magnoliopsida; order Caryophyllales; family Polygonaceae; genus Polygonum; species Polygonum maritimum. The sequence goes on along the minus strand of OZ002737.1, from coordinate 12,879,891 downwards.
CGGGTACACCTAATACAACTATTATTCGGGGTAATAATGCACTATTACGTTATTTACACACAAAGTCCACGAAATCACACACGAGGATAGCCTTCCAAAGTCAAATTTTAATTATTTTTATATAACTCTTGTATTTTCTAATAATGGGACACGGGATCGTGTCATGCTATTTTTTTCAAAAAACATCAAACAATTAAGTAAGATGATAAAGTTATTTAAGGAAAATAAAATTAAAGATAGATAGTATGACTTTAAAGATAAAATTGAGGATTAGATAATTAAGGAAAAAAAAGATACAAAGTTGTGATTATCTGTTTTAGTTGAAAAAAATTAAAATCAAGCGGGGCCAGAATCAACGTGGTGGCTCGAAAACGGTCGGCTTTTATAATATATATATATATATTGATTTTGTGCACTTTCGACAAAAAAAACAGATTTTGTGCACTAATACGTATCTTTAGTGCCCTTTAAGACCTTATGTATACTCCTACCAAAGAAACATTATTTATATTCCATATATATATTCGGAGAGCATAATCTACAATGCTTATATATATATATATATATATCAAATTATCAATTAAGCGCGCACGTCGACCGTCTACCGCTACACCAACGTGCTAACTAACTGCTAACCATGCATTTAAGCTACTAGTTAGTTTATCGTCAACTTTCGGCCTGCAACGTACGTGAACATACATATATAAGTCACCAAAACTAAACATGAAGCCCATTGCAGATCACAAGCTAGAAACACATACATTTCTCTCTATCGGTTTAGATGGTCAATTGATCAATCGATCAATCAATCTTATACACTTACAATGTCCAGATTCGTTTTATTCACCGGAATCTTTCTCGTGATGACCATGGTCATAAACCTGCGAGCAATTCATGCCACGACGACAAATGATGGCATCTCGACAAGGCTAATGCACGAATGCGAGCCTTACATAAAAGGCATCGACCCAGATGAACCGATACCTCACGTTTCGTGTTGTGAAGAGGTAGAGGCGGAAATCATGTCGTTGTTGAAGAGTAACGGTATGAGCAATGAGCGCGTTTGTGATTGGATTGAGAAGACAAAGGAATTCGCGCAAGGGAGTGATGTTATGGGGATGGTGGACTTGGGGAGGAAGCTTGGTGGCGTGAACCAAAACCAAAGCCAAAGCCAGGCCGTTCTTGAGAGGGCGCTTGTTGTACTAGGACTTCTTTCTCAGCAGTGTAATTTGTTGTCTTTAGTTTCTTATCAAGTCAAGTGCTCACCTAATTTGCGCTCATTTGCAGCGTAAAACTGATTTGTTCAACTTTTGTATTTTGTTGCCCTTTTAACTTGACTGTGTTATAATGAGGCATTTTGTGGTGTTTATGGGGTAGTTCAAGAAAAGAAAAGAAAAACATCTCTATTAGTAGACAAATACTACAGTATATGTGTATATATTATGTGATTTAAGTTAGTACAAAACAAGTTTTATGATCTACTTTATGCTATATATGTAGAATGTTATACTTTATGATTCCAAAGGAAAAATAATGGTTAAGGATGAGGAGATCTCTATTCGATTTGTTAAGATATATAAAAAAAACTATGGTTGTTTATGTAATGTAGAGCTTGATTTTTTATTTCCGAACATACACATTAGTTTTTTCTTTTAAGAAGTTAATTATGCATATCATTAATTATACATTATATTGCGAGCTTGACTCTAGTGGCAAATGAGGAGTCGATGCAGATGATTAATTCTTAAATATATTTAAATTATAGTAAAACATATTTAAAGTACAAATTATTTTCAAAATGTAGTTAAATTACAAAATATATAGAGTTGTGCTATGAATAATTTGTGAAATATAATGTATAAATAAAAAATATGTTAAAAAATGAGATAATTAAATATGAAATTTGTTATGATTTTCAGTATAAACAAAGATAAGAATGACGGGCTACACTTTCTGCTTATTATTATCGACAGCGGTAGAAAGTCCAAGGGCAAAACCTTTTCATCTCCCCTGCATGTTCCCTTCCACTCTCTCTTTGTCCATTCCGCAAGTTCAAACAATCCTGATTCAGCGTTTCGTCATTTCAACTATAGCAAGGGTAAGAAATTGCTTAATTCATCTTTACTTACATTCTTTTACGATTATTTGTTCTGTAGATTTCAAAGTTCAAGGATGGATTTTTAGGGTTTAGGGCAGCTACTAAATATTGAAACTGTACGATTCTTCTCTTGTGCAATTGCTATAATCTGTTTCCGTTTTTCTTAACTTGTATTGTGATGAATTAGTTGCATTGCATGTTCTCTCTTTGGTGACAAGACGGGAAGATGAATGTGTTCAACGACAAGGATTTCTCTGATCGGATCCTCCATATTGAGATCATATCAGACTCTGATATGGATCCCAAGAGGATTAATCATTCGAATAAGAAGCAAAAGAGAGAGGATTTGGGGAAAAAAGGTTGGTTGTATTAAACCATATACCACTTTCTTATCAATATTTAATGTCAATAAGAAGAAGAGTAGTCCAATAAAGGTTGGTTATCATGACTTAATCTGCAATTAATAGCAAAAAGGGACTCCTTGCGCCAAAAATTCTTGTTATGCAAGGTAATGCTGGATGATTTGTAATTTGCTGAATCTTCTGTGGCAAATGTTTTTTTTTTAATGTAGGAGATGTTGCTTCTGATAATAATTTGAAATGTTCTACTGATGTCAAAGTTAAAACTTTGCACATAAGTTCTGCCATGCTAGGTGCAAAGAGTTCCTTTTTCTTCAAGGTAAGCATCCTTGTTCTCTTTCGGAAGAGCTTTTCATTACATTTCCTATATCTAAAAATTTACTGAGGCTATGGGTTTGTAGTTATTCAAAAACGGCATGAGAGAATCACAAGAGAATGTTGTGACCTTGAAAATCAAAGCATCTGGTAAGCGCCTGTCCTTTGAACGAAGTGCTGTCTAAGTATTCGCTGCCTACGCCCCAGCTGGGTTATACTGGCTTTGCATTTGATAGCTCATTTATAACTCATTCTTGGTGAACAGAGGAAGAGGCTTTGATGGACGTCTTGAAATTTATGTATACCAACACTCTGACTGCAGCTTCAGTCCCTAAGTTGGTGGGTGTGCTTGTAATGGCAGATAAGTTTGAGGTTAGTTCTTGTATGGACTGTTGTTGTAAGCTGTTGAATAAGAAGCCCATGTCACTAGACTCTGCACTTTTATATCTCGAGCTTCCTTCAAGCCTTTTGGAGTGTGCATTACTTCAGTCACTACTCGATGCAGCAAAGAAGTGTGTTTTCAATCGTTACAAGAAAGTCACCGTGTAAGTAGTATGTCATTTGCATTTGCAGTTTGCACTATCAGGATTGATATTAGTTTACATCAAAATTTCATAGTGAGATCGATCTCTTCTCTAATATATGTTGTAACCAATCTCATCAGACCGTTCATATCACAAGAAGAGGCAGCGTCCTTGCCTCTTCTTGGTATAGAAGTTTTGCTTGGTAGTGATGATCTCGAAGTAAAATCAGAAGATGATCTGTACGATTTCATCTTGATTTGGGGGCGCGCACGCTATCCGAATCAAGAAGAGCGGCAAGACATCCTCACCAAGCTCTTGGGACGGTTCCTATACTTCCCGTACATGTTTATGTCCTGGCTTGAGCAAATCCAGGAATGCCCTGACTTTGATAGCAAAGAAGTTTCAAAGCTGATGCTGAATTCTCTCTACTTGAATGCCGGGTTCCCATACGGGCAACAGTACCATGTCCCGGTGCCCACCAGCCTTAGTCAATCACTAAAACGGAAATACGAAGAACTGCCTATTAAGCAGGTGGAGTTGGAATCGCATTGTGTCGTGTACTTGAACCTATTAACAGAAAAGTGTTGGGATATAATGGAAACAAGAGTTGGACAATGTTCTCAGCCTTTTCTCCTAGGCGAATACTGGTTTGCGCTGTGTGTAGAAGCAGTGGTGGGAGAAGAAACAGAAGAGGACGGGGACGAGGAGGAAAGCTTTGGCTTGTTTGTGGAAATGATGCAGGATGAGGGCGATGGACCTTGCATGTTCGATTATGAGTTTGCGGTGATGAAGGGGTCGTCAAAGGACTTTGAATGCTGTCACAAGGCTGACAATTGCACCTTAACCGGGGGTCAACGCTTGGGGTCGGAGAAACTGTTCCAAGTCCCGTATTGCGAAAACTACAATGGCGACGATTATGAGTATAAGGATCTCGTAGACGGAGTCGTGCGTGTACGAGCCAAGTTCACCGTCAACCACTCGTAGCAGTGGACAGATGACCTTTATATATGCATCCATAGCTATGGCAGTTCAAAGAAGCTTATACAAAAAGCTGAAGAAAGTCTTTGTTTTGGAGAAGTGGGAATCAGATTAATGTTATGAATGATGATCTTATTCTCTTGTTTTTTGATGAATGGCTTGCGATCTTATTCTCTTGTTAAAAGCCAGTCAGATTGTCTGTTTCGTATTCTCTCTGCTGTTTCTTATGTACATCCATGCAAATTTCTATCTGTTTTATTATTTGGATCAGTTGGATCTCTTAATTACTATGGTTTCATGTTGGATATTGCATCTCTCAACTGGGCTATTGTCACTAGTTTTTTTCTAACAATTCTCGTCAAATGGTCAATTAATGTTGATAAGTACATTGATCCATAGAGGAAGCAATACGAATGAAGGTGATTGAAATGGTCAATAATACTACCTTTTTGGTGGCAGTTGTAACTTCGTCAATACCATATACAATTGACTATCGTGGCAAAACAAATGAATTTGTCAAAAATAGGACATTGTTTATCACTTAGTTGACAATAATCGTCCTCGTTCTAATCTTGTTCCCAAGATTTACGTTTGTATATTCCACAAGGAAAAAAAGTATAAGTGCATATGAATATTTTTTTTTTTGAAGATAAATCCATATGAATAATGTACAAACGAACTATATACGGAGTATTATAATACTATTCAGCGCCAAAATAAATAACGGTAATCAGATTGGCCCGACCCGACCCGACCCTACCATTATCAGTTTCCTCTTCAACTCGCCGTGAGACGACTTGTCTCTCCAAAGACGACTCAGTCAATTCTTCCGATCTCTCTCATGGCTGCGAATTTCTTTTGTACTCGCGATTTCTCCCTTCCAATCCTCAGAATTCTGCTTCGGAGGAGCTCCAGAAGTTTCTAATACTACTCCTCCGAAAACAACGATGGCGAAATCTAGGGCTAATAAGGACATCGACCTCCGCCTAGCTTGTCAGGCCGCCATTGGAGGCGCTGATGAGAAGGTTTTGATGGCCATTCGAGGTGGCACTTTCAAAGGAGTTTCCGCCAAGTCTCGCAATTTGGCGCCGACCATGGCTAAACCTATTGTTCTTGCTGTTTGTTCAGCTATGGAAACAGGCCAGCAGGCGAGTGGGTTCCTTCGTGTTTTTGAGCATTCTACTGCTGGTGTCTTTGAGGTAAGCAACTGTTCTGTTTCTTTTACTTAAGCATGTTAAAAGGTCTCCACTACAGAGATCTCCTACAATATGAACTCTGGCGTTTGGAGTTTGGTTTTTGGAATTGATTATTAGTTGAAGCAATATATACCAAATCGGATCAAAAATTTATGTGAATCAGAGACGATTGGGGCAAGTATATAAGTATATTATACATAAGAGGGACTAAACCATAATTTGGGCTTGAAGCTTTGCCAACTAGGACACTTGAACCATGCACTTTAGCCTGATCATCAAACCTAAAATTTAGCATTATCAACCCCTTCATATAGCGAACAAAGTTTTTCGTCAAGTAAGATTCTCGGGAGATTTGTTTGCAGTACATGCATTCCAATTTTAGATACTGAGTTCCTTCGATTCAGATTGAAGTTTGCATTTTGCATTGTTTAACTCGATGCATCCAGTTTCTTGAAGTTGTGACTTGTGGAGAACTGATATTTTTCTTTTCTTTCCTAGTTGAAGCCTCTTATGAAGGTTTACAAGTTAAAGTATCTTTCGAAGGTGGAGGTTATGACTAATGATCCTAGTGGATGTTCCTTTGTGCTGGTACTTGCTTTTTACGTTGGTACTAAATTCATGGTTTTTTTGCTCATCTTTGGTAATTGAACACTTTTTTTAACTTCTATTCACAGGGATTTGATAAGGTGAGAAACCAGAGTGTTGCTTCACCTCACTGGACCACATATAACATCGATGACAGGTGCCATGAAGTTTCCTCTGAAACATAAAACCTACATATATTTTCTATCAATAACCTCTCGTATTTATTTATTTTTAATATAGGAACCTGCTGTTACTTTGCATTCTGAAAACTTGCAAAGACATGGTTGGTCGTATACCTAGAGTTTTTGGTGTAGATATTGTTCAAATGGCTCTCTGGCTAAAGGTAGTTCTCAATAAAAAGTTAGTGCAACTGCTATTTCTAAGTGATGTCCTAGCTAGTCATTAAGGATACCATCTTAGCCTAGAATTATCGAAATGTTCACTATAAACTGTCTTCCAAGATTCCCACTTGTTCAGATTTATGATTCTTCTGAAACTATGAAATTACTACAGGAGAGGGAGGAAATAACCTCCAGCAATCAGGATAACTCCCAAGATGAGCCAATGACTACGATGATATCTGAACAAGACTTAAAAGTGACAGTCCAAAATGAACTTGGATCCCAAGCGATATGCAAGCTCTTTTGGACTTGTATGTAATATCACATTTTGTGTGTTTTCATGTTTACTTAAGTGTGCATCTGCTTTCGAGCGTGATATTACTAATCTTATATAGTGAGTGATGAAACATTGATGATTCAAAGGCATAAGATGATTTAGTAAATATTAAGATTCACCTGACTCTCTTTTTCTCTATACATGCAGCTATGTCATGGGTATTGGTGAAGCTGAGGCCTTTTCTGACATGTTGAAGCGCGAATTTCATGCTCTGGAAGCAGCTAATGTACATGATATATTGGAAATTGAACCTTTGATTGATGAGGTAATTATTCTTAGTGATTAGTTTTTCTTCTGAAATTCCTCACAAGTGATACTACTGGAATCTTCAAACAACGAAGAGCAAATTTAAGGAATTAAATTTGCTATGCTTTGTTGTTGTAGGTTTTGCAAGGGCTTGATACTGCCTTGAACTATACGTGTGAGATGGACGAATGGTTGAGCACTTTCAATGTGAAGCTTAAGGTCATGAGAGAGGATATTGAATCCGTAAGTCAACCAAATGATTGCAATCTGTATTTTCACCCTTTGTAAAGACATCTAATCTGCCATGAAAATCCTCCTCATTCGGCTTTTGATTCCTTTCCCACCTAATTCAGGTTGAAACACTAAATAATAGCTTGGAGCTTCAGACTGTCAATGGTAAAGCATTAGATGAGGAACTTGGCCAACTTCTTGAGAAGCTTAACATTCCTTTTGAGGTAATATCATTTTCATAATTACATTCTTTGGTCAACACTTGTATCATTTGAACCACTAATCTGATGGCACTATATGCAGTATTCAGCATGCCTCACAAAGGGTTCTTTTGATGAATCAAATTTGCCCAAAATCATGGAAGCCTGTGAATGGTTGAGCAATGCTTTGACTGGCCTTGAACTCCCAAAAATGGACCCTGCTTATATAAATCTGCGCGCCGTATGCTGCTTTCTTCCTTGTTATGAATTTCATTTACTGTAAATATGTCAAATAGAATTATTAATTATATCGATGTCTTATCCCTATTCTTTATCTGTTAAGGGAACTTGAGAATTTTTGCGTTGCACTGTTGCTTAGCAATTTGATCCATAACTTCTCATATGCATTTTTTTTCCACAATTCACTTCTTACCCATAATTATGTCATGAGATGAATTTCATTTCCTTAAGATAAAGAAAGACAAAGACTGACTCTTTTCATTTTTACTTCATCGTAATGCTACAAAATGATCATGCAAGTTTCAAATGATAAGACTAAGTGCTTCCTCCAGTCCTTTAATTTTACCCCATTTTCCATACCAATGTATCACTTGGGTATAGACTATATATGCAATGGGTGATGTTTGAAGTTTACCTGATCAAATACTCTTGGAACTGTAGTCAATAGTACTTGTCTTTTACCTCTGTCAATCTTACAGGTTAAAGTGAAGAAGGTAGAACTTAAGAAACTGAAGAATACATTTGTTGGGAGAGCTTCTGAATATTTACGAAAATACCTTTCGAACTTGGTCGATTGTATGATAAGAGACAAGGTTTATTCCTCTTTCTGCTTTTTGAATAGTTATTGTAAATTATTACCTTGCTGTCTAATAGTTGTGTCTACCATATCTGCTCGTATAGCATCAGCGATCAACAAGTCCTGACCATAACGAACTACACAGGAAGTGCATGACCTATTCTGGACTTTTGCTGCAGTTAGAGGTAAATCTTGCAGGAAAATATATGATTATATTATAATATTAACTCCTTTCTGAAAATCTCATATGCATTAGTGCGTTACTAATCTACTATTCTTCTCCAGCGACTTGATAAGAACTGCATAGGTCCACTAAGAAAAGCATACTGTACTTCTTTTAACTTACTTCTTCGGAGAGAGGTGAGTTTGTTGTACCTCGATCTTGCTCTACTCTATGCCATGAACTGAAGTATACATTTTTCTTTCACGAAAACTACAATAACAAACTTTTGAGTTGCTGATTAATCTATTGCAGAGTCGTGATTTCGCAAATGAACTTAGGACTAGATCTGAAGTGTCAAGGATTCCAATTTCTTGGTTTGATGCTTCTTCTGCCTCTACTCAAAGCAAAAAGAATACTGACTCGTCAGCAGTTTCCAATACTTATGCGAAAATGCTGACGAATTTCATCCCACACCTTGAGCAGGAGGTTATACCCTGTTTTGCATTTCTATTTATGAGATGTTTCATAATATTTTTCCCTGATTTAAGCTTCATGAAACTGCAGATTTCTTTTTTTGTACAATTTATGTGTTTCGACATTCCAACTCCTTATGTTGCCGAAGTTAACAACAATAGCGAGAAAGCTGGTATGCTCTTGGGCTATTATTCATATAGCTTTTTTGATAAAGATCAGATGCCTCTGCAATAGAGTATTTTGATTTATATTCTTACATGTAGAAACTTAGGTATTCATGTTTAAATATTTTCAGAGATGGCATTACTAAATGAATATCTTCAAGACCTGCTTGATGGAATTCAGGTACTGTTAAAAGTTCAAACCAGTATTTCTAATATATTTTCAATTCTTCTTTAAAATGTTCTGTAATGGGATATCATAATGATTTCATAGGAAGATTTCTATGCTATTATTGAATGGGGGAACAAGATCGATCCATTGAGATGCATATCGATGAACGGGATAACGGCGCAAAGTCTTTCTAGCCAGAAACCTAATGCAGCCCAATTTGTTGTCGTCCTTCTCACTGGCCTGCAATCAAGAACTGCTTTATTGTTTAGCCGGGTATAATTTCATTTCATCCGTTTTTGTAGCAACAACTGGATTTCAATTTGCAGTCTTGAGTTAAAAAAACATCATACATTATAATCCTATTGCAGTTTACTGAAGAATTTTGTCGTCGCATTGAAATGACAGAGCAAAATGCTCGACCAGCTGGTGGGGTATCCTCACATGTACACAGGTAACTAACTCCATCAGAATGTGTACCATGTTTCTTTACTAAATGGCCCCTTGTTCTTAAAAAACTGGAGTATGACTTGAACTGTAAAAAATTGGTGTATTTTAAATGATGTTGCATTCAATTTTTGTTGTTCATGCCTCATCTAATCACATGCATGTTGCACTCTGTATATACAATGCACAGATTTACACTTCTTGCTACTTGTATGGAGCAGTGTATCCATGGACAAGCTAGAGATTTGGCTGATAAAGCATATGCCCAGATTGTAAGTACTTTCTTTACAATTTTGATCTCAGTTACAAGAAAAAAACAATAATTTATTCCCAAGATACCACATTGAATGTTCACTTTGGGCATTTGGGGTGCACTAGTCAAAAGTAACAATAAATGCAAGCAAACTTAAAAATCCTTTATTATAAGAGCATCTCCAAGAGTATCCCCATATTCTTGGGAAACTCACATTTGGAGATTTTTGAGTGTTTTTTAGCCCCAAGAGTATCCCCATTTGCTTCTCCAAAATGGAGAAAATCTCCAAAATGAGGGTGAGCATCTCCATATTTGGGGTTATCTCCAAATTGTGTTTTACTCTTCATTCATTCAATTATTTATTTTTCTCTTTTTTTTTCAAAGCAAATAAATGCAAAGTTGTTCCTAATAGATCTCCATAATGGAGAACCTGTTGGAATTAGTGTAAAAATTTTTTGGAGAAAAGGGGTGTTGTTTCTCCATTTTGGAGAAAATTTTAGAGCATCTCTTGGAGATGCCCTAAAGCTGTTAAAGTACAAACTGCAAAAGTTAAAGTCGTACTAGTGAACGTGGTAGGATCAATTGGAACTTGGAAGCGTACTTAAACCTCTTCGTTTCCCCAGAACACAAGCAATTAATCATCATTACTATCCTGCCTCGCTCCACTGCATCTATATTAAGCGTGCTATTTAATTAATTGAGTTCTCCGACATCAGCACTATGTCTATTCATCCTCTCTATGGCTATAAATTCCACCACCATCACACACACACACAAGAATCCTCCCTTTGTTCTACACCAAAGAAATGGAGTCAACAGACCGTTTGGAAATTGGGGGCAACAACGTGGACGTAACCGTCACATCAGACGCACTGAACATCACCAACTGGATCCGTAACGTTTTGTACTCCTACCGGAACATTGACAACAATGTAGTTGTCGGATTAGACATCGAGTGGAAACCCAACAGAATGTCTCACCAAGACAACAAAGCCGCCACTCTCCAGCTCTCCATCGGTGACAAATGCCTCATCATCCAGCTCATCTACCTCGACTACATTCCTCGGTCTCTGAACGAGTTTCTGTTCAACCAGAAGTATGTTTTCGTGGGAGTTGAGGTGGAGTCGGACCTGGCCAAGATAGAGGAGGATTATGGGCTGGTCTGTGGGAACCGACGTGACGTCAGAAAGGTTGCATCGGAGTCCGACGTGTGGAAGGATTGCGGGATCTCTATGCGTTCCGGGCTTAAGCAGATTGCTGAGGTTGTGGCAGGGATTCGGTTGGAGAAGCCTAAGCGTGTTACAATGAGTAACTGGGAGAAGCACATTCTGAGTGATGAACAAATTAAATATGCTTGTCTTGATGCTTATGCTTCTTTTTGTATTGGTATGAAGCTGCGCGATGAGTTTTAGGGCCCTTCATTAGATTTAAGCTTATGACGTGGTTATAATCATTTTCCTTTCAGTAAGAAGCTGTACTCTTCATTCCTCAGGGAATGTTTTAATGTTGTTCATTTCGAGTTTTGTTGTATGAAGCAATTCTAAAGCTAAATGAAGGATTATTTGTCTGCAGGGTAGCACATTGTTCATGACCTTAAATAAAATTGGAAGGGCTGATCCCAAATATGGAGATGTATTTATTTTGGAGAATTATGCTGCATTCCAAACCAGGTGTGATCTTGTTTTGGAAAGCAAATCAATTTGAGTAATATTTTAGGCTGATTATAAGGTATTGTTGCAGTTTGTATGACCTGGCAAATATGGTGCCTGCACTAGCCAAATTGTATCAGCAGGCCAGTGATGCTTATGAACAAGCATCAACTCGTCATGTTCACATGGTCATATACAGTGTAAGGCATTCGTAGTTCTGATGAGGACTTTTCTTCTTGTTACTCTGGAGAATCAGATTTTATTGTTAATTATATAGTGATTATGTATATTGTCAATGTAAACCTAAAACATAGTTTACATGCTCTTAAAAAATGCAGCAATTTGAACAACTCTTCCAGTATGCTAGGAAGATTGAGGACTTGTTGGCAACAAATACACCAGAGGAGGTAAGGGCCTCTTAACTTCAATTATGTAGGGGTACACTTAACAGAGCCAAACTTTTTACTTGTTCATTGACAGTAATCAGCTTCGATGGCGAAAAGTACCATTGTTTGTTGATGATTATACTGATTGTTGTATTACATTGAAGTGTATTTTAACTTCATCCTGGTTCATTCAGATTCATTCCACTCCCGGAATGTCTACGACAGATCTTAGAAGGGTATTGAGAGTAACCTTAAGTGAGGTAGTTTATAAAGCAACTTTAGCTATCCAAATGGACCTTTTAATTTCCTTTCTATCAAGCAAACATGGGTTTAATCTGATTTATCTATTTCTGGGAATTTCCTGATATCCAGATTGAAAGATCCATCAATGCAATGTACAAGGGGTTGCAAAGGAACTTAACTTTAAAGGAATTGGTGCGCCCTTTGCATATAAAGTGCAAGGTTAGTATCATCTCACTCAAATCTTAAGTACACACTGAACTTTCAGATCTCTAAGCAGGATCTAATCTATTTGTTTATTTCCCATGTTTTGTAGAAAGAGTTCACAAGTAAGTATCAGGCAATATGGGAGCTTATTGGTAACATTTACCCAGCAGAGACCAAATGGATGCCTTCTGTGCCACAAGTAAGGGATCTCTTGGCCTCCATTGAGGAAGCTTATTTCTTGTGAGTATTTCCTATTTGTAAATGTGACCTTGTCCATTCTACTGGGTTTCTTATTTTTAAATTTTTAATAATGATCAAGAGATAGGCTAGTCATACATTTTGCGAGAGATCGGTTGCAAACAATGTACAGAAATGTGGATGAAGCTTGATTATCAGTCTGTAATTTTTGTGTATAAGGACAAATCCGTGTAACAGTAAATGATATTTTAAGAAAATAACTCGTAATACTTAAACAATTGTGACAACTTCCGATGATTTAAACAAAAGTTTAATGCACAAATATAGTTATTATCACAACATCTTAGCCTGTAGTATTACCGCTATTCCTTCCACAGTAGGAATTAAACTATAACAACCACATAAAAACATGCATATGAAACAATGCATAAACTATGTAAATGAAATTCATATACTCATATAGCCGAATAGCTATAGTCATCTGCAGCACCGGGCTCGTCTCCTGCCTGAGAAAAGATGGTGAGCACCACAAAGGCACCGTACAACACAGTCACAATGGCGGTGAAGTTGACCAAGTAAGCCTCGGGTCCAAACTTGGATAGACCGGAGTTCTCAAGGAAAGTGAGCTTCTCTAAGAACCCTAGTGCAGCTGTGCCTACGGCCAGGATGAACACAAAGAGCCCGAAGATGATGTGCCATGGAGCTGATGCAGATCTTAGGTCTCGGCTCCCTCCTGGGTAGAAGAAGAGCAAGAACCCGTAGATCCACTGTAAAACATAAGTTCCACCATCGATCATTATATTCAAGTTGTAGGCTGATCTTAATTAGTAGTTCACGCTCGCATGGTATGGATAATATCAGGTTATCGAGCATGGGTATGGATATTGCATAGACAAAATGATCGAATTGAAGGAAATGTACCTGAATCGCGTAGAGAATGATCACGCCCAAGCCGAGCCAAGAATGGAGACTATAGAGGTTTTCAATGCTGCTCTCGTTGTGGTACTTGAAGGCCGCGCAAATGCCGAAGATGCCAAGGATGAGAGCCATGCCATGGAGCACCATGTGTACCAACTTCTTCACGTCTTTGGTGAATGGAAGTGATTTGTAACTAATTATAGCTGTACGTATCAAAGTAAACACATCGAGTTAATAAGGGTTAACTTATAAAACGACTAAGGCTAGGAATCATCAATTGAATTGTACAAATAGTACTTACCTTCTCCTCCAAGTATGATGAAACATATCAACATTACCACGGGATGTATCTGTTGTAGGTAAACAATAAGAAATGGAGGAAAACATATTCAGTATGGACCTAATTAAGTGAGTGGATTAGAGCTGTCTAGAAACCTAGGTAGATACATACAATTCTTGATTTGAAATAAGAACCAATATGAACATAGATTAAAGTAATAACCCATATATATATGATAATATTTTTTTTGGTCAAGATATATATGATAATATGAACAAAGAGGCCAGTCATAAATACTGGTATGATAAACATGTAACTTATGTCCATCAAGGACACGTGTACGGCAGACAGTTGTGGTTGGTTCATTTCTTAATTAACACTAGTGTCGGTTTGAGCATTCAATTCGAAGGATCCAGACCGTTTATACATCCGATTAGACACAAGTACGATCTTGTGATCGAGTCCCATGGACATTAATATTTTGCACGTCAAAACTATAGGCTAGTTGAAATTTCAAAGATAGATATCGTGGGGTTAAGGGTTTGTATGTAGATTGAAGCCAAAGCCAACAAAGCAATGGCAAGATCGAGCAAAGAGACAAATGAGTATCAACCACACGTACTTCGATCATAGAAATAATTCACATTTCAGACAGCGCAAGCTCGTGCAATAATAGTTTCAACTTTCAAGCTAGTGTTATATTCTTGTTTCCTTCTTCTTCCCATACGAAAGTGACGAAACACATATAATAAGGGGAGGTGCATATATGATATATTATATAACTAGGGTGTGAAAACTTGATCCGACCCAATTCATTCTGTAGCCCGATTGATTCATTCACACTTTCAAATCTAAACTTGATTGATCTCAGTCTATATAAAATAAATGGATTTGCGAATATGGGGGAATATATTGAAAGTTGAGTGTAGAAGTTATCAATTTAAATTGATATCAAAATATGAATGGCAAGGTATTAAAACACGTGATAATTGTTTATGTAAATTGAATGAGATAAAGTAAGGGAGTACTTTGGTTTTGTTAGTACGTATATGGACAGAATAGTATGAAGAATACAAAGACAAAGTTGTGTATCGGAGGCCAAGCATTTGTTGTGTGACTTGTGTCTAAGCGTGGAGGGAATACGCAATCACGTGGTTAAGTTTGTAACTACGTGTGTTTGCTTGTGCCTTTCGTGTGGCCACCATTTATCTATTACACTAATTTTCAATTTAATCACGTAATTAAGAAATCGAAAACATTGAATTCATATACTCCCTCCTCCGTTCCAACCAAAAAGAATATATATATATATATATATATATATATATATATATATATATATATAGAATTAGGATCATGTAAAACCTCTCTTTATAGTGAAACCAGTGAATTAATATGGATCGTTTGATTATAATTTTTGGATGGACGAGATTTAAAGCAAATAGGGTGTATAATTTTGTTATATTTGTGTTTTATGGAATTAATTTCTCATCCATAAATTTAGGGATTCTCTTTCCAAATATACAATTACCAAAATTAAAATCCGTAGGATTCCGTTAAACCCTCCTCAACTTCATTCTTGCTTTCAATCAAATTTTTCAATGAAAATCTATCATCACCGATGTCTTTCTACGTTTCCTAGGAACGATTTTTGAAGGTTCCATTAGTGTTCTTGATGCCCTTTCACGCCTATTGACAACCGATTGGGTATGTTATGCTTGAGGTTTCATATATAATTGATTCAGTTTCATATTTTTTTATCCAATTTCTTTTACTTCTCAATGGTTATCTATAGTAGATTTAATGAAAGTCTTCAATTTGCTAACGTGATTAAAAACAAGGTCATCAAGTTTAATTTGCATACTATACATGATTAAACACAAGGTCATGATTTGTTGAAAACGTCATGATCGATTTGTTGAAAACAAAGTTATTAACTAATTCAATTTTATGTTTTTATTAGTTTCCATGCGTGTAAAACAAGGTATTGATGAGTTTTGTTTTTGTAATTGATCATATTATAGTAACTTGAATGTACAGTCTGAGTCCTTGAATACACAAGCATAAAACCCTAACATATTCATAGGTGGCGGTCGGTGATATCTATGATCTTGAATATGCATGTCGAACAACGGAATATACATGAATAAGTATCGAATATGTGAATTATAGATAAACGATGAATTCATAGTCATTTTATTTTGTTAAAAGTGTTCGATTGGGTTTGAATGTAGGGGCGTCCATGTCGAAACAGGGTTGTTAGCTTGAATCTTGAGGTAAATATATTAAATTGATTATATATGTTGAATTTATAATGAAATATATGATTTGAATTGATTTATGAACTGAATGTTGCTATACATTATTTGAATTGTGAATATATGGTTTTCGAATGTAATGGTTTGTGAAAATATGTTTTGAATTGATGTAGAACCTGAATTCTAGTTAGCATAATCTGAATTTTTATGATAATCACATGAATGTTCTAATGAATTATTTGAATATAGCATATTATGAAGTATGATTTGAATTAATGATAGTAATATGAATATTGCTATGTATGTTTTGAATTGTGAATATATAGTTTTTGAAAGTAATGGTTTGTCAATATATGTTTTGAATTGATGTTTACCTGAATTCTAGATAGCATAATATGATTTTTTAAGATAATAAATGAATATTCTTATAAATTATTTGAAGATAGCATATTATGAAGTATGATTTGAATTGATGATGTAGTAGGTTGAATGTTGCTATGTATGTTTTCAATTATGAATATATGATTCTTGAATGCAATGGTTTGTGAATATATGTTTTGAATGGATGTAGTGACCTGAATTCTAAGTAGCATAATCTGAATTTGTAAGATGATTACATGAATGTTCTTATGAAGTATGATTCGAATTTGATAAAAAATTTGAATCTTGGTTGTTTCACTCTGAATATATATGTGTTGTTTGTGGAATATGCAATCTTGAAGGTTGAAATATATCAAGGTCATTGAAGGACATAAAGAAGTTTGAAGAGAATGGAAGAAGCCCGATAAGGATCAAAGACGACAATGAACACTAAAGAAGCAACTATTAATCATCTTTATTTTACAATGTATTCAAATTTAATTCAATTGTATTCATTTATGATAATCTAGTGAGAATATAAAATTATCTACTTTTTTGTCAAAACTCAATGCTTGTTATTTTATATGCGGTGTAGTTTCACCTCAAATAAGACAATATAATTTGAATTCGACAAAATCAACTGCATATTCAAACCACGCCAAATTACAATAATCTTTGACTAATATTCAAAAAATGTTAAATCATATTCAACTATGTACTTCGTAAATTCAAACATTTGTTAAGTCGAATATTGAAGCAATATTATCGAATATTGCAATAGCACGGTCAAATTTGTATTGACCGCCGAAATCATATACGAGATTCCTAAACTCTGGTTCGAAATTTGGAAAAATTAAATTAAATTTTCACATCCCTTAAATTTAGGAGCTTTCATTTTGAAAAAATATAGTACGAATCTATGGTAACTTCTCCCTAGAAATATGGAAGCTCAATTAAACATATCACTAATGGAGATTATATTTTTCTATAATTCAGCCAATATATTTAAAAACTCAGCCTATTCTTGATCCTTGATTTCATCCTAATCCAACGTCTGCTATTAATTCACCCGTTTCACTATAAGAGGTGTTTTACTTGAACCCTCCTCTATATATATATATACTCCCTTGGCTCACTTCTACTTATCCTTTTGAGTTGAAAATTTTGTTTATAAAAATTTATCCTGTATATTTTGAGCACAATTTTCTCAATTTAATCCTTATATTAAATGAAAAAATCAACTAAATTTCTCTCATTTTCATTTCCAATGCAAAAAACATTTAATTAAGGGTATTTTAGTACAATTTAAAATCTTCTTAATATATGTGTCCAAACCCAAGAGAGAATTAGAAGTGAGCTCAGTACAACAAACTATGTAGCTAACTAAGATGTGGATAAAGTTGTTGAGTTCGTTCAAACGTACAACAACCACTAGCTTTAATTTGTTTATAATTAATTTAATTTATAAATAAAGGAAGTAAAAAAAGAAGTAGTTGTATTATTTTTTGATCGACTTCAATTCAAAGCAAGATATAGTAGTGATATACGTTTTGCATTTAAACACCGACGCCGTCCATCAATAATCAATAAAATAAATTTAATGAATTAAGAACTCTCATGGATCGGAGGAGAAGAGCCGTTTACACGGTCATCTTGAATTACTGATATTAGAAAAAACACCTTTAACTAATTCCTATAAAGCAATTCAGCTAACTATAGTAATGTCGTCCAACTAAAGAACGGAGGATTATAAGAATCGGTTTTAATTTTAATTACCCCTTTTTATTCAACGTATGTGTCCTAATAAAGAAGACAAAAGATCACTCAAAACCACCTAAGATGCTTGATAATATATAAATATGCTCGGTGTTGGAGTGACCAGGCATCAAAGAATCAATGACATTTCATATCAAAGACGAAAAAAAGAATCAATCGCATTCGATCATATATATGCTCCTTAAGTAATTTTCTTTTTTATTTTAAGAAGAAAACGTAAACTCTTTTTTTCTCCTTTAACGTGCAAGAAACCAAACTGATCGAGAGAGAAAGAGAGAAAGAGAGACGTACGTTGAAGATGAGACTCTTGTTGGAAGCATCCCAAGCCAGGCCGCCTCGGAAGCTGATGCACCACACCAGCACCATCACGGCGGCTGCCACCGCCAGCACATGCGCCGCCATCGACACCGCAAGCGCCCTCACGCTCACCGCCATCTCTCCCCCTCCTCCGCTAGTTCCCGCCGGTTTACCGGAAAACAAAAAAGAAAACTTACAGTAGAGTTCAATAGAAGAAAATGAAGCGGGGCTTTCTGGTGACTGGGAGAAGAAGTTTTGAGGGGTGTCGTTACATATTTGTTGCTTTGAGTAGGTGAATCAAACGGGTTTGATAAGTGCCACGTAGGCGGCGTGTTTGAATGGTAGATCAAATTGAAGAAGAGATACGGGTCCCACCGTCGTCTAATGCTAATTCTTCCACTTACCGCTCTTATTTCACTCTTGACCGCTTACATGTTTGTTGACATTAAATCTTGCTACACGATTATTTGTATTCGTGGCCTCCACACTGCTGTTATTGATTTACATTTTGTTCCCCTTAAGCTAGAGCCTAGAGATGGTTTAGCGATCAAGTTGATCACTATTACCTCGCTTGATTATTGGAGAGATTTAGCAACTGCTTAAGAATAAACTTGTTGGAACTTATTTTATGTAAATAAAATAAAGTTTATTGTGAAGGAGAAATGTCGGGCCCGTTAGGGTTGTAGGACATTATATTGGGCTTGGCCCATTAAACCTTGACTGATGAAAGAGGCAGTCAAAGCTCCTTGATTTTCTCAGTAGTTGAGATTGAAAACCACGTTGTTTTGTAAGGTGGTGATCCCCCTGATTGAAAGACACGTTCACAAAAGCTTCTTCAAAATTTCTCTGAGTCTGAGAGCATACGCAGTGTCTAGAGTTCACCAGACTTCCGCTTTTGGGTGTTGCAAAGCAGAAGAGTAGTAGTTGTATCCTGGGATTCGGAACGCCAAGGAACCGTCACACTACGGGGCGTTTTCAGAATTAAAGAAAGAGATTGTGTTCTCACCTCTACAAATTGAATCGTCCCATTGGTATTTTGTAATATCTATTTATTGAATTGCGTTATTTTGTTTGCCTAATCTTGTTTTGATTAGGGCTTGAGTTTTCCGGGTCCTACAATCTTAATTCTGAAAACAAATCAGTTTTTGTTATACTGATTTGCTTGTGTGATTCGTTTGCCTTCTGATTTGTTCCCTTGGAATCGGTTTCGTTTCGTACTGTTGAATTCAATTTTTTCGTTTTCGTTTCGTATCGTTCGGATTTAGTTCGCAATCCTTGTTTCAGAGCATGATCCTTGCTTTATTTTATTAATATTCTAAGCATCATCATCGCTTTGATTCAGCAATTCAAGTTTCAGTATATTAGCATTAAGTTTTTTTTTTGCTGCATGTGCTGATTGATCATATTTCAATTGAAATTCTGTGTTCGGCGATTTTTGTCTCTTTCGGCAATTTTAAATTTTTTTTTGTTTGTGAATTGCTATCTTGCTATTCTATTTACTTGCTAATTAGTTTGTGTTGTTGATTAGCTTCGATTTAAGCTTTATAGCAATTCAATTGGAATTTATTTTTAGTTTGGGTGTTGGTGCATATCTGTGATTTGAAATTGAATCGTGCACCCTGATCGTGCTAGTATTTTATTTTATGAGTTTGGTCCTGGTGCAATTTATCCTTATAGTGTAAAATGAGAAACAATCTCAATCGTTAGATTTTTCGGATCTAACGGTAGAGATTAAAGAAGAAAATAAGGAGAAGGACTAACAAGGTGGCAAATTTGTAAATAAAATGATTTTAATTCAAAAAGACAAATAAACCCCCACTCAAAAGGGACAAACCCTAACCCCCTTTCTCATTACTCTTCCACCGCCTTCACTCCTCACAATCTCTCTCACTCAGGCGATTTTGCTCACCGGCGATTTCTCATCCTCCGTTCTCCTCGCCGTTGCTCCTCATTGGCGCTCCCACCTCCGTCGCTCCCTCCGCCATTTGTGAGGTCCGACCCTCCCTCGCTAGCTATTTGCTCCTCACTGGCGCGAACAACCAGATCTCCGACGCTCCCTTTGCTCCTCACCGGCGTTCGCTCCTTCCTCCGTCAACCAGATTTGCCAGATCTGGTGTCCCTCCATCGCCATCTCGCTCCCTCCGGCGCCGCCCGCTTGCTCTAGTGTCCCTCCATCGCCCGCTCGCTCCCTTCAGCATTCGCTCCTCCCTCCGTCAACCAGATCCCGCTCGGTGTCGCCAGCCATCGCCATCGCTATGGTGAAATCTCGTAATAATCTCGTCGTCGTCACTTTTGTTCATATGGCGAAATTTCGTTTGGTTCATTCAAAATCACTTGTCGGTTCATGATATTGTTTTGCTTGATTGGTTTTGTTATCGGTTCATTATGCTCAATTTATCTGTTCATTCAAAAACACTTGTCGGTTCATAAAACGAAATGTGTCCGCTAGCCACTTTTCCCATTTTTTTTGTGTTGGACTTTGATTAGGTGTGCCATCGTGTGGCCGGAAGTTTAGCTATTGTGAGGAAACATGGCCTGAGAACTTTCTTGGTGATTTGCATTGTATGAATAGAAACTCTGAATGCGGGTAGGAGAGTTGTATGCTACAAAACATCCTACACAAATGATATGGCTCATGAAAACTTTGTTGCATCATCTTATTACAGTTCATAACCTTATACTTAGGGGTTCATGAGTATGCACTCTTAGGTTCATGAAAATCTCATTAAACCTTGATTTTGCATATGACAGGCTTGAAAACAAGGAAGGATGTTGGACAGACACGCCAAAGTCCTCGCCAAAAGAAAATGCTCAAGCTTTCAACTCCATTGACCGGTAGCTTGGAGCTGGAAGTAACTGAAAGCGAAGAAGAAGAAGATCACCAAGAGACAAATAATCAAGTGGATGAAGACTCCGATAATTTTGAGATTCCACTTGAAGCTGTCAAGGTTTTTTTTAAATGTTGGACAAATTGACTAGAAACTATGGTAGGTCTTTTGTAAGCAAATACATAACTAGAAACTGTGGTCTATTTTAAAAGAACTTATGTAAGGAATGGAAGGTTCATTTTGTTTAATATAGTTCATTTTGTTGGGTCCAAAAGTGCATTGTATTACACTTTAGGTTCATTGTCCTCCATAAGTAAGATCAAGTTGACAAGTTCAATTCTCCATAAAAACCCTTGAACGTTGGAAAATGCGTAAATCATGTAAAAGAAAAGAGTAGGGTTCAATTGTATGTAGGTTCATGAAGTTTGATTTTTCGGTTCATGAATTTGAATCACTCGATTCATGAATAACAAAATACTCATGTATGACAAAATGCAAAACTTTTGTAATCGAAAATGTGTTTGGTTCATTGTGTTTAACTTGTAAGTTCATGAAACTTAATGAATTGGTGCATGAAACGAAAGGTGCGTTCAGCTTTTCATGAAGTTCATATCAATCGGTTCATAAACGACAGGTGTTTGGTTCATCGGGTTCACCTTGTCAGTTCATGGACTTTAGTCATTCGGTTCATTTAATGTGAAACTGCATATAAGACAGCTTAATCCTCAAAACGCGATGGTTCATTATCTTCTACGCAATGGTTCATGAATGTGAATCACTTGGTTCATGTATGACAAAACGCGAAAATTGTGTAAACACTTGGGAAAAAAAAATAATACAATGATGAATCATGGAACATAGAAGACAATTCAATTCCTAGGTAAAAGCATCACCATCCGAATGAAAAATGTTAGGATGGCCGGAACTTGATGAACAACCTACAAAAAAAACGTAAAAGCTATGAGTGAAGCAACATGAAACACACATAATGAGTAGTACAAATGGGCAAATACGGGTATTCTTTTGGTTCACAAAGAGTATCGGTATGGTTCATAAACTTTTAATTAATGGTTCATTGAAAGCAATTGGACGGTTCATGTAAATTAAGGCACATTGGTTGAGGCATTTTGTCGAACATATGGTAGGCAATAAGGCAAACGTACATAATCAGCTTCTATGTTCAATCGAAGACTTCAAAATCACTTTCTAATGCAATCAAATCATGTAAACACCAATCATACACCCAAAATCTTATCTCAAATTCACAAGTTCTCACTTAACTTACTGAAGGAAAACCTAAAAACAAGCAAAGCATAAGTTCTAACTTTCAAAAACCCCAAATCGTTATTTATATCCATAAAAGCAATTGAACAAGAGCCAAAAGGCGAAAATACAATTGAAAAGAACAAGAGAGCCGAAGAAGGATGTGGAATGAACAAGAGAGCTGAAGAGATTTGTGAAAGAGCCGAAGAGATTTGCGTGGAGGGCCGAACGATGAACAGTGCGATCAGCTGGGATTCTGGGAAGAAGGATGAACAGTGCAGAGACGTAAAAAGACGAAAATACCCCTAGCAGCTAAAAAGCCTTTAAAATCCACGTGTACATCCGGCCGTTAATTTTCCCTGATCCAACGGCCATGATATGTTCGCATTTTACACCCTAATTTGTGATATCACCTGATCGCAAATCTTTATTTTATCTATTTATTTTCTCTACGTGGAAATTTAAGTGTTTTGCTTATTTTTAGCACCGATCAGTTCTGTAATAAGTGATTCCATTATCTTTGCATTAGCCTACTGCATTTCCTTTTATCTACTAATTAATTTGGTGTTGAGCTATTTTTTAGTGCAGGTGGTTGTCTTGCTGTTTCTTGTATTGTTCGATAAATCGAACAATAAAGAAAAAAAAAATCTATAGTATTTTTAAAGTGCATATTATTTCCTACTTGAACTCGTTTAGAATATCATACTAATTCTGATCTACTTGTGTGTAAACAGAGTTGAAGTATGACTAATCAAAACAAGACTACTGATTCGGGTGCTGTTACTGGAGTTACGGGGGGTAATGTTGAGTCGACAAACCAAATTCAGTTTGGGAGTGGTCTGCCAACAGTTACCTTGCCGCCTACTAATGTAGGAACTAGTGCCGTCGTTCAGACGCCTACTATCCCTGGCGCTGTAAACGCAGGGTTGTTGCCAGAAAAGTTCGATGGAACTGGTTTCAAAACGTGGCAGCAGAAGATGTTTTTCTTTCTGTCCACATTGAAGCTAGAAAAGTATTTGAGCGAGGACAAGCCTGTGATTCCTCCTACGAATACGGATCCTAGGATCCTAGCCAGTGTTGATGCCTGGACTCAAGGGGACTTTCTGTGCAAAGGTTATGTTCGAAGCCGCCTGATTGACCCGCTGTACAATGTGTATAGCAAGGTCAAGACTTCCAAGGAACTCTGGTTGGCCTTGGAAAAGAAATACAAGTCTGAGGATGCAGGCTCTCAGAAGTTCGCAGTGGCGAAATTTCTAGACTTCAAAATGGTGGATTCTAAGCCCATCATGGAACAAGTTGAAGAGCTGCAATTGCTTACGCATGAAATTATTGCGGAAGGGATGTCTATATGTGAGCCATTCCAGGTAGCTGCTTTTATTGAGAAACTCCCACCAGGTTGGAGAGATTTCAAGAACTACCTTAAGCACAAGCGAAAGGCTATGAGCCTTGAAGACTTGATTATTAGGCTGCGGATCGAGTCAACCAACCGTAAGGCTGATGGTGGTACATCTTTTGAGCAAAAGGCCAATTTGGCTGAGCATAAAGACAAGGGGAAGCGAAAGGCTCCTCCTCATAGCTCCAGTAACTTCAAGAAGCAACCCGCTAAGGAGTTCAGTGGGAAATGCCACAAGTGTGGAAAGATGGGTCACAAGGCTGATGAATGTCGAAGCAAGGTTGACCTACGTCAGGACAAGGGCAAGGCCCAAGCCAACATGACTGAAAACCAGCTCTCAGATGCAGATCTATGTGCAGTGGTTTCTGAAGTTAACATGGTTGGAAGCAACCCGAGAGAATGGTGGTATGATACAGGTGCTACTAGACATATTTGCTCTGATAGAGGAATGTTCTCTACCTATACCAAGAGCAACATCGACGAGCAACTGTTTATGGGAAACTCGTCAACATCCAAGGTTGAAGGTCATGGAAAAGTGGTGTTGAAGCTGACTTCTGAAAAGGAGCTGACTCTCAACAATGTCCTGCATGTACCAGAGATAAGGAAGAATCTAATTTCTGGCACTTTGCTGAGCAAGAATGGCTTCGCTGTGAAGCTCATGTCTGACAAGTTAGTTCTCACTAAGAATGGGGTGTACTTAGGCAAAGGATATGTAAAGGATGGACTGGTCAAAATGAATGTGATGACAGTCATCCCGAAAACTATTGTTTCTGATGTTTCTATGAATGAAATGAATCCTATTGCTTATGTTGCTGAGTCTTTTAATATTTGGCATGAACGTTTGGGGCATGTGAATTATAAATCTATACAAAAAATGATTAACATGAACCTCATTCCAAAATGCAAATTGAGTAAAGACAAATGTGAAGTATGCGTACATTCCAAACTCACAAAAACTCCATCTCCAAGTGTAGAGAGAACAACAACCGAACCTCTAGGTTTAATACACACGGATTTGTGTGATTTAAAATTTGTGCAAACTACAGGAGGTAAAAAATCTTTTATGACCTTTATCGATGATTGCACAAGATATTGTCAAGTATACTTGCTAAGGAGCAAGGATGAAACCTTGGATAAATTCAAGGAGTACAAGTTGGAAGTCGAAAATCAACTTGGAAAAATAATAAAAATTGTCCGAAGTGACAGAGGAGGCGAGTATGATGAACCATTCAATGCGTTCTGTAGAGAACATGGTATTATTCATCAAACAACTGCTCCATACTCACCAGAGTCAAATGGAATTGCGGAACGAAAGAACCGCACTCTAAAGGAAATGATGAATGCAATGTTGCAGGAATCTGGGTTACCCCAGAACATGTGGGGGGAAGCTTTGCTAACCACAAATTATATCCTAAACAAAATACCACATAAAGTCACTGGCAAGACGCCATATGAACTTTGGACAGGTAGAGTTCCATCGTACAAATACCTTAAAGTGTGGGGGTGCCTAGCAAAAGTGGCAGTACCACCTCCTAAAAAGGTCACAATAGGACCTAAGACCGTTGATTGTATTTTCATAGGATATGCACACAACAGCAGTGCTTATCGGTTTCTGGTATATAAATCAGATATACCTGATATACATGCAAATACAATAATGGAATCAAGAAATGCGTCTTTCTTTGAACATGTGTTTCCTTGCAAGGATAAAGGTTATCCTAAACGAACACGTGATCAAAGAGAAGCAAGCACTTCTGTGAATGAAGCAGAAGAGGAAGAGGATCAACCTAGACGAAGCAAGAGAGCTCGTAAGGAAAAATCCTTTGGACCTGAGTATGTTACGGCCTATCTCTTAGAGAATGAGCCAAGAACTTACAAGGAAGCCATGTCTACACCAGACGCACCTTCATGGAAGGAAGCGGTCAATAGTGAGATCGACTCCATTATGCAAAATCATACATGGGAGTTAGTCGACTTACCACAAGGGTGTAAAGCACTTGGGAACAAATGGATTTTCAAAAGAAAATTGAAAACCGATGGCTCAATAGAGAAGTACAAGGCGAGGCTTGTGGTGCAAGGATTCCGACAAAAAGAAGGTGTGGATTTCTTTGACACCTATTCTCCGGTCACGAGAATAACTTCAATCAGAATGCTAATAGCAATAGCAGCGTTGAGAATCCTCGAAATACATCAAATGGATGTGAAAACTGCTTTCCTGAATGGGGAATTAGAAGAGGAGATATATATGAAGCAACCTGAGGGTTATGTTGTCTCTGGACAAGAACACAAAGTGTGCAAATTGGTCAAATCGTTGTATGGGCTCAAACAAGCTCCAAAACAATGGCATGAAAAATTTGACAATGTAATGATGTCAAATGGCTTCAGCATTAATGAAAGTGATAAATGCATCTATGTCAAAAACACTCAAAATGGATACATCTTGTTGTGTTTGTATGTAGATGACATGCTTATCATTGGAAGCAATAAAGACATGATCAAACAAACTAAGAGCATGCTTAGTGGGAAGTTTGACATGAAAGACTTGGGAACAGCAAATGTCATTCTAGGGATTAAAATCACTAGATATTCCGAAGGAATCATCCTGTCTCAAGCTCATTATGTTGAAAATGTACTTGAGCGATTCAAGAAATACTCAAGTGGGACTGCAAAGACTCCTGTAGACCCTCATCTTCACCTGACTAAAAACTCGGGTGAGGGAGTGGCACAATTGGAGTATGCACGTGTAATTGGAAGTCTGATGTACTTGACCAATTGCACGAGACCTGACTTGGCACACTCAGTTAATGTCCTAAGTCGCTACACCAGCAATCCAGGGCATAAACATTGGAAAGCTATAACTAGAGTATTGAACTACTTGCGATATACTAAGAGTTATGGGCTACACTATGGAAGAGATCCAGCAGTTCTGGAAGGCTATAGCGATGCCAACTGGATCTCAGATTCCAGAAACTCAAAGTCCACTAGTTGATATGTGTTCACACTAGGTGGAGCAGCAGTATCATGGAAATCTTCTAAGCAAACCTTATTGGCCAGATCCACTATGGAATCTGAGTTCATTGCTCTTGATAAAGCAGTAGAGGAAGCCAAATGGCTTCGAGGGTTTTTGGAAGATATTCCGATGTGGGACAAACCAGTGCCAGCAATAAGTGTACACTGTGATAGTCTATCGGCGATAGCACGGGCACTGAATCGTTTGTACAATGGTAAGTCACGTCATATAAGACGACGACACAAAACCATTAGGCAACTTCTCTCAACTGGTGTAATCTCGATAGATTATGTCAAGTCGATTGACAACCTAGCGGATCCGTTTACTAAAGGCTTGTCACGAGATCAAGTTGCAAAATCATCAAGAGGAATGGGTTTAAAGCCTATGACATAGGATGACGCTTAATGGAAACCCTACCTATGTGATTGGAGATCCCATGAAGTAGGTTCAAAGGGAAAACTAAATTAAGTTGATTCCAAAAGAGCACTGAGAGATGCATGCCTCCTCCCAGTTCCTAGGATGATGAGCAGTGCTACCTGTATGGGTTGAGGTTAAGCTTGGCTTTTAATGATTCCATAGCTTTGAAATAAAAGTGGGGTATGACAGGATACTCTTTATGGTCAATCACCTAGTGAGTGTGAAATGGGGCCGTTTCTAGGAGAATGTGAAGTAAGGCATCGTTCTCCAAGTTCACTCATGAATAACCAGGGATGTTCAAGGCCAAAATGAACACAACAAGAGAACCTAGTTCTGTGAGAAAATGAAACTGTGTGATAGTTGTTGTTTGGGTTTACATCAAAGCCCGGGTGGTTCAAGACATCACGTTCACCTCCTGGACGAGTGAATCCGACAGCTACTCACTATGAGCGGTTCAAGGCTGAAAAAAGCTACCATCTCAAATGCAGTGATTTTTCGATTATGCTCTCAAAAGTCCGTTTTTCGAGTCTTTTTTGTTTTTGTTTAGAGTCATTTTCCTTCATGTAGGGGATTGTTGGAACTTATTTTATGTAAATAAAATAAAGTTTATTGTGAAGGAGAAATGTCTGGCCCGTTAGGGTTGCAGGACATTATATTGGGCTTGGCCCATTAAACCTTGACTGATGAAAGAGGCAGTCAAAGCTCCTTGATTTTCTCAGCAGTTGAGATTGAAAACCACGTTGTTTTATAAGGTGGTGATCCCCCTGATTGAAAGACACGTTCACAAAAGCTTCTTCAAAATTTCTCTGAGTCTGAGAGCATACGCAGTGTCTAGAGTTCACCAGACTTCCGCTTTTGGGTGTTGCAAAGCAGAAGAGTAGTAGTTGTATCCTGGGATTCGGAACGCCAAGGAACCGTCACACTACGGGGCGTTTTCAGAATTAAGGAAAGAGATTGTGTTCTCGCCTCTACAAATTGAATCGTCCAATTGGTATTTTGTAATATCTATTTATTGAATTGCGTTATTTTGTTTGCCTAATCTTGTTTTGCTTAGGGCTTGAGTTTTCCGGTTACTACTATTTGTTGGTGAAAGACACTGTCCTAAGGAGAAAAAAGAATGGAGGCTGATGAACAGCCCATAAGCGGCCTAACAAAATCGACAATGAGTACGTCCACAAAATCGAGAAGATTATTAAGACGGGAGCAATTATAGTCATATATCCCTGATCATTAAAGCCAGTTAAAATGGTTAAGCCTACCCTTTTAAACGATAAGCGACACAGAACTTGTCTTATAAAGATTAATGCCTTTCAAGTCTTGACGGTAATGGTACCTCCTTTGTTCATTCCTGTTATGCCGTTTCAATATCCTACCAGGGATGGGATAGAACTCCAAGCCATGCAAAATAAGCATATACAAAATCCGTGGAAAAGGCACAAATTTATCTAGTATGCTATGACTGCATATTCTGTTAGTATGTATGATGCAGTAATCATTATTATACCTGTAACTCCTGATAATCCTGACAAATATTGAGCTACTGTTAGGAAGGTCCATCATCCTCACCGGCGAAATCTCTTGGCTGGACTCGGAGAGCTTCTATCACTCCACACCAGCTTTGTTTGTCCACCATTTCCACAAGTTGCAAAAGAAAGAGTCTGTCGTTTACGAAGAAGAATATTAAACACAAGCAAAAAGAGATCCAGCTCGAAAGTTAAATGAGTATGAGAAGTACACATACTTTCGTTGCTCTTTTATCAACAGGAGTCCATGAGTGAGGAAGCATAGGCGAATCATTCTCATTCTTGGAGAAAGTTGACGGCTGTGTGCATTGCTTCTGCCTCACTCGCCTTGCTGGTTTGGTAGGAGTTTTTCCTCCTTTGTACTTGAAAAGTTCTAGAATAGAGGGACTTTTTCTCTTTGCGGCTTTTGAGGCAGTATCACCGAAATCAGCCCGAGGAGTTGAAGTGTCACCTTTTAGATACTGCTTATGCAGCCTCATCTTTTCCCTGACTTGGTTCAGGAACTCCTTTGTCCATGGAGATGCTCCTTCCAGCTCGTTCGAGTATATACTTTTTCTCGATGGTGTTCCTGCATGTCCAGACGGAGCTTTCTCTTTGTTTAACAGCTTGTGCAAATATGTCCCCACCTTCTCTGCTTTCCCTCCTTTTAAGGGTTCTTCTTTTGGTTGATCCAGCCCGAATGTGTTGAAGTCAGTTTGTTGTGAACTTAATGGTGAATAGTTGGGATGAGTGGGATGATCAAATGAGAGTCTTCTTATAGCTCTAGAGGATTTAATCCCAGGAGCTTCTTCTGTTTCATGCTTTGGTAGAAAGAAATTTGCAGCTTTGTTTGTAGACGAGAAGTTCGCATCAAATAATGGATCATCATTGATGTCAACAACTTCACCCATAAAACCATCAGAAAGACCTTTAAATATGTCAGTATCCTGCCCAGGTAGCCTGATTGATGATGTCATAGCTGATTTCTTTTTATGGCCCAAATATCTACTGCTCGAAGGTAAAGGTAATTCTGGGAAATCATCCATTAGATTTGGGTTTTCTGACCTCCAAGAAATTTGTGGTTCAGAAACCACAGTAGGATTGATCTTTTCTGCATCATACGACCTTAGCTCTTCATAAAATGCTTCAACATTAAGAGGTGGTTCGACTGACGTCTTTAGAAGCCTTGACGTTGTTGGTTTGTGCAAATTATCCAAATTCACAGCATCAAAAGAACTTCCATTAAATTCTCTCTTTCTCCTTTCTGCATCATCTGATCTTAGCTCTTCATAAAATGTTTCAACATGAGGTGGTTCAGCTGACGTCTTTGGAAGCCTTGATGTTGTTGCTTTGTACAAATTATCCACATCCACAGCATCAAAAGAACATTTATTAAATTCTCTCTTTCTCTTATCAAAGTTGAACTTGCACTCTAATCTCTCTGAATTGCGGGGAGAAGAAACAGAGGAGGAGCAGTCTGTCACACCAGATATAGATTCCTCACGCTTGCCATATCTGGACAGGATGCTAAATAGAATAACACTTTCATCAGGAACATGATATTTGTGCAATTCTCGGATCCTGCAATTCTCAGACCACCCAAAGAAATCTATAAGCATTGCTCCAGTTGACAAAATTGCAAAAGCCGAGAGTGGATTGATAGAAGGAAACTTCATCAGGAATGATTCTGCAATAGTTTCTGACTCTGAAGGCTTAGGAAATAGGCCCTTATGAAACTTCATGGCATATGTAATACAGTTCAACACAATCTCCTCTGTCAATTCTGGAGAATGTGAATAAAAAATCTGTAATTCAATGCCCAGACTTGCTGCAGCAGCATAGAGTTCATCGGATGACTCGGTTATGGTGGATATGAAATTGCTTTCTCCTTCAAAAACCTGAGGAAAAATGGTAAGAGAAACGATTCTTTTTAAATAATTTCATTTGAGACTAACAAGGGAAAAAAATATACATGGAAGTGCTTACCAAGATGCAGCTCCTGAAAGTAAAACTCAATGATGTCAATATATTTGCTGCTATATTGTCAACACAAAGTGGAACAGAAGAAGCTGCTTCATCAGGAGCAGTTGCTTTCTTCCCGATGTTTTTACAGTTGTACCATGCTAAGCACATTCCGGCACTAATTATGACATCCACCGGTAGACAGAAATCTCGTTCTAGAATCTGAGCTCCTTCCTTCTCCATAGCTACAATTTTTTGATATGTGCTCCTTTGAGATATTATCATCTCTGTATCAAAATCTTGAGTATTGACAATGATGGTTGTGTGTGGACAAGATGACA
The DNA here is from genome assembly GCA_963924305.1 of Polygonum maritimum. Taxonomy (NCBI): domain Eukaryota; kingdom Viridiplantae; phylum Streptophyta; class Magnoliopsida; order Caryophyllales; family Polygonaceae; genus Polygonum; species Polygonum maritimum. The sequence goes on along the minus strand of OZ002737.1, from coordinate 12,848,712 downwards.
GATCTGCCCTGTTAGACTTGGATTCTATTGGAATGCAATTGATTGGCATAGGCATGTGGCCGTAAATTTTCTGGCCTATAATGTCCATTGACATTGATTTGCAATTGTCCACCATTGGAATAAAATTCAGCAATTCTTCCAACTTCTGTTCAATTTCGTTAAGAGCTCAGCATTGTTTATCTTAAAAGTACTATAGTAAATACAGTGTGGATTCGCCCAGCAAGAAGAACTTTCTAATCAGGAATAGCTAATGACTGAAAATTAGCATGACATAAAACCAGCTATATGCAAAGTCTCTTTTTTGATAATAGTGAACTATGTCAACATCAAGATTCAGCATCAACGCATCTAGATGGATGGAAGCATCTTGTAGCTTATATTTCCTAATTTCTAAGTAAATCTCTATGGAGGAATTCCCTGTAATTAGATTCTACTCATTAAATAACTAAAGAAGAAGTTAATTCTTTCTTGCTGTGACTTTCAGGATAGCGTACAACTATTTGCATATAGTCAAGATCATTTGGCAGCAGTCAGAGTGACTAGTAGATTGTTTGTAGAGTTTAACCAAATCCATTGTTCAATGGCATCGCTGTTTCAAGAGACTCAACTAAAGTGATAGCTGCTAAAAACTAGATGAGACCAAAAAGGCATGCTGTTCAGACTACTGCACAAAGAGAAGAAGAACCAGATCAAAAAAAAAAAGAGAAGAAGAAAAAGACTTGAATAAGTCTGCTTGAAATATGCACTGACCATTGAATACGAGGGAATATTAACACCATTACAGAGTGCTTTGGCAGCACCGCCTAACTCCACCTTCAGAAAGTGAAGAATTTTACAGCAGGTAGGCTTGGGCAAAATTGATGTTACTTGAGATGAGCTAAGCAGGCCTCCATACTCCAAGATAATGTCAAATTGCTTTGATAGAATAGCTGCAGAAATATGCCTTAAAGATAAAAGGAAACATCAATAATTAGTAAAAAAACTTTACAGAAATGATTAGTATTCAAGACTTGAACACACAGCAATTTAAAATTTACATTGGATTGATAAGATGGTGATTTAAATTTGTTTACAGCATTACAGAACAAAAATTAATAAGTTCCGATAAAGATAAGATTAATGTAAAAAGTTCAAGAAGCAATCAAATTCCTTATGAGCTATCTACTGAAACTTAATCCTCAAATCATGTAATACCACAGTAAACTGAAATTGCTATTACATGATGTTCATGTTGACATGAAGTGTTCAATAGCCACAAATAAGCAGACACCAGCAGACTAGTAAAATGCATATTGGCATGGCAAGACCCATTTTCCTTTATATCAAAATCATGTTGTCACGTATTACCAAAGCTATTATCTAGGCCATGTTGACAGGATTTGACTATATATAATATTAGCATTCAATTTCTAAATTCTAATGTCTTTATGCATAAAGAAATGCTGCATGACTCATTTTCAAATGGAAAAGTTTTCACATGGCTGAACTTACATATGTGTGGTCAATAGGCAATCTGATTGTACTACATTCCTTCTGCTTTGAGAGCTCTTATGAAACTCACTTGCATCTGGGAAACTTCCATGCATCGGTGGAGTTGCCTCACTAACTTCCACGTTCATGGAAACTAAGAAGCTCCTTAAGGGCCACCAAAGTTTTTGCTCAGCCACAATAAGTATTTTGCTTCTTTGACCTGTCCTTACTTTCAAAATTTCCTGAATAAGCTCCAGCGATGGATGAAGTTTGGTTATTTCTTTGTTTGCCAAAGTATAAGCTTCTTCAATGCAGGGGATAAGCAGGCCTAATCTTGATCTGAGACACTCAACTTCCTGAAGCACTTTGTCAAGAAATTCATGTAGACAGTGGATGCCAAAGGAACAAAGACACCATGTCATACGTTTAATTGCTAACAGTGCACAAAAAGCAGAAGTAACAGCGTTGACGTGACCTGAAGAGGTTTCATCTTTGCATAATATCTTCATGCAGTCCAGCAGCTTCTCTTCTGGAAGGCTCAGCATGTCATCCGCATTAGGAAAAGAGACCCATCTGCTGTTGAGATGTAGATCTTCAGTGACAGCTAAGAAGTTTTTTTCGAAGTTCCGAATGAGGGTCGACATACTAGCAGGCAAATGAACCACATGCAACTTGATATCCCACTTATCCATTTGTATCCTAGTGCACAGAGATGGCATTTCTCTATCCTGGCATGTACCAGCAGGAATACCAGATTGAACATCCAATTTCTCAGGTCGAACACCAGACTGCATTCCTGTGATAGCTTTTCTAGGATTGAGGAAATAATCAAGTTCATTAAATTGGGGAATGGATTCAGCCCTTATTGAAACCAAGTCAGCGCTAATTTTCTTTTGACCTCCTTCAGCTCTAGTATGATCATCATCCAGCATTTTATCTGCTAAAACTGCAGATAGGGGCACATACACAGCAGCATTTCCACCAGATGGAATGTTCATCTTGTTCTCTGTAGCGATCTCATCCCAGATGTCATCAGATAATATAAAATCAAGTAATAACCGACTGTCTTCAGTAGATTGTATGTCATAGCCTAGCCTGAGCATTCCAATATCACTAAACATTCTCTGGAAAGTAGCATGGATATCACAATTGCCTTTATCTTTCCCCAGCAGGTCCCAATCTAAATAAATTTCGTCAGCTGCAGACACGGGAAGTAATTCCAACCCCTGAAGTAATTCAGAGATAATAGCATATAATGACTGCACCTCATCATCAGGGAGAATAGGGACAGGAAACGATTTAAAATTGTGATCAATCATAGATATCTCATGGCAAACAATCAGCTCATCAAAGTTTTTGAAGATCAGGCCTTCCAGGGTTAATTTATCACATTTCTTTGGAGAAGGGCTGATCTGGGGAATAGTGAATGCATCAGAAATTTCAAGATACTCTGGATCAAGCATTTTGAATTCCTCAAATGGAACCAAATCAATCAAATATTCTGAATCTGCAAAATGGAACCATGTTTCTTCCTCTGTGCATGAGGGTTCTGTCTTGTAGTCGTGGCCATTCTCCAGAAAAGAATTTGGGTGTGCCACGAGAGGTTCGAGGAATACCTTTGACAAGATTTGGTCAGAGATTTGGTCAATTTCCATAGAGGTGAACAGCTCCTGCCAGTTGACTTCATCATCATATATACCTGTATTAGTAAGTGCTTCCATGTTTGCATATATTGACTGGAGCTCATCCTCCATGGAAATGACACTAAAAGTTCCTCCAGTAATTTCTTCCAGTTCAAGTTGAGGAAACACGGCATCATTTAAATGATTTTTTCTCAGGGAAACATCATTGTCTTCTGAGATGTTTATCTTTACGTTCAATATGGTGCTTGGAGGAACATCTTCAATGGAATAAACAGATCTTTGAACCTCGTGAAGATGTGGATCACTTGCAGCTAAGTGAGTCATCTCCTGGCAGGGAAGTTGCAAAGAGAACCTTTTAAATCATTCAGACAAATACTGAAGTACTTGAGTTATTCCGAGGTTTTTTTCTAAGTGGTTAAATGGGAAAATAGCTGCTGCATTCATTCAAATGAAAAGAAAAAAGAACCAAATCGACTCCCTAGAAATCTCCTGCATTGGTTTGCATTACCATACAAACGCAAAGAAGCGAAGATGGAATGTATCACTGGAAGACTAGGTAATCCAATTTGACTTAGTAATTCGGAAAGAGACAGAGTTTAAGGATTATACAATCCACAGACGATACAAATTCAAAATCTATACAACAACGAGATCATTCTTACCAAATCATCATCACACTCTGAAATGTTAGAGAGGATCTCTGCTCTTTTTCTCTCTAGTTCCCAGGCACATTCCTAGCATTGGTTATTCCGAGGTTTTTTTCTAAGTGGTTAAATGGGAAAATAGCTGCATTCATTCAAATGAAAAGAAAAAAGAACCAAATCGACTCCCTAGAAATCTCCTGCATTGGTTTGCATTACCATACAAACGCAAAGAAGCGAAGATGGAATGTATCACTGGAAGACTAGGTAATCCAATTTGACTTAGTAATTCGGAAAGAGACAGAGTTTAAGGATTATACAATCCACAGACGATACAAATTTAAAATCTATACAACAACGAGATCATTCTTACCAAATCATCATCACACTCTGAAATGTTAGAGAGGATCTCTGCTCTTTTTCTCTCTAGTTCCCAGGCACATTCCTAGCAAAAGTAAGATACACTCCCAAATCAGTGAACTGTTTTGGTAGCTAAACACAGTATTGTGCAACTAATACGAAAGAGAAATCATTCTTACCGATAATGGACCTAGCTCCGGGACCTCAAACTGAACCAAGTCTTTAGCACCAGTGATGCTATCAGCTTTCTCCTGCAGGGAAAATCCAGCATAAATCACCTGATCTAACTATAAAAGCAAAAGCACAGGCAAAAGACAGGTTACCTACTACACATATATCCACAAAAGTTATTCAACTTGGCATAACTGCATAAGCAGTTAGTCAGTTACACTGCAAGGGGATGCAATTTCTCTCTTCAAAAGAAACCACAAGATTACTTGGAATAAGTTAGGATTGGACGTAGCAAGCACAACACCGAAGCTCTTAACCAATTCTCCGAGCAGTAGTGCCTAAGTTCACAGATTTTAGCATATGCATTTCCAGCTACGCAAAAATACTTAGTGATGATTCATCTGATACAAAACGAACTGCAAATGGCTAAATTCAACAGTATCATTCCGGAAATGCTTCAAGGAAAGAATTCAGCAAATACATCTGTACTACCTTCCACATGAAACGAAATTCTCGAGAAATTGAGCTATGAAACCCTCAATCAAGGTGCTTCAACATCCTAACGGCCTCCAAAACTCATAAATCAAAATAGAGCATTCTCAAACACGATCAAAAGAGCACAATCACTCTGAAGATCAACAAATACAGCTCAATCGACCGAGATAGCATAGGAAACGGAAAATTAACCGAAAAATAGGAGATAGAAATCGCAGAATTGTACCTCCGAGACTTGAACTCCGTCGTTCGCAGATCCGGCGTCGAGACCAGGGACAGCGACAGGAGAAACACCGTTCCGGAGCTCGATAGGCTGAGGAAGAACGGCGGAGAGGAACTTGCAAAGAGCATCGCCGACTGGAAAGGTGTCGAGCTGGCGAGACACGCCGACGCCGAGATCATGGCCGGGAACGGAATCTGTAGCGGCGCCACCGGAGGAGGAGAAGAAGCGGAGAAAGAGTTCGTCGGAGGAGGAAGGGAGGGGAGAGAGAAGGAGAGGGATCGGGAGAAGGGGGAAGTATGGAGTTTGGAGGTTGAGGTGCGTTTGCATTTCGCAGTTTCTGCGACGAGCTTGAGAGAGAGATGGGGGGAAGGGATGAACCGTTGCGAATGGAAAAGAAAAGGATGTTTTGAATTGAGAGTGGGGATCATCCTATAAAGTAGTATCATCTCGCGCGCTTTCATGGACGCCGTGTCCTCGTTCTATACAGCACTCTGTTCAGTCCCCATGCGGCTATGGTCAAGTTGAGGTTTACCTAGTGGTCGAAGTAGGGTAAAAATATAAGAAGAGAAACCGCCCTATTCTTTTTAGAGCATCCCCTATCCCTTGCGGGGTGGATGCTTTAAGCGAGTCCAAATAGTACTTGTAACAATCCTAATTTTTTGGGAAATTCCGTCCGGTAACCACGAGGTTTTGCAAATTCCGCATGGTATCCAAAGGTTTTCGGTATTCCGTGTGGTAACCACGAGGTTTTGCGTATTCCGTGTGGTAACCTTGGTTTATTATAAAAAAGTTAACATTATATAAAATCATACACATTCTTTCTACTTAATTACACAAATTACCCTATCTTTAGTGTTTTTTTTTTAAACTATCTAATCTATTTTATAAAACACCTAACTTTATATTTTTATTATTATATTTTTATTTACTCTTTTTCCATGAAACTATATATTGTTATTTTACAAAATCTTATATTTTTTATTATTATAAAAAGAACCACATTTTTCAAATTTGTATAAAAAAATAGTTCTTTTTTCAAATTAACAAAAGCATACCTAATTTTTAAGAAACTACATTTCTTATTAACAAAATATAAACTTGAACTTTATTAATAGTTGATCCTTTAAGAGGGTGTTCTTTAAACGTTGGTGCGCTAGTTCAAGTAATTTATTTTTAAAATAAAATAAAATTGTTTTTTCTTAACATAATGTACATATATCATGACATTAAAAATGTATAAACATTATAGGTTTTTTACGGCATGTTCAACTTTAGGCAATATTTTGTATTTATAATAAATTAACATTTAAAAATAAGTTATGTATTAAGTAATACTTCTCACTAAGTATTTTAATAAAATAGATTTGATAGTTTTGTTGAAAAAACCTATTTAAATGATACTTAAAATTAGGTATAATAAATTAATTTGTTTTTATTTTTTCAACAAACCTATCAAACCTATTTTAATTTTTTAATACAAATTTGAAAAATGTGGTTTTTTTAATAGTTAAAAAATATAAGATTTTGTAAAATAATAATATATAATGTCATGGAAAAAGATTAAATAAAAAAAGATATATATATAATACTAAAATTATAAAGTTAGGTGTTTTATAAAATAGATTAGATAGTTAAAAAAAAAAAGTAAAGATAGGGTGATTTGTGTAATTAAGTAGAAAAGATGGGTAGGTTTTTATATAATTTTAACTTTTTATAATAGACCAAGGTTACCATGCGGAATCTGCAAAACCTCGTGGTTACCTCACGGAATACCGAAAACCTTTGGGTACCACGCGGAATTTGCAAAACCTCGTGGTTACCGGGCGGAATTTCCCTAATTTTTTTCTCTATTGGGGAAAGAAAAAAAAAGGTGGGGGATTTAGTGTTATACTTATGCTAAATAGTGAAGTTGGAATTTCAAATTATTGAAATGTTAGAGCTGTGATGAGTGACAAATGAGACATATATACATAAATTTTCACATTTAATTATTTTGTGTTTTTTTCACTAATGATGGACAACTGAAATTGATTGTAAAAAATAACTAAATGTTGAATAGAACAATAGTGTTAAATATAAGATAATATAAAAACCAATCAATAAGACCACATGTGATAGCAAAATAAAGAACAAAATTTGGCCAACACTTAAAAAATAATAATAAATAAATATAAAATAAAGAGAAAGTAGAGGTGGGCAAAATCCGGTCCAGAACAGAACAGATTCATGGACCAGTATCCTCCCGGTCCATGCCGGTCCGGTCCAAAAATCCGGTCCTGACCGGATTTTACCCACATCTACTTTCTCTTTATTTTATATTTATTTATTATTATTTTTTAAGTGATGGTTAAATTTTGTTCTTTATTTTTCTATCACATGTTATCTTATTGATTGGTTTTTATTTTATCAAAAAAAATTATATCTAACACTATTGTTCTATTCAAAATTTAATTATTTTTTACAATCAATTACAGCTGTCCATTATTTAGTGAAAAAAAATACAAAATAATTAAATGTGAAAATGTATGTACATATGTCTCATTTTTCACTCATCTCATCTCTAACATTTCAATAATTTAAAATTCCAACTTCACTATTTAGCATGAGTGCAACCCTAAATCCCTCACCTTTTTTTTCTTTTTTCCAATAAGGAAAAAAATTAGGGTTACTAGTAGTACTATTTGGACTCACGTAGAGCATCCACCCTCAGAAGTGATACTTGATGCTCTAAAAAGAATAGGAAGGTTTGCCGGTTTCTCTTCTTATATTTTGACCCTACTTCGACCACTAGGTCTATGATGTTTGTTATGGAATGTAATATATAGCCTAACGTTAATGACAATGAAACCAAAATTCAACCTTATGATCCCCCAATTTCAATTTAATTATCAATCAACATGAAGGAACAGAGTGCAAGAGGGATTCGTACAGATCAAAGAAACAAACAAAAATTAAAGGTCTGACCTCTAGTGTGTGTGAAGATCTGAGGAGAACACTGATCTCAACGATTGCCATAACATGGATGCTGCTAATCCGGTATGTTTCATTCGATTGAGGATCCTAATCCCCGATTCCCTCAAATCGGTCGATCGAATGCTCGATTGTGGAAGAGAACTGCTCATGGCCGGATTCAACATTATTCTTCTCGCTAGAGAGGAGGAGGTAGGAGACGGCGGAAACGAAGGTGGCGGCTTGGAGAGGAGCGTGAGAGGCAGAAGTCATGGAGGAGAGAGGATTGAGCCCATGGGAGGTGGAATGGAGAATTGGAGAGCCCTTGCATATATAACTACAGAGTAGGCTATCCGAAATGGCATTAATCACCTCAATCTCCGCGTCTTAACTTTCCAATCAGTTGTTTCCATTCTTATTATCTTCGTGTTTAAGGCAATATTAATGTGAAAATTTTGAATGCAATTTTCCAATCAGGCTTTAATGATATTTGTGTAATGTAAACTGACAGATACAATGGGCGTAATTATGGTGTTGCATGCCTAAATTACTGGTGGGGTCACTAATATACCGTTATTATGGCTAAATGATATTAAAATGTTAGCCTTCTTAATTTGTATAAAATATCAAGTTTATTGTCTACATTGTTTACACTTTATATGTTTATAGATTGGTCAAAATATTATATTCTCCCATAATTAAATATTCCCTATCATTTAGGTATTAATTCTTTCTTTATTTTTCAAGGAATGTAAATAATTTGATATTAGGTATTATTCCTTCAAAAAACATAATACAATTTTATCCTGTCATTAATTTTGAGTGAATGTAAAATGACTTGATAATCTCAAGTACCAACTTTCAACTAATAATAATCTCAAGTTTGAAAATCATCACCAACGATCCGAACTATCACAATATTAATCAAAAACGATCCGGAACTTGTTTTCGACAAGTTTTCCAATGGAATCAATGATATGATGATCGAAAATATTTCTACCAAGTGTAAAATACTAAGTTGTTATGCCAGATTTTTGATCTCCGCATCATCGATTCCACCGGAAAACTCGTCCAAAAAAGGTTCCGGGTCGTTTTTGGTTAATATTGTGATAGTTCGGATTGTTGGTGATGATCTTCAAACTTGGGATTATTATTAGTTGAAGGTTGATACTTGAGATTATTTTGAGTCATTTTTCCTATTAGGTATATTATTCCGAAAAAAAATGTCCTATCATTCCACAAAATGTAAAAAAAGACATGGTGTTAAGTAACATAGATATAAAATAAAGAAAAATTTGCCGAAAATCACCCGTATGATAGGCCATATTTCGCTAAACCACTTGGATGTTTGGATATTATTTTGGACCACCTGTATGATGGTCTCCGTTAACAAAAAACCACCCCAAGCGAGATTCCGTAAAAAAATCGTTAAACGCGCGTGGCTACGTGGCATTTTAATATTTTTTATTTTCTTTTACACATTTTAACACTTACAAAATACCAAAAAACCCAAAAAAATTGAAATTTTTATTTTCTTTTATTCCGTTTAAATAATTATTTTCTTTTTCTTTTTTATCATTTTTAATCTTTAAAATTTTGAAAACTCCATTTTCACCAAAAAAAAATAAAACCCAAAACACCCGACACCATGACCGGCACCGACCTCCTCGCACCGGCCTGCGACGACGACGAAGATTTTGAATTCATGTGGTTCCAGCTAGGACTCGTATTCCTTCAAAAAAAGAGCGAGGAATCGTACTACCAATCGACGCAATCGTCCTTTGAATCACTAATCAAACAAAACTTAGATCAAGTTTATTAGCTCGGACATGAAGGAGTACTACAAAGCATAAATTGGACAAACTTAAGAAAATCACATGGTTTCTCAGGTCGGGGCGAGGAGGTCGGTGCTGGTCTTCTCGCCGGAAATGTCCTCCAGAGGCGGGGGCGAGATGTGGGTGAAGACGACAGCGATGAGGAGACCGGCGAGATCGAGAATCAAAGATCCATCAAACGAAAAACGCTTTGCAAGGGAGGATTGTGATTTGGGGAAGAAGGGAAAATGTGTAAAAAGTCTAAATTACCCCTCAGATTAAAAATATAACACAAGACGCGTGTTCAATCTCGGCCATTGATATAATATATTGAACGGACATGATCCATTTGCAGTTTTCACGTTAAGTAGCGTTTTCATTTGATCCAGTGCCATATAAGTAATTTAAATATTATTTTATATATTTAGCCCCCTCTAAGTGTATTTTCTAGGTCCGCCACTAACACTAGTTTTCACGTATGGCCGCACATCCATCTAAGCATTCTCATCTCTTCAACTGTCAGTTTCTGTTCCTAAGCCTTCGTCGTCAGCCAACATTTTGCTCCATAGATGATCGCCGGCCCAAACTATTGGATAATATAGGTAAAAAGTGATGAGGTAGAGATAATTTTATAAGTTTGTAGAGAAAATGATAAAATTAATAAGAAATTTGGATAATAAAGGGTGATATATGAGATTATGTATGGATAGAGGTGTCAAACGGGTCTGACTAGGTGGATTCGGGTTCGGTCTTTTCAGGTTCGGATTGAGTATGGGTTCGGGTCAATTGGGTTATAGGTCAAGCCGGGTTCGGTCTTGACAAGTTATTGTGCGGGTTCGGGTCGATCCAACAAGTCAAGAATTTGAATTTTTAATGATTATTAAAATAATGTTATGATTAAATAATGATATCTAATAATAAAATATTATTTTTAATAGTTTCTATAATAATATTTTAAAAGAATATATATTTATTCTACATATATATAAAAAATCGGGTTGGTCAGGTCGAGTTCATTTTTTTTGTTTGCTTGCTACTATTTGGGTCGGGTTTCAACCCTAAAATTTTCGGTCGGTTTTTCGAGTCGGATCAAATTTTGACAGCTCTAGGTATGGATAATTTTATAATTTTCTAGTGAAATAAAAAAACAAGATAAAACTGGATAATGAGGATAATATACTATGTGATTGAGTAAGACAATTAAAATGTATACAAATAAAAAAGAAATTAAGATGAACAAGTTTTTTTTGGACGCTAAAAAAAGGAATAAATGATAAACTTTCTAGGCAGGGGGAGTAGTATTTTATTACTCACTTTTTTTCCACTTTTCTGTGTTGTAGTCACATAGGAGTACAGGACGGACGCAAATCCTCCGTCCCACTAACACGTCCCCTTCTTGTGTCCCTCCATTCCTCTTGGTCGAAATTATTTATTTCAATAGAATTAAAGGGAAAATACAGGTGGGTCCTATAGTTTCGACCAATAGAAGGGAAGGGACACGGGAAGGGGACGTGCTAGTGGGACGGAAGATTTTAGTCCGTACAGGATTAGTAATACACACCCAACCCCTCAATTATTTGCAGTTTATATTCATCACCTTTTTCAGCAGCAATTCTCCTGTTTAACAACAAGTCATGACTCAGGCAGAGCCGATAACACCAATACAAATTATACATACAATCGTCATCATCACCACCACAAAATAACAAATCAAAACAGAAAACAATTTAATCACTTCTTGTCCTCCTTCTTCTGATCGGCCGTCGGCGGTGGCGCCGAAGCCGCCGGAGCAGGAGCAGCCGCCGCCGGGGGAGGCGCCTCCTTCTTCTCCTCCTTCTTCGGCTCAGCGGCCGGCTTATCAGCAGGCGGCGGCGCATCGGCTTTCTTCTCTTTCTTCTCTTCTTTCGCCGGTCCAACGGAGAGAAGATCGACTTTGCCGACCTTCTTGAGCTTCTTGACCACCGCCACGGAATCCATCTGGCCTATCACCGTCAGCTTCTGCTCTTTCAGATCTGCTGCGATCGAATCCACGCCTTTTACCAGAGAGAAAGAAACCGCGTCAGATTTCCAGATTCAGGCGTGAAGAGATAAATTGAGTGAGGTGTTGTTTACCGTAGATATCGGCAGCGGCTTCTATGGCCTTCTGCTTCGTTTTCTCGTCTGTCATGGTGAGCAATTTGAGGATTACTTTCTGCGGAGATTTGAAGCGGATTAGGATACAAAGAAGAAGAATTGATCAGGATTTGATGAGGAAAGGAAGGGGATTATTACCTGCGCCATTGGAATTGTTCTTGGAAGAGCAGAATTGATCGGCTTTTTTGAAATTAAGGGAATTGGGAGAGCGAGTGGAGATTGAATTCAGCAAATGAACTCATTGAAAAGGAGAAGAGGGAATGGCGTGAGGTAGTGAGTAGGGGGGGCTGTGGGCCCCTCCTGGCTGACTCACAGTCATTGAGCCCCTTCATCCTTGTTTTCTTCTAGTGATAAAATGCTATACGTCACTCACACTCACCTTTTCTTCTTTAATTAAAAGGGAGTATCATTTAGGTTGGCTATTCCGAACAAAAAAAAAGTTTAGGTTGGCTATCTTAATTTATTGCAATATAAAGTGTACTATTTGGCTCGTTTAGACTTTAGAGCATTTAGGCCAAAAGAGAACGGGTTAGTAAACAATGTTAAAAGAAGAAGATAAGTCGTTGTTTGGAAGGTTCGAAGTTCGAACCGCCTAACTGATTGAAATGACGTTGGGAAGTTTCGAACATGTAAACTCATGGTATAATCATGAGGCCTAACTGATTGAACTCCGCAATGTGCTTGGTGTTTGAACTAGGAATAGCATGGATACAAAGCTTCAAACCATAATACATACAACAATTTCTAGAATAGCATCGATACAAAGCTTCAAACCATAATACATACAACAATTTCTAAAATTAATCTAAATACAATAAAAGGAGCAAAGACACTACAAAGAGCCATCCTACAATCTAATCATGTCATGTGTGAGCCTCAAGCATCAACTAGCAACATTACAAAGAGAATACACAACTCATACTAGACACACATCTAGACAAACAACATCAAAAAACCCACAATGTGTACAAGCATCACATGATGGAGCATGCGTTGGGGTTATCGTCGCTGAAAATGGAGGCCACGGCCTCATCAGAAGCTATGGCAACAGAGTAGGCTGCGGGTGTGTGGAAGAAAGCATGGACACTAGGGGCCGTCGCGTTATGGGAGGTGTCGTAGTAGTGGTTGGTCACGAAAGTCGGGTACTTGTAAAACGACGCGTAGTGGGAGTGCACGGGAGGGAATGGCCACGGTTCCGCGGCTTTCCCGGCTCTCTTGATGGCCTTGAGCACCTTTCTTTCTTCCAAGTGGTAGCCCCTTACTATCACCTTTTGGACCTCCATGTCTACCTCTATTTCTTCTACGCCTTTGGTAAAGTGATTGACAACCAAAGTTAGCAAAAGGGTACAAAATATCTGGCACGTTTTGTTTGGGCTCATACCAAAAAAGCCCAATCAATGATGCCCACTTGCATTGAGAAGAGAAACTACATGAATAGACCCGGCAGAGAGTGATCCGGACCCGAAACCCGAACCGAACTGACCCGACCCGAACCCGAAATTTGACCCGAACAACGAAAAATGAACCATCCGAACATGACCCAGACCCGAACCGAACCCGAACCGAACCGAAATGACCCGAACCGAAATTACCCGAATAAAATGTAAACCGAACTGACCCGAATCCGAACTGACCCGAATCCGAACTGACCCGAACCCGAACTAACCCGAACCGAACTGACCCGAACTAAACTTGACCTGAAATAACCCGATCCGAAATGACCCGAATATTATATTCTACACATAATATATTATACATTAATTTAATACACAATATAATATATTATATCTATTAAAATGGATTAAATTGTCGCGTGTGCCGTGTGCGGATCAGGTAAGCGTGTCAGACCGGATCGAGGTCTCGGAGATATTGTCACTCTAAAGTCTAAACTGAACTCGATCCCTCGTTAAATTCTCCTAAGAAACCGTCTTAAAATAATTTATTCAGAAACCCACCTATGTTTTACAGAAAAACATTGACATTATTACTCAAACAAATTTGTTGTTAACTTATTAAGAATGATGTCTCCATCCAAAACAACGTTATCAAACGTACGTGTTAACTATCTGATTGGTCAAATCAAGAAATTGATTTAAAACATACAGAATTAAGTTTGCATTTTAAAAAATTATGATTATGAAATACTTTTAATAAGTAAATAATTAATCATTAAGAAAAAACATAGAGTTTAAGAAAATAAATTAGATAAAGGCTATGATATAATAATTATTCTTTATATCGTTATATGTAAACGGTGAAAATATATCCGTAATTCCGTAAAAGGTACGTACGGCCGTACGGGTCATCGACTAGACAGTGAAAATATATCCGTAATTCCGTAAAAAAAAGTTGAATCCAAATAACACCCGAATTCGAATTGACCCGACCCGAAATGATCCGATTCGAAGCAATCCGAAAAGGACCCGAACCGAACTAGACCCGAACCGAACAACATCCGAGCTGAAATGACCCGAACCCGAACTAACCCGAAATATTACGACCCGAAACGACCCGAACCCGAACTAGACCCGAACCCGAACACGACCCGAACCGAACCGAACCGAACAAGACCCGAATGACTGTTTGACCCGAACGGACCCGACCCGAACGACCCGATCCGAATTGACCCGAACAACCCGAATTGCCAGGTCTATACATGAATATCATTTGACCACAACTTTGGTTTTGGTTTGATTTAAATTTGAAATTGCTAGCCAGTTGAACCAAACCCTATAAAGAAAACAACACAAGAAAGAGGAGAGAAGCTATCAAGTGAGGCTGAAAAGAGAATAAAATATGTTGTGTTGCTGAACCGTTGAATGAGAGTGTTACAGACTTACAGGCACAGGATAGGTCACTTTTGTCGACATATTTATGGCCCATTTTGACTATAGTACATCATCATCATCAATGGCATTCTGAACCCTCCCCTAAATTCCGGGCATCACTAAATTTCTTGCAGTAACAATAGCCTCACTGTCATAGTGCCATAATTAGCCTAGCTCCTCTCAATGCCATTTGTTTTCTAATCACAATACCAACGTTTTGGTGTTTGTTTTGTGTGTATAAGCCTAGCTCTTCTCAATGCCATTTGTTTGTTTGTTTTGTGTTATTTTACACAAGAGTTTCAAACATTAATAGACAGATTATGTGGACATTTGGCCAGATTACAATCTATGTAAGAAGTTGTATAAACGCATGCAAGAATATTGAACTACATGTTGCAAATAACACAAGACGCTAAGGAGTAAGGAAGACAAGACTTTCAAACATTAATAAGTTGTATCTATCACAAATGCAAGAGTAGTGAGCTAGTAGAGTAGTAGTTTTTACCCTTGAGCTTGAAAAGAGCCTTCTTTAGCTTGGAAGCACATCCCTCACAATCAAGATTTGGAACTCTAACCTCCACCATCTACATTTCAGTCCACACAACAATCAACTCATGCATTTATATACGCCGTTGTGACATTTCGCAAGAACATGGAACGATGCTTACCGACATTCTCGCAACCCGGGAGCGGTCAAAGAGTTGCTTCTTCTTCTTCTAGTCTTTAGCCGTCCCGTTTCGTAGTCGTCGCCGTGTGTTTTTGAAATGAGAGAGGGCGGGTTTAGGAATCAACAAAGAGAGGGAGCATGCAATATATAGAGGAGTGAGTGAGTGAGTGAAATGAGAAGCATATTTAATAGTAGTAGACATAAAGTGAAGAAAAATAAAGTTTACGCGTGCTTTAGATTTAGAAAAGCGAGGGCCCCTTTTTGTCTTCTCTGCCAAAAACACACACAAAGTTCAATTACTAGGAAGAATACTAACAAGAAAAAAGGCGTTATAGAGGTGTGATGAATGAGAATCGGGCAAGCTTTGATTTTGTTGCTTTGGTGGCGGACAAGCTTGAGTCCAGCTCATTTCTACTCATATAATTCAGTCTACCTCTATTTTACTCTTAGGCCGAATGAGTAGAAACTAGAAACGCTAAGCAATTGTCCTGTTTGAATACAATGATATATACTCTAACAAATGAAACTTCTTTCAATATCAACATGCACTTGAAGAACAAGTCCTCACAAACCACAAGACAATGACTATTCAGTTCAGTATGCCATGCTAAAACTGACCTCAGCAAGACAATGACAAATTTGACAATGTATGCTTGAGAAACTCAGATTAGCCATGCAAGAACTGAGAGCATAATTGAATAGAGGACTACGTCCTGCATATTCTCTGCATCCTTTTCACAATTGTCATCCTGAATTCAGCATCTAAATTGTACATTGGCATGTAGTCACTGGAATCTGCGCTTCTCAACAGCAACTTCGGCATTGAAATTGACTACTCATCAGCATTCGTTCGCTATCGCTATAACCCTTTCGGGCTGGCTAGACAAAGCAGAATGAACCATGCCAGCCTTGCACAGTCTGACTAAAGCAAGCACATCAGTGTTGAGCCCCACTGCGACGATTAAGGGTTCAAAGCGGCGGTTTCATAGAGAAATTTCGTAACCCGGTTAACCTTCTCCGTGTTATATCCTGCAGAAAATAGGACCATGAAAATGAAGAGCTCGTCGCGCTTAAATGTCTTGAAGTTACCCTTCTCATGACCAAATTATTACCAGTTTGCTGAAAACAAATTCTTTGTTCCATTAAACCAACTGCATGATTAATTCTTAGCCAGATAACAGATCTCAAAAATGGTGCTCAGGTGATGGAACTGCACAATTCAGAGAACATTCCAAAGAGTGCAGCCTGAGCTACTCATCTAAGAGCTAGAATGATGCAATAAATTCATGATTTTCTTTAGAGGAGTCCAGATGATTCTGCATATGTGCAAGTACAGCTATATTGTTCGGACATTGTTTCTTTGCTTTCTAATCACCGTTCTTGCAGGCCTTGATGGTTAAGTACACATGTAATGTAAAGAAAGAAACCCTAGATCAAGAAGCTGTATCTGAGAAGAACAAACATGATTAATTGGAAATGGTAATCATGGAATGAAGATCCGAATTAAAAGCAGACTATCCATAATGTGCTATCAAACTTTGAAACAGGCTCATCTAAACAGGTTGAACAACACCAAACAGTTCTCAAGCTATACCAATATTGAGAATTTGAGATCCACAAGCAAAAACAGAATTCGTTTCCTTCTAGACCGAAAAAAAAAGATTTAACTGGGTTTAGCAAAACAAGGGCAGGGCAGAGCGAGGGGGAAGGGGTTACATACACTACGTGGATCGGGACGCCGTGCTCACGCCGGTCGTAGTTGTATCGGCGGCGCAGGGTAATGGATGGTTAGAGATCGCGAAGGTGCGTTTTAGGACATGGAAGGACGAAACGCGTCGTTTAATGAACGATGATGCTCCATTTTCGTCTTTTTCACAACCCGTAACGTGAAACGGTACGAAACATAACACATGTCAAATGTCAAACTTAATCCCTGAAAGTTTATTGGTGTGTAACTTCTATATATTGGCATGTAAAGTCATGTACAATTTGTCGGGGTTTCGTGCTCCACGGAGTCCTTAGACTTCTAGAATTCTTTGACTTCGGTCACTTTGGTAATGTCTTCAACTTTTCCAATACTCAAGAACTTGACTAATGATCAAAGAACAAACATAGTAGCTATATATAGACTTCAATCGTACGGGGAGTTTTCCTAAATCAATATTTCAACCAGGCTAAAGGTTTAACACGAAATCCGATTAGACATGGGACAAGTCCTCTTGTCCTAGTCGTCGGGTACGATCTAGAACATGACTTTAGATTATGGTATACGGAGTATAAACTAGTGTTTCTTGTTGAGTATGTCTTTTTAGAGAGAGCAATAGTCCAATCTCGACACGAAAGTACGAGGAAGCTATCAGATAGACTATGGATTGTTCAAACGATCATATGCGGTTTCCCTAGGTTGTTGGCAATGTGGTGGTTATCAAGCGATTAACACGAATTGTCTACTAGTTCCCCACGTCCATAGAAGTTTATATGTAGGATCTGGGTTAGTACTTCAGAGGTCGTCGACACCTATGATGTCGTCGACCAGAGTTAACAACTAATGTTGGGCAGCGGAATAAAGATACAAGAAATATTGATACGTTACCACTTTGAACACAAGAAGTTATAGTGAAAAACTCTCTACAAACCAACTAGTTTTTATAGAGAAAAACCACTTGCCCTCTAAGCTTCAACCTAGAGGGACTTGAATAGCACTTCGCTCACTTGTATTGCTTTCTCGGATTACAAAGGTGTTCCTACTCCTAGATGTGAATCCCACACACTCTAGCAAGTACTCTTGCCTTATCCCAATCCTCACTCAATACAATCTCGCTCAACACTCAACCTCCTAAGATCGAATCCCACGATCTCACTCAACACTTACTCACAATTACAATGTTTGCACTCTCCTCCTTAATCCTAGAATGTATGCACGAAATGTATAAATAAGACTAAGAGTATTGCTGCACGATTCAGCCAAAACGGCTAAGGCATGAATCGTACACAATCTCTACAAGATCTTTCCAAAAATAAACTCTTAAGCCATGATAAAATCATCTTTAATATCTTCCTTGATCTCTTGATGATTTTCCATCTTTATGATCTTGTCCTTGCCTTAAACGAACTGCTGAATATGTTGGCCGTGATTTCCATACAAGGAAAACACGCTGTTTGCTTTTCTGAATTTCCGCACGCGCTTCGCTTCTGAAAACTGAGGTCGGCGACCTCTCGGCAACCTCTTCGGTTTGGAACCATCAAAACACGAACTCGGTTTTCTAACATTATATGACCTACAAACCGTTGTTACATGTACGTTTTGATTGATGCAAAACTGTTTTTAGCATATGTTCAATGGCAATTACCTAGCGGTTAATCCAAAGTCTAAGGATGGACATGAGCGGTTAATCGGGTTGTTGATTAATCCATATTTCAATTAGTAGTTTTGTCATACCGTTGGCCATACCTTTAATTGCGGTTAACCATATACAGGCACGGAGCCAAAGGTGGGCTAGGATAGGCTCTAGCCCACCCTAAAATTATAAATTTATATATACAAAATTAAGTAAAGCAAGTATGCATAGAAAACAATTAGCACAGATGGTACATCTATCTATTTATAACCTAAACAACCTTGGTTCGAACCCCAACAGTTACATTTTTCAAAATATTTTCCCGGTTCAATATCACTTTATCAGTATGGTGATTTAATACCTCAAATTCAGCCTACACAAATTCCAATTCTTGGCTCCGTCCCTGACCATATATCGATTAGCTGTGATTTCGGTTTAGTTTAAATAACACAAAATTCAAAACATTACTCCTATCTTTTATCTTTCTAAAAAAAAGTCATTGTTTATTCTTCGAGGATTTTTCTATTGGATGCCCTAAGAACATACTATAGGATACGAAAAATTAAATCGATTTGGCAAATCTTAAAACTTGGATTTTTTAAATCCTTTTTATTACGAGTTCAATATTTTCTTTTTAGGGTTTAGTTTCAATAGTGTGCCTTAGGATACACAATAGAAAACCAACTTTTTAAACATCGCCACTAATAAAATCCACAAAATTGACCATAACTATCCTGTTAAACACATTCGTAAGAGAGTTTATCATAGGGTTGCTCAATGGACAATTACCAAACTGAACCGAGAAAACCGAACCGATCTCAAAATCGAACTTCATAAATGTGTGTACCGAGGACCGAACCAAAATACCCTGGAATGGTTCAGTTGAGGTTCGATTTTATTTGGATTGGATTCGGTTCCTAATGGACCGAACAGTGGACATTGCACTTTTTTGTGGTCCAAATGAGCCGAAAAAAAAACTTTGTGAAACGATCAAAGTGCGAACCAAATTGAGTTGAAGAAGTTATGGAGGAGTAACAGTCGTCCGTCGCGGCCGGAAAAGTTCTCAGTTCTCGCCGCTTGTCGCACTTGCTAGAGAAGCCCGTCACACTCGCTCGTCGCGCCATTGCAGATGTACCGAGTAGCCGTCACCGAGAACTAAGGAAGTTCGTCGCAGTTGAAGGAAGCCCGACCGAAATAGTTGTGCGGGGAAGTGAGTAAGTGACGAAGTCTGCAGTTGTGCACATGGAATGCCGAATGGATATGAGGGAAGGGATTGAGACGGAAAAATCTTAGTTGAGACTCGGGTAGGGAAGTTGGGAATAAAGGCACACAAGTAGGGCTGGGCACCGGTCCGGTCCGGTCCTGGACCGGATAGGACCGGATCCTTATTTTAAAAAAAAAATTAATATAAAAAAATTATAATATAGTTAAAGAAATCATATATGATTAATGAAAATATATTATTATTAAGTATATAATATAAATATGAAACTTAAATATTAAAAATAAACTATATAACATTAAAATTAATATAATTTTTATTTAAATTTTATTTTTTATTAATTTTTTTAAAAAATCCGGTCTGGACCGGGACCGGGAACCTCCAAGATCATGGACCGGGGACCGAACCGGGAACCTCCCGGTCCGATCCAAAAATCTGGTCCGGACCGGATTTTGCACAGCCCTACACACAATGGTACTTGTTTTTTAATTAATTATTTTTATTAAAACAATTGGGTTTAATCGGTTCTCACCCTAAACCGAACCGAACCAATCCGATCCAAACCGAAAACTAAACTAACTTAATCCTCGAATCATTTATTGAACTGAATTACTCGAGTTTGGGTCGATTCGGTTCTCCGGTTTTGATCGGGTTTTCCGATACGATGTAAAACATTTTTATCCAAAAAGGTACGCTAAAACGTCTCACAGTAAAGTAGACTCTTCTAATTGACTAAAAATACAATATGGGAAAAAATAGAGAATGGGTTCATTAAATGTTGATGGCTCGAAACTTAAGGATGAGTCAACCTTGGCGGGGTTTATACTAAGAAACCACAAAATTGAAGTAATTGACATGGGGGTTAAGAGATATGACCATGATTCTAATAACAGAAGCCCTAAGGCTACCGGACAGAATTAGGCAAGCCAAACAACTTGGCTATAAGAATATTGAAATAGAAGGGGACAACTTGACGGTCATCGATGCAACCAAGGGCACAAGAAAATGCCCTTGGCAGATCGATCTAGTGATCTCGGACATTTGGACTTTCCTCCATGAGTTTGAGACATTAAAGATCAAGTGTGTGAATAGGGCTCTCAATTCCGTGGCTGATAAAATCGAGAAACTGGACCACGACCTCCCTATTGATCATATAGCGAATTATCAAAAACTAATTATTCTCATCCGTAAGAATGCTCTAGATCATCTCATGTAATCGGGACACCTGTTTCTTACCTTATCAAAAAGAAAGAAAAAAGTAGGCTCTTCTAATCGGTCTACATAAATAATTCTATAAGAAAGTGAGCCCTACACAACCAACGGCTAATCGGCTATATACCCAAAGTCTAACACACCACCGCACCTCCGAGATGGAGAGTGATTCACACCCAAAACAATTTTTTTTATGAAATAAAAATGCAAAAGAAAAGAAAGGAGCGCGTGATTTGTCACGCGCAGAGTGCACGTGTAAGCCTGCCGTTTGTCTTACTTTATTCGAACGCTTCAAAACGCAACACTCAGAAAAGGTAAAGAAAAAGACCACGTGACACTAAATGCAACTCCGTCTCACTCGCCGAGTCTCCTTCCCATAAACGTCAACACCCCCGTTAGTTAACTTTTTATAATTGCGATTCCAGCCCCCCTCCTTTCGCATTTCTCCGATTTATGACCACAATAGTCACTTTTTCACATCTTTCTGACCCGGAACGTAAATACGCCGCTTCTAACGGCCCGTAACGCAAATATCTGCGGCCATTTCCGTCCAAATTTTACGAAAGGGATTTTTTATTTTAAAATTTGAGAAGCAGACAAATCCCGTCTAATTCACTCGGCATTTCGTTCGCATTTCATCTACTTCACAACAAACCCTCCCCTTTCCGCACTTATCCTCATTGACTCCCTATAAATACCCTCCTTCCTCCCCACTTTGATTCCATTTCATTTCCACGGAAACGAAGGCCAGAGAGAAAGTTCTGGGAAGAAGACGAAGAGAGAGAGAGAGAGAAGAGTGTAGTAGGCGGGGGAAGAGGGAGCGAGCGTGTTTCGTGTTCAGCTCCGTGTTTTTTCTGCCTTTGTTTTCTTCGCAGGTGCTAATTTCTGGTTTTCGGAAGAGGTCAACTGCTAATTTTCTAACCTGTGAGTGCTCTTTCCTTAGATTTCTCTATCATGCTCGTTTCGTTTTGCTGATTTGCCTTCATAAATGCCATGAATTCGTCTTATCTTGGTTTTATGTGTGTAAATTCATCTTCTAGGTGTTTCGATTTCCGTTTCCCCTTTCTCAGCTCTATTTTCGGTTAATTAGGGTTTCGTACAAGGTGAAATTTGTAGTGATTTTGGATGCGTGCCTGACTAATCCAGGCAATTAGGGTTTGTTACTCTTTAGACACGGTTGTTATGAGAGCCTGCGGGTTCGTAGTGGTTCTGGTTTGGGATGTGTGTTATGTGCTAGGTATTTTGGGTATTTGCTTAGATCTGTAACATGTCGAATTAATTCTCTGCGTATTAGGTAGCGTGGGAGTGGTATAATTGATAAATCTGCTATTTCAATTCTTGTCTCCATCGTTGTGATCCTCAAAAAAATCTTCAGTTTTTATTATTAGAATATTACATGTGGAATTGCGGGTCCATTTAGGATAAAGATGGACTATTCTTGTTGTATAATCAATCTGAGTTGTATTTATATACTGTGAATTGCTTGAGATCTACTTTTTTTGGCTCTTATAGCAAAAATAGATTGAGTTGTAGGTGGAAGTTGTGGATTTATTTACCATACACGTGAAAAGCCCTGTGCTAACTTATAGCAGTTGAATCCATATTATCAATTTGTTAACAATGATTTGATGATGCTCTTAACCATTTACAGTTAGATGGACATATGAATAGCATTAAATACTTCCTAGTTTTACCAAATCTTTTAGAGATGTAGCAATTAAAACAGGCAGGTACTCTTTAACCTTCTAGAGTTCCATGGGAATTGACATTCCTATTCTGCATTCTCCTCTGCAGAACACAAGTAGAGTGAGCAATGGAGATGCAAGGAACCCCAATGTTTCAAGCCTCAACCAATGTCATTTTCCTATCCAGTCTTATGGGTGGAGGAGTCATCAACCTTGGCCACAAATGTGACTGGAAATGCCAAAACGAGCCGGTTTGTGGGAACATGTTCCGGTGCAGGCTAACAGGGCTGACTCACATCTGTGACAAAAACTGTGACCAAAGGATCCTCTATGATAACCACACCTCTCTCTGCAGGGCCAGCGGCAAACTTTTCCCTCTCACTGCTGTGGAGGAGCAGGCTGTGAGAGGTGTTTGTAGGAAGTTTGTTGATGATGAAGAGTCTTCTTCTCAATCTGAGAGCTGTTGTTTCAAGCGTAGACGCGATTCCAAGCTTCATCCTTCGCCTTTTGAGAGATCCATCACTGCTGTTAGCCCTATCTGCAGTCAAGTTGGAGATGGCATGGACTTGAACTAGAAATTAACTGCAAACTACTACAATAAGCTTTCTATTTTCCTTTTTCATCTTTTCTTTTGACCCTTCTGATTTCGAATCCTTTGAATGGATGTTAATGGGGTCTCTGATGTTAGGAACTTTATCGTATCTGCCGGACTTATTATGGATATGTAGTGGGATTAAGACTTTATCTACTTACCGTCTCTTGTTATCCACGTGATTAGAGTATTTTGCCCCTCTACATTTAGTGATAATAAACCTTGAGATGAGACTATTGACTTTGATTATTGCGTTCTTACTCGTGTGTAAAGATAGCTAAGTAGATTTTTGTTTGATCATTTCTGATGAGAATTCACAGGTGCTTGCGTGTGGTCTTTTGCTTGTGATTTAACTGTCTGCTTCCAGGATTTTGTGCAAAGGATGTTTATGTTAGATTATGGATCAGGGATGTAATGGTGTTTGAGATATGTATTTTCGGTCCTCATGTATTATCCTGCTTTTCTTTCTTTTTATCCCTTTTACCATTTTCATTTCCTTCTCCCTCTATTTACCTTGAGTTTAAGTACGGACTGGTATTATTTTTATCTGTAATTTGTATCCATTGCTTATGCACTATCCAATTTATTACTTTGACTACTTGATGCAAAGTGGTAGCATGTGATACTCAGCTTTGCAAAGTGCCATAAATTGACAAGTATATTCCTTGGTGTTATTTTGCAGGGTTCAGCATTAACAGAGTCATTGATGCCTTGTTGTACCAAGTTCAAAGTTTTTTACTTGCAAGTGAGGAAAACTGACAGCATTTCTTTTTTCTTTTGTTCATTTAGGTTGATGAAGAGTAAGGATACATCTGCAGCATGGAATTTTTTCTGAATGCTGAATATTGGATATTGCATTACTTCCAGCCAGAGTAGGGATTTTGACACCGGAGCAGCTCTGCTCGCCAACTTATGATGATTTGGCGGCACCTCGCGTGGTTTAGAGTCTGACAAACAAGTGGCATTGCTAACCATTACTGCACTGACTGGTTCAAATTGCTGCAAATCTAATGGATGTTTGCTTTCTTGCAATAACAAGGGGGCTGTCTCCAGGATTGGAATCCAGTGAAGGAGAGCAATTGCTGGTGTAGTGGTGTTTACACAGTGATTTCATCATCATGTGTATTCAAGTGGCAAATTTATTACTGAAATGACGCTACAGCTTTTGAATGAGCTCACTGTCACACCATGCATGATGTATTCGTCTCAAAAGTGAAGCAATAGTAATTTTTGCATATTTGATATTGGGTGTTTGGCATACTTTTTGGGATAAATTTTGGGTCTTGGGGATAAAATGTTCCGTTGTTTCATCTTCTTCCTCACCTACCTCCTTGAAGCCTTCCCCTTGCAGATTATCCTCTTTAAACACAACCTAACCTAGCTTTGGCTTAAAAACACAGACTCATACTAAAAGCAAGGAATCATTAGCAAAGAATCAAATCAAATTTATACTTAAAAAAAAGTTTCATACAATCATAAAACCTATAAAGAAAGGAATTGGAGAGTAATGAATGCTAAGTATTTTATACAAATCTCTATAGTTTTTGAGCCTCTTTTTATCATGTTAATCAAATTTACCTATACAACTCATTTATACCATCGCCCTCTTTTTATCATGTTAATCAAATTTACCTATACAACTCATTTATACCATCGCCCATTAATTGTCTTATTTACTGTCCTATGCAAACAATTCTGATAGTGAAACCGTTCTGGAATTAATTTGGTGAACGAGGGCGTTACTTTAAGCCGTTTAGTCTATGAAACCATATTTTTGACCGGTTGTTATTCCAAAAGAAACTTCTGTAACCCAACACCCATTTATTTTAGTGTTTTATTTCATCTTCCTCAAGCAGCAGAAGACTGAGGGACACCCATTTATCAGGTTAATCGAATTTTGGATCAGCAGAAGAAGAGCAGTAACAAGTGGACTTGCGTGATGTGCAACGAGAAGCAATCGGTTCGTAAGGTGTTCGCTCGAGGATTCATGGCCAAAGACATCAGAAAATTCGTCCAGTCCTTCAACATGTCCCGGAGTTTCGCGGACCAAGCGACAGGCGATTGCGGAGCTTTGTTTTTGTTGCCAGTACTTGGACGAGGAGGATCTTCATTCTGATGAATTTGGAGACGGAGTGGAAGGTTTGAAATCCAATCAATTTCGCAATTGTTTTTGTTATCAATTTTAAGTTCATCGTTTAGGTTTAGCTGTTTCTGAATTTCGGGGGTTTGATGATACAGGAGCGGAATTGGAGCCGAAAATTGTGACAATGGCCAGATGAATTCACCAAGAAGCCGAAACCGAAGAGACATGCCTTCTGTCGTGGTCAGTGTGAGCCATGAGCTTCGGAGATTCGTTCGAGTCCGAGTCCGATTCCACTTCCGCCAAACTCTGGCGCAGAATCTCCGTCTGCTCCTCTGGAACAAGCAGCCTAAGGACACCGATCGTTCGAGAGAAGAGTTCCAGAAGAAGGAAATTCCTGTGAGATGGAAGGAATCATTGTGGTTTTCGACTTTGACAAGATGACTATCGACGTCGACAATGATAATTGGGTGATTGACGAACTGGGTTCACTGATCTCTTCAATCAGCTTCTTCTCACCATGCCCTGGAATTCTCTCATGGTAAATCCTCAATTCGAAGAACCCTAATTTGATTCATGAATGAACATATCTATTGTGATTTTGCAATTCCCCTGTTGAGACAAATCGATTTGGAAAATAATTCATTGCAGGACAAGATGATGAAAGAGATGCACGACCAAGGAGTGAAAATCGACGACATTGTTAACGCATTAATGACGGTTCCCAACTTCCAATTCATCCCTGTATGATCTACATCATCCCGGCCATCGAATCCTCCCACGCTGCTGGGTAATTGAATCATACGTCTATTACTCCGACCGAATGGGACATAGGTTAGAAAAACTATATGTATACTTTCTAATTAAATTTTTCTGGGTTTGGTTTTAGGTGCGATCTAAGAATCGTGAGCGACGCGAACACGTTCGTCATCGAGACGATCCTGGCCCACTTGGGGTTGAGAGACTACTTTTCGGAGATCAACACGAACCCTGGCTACGTCAACGAGCAAGGGAGGCTGAGGATCGAGCCCCTTTCAATATGTCCAGATATCATGGCTCTGTTCCACCTAAGTATCCACTTTTTATATCTCAGGTAAGCATTATTTAAATATTACTTCATCGATCAAGTTTTTGTTGTGATCATCATTTTGATCAAGTTTATGAATGTGAATAAAATGCACTTTTGTTGTATTTTTCATGTACTATCTTATCAGAATTTGGGTGAAGCCAAATTTGCACTAGAGCGCTCAAATCCAGCTTTTACCACCTTACCTGTATGTGGAAATTTATCTTAACACCATTAAAGCCGGTTGGCAGGTGCATGCATACATTTTCTATCCACCTACTTTTGTAGAGCTAATTCAATTGGTCTAATTTGTTGGTTTGTGCATATAATTAAACAGGTAAGCACTGAGCTTTACGGGGATAACCACCCTTGGTTCTTGACATACTGGACGGTACGTAATTAAGGGTGGTGATCATGAGAAGGTTTGTGATTGTTGATTCTTCAATTGACTTTCTGTTAGAGTTTTTTAATTTTTCGGCAATCCTGAGAAACGTTCGAACATAAATGTACAGTCTGAATCTAATACTTTCTTAATTGTTGTTGAATGTAAAAATTGTTTGTTCTTTGATCAAAATTCCTATTTAGTTAATATTTGAATTAGATGTTGATTTACTGATTTTTATGCATGTCTACACTTATCCAATTGCTCAAACTGTTTTACCTTCAACTTCCAGGCTTACTTCATGCAGATTGACAACATTTCAAACAAATCAACTACGGTATTCCCACAAATTCATTGCATTTTTTCCCTCATTGGCCTACTACGGTTGCATTTAGATTACATGCCAGATAATGCATTTACCCCATGTAATTGAAACACACGCCTTGCGTAAATACCCAATTGGCATGAGTGAGGCTACCATTGTATGACTTTCCTCTTCTGCTACTATCCTATATCTGCTTCATGTAGATTGACTGAGTGGGTAATCTAGAGGCATGTTAGAAACATAAAATCTGGTCCTATTGTTTTTGTTTGGGCAGTCGGCAACCTGGCTGTCTAAGACTGTCGGAAGCATTCCGCAAACCTGACATATTGCTATGTGTTGTTTACTACCCATGACTTGCTACAGCATCTGAAAGCAACTGCTGCATGTGATCCAGTTCTACTTTTTGTTTTATAATATGTTTGATTTATGTGCTAAAATTTCTCTCTCCTGTAGTATGTTCATTCTATTCTAATTTGTGCTCAATACCTTGCTGAACATACGGCATTTCATGGTGTTTAATTTGAGCCTTACAAATTAATTTCTTCTTAAAGGTCGTCTTCTTGCTGAGTTGACGAAGCAAGTTTTCACTGACCTGGACGCAAGCAAATATCAGGTGTGTCTTCACATAAAAAAAAAATTCTTCGTCCTTTCAGGTGACAATAAGATGGGCAACGTTAAGTTGGTTGTGTCATTTGCTTGGTCACATATGTTTGGAACTGACTTGCCGAATGTAAAGAAATTAGGTGTAGACCAATCAACCAAGTGTGTCTACGATAATTTAAGTATGCACAAAAATTTCTGTTCATTGCCAGGTAGTAGTTTATAGTGGCTACAAGTCCTTAAGCTGTTCGTGGGAATCAGAGAGTAACCAACCAAAGTATAAATTACAACCCTGTTAAACTTTTCACTTCGCTCCATTGATTAAAAAAAATAAGAATTATACACTGCTGGTGCCAGTTTTGCCTTTTATAAGTTTATTGTGTGCCAATTCATGATGATTCATGTCAATTTATATCAAACATAATAAATTGTCTTTTCAGATACATTTACAGAAATTTATGATCATATAGTCTATATGTTCCTGTATTGACTTGGAAGTGAAGGGCAATTGCTATTTTAGCCGAGAGTCAATGAGAAAGAAAATGATCTAAGTGAAGTAGTGAATACGCAGCATTCTACTGATGTTATGGCGTGTGCAAATCCTTTTTCCATTGATCTTCCTCTTTGTGACTGGCTTAGTTTTATGTTGTTTTCTTTTTAATCACTGTATAGTTTGCAAAGAACCTCTCTTTATCCTACTTGCTTATAAATAGATTTTCTAAAAATGAATGAATGGGCAGATTCTTCGTTTTGAGCAACATTGATTGCCTATGGAAAGAACACTTACAGGCGCTAAGATTTGTGCAGCAAGCTGTCGGCTTACGTGGTTATGCACAAAGAGATCCACTTATTGAGTACAAGGTTGAGGGATACAATCTGTTTCTTGAGATGATGGCTCGGATATGAGGAAACACCATTTACTCCGTATACCAGGTACAATATAGCACAGTTAAACTGCCTGGTTAAACACAGTGAGCTTAGCTGAAATATTAATCTGATAGACTTCTACAGTTTCGGCCTGTTATGGTAAAGAACCAAGAGGAACAGCCTGAAAAACCTGGTAAATCGGCAAATAAGATCGCAAAGGAGAAGATGAAGACAAAGAAGTTAGATGCTGTCAAGTTTACTGCAGGCAATATTCCAGAAGCATGAGATCTCAAAGTTGGATACTAATAATACGTGTAGCATGTAAATTGCAAATTTTGTATGTAATTTGATTGTGAGTACTTGAACAGGAAGCATTACATAGTGTTCACAATAAAACTACATTGCTCCAACTAAGCTTGCAAACAAAGTTCTCAGGGACCGGATCCTATGGACCAGATGGTCCAGATCCATCAAAACTTTTAATATGAAAATGAGTGTTGTATCTACTTAAGCTCAAGTTGATTCCTGACCTAATTCCATCAATTGTTGAGTAGAACTCACACCTTTTTTTACTGCTATGAATACCTGGGCCTATCAATAGTACATCCAATCACCCAAAAACTATACAATTTTCATGAGCAAGTGCCTACAACTCTTTAGTAGTTTAATGTGCTTACAAGTCTATAACCCACACCACACTCATATTAATGTACTTTTACATAATAATAATAAATAAAAGCAGTTAAGTATAATGATAACTCTTTATGGCTTACATATATGCATTTTTTTTAAGGCGGACTCACCTTTGGTGGTAAATCCCGACTTATGATCAAATTGGAAATGTAGCAAAAATCCGTCCAACAACACATTAATATAATAGGCCCTTTA
Source organism: Polygonum maritimum (assembly GCA_963924305.1). NCBI lineage: Eukaryota > Viridiplantae > Streptophyta > Magnoliopsida > Caryophyllales > Polygonaceae > Polygonum > Polygonum maritimum. The sequence continues at coordinate 12,819,061 of OZ002737.1, read as the reverse complement.
GAGAATCAGTCCTTTTGGGTGGTGATTATATGTTGCGTGACCTACCTTATATTAGACATTAGACTTTTTTAAAGCTCTTATGAGAATAAATAGGCCGATGGATCCAAAACTACACGTATAATAGGTCATATTGACCTAAACCACCTGTTTAATACATATTTATCGAAAACCACACCAATACACCTTCCGTTAAAAAACGACCACCCCACCTAAATTCCCCATTAAAAATCCGTCAACGCGCGCGTGCGATGCGTATTTCTCTACCCATTTCTACATATTTTTCATTTTTCTTCTAAAATCAAAAATCAAAAACTATTTCATATAACCTTATTAGTTTTTTTAATCACAAATAACCTTATTAGTTCATATGCCTCCACATAACCTTATCGATGGAACAATTTCATAAAAAAAAAAAAAAGAAGAAGAAAAATCAAAAACAAAAATTAGGCCTATTACTGGAACCACCAGCGCCGACCTTCCCCGTTTCCTACTTCCACCTCCGGCCTTCACTGGCAGTGATGACCAGCTCCACAGACTATTCCGCAGGAGGTCGAGGGATTCGGCGGAGGGAAACGAGGATTTGGCGAAGGAGTTAAGGGGGTTAGCTAAGGATTCAGAGGTCAAGAAAGTCGGGGGGTTAGGGATTCGGCGGCGGTGGTGGAGGATTGAAGGACGAGGTGGCCCTCGATGGGAGGCCCACGGGAGAGGGGAAGGTGCGGTTAGGGACCACGACGGTGTAGACGCAGTCTGGGAGGATGCAGGTGGCACCAGGGACGGAGGCGCTCAAGAAGGGACATTGGTGGCGCAGACGGTAATGACGGAGTAGGCGGCGTTGTCGGGAAGGAAGGGCCGCTTGATGATGCCTTCGAGGAGGATCTCGGTAGGGCGGCAACACTTTAGGTGTTAGATGCGTCGACGAGGCAGAGGCGGAAGTCGCCAGCGAGCTTGGGCAAGGACCTAGATCTGGATCCGGGAAGGTGGCCACGGGCAGCATCTGGGCATAGCCGGTGAGAGAGAGAGGTGAGAATATTAAAAACAAATTAGATTATACAAATCTTACTTTCTTAATTTAAAGATAAAAATTAAAAACAAAACAATACGAGGCGCCCATACACCCAATTAGTATGCTACACACTTACGGTTTTGTAACTCAATCCGATGATTCTTTCAATCTACTCCAATTCGAAAGACACACTAGAGTTGTTTGAATTATATTTTTACTTCTAAATCAAAATACATAAGGTGAAAATAATATTATCTAACACGTGCAAATCAAATATTTTTTGAGTATTATAGAAAACAATACGTTCAAGGTAAACATTATAAAGATTATTCTTTTACTAATATATAAATATACATAATTTATTTCTAAAAACCTATAAGAAAAATCTATTAGTGAAGTCCATTTTATATATGCTGATAAAAAATAACTTATATGGAAAAAAGACATTACTAGCACAATTAATGTTAAGAATTTTATACAAATTTATATAGTTTCCTTTCCCTTTGGCTGTCATGTTGAGATCAAGGGTTCTGGTAAGTGGGTTGGCTCTTCGTTACTTAGGGAGATCGTAGGACATTTCGACATTGAATTTTACATAGTGCAGTTGTGGACCGTTATCGGTCCGATAGTTGTGGACCGTTAAGACGCACTAAAACTCTATCAAATGTGTTTCTACATTTAAATCAAATTACTTGAAGGCTATATAAAAAGAACGCTGCCCCCTGCCGTAGGCAGGGGTCGGAAATACTAGTAAACAAATATTTGAACGAAAAAAATGTTGGACTGAAATAATTGAAACAATCCTCTCTCTCAAAAACAAAAAACAAAAAGAAAAAGAATTAACACACACAGTCCAAAGCAGTGTGGATCAATGGTTTTCAGCGGATGGTATTCATTCTGTTGGGCTTTAAGCGTTTCACGCAACCGAAGCCCAGGCCAGAGCAAAAACAAAGATCCTTTTTCTTGTTATCCATCCGCAACCCCCCATAAGAATTCTTCTCATACGGCAAGCAATTTTATCTGCTACCTCGCAACAGAAGCATCTCACACACCCCCACCCCCTCAAAAACCCTCTTTCTCTTCAGAGAGGACCCATCCAAAACCCGAAACGGAAAATGGGCGGAGGAGGCGGAAAGAAAGCTCAAGGTGGGGTAATGATGGTGGTGGAAGCTCCCATGGTTCCTCAGAACCCAATTGCTGAATTCCAACTCAAGTACAAGGAGCTCGAATCCGGGTTCAAAAGCTGGCTTTCCAAACAATCGATTGCCGTTGAGGCCGCCATCGTGACCGTCACCAGCAGCGCTCAGGGGGCTGCTATTGGTGGGCTTATGGGCACTCTCACAAATGATGCCTCTACCTCCTTGCCCACTCCTCCACAAGGGCTTAATCCTGATGCCATGACTTCTCTTAAGCAAGCTCAGGTGGGTTTAAGTTTTGTTCTCTTTTGTTGGTCATGGTGGGCTAGTTTGAAATATGAGTTGTTTGATTAGGGTTTTGATTTCTGGGTCACTGTTGGATTGTCTTATCTGGTTCATCTGTATGTGGGTTTGGGGATAATTTGGAGTTTCAAGTGCTCTTACTATTTTGAGCAGTGGTGGAGAATTTGGGGTTCAGGCTCTTGAATTTCGTAGCAAGTGTTTTGAGCGGTTGAACTGTTCTATCTTGGAGGATTTAGGTCTTCAGCTTATTCTTGTATATGTAAGCTTAATGAGCTGTATGTGAGAGGTTGAGAGACTGTTGTTATACTGAAATTTGTGTGAAGTTAACAAATAACAAGAGGATGTATTTCATTTTGATGTTCCATCTCAGCATTTCAGTGGCTAGGCCCTTTTTTTGTTATATGATTAGAGACAATTAAATCATAACGGGATTAAGACTAGAGAAACCGGTTCTTTAGAGTATCAAGTATGTCAAATGTCATTTTTTAGATCATAGAAGTTGGAAATGATGTTATGTTGTATTTTGTTTTTGCTAATCCTTATTGAGATTGCTGATGCAGGCCCTTGCTGGTGGCCCTTTGGTTCAAGCACGCAACTTTGCTGTGATGACTGGCGTTAATGCCGGCATATCTTGTGTTATGAAAAGAATTAGGGGCAAGGAGGATGTGCAAACTAGGTAATCTTTTCTCTATTTTCCCCACCCTCGGTACTTTATATTAGTTTCTGTCCTCCTAAATCATCCCCACAATTTCCAGGAAATATTTGCAAGAGTCCTTTATTATCCTAGTTGGGAAAAATAGTTTCGATAAATTGCAAGAGTTGTCATATTACTTTAAAGATAATCATTGGGGTAATGAACATTACTGAACAGAGTTTTGGATGTGTAGTGTAATTTGATTTAATCTTTGCTGAAACAAGTCAAAGAGTTCAGCCCCCTAGTTGATTTTGATCTTACATTTGTACATCCATTTAATTCACATGCTATGTAAAATTGTGAGATCTTTGTGCATGGATTTTCAGTATGGCAGCTGCTTTTGGGTCTGGAGCTGCATTTTCGTTGGTGAGTGGAATGGGTAGTGGCCCCAACCCAGTTGCAAATGCTGTCACATCTGGTCTCTTCTTTGCTCTTGTACAAGGTGGCTTATTCAAGGTCAGCATTTCAAGCTAGCAACTGAGTTGCTATGTTCCTCTGTACTTCATTCTATTTCTGTCTTAAGCTTGATGATTTGTAGCTTCTTGGCTGGCCATTCACCTTTAAAACTAAGCAAATTTATACATCAGTTTGATTACTCTTAATTTTCTGAGTAGTTAAGGCAAGATTTGATCAAAATTGTAAAAGGTTCAGAGTTAAATCCTCCAAAATCTTTCGCGAAAGTAAATATAAATTGCATGGGAATCTCTTAATAGGACAGGAATCATGAAAACACATATGGGTGTATAGGCATGTACCCCTCTCTCGGTAATCTTCTAGTTTCTTTGATAGGAAAGCACAGCTATTCTTTGTAGGAGCCCCCTAGATTTCATTTCACCAAGACAATATGGGTGAAGAAGTGATAGGACAAATAGAAAGTTTAGTAAAATAATGATTGTTTTATGAGATGTAATTTTCCTATTCTGCGTTGTGAATTGCTATTGTAGATATATCTGCCTTGCTTTCTGGATTCTTGGATGATTATATAACAATGATTTGTTCTGTTAAGTAGGTTTGCTATTGTGAATTTTTAAGCTGCTAAATCAATTTCTACATTCCCGTGTATGTAGGTGGGAGAAAAGTTTTCTAAACCACCAACTGAAGATTTGTTCTACTCAAAGACTAGAAACATGCTGAGGAACCTTGGCCTCCAGAGTTATGAGAAGAACTTCAAAAGAGGCCTCTTGACAGACAGCACTCTGCCTTTACTTACTGATAGGCAAGTCACAAGTCTTCGCTCATCTATACATTCTTCTTCTAATTTATATCTTCTCCAGTTACATGCTTACCGACTATGAAGACCAATGACAGTATATTTTATCCCTTGAAAGTACTGTTTGTTAAAAGGTACATTACACTAATGCCGAGCTGATCAAATATTCATCATTCTTTTCATGTGAATTCTCTCTCAGTGCTCTGAGAGACGTTAAAATCCCACCCGGACCAAGACTCCTCATTCTTGATCACATCCAGAGGTATGGTTCTCTCTTCGTTGCATTTTATCTCGACTTCTTTTACACTTGTTACTTGGCTTACGAGTTATAAATCTTTTTACCGAATTCAGGGATCCCGAGTGGAAAGATGCGAGGAAGGGCAGGAAGTAGAGCTGCCCTCTCGTGGTGTTTAGCTTATAGGATGTGGTCTTTAAGTGGTGCACCAGTGATTAATTAGTTCTCAAGAGGCATGAAAAAACTTGTCCCGCACTAAGCCGGGTTATTTTTTGTTTCAAATTCAGGGTTTAAATCTGATGTTGACAGGTTTCTTTTTGTGTGGATGAATTCTTGTTGAAATTATGCTTTGAAGAAAGAAAGCTTATTATTATCTTCCTTAATAAGGGGTGAAAAGTTCATCAGTTAAGCTTGATTCACATGATTAAATAGGAAGGGATAGTGGGTGATGGGTTAATTAAGGTTCTTAATCACACCCAAGCTGTCATAATCACACATTCACACCCAAGTTTTGCAGTTTGAAGCTGCTTATGTTGGCTTCATCAAATCTCTTGAAGTGAATGCTTCTTTTCTTAGGGGTCGTTTATAAAAGGAAAAGTTAATAAAGTGCTTCAATGTCTTGTGATGAATTGAAATTTTAAATGGTCAAGATGCCATTTTGTTAGTATAGAAATGAGTATTTGTGGACTATAATGATATACTGTGACTGACATGGAAAATTAGTAGTATCATAAAGTCTCGTAAAATTAATTTTAGCTTAATAATAAGCTACTAACATTTAGGCGTTCGTCTGGACAAAAGCAAATTCCTGTTTTTTTAGAGGACAAGCAAATTCTTATCTATGTAAAGTGGTCTATTTTACAGCTCGTGAACTGACCTGGAATTTGAGATAATGGTCCATCAAATTTTTAAATTGTCCCCTTCGAAATTAATGGCCTTGTTTTGCTTATGAATTTGGCTTTTCATTTCAATGGTGTCTATTACTGTTCTTGTTTTGTTCATAAAGTTACTGACTTTTTCTTTTCTTGGCCTTTGTCCCTCTTATGATCTTATCCCCTTTTGTTAATAATTATTAGTATTAGTTTGACAATTTAATCCTTATCAAATACAGACTATACAGTACATCGAAAAATATTTATTTATTTCTCTTTCTAGATTCAAAATTGTGTTCTTATCTTATTTATGTCTTTTTCGATACCTTGGGCAAATTACGAAAATATAGAGGAACAAAGTAGTTTACCATTCTTCGACCAAAAAAAAAGTAGTTTAGCCATTAATCAGTTGTAGTTTTTCAGGGACATAAACCTCCTTGGATCCTCATATCCCGCTTTTACATTAAAAAAAATAAAATTCAACTTCGAGGTCTCGAGGAGCAATTTTATTATTTAAAAAAACAAATTTCACAGACAATTTCAATTTAATAATCTGAAAGTAGTTGGTATGTTTCTTTCGTTACGGTCTTCGTATTCTCAATTACTGAAAAATACTGATACTCATTGCGCTTGTCGCATCAGCTCACTGGTTGAGCACTCATGGTAGTACCATGAGGTCTCGGGTTCGAGACTCCAGGGCGGCGGTTTGCCCTATTTAATTTAGAGCTGGTTAGTAACCGGTTCTCATCCCTTGTGGATGCTCTAGGCGAGCCCAAGTAGTACTTGTGTCGACCCTAATCCTTACCTTATCAAAAAAAAAAAAAAAAAACTGATACTCATTTTGACTCTTGTGGGAGTGGTTACCGGAAATCGGTGTACTAATTGCACAAGTAACCATTATTTATTGTGTTAGTTAAATAAAATGACTGATACACTTATGGACCACCAACTCACATTTCTAGCCTTGGAAAGTTTTATCAAGAATTCTGTGTTCTTGTACAAGAGAAAGGATGTACTAGAACGAGCCTTGTAGTATGTATGAGCCTTTCTAATCACTTGCATACAAATTTAAACGCAAGTAATTATAATTATCCGTTTGGTAGCTGAAAGGTACACATCAAAACAAGCTCTAATTATGAGGAGATTGAAACTTTGCTTCTGCATAATTTGATACACAAGTTAAAGCCTTTCATTGGCCGAATAGAATAAAAGTATCCAATCATAGAAGAAGTTTTTTTTTTTTTTTTGATCGAAAGAAGAAGAAGTTTTACTTGGCTGGCTAGTACCGAACCAATCCTAACCGTCTGATTTAGTGATTCGTATTCAACGATCGCGATGAGAGAAAAAGGTGAAAGCAACATAAAGCCATCGGCAAAAGCGTCATAATGTTATGAATGACAAAATCATATCATATCCCACAACAAATTGGAAATAATAGGCGCCAATTGGTTGCAAGAAACGGATTTGTATACGTGACGCCAAAACCCCACATCGATCCATCACATAAAATTAAAGAAAGGAGGGTCCAACTAGGCCCATTTCTAACGTGTTGACAACATTTTTTGAATCAATAATTTTCCAAATTTGCAGCTTCAAACTTCATGATTTCTTCTTTATGACTCCAAGTACAGTCTGTACAGATAAGTTTTAGTTGAAATAATTTCTCTTGTAAATTGATATAGATCCATCACCAATTATGCTTGTCCAAGGGTGTTTTCTAATTTCTATTCATGGTTTTAGTTCCAAAAGTAACAATTACGGAGTATTTCTTAAATGTTCTTTTAATGTCACTTTAATCCATCGTCGACCGAAATCCATTAAGGAACCAGAGATTCGGAACTGGAGCCTCCTACAAACAACAAACCCCCTATCTTATAATCTGTAATTCAAAATCGGTCACTGTAAAAATAAACTTTGTTTCTCTACCGTGGATGTATCTAAAACAATATTACTAAGTCACCTAGTTGTCGGTCTGATATTGTTACAAGATACTCTTATACTACACAATGCGCATATGAAAGCGACGAACTAGAGCGTACAAATACATTGTACAACCTTAGATGTGAATAGGTCCACAATCCTGGCCAGGAGGGCTAGCTTGCCACATACACAGCACGATGTACTTGGTACTGTATTAATTTATGGTAGCTTCTAGAATTGCCAATTTTGAGTTCTTGAAGTGCCAGGTTACACAATTTTACGTTTTTTTGCCCCCAAGGAGTAGATAATTTTGGGTGACACAAGAACCATACATATATTTGTTTGTACCGACATGAAACTTAACCTTATATTGGCAAATAAATTGGGTTCACGAAAAAACATCGACCTTATATTGCCTATCTTGTTTTGACATTTTCACAAAAAACGTAAGGCATGTGGTAAAAGTAGATGAGAGGGCCTAGTTTCTCGCTTTTACTTTCTTGCATTTTCTAGTCTACATAATCTATGTGTGAATTTAAAGAGAAAATCAAAGTCTCATCAAAGATTTATATACTAATTTTATCAATTTTTGTAGAATTTGTCCTTATCACACATAATAAAAATCAATAATTGATTTTTATATTAAATTTTATATTAAGTACATTATTTATGATTTTCTTGAATGATTTATCGAGAAGGAGTGTGAAAGCTAGCTCTTGAAAGCAGTGCGAGTTAGGCCCGACCAACCTCCTCTTCACGATTTGACCCTTTCATTTAGAGATATTGGAGCTTCGGATAGGGCGACGTGACACGCGGTTAGAAAGAGAAATTGATCACATATTCCCTTCTCAACATCCTTTCCCGCATCAGTAGAAAGAGTCGATTTCCTCCCTCCTTTTCCAACTCCGTCGTTGGTTGGCTTCGCTAGCTTCTTTGCTTTGAGCGAATCCCCTGTTAGCTTTTCTTTTGGTTTAGCGGGGGATTCTAAAAAAAAACCTGCCTCAAAAAAGAAAGAACCCGGACGCTGCTAAAGTCAAGGAAAAGAAGAGAGGATCCGCCTTAGACAAGGCACCTTGGGAATCCCACGAGAAAACATTTTCCCTTTTAAAGTATAATTTCTAAATTAATAAATAATAATAATTATTATACTTACATGAAGTTGGATGGAAGCCTAGAAACAAGTTGGGCTCCCACACCCTTCTGAATGCAAAAACTCAATCTATGAAAAATAAAAGAACCACTTTTAACATTTCTAAATTAAAGTTGTTTATAACTTTGATTTAGAAAACTAGCTCATTTGATATCCAGATGTTAACTTATGAAAACTTTTTTTTTTTTTGGTTGAGGGCACTGCCCATGAGAGTCGAATCGATGACCACTGGGTACTACCCTTGAAGACTTAACCGTTTTGACTAACTGCCCGAAGGCCTATGAAAACTACTTTTAAACGCCCATATCTTTTGATTATTTAATCTCCATTAACACCCACTTGCTTCCTGACCCCTGCTTTCAATTTTATATTCTAGTGCCCACCAATCCATGAGATTGCAATCCCAATTCCGTATTTAAAAACTCAAAAAATCAACCACTGCACTACAGGTCCAACGATCTGAGTTCGCAACTTGAAGAACAAAGACGAAGAATTAATACACAAAACTCCACAAACATTTATATCTGCCTGCCAATTTACATCTGCCAATCAATTCTGACCGGAAAGATCGAGAAACAGAGCACGTACGACCAAACCGCCACAGATCACAACAACAATTCCATTCCATACATACAAGTAATAATCTATATGTATACAATCGAGCACGCAACGCAATTAATCACAGCAAACCGGTTCCGGCGAAGAAAAACCTCTAAGATTGAGCCTGAGAGAGCTGCTGAACGAGCGCCAGGATCCGCGACTGGTAAGCACGCGCCTGGTCGACGGCCTCGGCCTCGAGATCGCCGAGCTGAGCGCAGAGCATCTCCTCGGCCTCTTCGGCCACCTTGACTCGGCTCCACGCCTTCCGGAGCTCCTCCTTCATCCGCTCCTCTCTCAGCCGACTCTCCTGCAATTCCTTCTCCAATTGCTCGTTCTGGCGCCGGAGCAACGCCGCCGATGCGTCGCCGTCCAGGCGGAGTTGGCTCGCCGGTTGGGAGGCGGCGACGACGGGAGCTGATGGAGCCATTCGGTGGCCGGAGGAATTGGGGATTTGGGGGCTAGGGATTAAGTTGGTTGTGTTGTGGTGGTTTTGTGATGAGATAGCACGGAATTTGGATGAAGGGCGAGGGCTCCGTTTTATAGGCGGGGGAAATGTGTCCAGGTTCAATGAACCGGTTTGTTGCGTTTTTTATGGGGGCATTATTGGGTTTTATTTTTATTTTTTTGAATAGTGTGGGTGGGCCCATTTCATGACTAATTTTTTTGAGAAAATTTCATGACTACTCCCTCCGTCATACAATACCAGGTACATTTTGCCATTTTGGGTGTCCCAAAATATAAGGGACATCTGCCAAACTTTCCACTTTTGGCAAAACAAATTTACCACATTATCTTCATAAAACCCTTTAAATTACCCACTTTTTATCCCTCTCTCCTCTTCTTTTACAATATTACCCTCACAAAATCATTCAAATTACACATTTTTTATCTCTCTCTCCTCTCCTTTTACATTATTACCCTCATAAAATCATTCAAATTACACCTTTTTTATCCTTCTCTCCTCTCCATTTACAATATTATCCTTATTAAACACTTTAAATTACCCACTTTCCAACCTCTCTTTAAAACATGTGCCCAAAGTCCAAATGTCCCTTATATTATGGGACGGAGGGAGTAATTTGTTTGAGTTGGGGTGGTGAGATTGGGTGGGGACTATAGAGTTTTGAGCGCCACTCCTTTTCAAAGTTCCAAAGTAACGGCTTCTAGCTTTGTTTTCTTTTTTTTTTTTTGACCACATCAAATCAAACAAAATGAATTAATATATTGGTTCATCAAGGATCAGCCAATTGAAGCTCAGTTATTGGTTTAACTTAACCCCCGTATTATGTATGAGTAATTGTAATAAATTATGTTATGCTTATGCATGTCCTGAAAATCCACTCATATAAGATTCGGCTCAAAACATATACAGACACCCGAACTTGTCCGTTTTGGTCATTTGGACACCTGACCTTTGAAACGGACCTATTGAGCACCCTAACTTGTCAAAGCCTACCTATTAAACACCCCGTCCCTAATTACGGAGTGCAATTTTACACAAGCGCTATTACGTGAACATGATTAAGCATAAAAAAGGTCACGTGATGCCAAATAAGGCCTTCTCGCTTAATTAATTGTGACCTAAACCCGTCATTATACACACGCACTAGGTGTTTAATAGGTAGCCTTTGACAAGTTGGGGTGTTCCATAGGTCCGTTTGACAAGTTGGAGTGCTCAATAGGTCCGTTCTAAAGGTCAGGTGTTTAAATGACCAAAATGGACAAGTTCAGGTGTCTATATATGCTTTGAGCCTATAAGATTCTCGTAGATATAATGTGGCATGTACGCAGTGACGGACGCAAAAGAAATTTAAAGGAGGGACACAACTTGTACGTCTAGGAGATTCAATTGAATCAAGAATAGCCGACAAATTTAGTTACTTAATACCTTGAATAGCATAAAATGTCACATATTTATCAAAAAAATTATATTATCTATAACATCTAATTTATGCAAAAAAATGACTATTTTATAGGGAAAAATTGGGGAGGTATACATTAAATGTGAATAAAAAAGTAAAATGATGTTATGGGGAATTAAACCTTGGTAGAATAAAAATAAAATTGAACAATAAATCATCTAGACTAGTTGACTTTCATGTCATATTAATAAAAATCAAATAAAAATATATTCATATTTAACCTAAAATTACACATATACAGTATATACTAATAATACCCAACGGAAGGGGAGGCACGGGCCCACGCATGCCCCCTGTGTCCGTCTATGCATGTACGTAGCATAGATGTGATGTTATTGTGACAACTTCTTCTATACATGTCAATGAACAAGTTTGTAAGAGATTTCAATGTGTATAATTTAGTGTTTGATTTATTATCGACAAATATTAGATGTTTAAATGACCAATTTGTACAAGATCAAGTATCAATAAATTTCAATGTATACAATTTAGTGTTTAATTGATTATGTATATACTCAATATCACCATGCAAAATCTCACAAAGCTTTATATATTATAGTATACAGAATTTGTAAAAGAAGGATTTAAGTATATATAGCAATTAATATATACCTTAATTGGTTATTTATAAGCAAATGTATAAAATTAGGTAAATAGCAAAAACCATCCAACCACTTTCTCACTCCATTAGTTGACCGACCGTTGACCGACCGTTGGTTGTCATCACTCGACGATTGTCATCACTGTCATCACTTGAAGACTGTTATCACTCTATCACTCGATTCACTGTACGTCATCACTCAATGACTATGATGACACTCCTGTAAAATTCAGTGACATTCATGAAATTTGATAAAACTCGTTTCTTTATCAATGACAATTTCCTATAAAATTTAGTAACACTCATGAAATTTGATGAAACTCTATCAATGACAGTGATGACACTCCTATAAAATTTAGTGACACTCATAAAATTTGATGAACCCGTTTTCTCATCAATGACAGTGATGACACTCCTATAAAATTTAGTGACAGTCATGAAATTTGATGAAACTCGTTTTCTTATCAATGACAGTGATGACACTCCTATAAAATTTAGTGAAACTCATGAAGTTTGATGAAATTCGTTTTTTTTATCAATGATATTGATGACACTCCTATAAAATGTCATCAAACAAGTTTCTAATCAACCAAGTGTAAGTATCATCACGAATATTATCAAAACGTTTCACTAACAATTAGTTATTACTAATGTTATCAAAGGATCTTCTTGATAACACCTAATTGTCATCACAAGTGACAATATTAAGGAAATGGAGTGATAACTCTCCACAAATACATAGTTAAAAATAGTCACTTGTATGCTCCAATATAACAACTAATTACGAGAGATGACACTCGTATTGTCATGTATCAACACAAAAAATTTCATCGAAGTCGTGTCATCACCTAAAGTGCCACCTTAAACAGAGGCATCTAATTAGTGTCATCATGCATAAAAATATCATCAATACATATCAATATCATAGTGATATCAGATTGATCGTAATGACACTTAACTACCATCACAAGCCATTACCACTAATAGCTACAATGATAATTATGTCATCACTATTACCATTGACAGTAAGTAAAATACAAAATTTATGGAACTATTCCAACTAAGAGCTCAAGTAAGACAAAGAAAATTACATTCTCCAAATTGATAATTGAACATTTCACTTTTAACTTTGCATTGTCATTAAAATATAACTATTAACCAAAATCTAATGTAGTACTGCCTCCATCCCATAAGGTTCCTTCAAAATGACGGTTTTTGCGGTTTTTAATAAAATGTATAAAGTGGTATTGGAAACTATCATTGATTGTTTGAAGCTATCATTGATTGATTTCTCGGCGAATCTGCCGCCTGAGGTAGAGGATTTCTCGGTGATTGGAGAAATGTTGGTGGCTTTGCAGAGAAGAACGGGGAAGACGAAGAACGACGGCGAACGGGAAAGATCTCTTATCGAAGACGAAGTTTCTCCGGGAGGAGAGAAGGCGAGGCGGCGAACAGGGAGTAGTAGTGGACTAGCTACGACACGCGAGGATGGCCGGAGATGGTGCTTGACGGAGAGAGTACGATGGAGGTTGAAGACGGTGGCGGAGGATGCCATGGAATCCGAGAGTGGATGAGCACAGAAGGAGGAGAGAGAAAGGGAGATCGGGAGGGGGAAATCGAGAAGGTTCCCATAACTACAGGAAAAAGAAGAGAAAAAATAAAATAAATAGGCCTTAAATACTTGACAAATACCAAAAGGGCCTCATTTACACCATATGCCCAAATACTAATACAAAGTGAGACGCTTGGCCTAAAGCTCTCTTTAGAAAAGGTGGTGATCATCCTTAAAATTTGTCTTTCTTATTGACAACTCTCTACCCAAAACAATTTGACATCGTTACCTTGTTAAGAAACGGTAGTGTAAATCTTGTAACTTTAAAACCTTGTTTCACTTGTAGGTAGAGAGTACTTTTTGGAGTGAAAGTAACTTTTGTGATGTTTAAAAGAGTAAAAAGTAGGAGTATGATAGGAATTTCAAGAGTGTGAAAAAATTAATTTTTGGATGAAAGGTTCTTTTGAGTAACGAAAGAAGGGCCGAATACATATACAACCCCCGAACTTGTAACTTTTTTCAACCAGACCCCCGACTAAAGATTGTTTTATTAAACCCCTAACTTACTAATTTTGTTCTATTACACCCTTATTGATGATCTTGTGAAACAGAAATATTTTTAAAGCAATATTTTAATTAAATAATACTATTAAATAATTAAATATTATTATTATATATTTATTTTAATAATAAAATGTATTACAATTTTAAAAATAAATTTTATTTATTCTTTAAAAATACTAAATCGGTCAACCTGAAGGGTTTCAGATTTCAATCCATTCAGGTTCGGGTTAAAACGGTTGCAGATCATTTCGGGTTTTGAGTTCAAATTCTCGAGATTCAACCCTAAAACGTTTTGGTCTGTTCGGGTCGACTTAGCAGGTTCGATCAAGTTTTAACAACACTACTAATCAATCATGTAAGAGGAACCCTAACTTTGTTCGGTAAAAAAGTTAACACCAATGTAGTGCGACTGAAAATATCATAAAATAATATCTTAATTGAGTTAAATTATTTGATGCTAGAAGATTTTTAATTTTGATGATAAACTATATTATAAAGAAATGATTGCGCAAACTAAATTCGTTATTGAGTTTTTCGTAGAGCGAGTTGGATAAAAAATTGTATATAAATTCATAAAATAGTTTTTTCAACATTGTCACATCATTGCCATCTCAAACGTAGTTCTAACGTGGCACATGGCGCGTGATAAGGGTTTAAGAGAACAATATTAGTAAATTGAGATTTAATTGAACACTTTTTAACTGGGAGGTCAAGTTATAACTTCTAGGCCGTGTATTCCAACGCGGATCCTCTGGTCCACTTTCATGATCCATCCCCCTGATCCACTATTTTTTAGAGAGAATAATTAAAAAAGAAAAGAGATTTTTTATTTTTTATTTTTTAGTTAAATTTAAAATGAATATATGGACAAAATAGACGAGAGGATTCTCGTGTTGCGTGTATTCGGCCATAGAAGAAAGCCGAAGTTGGATTTGATGTCACATCATATAGAGGACTCGTCATTTTTGTCCGCATATAACGTGGGCACACGAGCGAGGGCCCAAAAGTCAGTGGCGCAATTGGGCAAGTTTAATGCCACGGGCCCAAGACATATAATATAATTGCATTAAAAAACTTCCTTGGTGTGATGAGAAATGTTTTGTGACAGATTTGGAAATGACTAGATAAACCACAAAAGGAGATTTTTGGTTCTCTATTTTAAACAATATAGCTGCTAAACTTCATATCATATTTTCATTTGTCTTTACATTTTACCATTTGTTTTCGATAAAACTCTTGATCTAATTTTAGCAAAAACTATCTATCATATAGCTATAAAACATATGGAAATCTACTCAATCTTTTACCTATAAAATCTCCTAGATATAACTTGCCTTAAATAAATCAACTACATATGGTTATTATATGGAGTATGATTTATGTAAACATTTCTTTTATTCAATGAGGGTTACCATTTTTCAATAATCCTAATAATTTAGCTTTAAATTTTGCTACTAAAAAATTACGTTGAAGAAGATTTGAGTAGTTTGCAAAATATGTTATAATTGTTTTTTTTTATAAATTGTTGAATGTTAGCATCAAAGTTAGAGGATTGTTATTTGTAGGTGCTTTTTTTTTAAAGGGGCAATTCATTCATTTTTTAAATATTTTGTTTATTACTGGATCCGTTTTTATTTTTATTTTTTTATTACAAGTTAAAAGTACATGGTTAGAAATTTTTAGCTAAATTACCGGGAATTATTATTTTAGAAAAAAATCATTTTTTTATTTTCCAAAGATGGTTGATATGGTGAAGTCTAACAAATATGTTTATTGCTAGCAAGAATCTTATGAGATATCTTCATATACTATTTTTCCCAATTTTTGTTATTTGAAGAAAAAAGGGTATTACGATAATTTTAGGGTGTGATATATACTAAAAGAGTGTGATGTATAGCATCTCCCTTAAACAATTTTTTGGAGAAACTCTTGAAATTGCACTAGGAGAATCCCTAGTGATGTAAGTAGAAGGTTCCTTAAAATATACGTCTACAATTCCGGAATCGAAGGTTTGAGTTATAAGTGGAGCATCTCAAGAATTTGGAATCAACATACACACCCCACTCAGACACTTACCAATCAACACCGGCCAAGTGCTAGTGCTACAGCCACTAACTTTCTATTTTTTTAAGAAAAAAACTTCATTCATCGGCATGTTTAATTTATCATCATTGCATACGTAGGGTATGGCAATGTTGACAATGGATTATTTTAGAATAATTGTTGTAGGGTTAAATTGAAAATGCATCACGAGAAGAACAAAATAATTGGTCATTTTTTTTATTGATGTACACACACTTGGTAAAAAAATGTCATAGACACTTACTTTAAAATACGTTGCACGTCCACTTACAAAATAATATATAATCGTTAGTAAGATAAAAGCGAAGAGTCATGTGCAATTATGATCTATATATTACTATATATTAAAGCGGAATATAATTCTTCTACCATATTATGCAATATTACCCCTCATTTAAAAATATATCTTCTTAAATCTTAGTTTTATAATATATAATCTTGGTCTTAAACTTATTTAATTAAAAGATTAGTTTTAACTTTTGAGTTGTTTAATTAATAGTTTTTTTCTTAATATATAAATCTCAATCTTATCATTTTATCCATTTACTTAATAACTAAATCTATCATAAACTTTTTTTAAAGAATGTTTAAACATAATGTACATATCATAATCTTCTCATCTTTACCCATTTAATTAAATAGTAGATCAAATATAAGTTTTTTTCCGAAATTTTATTATATGATTTTTAAAAATCATCAATGTTAGCATAGTCTATCATTATATTCAACGGCGGATCCAGGGAGCGGCCGCCCCCCTTCTCGCCAAACTAATATGAAGGAGTAGTGAGGAGCGGGAGTGGTGTGAGACGGGGCGGACAGACGGGGCCAGCTTTTGCTTCGGGTGTAGGGGCAGGAGGTTGAAGAAGAAACCTACTTATTTGTGGAAATGGGCTTTTAATTGGGCCGATTTGATGGGCTTCAATTTAACCAAAGTAAATTTAAAAATCAGCTTTGGGGACTAAATAGGTCGTAAAATTTAGAAATCAAAGTTTAGGATAATTACGCAAAGATTAAGTAGAGATTAATGAATAGAAAAAAATAGGTAAGATTCATTAAATCTTTTTTTTGGAATTTTAGTTGGGACAGAGGTACTTTATTCGTCTTACCTTTGAAAATTTATAATTTATTTGTTTGACTAATTTATAAGTCTATATAGAATTATTATACTGTAACAAAACCCGTTATCCGACACCCAATTTGATGCAAGTAAGAGCGTGGGATAAAGCCCGATTCGAACGACTAAGGTTGCGTTAGGGATTTGAGGTTGTACCATGACTCATGGTTTGCACCTTCTAGCTTGGGTACGAGCCTTCTAGCTTGTGTACAATTTACTCGAGTAAGGTGACTTGGCGAAAGTCCGCCCCCTCATCTAGTGGATCCTGGATCCGCCACTGATTATATTTACGCCTTATCTTTACTTTATTAAAATTATATATTAAATATATTTGTACTATTATATCATATTGAAATTCCAATAAAAATATTTGATTATATATGTAACCTAAATATGCACGTAACATTACATACCGATTATGTTGTACATAAAATATAGATTTCTTAATTAAGATAATGATTCTTTAATATTTTTAGTTGATATTTATATATTTATTATTTACTTAATCTATATACAATATAATTTGTTTTTCTATCTTATTGAATATTCTCAATATTTTAATATAACATTATACTAATCCTAATTTTTACTTAAATTAGTGATTTATTTATATATACTAGTTTACGCAATTTAAAATTTAAATGCCAACATATTTTTTTTATCATTTTTTAATAAATTTTTTATAATGCACTCTTATCTTATGGAATTATTCATATATAATATAAAAATATAATTATGTATGTGTAAAAAGTTAATATATAAATGAAATATATTTTTATATAAGTATTTGATGCTATATGAGAATTAAGTTATTCTATAATCTAAATTTTCAAAGTCGTTTTAACCATACGAAATACTCAACAAAATAGAAAATAAAGTAGACATATGATAATAATTGTAACTATTATAACAAATTTATATACAAAGTACTAAATAAATAAATAAATAAATAAATAAATACCACTGCATACAAGGTACGACTCATTTGCTAGTATTTTATAAAATCGACCCTTTTTCAGATACCACGTTAAATCTGACCCAACTTATATTTAAACAATTAATTCTTGCTCATATTATTTCAATTAATCTAATTAAAAAAATATATTTATCTATGTATCTAAAATGTATTTTTGAATTTTGATAAAATATTCTATAATTTATCTTTTAATTACCTTTTTAATCTATTTATATATGAAATACTTTAAGAAATATGACTTACAAAAATAATCTATTTATATACATATATTATATTTTACTTAACTTATATGTTATCATTTCGTAATAACTTAGCTTTCATTCTTCACAATAAAATAATACTTAATTATTATATTTTATTGATCTCAATACATAAAAGCCATTAGAATCATGTCAGACCCTTTTTATATTTCTAAAATTTTATATTATATTTTAACTTTTTAATCAAATAACGATTTATACTTTCTTGTAATTATATCTTATATTAATAGATTATAGTATCAAAATAAAAATATAAGATCAAACCAAAAAATAAAATTAAAGGATGAACAAAGATTATGCCTCAAACCTGAGATAACAGGAATAATGATATATATTAATCATCATAGACAACTTTTAAAGGATGAAAATCTAAGTAAATTGTATTTACTAAATTGTTCTATAATTAGAATGTGATTTTATATTTATATAATCTGATATGCGCGAAAGTATAAGTCTGAAAATACAATCTCCTATTTTGTTTTAAAAAATAACTTCTTGGTATGATAAACTTTTCATTATCATTTTTTCACTTATTAATATTCTATTTTTAATAAAAAACATTTAATATGCGAAACACAAGTCATATTCGTGCATGGTACAACGGGATACAACTAGTCCTAGATACAAAAAAGTAATGTACAACAATATTACGTGAGATCCTCTTCACACACATATATATATTGTATTTTATTTAAAAATTCAAGATAGAACTACCAGATAAATATTATACGAGTAATAAAATATATATTATGTGTGTGTCATCCTTGCGCAGGAGCCATGTTAATCTTCTTTGTATCGTTCCAATTTTATCAGATGTCTCCGAAGAGACAAATGTCCTTCTTTTTCTTTTTTGTTTTTTTTCTCCCCCCACCCACCGGCTAAAAGTCCTTTTTCTTTTTTGTTTTTTCCTCCCCCCACACAAGCTTTTAGCCTTCTATAAATACATAGGCCTGACCAACTACCAAAAACGTAACCCTAGGTAGCTACTAACATTTCGTCACTTCTAATCCACCGAGAATGTCAAGAGACCACCCTTCCTCATCCAGTGGCCGCGGTGAACGTTACGAGCCTTACAACTCTCCCCATCAACGTTATGAGCCTAACAACTCTCCCCCTCCCGCTCCCGTTCACCAGCCCCATCTCACTCAGGCTCAGCCTCATGTTTCCGTTCACCATCCCCATCCCACTCAGGCTCAACCTCAGGTTTCCTTTTACTAGCCCCATCCCGCTCACGCTCAGTCTCAGATTTTCGGTTATCTTTTCCCTCAGCCTCAGTCTCAGCTTCCCACTTACAATTTCCCTCCTGCTCATGATAAGCCTCAGCTTCCCACTTATAATGTACCTCCCGCTTTGCCTCTGGTGGCTCAGCTTCCCACTTATAATGGCCCCCCCGCTCAGCCTCTGGTGGCTCCCGCTCCAACTCGCGGCGACTCGGGGAGGATCACGGTCGAAACGGCCCTGAAATCCATCTCGACCAAGTTCACTGACTTTGTTCAAGAAAGGGCCATAGCTCAAGGGAAGCCGGATACAATCATTATGACTGCTTCGTGGCCGCTACCGGCCCTTTTTACGGGTGGCCGGATCCAAGATGCTAATTCCGCTGAAGCTAGTGATTCAACCAGCCGTGCGAGGAGAGACGCCATTGAGTTTGTATCTGTGGTTCCGTTCGATGCTCCGCTCCCACCGCTGCAGAGGGTTCAAGCGAATCTGTGGGCAGCTTCGGGCTCGGGCCGCCGTGGCTGATTGGCCGGAAAGCTCGATCCTTGCGTATGTAGATGATATCATCATCTTTGCAAAAGCAAATATCCAAGCATGCTAGAATGTTAAGAACATAATTGAGGATTATTGCTAGGCCTCTGGTCAGAAAGTGAATCTCCACAAATCAGCTTTTCAAGCTACAAAAAACATTAACAATGCAACTAAAAATCTGATAAGACAAACCCTTCACATTACAAATACCACATCCCTGGATAATTACCTAGGGTGTCCCCTCATCAATGAAAGGGTTACTAAAAACACATTCAATGAAAGCATGCTAGAATGTTAAGAACATAATTGAGGATTATTGCCAAGCCTCTGGTCAGAAAGTGAATCTCCACAAATCAGCCTTTCAAGCTACAAAAAAATCAACAATGCAACTAAAAATCTGATAAGACAAACCCTTCACATTACAAATACCACATCCCTGGATAAATACCTAGGTTGTCCCCTCATCTATGAAAGGGTTACTAAAAACACATTCAATGCTTTTACAGCTAGAACAAGGGACTAATTATCAAAATGGAAGGCTAACACACTTTCCCAAGAAGGCAGAAGTTTTTAAATCAAACATAAGCTAGTGTGATATGATAAATGGACAAATGTATGTGTATTTTATTTGGAAATTTTGTTTCAAAAAGAGGTAGGTTGTGCTGTAGGACAATATCGTAGCATGTTTAGCCTATTGTATTGAAATGTTATAACATATTTCTTTCTGCTATACCATCTACAATTTTGTTTTGATAAACTTACATTTTTATATACATCAAACAACTCATATGTTGTGATGTCATCAATTGCACATGAAAATAAGTGCTTTAAGAAATATATGTGCATTTTTTTTTCAAGTATATGTTGCTTGTCTCATTTCCTCTTATCGTTCATTTACTTTTTTCTATACGTTGAGTTGATAAAGCATATAACTTGCTTAGCTAACTAAATGAGTTACACTATAATTTAATCATGTGTATTGTAAAATATCAATAGTGCATGCGTAATTTGAATGCACTTTTAATCTTTGTAGATGGAGTGCATCGGAGTGTACCTCCTATTGTAATAGTTCACACTTCTACATAAGCCTTTGTTTTTTTTAATCTAATAAAATTTGTTTTATCTTTTGTTTTAGGGGAAATGTGTTTGAAAATTGAAGAGATGACCTCATTAAGCTATGCAAGTAATTCTTGTTTCTCGTGGTGCAAAAAATTCTAATATACCAGTAGCCGCTCAAAAGTTGTCCTTGTTGACATCCCAGGCTGAGATATCTCCATCCGTAATAAGTTGGGAATGAACTTTTTATGTCTATAAAAATTTACTATTTACAGGAGTATATCTTTTGAGCTAAGTTTATGTAAATGATATGGAACATTTTGAGCATCTTGTTCTTTTAGCAACAATTTCACCAATCGTTGTCTTCCCAAAAACAACTACATTCCCAAAAACAGAATATGGATTGAGGAACTCAGCCGTAATGAGTCTCTGATTTCTGCAACTCTTCCAAGAGTAGAATAATTAAATACACTTTTTCTCACTGCTAAGGATAGAGTTGATAGGTTATCTTATAAGATTAGGTTTTTCGTAGTGCATGCTATTCAGCAGAGGATGGTATATCTGAATAGGCCCTCTCAAGAAGGGGATGCAACGAATCATGTGATTGTCAACCTAAACGAATTCGTTGATATCGGGCCTGCCCGTGAGGAATACTCCAACTATTCAAAGAAGCTGAAGGACATTACAATATACTTCAAGTCCCTTAGAGATCACAATGATTCGCTCAAGCGCCAAATATCTGATCTGTTATCTGTGATGAAAGTTGCTAATGCAATGTATAGGCAGGATATTTGGAGCCATATTATCTCATGGGGTGCTCTACCAGATCTTGTAGAGGCCCAAGCTGCACTCGATAGAGCTAAGGTAGCCCTGGATGAGGCAACTCCTCGATGTGCCGCCTTTCTCAATCAACAGTATGAGCTGAACATGTCCTCTTTGCAAGATCAGCGCCGACAGTTGCGGCAGAGTTTTGGCCTGGAGTCTGATTGAGATATTGTCATGAGTTGCAATCTGAGTTGTTTGAGATATTTGCTTTGTAGGTAACTTCCTTTTTAGAGACATTTAGTCATTGGAAATATGTTTTGTATGGAGATTTATCACTGTGATAAAAAAAACAACTACATTTTAATTTTTTTTGATTTGTATCTTCGTTCATGGGAACTTTATAAAGTTCTTCTCAAGCCCTTATCAACGAACCTACAAAATCCTTTAAATTGTACGTGATTAAGCCCAAGTATTGTTGACATTCCCTCATTTTCATTTTGGAACATTTAAAACGATTTTTTGAATTATAAATTTTATGTAATGCGACAATGGTATTGATTTCTATTCGGTGTTTGAAAATGATTGATCATCATAACCCATGATGCCTCATATATCATCTTTGTTTTGACAAATACCAAACCGTTAGTAAGACAACTCTATCTATATACACATAAAAACCCAAAGGATGAAGACTTGAAAGCATTATATACAACCATCTAGAATTTTATCAGATGTCATCTCTATATTTAATTTGTTTACGTGTCATTAATATTTAACATATATACAAATATAACAATTATTATAGTGATACATATTGGACAAATGTAGATCGTTGGATTTAAAAATAATAAAGTGACGAGATTTGATCTTAAAATTATAAGAGAGATGAAAAATCAGCATAATTATGTAATGGTAGGGAACTGAAATTACATTACCTATATGTATGATATAACACGTTATATGTATTTTGTTTTACTAATTGTATATATATATATATATATATTTTAACGATACTTATGATTTTTTTTGGAATTTTTGAATATAATCAAATAAAAAACATGAAAGAAACATATTATAATCATGCATGTAGTTATCTGGTTCATGAATATGCATAAGTATTCTATAATTTGTAAGTACACGATCAATAGAACAACATGTATATAGCGTATAATAATCGTACATACAGCGCATTATAATCGTGCATATAAGTTTCTATTTTCCGGTTTCCTATAATCACAAGATTGTTTTAATTTTCTCTCTCAATAATTTGAAGATTAAATATGGTTCATTATTATGTTTTAATTTAATGGTCCACAATTATCTATTACACTAGGAAGACAGGCCCGTGCTATCGCACGGGACATGAGTCATATATGTACTCTTTAGTGTATTTTTGTTGAGTTCTTTTTTGTTCTTAAACGTGTTAAAGTATATGTATATCTTCTTTGTAGATCGTGTTAAAAAATTGGCATAAATTTGATGGTACAATCTTACATAGTATCATTACAATTAAAAGTTTGTAAATTCATATACCTCTTTAAAACATGCTATCATATACACCTTGTAAATTCATGTTTTTTGTATGTTTTTGTAAGTCATATACACCATGTATTATTAAGCTTTAAGTTAAATAAAAATGAGCATAAAATAGTTAAAATAATTTGATTTATATGTTTTTTTGTATTTCTGATCAATACCTCTAACTTTTTGTTTCCTCCTAAATACCCTGCAACACGAAAATAATAATTAGGATCAAACTCACCCCTTAAAACATAAAGCAATATACACAAATCATCAATATCCTAAACTATAAACCATAGTTTCGAGTAGAACTAAATTTCAAAAACAATAGATTTTCAAATAACCAACGTACATATCAACTTAACATACAGAAAAAAAATGAACATAAAATTTGAAAGTTTTCCAAAATTACCTCTCATTGCTAAGATCATATGATTAGAGTACTCTTTACCTCCTATTTACCATAGTACACGAAAAATGCTAAATTGATGCCAAAAGGCAAAATTTCAAGTCGCAAGAACTACACAAATATATTTCAATGTGACTAATGAGATAAATGATTGCAACAATTACAATACATAAGTAAAGGAAACAGGACATAAAATTTGTAAAAAGCATATCTTCATATCACATGTAAAAATCGCAATTATCTAAAATTAAAAAGTACCTCTAACTTTTTATCTCCTCCTAAATACCCTACAACACGAAAATAACAATTAGGGTCAAACTCACCCCTTAAAACATAAAGCAATATACACAAATCAATATCCTAAACTATAAACCATAGTTTAAAGTAGAACTTTTATTCAAAACAATAGATTTTCAAATAAAATCACATATCGATCAACTTAACATAGAGAAAAAAAAATGAACATACAATTATGAATTTTTTCAAAATTACCTCTCATAGCCAGATCATTTGAAGTACTCTTTACCTCCTATTTACCATAGTACACGAATAAAAAATAGTAATTAGGATCAAACCATAAAGCATACAACATCATACAGAAATCAATATCATAAACTAAACAATTTAGAAGCAAATAAAAAAAATTAAAAACAAAATCAACGTATGAAGCTAATGAAGCCATGATTGAGATTAAAATTGAAAAAAGGGGAAAAGAAAGTGACCATGAGAGTGAGATTTTACTCATTCATCGTCTCTGGAAGAGGCACGATTAAGAGAATTGTTTATAAAGGGTTTAATATGTAACTAATTGCTAAATTGAAACGTCTAATTACTACCCCGATCATAACTACACTACACATATATATGTCATTAAGTTAAAATAATAATTAAAAATTTATTTAATATGAAGATGTTACAACCCTTTAGTATAAGACAATTACTCTATTATTTAATTTCAGCCGTTACACCCCTTAAATGTAGGACAATTACTATTGTTTTATGTGAATTTTGACTACAATTATAAATTTCTTCAACCCATTTAACGGTTACTATTTACAACTCATTAAGTGAAATTTTGGAATTTTATTTAATGCGAAGAAGTTACAACCATTTGGTCTAGGATAATTACTACTATTTAATGTGAATTTTGACTATAATTATAAAAACAATATTGATGTTTCATGAATCTTGTAAAGTCTTTTAACTCAATATTTATAGTAAACAAATTATTATATTATTTCCTTTTGTGATAAAAATTAGAAAACTACTTTCATAAATGCAAAATATTCCGATTTAACGAAAAAAGATATTAAATATTAGTCATAGACAATAAAAGTGTAGATGATATATTTTTTTAATTTATAAAGTATACAAATATCATAATATAGCAATAAAAAACTAAGTGTATTTATTATAAAAGTATTTCGTATGCACACATTACATGTTAGTAGGATATAATAGGAGATGAATGGATTAAAAATTAAAATATAATATATTGTGCATGACTTTGTTATGTTTTAGGCTTTTTATTTTTTTCTCTCTTTACTTTGTAGTTTGCATGCATTGCCAATTTGTCATTGGTAGATATTTTTATATTTATTAGGCTGGAGGTAATTAATAGGGTGAAGAATTTGTTATCATTGGATTTAATGATATGAAAATATAATGAAAACAATATCATTTGCATAAAAATATTGAGCAATGCATCCAAAAAAATTATAACATAATTTGACATAACCTATTATTTAGGTATTAA
Organism: Polygonum maritimum; assembly: GCA_963924305.1. Taxonomy (NCBI): domain Eukaryota; kingdom Viridiplantae; phylum Streptophyta; class Magnoliopsida; order Caryophyllales; family Polygonaceae; genus Polygonum; species Polygonum maritimum. The sequence continues at coordinate 12,793,611 of OZ002737.1, read as the reverse complement.
TTAAATCACTGCCTTCTCAGTTGTAATAGTCTGTGACAACATAAAATCTAATACATGTTGTCCTAGAACATATCTTAGAAAAACAAATACAAATTAACCCAATAGGACTCGAACCATGGACCTCCATGATAAAGGAGGTAACATTAACCACTATGTTAGGACGTTGTTACTATCCATTTGTTTATCTATCACAATAAAAAAAATAAAGTTGAATCTGTGCATTAAATGCACTTCGTACACAACTTTTTAATGTATTATATAGATATATATCACTATAAATTACTGTATAAAAAAACTTAAATCTCTATATGTACACTGAAGCCCTTTGAAGAGAGGCATTCGGTGGTAACCAAGTTGAGCTCTTAGACTTTGGATGTTATAAGGTATGTGAGGAGGAAAATGACGAAGTTGAAGTTGGTTAGCATGGAGCCCAGGGCGACACTCCGAACTCCGAGGTCGAGGACGATGACTAGGAGTTAGTTGACGGGGACGTCATCCATACTGAACAAATTAATGATTTTTTTTGTTTCATCTAAAAATAATCATAATGCCAACTTGATATTTTATCTGATTTTTGATATTTTTGATATCTTATCTAATTTTTGTATTTTAAAAAATATAAATAGTTATAACATTTTTCATTTTAGGTAAAAGATATATTTTATCGCTTTTATGAAGAGTGTAGATTACTAACTAAAATAATTGATTTCTTAATTAAAATTATAAACAAATAAAATATACCTAGTTCAATATGTTCAAACTTGGGTCTATAAGATTTAGCATGTACATCTACTATAATAATACAGTATAAAGCGGAATCCAAGTCTTTGTTAAAATTTGCGCCACATCATCAACCCTGAATAAAATAATGATTTTATTTTTTTCATTGATTTTCAAAAAATAACTTATATATCTTCTTGATATCTTATCCAATTTCCTTATGTATACTTAATATCTTACTCAATTATATATCCTTATACGAATAAGGAAGTTCAAGTGATTTTCTTTCATATTCTTTAATTTTTTTTCTTATTAATTAGTATACATTTTTGTCATTATTGAATCTTGAAGAATAGTGAAAAAATTTCACATGTGTCAATAGTATATTTATCAATAATATAAATCTGAATAGAACTATTTTAGAATTAAAATTGTAAGATAAAAGTATATATAGATCAATAGGTTCGGACTTTGGTCTATCGGATTTGGATTATAAGTTCCCGAGTTAAAAGCATATTCATGTCAAAATTCGATCTCAAATTGATTAATTCGGTTTTATATTTACATTACCCGTACATGGTACGGGGTTTGTACTAGTTCTCGAATAAAAAACAAATTCGGATAAAATTCGATCTCGGTTCCATTAATCGGGTTTTAAGAAATTGTGTTTACTCTCAGTACATCGAAACATGGGCTCAAAAAAAAAAAAAAGGTACATAGAAACACAATATTTGTAAAAATAAAAGAAAAAACTTGCCACGGTCAAAATAGAAGATGCGCGCACAATTTCTGAATTCACAGACAAGGGGGAGTCGGTGACGTTGCTAGCGTAGAGCCTCCAAACTCTCCTTCGCTTTCAAATCTCTCGGTTTCCACCTTCCCTCTCTCTCTCGCCCGCCATGGATTTTCCCTGTTGCCCGATCTGCGAGCTTCCAGTTCCAGCCTCTGAACTAGAAAGGTATTGTCCTCTTCTCCCCATCCCTCTTTTCTCGCCTTTCATACCGCGCAAAAGATATTTGCTTACTCGATCGATGTTGAACGTTCTGTTGTTGGTGGATGTCCTCAGAAAACTGTATTCTTTGTTTTATTGGATTCGATTAACTCTTGGATTTTGAAAGATTCTGCCTTTTCAATTGACAAGGCACGCGAATTCACATTTTGAGGAGGAGGAGCTTTCTAGGGATTTGGAACTGGCCAAGCAATTAGCTCTCGATCCTTCCAGCGCTCTTGAATCCGTGGGTAACTATAATCTCTTGCTTTTGTCTTTCCTATGCAATGGAGGCTTAATCGATGTTTATTGTTGAATGTTCTAGGTTTGAAGTTTAGCCTCCGTAAAATATGTAAAACCTGTTTGAGTAATCTACATGAAATCGTTGGTTAAATTTGACAGAAGAGTATTGTTATGGGAGCTTTAAAAGATTGTGATTGGTTTCCTTTTGCCATCCATTTTCAATGGACCTGCTCTGCAATTCCTTGTATCAATAGTTTGTGTTGCTGTAGTTGGCTAGGTGATTGAAGCTAATGTTAAGCTACTTTTGGATGTATAGCAGAGGGATAACTACGATGTGAATCCGCAAGTTGAATACGATCCGTTTCTGTATGATTATGAGTACGATCCTAGGCCTGCAGCAGTTCCGTCTAGTAGTGCCAGCAGATGTAGAGGAAATAATGACCTTGCTGATGTTCAGGACATGGATGAACACATTCGTAGATTAACAAGATTCCAGTGCAGAGCACCCTTTCATAAGATTGGGGGTGGATTGTTGGATTTGCTAAAGAAGTGTCTGGAATCGGAAGCAATGAACTCAACGTGCATATTGTCGGGATATGTAGATCATTTTGAAAGCACTAAGTCAGAGGATCAAGGTTGGGGTTGTGGGTGGCGGAACATCCAAATGGCCAGCTCGTACCTTCTTATGCATAGACCAGAGGCAAAGGATGTTCTTTTCGGTGGTTGTGGTTTTGTGCCTGATATTGCATCACTTCAGAGATGGCTGGAAGCTGCTTGGAAAAAGGGTTTTGATGTTGTTGGTGCAAGCCATTTTGGCGGGAGAATTTGTGGGACAAAGAAGTGGATAGGGACAACCGAATGTGCTGGATTGTTTCGTTCATTTGGTCTAAAGGCAAGAGTGGTGGATTTTGATGGCAAGGCCATTGCCAACAGTACAGAACAGACATATGGGCCAATGGATAAATTTGTTAAGAGGAGCAGATTGGATTATGTGGATAACAGTAATAAGCGTGATGATAGCTTAGCAAAGAAGAGCAAGGGTTATCAGGCCCTTGTTGATTGGGTATGGAACTACTTTTCTGACCATAGTCCTACTCACAGTGTTAAAGAGCGTGTTTGTGTGACAAACAAAATGTAAGTGACTATATTGACTTGTAACTTTAAACATAATTCAAAAGATAAAACTTCATGTTGAAACTGTATAAATTTGTTTTCTAACTGGCTGCTCTTTGTGCTTCAATGTACAGGCCCCTATACTTCCAGCACGATGGCCACTCAAGAACCATAGCGGGAATCCAATCAAATCAGCAGAAGAATGGTGTGAAACACTATAATCTGCTTATCTTCGACCCTGGACATGTATGCATTATAATCTCTACTATTCATGGCAGCTTAAGGTTTATTTCATGACTGTATGCTGTGAACAACTCTAGGTTTCTATGGACTAGGGCAGCTTTTTGTTTTTGACTTCAATTATCATATGAATTGGTCACTTGGAGATCAACACATCCTACTTGAGTCTTGGGGCCTTATTTCTTTCCTTATACTCACAACTCTCAGCATGATGCTTGCTCCATTTTTGTTCTGAATTTTGGAAGGAAAAACTAGATTGAAGCTAAAAGATGGCTAGGAAGAAGCTCTTAGTTCCTTCTTGTACAAAGCTATGATCTTGAGAAAGAAATGGGATAGAAAACAATTACATTTTTGGGGTTTTCCCCATCCCTCAAGCTGTACTGACTTCAATATTTTGCTTGGGGTGTCAATCTTGTTGTTCTAGTTTCCTGCTACTTAAAATTGGTGAAACTTCATACGTGCTTGTGTAAACCACTTGCATATCTAGATTAATATATGCCGATATTATAGATAATTAAATAAAATTTGTGTGGGTTCTGAAACTTGCAAATATTAGAACTCCTTTCTGGATATCTCACTATTTAAAATTACACAACCACCTTATCACTTTCATGGTATCGTATCAATTGATGAAATGTTTTATTCTTACAGAGAACAGCTGAACTCGAGAGTTCACTGAAGGCAAATGCTGGGTGGCAGAAGCTGATAAAAAGAGGAATTCATACACTCAAGAAGCCTCAATATCAGGTCATCCACTATTCCAAGCATGTTATACTGCATATTCTGTTCTTTCTCTCTATTTTTGTTGATGTGAAATTTTATTTTCTCCTCAGTTGTGCTATGTTGAATCTGGGATTGCTCAAGGTGAAGATTTGGAGCAGCTCAAGATCATAGATAGCATTTTGCTTAAATTTTAGACTATAGCACCTCAAGACACCTCTGTCAGTTCCCTTGGGCGTCAAGTAGTTTGACAATTGAATAGGAGCTTTTTCAAAACCGGGGAATGATGTATGTAACTTGGGAATCTTAGGGTAGTTTGAAAGTTTTGGCCGCGACAGCTGTGTGTAATTTATCAATCATATCAAGTTAAGCTTTGTACTCAATATGTATGACTTATGGATGCTGTCTCCATCTCAAAATCTATGAGCCCTAAGGATATGATCTCCACCTCACTTATTTTCCCTTTTCATTGACATTGTTGGTTTGTATGGACCATTCTTTGGTCGTCAAAAAAGCTGGAAAAAAAATAGACTAGGTAGTCTTTATGCATGTTCCCTTCCTGCCATAGCTTTGAACAAACTTGTTGAAGTGTTTTTATCGTGTTTGGTTTAATTGAATTTTCTTTGGCATAGGATGAGGAATTTTTTATGATTCGCTATGTAATAAGTTTTATAACTCAACCAAACACCAATCTATAGTTGCTTGAATGGCTAATCTTGTTTGCAAACAAGATTGCCAGACTGTAGAAAAATTTATTGGGCATGAGCTTCAAAATCAAAATTTGAAATGGACATCATCATCAACAGAAGCGAACAAGGGAGAACAGTAAACATCAATATTTTGAAATGGTCTAGAAATACCAAAGCAAAACATACTCAAAATTTGCAAGTCTCCACAAGAAGGTATAGTAATGCTAAAACTAGCAAACAAAGAGTCAGCAATAGACTTGAAAGGGCAAGAAGCCAAAACCCTAAGCGAATTGATCTAGTGGCGAGGTTGAATGTTTTACTTCTTGTCTTCCTTTTCAGCCTCAGCAGCCTTCTTCAGCCTGACACCCATGTGCTTCTTGTTCATCCTCTCCAACCTCAGCTTGTCATAGGCCTTGAAGGATTTCATCTCCTCGGTGATCTTCACAAGCTCAACACTTGGCTTCTCACGTTGAATTGGCATGTAGTCACCTTGGACTTGGGTTGCATTAGCCAACTCCTCGGGAGAAGAATCACCACCCTATATCACAAGTTCAAAAGACAAAAATAATTATTCCATTTGGCACCATGTTACATTTCGATACTTTGGTGCTTATAAGTTGGTTAAATTGTAAAAGGGGTGAAGTTACCTTGAACTTCTTGACACGCCTTGGGAAAACAACAAGCTTGGCCTTGTAGGTCTTGAGCCTCTGCAGATTGGCTTGAAGAGACTCAAGGGAGCGGTTCTTGCGCCTGTGGTCAACTGCTATGCCGATGGTCGCTGCAACTTTCTTGTTTATCCCAGCAGCCTGGAACAAGCAATGGAATTTCATTCTACAAAGGGCAGAGAACATAAAGTACTGGATCTGTAACGGTTTCATTACTTTTTATCAACTCCTGAAATAGAGCCAGAATATACGAGAACTACAATGCAAGCTATCACTTGAAGCTTTGAATAATCAATTTCAAGCAATAACAAAAATTAACAAGAAAACCTGACATGGATATATTTACAACATTTTTGCCAGGCCAAAGTATAAGCAAATATCAGACAAGCCACAGATTACAGCATAGGATCTTAACAAGTCTATCTCATCAGACAACAACAAACCTTGAGCTCCTCGAGAGAAAATCCCTTGCCAGCTCGGACTTTCATGTTGTATTTCAAGGTCTGTCCATGAACAATGGGACGAAGAGGGCCAGCTGTAGGGCGAGGGAAAATCTTCACTGCTTTCTTCTGCCTCGCTGTTTAATTATTCCAACAGAAACATCTCAGTCAATCTGATACATGAAAACGAAAACGAACACAAATACAATGTGATGTAACCTAACTAAGAACAAAACACAGAATAAGAAAACGCTCACCGAGGCGTCTCCGGGTCTTTCGGGCTGGCTGATTAAACCAGGTCTTGACATAGTTCTGCCAATGCTTCTTAAAGTGTCCATTGGGAATAACATTATTGTGCTTCACCATGACTTACCTCTACAAAATCCCATAATTAGGTTGCATTCAGATACCAATTAAATCATCTAAATGATAGCAATCAAATCAAGGCCCTACATTTCAGCAATCTAACAGCTTAAAACATCACATTCTCCAACATATCAAATTAAGATGTCAAAAATGTTTTTAGATTCAGTGAAGGCATTAGACTTGAAAGAGTATGCAATTGAGCGAACGCCTTGAAAAAGTTTAAGCATATCAACAGGCCTCTTCAAACAAGCAAACGGCGAATCGTTAGGAAATTTCCACAACGAGAACGTAAAACTAAACACAAGCAGAAGTCGAGATAGAGCCTCAATCGAATTAGCAGAAGAAATTGATAGATGATAAACCTGAATACGAGAGTTCAATTCGTACCTGTGTGCAGGGGAGACGACGCCGGGCGCAGATTCAAGTGACTGAAATGGATATTTAGGGGTTGGGAAATGGATGCTTATTTGGATCCGGTTTCTGTTGGTATTTGGACTGGGCCAAAAATACGTTTTGGGCCTTAGCCCAAAATCACTCCAAGTTTGTGTCGATTCATACTTAGCTATGTGAAAACGATGAATCTTCTTATTCATAGAATTGGAGTAACAGATATTTTCATTCAATTTTAACAAGTTTGTTTTTTTTTTGGTCAAAATTTTAACAAGTTTGTGTAGTTTGTTAGTCTTGACTTGGCCGTGAATACTTTTTATGCATTTCAATCAAATAAAGAATACTTCTTTTCAAATATACTTTTTGCCAAAACCAAAGAACAAGGCCATGGCCACATAAATATACATACTGTACAACAATATCCTTATATGCAAAGCATGATTCTTTCTATGTACAAGTATTGCATTTTGTTCTACTGAACCATTGAGCCCTTCAACATACAATATCTCAGGCTTTAGAATACTGGTGGTATTTACCGAGTTCTCCTTGTGAAGAGGCTTCCATCATATGAATAAATCTCAACTGTGCAAAGAAATATCACATAGCTGAGGGCTGAGGGCTGAGGGCTGCCAATGAATTCCCACAAGATTCGGTTGAGGGCTGCCAAATGAGGCATGCACCACCTGACGATTTTTTTAACTAAAAAGATGTCAGTACGATAAAAGGCGTAAAAAGGAAAATTTCTTGAATTGACAAATAAGTCCAGCTAGTTTTACACAACAAGGGAGAAGAAAATGTACCTACTATGATGGAATGTGCCAATGTCCTCCATTTCTTTCCCAAACGCATTCAACAGTGCTCTGCTGAGACTGCTGTCATGAGAAAGCCATTAGAGAAGCTCGGTGATTTCTATCTCAATGAAGATGCATTCCTCCCTCGAGGATTTGACATCAAAGACCTCCTCTTGATTCTTAGTTTTCGCTTCTTCAAGATTCTCGTCTGCTCTCCACCCAGTTTCTTCATCTTCTCCAACTTCTCTTTTCTTCCCTCTATATCTCGCTCGATGGCCTTTTCCCTCTTATCATCCGATAATAAAGCCAATCTCGCAAACTTTTTAGGCCAAACATCTCCAAGCCGTGCTTTAATGTCATTGAAGGCAGGAACTAGGCCGCTTCTTATAACACACCCTTCAATTAGCTGCATAGAGTTTGTATCTGGGAGCGACGTAGCGTTTTTCAGCTCAAGGTCAAAGCAGAAAGGAGAGTCCTTCAACCACATACGCAAAGAATGTGCCTTGGCAACTAGAATACCGGTTCTTGTCGGACATGGCAAAAACGGGGATCCCATTTCCCAGAGGAATGCCTTCACTGTGGCATTCAGAGAGACCATATTATACATTGCAGCCCCTGTTATTAAGACCACAGATTTGGGAGACTCTGGGGAACCCTCCAATGACGCGTCCTGTCACAATAAAAAAGAATTACTCACTTTGGGATGACCATTCAGGACAGTAATGTCATTTATACTTGCATAAATTTAGATTGGGTCTGCCAATTTATAGACACTAGAAATTGGCTTTGACCGACAAAACAATGTTTGGATGTCACACAGTATAAAGAACTTGTGCATCACCGGGCATTAAAATACAAAAATGCATTATTAATCTACAAAGTATCATTAAAAATGCTTTACCAGATGGTGTATGCATCCAAACAAGGGCTGAAACAGTACAAGAAATTATTCTATTGTTTTAATACATGCTCTAAAGCTACTTAGAACCAATGTAAATTTGTAGGTACACTTGCCTGCATATGGTCAAGCCATAATGTAAGAGCAACCAAAGCTGCACCAGCAGACAACTTTCTGACATCAGCACCCCAGTCCTTTTCAGCTACCCTGCAAGACATACACTTTTAAGCAACAGTGTGCAAGATCCAATCAATGTAAAAGGACAAGTGAGAGAGAATAATTCAGATTATCATGGTCAAGATGTAATTACAATTGAGTTATGCCTTACCTGAACACGCCATGCCGATAAATTTGTCTCTTGACAGCCAGTTGAAATACCCATGAAGCAGTAGCCCGGAGTTCAAATGCCCATAACAGATCCTCCAAGGCATTCACAAAGTTTAAAGCAGCGTTATCTTCTACAGGCTCCAACTTTTCCATCCAACGGTCAACCTCTGCAACTAATGACTCTGAATTCTCTGTCAAAAGCCTGAAAAACAATAATATATATCATGTATCAATCATATGTTTTGATATATTATACCTCATTTGCAGTGCTTTTATTTTGGAAATAAGGGCAATACAAATGGTCATTTTGTCTCTCTATTCCTTCCTCATTCCTGTCTCTCCTCAAATAGAAAAATAAAAGAGATAGAGGAAGGCAGTTGGTGGAAGTGAATAGAGACACTGATCAAGTACAGGTGATATGCCTAATGTAAAAATCACCTCATTTTAGGCCAACTTTTGGATAACTATAGTCTGAGTATAGACCAGGTAAAACATCAACGTTTCTATTAAAATAAAAACTGCACAATGTGTATGCTTTCAGCCTCAAAACACCAAACTTGAGCTATATTCTATGATTCAGATGAACTCATGATAAAAAATAATTTAAAGAAACATAATAGAATTGCATGTAACAGTTATGATTTTGTCAACTATGAGCAAGAATTCTCACACCTTAAAGGAAGATCAAAACCAGAATCTCGGAGTGCTTCCAAAAGCAACAAAGCTTCACTAGAACTCTGGCATAAACTGGCCGCACGAATAAAGCAAGTCCAAATTCTATGGTCAGTCTCAAGACCATGTTTTTTCATCTCCAGGAGCTTTTGGATCCCAGAACTGTAATCCCCATTCTTCAAATAAGCATCAATAACTGAACTGTAAGGCAGTGTACTGTTTACACTTAGACCAGTTAATTTCAGATTGTCAAGAATCTTTTCTGCTTCCTCAGGTTGCCCTGAGCTGCTGTATGACATCATTAGCAAATGCATTGTTGCAATTGTGGGCTCCAAACCAGATTCTTTCATGCAAGCAAGCTGCTCTTCAGCTTTGCTATGGTTGCCAGAATCTCTATACATCTTAATCATGATATGGTAAAATGATCGGTCCAATTTATACCCCTTGGACTGTAAATCATCAAATAATTCCTCAGCCAGTGCAGTTAGTTGCTGTTTGGCACAAGCAGCAATCAAGCTTTTATAGGTGTCCAACTTTGGATCTAAACCTACCTTCCTCATTTCCTGCATCAGCATCAAACCTTCTTCAGGTCTACGGTCTCTACAATACATTAGTATCAGTGTATTGTAAGTGTTTTCATCTGGCTTCAGCCCAGCTTCACAGATTTTCTGGTACACTTCAGCTGTTTTTCTATAATCTTCAATATCAGTATACATTTTAAGCATTGAATTCCATACTACAAGATCAGGCTTCAATCCAGCTTCATCCATCTCCATAACCATGGCTTCAACATCTCTAACCTTTTTAGCCCTGGAAAATAAGCCAACTATAACCTTGTAAAGGTGCATCGTGGGTAAGTAACCAGCAGCTTTCATCCCAAAATGTATCTTTTTCACTTCGAATATGTTTCCAGCCCGGGCAAACGCTTCAAGCGTCAAAAGTATGGTACTCTTGCTAATTGTGAATCCCATATCTTGCAGTTCTTGAATCACCACATAAAGCTCATTCAATCTTCCCTCCACAATCAGTGCTTGCATTAAGTAGTTAATAGTATCCACAGTTGGTGACGGCCCATCTTTCATCATGGTGTTAAAAGCAGCTCTAGCTTGCTCATAACAGCCATTTGCAGCATAGGCCTGTAATAATGTGTTCCAGATCCTCCTATCCAAAACCCTAGATCTCTGCCTCATCTGACCAACTAATCTCTCTGCATCTTGCAATCGCTTTACCCTCCCATAGGCATCAATGAGACCGACAAAGATGTCAACATCATCAAACATAAACCCTTTATCTTGAGCCTCATCAAGCAACTCATTAGCTGTTTCTGGGAAATTCATTTTGCAATATATGGAAACCATGTCGTGGTAAATATCCTTGGAAGGCTCTACCCCATAAAATCTCATATCAGAAAACATCTGAGATGCCTCTGCAACCAATTCAGATTCCTCACAGCACTTAATTAAAGCTTCATACATCGTACAACACCCAGTGAACAAACCGAATCCTGTAATTTTTGCATACTGTTTCATGGCCTCATCAGTTTGATTAGCTTTGCATAGCACAACAATTGTAGCTTCTTCGACAAATGGATAAGGTACTGATGCATGCTCCCTCAAATAATCAAGCAATGCCTTGGCCTCTGAATGCCGGCCAGATGAACTGTATGAGATCAGGATAGGAAGTAAATCCACTCGATCCAGATCATATCCCTGAGCAAGAGCTAATCTCACCATGTTATCAGCAGCATCATAACAATCACCTTGAGCAAGGATGTTAGAAATTTGTATTGGGTTCATACCACCGAGTTTTTCCATATCAAGAATCACTCTGCGGATATCATTTTCTTTGTTATTCTTGTGCAAGGCCCGTACCAAAGCCAGATAAAGGTTGTGATCAGGCACAAATCCATCAGAAACCATCTCCCTGTACAACGACATTGCTTTTCTTGTTTCACAAATTCTGAGAAAAATATCCATCATTACAAAATATGCTAAACGATCCGGCTTAATACCAGATTTCAGCATGCAATCAAATGTTTCTTCTGCCTTTACCAGGTTCCCTGATTTTCCATACCCACATATCAAAGCACTAAATGTGCGCAAAGTGGGTTTAACTCCGCTGTTCATCATCTCTGACATCACGACTGCAGCCTCCTCTATTTTATTTGCTTTTCCCAAATAATCAATCAAAACTGTGTAGGTAACAGAATCAGGAGTCCGCCCTGATAATTTCATATCCCTATATATTTTGAAAGCTAGATCATGCTTACCCAATTTACCATACATGTGAATAATAGTGTTGTAAGTCATCTCATCCTTCACAAAACCCCTTTTCACCATCTCACCACATATGTCCTCAACTTTCTCTACATTGCCTTCTCTTGAAAATGCATACAGAAGCGAATTATACGTTACGGCATCTGGTACAAAACCTTTAGACTCCAGTTCTCTAAGAAGCCTCTCAGCTTTGTGAGCAAGACCACATCTCCCAAACACTGATATCATTGCATTATAAGTCCAAATATCAGGTTGGCAGTTATGTGCTTCCATGTCACCATATACTTTGACCGCTTCCTGTACATTGGAATCACGCGAGCAAGCACTGATAAGAGTGTTGTATGTAATTATATCTGGTCTTAGACCTGCACTTCTCACATCATCAAGAAGCTGAGTAGCCAAATCTTGTTCTAAAGGCGGCCCTGACCTCAAACGAGCATTTATTAACGTGTTAAAGCTCACAAGATCAGGTTCACAGCCACGCTGTTTCATCAAATCAAGCAATTCCTGAACCTTGACAAATTTACCATTCCTTGCATAGACACCCATCATGGCATTATAAACCTGAACAGTATTCCCAACCGACGGCTCAGCCCTCACAAAAATCTCAACAGCAAGTGTTTCTTGGTTTGCCTTTCCAAGCACAGCCAGTATCGTTGCCAGCATCCTAGCATTCGGAGAATACCATTGCTTGAGATTCAACCACTCATAAATTTCCAATGCACGCTGCCAACTGGATTTCCCCACCCATTTCACCAGGAAACAATAATCAGTGGGGGTCATCTGTAAAAACCGTTGATCCAGCACATCAGCCACAAACTCCTCTGGATGCAAACCCATAATCTTATCAGTCAATATTTGCACCCTTTTCCTCCAATCCTTAGCTCTCTTTAGAGCCAGTTTATTCATCTTCTTAACCATATTTCTACTACTAGGACTAGCCCTGCTGCTCAAACCCTCTAAACCTTCATCATCACCAGCTGCACCCAATTCCAATCCCTCCCTCTCAATTTCATCTTGAACCCTAATTTCCCCACTAGTTTCTATTAAGGCACTTCCCTCCTCCTGAGGAGGAGGGTTGAAAGCTAAATGGGTCTGCTGAGTTGCCTGGCGGGAGAATTCTTCAGTGAACTTCAAATTGGGCCATCTCACAGAAGGAGATGCCCTGCTATAGGTGAACTTTTTAGGGTTGGATTCGTCTTCATTTGTGATTTCTCCATTAGCGTTAATTGTAGTTAACGCAGCGGGGTTTATAGAGCAAGAAGAAGGGGTGAATTTAGGGCGTACCTTGGACTGTGTTTCAATGGGGAAGGGTGTGGCTGTTAGTGCCAACACTCCAGGGTATGCCATGTTCATTGAGCAATCTTGAACCCCTTAACCAGTTAACCTGAAGAAATTGTCTCTTAGCTTGCTCAGATTTTGAAGGGTTTTAGAGAGGGAGAAGATGATATTTTTCTGGGGTACACCGAGTGGTGTATATCTGTTCAGTGTACACGTCACGGTTCAGTTTGAGCCAAAAAGAAACGAACCAACCGAGAAAAAAACATTGTTTATTACACCTTTTTCTCTACTGAAGTCTACAGCAAAGAAACAATGGAGGTGCAAACCTTTTGCTCTCTCAAGTATGCTTGTTTGACTCCTTGCAATCACCCCATCTCTCTCTTTCTCTCATATTCTCCCAAAGCTTCCGAGAGCCCTAAGAAAACAGCCATCCTCCATTGCCTAGCTTACCCTTTGCAACACCATGTCACCTATCAATCTTCAGGTGCAGATAAAACAGGGAGCTTTTCCGATGATGCCAACAGCCCGTTTGGAGAGCACCCATTTGGTAAGGAGATTTCATCCGAGCTCTACAGTAACAGTATCGCCACTCTGTGTAAGAAAGGTTATGTAGACAAGGCCATGAAATTGCTGTCTGAAATGGAAGCAATTGGGTTCAGGCCGACCCTATTGTGCTACACAGCCTTAATTGAAGCTCTGGGCAATGTTGGTAGAACCCTAGAAGCAGAGTCTGTGTTCCAAGAGATGATTTATTTTGGAATGAGGCCCCATCTTGTTGTTTTCAAGGCTTTATTGAAGGGTTTCTTGAAAAAGGGGCTTCTGAAACTAGCTAATAGGGTTTTGAGGGAGATGGATGAGATGGGGATTGATAGGAATAGAGAAATCTTTGAGACCCTTTTGGATTATCATGTGAGTGCAGGCAGGTTGAGTGATACTTGGTTTATTATAGGTCAGATGAGGAAAAGGGGTTATGCATTGAGCTCTTTTGTTTATAGCAGAGTGATTGGGCTTTACAGGGATAATGGGATGTGGAAGAAGGCAATGGGTGTTGTGGATGAGATGAAGCAATCAGGAGTTCCCATGGATAGGCAGATTTACAATAGCATGATTGACACATTTGGGAAACATGGCCAGTTGGAGAATGCACTGCAGGCGTTTGATAAAATGCAGGAGGAAGGCGTGAAGCCGGATATAGCCACATGGAATTCTTTGATCAAGTGGCATTGTGTGTGCGGGGATGTCAGTAAGGCACTCGGCCTGTTTGGAGAAATGCAAGAGGAAGGGCTGTATCCTGACCCGAAGATCTTCGTTACTATGATTAGTAGGTTAGCGGAGCGAGGGAAGTGGGATTTGTTGAGACAGAGTTTTGTGAAAATGAAGTTTAAAGGCCATGAGACTAGCGGTGCAATTTATGCTGTTTTGGTTGATATTTATGGGCAGTATGGGAGATTTCATGATGCAGAGGAGTGCATTTCTGCTTTAAAAGCTGAAGGTGTTCCGATGCTACCTCATATATTCTGTGTACTTGCAAATGCATATGCTCATCAGGTGACTGACATGTTTGATTTCTATTTAATTTGATCATTTAACATCATTAGTGTAATTATACTCCAAAGGAAATGTTTTTTTTCCCTGTATGCTCCTGCATTCAATTGTCAATTTTCTGGCTAATTTAATCAATGTAACAATTTCTGATTCATGAAAATGGTGTTTCTTTGCAGTATTGCTTTCTAAGGTTCAAATATAGATGTTGGATGCAAGTCTCTTGTAGACTGATGTGTTGTAGAAATAGCTTGCTGAGAATTTCTTTCAAACTTACTCTTGTGCAGGGATTATGTGAGCAAACAGTCAAGGTTCTTAGTATCATGGAAGAGGAAGGAATTGAACCAAATCTCATAATGCTTAATGTGTTGATCAATGCGTTCGGTATTGCTGGGAGATATGAGGAGGCACTATCAATTTATCATCACATTATTGACAGTGTAAGTCTTTGAAATCTGACACTTTCATGGTTGTTTCTTCTTTTCCAAAGGAAAAACATAATAAGAATACCTACCCTTTCTTTGTTCGTAGGGTATTAGTCCAGATGTCATCACATACACCACTGTAATGAAGGCGTTCATGAGGGCAAAGAAGTTTAGTCAGGTATAATGGATTTCCATGGCTATGGTCAAACATACAAATGCCCATGAATTTACTTTTCTCGGTTTCTCATCATCTAATCCCTAGCTTGGTAATAAAATTTGTTGGGCTTGTTGAAGGTAGATTTCAGATTGATAATACAATGTATTGTTTCTTTTAAATGGTAGATTCCGGAACTATACGAGGAAATGGTATCTGCGGGATGTTCTCCTGATAGGAAGGCGAGAGAGATGCTAAAAGCCGCACTAATGGCCCTTGAGCACAGATTGCCGGTCTGAGTCAATGAGATGCACATACCTGATTCCCACAATGACAACAATGTAAATGCAAAAATTGTACAAAGCTGTATCAGTTTGTTCTTTCAGGTTAGTGGTTATATAAGGTCATTTGTGATTGTGTCATCTTAAGAAACCATCAGTTTATTCTTTCTGGTTGCATTCTTTCATTTAAGCTACATAGAAATGGAGTATATCTTAAACACCCCAATCTGAGGCTTGATCAGAGGCACACTTTTGCAACTGAGTGTCCATTTTTTACTGACAGTAGAACAATGAGAGGTTTGCAACTAAAATGCATGGCAGTTTTTTCAGGGCTTGTTGGATACTCAACAACTTTTGAGATTTTAAGAATAATTTGCTCATTGGATTTTGGAGAGCACATTACAATGCAAGTGTGAGTGAGCTACTAAAAAACTTTCTGAACAACATAGAGGATGCCATATTTTACATAGCATATTATTACATAAGATAGCCAATATTGCACTTAATCAAATTGGACAGAACAGGGGATGAACATCTCAACCCCTTAATTATTCATTATAAAAACACCCACTTATATTGTACTATTACATGTCTTATAAAACAAACTCCTAGAGATACATTATATATAGGCATCATTGAGGTTTATCGAGATTCTCGAGGTCGCGGAAGAAGGCTTTCTGCTCCAGCACCGACGACTCTGACCCCCCACCGGAGTGATCGGCAGCCAAGGTGTGGGCCCTGGCGATGGAGCTGGGCCCGAACACCCCCGTGTGCGGGTGTGGGGTCCAGTAATCGGACTTTTGCTGGATTGTGTCGTCTGGCACGAGCGCTGGTCGGACGTGCTCGTCTATGTTCTTGTCATACACAGACGTGTGCGCCTTCCTCCTACAACGTAACATCGTAAATTAAACATGCATGGTTAAAACAGTTAATATATGTGTAATTAATCGAGTTCTTTGGGAGTTCATAGTTGAAAAATGTATACTTCAATATAATTTGGTTGTAATAATTCGATTTTTCTATAATATGTCCCGAGAAGACACGATAAAAGAACATCCATGATTAGAAAGATTTATTTAAGTTTAGTATTTAGGATTATTTCGTTAGTGGATCAAAACATGCATGCTTAATGCTACGTTATATATATAGTACTTCAGATTAATATTAGTTTAATGTATCATTCAGGGGTCAATGAAGGAGCATATATTAATATGACCAAGACGTCCAATTAGCTACCCAAGCTATGAATTAAATTCAGCATTATAAATGGGATTTACGAATGGAATTGATTGAATGAGGGCAGCTAGAAAGTGACACAGAACCTACCAATGAATTTGCAATTGCTGTATAATGATATTGCTGATTAAGCACTTGAATATGCTTAGGCATCTAAAGTAAAAAGTAACACCATAACGCATTATTGAAAAAGGCAAGAAACCCAGTTGTTTGGAAAGTTGAAATCCTATGTCAAAAGGCAATTTCCACCCTAAAAACAAAAGGCAAGTAGCCAATTATTATGACTAAATTAATCCTTATTCAGCAACATGTCAAAGTCTAATTAATAATCAAATATACACCATATAAGAAACAACAAGATCACTCCAAGATGCCAAATCCAACATTCACATTTCAGTAGGCAGTAGATATATAAAGTCATCGTTAATCTAACTAGTATAAATCCCGTACCATGTACGGGTAATGTAAATATAAATCCGAATTAACCGATTCAAGATTGAAATTTGACACGAATTCGCTTTTAACTCGAGAATTTACAATCCAAACTCGAAAGACCACAATCCGAACCTATTGATCTATACATGTACTTTTATTAATACAATGTCAATTCTAAAAAACCTATACTCAATTTTTCATATTTACATTATTATGCAAGAATTGTTAAGTTATCAAAATAATTACTTGATATTTTAGTCATATAAGGATATAATGTTAAGAAAATCAAGTTAGGAAAAAATCGTAAGATATCAAAAATTGGGTAAGATAACAAACATATATAAGAAAATTGGATAAGATATAAAGTAGATAAATAAATTATTCTTAAAAAATATAATACAAAAAAATAAAATTATTATTCTATTCAGACTTGATGACGCGCATGGTGCAAATTTTTACACATACTTGGGTTCTGCTTTATACTGTATTATTATAGCAGATGATAAAATTCCACATAGTAGTATAGTATAGTACAACACCACTCGATCGATCTCTAATCTCTATAATGTTATATCTTACGTACCCAAGTCCATGGATTTAACTGGTGTAAGCAGATTTGATCTAAATTAACGGCTGAGCTTGAGTAGTAGATTGAACGTGTTAATCCTCCCCACTTAATACGTGGTTAAGTTGGGTAATACATATTAATCCTAGCTACTTGATTTGGATAATCAGTTTGGCTAGTTAATCACTCTAGCTACTATATATATACAGCATGCGGATCCAGTGAAGATATAGAATAACATTCTCTATCATACCACGTACTTTACATGCGTACGAAATTATATATATTGAAGACGTAATGTTTTTTTTTAATAAAACAAAATAAAATAAAAAACATACGATCGAGGGTGCTAACAAAAACAGAGAAAGAGTCTGAGCAATCGAGAACCAAATTTATGAGTTTAAGCAAAAAATTAAGGCAGAGTAACAAATACAAAAAAAAAATCACAACCACATCACTCGGAAACAACGTTATAAAAAATGTGGGGCGGTCTAATCGGACACCTAGGTGGGTTGAAAGGCTAGATAAATGAGGGTTTCAAAATTTGTCAAGACCATATTTTGTGCGGATTTAGCTTCCGTACGTATCTAAAAAGTTATTATTCCATGACAAATTGTGTTAGTAAAACAATCAAGAATCACCATCGTATGTAGATCAAGCAAACAAGCTAAGAATTGATCAAAAAACGGGTTGGGAAATGATCGAGGACGACGGTCAAACCTGAAAGCAGAATGAGGTGGAGGCGGATCGCGAGTGGTTCGGACCTGGTTGACGAATCGTTTCTGCAAGCTCGCGACCCCCCGGATAGTGTTCGAGTTGGCGGCCATATACAGGGAGATATAGAGAAATGAGCACAAGAGAGAGATTAAGAACTAAGAGATTTGATTTGTGAAAGTTGGTTACTTGTATTGTATCTTACTTGCCCTCACCCTACCTACGCTTTATATAGAACAAGAAACTTTATAAACTAAAATAAAAATCAATTTTTCTTGTTGCGACTTTCTAAATTAAATAGTTTGGATATAAATCAAAATGACCGATTGTAAATTAGTATTTATGGTGGTAAAGGTAGTTGTTGATTAGGTGAATATAATGCTAGTCCATGCAATTAGATTTCCTTTGTAGGAGTTAGTGGCAGAGCCGAGCATATGCATGAGTCGGCTAGAATCGAATTGAAATAAATACTATTATGTTGTTTTTCGATTCTGAAAATTTAAAATTTTTGGGACGATTCAAAATTTCTCAAACAATAATCTTTTATCAGTCATAAATCAAGAAAATCGAAAGTGAACCGTGCTAAGTCAATTCGGTTCGACTTTCAATTTAAACTAAAATTTGGTTCGGGTTTGATATATCGTTGATGCTGTTTCGACCAAAAAATATATGTATATATAGTTGATGCTGATTGCTGAGTTTAAGCTGAAAGTTTTAATGTTTTCTTAGGAATAAACAACTCAATAAGCTCGTCTAAAATTATTGCCAAATCATAGTTTGGTGTGTCACAAGATTCACAACTACCCCCTGCCCCAATTTAAATGAGCAATTATAGATATTAAATTAAAACTAACTACTCAATCTCAATGATGAGCAACGTATGAGCAATAACCTCTTTTCCATTTGCTTGAAGCATAATACGGAGTAGACTGAGTAGTTGTTAGATTAAAATCATTTATAGCGAGCAATATATATACTCTTCCTTGTTTATTTAATGCTTCAATTACTCTTGATCCATTTATTTGATCAAGACACAATCAATCAATCAACATCTACCGTCTTGATACACCACGTTGATTTAATTTGATCCCGTTTCATATTTAGGAAAACTAAAATTTTTATGTTATTTTAATTAATTTGATGAAATTCATTATTATATATTCATGTAAAGAATAAAGATATGCTAAATTTTTTGAATTTTGGTAAGATATTTTTATCAATTTTTATATTTCATTTCTCTTTTTTTTATTGTCTTTTTACATAACAATTTTGATAAGACAACACGTTTATATTCTATCAACTTTTATAAGATATTCTATCAATAATTAATATACGTTTTTATACTTTTATTATTGATACGCATCTCTATGTTGATATACTTCTCAAAAACAATCTCTCTTTTCTCTACAAAAAAAATTATATTTTTAGACCAAATTGTGTTTAAATTTTCATTATACGATTTTACTCATTAATATCATATTTACAATATATAATTTTAAAATAAGAAATACAAGTCACAATACATCATAAAAATGTTCAGTAATTGGAACGAAAGCTCAGTGTAATTGGAAAGAAATTTTAGTTGGGATTTGTATTATTAATGGATAATCAAATTTTAGTTCGGGTTTGAATTAATTTTGATTAAAAATCTCTAAACAGTCGTCCACATCCCTCTCTTTCTTATAACCCACTTGATCATGCATCATCCATTCATCCCTGCAAGTAACACACCTGACAACTCGTCAATTCTCATTTTAACCAATTATTTTGGGCTAAGAGGAGATCTTCTCTAGTTTAAATATATGAGATATATTTTTTCAATACTACAGTAGTTTTCTCTATCGCGTCATGCATAATGAATTAACTTTAAAATACTAAATTATAACTAGATTTTTTATAATCAAATATTGATATGAAAAAATATAATATAAGTATGAATATGTTTTAAAAAAGAATTAACATTATTTTTTGAAATTCGTATAACTTAAAAAGTACATAGAAGAATTTACACTTGATTACATATTTTTTTCTTATAAAACCTTATTATAAGAATCTAAATTGATATAACTCATATTTAAAAACTTCATTTTTATCATATATTTTACAAAGATATTACACAAAACATTTCTTAAAATTTGGGATTTTTATGATGGATTCACTATTTTCTCTTTAGAGTTTAGTTCTCTTTATGCTTAAGAATACAATCAACCTTTGGCCAAATTTTGGCCTTCAATTAAAAAATGTAATAAAAAAATATTTAAAATGGGGACGATAGATAAAAGAGATTAATTTCTAGCCATGGTGATGACCAAAGGGATAGTTGTGTTCATGTGTTCTAAAATACAAACTAAACAATAAAAAATTACACAACTACTTCATGATATTAATTTTCAAATCTCATCACCAAATTAAGTGGTCAACCGGTACGTATGCTCTAAGGACACACAATAGAAAAACCGTTTTGAAAAATATAAAATGTCAGTGCTTATATTGTCCGAAATTAGAAGAAGTGTGTAAGCAAAAACCATTTTAGTCTTTTAAGGACCATACCTACCAAGTATGTAATTGATGGTTTTGATTGAGGTTAATGTCATAGGCGGAACTATGTTGTGGCCAGTGGGGGCCATGCCCCTCCCCCCCCAATCCAATTTTTTTTTTAGGTATACATGTCCTCTTTTCGAGACCTTCGATTTGGTATATTATAAGTTTTAATCTGACATCTGAGCAAAAAGTTATGCATATTGGAAGATTGGACTTCTATAAACCATTTTTAAAAGTTATTTACGTACTTATTCTAAATATTTTTTTCTTTTCCTAAACCTTATACTTTCATATTAGCTTCCAAACAATATGTTATTGGTGAGATATATTGAATCATACACGTTATTTTTTATGAAACATGTTGTATCTTTTCAATAAAAACGATGATAATTATACACAAGTTGTGATTAAACGGTGATAATATATTTTAGGCTTTTACAATGAAAACGAAGATAATTATGATCTTAATTACTATACAAAAAAATTGAGATATAATCAGTTTTTTAGAATATTATTTAGAGATTTTGATAGAGTTAAGAAATAAATTATTCTCCATAATATATTAAAGTAATTTTTTGGCTAAAAACTAAACTAATCATTATGTTATTATTATAAGTTATAAGTTCGGTATACTTAATTAAAAAGATTTGACCCTCTCAATATATTTATTCTGATTACGCCCCTGGTTAATGTTTCAATATCAAATACAAAATCTGCCGATATATTTATGATATGAAAGAGGTTGCTGGTTAACTTGTTAAAGACCAATATTAGAGGAAACTTCATCGAAAGAATTTTCCGTCCAACAACCTTAATTCAGAATATTGTTCCTTACAACATGCGTACTAAATTTCCAATCATCTTAAGGAAATTTCCGGACCCATACAAAGGCATTGTTTTGGGATAATTTTGACATGTAGAGATACTAGCTCGTGCATATATGAGCTGACGATCGATAATTAACCGGAATATACTACGGAGTATAAAAATCAGATTTTGGGTGTATCTATTCTATTTTGTGGTTTAGTTTGGAAATCAGATTTGTTATAGAAGGATTTGGCTATATGGCATTTGGAAATACCAAAATATCAAAATATGCCATATAGCATGAAAATACCAAAATATGTCAAATTTGCACACATAGCATAACCCCTCTCTCCACCAGTTGACCGACCGTTGACCAATGTTGACCGGCCGTTGACCGGCGTTGACTGTCACCTCAAAGTGACAATATTCACACCTAATTGTCACCACAAGTGACAATATTCACACCTAATTGTCACCACAAAGTGACAATATTCACACATAATTATCAACACAAGTGACAATATTCACACCTAATTGTCACCACAAGTGACAATATTCACACCTAATTGTCAACACATGACAATATTCACACTAATTGTCACCACAAGTGACAATATTCACACATAATTGTCAAAAAAGTGACAATGTTCACACCTAATTGTCAACGCAAGTGACAATTTTCACACCTAATTGTCACCACAAAGTGACAATATTCACACCTAATTGTCAACACAAGTGACAATTTTCACACCTAATTATCACCACAAAGTGACAATATTCACACCTAATTGTCAACACAAGTGACAATATTCACACCTAATTGTCAACACAAGTGACACCTAATTGTCATCACAAGTGACAATATTCAGCAATTAAATAGAGGATTATAGTAATCACACCGAATAAGTATAGCTAAAACAAGATTTGTGCACACAATTTCAAATTATCATCACAAGTGACAATATATATCATAACCAACGTTATCAAAGGATCCTCTAGATAACACCTAATTCAAGATTATGTCACCCATAACCAAATCCTATATTCTCCTCATTTATCGTTATGCTTTGCTTCCTCTTGTACAAACATATATTGAGGATTGGATTGGCCTTTGTCAGGTCAGAAAAAAAAATTTGCCCTCACACAAGAATCGGATTACCTCAAAATATGACCCATTAACAACAAAGAAGCATATAAAGAAATGGTAGAAGATTGTGAAACGGGCTTTCTAGCTGGCATAAAAACAAACATTGCAAAAACATACCACCAATGAATCAAGGAAAGCCAACACCACTCTACTTCAGAAGATAATATCCGTTTCAGAAGATAATATCCGTTCAGCATTCTCTGTTGTTGATACATTGTACACACCAGGTCCAACTTTCTTCCTTATCCAAGTTACAATAGCTTCCCTACAAGACACCAAAAAGATCACTTCAAGTCATTTTGATTAACTATCACAAGAGCAAACTTGAATTAGCTAATTTGAGCGTTTATGTGCTCTGGCCATAATAACAAGTCCTAGCTAGCCCCAACTGTGATAACACACCAATTCTACAAATTCAACCATGTTTGCTTGCCAATGCTGAGATAAAGACTATAATCTTCCAGGGAAAAAACATGATCGACATAAAGGACAGAACCAAGTGACAATATACACCTAATACACAAGTGACAATATCCTCTGGATATCGCCTCATCGGAAGAAGAAAAAAGGTGTAATCCTACCACATAAACAAATTGCAATAAAATTTCTCATAAATCACTTCATTGTCCCTTCCAACTCAATCAAACATCCAAAGATGAAGGAGTTCAGAAGAAATTATGCCTAAAACCAAAACCAAAAGTCGTTGAAAAAGTTGGGCAAATCGTTGACAGGCCTCAAGGAATAAGAATCCATTTGCAGTTTAGCGCCTGGAACCACCAAGAAAAGTAACAATCCGATCTACAATCAGTTCAGCAAAATCGTCACAGAAATCTCGTTATCAAGTATCAATAGTAGCGATATCGATGATTTCTCCGTAAAATCCCAATCTCCTCAAAAGGAATCCGATAAGTTTGCGAAGATGAAAAAATACATAGACAAAAAATTGAATTCAGTATAGAAATGAGAACTCGCACCTTCACCTCCATTGTCCTTCCACTGTCCTTCCTCCTCCTCTTCGTCGATTTCGTCCATTCCGGTATCCACCATTGGAGTGTCCGCTTGAGCATCGCGAAGGCTTCTAGAGAACAACATCGGTTCTCTCGTCCGGGAGGAGCGGGATCCCCCAAATCGATATGGCCTCCGTTGATTTGGACTCCATCGGAAGCTGAGAGGAGAAGCTCGATCGCCTCTACGGTTTTGCAATTAGATCTGTCTTCTTCATCCGCCACGACGTTCTTGTTCGGAGATTCAATCTTACCGGCCTTCTCGACGACAGCTTCTGGTTGAGGAGGAGGAGGAGGAAAACAGTTGGTCTCCTCTTCCATGTTTCGATCTGCCGGCGGAGACAAATCCGACTCGTCCGCCTCCTCTTCCTGATCGGAGAAGGCAAGAATGTCCTCCAGATCTGATGCTCACTTGCAATCGAAATTGTGGTGGAACCTGGATCCATGCTCGCTAGTCGCCATATCCCTTCGGTGAGGGAGAGGAAGGTTTGAGGAGAGAGAAAGTGAAATAAAAATATATTTATATACAAATTTTTTTGCTAGGATTGCAAATAGTCCAAGTAAGGCCAAACGGAAAATTATCCTTGTAGATGTTGACGCGTTACCTAAAATTGTCTTTGTTATATCTGTCTTTAGAATACACTATAAAAAAAAGCCGATTTAAAATATAAAAATCTAGGTTTTTATAGTGTATGCTGAGGGGATATTATAAGAATCCGATTTAAAATATAAAAATCTAAAATATAACAAATAAAAAAATATAAATATAAAAAATATATGATTTATCAAATTATCAAATCTAAAATATATGAGGGGACACACTATTGAAAAATCATAGACTAAAAACTACTATACTACTATACGATACACACAAACTGGATCCCTTCGAAACTTTGAAGGTTGTATTGTTGTAATTAGAGCTGTCAAAACCTAACCCGGTCCGAAAAATCGACCCAAACCGACCGAAAAATTTTAAGTTGAAACCCGACCCGAATAGTAGCGAGCAAAGAAAAAAAACCGAACCCGATTAACCCGAACCCGATTGGGTTGAAACCCGAGACCGACCTGACCGACCCGATATATTATATATATGTAGAATCAATATTTTATATTGTGAATATTATAATATTATTTATCATAAAACCCATTATATATAAAATATTATTATAAAAATCTATTAAAAATAATATTTTATTATTAAATATTATTATTTATCATAATATTATTATAATAATTATTAAGAATTCAAATTCTTGACCTGTTAGGTCGACCCAAACCCGCACGATAACCTGTCAAGACCCGACCCGGCTTGACCTGTAACCCGATTGACCCGAACCCGCACTCAACCCGAACCCGAAAAGACCGAACCCAAATCCACCCGACCCGACCTGTTTGACACCTCTAGTTGTAATCTATAATCTATATATATAAAAGCTGTAAGGATTGAAGCGACCACATTGTGTCACGTCAGCTTTTTTCATATGTCGATCCCATATTACGCCACCGAGGATTTTGCCACGTGTCATCACAGTGTTAAGCCACATCATATAATTTTTAATTACTAATTAAGCCATATCATATAATTTTTTCCATCTCACTTACAAATCATATCCATGTCATATAAATCATTTACAAAACACTTAGACCCTCTCTCTCTCTCTCTCTCTCTCTCTCTCTCTCTCTCTCTCTCTCTCTCTCAACACTTAGATCCTATTGTTTTAATATGGTAGTGAAGATTACTTGATAAAATTATCTATTTTATTTTTATTCTAAATTATTTTTTAATATTTTATTCATCTCAATTTGATATGATTACATAATATTATTTTATTTTATTCTAAATTCAATTACAAATAGAAAAATATTTATTTTATTATATTTTAATATTTATGTATTAATAAAACTTAATGTAATTTAATTTTGTATCATCTTAATAATTGTGACGTTGTTATTTTATTTTATAATTTTGACAAATGGAATATATTTTAAAAATATTTATATTTAAATTTTGATCAAATCTCTACTACAAAAAAAATTATTCAATTCTACATTATCTATTATTATATCCCAAAACAAAATGCCATATGCTATTTATAAATAAAAACCTTTTTAATCTTATCTTATCAATCTTTATTAAGTCTTTCATCAAAGATCCTTAATAAAAATTCAATCTTTCATTGAGGAAATCATTTTTTGTATTCAAGTATTATTTGCTTAAATAAACGTTATTAATTTTTATTTTTATTAAGAAATTTCTTAAATGAAAGATTTGATAAAGATTAGTTAAATTCCTATTACCCAATATAGATTCAATCCTCTCTTGGTTTATTGTAAAACATGTTTATCATATGAAATCTCTTCGTTTATCTCCTTAAACAAAACTAAAGTGTACACATTAGTACTTTAACAAATCAAGAGATTTGATTAAAATAAAATTAAACAGGTGTCATGACCCGAACGATTAGGGAAGGGTTAAGGAAAATTAGGGAAGAAGAAGATGATTAAGGAGAAGAGAGATTAGAGAAAGAAGAGGAAATTCAGAGAAAGATAGAGATGAACAAGAATTTCATTAGCAATATTAGGGTAGAATTAAGGAAAGATTAGGAAGAATAAAAGAGATTAGGGAGAGAAGGAAAGATTAGAGAAGGGAAAGAGAAAGGAGCAGAGAAGAATTGAGAGGAGAAGAAGATAGGTAATGTCATTAGCATTCATTGGATAACCACACCGAAGAGCCAACTAAGCATTTATAGGCTTTTGCCTATTTACAAAATATGCCCAAATCTTTCTTATTCTATCCAACTAACCCATATCATTACAACAGATTTATCAAATCTTTCATCTAAAAGTCTGTTGATTTATTTACAAAAATAAATATTCCATGGTTCAATTTAGATTTCTACTTCCTAATTTACTGTGAAACAGGTTTTCTCCTTTTCATTAATAATATACTTCCCTTTGGTTATGTATTATGTACGTACGTACGGATTTTGTATCGTTGTATAGAACTATATACATCTTTGTATAAATTTGATCAATTTACAATAGCATAACAAGCTTCAATTTCATTATTAATTGAGAGTAAAAAGTGGTCGATGTTAATTAAATAAATTGTAATATTTTAAGAAAAATCTTATAAATTTCTTTGAGAGATGTATCATAATTGAACCATACTATATTTCAATAGAGATAAACTTTAAAAAGTGTATTTTTCTCTTTTCATTCATATAAGGAAACAAAGTATCAACAATTATTTTGAGATAAATATTGATGATTAAATATTTTATCTAAGCATGAAAATTCATATTATTATTTTTTAATAAATAATTTGTAAGCAGTAGTATTTAATGAGAATAGACTAATATACAGTTACACAAGTTTTATCTTTTTAACATGACTAGTTAATATATAAAAATGTACATCCACATATATATTTATTTATTGACATAAAAAAACATGCATCATGTAAGATGATATAAATAAAATTTTAATATAGTCCGCGCAGGGCGCGGGTAAATACGCTAGTTATATATTAAACTTGTCTCTTGCTAAGCAACACTTCACATCAAAGTATATTTATAAGTTGTGTTATTGTGTAACAATACATAAATAAAAAAAATATAGACATGTTCTATAAAAGAGCATCTTTATTTAAAAGGCTTTCAATTTCTTTTATCCTCTCGCCTGGGCAATTGGACCCGTCTTTCCTTCGTACGCTTCGAGGGACATTAAGGACAAGACCAAACGACACAATCAGTGAAAGTCGAACTAAGAAGATCTAAGAAGTGATACATGTCTTGCTTGCTCGACATGGAGCCATTATAAACGTTTCCCATGAGCCAAAATGCATCACTATGCGCAGACGTAGGATACATCTTGCTATCTGAAGACAAATTATGTCACAATTGATATGTCTATATACACTATATTTCAAATGGATCCTTTTTCACTGTGGTATGGACGGCATTCCAAGTAATTAGACCTTACAGATGAGCCGTTTTTTTTCAGTATGAGTTATGGTGGCAGGTTGTCAAAGCCAACTTGGGACCTGCTGGTCAACTTTACAACTCAATTCTAATTTTTCATTCATGTCATATTAGCATTATGTGTATCAAGTGCGTCTTGTCATTGAAAAATCCTTCCACAAATACAAAATCTTTAATGCAAGAAAACTACCAAAGAGATTGCATAGCATCAACTTACTAGATCACAAAGAGCAACAAAGAAAGGCAATAATTATAGGAAAATGACAAGGCATAACTTCGTAAGTAATTACAGTTCAGAGCAGCTCCCTCTCTACCATATCAGACCGAAAATTTCTCCTCTTTCACTGCTTTTAACAAAATAAATCCTCTTTGCAGTGAAACAAGCTTCATATACTAGTGATTTCTATCAAAAAGAATCAAGAGATGTGGCTAAGAAAGAAAATGTCAACCTGGAGAGGATAGAGTGTGTTATTGAGAAGTTGGTTGTTTCAATGCTGAAATTAAGCACTTCTTTTCACTGCTCATGGATGAGTAGCACTTTCTCATGAGGGTGGTGTTTGGTGCGTTTTCCTTGTTCTGCAAGGAGATCCCGTCTAACGCTGAAAATAAGGCTGAAGCAAGCATGTGGTCTTGCTCCAACAATGGAATTTGGGGTAAGAGAGAAGTTAAATGTTGGATTATGCTCTTGACCCCTGCATCTTCATACCCACACGACTTCACGCCAAATCTACATATATGGAACAATCCACATTAGAACAAAGCACAATTACATGATTATGAAAATTTACATAAGACTGATGTTTATACTCCTAAACTTAGAAGTATCGTATCCTTCTCCTGTCTAACTCCCCAAGAATGTAGTTTTCTTTTTCTTTACTATATTACATTGGTCTTCATAACCTAGACCCAAACAGTTTCCTCTTTCAGAAACTAATACGGTAAGAGGAAAAATAATAAATCCTACTAAAAATCCAAAAGTATTAGTATTTTACTGAATCCAATATCAAGAAACCTATGCTGTAAAGGCACACATTAGAAAAGCTGCTGATATAATTATTATTACACTAGGGCGAATTATTAATTTAAAAAAAACATACACTATGCATACTTTTCCCACACAAGGATGATGCATTTTCTTAGCTGGGTATATGGACTCATTTTGAGATGGTACAAGCCCATTTCATAACTATTTTTTGTCATTGATGAAATATATATATAAATGATCACATATCTAGAAGACTATTACCTGATCTAAAAAGACTTAGTACATAAGTAAAATAATTTACCTCCCTAAGCGGCCAAGAAGAAGTACAAGGGAAGTAGAAAAAGTCCCCAGGATGGGTGATGGTAGCAGTTTTTGTAGCTCAGGCAAAATTTTGTCAGTAGTCCAACTCCACCCCTGCAAGAAAGATGAATGAAAGATGCTTCTCAGATTGCAAAATTCAAATAAGGAAAAAGTGCACCCAGCATAAATCGAAAATCTAGAAGACAATCTCTTTCAGCAGATTAATGAGCATGATGCACCCACATAAAAGGGTATGCCAATAGTGAACTAATTTCTCTAATCAGCTTAACAAAAGTATTTCCACCTAAACCCATATAAATACGAACATTTTCTCTCTTATGATTCACGAAAGTAGACACTGGCCTGAAATGAGCTTTGAAGTTTCTGGTTCAAAAAACAGCCCTGAACCTAGAGGTTTAAGTTGTGTTCTTGCTTGCTTTTTTACATTTACTCATGCATTTATGTAAAACTTGGAGGAAACGAGAGAAGGAGCTGCATAAATGTCACAGGGGGTCACAGACTCGCAACTGACTGCCAAGGGCCAAGTGGAAAAAATATTCTACATCAGAAAAAACACCCAAAACGCCTGCATAATTTGACAAAATTAAGCCGCCATTCTCATGATTCCATGATAAGAAGAAACAAAACCTGAGATGGGCAGGGAGTACAGCATATAAAAAAAAATCATTATTAAAATATAGATAAAATCTTAGAATTGTTAACACTAAAAGACCTAGAAAACCATTGGGTAAAAAACCAAGTAGGAAGCAGATCAGCAGCAGTATTATCTGAATGATAATAAAGAAAACCAAGAAAGGGACGATAAATAGTGAAACAAAGGAGAAACTTATACCATGATGATTGAAATCAGCTCCACAGAAGACATGATATCAATGTAGTTGTAGATATCTTTGTTAGATTCATAATCAGGTTCTGGTAAGCTAGAAGACAAATCGACAGCAGCCATAGGCATAGAGGCATACTTCCGGAGCTCCTCAACTAACAATGATAAAATATCAAGAGGCTGCAAAGTCGTTGCAAATGGGCATCTAGTGCAGGCCGAAAATCGATGAGAGGATTTCCTGTTTGATTGACTAAGAGTAGCACATTGAACATCAGGAGTATTTTCCAGGACATTCACCATAGATTTTACAGCTTCCATTTGGATACTGGAATTACTTGTCAAGAAAAATTTCGCTCCACAAACAAAGGCAAAACCATGAAGTATGTACAGGATGAGTTGAGTATCAGCTGGCCACATTTGGAGAATCTTGAAGGAAACATCACATAATATGCTAATTTGACCTACAGCTAAACAGACCGATGAGAATATGACGCTGCCAGCAAACACCTCATGAGTTGAAGCTGTTCTTTCGTACAATACCCTCTTCTTTCCCTCTAAGAGAATGTCAAATCTTGAGATGATATCATTTGCATCTGTATATTTGTCTCCACAAAAGAGTATTCTTCTTTGATAGATGAAATCCTCAAAGAGATGCAAGAATTCACTAATACAAAATGATTTTGCCAAAATACCTCTCTTCTCGCTATCAGATAGAACTGTATTTAAGTAGATCAATGTCTAAGCAAAGAATGAAAAACAGTACGCATAAAATAAAAACAACTACATATAGCAAATAGTAAGGGACTATAACAAAAATACCTGAGCAAAGATATGATGGAAATGAGCACGAGGAACCCTGGTTAAAGCACACCTCTGACTCATTTGATGATACTTGAAAAAAGCTGTGCATAGTAACGGTGAAGAAAATGCAGACTTTTTCCCTGATACAAGACAGTAGACAATTCTATCAGAAATCTTAATATCATGCCACAAATGATGTATTAGTGCAATATAAATTCCTGAGCAGAAAATGTAAGCCCTAATAACAAAGTAATTAATCTAAACCAATTTGATTTCAGTCTATGCCATATAAATCACTTGCCTAGGAGTGAGCTGCTGTTCCGATGCAAGGGCAGTGAGCAATTCCATCAACATCCTATCCGTTTGAGAGTGCCGAAAACACTGTGCTAAACACCTCTTAGTAGCAAACAGCATCATCCTGATCCTGTCAATATCCTTCATGTAGGAAAACAGAATGCAGAAGATTGGAAAAGTCTTAGCAGCTTCTCCTGACTTGCATCTGTCTGTCTGTTTGGCACAGTCACTTGTGGACACAGGTGCACTCATCAATATATTTGTTCCACCACCAACTTGTTCAAAACCAACACCAGCGCCATTCTTTTTATTTCTTTCCAAGTCAACATGTTTATATGTTCCCAAGTCCCTGGAGCAGGATAGAGGATGATAGGAATTAGACTTGGAATTTGTTTCCACATCACATGCACTAAATACCACATCATCTTTACCAATCAAGGGACGATGGTCATGGCTTTGATCCACATCACATCCAGAAAAATCTACACCAACCAATCCACTAATTTCACAGTTGATTTTAGGAAGAGTTGGTGATAAAAGATTTCCCATAGCAGTTCGGAATAATTCTTCATCGACCTCATTATCCAGCTCAAGTAATTTCATGACATTCCCCTGAATTTGTTGTTCGAAAATCAGCAATGTATCATGATCACTGACATGGTCAACGCATGCCTGAGCACTTCCCCCTTCCTTTATAACAGGTAAAGGAGTAGGAGCTAAAACCTTGTCTCTATTAATTTGCTTAGTGACGCAATCGGAATGATCAAGAGTTCCTTCGGATTTATGAGAATCCCTCCTCTTCTTGCGAGGTTTATCATGCTTAGAAGCAACCTTATCAGGCAGCAAAAAGTTTGCATCTTCCTTTTGTCCAGCCATCAGCCTATCTAGCTTGCTATGCATTTTAGAAATCTTTTTCTCTAGTTCCTGATGCAATCTTCTACTTTCAGATTGGACACATTTGAGGGATTTGAACTCCTGAAGAAGCTTCCTCCTCTTTTTACTATGCACACACAAACTGGCATGGGGACTTTGCATTATATTATCAACCACTGCTGCAACAGGTGCACTGTTCTTCCTTTTGCCAACTTGATCAGAATGTTTCAAGACAATTGCTTGCTGGTTTGGGTTCCCATTTGCCACTATGGTGGATGTAGCATTAGAACCAACGAGTTGATCATGTGAACCGAGCAACTGCTTGTCAGGAAACGATGCTGCACTGGAGTCCATAGGAGAATGTGGTGAGATTTCTCGGGCATGACCTCCAACTAAAGGATGCAATGTAGTTGTAATACTTGAAGGTGAATCTGTGCTGTTGAGTAGCTGAGAATACACTGCAGTTGGAATAGCAGACCCTGATGCACGTCTTGCAGAAGAGCCAGGCACTATAAATCCATTTTCAAGTGTTTCAAACTGATTTGAACCAAACAGCATCTTGTTCAGGTATAAGCTTTCCAATTTCGACAGATCACTGGACTGCAAGCAGATAGTAAAGCCAAATCATGAATTGCCACAAAGGAACATATCAACTGAATATATATTTAACTAGTGGATATGCTTAAACTCGACATAATCAAGAATAAATATGCAAAAGCAACACATGTCAACCACTCTATATGGCGCCGAAAAGCCTCACATACAGAAAAGCCAAACATCACTATATTAACTTTGTTACACCATACAAGTTATCTTCCAGCATCTATTTCCAATGATCTTGAGACAACTGTGTCAGCTATATTTAGCATATCAAATCCAATAATGTTATGCTTAGAGCATCGCAGATTTTTGTTAGCCTAGCAACTCAACCAACACAACAGTATTTTCCACAGCTTCACTTTCTATATCGCCACTTCAAACTGAAATCATCCATAAACCTTACATTGTCACAGCACAGATACAAAAACATGCAATGCTGAACAGAAAAGTTCCAGAAAAGGTACAGGTACTAAAAGCCATATAACTGGGATCTACATGTAAACAAACAGATAATGATGCCTAAGCACGTTTTGGATTCTTCGGAAGTCCTTACATGTGCAAGTTCATTGAGCAAGATATCTTAGGACATGGATCAATTTTCTAACAGGTTCACTACAAACAACTATCTCAAAAAAATCTCATTTCCTCTTCCTACCCTACACCAAAGCATTCAAGATACAATGAAACCATTCATGATACCTCTCTGTTTTAGGGGTTAAAGAATAGATCAAATCTCCAAGTGGCTGAATAAGAAGAGCAATAGTGCTGAAAAGCCTGAAATACCAACTAAAAAAGCTGAAAACGAATTTACTTTTGCATTTTAATCACTTAATGGTTATGTATCAAAACTGACCTTTGCAGATTTATCTGCCGCTTGAGTTCCCCCACAGAAAGTCTTCTCCAACATATCCAGGTGTTGCACCGTTCGAATAAAATCCTGCTTTAGCTTTCCTAACTCGCCTTGCAAAACATTGTTCCGGTTTTTTTCTAATTTAAGCACTTGCTTAGTATGCTTCATACGTTTCTTTTCCAATTTCAGTTGTTCATGCAATAAATTTTGTGTACCGATATTCACATCAGGAACTCTAGAATCGCTAACCAATTTTCTGGAGAGTTTCAGACTGCAAAGCTCCCCTTCAAGTTCCTTAATTTTTTGTTTACTCATCTCTAATTCATGAGATGAACTATCAGCACGGCATTTTTCTTCAAAGTATTTCTTTTGATTTGCTTCTAAAAGCTTTCTCAGTTCATCTACTTTACCCATTTCCGCTTCAATACGCTTTTTCTCCCATATTAACATCTTATTCTGAGACACAAGCCCCGTGTGAGCTTCTTTTAATGCAAGGTAATCAGAATGACTACTTGCAGTAGACTTAGCAGTCGACAACAGTTCCTGCACCTGTTTCTGCAGCATCTCCCTCTTTTGTCTTTCTCCTTCCATCTGCTGTGCCAACTGCTTGGAAACGGATTTTTCTTCCATAACCTTTTTGTCTTTTTCTTCTACAAGTGTCTTCAACTCTTCAGATTTTACCCTATCCAAGTGCCTTTTCTCCTTCACTAACCTCCTGTTCTCAATCTCAAGTTTTGAATAAGCTTCTTTTAACTCTGAGTAATTAGAATAAGCAGACCTATCAGATGACAACAGTTCCTGCACCTGTTTTTGCAGAGTCTCCACATTTTGTCTTTCTTCTTTCACCTGTTGTAATAGCCGTTCAGAGTTGGATTTTTCTTCCATGAACCTTTTCTCATTTACTTCTGCAAGTTTTTTTAGCTCTACAGCTTTTACCCTCTCTGCAGCTGTGCATTGCCTTTCCCGAAGAACCTTCTGCTTTTCAGCCTCGTACTGTTTAGTCATGTCTTCACACTTTGATAGCTCCAAAGTTAATTTTTCAACTTCATTCTTCAATCTCTCCATCTTTAGAAGACTTTCATTTGCTTTATTTGCTTCATCATGAGTCAAATTCGAGGATTCAAGAGACTTAATTCTCTCAAATTCAAGAGTTTCCTTCAATGTACCTGCTTTCTTTTGTTCTAAATCAGCTCTTGACAGTTCTACCTCAAGAAGGTCTTTTAAATGGTTTACCTCGGCTTCCTTCTCAGAAAGTTGCATTGGAAGGCTTGCCTCGGTAGATTCATCAAAAGACATTAATGATAGAACCTCCTTCTGTAATAGTTCAACCTTGAAAGACTCATCTTCCGATAGCAAACTATTAACATAAGATTGCTCTTCTGTGAACTTTCTCTCATTTTCATCTGCAAGCTCTTTATACTGAGGTAGTGTTGCCCTGTTAGACTCTGAATCATTAAAGGCTTCAACATAATTGGAAGTTTCTTTGGCCCTATTATTCTGAGCTTCCAAAGCTTCATTAAGCTTCATAGTTTTCTGCCTCTCTATCTTAGCATTTTCCCTTTCAACATTAGCCTTTATTTTCTCCTCCTCAAGAAACTGTTTGAGCCTATCTATTTCAGCCTCCCTCTCAGAAACTTTTTCTTGCAGAGCCTTCAATTCCTTATCGAAATATTCTAATTGAGATGATCTGTCTTGCTGCGAAGACAAGACCTGAGACTCCAATTCAGCAACTTTGGACTCCACAGAGATCCTAAAAGCAGTCTCTTTCTCTTTATTACGTCTCTCAAGATCTGCTCGTGCTCGTTCTTCATCGTATGCTGCAAAATTAAAACCACATAAAGACAGTATTATCTACTAGAAAAACCAATAGTGTAGGATACAAGAAATATCATTGCACAATGACATGAAAGAGAAATGGATCTGATGGGAAAAATCATTGTAACTTTGTCAGACCCCACCAGTATGCAACAAATAGCAATAATGAGTCAAATTCGAGGATTCAAGAGACATACGTTGAATACCAGGAAGAAAGAATCTACAATTCCGAGTGGAAACTGGAAAGTAAAGTTAGTTTGAAGATTCATTACCTATTTATGTATCGAAAAGCTCACAAGTTTCTAGTCTCAAATTATAAGAGAAAAGTGTTACCATCATATTTCTAGCTCACCTGAGAAATTTTGGGCTGGCTACGGACTACTGATTTCAATTTCACTACATTATAGTGTTCAAATTCCAATGGCCACAACTCAAAGCTTCTTCCATCTAGTATTAATCAGCAATTTTTCTCAGTATCAAACTCTATAACATTCACAGCCTAAACATAGTAGTATTTCAACAGAATGGATCTCTTACCTTTCTTTAGAGCACCATTATCTGCTTCTAACCTGACCAATTGATCCTTAAGTATATGGCAACCTTGTCGAAGAGCATTACGTTTCTCTTCCAGCTTTGAGCATCTCGATTGTAACTGCAAAAGGAAAACAAAAATCAGTCGCTACACATCAGATGGACTGAAACGGAGGCGGTATCTCACCAAACCAGATAAAAGTGAGAACTTACAGCTGCGCAACAAGGATTTGCCGGCGCCGGTTTAGCCGCCATTGCCGAAGGTTCGGCGTCCAGAAGAGCACGAACGACAGCGGAACCTTGAAATCAATCGATTCGAAGAGCCAGACGAAGCTGAGAAACCCTAGGGAGATCCATCTGTTGAAAGCGGTTCAAATTCGTAGCGGTTCTTCAAATTTCTCCTCTTTCTCCGACCCTTTCTCACACTCTGTGAATGAGGCGCCACGCCAGGGAGGTTTTGGTTCCAAGACGCAGGGTTAATTTTTTTTCCACGGGTTTTTCTTTTTTCTGAAGAGGAAAGAGGGGAAGGGGTTTAAAGATGGAAGGGTTTTTTGCAAGAAATTTTGAAGTCGGTTGTAAATTTTTTTTGAGCCCAAAGTTGTAAAATTTTGTCCCTATTTGTTCAATTTTTTTTTTCGTCTTAAGTTTTTATTGGTGGTATATTTCTTCCATTCTATTTCATCATCTTGAACTACCCAAAAAAAAATTGTTCAGAAACTCATGGAATAGTATCTACGTGTTCACTATCTTATAAAAAATATTGAATTATATGGAAAATCAATTGGAAGGACAAAAAATTAAACTCGTAAAATACAAAAAATGAACATTCGTATTCAAGTGTTAAGACTATTTTTTCCAAAAAGAAAAACAATATGGAAAACATAAAAAGAAAAAACCTTTTCTGGAGCAAATATATATATATACACTATTCATTACATAGTAAATAGATAATTTATCATTATTATAATGACTAGTCGCCAAAGCCCGTCCGATGGACGGGCAAATGCTCGTTGCTGACAAAAGATGTACCGGTTTTTTCCTATGTCTTCTAATTACATCAAACAAATGCCCAAATACAACAATTTTTGACGTAGTTCAAGAAAAAATCTTTGATGGATGGACATTGGTTAGATGTAGTTGAATAAAACAATTTTTGATTTGTGTATACAACAAAACATAATGTTTAGGAAGGCAATACAACTATTCTTAATTTAAGAAAAGTATCACAACAATTTCGAGTTTTTAATTGTTGTAAAAGAATTTTGAAGCTTTTGATAAGTCTAATATTTCACAACAATATATAATAGTTCATTTTAATACTATACTATACTATAAGATATATGCTATTATGCATTTTGAGCTCCGTTTCTATTCCTGCATTATTTTGTTTGAAAATTTTATAGTATTTTCTTGAATAATATTTATTAGTTTTGATAAAGATTAGTGTATGTAATTTAGATGTGACAGATTTGTGAATATCCAAACATCCAAACAAACATGTATAGTAGTATAGTTTTGGACGTTTAATATTTATTTGATATGAATTAATCTCATACATATATATTATATATAATATATATTTTAATGTAT
The DNA here is from genome assembly GCA_963924305.1 of Polygonum maritimum. Lineage (NCBI taxonomy): Eukaryota > Viridiplantae > Streptophyta > Magnoliopsida > Caryophyllales > Polygonaceae > Polygonum > Polygonum maritimum. The sequence continues at coordinate 12,756,475 of OZ002737.1, read as the reverse complement.
ATATATATTTGTTTCTATTATCAGATTAAATTAGAAGATTAGATTTTATATAGCCTGATGCACAAATAGTGATAATATGGCTAACAATGGACTAATTTTTGCAAGAATAATATGAAGTCGTTTTTTTAATTTTTTTTTCTTTAGTTGGCAAATTTTTGAAACTCGAAAGTCAGACTCTTTGTATCTGGAAACGGATGAATTTATTTATCTAAAAACCCGTGGTCCTAGGCTGATTTCGTTTCCATGCGTGTGCCTATATAAGTGTCCCTTCTTTCCTTTCCCTTTCCAGTCAGGGCTGTTCGTCTTCTGCAAGGTTTTAGCACATTCCTTCTCTCTTTTCCGCTTGATCCATACCATTCACTTTTTTGCTCTGTTTCTGTCGTCTTATTCCTTTGGTTTCTCCGGAATTGTTTTCTGTTGCCCTAGGTCTTCTCAGTTCTGTGTCGATTCCATCTGTTCAATTGCTATTTTACGCCTCAGCAGTTTCGCTATCGTTTTTCCTGCGATTCTATCTCTGTGAAGTAAAGGTAATGACTTGTAATTTTGTTGCTTTGTATCTCGCTGTGTTTGTAATATGCTTAACAGCGTTTGTATATGCAGATCTGCTATTTAGATTTCCTGATTTTGTGGGTTTTATTGATGAATAATTAACATGGCTGCTGTGCTTATTTTTTGTGTATTGCATGTCGAATGCATGTGTCTTTTTGTTCTTTAGGTTTATGGGTTTTTGTTGACTGATTGATTTAGTGTTATTCAAGTATTCACTTAGTTCTGGTTTACCAGGATCAATCCTAATTTTGTTCTTAATCATGACAAAGTCATGGTTATGTACTATGATTTGAATGATAGATGTTACTGTATTATATTATATGTTCTGATTTCACCTATTTCCTGTCCTCATATTTATGTCATGATCTTGAGTCCTTACTTTGCTGCTTTGATGTCCTACTATGCATGTTTTTAGTTGTTTATTATCATCAAATGTATGGAGCAGTAATTAGTTACAATGAATGCCATGAGCCCTTGTTTACTTGTTTACAAATGGTCTGTGCTGTGGCTATTGAATTGTAAAGATTCAGTGAAATGCATATTGTTTATTGTGTTTTACTGATTTTCCTAACAATCTTTGCGGTTGTAACATGTAATTTCTAATGTTAGTTTAGATGGCATCAAGCTCGTCCGATTCTGAGATCAGTGGCGATGAGCTTGAGGAATTTTGTGTAGACACCTACACAAGGATGGTGTATCTGCACATCAGGGTTCGCCGTCCAAATGGCGACCTCACTTGTCCTTTCTGCCCAAATAGGAGGAGGCAGGTGTGGGACGTCGTTTCACTGAGGCAGCACGCGATGGGCATTGGTTATGGTAGATCTAGGCACAGGACTGCGAAGGCGATGGCTCGTCACCGTGCTCTAAAAAGGTACATAGAGCGCATCATCGCAAATGGTCAGTTTTAGCTGCTTGGTTGGGGTGTGTTTCTTCAAGGGTACAACATATGGATGGATGTGATACCCCTTGGCTCCTTGCTGAATTTTGCGGAAGGCTATTAGATATATGTGCTATGCTTACTATTTTAGTTGGTTTATGTTTAAGTTATGTCATGTTTCGTCTTCTGTTGGAATACTGAATGCTGTTTTAGCTTGTTTTGGGGGGCATCATGTGATGCACGAACTTGCTCTTGACAACATATGCATGTTACCTATATTTCTTATACGTATGAACTCTTTTTTTTGCTTGTCTCTATGAAATGAGGCTACATATACCCGTATTCTTAATTCTTATATCAGCAGGTCTGAAGAACTTGAATCTTTCCTCAACGGTTCAAACGATACTAAATTCATGAAACTATGGTTTTGATGAAACTGAATTCATGATGTTAACTTCATTTCAATAAGTGTAGCTCAGAATTTATCCATGTGGATATATATATAAGTTGTATTAAAATAAGAGATCTACATCTACAATAAGTAATAGCCAGATATATATATATATATATTACATAGATAGGTTACAAACGCCTTGATACTATTTCTGATGCAATGATGTGAATGAAAGGTAAATCTTATATGGTTTCAACTAAACAATGAAGTTCTAGCCAAATGAAACAAAGTGATAATACAGGATTTCTAAAATGACATTGTGGAACGTACACACATGCGAAACCTTATCACAGAGTATAGATGGAAATGAAAACAATGTTATGTAGGGGTTTGCGACATTGCATCATTGATTAAGTCCATGGGATATGTGGTCGAATGTCGTAGTATTCGGCATCAACCGCTTCGTTTGACCCCTCCAGTCTGACGACGTAGTGATACATCCTGTTGGGATCATTGTTGTTATCACGTCTGTTAATCTCCTTTCCAATAATTCTGCCCTTCACAAAGATGTACGATTCTTCCCAATCAACAACATCCCCGATGCTGTATTCAAGGCCATCTTCCCGTCGTTTAGCATCCCGGACAAAGTGCCTATGAACGACGTGGTACTGCTCCTGTTTCTAAATGTAGTATGATTCATCGGGAGGCTTATTCAGATACTCATCCGATTGGTCTGGGTCCGTAACAGCATCGATTTCTACTATGTAGAATTCATTCATGAAGTCCTGGATAACCTCTCCAAGCAATGAAACACCAGCCCATCTACCAAAGCCTTTGATCTCTACTTCGTCGCCAATATAGAATTCTGCCATGGTTCAGCAGTTCTTGATAATAAACTGCGAAAAAGAAATTCAGTCAGACGACATTTTGTATGGTATCTTGAAAACATTCAATGAAACACGAATTTGAAATCTGAAGGAAGTATCGGAGAACGTACACAATAGCGAACTATTTGGAATGAGTTTACCTGGTTGTCTGGAACAACATTTATATGGAATGTAAAAAACTTTCAAATAACTGTATGACAGTTTCTACTATAACCAACTATCAATGTCAGTTACATATTTGCCTTCACTGACACGTATAAACATAACTGATTCCATCCATATGCATTCTGAAAGAACGCATATAATAAGTCAGATTTCAAGCATTATTACATTCACCTGCTCTTAAGCACAAATCTGTTTATATTGTTTTTGAAATTCTGGAAGTTGCATAAGATGTTTTATTCTGATGAAGTTGTATATAATCCACTATATTGAAATAGCAATATTCTCATATATAGAAACCGTCAAACAACGGTATAGAGCTCGAGTGACACAACAGATTCATTAAATTCTACAAATCGCCTGTGAGTTTATCTTGTAGTGCTGCTTCTTCTGGGCAATAGTATTAAGTTGCTTGCCATGGTTAATTACTCTCTGGGTTTCGATTATTAGAGTCAAACCAGATTGGATTTTGGGGGTGGATTATCATGGCCTAATTCATGCGCAAACAAAATAGAGACGGCTAAGTTTTTTTACTATTCCCATTGTTTCCTTTCTGGTTGTTACATGACACAACAGATTTGGCCATTTGGATATAGTAATGAAATAAATTCAACCAAAGAAATGGTTAAATTCACATCTCTATTACACTCAGATTAGGTCCTAAGGTCAGACATGTATGTTAATCCCTTTTACAAAACCAATCTCTTCAAAATGAACACAAGATCAAAGATGACCTTGGATGTTGAAAGTACTCATCGCGAGTTTGTAGTCCTTGTTTCAACTTGGTTGGAAACCATGTACACATGTAATGTCCTATAAAAGAAAAGTAATTTACATTTTAGATGTTATGTCATCACTGGTGCAACAACCATTCCCCTTAGTCATCTTTCAGATCAAGTATCCATGGCACTGATATCCCTGCAGGACAGAATATGTAAACATTAGAATTTTATTATAACCAACAATTTACCTGCGTACTGCGTTAGGATAAGAAAGGTTAGCACTACCAGACTTAGGCTTTGTTGCACATTCCCTGATAGGTAACGAAGTAACAGAGCTTCGTTTTGGCTGTTGCATTTGTTGAGAACTCGTTTGTTCTGACTGTTGCAATTTTCTTCGTCTCTAATTATCCCTTTGAAGTATGTTATGCACGCAACCAAGCAGTTTCAATATTGAGAGAAGATCCAAAAATAGATAAACGAAAGCTAAAGGATCATTGCCCTGCCAGATGTCAGATTGATGAGTAGCCTAAAGTTCCAATTACATAAAGTTATGTCTTATAGACGTCGTTCTGAACGTTCGATGATGTTCAAAAGCATAGCAAAGTTTCATAAATGTAAGGTAAAAGTCTGGCCTAAGGCCATGGAACGTAGTCACGGAGACGATAAGTGTAGTCTTCCTCGATCTCATCGGAGCCTTCCACTTCTATTTGGTAGATCCATTGTTCATACGGATCGTCTTCGTTTACATCGAATATTTTTCCAACGATCCTGCCTTTTCTCAGGGTACTTCTGTCATTCCAATCGACGATGTCCCCGACGTTGAATTCTTTGCCGTCATCTTCTGGCGCAGCTCGACGAACCAATTGCCGGTGAATAATCTGAAACTGCTCTTGCTTCATGATGTAGTAGTTGTCATCTCTCAGACGATTGTCATAATCACCTGAGTCGTCGGGGTCTTCGAAGGACCAAAGATTGACTGAATAGAAGACTTTGTTGGTGTAGCCTATTACATGGCCAAGTAATGTAGTTCCACGCCATTTTCCAAATCCTTTGATCTCCACATTTTCTCCAAGTGGAAGCAGAGCCATCTTTCTGCATCCATAAGTAATAGAGTGTATTGTTAATAAAAGTATGTGATTGAGGTAGCAGTAACAGAGGCTTTGTTTTGTATAATGAGTCTATCCTCTTCAGCAATCTATAGTTGCAATCTGGCAGAAGCTCTGTACATTATGTGTTTATCTAAGTTGTACTTTTGATATTGTCTAGCAATTGAGGTGAAACATAAATAGAAGTGGCTCTTCAAATACAAATAGACTGAACATAGATTAGGAACTTTTTAGAATTACCTGTTTTTATAAATCGATTTTGGAGAAGCAGAAGATTCGATATCTGAGGTTTCGTCTGGGAAGTCCGAAGAGAGCAGCGAGGACCACAGAGAAGGTTCACCGGACAATGCGTGAAAGCGGGGCGAAGTCATGGAAAGGCAGCAGAGGTCTTTGAAGTTGATGTTACGTTGCTGAACACCGACTTCCAGGATGATTCGCCATATGTCATCAGGGAGAAAGGACGACATTTCTTTGTCATTCTGGTCGTGTGAGTTAGTTCTGCACAAAACCATAATTGTAATGGACAATGTAGGTTCCTAACTTTGAATGCAGGTTCTTTCAAGCACAGTTTAACAGAAAGACATGAGTTCAGAACTTCTTAATCATATTACAAATAAGGATGTGACACACTTCTCAACCTGCTAGATCAGGGCCTTATGAAGTTGTTGAATGTCAGACTGCCTAATTTCAAGTGACCATAAGAGATGAGCACAGATCAGTAGATTTGAGTATGGGATGGAAGTAGTGGACAGTTAAACTACAGGAATTAGATCAGAAACGTGAATGTGTAAAGCCGAACTTAAATATAACAGTAATTCAAGAAATGCAATTCTAGTGCGAGAAACCTATTCCAATCTTGATTTCGTAGGGTTTTTGTTATGTTCAGATGTGATAGAAGATTGAGGTGCATAACAACATGGTTGACAAAAACAGAAATTCAAAGGAGACTGAAGCGAGGAGAATAGTGTCAAACCTTTGAATTTCGCCGTGGAATGTGGAGTTGGGGGAAAGAGATATCGCCGGTTGAGAAGGTTTGTTTTTCATCAGCGTGGCATGGGTTCCTTCATGCCAGTCGCGTCGTTTTGTGTGGCTTGTGCTGGTTGATTTTGGATCTGTTGAACATAATGGGCTTGTTAATAGGCCCACGATCCGATTAGGTATTTTGTACATCTACCTTTTTTAGCAATTGTACATCTACTTATTTTTTAGTAGTATTATTATTTGATACATCATCTCCTTATTCTTACTCTAATATTATATTATGTAAGGTCATTGTCGATTGTTATAATGAAATTGCTGGTCACAAGTGTTTATAGTTTTACATAGCAGTGATGATGAAATAAATTTTTATGAGTTTCATGATTTCTGGAAATCTATCGAGGATGATAATCCTTACATCAGTCCAAAACACACATTATTCAAAATAGACGTTAGATTAAAAAAATAACATACCAATATGTAGCGCGGTTGACAAAACCAAATTAAAATACGTAGTGTGCTTAAAGCAACATGGATATTAGAATACTTAAATATTGATTTGAAGTTTTCGAGGGCATAGAATGCAAATCAAGGCCATGGCCTATGGATTCGCATGTGGTAATTGTAAGCTTCCACAGTCTCGTCGGATGTATCGAGCTTGATGTCGTACATCCACTGCTCATCAGGATGTGTGAATTTCTCGTTGTCCTGGAATTTCTTGCCAATCACTCTGCCTTTGCGCATCTTGCACATGTCGTTCCAGTCAATTACATCTCCGATTTCAAACACTTGTCCGATCTTTTCTTCAATAACCTCGCGAATAAAATGTGGGTGAATTATCTGGTATTCATCTTGTTTCCTGTTGTAGTAGTCATCATCCTTTTCTTTGTCGTCGTAGTCTCCATCAATATCCGGATCAATCAGATTCCACAGCCTGACTATGTAGAAGACCCCATTCCAATAACCTGCAACATCCGCAAGCAGTGTAGTTTCCATCCACTTGCCAAATCCTTTTACCTCCACATCTTGGCCTATTGGAAACATTTTGATGTTTCCGCACTACAAAAAAACAACATGAAGTTTAATCGTTGGAACAAAGAATACACTGCAGGTTACTCGGAATGAAGATCCACAACAAAGCAGTCTGTAAATGATGACAACTACAATACTGCGAAAAGTATTTCATTATCAGAATTATATTAGCATTACAACAAAGTTAAGATCTATGAACACGAATCAGGTGCATCTGAGTTTATCACCTTTAGTCTGCACTTTTATCAATATCATGTCAAACCTAAATTAGTTGTAGCCGACACTTGAACATGATCGTACTAAGCAAGATATGGTTGACACACTAAGATCTATGAACACGAATATACAACAGAAAGACCCCTTGATGTTGATTGTGATAGTTTGAAATATGTAATTCGTTATGAATATACCTGTCTGACACTGGTTTTGTTCTTCGTTGAGATGTGTTTTAGTCTTATGCGAGGCATCTGTATGAGAATGGGACGAAGAAGTCTTCCGTTTTTATGATGTTAGGGTTAGTTTATACATGGAAAGCTATCATTTTTTAATCAACACAATATATCTCTAGGGCAACACGATATCTGTTTAATTGATTTGATATCTTTCTAAGGCATTTCAGATCGAGTGAATATATTGCTGAATTATGTATGTATTTCATCTAGATACATTCTGTATTGTTTTTTTTTGGTAGAGATTCATTTTGTATTGTTTACGTTAGACTCTTCCATATTTATTTTATTAACTATAGGATTTAACATATGACAATCTATATTTATAATTCATCGTAATTTATAATGTATATAAGAGGATAATCTTTTAATTTCTGAACATACTCTGTAACGTATAGAAATTAATTACGTTTGTTTTCGTCAAAGATACAAATGATAAGAGAAAATGCAACATTTATTATGGTGAATTGTACGTTACAAAATGCAAAGGGAACACATAACCGATGCATTTCGGTCTTTATTGAATAAAGCATTTGATTTAAGACCATGGGATGTGTGGACGCATGTTATAGGAGAATTCGAACTCGATCTTGTTCGAGTCATCGATCCGAATAACATAAGTGCATGCTTGGCTTGGATCAATTCTCTTCAATTCGTTGCAGGCGATCATTTCAATGACCGTACCCCTTGACAGTATGCCAGCATCGTCAACGTCAACAATGTTACCAATATTAAATTTGAGTTCCTCTTCGCTTTTAACTGCATCACGGACGAATTGATAATGGATAATGTGATATTGCTCTTGCTTGCGAAAGTAGTATGTGTCGTCTGCTGGGACATTAATATATTCTCCTGACTCGTCTGGATCTACAAAGGCCCACAGTTGGACTATGTAATACTGTGCGTTGAAATGACCGACAATTTCACCAAGTAGTGTCTTGTTTATCCATTCACCAAAACCTCTGATCTCCACATGACGTCCAATTGCAAACATTGACATTGTACCTACAGTTTCATGCATAACATATAGTTACAATTGAGAAGTTTAAAATTCTCAAGAGAATAGAATAAGTAGACTGTATAGATTGCAGGTTTATGGATAATATGTACAGATTTTAGTCCCTTTTTTATAGTGATATTGAAATCGTTTTAATTCCATAATAACATAACTGTAAAGCGTTTCAAATTGGATCTGAACAATGAACTGGGATATGTATTATTATTGTATAGTATTTGAACTATAGAGGTAGCGATAAACCTGCAAATGATTGAGACCTCCTATTTTAAAAGCAATATGTTATGGCGAAAACCTCTGAGACATCTATGCAATACTAAAGTAGTAATATTATAGAACAGGACTCATTGATAAGATGCAGGGTTCTATGTTTTTTGAGAATTTGAATTAGAATACCAAGGTAATAATTTGTTCTGAAATATGCATGAGTTGATATGGATGTAAGAAGAATAGGAGCGTACCAGAGCCTTGATAGTTTACACGCTGAAAATATGGTTCTGTGGTTTGGATTAAATCGCTGAAACGAAAGTTTGGTTTGTGGTAGACAGTTTGACAATACCTATCCATTTATGTATGTGCAAAAAAGGATCCTTATGTTATGGGTATGTTTTAAATGCAGTAAGTTACATTTTTTGAATATATGGATGGATGGATGGGTGGCTTGATATCTTGTCCAAATCAATTCTTGGTATATTTGAATTGATTGCAGTATCTTAATAACCTTTGCTGTTTTTTTTCCCAAAAAAACGAACATTGCAAATCATAATTTGCTCTAAAACAAATTCTATAATTGCATTCTTGTTCAATTGACCAAATCAATCCTTTGTATATTTGAATTGATTGCAGTGTCTTAATAACCTTTGCTGTTTTCTTTCAAAAAAAACGAACATTGCAAATTATAATTTTCTCTAAAACAAATTCTATAATTGCATTCTTGTTCAATTAACCGAGACTTATTAAACTCTTTGCATACATTCCCTTCTTTCAAAATAATCGAGGGTCAAAAAACAGTTTAAATTCCAAAACCTAAAAGTAGAGAGGATTTGCATGAAAAGCAATTCCTTGCTCAGTTAATCACAGCTTTCTACCTAAACAATTTTATTCAAAGGGCTTTTCGAATGATCGCGAAAGCAGAAACTGTATAGTGCAAAACATATTCAATATTCAATAGATAGTATGAATAAGGAACAATCTCAAGCCAAACATTCTGTTTTGATTGTAATTGGAATTAAACAAATTATACAAATATAAAACAATCACAGTATTGCACTAAAACCATTTTATTTAAACTTGAAAGTTGAAGATATTGTCTCAGGATTGGCATGCATACTTATCAACCAAAAACCAGAAATTGAACTTAGTCAAACATTGTTCAGTAATACTAAATAATAAAAGCATATTATAGAACTAACAGCCCATGATGCTGTTTTTTATTTTAGACGACCGGAGCTACTGATGGATTCCTCTTCTTAAAAGCCGGGAGTTATATGAATGCATCTTTAGATGTTCGATCCAGTGTTAGCTCCTGTTAGAACATCGTTACAGACAAAATTTGGATAGCCAAGCATTGGGTGGTATGTAGCTGTTTTCACTTCGATAAGATGAGAGGTACCGGTAAGCTGCTGCAGTGGCATTGGTAAGATATCTGATTCAACACCATCCTGAAATAAGATATCATCTTTCTTTGATTATTCGTTGAATGTGGAGACAGTTTAGGATCTTGGATTTATGAAGTTGGAACTCAAGAATTGCTCACCTCGATGTGTTCTGTTAGAAGATCTTCTGCATTCCTTCTACTTAGCTTTTCAACTATTTCATCATAAGCTATGACAGTTGCACCTGACTTTCCATCATCAACCAGTAGCTCTAGCTTCAGTCTAAAGATATATTATAACCGTCAGTCAGTTGATTATCTTGAGGAGGCAACGCTTTTCTTGACTTTATACGATATCAGAATATAAAAGTAGTATAAATGTACATGTATTAATACCTTATGTTTGGTTGTTCGATGAATATCTCACATGTCTCACACCAGAAACAGTTTTCAACACGAAATAGTGCTCGCTTGCATTTCTTGTTAGTGCATAAGCAATGATACCAGACATTTGGTTGTACCACTCTAGAGATAACAACCCTACATCTGAAAGTTCCTCCCTGTTTTCATTTTTGGAAGAGTTTAATCATACGTTTGGAATGAAAGATATCATCGATCTATGATTGGATTAAGTTAGTATTGATTTTACCTTATCGTTCCTCTCAACCAATTCAATTAGGTCTGTTAATGCAATGACAGAAGTCTCAGATGCTGCTCCTTCATCCTCTACTGAAATTGTGCCTTTCGACCAACTAATGTTCCTGGTGACATATAATTTGTTATTTATCTTAGCAATGAATGTTATAAACGTGTTACTCTATTTATATGCTGATGCTTACAATACTATTCTATTGAATATAACATTTGCCTTACTTATTCAGTAGTTGTTTTCTGGCCATGTTTAGCTTGTACGTGAAAAGCAGAACATGTGGAATTTGCTTGGCATCATTTATTGTGGTGTCCAGAGTATTTGTCAGAGATATCTCCCCTGTATATTGCATATGATAACTCGTTACATATAATGCCAAGCAAAGATATTTATATTGTGCTCTTATTTGGATTATCGTGCTACATACCTCTAAATTTGTTGACATTCATAGCAGTAAGTAGGACATTGAACTGTAATCCATTTGCTGGTCTCTTCGCAAGCATCTCAGTAGCCAGATTACTCCACATGGTGATTCTGATTTGTTTACCTCTGCATTTAAATATAAAAATATTTAGTATATTTAAAAGACAAAATTATTCAGTGGGATATATGATCCATTAGAGTTTACCTTTCATTCATGAGCATGCACTCAATGTAAGTGTGGCCTTCAATTGTATTCGGTGCTCCAATTGTTGTGACACAGCCAATTACATCTGGTTTATTGGATTAAATTTAGTTAGCTACTTATGATATATAGTGCTGCGTACATAATATAGGTTAGAGGTGTATCTTACCAATGAGGTATCTAATGTTAACATATGTGATGTCCTCAAGCAATGTGATATCGTACGGGTGTCGAACAAATCCACTTTCGTTAGAATCAACACGTGTGAGGACGGTATCGGCTTGTAAGAGGATAATGTAGTCATCATTTTTTCGAAGTCTGTACTTCTCTTTGTTCTTAACCACCGTGAATTTGCCAATTCGGTATATAATTCCCTCCTCTAGGTCTGGTACTAATGACTGTGCCAGATCCGTACATGCAGTGCACTGGATAATGTTGCCCTGTTCATTACATCAACCATCAAAAATCATCAGTCATCAGTCAAATAATAAAATGTTGGTATTATTCAATCAGTTTATCAGATTTATATGTTCAGTATATACCTTGTTGTCATAAAGTAGATACTCAGTAGCGATGTATTTTCCCATCTTTGTTTTGACATCCCACTTCTTGGCAATCATAACCTCAATATCACATTCTATCCCTTCATGTAGCTGGCTGAGAGGTGTAAATTCCTGAAAAGTATATTTCAAGAAAATATATCAGAAAACATTGGAGAGAAATCTACAAATTCTTGGAGATATGTAGATATGTAGATATGCAGATATGTAGATGTAGATGTAGATATGTATGATGGTTTGTGGTTTTCCACCATTCTTGCAAGTAAATATAGAAGGACGTTGTATATGGCCTGCTCTCTCCACTGGTGCTATATATACTGGCCCTGATTGCAACATTACAGTAATGGGTCAATGGAAAGGTTGTAGTGATCACTGCTGTTAATTAGGAGGTTATGATATATGAATGGTTGATCTGACTAATTGAAGAATCTATTATTATCCTTACTTATGTGATTATTAATTAATGAGAATCTTTACATTATAGGAGCTGGAAGGCCAACGTCTTTAAAGAAGGTGTGAAAGAGGATAGGTTGAGGCCAACGTCAATTACATTATAGCATTCACCCTGTAATTGGATCGCCCTTGACATTTATAATTTGCATAAGATTGAATTTTGTAACCACTACAGAAAAGGTGAAGAAGAAATTTTGGTTTCAGCTATAAAGTGGTTGTATGTGGACGTCTTTTTTTTTTATGAAGTACGTGGACGCCTGTTAAGGATGTAATTCGTACTCAATCCTGAATTTTCCTCTTTTTGATGTCATTTGTTCATAAGTTCAGCTTTGACTATGAAAAACAGAATTAATAAAAACGACGTGAACTTTTGTAATGACATATATAGGATTGTAATTATGCTTGTTATTGTTAGGCTAATATTTGCATAAGGAGTTCATATAATACTACATGACACAATGAGGACCTTGGTTCCTGAAATGATTCCTTTTTATTACTGATGCATTACTTCTGATGCCAGGTAAATGTCGTATTATTTCAGTTGAATGCTCAAATTGTATTGAAATGACACAGTAATTTATAACTCAAGAAGTATGAAATCACAAGACACGTTGTTACAATCTGTAAATGCAAATGGAAGCAATGTTGCACAGGAACCTGGGGATATGCATTTACTCGTATGTTATGATAGGTAGTCTCATGCATAGATTTTGATACTGATTGGATGGTATCTGAGTACCCTATCGCAAGTATTTCTGGAGCTCACCAAAGACGAATGCCATGAATAGCTTAAATTAGAGAGTGCATATTAGAGAGTGCACTATGTGTAAAAAACCCTTTTTCTGTTTCGGAAGAGTCCGAAGACCTTTTGGTGGTTTGGTTTTGCCCATTAAGTCAGTGCGTATACGTCCTCTTAATCCAAGAATTTCTAAGTGACCGAGACATTGACCGATGCAGAGGTTTGGTGCAAATAAATTGCCCAGATGAAAACTTTGATCAGGCTTAAAAACTCTAAAATTATGTAGAATTCATTCATGAAGTCAGGCAGCAGAGCTGGTCAATATGCGTAAACTAAACAGGAACTCATAAAACACTCTTTAAAAATATATAGTTGTGGTTATATGATCCATTTAGATGAGCTGGTTAATTTTAAATAGATTGAAATAATGAACACAGCATTGACCGCGGATGTGTGCTCTTATTCTCGATAATGTTCAGCATTCTTGAATCTGGTTCAGGGCATCAAGGAACCCATTGCAGTCTCCTACGTTCTCTGAACTATAGATGCTCGTGTCAGAGGTAGTGTCCACAAATGTATGACCTAAATATTGATATTTAACAATTAGAGATTGCCATATCAAAATATGTGCAGACAAATATTGTGTTTAGAACAATAAGGTGCCGGTGTTAAAAGGACAAATATTGGACTGTAAGAATCAAGACTGTAATTCAACTTACCATTTATCTTTTCAACATTCATAGTTGTGAAGATAATAGCTGAATTCGGTGGTGTGTAGCTATGCCTTGCCAGAAAATCTAGAATCGAATATTCCCATAATCTCACTTGTAATACACTTCCCCTGGATAAAAGGACATCACATCATTACAGAGAATTCAAAGTTATGGAAATCTTGCAAAAACACGAATTAAGACTACAGATACTATTTTTATATCAAGATTACCTTTCATTAACAATTTTGCAATCCAAATATTTGCATATCCCTGGTTTTGTCTTGACAACTCCAACTTTAATTATTTTTCCTGCAACATCTATAAATTCATGAACAGATAGTCAGCATTTAATTTTTATTGGATGTTGCCTCATAAGGAAAAGCAATGAGGTTTAACAGCTCACCAATTAAGTACTCATTGTTGTTATGCTCAATCTCCTCGAATTTAACGAAACTAAACGGATGTCGAACAAATTCTTTAGGATCTACCTGTAATTTTGTCACTGCTGTGTTGCGCAGAAATTTAAGGGTATATTCAGTGTCTTTACGGATCCTATACTTACGGTTGTTTGGTAGAGCTAAAATATGAGTAAATTACTTTGCTCGTCCCTAAACTTGTATAGTTTTTCCTTATTGGTCCCCAAAGTATGAGTCATTCTAAATTGGTCCTTAAACTTCTAAAAATCTTACGCCATCTATCCCTCTGTTAATTATACCGTAAAACTTCTGTTAGTTTGATGAGTTGGTATAGATATTTTTTTTTACTTTTTTTAAAAGAGAATAAAATAGTCTAGGGTTAGAACAAAGATAAAGAAGTACGCTACAAACCTAAACACTCAACTGCACAATTACTCTGTCCCAATCCATGATATTGTGAGGATGAAGAAATTGCCAATTGTTAGGAAACAGAGCAAGCAAGATGTCTCGTGGAATCAACCACAAATTGGTGAGTGCTTATTTTTTATTGTAATCACTAATCATGCTTTCTAGGTTTCAAAATCAAATTTTCTCAAAGCAAAAGACTTTTAGAGCATTGTCGGCATGTTAAAGTGATTAAGAATGTGCTGATGCATATGGAGTATATGTGTTTGTGACTGAAATAAGACTAAACGTATAAGCATGATGGGCAGATTTGATTAGTTTAATTTGATGCATATAGTATAGTTGATCAAGGCTGATGCATATAGCATATTACGTGTGTGTATGTATATAACCAATAACCTGGTGATTGATAATTCCTAAAAACATTAGTTAATTGTAAATGTTTTGTATCTAAAAGGTGATGGGGAATTTGTTGAACAAATACAACTTAATGGAGAGATTGGTCATGATGAATTGCAAGCACCGCTGGATGGAGATATTGAGCATGATATTAGTTCTGATGGTGATGAGTCAAGTAGTGATGAAGATTATATTGAGGAGGAATACATGTCAGACAACACTTGTGATGTTGAGTTGGTAGATGAAGACAATGAAATCCAAGGGGATGATCCTGAGCTTGACATCCCAATGCCTATCCCTCCAACAAGACTCGACATGGCTCGTGATAGGAAAAACTTAAACTATGTTGGTAAAAGCGAAAAGTCACAACTAGAAGTGATGGGATATTCATTTGATATTGATTCAGAGTATGAAGATTCCGATGACTTTGAAAGTTTAGATGAAGACAGCGATGGGGAGAAGGAAAGGTTTCCAAAGTTCAATGTAAAAATTGATATGAATGACCCAAAATTCTTACTTGGAATGACTTTTCCATCATTCAAAGTGTTGAAGGAAGCAGTACAAAGATATTCTATAAAAAATCGAAGAGCAATCAGCTTTAAGAAGAATGATCTAACAAGGTTGAGGGTGATTTGCAAGAATGGGTGTCCGTGGATGTTGTATGCAACTCCAATACAAGGTGGTACTAAAGTTCAAATCAGAAAATTTGAAGATCAGCACACTTGTTGTAAAGTGTTCAAAAATAAGTATGCAACTTATATTTGGGTTGCTTACGAGTATTTGGAGACGATTAGGGGAAATCCTAACATTCCCTTGTCAGCGCTACAGATGCAAGTTAGAAAAGACACAGGTTTCACAATTTCTACTACAAAATTATGGAGAGCAAAAAAACATGCCTTTAAGCTTTTAAGGGGCAATGAGGAGCAACAATACATGAAGCTTGCTGATTATGGAGGAGAACTTAGAAGCACTAATCCTGGTAGCACCATAATCTTATCATTAAACAATTTGGTGTTTAACAAAATATTTGTTTGCTTATCTGGGTGTAAGAATGGGTTTAAGGCTGGTTGTAGACCCATAATAAACATTGATGGATGTTTTATAAAGTGGAAATCTGGTGGTCAGTTGTTAGCGGCTGTTGGAATTGATCCAAATGACTGTATATGGCCTATTGCATATGCTGTGGTTGATGTTGAGTGTCGGGAGACGTGGACATGGTTCCTTCAACTACTTGGAGAAGAGCTAGGCATTGAGAATAGCCATAATTGGACATTTATGTCAGATAGGCAAAAGGTAAGCATATGTTTATCATTTGCATATAATTTCGGTTATTGTAAAAAAAATTATTGTGTGGTATGACTACTACATTTGTATGATACTAACATTTATTATTTCAGGGATTGATTCAAGCTGTTGAAACAATATATCCCAATGCTGAGCATAGATTTTGTGTTAGGCACTTAATAGAAAATTTCAAAAAGCCTCACCCGGGAGAAACTTTGAAGAATGCAGTATGGGGTGCAGCAACTAGTACATACATGGGGGAGTACAAGCAGAAAATGGAAGCATTAAAAAATCTGAGTGTAGATGCATGGGCTTGGATGGATAAAATACCTGCTGCATATTGGTCAAGGTCTCATTTTCGACTTGATAGCAAGAGTGACATCTTGCTAAACAACATATCAGAATGCTTCAACAAGTTTATATTAGATGCACGTGATAAACCAATCCTAACTATGTTGGAGATTATTAGGTGTAAGATCATGGTGCGGATTGCTAAAAAAAGGGAGACAATGAGCAATTGGCATGGTAATCTCTGCCCAAAAATACAAAAAAAATTAGAAAAGATCAAAGAAGAGTCAAAGCATTGTTGGCCTATGTCTTCAGGCGGCACCCAATTCCAAGTCAGTTGTCCAACAGGCCAATTTGTTGTTGATGTTGCCACACTCACATGTTCTTGTAGGAAATGGCAACTGACAGGAATACCTTGTGTACATGCATGTGCAACTTTAGCCTACAATGAAAACACTATTGAAGATTTTGTGGATCCTTGCTATTCAGTTTCTACTTGCAGTGCAGTGTATGACAACATTATAAACCCAATTCGGAGCCTTGATCAGTGGGAAGATGTACAACACAATCATATTCAACCACCAAACTACATACCACCCAAGCGAGGTAGACCGCAAAAGAAAAGAAGAAGGCAGCATGGTGAAAAGAGAACAAGTGGTAAAATGAGCAAAACCGGGTCGGTGATGCATTGTAGCCAATGTGGTCATAACAAAAGAGGTTGTAAGAACTCCTCACAAGTGCCGCAGGTATAATAAGTTCAAACACATGTTCAATGGACTAAATGAAAATTGCATAGCTAAAATTTTCATTTTTTTATGGCAGACTAGGACAACAGGAAATTCAAGAAGAATAGCACCTGTATTTGGTGGAAGAAATGGAACCTTTGCTTCTTCTAGTCAGGGAGGAATGGGCATATATTATGGAGATGGAGGGGAGATAGTTTTCAGGTCTGCTGCAAATCATCCTGGAATTGTTATTAGAGATATTCAGTCTCAGCCATAGAAGATGGCTATATAGCATTTGTTGGCTTGCTTTTTTTTTGTCGGATATTTGTTGGCTTGTTGCTGCTACTGCATACTTTTGGCACTTTTTTTATGAACATGCAAGACTTATTTCTCATATGTAGCAGCTTTAATTTTGGCTTTGCTTACTACATGGGACCACTTTATATAGTGTGTCTTCTACTTTTGTAGTAGTGTAAGAGGATACGTGTTAAAACAAATTCCACTTTTGAATGACTTTACCTTTTTTTTATTTGGATTTTGAATGGCTTTTTTTTATCAGAATTTTGAATGGCTTTATCTAGTACAATGGTGCATGTCATTTTGTCTCATGCGTGGCTAGTGTGTCAGCTCACCTGCCACATGTTTACATTAACGGAAGTTTGAGATATAAATAACGGAAGGATGGATGGTGTGAAACTTTTGAAAGTTTAAGGACTAATTTGGAACACTTCTTACTTTAAGGACTAATAAGGAAAAAATATGAAAGTTTAAGGACCAGTGGGGTAAATTACTCGCTAAAATATATCTGATTGAAACCACATCTCCATCATATAATTTAGGAATCAGTCGATGTGTGACACCATGATTTGATGAGCAGTGTATAGTATTGCCCTGAAAACACGAAATGAGCTTTATGAATGTGTGTCAACAGTGATATTACAGACATAACAATAATTCTTTACCAGTCTGTCTGAAAGTAGGTACTGTGGACCTATGTAATCACCCTCTCGTGTCCTAGCATCCCATGTTAGAGACACAATGACTTCTATCTCAGACACAATTCCATGCTCTATGGAATTCAAAGTTGCAGGTAGGTTTTTCTCTATACTGTTTTCCCGGATGCCAATATCGGAAACATTTCTTTGTTGGGTCAATGCATCAATGAATTCATTGGAAGTCTTTATTTCTTTTGAACTATAGATAGATGTGTCCAGAGTAGTTGCTACGTACACACGTCCTAAGGATATAAGTTACAAAGACATAAGTTAGTACATGTATTTGTTTATTGATACTTCTAATATACAAAACATGTCCTGGGGTCTTCATATGTATTATGAATTATAATAATGCTATAAAGCCAATGATACCATCTATCTGTTTAATACTCATCGCTGTGAACACAATGGCTGCATCCTGCGGTGCGTACCAAACTGTAGTGAGAAAGTCTTCAGTTAAACATCCCCAGACCGTGACATCTAATACCACCCCCCTAAAGTAAAAATGAAGAACATCATTATCATTAGTATCAGTACATGCTGTAAAACAACATCTGTATTGTATTAAAATGTTATGCTAAACTTATATATACCTTTCATTTATAAGCTGACAATCCAAGTATAAGCAAGACTCAGGCACCCTCTTAATACTCTCTGTGTTGAGAATATTCCCAACAACATCTACAGATATATGATTGGAATAGTCAGCATGTAACACTTTAAGTAATATTTGCTAATACTAATATTGAATACACCTAGGAACAATGAACCCACCAATGAGATACTTATCATTGTTATACTTGATTTCCTCAAACTTGACAAACTGAAATGGATAGCGAACAAAGCCTTCGGTGTCTATGTCCAATTCGGTCACTTTCGTGTCGTGTAGAAACATAAGGACATATTCATTCTCTCTACGGATCCGATAGCTATCCTTGTTTGGTATAGCCAAAAGATTTTTGATGCGAACCAGATCTCCATCATATAACATAGGGACGTCTGGATAACTTAAGCATTGAATTGCAGAACACTGTACAATATTGCCCTGCAAAATGAGTGTTAAAATAATGATTCACCATCCAGGAACAGAAGCACAAATCTTGGGATAGTTTCATACCAAATGATCTGAAAAAAAATATTCTGTGCCTATGTAATCTCCATCTTGAGTTCTGGCATCCCATCTTTGGCTAACCATGACTTCTATTTCAGATACAGTTCCCTCTCATAGGTTGTTCAATGTTGTTATCATCTTGCTGTTTTCAATACTTGGTTTGACTAACGCTTTGATATGATACAATGACTCGCAGGAGAAGGTGTACTTCTTATGGTCCAATGATATTAATTATAGCATGACTTTTCAAGTCCTGTAGCTTTCATTATTTTGCATGTACAATGAAGTGATTTCAGCCTTCTGTTATCCATCGGTTATTCAGGCTAAAATATGAAACATCATAAATAATAATTAGCATTTATAAAGGTCTAAATAAATCTGTGCAGATAAAGTATTTACTATGAATATGTATTTGCATTTACACTGTGCTTACTTCCTCAAATAATCAAGTAAATATATTTTATGATTATGACATGAGATACGCAAATTAATTCAATTGGATTGGATTGGATTCGTGTATAGACGCACAACCTATCTATTCAATTATTTTGAGCATCTCTACCTCTATGGAGAGCAACTTATAATTATCTTTATCTCAAATATGATCATAGCATATTTTGAGTGGTTCAGCCTCAAAAGTATAAGATTACAGATGCAAGAGGCAGTTTTGTTTGCACATAGGAGACATGTTGTTATTCTTTCTAAATAAACCAGGAATTCGTACCAATCAGTGCTAGAAAGATCCTTTTATTGGTAGGGGGCGTCAATCATCATCAGGTAAGAAAATTTATGTTATGGTATATCTAAAATTAAATTACACACCAATGATTCCGCGTTTCTTCAGCTAATAACAGGCATGTACAGTTAAATTTTAATAAGGTCTGTATCTGAATATTTGGATATCTGGATATTTTATAGAATAGACAATACTACTGCGGTACACCAGATGACGAAATGAGGCCATTGAATGCTTCCTTGTAGACAATATTTCTCGTGCGGTTATTAGGCTGCCCTTCTTTTTCCTCCATTATAATCCTAAGTCCCTTAGGATCTGTAACTCTAGAGATAGCGACATACAATTGTCCATGACAGAAAACAGGCCTTGGAAGGTACAGGCCTACACGATTCAGAGACTGACCTTGGCTCTTATTTATTGTCATAGCAAAACATGGTCTCACTGGGAATTGTCTACGCTTCATCAAGAAAGGCCATTTCGATCTAGTAGAAGTCATAGTTATCCTCGGTATAAGAACTTTAGTGCCTCTATTGCTTCCAGTTATGATCTCTGCCTCAATAATCCAATCTCCAAGGTGATTTATTATGAGTCTGGTTCCATTGCAGAGTCCTTGGGTTGGATTTACATTTCGAAGCAACATTACAGGCAATCCCTCCTTTAGCTTCAAATTGTGAGGTGGCATACCTGGTAAGGCCATTTAATTTAGTTAGGACAGTACTAACTGAATATAACCACTGGAAAGAAATATTCAATTTACAAAACAAATGTTTGCACCTGGGAAATTGAGAGTGTTGAGGAATTCCAGTGGATAGACGTGTGTCTGATCTCCATTGTCAATTGATGCCATACATATTTCATCCGAACTTTTGTATTCCTTTAGAGAACCTTGCAATCTCCCAAACATATGCTCATTTATTAAATCAGCATCATCATTGAGAGGTGTTAATATAGCTCTTTCCTGTAGATATTCTGGATCACTCTGGTTCAATACAAAGTCTTGGAAAACCTCATCTACAATTGTCTGAACTGGGTTCTCACCCGGTGACACAATATACTGCTGTGGAATTTCAATCCAAGAAGGGTCATCCTCTCCATTCAGCTGAATGGCAGGTTCATCTCCATCTCCAATACGTAACACCCATTTGTTGAATTCACGCTTGTAGAAATCAACGTTTCCACTACTATCCATCTCACTTACTCTCATGCTCTGCGTCAATGTTAATATCTGGCAATGTTTCCAAAGAAAAGAGTTGCTTATACATGCCTGTACTATCTCTTGCCTTCTACCCTTTGGGATGACTGGTAATATCTGTCTGAAGTCACCTCCTAATAGCACAGGGGTACCCCCAAATAGCTTGTTTCTGTTTGCATCATCTTTGATTCCTCTAATGTCTCTTAGTGTTCTGTCCAGAGCTTCAAATGTAAACCTCTGTGTCATAGGTGCCTCATCCCATATAATTAATTTCACTTTGTGCATCAGTTCAGCCAAATGTGTATTCTGATTTATTCCACATGTACTGTTTTCTAGCAATTCCAGTGGAATAACAAATCGACTATGAGCTGTCCTTCCTCCAGGTAGTAACAAAGATGCTATACCTGTAATTGCGTTTTGAATTGATTATTGATTAAAAACAAACAATAATAATACTATTATTAGAATAAACAAACGACCTATCATATATAATAACTAACAACAAAGAAAAGCGAATTCTGGAACAATATCTATGACACAGAAGTTTCGAAGAATTTCATGACATTCTAATGTATGAAGTAACATAGTGATCCATGGGTACACACCTGATGAAGCTACTGCAAGTACTATACTCCTTTCAGATCTCAACCTAGCTATTATAGTTTTATATAGAAAAGTCTTGCCAGTTCCTCCAGCACCATAAACAAAGAAGAAGCCACCATCCTGCTGTTCTACAGACGCAATGACTCTATTGTAGATCTCCCGTTGAGTATCATTCAACAACGTGCGTAAGCTGTCATGTTCCTCAGCTAATTCTGAACAATTGTAGCTCAACTCTTCTTTGATGAGACGATTATCCATCTTGGTCAGCAAGTTTTTGTCCGGAGTTGGCATTTCAGGGAAATCTGATAACGTCTTTCCATTCCTATTAAGAAGGTCTTGGATATGGAGCAAACAATAGTTCTTTATTTGATTCTCAGTCAACTGTAATCTTGGGAAATTGTACTGCCTCCTCTTTTGGTATAAAATATCTTCGGATAATGCCTCCCAATTCTTTTCCCACAACTCTCTTGGATCTGTAACCTCACAGAACATCAACATTGTAACAAACAATTCCCTTAATTGATTTCCAGTTCCCCATATTCTGGCTTCCTGAATTGCATCTGTCCATTCCTTATCGTCATTCAGCATTCCAAGAAGGTAGCATGTTTTTTTGAACGTTTCACAAACCTTTCCATCAACCCTTCTGATGTCCTCAAACGAAGTAGGTCCTCTGACAGTGTTCAGGAGCATGCGAAGGTAGTACCTTTCACCTGCAGCTGGATGACAGTAAACAATTCTACCAATGCTTAAGCCATTCTGTCTACGGTTCCAAACCTTGTCCTTGCTATCCCAAACATAATGTTTTGGGATTTCAGCGTATGTATACATTCTTGCTCTCTCGTCTGTTGCATTCAAGGTAAACCATTCCGTAAACATTGTATGTCTTAGATCCCTCCTACGTAGAACGGCTGGTAAGAACTGTTCATCTTGAAGGGTCACACTGTTCTGATTTGGTAGATGAAATGTGAGACGGAAGACGGACGGGCTAGAATGATGGATATCAAAAGCCAAAATACGCCATGTTGCTTCACAAGCTGAAAGATATCTACACTCTAAGTAATGCTTTATCTCATCAAGTACTACCATCTGGCCACCAGTCGTCTGCTCATCAGCTGGCTGTGTCTGTATAAGGACTGCGGTTGCCCTATCCGGCCCCTTATTAATGTATTTGAAGAGGTATTTTATTGCCCTAGCTTTATTACACCATTCAACATTGATATGTGCAGAATATCTGAGCAACAGGTAGCGGTTATATGGAACAACGTAGCGGTTGTCAAGTTTTGACTTTACCTTCTGGACAAAAATACCATTATCTCTACGTTTATATATTGGAAAACCATCCGCATCAACTGTTGTATCTGCGTAGAAGGGTTTTGGGAAGTGTTTGTTACACGATCCATTAACCATACACGGTGCCTTTTTATTATTGTAGCCACATGGTCCATGTAACTTATAACCAATTGGATCCTGTTCCTTGCATGGGATTTCTGCTGATATGATATCATCAATGTGTGATGCTGTTGCAGCTCTGCCATTCTCTGCAAGCCATAGTAAAATGTGTGCATGAGGAAGTCCTCTCTTCTGGAATTCGATGGTGTATACAACTGCGTGAAAAGAAATTGAAGACATTATATACGTAGGCATGTTTTCAAATTCGAAGAACCAACTAAGTTAATCATTACACTTACCACCAAGTGTTGGGCCAAATATTTCAAGCTTCACAAGATCATCCAGCAGCTGTGACAGTTTGAGTTTAAACAATCTTGCCATAATATCGGGGCGGTCATGAGCAGCCTGGTGTTCACTGTTTAATTCAGCAAGCATTTCCTCAATTTCTGGCCATTTTGGGTTGGAAGTGAAGGTGATAAACAACGAAGGATTTCCGAGGGCTCGGCAAATAGTCATTGCATCTTGATAATTCTGCACCATGTACCGAGGGCTGCCTGTAAAAGTTGAAGGTAGAACAATCCTTCTGCCAATTGATTTTGCATCTAAATCTCCCTTGGTTACGGCGTCACAAATATTGAGGTACAGATCAGCTCTCAATGTATCCTGATTCATTCTAGTCCAACGCAGCCTCTGTTCTTCCATGGCACTATATGCATCAACTAAATATTGCTGATACAATCTGCCCCCCTCAACTAATGTCACCCCTTCATCAAGGCGTTGATGAATGCGGTAACAATAATATTCTCTCATTGTAATATATCCCCTTTTCGTCTTCCTTTTACCACTGTTCCGATAATAAGGTATGTTTAGATGGAAGCCATCCTCACCATAAGGAAAGAGCAAGGGATACTGAAGAGCCATGTAAAGAGGGTGTAATTCTGAAATTCTCTGCAGCTGCCTCGTCTGTGTTTGGATTATAATATCTCTTGGTGCGTTGCTTTGACCAAAGTCACCTACAATTAGAGCTGCTACTTCGGAAACAGTTGGCCTATTATACTGTTTGTTCTCAGATTGCCTCTCGCCAACTAATTTTAGTTTCACATGAGTTGGTCTGTTTTGACAGCTCCAATCCCTGGCCATTCGGAAAGATTGCGTGAGACAGTTATGTGTATCCAACATCTCTAATAACGCGATCACAATAGGCTCATCGACGTCATTAGAATTAAGGTTCATGCATGCCATTCTGTTGCTGACTTCATGCTCTGTATCATAGAAGTATAATTGAGCATATTTCGGTGTATCACCTGCCTGAGGCATTAGCGATCCGATCCCATGATAATTCTGGCCGCAAAGTCTGAACGTGTAAGGGGCACGATAGTTGTTTATTGTCTCATCAATCCTGCCTCCAAATGATGTAAAGTTGAACATGTTGTTATATATTCTGATTTTCTGTCTGAATTTTGTAGCAACAGGACCATTATCACGAAGTAGTTGCTTCAAAGGTTCGGGGGTCTCTTGTAACTTCTGCAGCTTTACCTTTCCCTCCTGGCAGCACTTTGGGATGGTCATGCTCTGTAGACTCGATGATCTTCTTGTGCGTTCAGCAATCCACATTGTAGCAGCACAAAATCGGCATTTAACTATAGCTCCAGCGAGCTTGTTGTATGACACATCCACACCTGTTTTAACCACAAGCATAGAGGTGTCACTATACCATTACATCGTATTACACATTCGAATGGACTATAAGTGACATACCACTTGATCTGTACCCCGGAGGTATTGCTTCATATGATATAGACGCTTTACCATTGCGAGGAAGCGTAGAAGGCATGCTATTCAGTTTACAACTTTCCTTCTCAGTATGGGACTCTTAGATAAGAATAGTGTGAGTAAGTATATAGTATCGGAATTCTCAAAATTACTGTTATTCAGAACTCCTTCACCTATTGTTATACCTTTATTTTTGATTCTCATACCAGATAGGCTGGAAATCTTGCCGTCATCTGAAATCTGGGTGTTCGTGAAGAACTTAATCTGTCTCTTAAGTGAGTCAAAGGATACTGAAATATAGGATACAAAATACACAGCTCATTATCTACATTCTCTTCGTCAGAGGAGATCAAAAATTAGATGTATACATATCCATATCCATCCATACCTTTAGGATTTATCACGCCTCTTTTCCTCTTCATTTTAATCTGTTTTGATGATCACTTGCCGTTCAACTCTGTCCGAGATGATCTATAGTGAGATATGATGGTCTTTGGTGTCCTGTATCATGATAAAACACTGGAATTCCCACATTGAATTTCAGAAATCTGGAAGGTCCATATCCTTTGTATTGAATCTGCATTAATACACTATAAATGCTTAGTCACAAATTAATTTTCCTTGCAATTGTTACTTACCAGAACAACTTCCTATCTCATAATCTTAATTGAATAAGTATAATACCTTCTTGTGAAGATATCCAGCTTCTTAAAAAATCTTCAGCCTCTTGCGAAGGAGAATATCTCGGTACTGATATAGAAATCTGGTCATTATGCCAATATAAATCAGCCATTCAATGTTTTGATTACGCTATAAACATTCTTATGAAACGATTAGTTGCATCCGTCGTAATCAAATGGTCAATAGTTGAGCAACAAATAATCATACGTCATACATCATACATCATGCATCATACATCATACATATGACTGAAAATAGTCTATAATTTCCAGAAATACATAGCAACGTGTCTCTGACTTCAAAAACCAAAATAACAGCATGTCATGGTAGGAAACATTTCCAAGCTGAAGAGGTAACATCAGAGTCTATGAAAGCTGAAGAGGCAACAACACATCATGCTTGGGCATAATCTTCTCAACATTAGGTAATAGAGCTTAATCTAAGCCCATGGGCGATGAGGGCGCATATGACAGCTGTGACCATCTACATTCTCATCCAAGCCATCAACCAGGATATCATATATAAAGTGTTCATTGGGATCGGTTAGGTGCTTATAGGCGCGGTGTGACTTTGCAATAACTCTCCCCTTCCGCATGATGCATAGGTCGTTCCAATCCACCACGTCGCCAATATGGAATTCTTGGCTCGACTGGTCCTTAATAGCTTGACGAATGAACCGGGGGTGAATAATCTGGTACTGGTCTTGTTTGGTGTAGTAGTACTCATCGTCTTTTGGTTTGTCGTCGTACTCGCCGTCGTAGTCTGGGTCAGTCACACACCATAGGTGCACTACATAAAAGGCTTGATTGAAGTGACCTATGACCTCACCAAGCAAAGAGGTACCCATCCACTTTCCGAAACCTTTGACCTCTACATCTTCACCTCTAGGGAACATCCCGGGATTCCTGCATTCAAGATGAACAATCTGTAGCTAATACAATAGTCCCTTAAAACTGAAATCCGGCCAATCAATTTTTGAAAGCAACATAAAGTTCTAGGTATCTAAATTTGAATAATCCTTGGCTCAAGAAACACAACTAAGTACTGTATATAGAAGGAGTCACTGAACAGCTAGTTATGGCCCCAGTGTTGTTATTTAGTCAAATCCGATGACTCAGACAGATTAATAAGCTACAAAGCACATCACATTATATCATGATTATTGCAAAACAATAAGGGATACATACATACCAAGATGAAGAGATGTTTGGGAAGGAATGGAGGATATTGCGTGTAGTAGAGTTTCGTTCCCATGGCATGTGAGGACGGATGTCATAGCTATCGCCATTAACCACTTCAGTTGAATTATCGAGCATAATGCTGTATGTATACATGTTTGCAGGCTCAATTTTGCTACGATCTTTGATAATTTCCTTTTGTATGATCATACCCTTTAATATCATATACGACTCCTCCCAATCGACAACATCTCCAATGTTGTATTCAAGGCCTTCTTCGCACCCTTCAGTATCACGAACAAAATGGGGATGCACAACACGATATCGCTGCTGCTACTGAAGGCAGTAGGAGTCATCCATTTGCCGATTAGCGTCGTCGTCAAAGTCAGCATCACCCATAACAACAAAAATTTCCACAATGTAGAATCCACGCCTGACATAGCCTACGACTTCTCCAAGTAATGTCACTCCAATCCATTTATCGAAGCCCTTGATTTCAACTTCATGACCAACGCCAAACACTGCCATTGTTTGTAGATGCGCTGCGAAAGACGCTATTGATCAGAGATATAAACAACAATGATTCTGGAACCAGAAAACATTGACAGTGCAGAGAACACAAATTATGGTGCAAAACATAACAACAGATACATTCACTATACAACAGAAGAAGGTATCATGAAATGTGAGATTTGGATATTGCACTTTAAGCGAACATCCTGTATTGAGCAACAGATCTTTCAAGCTTTAACACAGAAGAACGACATTGACTAATTCAAACAAATATCTTTCATAGATGCGTGATGCCATACCGGTAGAAAGAAAGCTGCAATGGAAAGAGAAAGCTGTCGTAGTTGCGAGAGTATCGTGAGAGTAGGAAATAGGTTGCGAGGTCAAGAATAGGGCTTCGTAGGTCTGAGAGTATTGTGAGAATAAGAGATCGATTTGCGGTAAACTGCCCCTGAGCGTCTAATAATGTATCTATATATCTATCTATTTACTTATTTATGGAAAAAAGTTTGCGATTTTCTTGTCTATCGTTACAATCGTCTGGGATCTTTTTTTATAAGGAAATAGTAAATCATTCAGTAAATAACTACTGAGAGCAAATATGAGGGTATATCGGGATCTGTTTTTTCTATCTAAGGAACTGGTTGTATAAATAGTCATATGGTCTGAATGTGATAAACACTTGCTCTGTCATGATTCTTTCCTGTATTTTCTGGACTATGTGTTATAGTTATCACATAGCCATCTAAATTTTGTTTAATTCAAACAACAGTGGCTAAAATAGAAGGCCAATGTAATTATCATTTCATGAAACTCAGTACAGTATCTCAGGCCCATACATTTTCAAGCTATCTATACAATATCCATGAATAGCCTATATAGTACTAAGACCAAGAGTTATCCTTCCAACTTTCGCTGCAGTTATACCGGTGAACTCCTTCCAGATCACGTATGCATCGAGTTGTAGTGAAGCCTGTATAGAAGACGGTAACCGAGTTAAATGTGCGGATCAAATATGGCCTCTATGAAAGGCTGTTCAAAAACAACAAAAGACATTGTCTAGAGAGACAGAGAGCTACCTGATCGTTATTATGTTAAAGAAACCTGTAAGAGAGGCTGCTAATACAAAACATGGTATCTAGACCAATGTAGATGTTTTAGCATCTACACTATCAAATAACTTAAATAGGCATAGTATAATAATTTATTTAAGATTAAACCATGAAAATATGTCCAGCACTCAGCTGATAGACGACCAAAACTAATGGAACCAGCTACAAAATAAAACACGCAACAGAGTCTTAACATAATTCTTGCATCAAAGTCTGGGAAACATAAACTAAACACAACTTCTTCCTTTATTGATCCTCTATAGTGCAGAGCAGAGCTCACTTCTTCCTCTCCTGCTGGTCTGGCAAAAGTGATAACAAAAATTTCTAAGCACTCTAGCAATTATAGAGGATAATCTGATTAAAAACCAGTAAACGTGATCAATGTGATCTACCTTCAGCATATGAAGCATTGCTTGACGAACTCTCGTGTGTGCGCTTCTTCCCAATTCTTTCCTCTTTAATGGAATCACGGCTGGATGCATCAACAATGGATGTGCAGGTGAAGCTCTCGAAAGGACCGTGGTCATAATATGTGAATGACTTAAGTTCAAGAACAGAGCCACCAACTAAAGATTGGATGTTGTGTGGCAGTATGGTCTCATCAACATCATCCTGTATAGAAAATCGTCAAACATCCAATAGAGGAAACAACATAACAGCATCAACTGAAATAAAGTGCAAAAGAGAGGAACTTACCCCAGTCTCACGTAGCACAGCATCAGCAGGTTTTCCAACCAATTTCTCACCCAAATCATCAAAGATCGTGACAACAACAGAACCAGTGTCATCAGATACATCCATCTGCAGTTTGTACCTGTATCATGAGAGATTTTAGCCATCACATCATATTGTCGATGCATCAACAATGAATGTGCAGGTGCACTACCTTGTCTGTGGGAACTCTATGGCCTTATCGCACGATTGGCAAAAGAAGTTACCACCGGAGCGAGAAATACCCTTTCGACAGTTTGAAAGATTGCAGGAGTAATAATACCAGCGATTCTTAGTCCTAATTGCAGAAATAACAACCTTGCAATGGAAAGTCACAGAAGGCATCTAGCAAAAAAATTGGACGGACCATGCAGTTAAATTTGAGAAGAATAGTACTTCGATAAAATGCAATGTAATCGTCCGAGTACAGGTAAAAAGTAGAGTCTACCTTTCTCCCCTTGGCCCTAGCAGTCTTTTCCTCCCTACCTCTGCCAAGTATCTCAACAATGGTGCCCTCACGTGCTGCAGCCGGTACAGGAAGCACAAAATTCCTGCAGATTAAAGACAGAAGAAGGTTTCAAACACATGACCATTGACATAACACAATACAATTGACATAACACAATACAAACTATCTTGATCAACATAAAACGTTTTCAAGGAAAGAGTACAAACTTAAGGTCAGATTTCAAGGTAGCAATCTGAGGTATCGCACTGGTGGTGTGGATGGTGGTGGCAGAGGTAGTGGACAGATAACATTCACCTAAGCATAAAGCAGATGATTCTTTAATATAGAATGACACCGCATTAAATCAATCAAGGAATTTCAATACCACATACCTCGGTACTCTTTCACGTTCATACCGGCAAAAAGGGCTACAAAGTTAGGACCCTCAGTCTTCTGCTTCGACAATAGCTCATCACAAAACATACCCCACAACGTCACACGAATGCTTGCACCATCCTTACTATTTAGATGACAGTCAAGATATGCTGAGCCAGCCCTTGAGGTCTTGGCAGAGCCAACTGCGGTGACGCAACCAACAGCATCTACACAGATGGAAACAACGGCTTGTAACACAGCATAAATAAAGAGCAAGACCAAACTGCAAAAATAATAATCGGACAAAAATTACCAATGAGATATTTGTGCTCCACGAAAACAATGTCCTCAATAGCAACAGGATGAAAGGGGTAACGATTAAACAATTCAGCATCACTCCCCACGTATGGCCTGACAACAGTATTGCCCTCAAGCTGAATAAAGTATTTGCTGTGCCTGCAAACCCTGTAAGTATCCTTGTTTGGTCGGAGCGTAAAATGCTTCACTGTATACACGGTCCCAGCCTCCAAAGCAGGTACAAAACAGTGAGCAACATTGCTCCAAGCAATACACTGGATGACATTTCCCTAAAAAAAAAAGCATTCATGAGTACACTATACTATGCAAAGACAGTGCGGAGACCTAGAATTGAACTCACCTTTCTGTCGGACACCAGGAAATCAGTGCTAAGGTACTTCCCATAGGCATTGGTAGTATCCCAGATCTTGCAGATCATGACCACCACTTCCTGCACAACACCCTCGCGGAGAGAATCAAGCAAAACCGGAACGACGGCATCATCTTTACCATTGGAAGCCATGGATTTCGAGATGTAACAATAACAAAGAGGATGAACCGGATGCATACAAACAGGAACAAAGTGATTTACATATATATATACCCGAGTGAAGGAGGCGATAAGTCTGAAAACCTTTGCAATGGAGAACGGCACAATTAAGAAGGTCAATCAAAGAGTCAAATTGATGACAGAACATTGAGAGATTGGCAACCAAAGGAAGGGAAAGAGCCATCGGATTAGCAATAACAACGAAGGATAAAATTTACAACCTACTTTGCATTTATGTGGAAAACACAACACCGATCATAATTGTGATCTCAGGGACGATTTTTAGAGTTGTTTAGATTCTCCTTACCACAAAGACTCTTTTCCGAAACCAAAATCAAGAAGATCATATATGAAATCGTCCAAATTAATTATGGGCGTGCACAATATGTGAAACAATATGGACGTCCTTCTCCCCGAGCAAAATCAAGAAGATCATATATGAAATCGGTCAAATTAATTATGAACCTATACAATATGTGAAACAATATGGTCGTCTTCTCCGAAACCAAAATCAAGATCATATATGAAATCGGCCAAATTACTTATGGGCATTGCACAATATGTGAAACAATATGACCATCTTATAGCACTTCTCACTTGTAAGGTGTTCTATAAGTCGGTCTACAAATACATCTGCCGAAGACCACTAATTTTTGTCCTTGTTATCTGAAAACTACAACACATGCTTAGATTCCCCTACAAAGCCCCACCTTTTACACTCAGTTTGATCTCCCCGAAAGCCATGAATTGTCTATAACCCCACCAATTTCCAAATCTCGGAAGTTCAAGTCCATATGAAACACAACTTTTGTTTACAATTTATCCATATGAAACACAACTTTTGTTTACAATTTAACTAGAATTCTGGGTGATTTATGCAAGCAACATATGGAAGACGCTTTCGACATACTACCATTGAAATACTAAGATTCTTGACAAATTGCTGAACAGCCTGAAGGAATCGAGCAAGCCTTAACCCTAATAAGGGAACTGGTTCACAATCATAGTTGTTGCCTGTGTTTGAAGAAGTGTCAAGAACATTGGCGTAAGTGACACGAATAAGTAACAAGAGCTTTCACCTCAAGTTAAGGGCTTCAACACTTTTGTGTGCTCTCCACAAATACAAGTACACAACTGGCTTTCAACTAACAAAAAGCAGGATGTCAAGAGTGGGTGTTTTTCTTTGGCGCTATGTTCAAACATCAATAAAAGTCCAGCTACTACACGTTCAGCCGTGTAGAAATCTATTCTCCAACCATAACAATGGGCAGCCCCCTGTATATCAAAAGAAAGATCATCAGTAAAAAAAACTTAATGATCACTGACAAGCAAAGAAGCACCATCTTTCTTAATTTTCATACTATTATTATCTTATTATGTATTAAACATGAGCTTGGTTTTGAATCCACTAGTCTATGCTATGATCTCGTAGTATATGTAATCAGCACAAAAATATACAAGCAGCGGAAGAACCCAAATTCACCCATGGGTAGGGATAATTTAGCTAATTGTGTACATATGTTCAATCAATTTGTGTCTGTCCTGAGTCTCAAAATTTCCCAAAACTAGAATTGCTTATCCCTAAGGGCCAATTACTTCTCAAAATAAGGTTAACTAACAAATGTGCTAATTTACACCTAAACAACTTCAAACCAGAAAAAAAAGGGGGGCACTCAAGTCCTCCACAACATGAAAACATCCCTAAAACATTGAGCCAACACGAGGGGTTTCTAAATGCTCAAATAGTCAATCCCAGGAACAAGTGGCTCATTATAGAAGAGATCGCGAAAATTATGATAACACAGGCTATAATGTTAAGTACAACAAGTATGAATGAGTTTATCAGCTTACCAGCCTCCATGCCTCGAGAAGTAATCAGTATCAAGTGATATAGCAAGAGCTAGGGTGACAGCTCTCTCTGACAATGTTAATGGTCGAACGACTTCCAAATCTTCAACCTATGAGGCCCATATGGAACAGCATGAGTTAGAAAAGCACAATAACGAATTGCACTTTCTATAGGAAAAAAAATGTACCGTTG
Organism: Polygonum maritimum; assembly: GCA_963924305.1. Taxonomy (NCBI): domain Eukaryota; kingdom Viridiplantae; phylum Streptophyta; class Magnoliopsida; order Caryophyllales; family Polygonaceae; genus Polygonum; species Polygonum maritimum. The sequence goes on along the minus strand of OZ002737.1, from coordinate 12,723,752 downwards.
AAGCAGCGCCAATTTTACAACTAGGGTCAGAGCTTCCAAATCGGATTGCATAATGACCAGCATCTGTGAACATCTGCAACAAGATCAATTTCCAGATGTAAGTTTCTAAAAGCACAATTTATCTTCAAAGATTCAATTTTTTAGTAATAAATAGACAATGCCTAACATAAAAAAAAGTATGTTAGATGTCTTTTTATTCAGGTATATCACCTATCCTAAGTATATTTCAAACATTGTTCAGAATTGTATGGTTAGCAAAATAAAAATACAGCTTAGATAATAGTTAGAAACAAGTAACCTCATAGCCAAAGCCTCTCCAATCACGCTCAATCTCAGCAAGCACATTTCCGTCAATATCCTTCAAGGTAAATGTCCAATTCCAGAAGCCAGGATTTTCAACCACTGCAAATTGTTTGTTCCTATCAAACAAGACAACAAAGTAACAAGTATTAAAATTGAAACACATTTAAATTTTGCTACAGCAACATCAGGTATATAGTGCTCATGTTATAAAGTAGCATTAATAATGGGTATTCACACCCAAGCATGTTGTAAAGCAATGAATTCATAATGTTAGGCAACTCACTATGCCAAATGGCAGGAAATTGTACTTACTCAACATACAAATCATAGATCCTCCTCCACAAATGCCATCGCCTGTGAACTACACCAACCTCCTGCGCATGAACATAAGAACATTATGTTTCAACAGTCCATTTCCTAATTTTCATTTGCAGTACGAACAAAATGCATATAATTATCTATACCATTACATAACAAATCATCCTTCAGGATTCCTTGAAAAATTATAAAATTCCAGTATGAGAAAATGCTAAACTTGCTTTGAATTCCTATAAAATTTATCCGAACAACGCATACCTTGCCATTTACTTCTGCATAAATCGAGCTGGTAACCCACCAAAAGGGCCTCCGAACCTGCACACACAGAGGCGTGAGTATTACATGTATGGTTCAACAAAACCCAAGGACAACCCATGAATCTCACCTGAAATAACACATTTCCCATAGCATCCGTTATATGAGCAACAAATGGTCGCCTATTACGAAGCAACTGAAATATCACAAACAACAATGCACCGATATAAGATTATTGCGTAGTATTGTCCTCACTTTACTCTAACCACCTACAAGACATATACAGAAAAAAAAAAAGCACAAGAGGAAACTTAGCCAAAATGATGAGGAAATCAGATCACGGCCTTTTACAAGTCTAGATATAAAACGAGAAGGTGCATACTGCTTACACATATGTCTGAGACTGACTAATAAAGATTTAAGAATATATACATTGTGGAAACCACCTCAAGAAAAATTCATTCAATAACTAAACCAATTAAAGAATGAGGGATGATACAAAAAAAATATCAAGTATCAACATACTACCTGCCTCATAATGGGATTACTCTGTTCCCGGATAAAACCTGCAGGCTAGAAGAAGGATGTAAACACATAAGAGTAAAAAATTTCCCAAGTATCTGTTTCAAGCAATATCCTTTATAAAACTACATACAGATTCGGGGAAGCATGCATCAACTATTGCATATTTGCTTTCCTGCAATTGAAGGAAAAAATGACATTGTCAGCATATAAGCAATTCCAAAATGGACTTACAAAGATAACAAAGTAAACAAAAGAAGAAGTTTGGGTAGAGACAAATTAGACTTAATTACCCAAGCTGCATAAGTAATAGACACCAGAAGTTATAATCCGTAATAAAGTACGAACTTTTTATGCTAACTACTCAAATACTGGATATCCTTTTTTCTTCTCTAAAGATGAAGTAATCTTCACTCAATTAACTCGTATTAAGAGACTAAGCAACATTCCACAAATGTATAGATAAACAATCGGTTAAGAAACGAAACTACCTGCTCAAATCCAACCATAAGATTCGCCCATTCTATATCCCTTGTGACCAGCAAATTTGATCTAGCAAGAAGTGGTGCGATTTGGACCTGCAAAATAAGCAGTTACAGCATTTCTGTCAATATCTTGAACGAAAAACAGCAAATTGCAGAAACTCCAGCAGAACATTACCTCCTCAGGAGAAATAGGAGCCAGGAAACCAATTGCGGATTGACTAAGAGGTGGCTCCTTGAGCACCCTTCTCTTTTCTTGAGATCCACTTTCAAAACCTGCTCTGTACATTCCTCGCCTATTCCTAACACTTTCTCTCCACCTCTCCCTCTTCATTTTCCTATCAGCAACGAAAAGCTTTGCAAGGAAATCCCTATCGAGAGAAGGATCGCCTTTGGAATTCGCACAAAACGAACGAAAACCAGACATCATATGAGGCAAATCTTCTCTGAGTCTCGATGAAGAGACTCTTAGGGCATTTAAAGTGACATGAGAGCCATTTCCCGTCTTCTCCAATAAGCTCGGGGAGCTACTAACCCTAGTGATGGCGTTCTCTAAAGCCTTAATCCACCTCATCATCTACAAGCTATCCAATCTCATACAATTTATCCTGCAAACAGTGGAAATCTAGATTACCCGAACACGGACTACAGGACGTCAAGTCCAGTTGGAGCAAATGCATTCAATTTCTTTTTAACTCAAGACATCTCTGAAAATTTGTCATATATTGCTTCCATCTCCACCTTCTACAACATCCAAAGCCATGGAATCCTCTAAGTCGAGTTATTTGCAGGATATCAAGCAACTTATCAAGAAGAATCACATTAACAGTCTCAAGAGCCATAGTCCAGAACTAGCCAAACAAAAAACCTGTCACAATAGAATGAAATTATCTACCTCAACTTTATCTCGTCCGTCCTTCTTGAACCAAGCTTCCTCCTACCCAATCTCCTCCACCGATTTCTTCTCCTTCTTCCTTTTAACCTCAACTCTCACAACCGCCTCAGCTGCCTTCTTCGAACTAGACACTTCTTCGACAACCTCAACGGGGCGGCCGAAGCGCCGGGAGCGGGGCGGGATGAGGTGGGACGGCCGGCAACGTCGGTGAACGCCAGGATGGGGTCCGGAGATTAAGCGGGCGGCGGAGCGGAGTCGAGGAGAAGCGGCCGGAGGTAGAAGAAACCAGATCTGGAGCGTACGGAGGAGTCGAGGTCTTGAGGAGGGTGACTGGGTGAGGATGAAGATACGCAGCGTTTTGCTAAAAAAAGAAGGGCCTCCAAAATTATTATTTTTTTTCTAGTTCAGGCTCTTAATTTTTTTTTTTTTTTCGTTTCAGGACCTTAAAAAACATTATTTCCTTAGAGTGAGTCGTTTTTAAAGTTTAGAAAGTCGTAGATCAATTATCTCGTTTGAATTGAAAGCGTTGGTTGTGGTTTAAATTATATTATTATTATTGTTATTATTATTTTTTATATCAAACTAATTTTAATATAAGCGGTATATGCTATTTTGCTTAATATTAATATTATATTGTACTAGTCAAACCTCTCGTGTCCATGTATGACTATTTTACTTTAAAATATTAAAATAAAATTATATATTTATTTGGAAAAATATTATATAAGTTTTATTATTTGAACATGTTTTTATCTTTTAAAAAGAGTGATATTGTTTTTGAAGTTCATATAACCCAAAAAATATAAATAAGACATGATTTTTTCACTCATTTGTATATTTTTATAAAACCTGATTATAAGAATATAAATTGATATTTTACTTACAATTTTTATCATATATTAATAACGACTATCATAAATGTAAATATTATTTAAAAAATTTCATCAACTGATAAATTGATAAAGTTTATAAAAATTTAATAGAAATTGTCGGAAACCACAAATTTACTTGTATTAACGAAATAAGTTTAATCCAATATTCATAGATTTTCTTAATTTGTTTGTGAAATATTTTTCTCTGTAATGCTTTAAGAATTAATAATTGACAAAATCTTTTTCTTATAAGTAGATAAGAAGAAATTCAATAGGAAAACCCTATGTAATGTGAATAATAAATTATTATTTTTTATGTATGAGGTAGGGTCAAAATTAATGTGGTGGTTCAAAAACGACCACTTGTATGTTTGTATTAGGAAAATAAGGGGCGTTTGCATAATTTGAGAAAATTTATGGGATTATTTTTTAAAAAAGTAAAAATTATGAAAAAGATACAAAACATTGTTTACATACTATATTGGATACATGTATCTTGGATACGTCATACGTGTATTGAATACGTGTATGGGATTATTTTGTATATTAGATATATTGGATACGTGTTAATTTTGTTGATGTAAAAATTAACAATCATTTTCATCTAATACATGTTAAAAGATACATGTTAAAATTTAATTTCCTTCTAATATTTTATCCTTCTATTCGGGATTTGCTAGTTAATTCGTGTCAATTTTTTTTTGTACGGATAGATTGCATTGTTGATATTTACGTATTATATTTTAAAGATATTTTTGTATGAATAGATTGCATTGTTGATATTTACATACTATATTTACGGCTAGATATTGTATGGATAGATATTGTTAATAAGGTAGTTAATTAAAAGATTGAAAATTTACATTGTTGAAATTTACATACTATATTTACGGCTAGATATTGTACGTATAGATATTATTTATAAGGTAGTTAATTAAAAGATTGAAAATTTACGTAGCAAAATTATGGTAGTTAATTAAAAGACTTTAAAAATTATTTTGGTTAAATATCTGGTGGGGCCAGAATCAACGTGGTGGCTCGAAAACGGTCGGCTTTTATAATATATATTGATTGATTGATTTTGCTATATAAACTATCTTGATTTGATTGAGAAATTTTTTAGTACTAACTCGGTCTAAAATCAGCCCACCCCCAGTGAATTGGTTCTGGATTCGTCACTACAATCAAAGATGGAGTGCATTGAGGATAAAAAGAAGTAGTTGTTTACAATAGATTGCTATGTCGCCGGCAACGGACGGTGAGTGGTTGACGGCGGTCACAAGGTGACTTCTTGATGATCGGCTGCTATAAGACGAATCGTGGGAGACGGACATCATATACAAAAACTGGTGCTATGCGTGATGTTTTATACTTCGTAACTTGGAAACTCTTCTCCATTTTATTTAATTAATTTATAAACTGGAAAATATTTAAATATTTCTAAAGGGACTTTACAAAGATATCCAATTATATATGTTGATTTTTCATTGTTGTCAATTGTCATTGTAACTTGTAAGTGATTGAAAAGCTATTATTGTGTTTATTATGGGGCTGATCTATCTACTATTACTAAAATTCCTACAATTCCTATAAAAACAAAAAAAACTCTTACAGTTCTCACATGCATTGTTGTTGATGTTTTCAGTCGGTACATCAATAAATGCATTCATATTTCTGACCCAAACACATGTTCTCTTATACCATCCGTAACCGTGCACCCGCTATAGTACCATGCACTCTCACTATTTTAATTTCTCTCTCAGTCACATCATTTATGCATCTCATTTCAATTTTTACCCACATCCATGAACCCTATTAATTCATATTTCTCTCATTCCCAATACTTTTCTCTTTCTCCATATATAATACAAATATACCATCTTTTTTAATACAAATTATAAAAAATAATATAATTAACTACTATTACTTAATAATAAAAAATTAATTCGCTAATTTATGAGCCCTTAAACAACTTTAAACACTCGAAATACACCCTCGGTTACGGTGAAGCGGTGAGTTTTACTCGTGAGCAAATTCGTCCAATGAGAGGATTTGGATCAAAGGCTACCACTGGATCTGAGTGCGATCGTCCAATGAGAGGTCAGGGAGCAAGTCAACCGGTTTGCCGACCAGATGGCTCGGACTAGGGTATCCCACCCGATGAAGCGGGAAGCGCCAGATAGTTATGACGAGTCTCCTTTCGTGCCTCGTATTGCTCGTGTAGAAATCCCAAAGAAATTCTTGGTGCCAGCCATGGATGCCTACGACGGGGCGAGCGACCCTAACGACCATGTAGCTATATACAAACAAAAGATGATAACTAGCGTGATGCACCACCAATCGATCTCTGATGTGCAAGGGTTTTGGGACCACGCTAGCCGGACCAGAACTGACCTGGTTCATCAACCTTCCGCGGAGCAATCTGTGCTCCTTCCCCGATCTGGTGTATTCCTTCCGCACCCAGTTTGCTAGCAGCCGAAGGTTTGAGAAACGGTCTAGTGATCTCTATAGGATCGTCCAGAGATCCCATGAGTCGACTAGAGACTATCTCGATCGCTTCAACCAAGAAAAGATCTTCATCACAAGTTGTGACGTTGTTACCACCAAGCAGGCCTTCCGGCAGGGGGTAACCCCGGATGACGAGTTGTACAAAGAGCTGACTAAATATCCATGTGCTAGCTTTGAAGATGTACAAGCCAAAACATTAGCTCATGTGCGCCTAGAGGAGGACCGTGAATTACGAAAGCCTGTCCAAGAGCTTGAGGTCAAAAATATGAATGCATTTAGCTCACAAAGTGCTAGGACGCTCTAGCTCATCCAACACCCGCTAGCTCACGCTAGCTAAAATCGACGTCATCTGTTGTCGCAAGTTCATTGCTAGCTCACGCTAGCTAAAATCATTCGCTAGCTATCGCAAGCCTAATGCTAGCTTTGGCTAGTTACAGTTTATTCCCCGGTTTTCATAGGTTATCTGCTAGTTACCGCAAGCTTGATGTTAGTTCTGGCTAGCTACAAGTCATTCGCCTACAGTCACCAACCATCGCCAGCTATTGGTCGTCAGACGCCTACTGCCGCACAATATTTGCTAGTTATTGCACACCACATGCCGGACACCACATTAATTAATTGCTAGAAACAACGTGAGCAATCTCAAAAGCCAAAACCCGCCAGAGACGCAAATGATCGCTAACGCACTCCAACTTATATCGAGCGATCCAAACTACAGAGACTTCAATGACAACTCAGCTGCCGAGTGATTCGCAATTCTGGAATCTATAGTTGAATGCATCTCTTTGATCCTGGCTGGCTAGGGTCCTCGATCGAAGTGTCAAGGAATCAGATTCCGTCTAGCTTGCCTAGCAGATCCAAAATCTGATTCGGAGGTATTGTTGGATCCGGTCCAACGAATGCCCAACAAGGCCCAATAACGTCAAATGACCTACTTGATATCTACCAAACTAGGGCAATCCGTTGAAACCAATCCAGAGGAAACTTAAAGAAGCTCCCACATGGTAGAACTCCCAAAAGGCTTTAAACGGCTAGCTAGCATATTAGTGTAGTTAATTAACACCTCTAATGATAAATGTAAGGTATTGTAATGGATGGGGATTTTTAGAATAAAATGAGGTTTTATACATGATCCAAGGAGAAGAAGCTTTGTAATCATCAAAAACACTCTCTTTTCCACAAAAAACCGGATCGAACTAAGTTCAAGCAACACTTTCGTTTCAGCCCGACCCACCCATCACCCGCGGGTGAACCGGGTGACGTCACCCATAAATTCTTATATTACAATAAAAAATTCAAAATTTTAAAACTAATAAAACAATAATTAAGATAATGTTTTGCTTACTTGAACAATATGCCAATATCTATTACAACATAAGTTGTAAGGTAGTAAAGCTAAAAATTTATGCAAACATAAGTTCACTACATCAATCAATTGCAACAAAAAATTCTTCAATCATCATCTTCATCACCATTCTTATTCACCATTGTTCTTCAAAATCTGATATCACCATCCAATTCACCATCCTAGCATACAAAATTTAGAATTGGCTAAATTAGAAGTCTGTAAAAAACAACTTAAACATTTTAAAAAAGAGCCTAAACATTTTTAAAAAAAGCCTCAAAATCCCAAACTTTCTTTTAGGTAAAAATCAACCATAATTTATTAATATTGAACGGGTGAAATGGGTGATGGTGATGGATCGAGTTAAACAGGTGAAACGGATGGTGGGTGATGGTTCGGGTGAAACGGGTGAAACATTTCACCCATATCTGACCCGTCAACCGTTTCACCCGTCACCCATCAACCATCATCACCTGCTATTTTACGATCGTTCACCTATAAAACTGGGCCGAGTGAACCGGATGAATGGGTCACCCGCAAAAAATGTCCAGCCCAAAAACCCCAATGTATATATACCCTCCTCTTTCTCCCTTCCATCATCACTTCCACGAAATTAGTTGCCTCGCTCCTTCACACCGCCGTCTCTCGTCTGTTACTTTGAACTACGCTCCCGCCGCCGTCGTGTTCCCCCATTCCGTTCGGTTGTCTTCCTCCTTTAAGCACGCCGCCATGGTAGCAATCAAGCAGAAGCTGAAGAAGAAACAGAATATTCCGGAGAACGCGCCCTCGCCTTCTGAGGCGGAGCAATTGGAAGCCGAGCAGTCTGTTGGACAGAGCTCGGACAGAGAGAACGGTCCAATGGAAGAGGAGAAGAAGAAGAAGATTCAAATTGAAGGAGATGGAGAGGAGAAGGAGGGAGGCACGAAAGGGAAGAAGAAGAAGAAGGAGGAGGAGAAGAGAAGGAGAGAGGTCGAAGATGACAGTGAGAAGCTTCGAGAGGAAGGCGATACGGAAGAGGAGGAAGAAGAAGAAGGGGAAATGGAGCCGCCTTCGCCACTACAGATTGTCAAGAAGAGCTCGAACAGCGGTGGATTAGGGATAATGACCACAGAGTCGTTCTTCTCGCTTCCGTTGTCCGAGCCAACGAAGAACGCGATCAAAGAGATTGGATTTGTCAATATGACTCAGGTCACTCCCTCTTTCCTTCTGTTGGTTCTAAGTTCTAACTAGCTGATGCTCAATAATTTGCTTTGCTTTGAATTGAAATTGAGTGTGGCTATTGTATTCGGTTCTTTAATTTTGTAAACAAACCTGCAGATTCAAGCTAGGTCTATACCACCTCTATTGGAGGGGAAACATGTGCTTGGAGCAGCAAGAACTGGTTCAGGAAAGACGCTTGCGTTTCTGATTCCTGCTGTTGAACTATTGTACCATGCTCATTTTAGCCCGCGCAATGGGACGGGTGTGGTTGTTATCTGCCCTACAAGGGAGCTCGCTATACAGGTACACATGAACATTTTGATTGCATCTATGCTGGTAAAATTCCTAGTTTCTGATCATGCTACCTGCATTTCTTATAAATGGAATAGTTGATATGCAGGAAACATGGTTTTTGTAGCGTACTTGAGATTATCTACTGCTCTTCTGTGTGGTTGTTATCTGCCCAACAAGGGAGCTTCTATACCTTGGGTATAAGGAATGGGGTTAGGAATAAGTGAAACCTATTTTTATGTTTGGTTAAAAATGAGATTAGGAATTGAGTGATACCTTGGAATCACTCATTCCCCACTTTTACATATAACTTCAAACCCACCTCTACACCAAGGTATCACTCATACCTAAAATCATTCAACCCCATTCCTCATCCCAATCTCATTCCAACCCGATTCCCTATACCAACCCGATTTCCGACATGATACCAAATGGGCCCTTATACTTTGTATGTGTTTTTGCAATTAAGATGTGTTAGGTCTTTTTCCAGAGGCAACTGCATATCATTCTTCAGTAAAATGTTGATTTTAATGTGTGTTTTTTCTTCTTCATGACTATCTATCTTATCTTGCTATATGCTGCTCTGCTTCTTGGAGAGATTTCAATGTTCCATGCACAAATATTTACTTTGTTGACATGTTGTGCAGACACATGCCGTAGCGCAAGACCTTCTTAAGCATCATTCTCAGACTGTTGGGATGGTAATGGGTGGTGCCGGTCGGACGATGGAAGCTGAATGTCTTGCTAAAGGAGTGAATCTTTTGGTAGCTACTCCTGGAAGGCTTCTTGACCACCTTCAGAATACCAAGGGCTTTATTTATAAAAATTTGTTGGTGAGTTGGTAACTTTGATTTAAATATATGATATTCCTTCATAAAGAAGAGTTCCAACTTGGTCAGTCGAAATTATTGCAACAGATATGATTCTGCAACTTTGCATAAGGTTATTTGAGAGACGCGTTCATTCTCACCCTGCATGATGTAGTCCCCCCTTTTTTTTTACTGCATAAGATCATTTTAGGAGTAGACATCCTTGAAGTCAGTAGTGTATGAGTGGATATTGGCTATCAGTTATAGATAGACTGCACAATGGAATGCTTCTTGTAAGTTGTGTCTATCCTTAAGCTGTTAAATTTGCACTGTAGACCTAGGCAAGGCATATGTAGACAGGAATTTCCTAGGCGCCCTAAGGCATACCTCTAATTGCCTTATTGCATGCCAATTAAAATCTGTTTCCAACAGGTGCCTGGACTTTTTTAATTTTCATGGCTGTTTAAATTTCTTTTTTTATAATTTCAAAGTCAAATCATGGTCATGGATTTTATTGATATCTTTTTATTTTTTTTACCTTCCATTCTCTTTGATTCTCTCCAAAGATAGAGCCACTTCTTCTCGTCCCTTTTCTCATTTATAAATCGACACTTCATTATACATGTAAAAGGTGTTTTATATATTGATCATGTTATATGTTCACATTTGCAGAGCCTGATTATTGACGAAGCAGATATGATCTTGGAAGCAAACTTTGAGGAAGAAATGAATAAAATTCTCAGGATTTTGCCAAAGGTATATTTCATATTTCCTAACCCATCTACTTATGGAATTTGAAAGGTTTTGCCGATTAGCAATGTCATCTTTTTAAGATATGGCTGTTGCTTTGCAAATGTTGTGTTTTTCTTGTCAGTGCTGTAAACTCAGATTTTCTTGTTTTCCTACATCCTATTTCATTGTGAACTGATTTCTCATGAGTTCCCTCATTTTTTCTCCTTCCAGGAATAATTTTGCTGACAATATCTTAGATTTTTATATCATTGTTCATTATGCGTACACAAATTTTCTAGAACCAAGAAAAGTAATCTGATTGCACTTGTTTTTTTGGAACAGGACCGACAAACAGCTCTCTTTTCAGCAACGCAAACCAAAAAGGTATCCTCTTGTCAATTTTATTGTTAGCATTTTTGCTGAATCCATTTTTTGCTGCAGCATAGGTAAAAGAAAGCAATTTTTTGGATCTTATGTTTATTGATCAATATTTCCAGGTGGAAGATCTTGCTCGCTTGTCCTTTCCTTCTAAACCAATCTATGTTGATGTTGATGAGGGTAGAAGAAAGGTAATATAATTTAGCTGGATGCTGGAGGGGGTGCATAGTTGATTTGAGCTTTTCAATAGTTCTTAACTGGTGTTTTTGGTATTTTAGGTTACAAATGAAGGGCTTCAACAAGGATATGTTGTCGTTCCAAGTGAAAGGAGATTTGTTCTTCTTTATTCTTTCCTGAAGAGGAACCTATCAAAGAAGATCATGGTGTTCTTTTCTTCATGCAACTCAGTTAAATTCCATTCGGAGTTGCTGCAGTACATTCAGATCCCTTGCTATGATATTCATGGAAAGCAAAAACAACAGAAGAGAACAACTACTTTCTTTGATTTTTGCAAAGCAAAAGAGGGTATACTGCTGTGCACCGATGTAGCTGCTCGTGGACTTGGTATCCCTTCTGTGGTATGTGCTCTAATGTATATGCTTGGAAGGTGAATTGTCTGTTTTTCTTCTATTATTGGTAGACTGAGTTTGACCGATGTTCAAATTGCTTCTTCTAGGATTGGATTGTGCAGTTTGACCCTGCAGATGATCCCAAGGTGCTTTTCTTTCTTACTTTTGTGTAATCAGTTGTTTGACTAGGATATGTCTTAAGTTTGTTGGTGTTGGATGCTAAAAGTCTAATTTCTCTGTAATATATCAGGAATACATTCACAGAGTTGGACGTACAGCTCGTGGAGAAGGTGCCAAGGGAAATACCCTTCTTTTCTTGATTCCAGAGGAGCTTCAGTTTCTTAGCTATTTGAAGGTATAAATGCTGCTGATACAGAGATCAGATTGATCTATAGTTATACATACTTCTATTATTGAAATGTTAGTTCGATTAATTGAGAACCCAATTTATGATTTATCATTTGCAGAATGAAAAAGTACCGGTGAAGGAGTATGAGTTTGATCAGAAAAAGTTGGCAAACGTGCAGTCAAAACTGGTATCACTTTATTCCCACACTACCCATGTGTGTTCATTGTAGCCTGAACAGTCTAATGATTTTCGGTTCTTGCAGGAGCAACTTGTTGAAACAAATTTCCACCTGAACAAGTCAGCTAAAGATGCATACAGATCCTATATCTTAGCTTATAATTCACGTTCAATGAAGGACGTGTTTAATGTTGACCGCCTAGATCTAAAGGTAACAAGATACTTTCACATGTATGCTGTCAATAATTTGGTTTTCTTCTTGGTATGCTATTTTCTTTTGCTATTAAATTACAATTTGGTATAGTATTTTTTTTTGAAAGAGCGCCATATATTCAGTCTTTTTTTTTACTGCAATTAGTTATATAGGTGTTGGTAAAATCCAACAATTTTGGGTTTGAATTTGGAACTTGATACTCTTTTTCCCTTCATATACAAGTCTCAAGTAATTAAACTCATTTTTAAATCTAGTAACAAACATGTGGAGGAGGCTATGTTGAATATGAGTGATCCATAAAGTGTTAAGCTTTTGAAATCATGAAGTTGACAATATCATTTGTTATTTCAGGCTGTGGCTGCTTCCTTCTGCTTTTTCTTGCCCGCCGAAGGTGAACCTTAACATAGACAGCAGCGCTTCCAAGACAAGGAAGAAAATGCACAAAGTCAGCGGTGGCAGGCACGGGTTTAACGAGAGCAACCCAAGTTCGAAGATTATATCTATATATATGTTATTTATTATAATTTTGATTATGAAGTCTATTATTTTAATTATTTATGTAGAATTTTCATAATTTTATTCAGCATTGATTATGTGGCGTAAATAACATTTTTTTATTCAACTTTTTTGAGGTAACATAAATTTTAACAAAGATATTTGTTCTGCTTTATATTGTAAAATAGTAGAGTTGAATGTTTGTAAGTTTTTAATATTTCGCAAACAAAATATATAAACTAAAACTTTAAAAAGAAAATAGTTAACCCGAGTAAATTTTAATATTGTTATAGAAAGCTGAAAAAATAATCAGATGCATCATACGAGCTAAAAGAATTTAACTATTTCCAAGTTGAAACATGGCAGTGATGATAGATTAACAGCAGAGCATGGCAGTAGAAATATGGTAGCGGAGGCAAAAGATTGATTTCTAAGTAATAGTGAAATGCAAAAGAAACAATACAACAATACAAATGAGGTTCAGAGGTAGTCATAGTTGGGGATTTGATTACTGGAGTTTTAAGTGATTTGGATAAGAGACAGTTTGATGGAATGAGCTGTGTCATTACAAACAAAAAAGATTAAAAAAGCAAAAAAATTTAAGATTTATTAAATCTTTCCATTATTAGTTCTTTATAATGTCTTAGGACACATAATAGAAAAATCCTAAATCTAAAGTCGGTGTTTTTTTCACCATAAGTACTAAGTGCTTATTTTGTTCAGTTACGTTTATTTAAATTTGTATTGCATATTACTTTTCATCCAATCAATTAGGTCTACATTTACTGTAATGCATATTGTATATTTGTAAGGTGCATAAACTCACTATCTTTTACGATACAGGATTTCGAATTTGATAAGAATGTTAAAGATTAACTTAAAAAATTTTCCTAATCAAAAAAAAAAAAAAACTTACACAATTTTAATAATGTATTGTTTATACCGTATAACGCAGACGTATATACCAGATGACGAATTGAAATATTAATATTTGGCTGAAAGTCACCTACTTTCTTCAGCTCACAACTCCAGTTATATAAAGCCAGCAGCTTCAGAAAATGTCCAACGTGCATGTTTAACTTCAAATTCTAACTCCTTTAACCTTTACAAGAATTATATTACTAGAAAGCATCAACTTCAATTGTTCAGGGATCAAGCACCAACTTTATCATATATGAGCGATGCATAGTTTGAAATGGCCGAATCTGGTGATTGTCGAAGCCTGGACACCGCGGAAAACAACTCAGAAGACCGGAGGAATTGTCTACATGGCGAGTGTACGCACATCTTTGCCAAGGCGAATAGGACTATTTTAAGGGGTGACTGGTTCAATGCCTCCCTCCTTGTTGGGTTCAATGCTATGGAAGAATACTCTGCTACTAACTTAAGCAATGCCTGCAAAAGAAGGTTGTTATGAAATCACTACAAAAGAAGAAATCTAAAAGAGGAAAATAGGCAACCTCAGTACGAAATCTAAGTTAGATATCTTATAAGGACAAATAGGGTGAAATTTCACACAGAGAGAACCTTCAAAATTATTGAGCACAAACCTGGACAGCGCCCTTTGAGACAATATCTTCACAGAGAATGGTGGAGTTGCGAACAAGATTACTCAATGCACCTGCGGCGTTAGCTTTAGTTTTATCGTCCTCTGGTGAAACCAGGAGGATTGCTAATTGAGGGATTGATCTTCTGAGTTCTTCATACAGCATATTACTGTGATATGCAGCATTTCCGATCTGACAAAAAGAGAAACAGGTTGTGACTTGTTTGACTTGTCCTTTGATAGTAGTAATTAAAAAAGCATGGCAAAAATCTTACAGCAAAACAGGCAAATTTCCTGGTACGTTTGTCTGGATCAGCACATCGGTCAATCAGGAGAGCAATGATACCATAAGCCGCCTGTACATTGAAATGTCCACAAAAACAAACAAACAGATTATCAGGTTATTTCAAGGGTGATGTATTTACACTTTTTATTTTTATTCTTCAGAATTATTCCAGTGTTACATAATATGTCCACTAAAGTAAATATAGCGAGCATGACTTACAAGTTGATCATAGAAATATGAGCTATGCCTACACATATTGCCAACTGCACTGCAAGCCTTTGCACGCACATTTGGATCTTCATGGGTGAGGAACTCTTTCAAGAACAACAATATGTTTGCCTTGTTTAAGCACTCATAGAACACCTGCAAGCAAACGTGCACACATGTAAATTTTCCCTACAAATTCAGAATTAAGATACATTTGAAGAAATGATTAACCTTATCCATACGAGCAAGATCAGATATTATCATTAGCATGTCCAGGATGACCTCTCTCGGGGCTGAATTGCCAAGTAATTTTCTCATTCTGGTTGGATCCAACAAACCCTTTCCTAGAAGTTGATTTACTAATGGCTTATGAGTGACCATCTTTGCTAGGAAAGCAACAGGCCTACACGTGTCTTCTAGCTCTAAATTATCTAAGCAGTGCACAATCGCAGTAGGAATTCCAACCTGTAAAGTTCCAAGCAACCAAGCAAATATGGGTTAATAGTCATTTTAGAGCAGAATCATCATGGTGAATTTTTTCTAAGAAAAATAAAAGTCTATGCTTAGTAGTTAGTACGGACGAACAAAGTATGTTGTGTTACAGTGTATGATTCCTAGTTCAGTATTTCACAGAAACATTCCTCAAACAATTTTATTAGGAATGCAGTTACTTGTGTCATGTATCCAGTGATAACAAAAGCTCAATATACTGTCATCATAGAAACATCAAATTCTTTATGGAGAATTGCTAGCCTTCTACAAAAAATATTAATTACTATATGCAGTTGATGAAGAGCTGACCTCAACAAGGATTTTGATGTATTTTCCCATGTTTTCTTCAATTGCTTTCATTGTCTCGGAATCCTCCTTGCAAACTCTGCTGCCAGGAGAACCCATATTAAGGAGAGCTCCACTGCTCACAGAAGCAGTGGTTGAGGGCATCCCTGTGTTGTTTTGTGTTGCAACAAAAGGAAATGCTAATAGATCAATCACAGCATTTATAATATCCCTTGTTCCAATTCTCCCTCCACCAGGTCCAGCCCAAGATCTAATAAGCTTGAGATGTGTATCAGATATCAAGTCAGCAATGAACTTGACGTGTTCAGACCGCATCAATATCTGTCTGATTGCTATAGCACCACCAGAAAGGCAATGGCCTAAAGATGAAACAGCCCAAACAACCCCATTAGGAGACAATCCAACATTACTTCCTGTACTTGAAGAACAATCAGGAATAGTGCCGCTCAGTAATTCTACATATAATTGAGGGATGCCACTAGCACAAGATTGTTGAACTGCCATAGGGCCACCCCACTTCAATCTTGAATCCAAAATGCCAACACATCCATCACTTAGTCCATGCCAGTATGAGAGTTTGCAATTTATTCCAGAGGTTCCTTTTTCATTCTCATCTTTAAGTTTTATTTTGAGGTGCTCACAAATAGCAGTGGTACGTGGGATTAAGGGCATTGCGATGCCAATGATAGATGACTCAGCAGAAGCACCACTATCAAGAGATAAAATGGATGCAAAGGCAAGCATGGCTGATGCACAGAAGGGCTCAATTGAAGATTTTATGCCATCATCTGATGAGAAATGAAATGCAAGAGTTGACAGTCTTAATTGCTGCTTTTTTGTAGATGTTGTCAAAATAAATCCTGCAGAATTTCTCCCGACTGACTTGAAAGATTGTGTTATCGCAGCTAAAAGGAGGCATGACACTAATACTAGTGAATTTGGATTGGCAAATTTGCACCTGGTAGTCGTTTCACCAGTTTGAGCATCCTTGTTAGAAGGCATGGAGCATGCATGCAGTATGGAAAAGATTTCTGATACCAGGGTATTATCTTCACCTCCACTGACAATAGTTGTTACTGGTAAGGAACTGGGAAGGCCACAAAGTATGCTTGGAATGATAGCATTATTCATACAGCACCTGAACAAGATCTGAAACAACAAATATGATATAGGATTTTAGCTGAAGGTTCATACAAAATGTAAGACTCGGAAACCTTAAGCAAAAGCAACAAAAGACTGATTTGCTAATTGATAAGTGGTGCATCTGTTAGTTTCCTTTACTGAATCCAGATCCCTTTGAGCTAAGATTGATTAATTTGCTAACTCAACCATTCCATCCTTGCCCCCAGGAGTTCACTAAACCAATGTTATGTTTGTCTTTTAATGTGTTCAAGTATAAGCTTAGTTTATCTCACTTCACAATCATTCCAGGTTCTAATAACGACAAAAGTAATCAAGTGAGGAGCAGAAATGTGGTATATAATTCAGGACCTGTATAGTGGCTGAAAGAACTGTCTCAGCACGTTGGTGAAGAAAGTAATACATGGCAACTTGTACAGGCTTTAATTTCACAAATGCTCTTGTTACAGCATCAATTATCTTTTCAGCTTCAACATTGATGCATGACATTCGATCACGGTCTTTGATGTCAAGTCGGGCTAGTGAGTGGCATCTAATTGAATCAAGTGGGAAGCCACAAGCATCTCCCTTGGAGTCAAGATTCTCGAGAGCATCTACCAAGAACCAGGTAGCTTTGCAGGCTTCTGAAGCAGCCCTAGATAAACTAGAAGAACCTGACATGAGGCCTGTCCCAAAATTTGCCAGGGACAAGATCAAATGATCTACTAGGCCGGATGTTTTAGCATGATCAAGAACTTGCTTCAGAGTATCTTTATCTTTTGAAGGTCCATGGTTGATAGATGCCTTAACAGCCAGATCTACTTGACTCAGTGCAATTGAAATGCAAGCAGTAGACTCATACAAGACGTCCCCTGTTAAATTCTCTGAGCAACTGCAGACCTATAACAAAATTAACAAAGTTGCATTATAATGCACTCAGAGTCAAGACTATGCAATGGAAAGAAGCAATTCATGAGAAATGGACTTATTGTGAAAGGAAAGTCCTGTTGCATGGAAATTGGAAAGGCTAAAGCCGCCAAGAAAAGTATTTTACAGGCAAGAACGATTTATCAGAACAAATCAGCCACATTTGATGCATAAAATAAACAAGCACTAGAAACTAGCAAACATATTGTGAAAGGAAAGTGCACTAGAAAAGGTAGCTAATTAAAATACAATCTTCACTGTGTGACATGTGAATTCCCAATGTGCAAAATAAAACATTTAAGATTGATCTTTACAGATTCATCGGTTATATAAAAGAAGTAAAACACAGAAAGCAAGATCACAGCATGAAGAATAAGCGCAATGATGAAAGAATGAGACCTGAAGAAATAGTTCTAGCAAGGCCACCCACTGTGTGAAATATGAACTTCCAATGCTTCGTCCACTATAATCAATTAATTTCCTTATAATCACCAAACTCTGCAAAAACAAGTCATCTTGTGAAGGAAATTTCCAGAAGGAGATAGAAAAAGAAAGATGTGCAATAAGCAATTAAAATTATGCAAATAAGGCTTAATCCTGATGATTAGAACACTGGCTGCCAAAAATTGTGATATATTGTGTTAGAACACCAAAATGGAGTAATAAGAGCAAATTGTCTTTAAGACTAACAATTTGGCAGTACAAAATGCAACCAATAACCTTCAAGCTACACACTCAACTACACCCCATCTAAAGCAATTTAAACCATCTTTCCCCACTTTAAACGTTTCCTGGGAAGAGCAGTATGGGACCTTTAGAAGTCAAAATTAATCTACTGAATTATCACCTCCCTACTCCAGCGATGAGGATTCAGTGGGAAGATAATTATATTACTGTACCTTTACAATCAAGTCATTAGCATTTGAGAACTTCTTGCCAACTACTGCAGTAGAAAAACTGAGAAGTTCCAGTATTATCTCATCAAGGTCACTAGGTTGTATGGCACCAGCTGCAGCTATGTTCACAAGGATCCTCAAAGATTGGTTCAAAATAGCAGCATCTTGGTCCCTGTGTAATCATCAAGTGCAGACAATCAATAAGGTGACTCGCAATACAAGAGACTTCTAAACTTTAATTTGTTAAAGCAAGGCTTTTGTTAACAGTGAGCTGCCGTTTATTAAGGCTGACACAGTCAGTTGGTCTATTTTTTGCAACCCCCACCCCCCACCCCCTTAAGTTGGCTTATTTAGCACCGTTTCTCATTAAAAAGGACACATCACGTATCACAGAACCAACACAATTTGTTGACATTACCTAGAAGAAATATCAGAGCTTTGACACCATTTCTTAATTGGTGACAGAATTAGTCTCAGAGCTTCTTTGTCTTGTCCTATAAGTTTAGCACCCTTGACTACTCGCGAGTTTTGTTCCAATCTGTCTAACGCTGGAGAGCCTGAAATATAGGCAGGCAATTTATAACAATCAATCAAAAGGCTTCGGGTATTGTAAGTGCTCCTTCACCTTATCAATTTACTACAAGTTTAGTTTTCATTTCAAAGATAATTTCAAGAGCCTTATACCGAAAATCTAAGAGCATGTTAAGCACATTGCTTGTAGATTTTCAAAGCAGGGAGATTTATACAAACAAAACATTAGGAGTTAGCAATAGCATAATACCTGATTGGACAGGAGAAGAATCATAAGCTGTATCTACAGGGGCCACCACAGATGGTGAACTGTTGCCTGTCTTAAAACCACTTGATTGAGTTTCTTCACGGGAGCCAACAGAAGTGACACCATCAGAAATGACTCGAGAATGATCTTTACCTACACAAGAATGCAATTACAACTTCTTATCAATATACAAGTAGTTATCAGACAAATGAATAACCGATAGAGCCTTACCTTCAGGAGTCCTTTCAGAAGGGGAAATGGATGGTTGATTGTTTGCTGTACCAACCTGCCTAGTTATTTCACATCCCATAGCAGTACGAAGTTCCTAGAAATGGAAAAAGAAAAGATTTTTTAGAGCTACGCATTGAGGACTGAGAGCTTCATGCAAAATCACAAGATAGCATTACCCTAGCCTTTACATCAGCTGCGGTTTCTTTAACAAATGGGTGTTCGAGTAGCGCTGGCCAAGATAACCTTTGTTGAGGAGCCTATTTCCCAACATGTTCAAAACAAATTAGCTATTCATTTTATGCTCAGGGGAGTTCAAACAGGTGAACTGCAATTGAAAAAGCATACAAACCTTATTAAGCAATCCTTTTAAAAAGCTCTTAAACTCCCGGCTCATGTTGTCCGGATATTCAACAGGATCCTGGGGATAGCAGCAATCAGAACAGTACGGACATCCAATATAATCAACATTGCATGATTTTCTGGATGATTACCCTAACAATGTGGCGGATCAGTTGATAAACTGAATTTGTATAGAATGGTGGTTTTCCAACAAAAAGTTCATACCTGTGGCAATCATGAAGAGACAGACATGATCAGATATGACAAATAAGAAATTCAGAATGCATTATAAACAAGGAACAGTGTATAAAATAATGAAACAAATGTATGTCCTCTTATAGTAGGGAGCAATAGGATGCTTGTTTCTTTTTTTAGTAAAGCACTTAAATTGTTTCTATATGCCTCCTATGGTACTTACCAAATTCAATTCCAGCTATTTCTCCAAGATATATAATTTACAATAGAGGTTAGAGACAAATAGAAATGTGCCTTTCATTTGTAATATGTGCACTTCTAACATGTCTCGTTAGCCCTAGACAATGCATCTCGCCTTTTATTTTTGGCACAATGCTTTATCCTTCACTAACATAGAAATCCAAGTCCAAAACAATAGAACGTTAATTTGAATCCATTATTTGGTCATTCTTGTGTCACAGAATAGGTGGGAAGGTACCATGAAATAATCTCATAAATTGTAATTCAACCACAATTATCAGATTTTCATCCTTTCTCGCAAACAGAAAGTAAAAATATAGAAAAGATTGAGAATGTAAACTGAAGAATGGGGTACACAAACTTATCAGTAAAGGAAAAAAATTTCACCATTATTTGATATGAAAAGTATGGTCTAACTGAAGCAGTGAAGCACAGTTTCAACTTTCAAGTTTCAACAAGGTTTGTAAGAGTTTTTATGTAGGTACATACAAAATAACCCCAAGAGACCATAGATCTGCTGTGTGGTTGTAAGGTTGTTCACGAACTAACTCGGGAGCCATGTAAAGTGGAGTGCCTAGCAGCATTTGATTGCAAAGTGGTTAAAAAAAGAGAGTTCTGTTATAAAGACTAAAGAGGATAAGTTAGTAAAAGCACATCATGTAAAGCAAATGAGCAAACATGTATGAAATAAAGCCAAACTAACCTTTGATGGATCTTAGAACGAAAGTGTTTGCAGACATTGCACGTGCAAAACCAAAGTCACAAAGCTGGAGAAAGTTGCAAAAAAAACAGAGAATTTGTTTATGATGAATACACAAGCAAGAGCAAACTTACACCCCAAGCTGCAGGAAACACTCATAACACAACAGTTATAAGCATGCAGTTTGTCCAAGTGAAGAATTGCCAAACCACAATTCAGCTAACCTTCACAACTGAACCAGCTCCAATAAGAATATTCTGCGGCTTCATGTCACGATGAATAATTCTGTTCGAGTGCAAGTAATGCAATGCTCTTACCTGAGGGTTTTTAGATAGCAACTATTTAGTTCTCACATTTTGCAAGTCTTACATTACCAGGAACAAGAAAAAATAGAAAAGACACAAGGATGATCCTTTACAATTCCATAAACAGAAATGAAACAATAGCAGATAAGAGATAGTACCAACTGTTTTGCAATTGCTTGTACTTGTTCTTCAGGGAGGCATTCCTCATTTTCAAGAAGCTCAAAAAGTTCACCCTGCAAGTTGTATGTGACATAAGTCTCAAATAGTGAATATCAACAACTACAATAATAATGTTCCATTACAAAATACTACAGGATATATGCATATCTTCATTGCTCATTTTAATGATTTGCTCGTTTACTAAGATATTAAGATATTAACACGCTAATGCAGGCAAAAGTTATTATTGAAGGACAGCAAAACTGGAAGAAGAATTACAAGCGCAAACTCTGTTACAACACAAAACTGTTGTGGAGTCTCAAAGGAGTCTAGCATCTCAATTATGTTCTCATGCTTCAGCTTTCTCAAAATCTGCAAATGAAAGGCCAAATCAGATGCATGGAATAGACAATAAAGCAAGCATTCAATAAAACAATTGTCCTCTAGAGTTGCAACCTGACTAATAATGTAACCTGACAGGGAGAATACCATAGAAACGCAAGGAAATTAAACTTTCAAGCTTGTCATTCATCATCAGTCCATTCAAGTTCCTTCTAGTCCCAATTTTTTTTATTCATAGCCGAAAATAAGCTTTCCGGGAATTGAATGCTCAAGATTGAAGAGAGTCACCTCAATCTCTTGCCTAAGATTATGGATATCTTTCTCGGTCTTCCCGTGCTTGTCTATGAACTTCATCGCAACAGTCTGAAATCACCAGCAATGTGCTCACATATTCAACAATTTCAACGCAGATCCAGAAAACAAATTCGAAATAACAAACTTGCACAGAGAAGATTCATTACCTTCCCTGTGAATTTCCTCCTTCCTTTGAACACCTTCCCAAATGAGCCTTCACCGACTTGCTCAATCACATGATAGTCTTCAACGCCCATTTTTAACAGCTTTAAGCCTCCGATTGAACTGGAAATCTCACACGCCCGATCTGAGAGGGTTACCTTACTGCTAACACTTACCAATTCGCAGATCCAGCCAAGTTGATGCTATCTAGGACTAACCCTAGAATCGATGAAAATTGGTAAGAAGAAACTAAAGATGGAGAAGATGAAAGAAAACTGCTCTCCGTTGAGGAGATTCAAACGAAGTTGAAAGAGACAGCCAGAGGAACTCGATGAAGCAGCCAATCTGAGAGTAGAGAAACACAGACAAACGAAGAAAGTCCTAGGCCGGGATTTTCTATTTCGTATTTCAAATTGAAAGAAGAGTAACGGCGTATCTAGCAAAACCCGAAAAAGAAAAAAAATAAATAAAAGTGGTGGCGTTTTGAATTTCCACTTCCACCCGCTCAAACCATAAGACGTCAACTCTGGGGGATAATTGCAAGAATTGGCATATTGTATTGTGTAAATTGTAGATTAAGAGTTTGAGACCAAAACAAATTATATTTACTTATACTAAAGCATGATAATTATGTTTGAAAATATTTGCTGCACAATACACACTAAAATGATAAATAAATTGTTCAATAAAAAAAAATCTTTAAAATATTATGTTATCACTTCTCTTCTCTTAGGCCGTGAATATCGGCCGTATCGTCAACAGCATCACACGGCATCATGTGAATAAAGAAAAAGAAAATTATGTGATACGCAAGGGAGGGTAGCGTTGATTAATGTGCATCATCAAACACATTTGCATGTTAAACTTGGGGCCCATCCACGTTTAATTATCGGTGATTGCATTTGAAATACAAGATTGTGGGGTTCATCTATATAGAAGGTTTTATTTAATAGATTATGTTTGATTAATCCTGAGGTCGTGAATATCAACGGTATCATCAAGCGCATCACATGGTATCATCAAATAAAAGAAAAGGAAAATTAAGTAATACTTAGGCTATCAATATCTAGCATAGCACACACGGTATCAGAAGATTTTACACAAAATAAAAAAGGAACATGAAGGTGATACTAGGGGAGGGTATCGCTAGCCGATACGCATCAAAAGGCAAAAAAAATGAAGCGGAGATGGTAGGCCTCTCCAAATGGAATCTCCAATATGTATTTTTTGCTAAATGAAATAAGAGAGTGGTATGTATTTTTTATTTTTGGCTAAACTTTTAATTAAAATAACAATATTTTAAATATACTATGATTCATAATTTTTTTATCTATCCATAAACACCAATTTTGTATATATATTTTCTATTCTTGTACAAAATATTAGTTGTTGGTATGTATTGAATTAAATAAACACATAATTGACCCTTGTAAAATAACTTGATTTGAACATAAAAAATTATTATGTTTTTATATTTTTTTAATCTACAATGTGTTATTAACTAAGTATTAAGTTATATCTATCTTATTTTAAATATGTTAAGTACTTTGAAAGTTAGGTATATCTTACTTTAAATACATTAAGTACTTTGAATATTAGGTTTATTTATTTTATTATTAAAATATTTAATTTTATTTTGAAAGTTAGATAGGTCAATTAGTTGAAAGCTAGGTAGGTCAACTAGTTGAAAGTGATGTAGATGAATTAGTTCAAAGTTTTGCTATATATATACAAGTTCAATTCTCACTTGTAAATCACACTCAAGCACACACTTCCAATAATCCTCTTAAAAACACATCTTCGAACTTCATTCTCTAGAGCATCGATTCCGATGATAATTCTTCATCAAGATTGTCACATAAGTATCACCAAAATTTCCTACTCAATTACCCTCAGCAAGACATGCAGCGAAACTATCTAGAGAATCATCCACAAAATGTCCAACAAAAGTGGTATCCAAATCCCTACTCAAATCATCCTCAACAACTTATTCCATCCCATTTCCAACAAAGTTATCCCCTTTCACAAAATTGGCAAATGAATCCTCAATTTCTACACAACCCCCATCTCAATCTCAAAATATCCCATATGTGCAAATTCTGATAACATTGGATATACCGCTTTTGGGCAACCCTCTCAACAACTAAGAGATCCGTTCGAGGAACACGGGGACTAGTCGAAGTAATGAGCCTCCCAATATTGAATGCATATTGGGAGGCTCATTACTTCAACGGAGATAATGAAAAATCATTTCTTCGTTGAAATTTTAGGCGGTTCTCGAAAAAAGATTGCGAAAAAAATAATCCCTAGAGTCGAGACTAATAGAAATGTATAAACCAATGCTTCCATAGATTCGATTGTGGTTTACAATTATAGCTTCCATACCTGTTTATTGGGAATTTTTTCACTGATAAAGAACAAGTAAAATGATTAAATCAAGATTTCTCCGATCCCAAATGTCAAATTACAAAAAGAGAGACGAAAAATACTAAAGCAATTTTGTATCAGACTGTTTGTCTTCTTGTAGTTGGATCCCCTAGTTTTTGGAATGCTCCAAATTCTACTTGAGAATCTAAATCTGGATCAATACCAACAAAGACATCTCTGAACAAAGTTCTAGCCCCATGCCAAATATGTCCGAAGAAGAAAAGCAGGGCAAAGGAAGCATGTCCAAAAGTAAACCAACCCCTTGGGCTACTACGAAAAACACCATCCGATTTCAAAGTAGCACGATCTAATTCAAAATTTTCACCCAGGTTGAAATTTATCTTGTGATAGGGGATGAATGACATGTGATATCTAAAAAGAAAATTTTGACTTCTCTTCTTGTGACAGACTAAGTAATTTACCAATTTCTTATCTTGTGGTAGATAAGATAAGTTCAAGTTATGATATCATTGGATCCGAAATTTATCTTGTGGTAGGGTATGAGTGGCATGTGATATCTAAAAATAAATTT
Organism: Polygonum maritimum; assembly: GCA_963924305.1. Lineage (NCBI taxonomy): Eukaryota > Viridiplantae > Streptophyta > Magnoliopsida > Caryophyllales > Polygonaceae > Polygonum > Polygonum maritimum. Next base: position 12,698,555 of record OZ002737.1, on the reverse strand, counting down.
TGATTTCTCTTCTTGTGACAGACTAATTAATTTACTAATTTCTTATCTTGTGGTGGAGAAGATAAGTTCAAATTCTGATAACATTGGATCCAAAATTTATCTGATGGTAGGGTATGGGTGACATGTGATATCTGAAAAGCAAAATTTGATTCCCTTCTTGTGACAAACTAATTAATTTACCAATTTATTATCTTGTGGTGGAGAAGATAAGTTCAAATGTTAATAATATTGGATCCCGAAATTTATCTAGTTGTAGGGTACGGGGGGCATGTGATGCTTGACTATCATTTGTGTACTTTGATTCCCTACCTTTCAAGATATACTTAAGACTACCACTGATTTCCTACACTGAATTTCCTCTACTGAGTTATCTACATTGAGATGTGTATTTCAGACTAATTAATTTACATTCAATTTTTTACATGGAATCCTTACGTTAAAATATGTACATCATTATAGAAATGAGTGATACTACATTGAATTCTCTCTGGTAGTTAGAAATTGAGAGTTGATGTACAAAATCCTTTTATATATGCATCAATTTAATTCAACAAATCCGAGACACTTACAACTCTCTAAAACACTCTTCCTTATCTATTGTTTTCTTAAGCTCTATAAACAATTTTCAATACTAAAAATTCATTTCTTATCTTGTGGTAGAGAAGAAAGTTTAAATTGTAATAACATTGGATCTGGAATTTATGTTGTGGTGTGATATGGGTGGCATGTGATATATGAACAGCAAAATTTGATTCCCTTCTTGTGACAACTATTTAATTTACCAATTTCTTATCTTGTGGTGAAGAAGATAAGTTCAAATTCTGATAACATTGGATCTAAAATTTATATAGTTGTAGGGTATGAGTGACATGTGATGTCTAAAAAGCAAAATTTGATTCTTTTCTTGTGACAGACTAATTAATTTATCAATTTCTTATCATGCGGTAGAGAAGATAAGTTCAAATTCTAATAACATTGGATCCGAAATTTATCTAGTAGTAGGGTACGAGTGGCATGTGACATCTGACTAACATTGGATTGTGTATTTTGGATCCCGACATTGAATGGACATTGACTCCCTACATTGAGATATGCACCTCATAATAGCAATGAGTTCCCTACGTTGAATTCTCTCTGCTAGCTTCTACATTGAATTGTCTTTAATAGTTGACATACAATGTTCCTACATTGAGATGTGTACTTCATAATAGCAATGACCCTACGTTGAATGCTCTCTACTAGTTCCTACATTGAATTCGCTTTCCTAGTTGCCATACAATGTTTTATATATGTATATATACGTCAATTTCATGCAACAATTGTTTCCTTATGAGATAAACCGTTAGATTCAAGATTACAATCCAATCTCAAACCATTGAAATATTATCAAAGATTTTCACCTTATCTTCACACTTTCCAAGAATATATCATCTCGCACATGACCAATTGGATTCAAGATTGCAATCCAATCTTAAACCATTGAAATATTATCAAAGATTTTCACCTTATCAAGACATTTTCCAAGAAGATATCATCTCGTACATGAACCGTTGAATTCAAGATTGTAATCCAATCTCAAACCATTAAAATATTATCAAAGATTTTCATCTTATCTTTACATTTTCCAAAAAGACTTCATCTCATACATGAACCGTTGGATTTAAGATTGCAAATCAACCCCAAACCATTGAAATAATATCAAAGATTTTCACCTTATCCATACCTTATTATATATACATCTTCACTTTGCTAATTATTACTCACATAATTGTTTACACAACAATATCTCTCTGTACCCTAAAATGGCAGACAATAGTCACAAAAAAGCTATTGACCATAAAGAAAACTTTTCCGACGATGAAGATATACACTTATGTAATGGATGTCTTGCAATCACTGAAGATCCTATTAGGGTATTAATTAAAAAAAAGATAGGTTATGGGAGAGGATTTCTGATTTGTGGAATGAGGGTAAAAATGAACTTCAGATGCGAAGAACCAAATCTCTTCAAAGTCGAGTTTCAGATCTTACCTACTACGTAGGCAAGTTTCGTGGTGCACTTCGACAAGTGGAGAATCTAAATCCCTAAGGTGTTACATAGAAAGATATTGTAAGTGTTTTTTTTCTAGTAATAAGTGTATGTCATTTGTTATAATAGTTAGTTTTAAACAATTATTCTTTGCTAAATTTTGTAGAATACTTTAACAAAACAACATCTACACGATGAATTCTGCATTCACAAAATACAAACTTCAATTTGATCATGTGTAGCCTATACTTGCTGAAAATTGGACCGATAATAGTAAAAGTTCAACTAGTTCACGACAAAGAAACATTTGAAGGGAAGGTATGACTCTGACTGTCACACTTCTGTATCATCAAAGAATGTACCATTTGTTGTAGATCTGAATGCAGTTGATAATAAACAAAAACTATATAATGAGGAGTTTGGCCAAGCTCGTTGGATTGGTATAAAGAAAGAAAAGTTAAAAAGAAATGAGGAAAATGGGAAGACCAAGCTTGCTAAACAAATCAAAGATTCAAATCAAGAACTAAAGGCACTATTCGAAAAAAGTATGTCAGAAAGAAACGGGTTTGCTTCCAAGCTCGAGGAATATGCGTCTAGAAAGTTAGGTATGCAACATGAACACAAGGAGAGCAAATCATGCTTATTAGCATGGATTCAATTAAAGATTCAGAAGGGCGTGAATACTTAAGAATAAATGAAGCTGAAATAATGGAGAGAGGAGCTCGTCATTATCAAGAACAACAATCACCAACACCATGTAGCTTTGGTAATTGGCGAAATACATCTCTAGCTCCCTGAACTTGTACGCTTTTGTCAACTAGCACCATCTACTTTGAAACGTTCAAATAAGCCCCTGAAGTTAACATTTTTTTGTCTTTTAAGCATTCAATGTTGATTGTTTGAGCGCGTATGACGTTACCTCTCGTTTGAGCACATTAAATAGGGGTGAATATCGTTAAATAAGCATTAATAGTTCAGATAGATTTGTTGAAGTTAAGAAAAGGCTAATTTTTTAAAAAGTCTTATTCTCTAAACGATAGCATAGAATGTCATCTCTAATGTAACTTTGCTAATTCATATTATGGAGCAAGTGTGGATCACTATAGAGGAATAGATGGATATGGTGGATTCCCACATTATAGAGTAATTGGTGGATTCCCACATTATAGAGTAATTGGTGATCTAGTTCAAGTGGCGTGCAAGGAGAATCACAACAATTTGAAGATAACAATGGAGCTGAAACACGTAGTGATATGGTCGGCTGGAAGATCATAGGAGAAATGATAATAATTTGTTGGAATACTAGAAAGTCATAATTGTCAATTTATTTCTATTTTCGTATTGTTTAGTTATTTTATTTTGAATAAGTGAGCGTAGTACTTTTTCCGAGCATGGAGTTGATATCCAAGAAGGTTTTGAAGAAGTTATTATCATATCTTATAATGTATAATAGTTTTTTTTATGCAACCTCCTTAGTGATTTTGGATTTCTTCAGAAATTCACATATATTGTTTTGGTTATGTTGTGTATGACTTTTGTTCATATCGAACAATTTCATGTTTTTGAAATACCAAATGGACCACCAGGTGCACGAAAGTCATTCCATTTCCTCTTTAGCGATTTTGGATTTAATATCCTCGAGTATGATGAATTTTTTTATTATCTGTATCACCAAATAACTATGATTTATAGGAGTACTGCAGATTTATCTTAGATAAAATATATTTATAGCTTTATCACTCAGTCGAGTGTCCACATAAACATGCGGAACATACACTTGAACAGTTGAACTTCGTCCATGACCCCTACTCTTTTGTGATTGTCAGTTCCGTTCCTTCATGACAAATGATCGTGTTCCTATTAAACCCTTTCTTAGCTGAGTATTCAATGAAAGACAAGATTAGACCTTTCCCATCGGAAGGTAACAAAATTTCATTAAAGACAGAAGGAGAGACCAGTTCACTGGCATGATAAATACAAGCCATTCTAGGTGTAAAAAACCTACAAAGGGAAAAAGATCCTGCAACAAACTCCGGAAAAGTAAACATCAAACCCTAGATCATACCATTGATGACAAAGGAGCCCAAAATCAACAATTTGTACATCTAGTGTCTACTTTCGATATATAAACACAAGTGTACTGAGTTCAGGAAGCACTTACAAGCGTAGGCCCTGTCCTTAATGAGAAATCTCGAATCAGAAACCTAAATTTACTTCTATACTACACCACAGCCAACAAACCAATATGCAGAACATTCACCGAAACCAGAGCTTGATTTTCACACGGCCACCTTCATGATTCAGATAGCTAACAAGGAACAAATTAGTCTCAATGCAAAATGCTGGTACCAGGCTCACCCATCGTCAATCCTAATAGTAAAAAAGCAAATCTCTCCATTTTTGAAAAATGAAAGATTTTACCTTCCATGACAACTTCTTTAGCCAACTATGAATCTACCATCTCATCTTGGATCTCATTTGGAGAAATAAGACCCGGAACTAATAGTTTCATCTCGCGGTCCTTCTGTTGCTGAAGGGCAACTTCTTCCTCGTACAGATCCTTGTTGTCCTGCCCCTATAATTTGCCAAGAGCAGTCAATTTACACATTAATGGTCGGTCGACATAGCAATGGTGAGCTTGCATCTTTCACCATAGAAAATTTGATTTAATGTTATACACTTATACCCAATAAGACAATTCGCGGTATAGCATCTAACTGAAATTACCTGAGCTGCAAATTCCTTGGACTGCACCAAAAAGTCCCTTACATGATTTTTGAAAGTAGGAAGATCATTTGTTGATTTAAAAAGTCCATTCACAAATTGTGTTACCTGGAAAGAACCAAAATTGAGTGTCATTTACATAACATACTTCCTGCTTCCCTAAAACTAAATGCATATATGTCAGAGCAAGAAACAGCGGATGTACCTCAGCAGCCGTCATATTCGGAAAGGATGAACTCAATAGCTTTATAGTATACTCACGAACAAAAATATCATTATTTGCATATTGGTATGGAACAGAAGCTGCATCCCATAAAGGCTCCGTCAATGCACCAGATTGGACCTAAAAAATCAAGCTCAGATTTCAACATCTGCCCATATAAAGTACCAGGTCAACCAAAGGAGCACAACAAAACAAGCTTCATATACCAAACAAAACAAGTGCTGCAACACCAAAACATGCAACTTGAATCCAGGTTTGTGGAATGTATCAGTCAGCACTGCAAAAACTTCTTGCTCAATGGTTAAGAAGTATGTTTTGTAGAACTGATTGCAATACTCAGAGGCCTGCAAAGAACCAACAGATCATTTGAGGGCGTACATGAAAAGTAACTAACGCACAAATCTAAAAAAACGAAAGAGATGCCTTACCTGAAAGTTCTTCATCATTTCCAGCAAAAGGTTCAACCCAGTTTCAGCAATATTCCTCTCTGTATGACGGAAAGCCCATATAATGGAGTCCATAACAAGCTTCATTTGCTGAAGGAGGGAGGAACAGAAGTATTGTAAGAATCCAACATTAGAATAGCAACATCACAGATAAAGCCTGTGTAAGAATTAAGGACACACAAATGATGCATATCCTTAGGATATATATAAAGTAATAACAGAATATGTAACAGCACAATTATAGGTGTGTACTAAACAAAGGCTAAACAAAACCAGATATTAGATGTCAAACGCTAACCTGTGGAGACAAGCGAACCAAAGCAGGGAAGCAGTGTGTAGCTATGGCTCGAAGTAATGAAAAGAACTTCAACCGATGCTCAGGGTAATCTTCAAAGTTCTTTGTAATCATCTGTTCAATGAAAGACAATTAGATAACAAGCAAAAAGACTTGTACATATAACTGCACAGGCAATACACTCAATAAGAAACATGAAGGCTGACATAGAGACACTACCTACATGAGTGAATAAAAAGGGACAGCTCTAAGCAAAGAGGGATATTAAGCTCCCTAAAAGCTACAAAGCATACGCTTCATGCACAAAAGCTGAGTTTTCATCAAGCTTTATTAGTATTCTATATTTTAAATTATTTTAGTAGCAACTACTATGTTAGTACTAACTACTTATGTTGCTTTCACATTATCTGGACATTAATTGCTTACATTTCAGTTGACATTTGACAAGAAAATTTGTTGCAAATTAAAGTTCACTATCCATCTTTTATTGCCTTTTGAATGTATTTATACATACATTTGTATCTAAAATCATGAAATGTACGACTCGGTGAATATGCTCTAGTACGAACTAACATTTGGCAGGTGTGTGCACTTTGCTTAATCAATATGCACTCCAATCCTTTTTTCGGCTTAACGCCATTTTCCTCACAGACCTAAATCCATTTAGTTCCAACGAAATTTTCAAAAGCGGATAAATCTTACTACCAAACATCTTCCCATTAACCTAAATCTGTTAAACAAAAACATGCTCTGTTTGGAGCTTCAAACATTGAAAGAAAAGGTAATAAATGTCAAGAGCTGATAATTTCACCTCTAATGTGCACTGGAATACAGCTTCAAAAATGCGAGGAACATCCTCTATCATTACAGCCTTGTACCTAAAGAAAGGACCAAATAAAATTAAACACATGTTAACAAAACAGCATCACATATTCCTCATGGAAATTTACTTGTTTTAACATTCTAAATCAAGGATGTTAGGCATCCTTCATGAATGTGATTTCATTGATGGAAAAAAATATTGTATTTACACCGTACAGCCAAAGACATCACACACAAAAAACTAAATAAGAACTAATAGATGGCAATAGGAAATGTAAAAATATTAATGAACAGCTCCCCTTTCTCCTACATCCTTCACTCTAAATATATATATCAAATCCCAACACAAACAAAAACTTATTTCCTCTTTTACATCTCTCTTTAATCTAATACATGTAGCATCCCTTATCTGCATTTGTTTAGGCTTAAATATGATTGGAGAAATCTTTTCTACTAGAGATTTAATAGCCCAATATGAAAAATAGGTAAACGTACTGAAAAACCAAAGTAGCAGTGTGAAATTACTTGTTTATTATTGTTGCAAAAAGTGATAGCACTTCTGATTCTCTAGCATCAGGTACATTTCTTGCATAATCACCAAGAACAGGATCCATCATGGGAGGGAAAAACTGTGTCCCTATATGTGGTTGGTCCTCAGCCTTTTCTAGAAATGTATCAACAAGCTTAAGTGTCTCCCTTTTCACTGATCTGTTACAAGGGACGGACAGACAATACAGGAATAGATTAACAGAGAACAAAAAAAATGACCATTACAATGAAAATACTTACTAGAAAAGAATTACAGTTGGTGGCTACCCTACCGCAATAGCTTAACAAAGGAAGTTTTTGAAGCATATGGTCCCCCTTCGGCAATACTACTTGATATTAGTTCACTATACATCCTGCCATTGGTGATGAAAGAATAAAAAATTATATACATTAATTCAACTTTCAGACTGAGCCAGAAGAAAGCCCAAGACTTATGAAGTAAAGGTACCTATAAATATTCAGCATGTCCAGAAAAATCAATTGGATCTGCGGAAAGAAGTATGTTCCCAGTGAAGTTGCAGCACTTGTATTTGTCTGTCAAAGAAGGATAACCCATGTCACAAATCTTTCTAAAACTATTAGTTGCAGAAAATCTATTAAATCGTAGCAAGATTAAAGCAAAATGACAGGACCACCCTATTCAAAAAAAGGAAAGCATATGAAAATGCAAAAAAGTAATCTTAACAATAAGAAGACATTGCTGAACTTCAGAAAATTGCTCAGTCCATTTACTACTTCATGAACTTCTCGGTGCATATGGCGCTGACTCTTATTAAGCATAAAATTGTACATGGATACATATAGAGCTCACTCTTAAATATAAATCATACTAGTGTCCAACTGTCCATATGACGCTGACTGATTTCAGATAAAACAACATATGAAAATTTTATGATCTAAGCAAAGCAGCACAAACAAAGCTAGCACATAATCAAGTTCAACTTGGCTGGAGCTACTTGCAAAACTGCTTTCTCTGACCATTTAGACCAAACTAAAAAAAGGTTCACATAGATTTATAAATACCTGCAATATATTGAGAACAACTTTGATGATATCAGGGTTCTTTAGAACATCTACACTTTGTCGTGCTTGTCCAATTATTTCAGCCCATCTCTGCACAGCCAGTGGAAAAACAACAATCATAAACCTGCACAGTTTATATGTATAATATGCTCATTTCAAAAGAATATATCTCAGCCAAAATGAAAAGCACCTGATTCGGCAGCTCCATCAATCTCCGTAAATAATCCTCCCTCTTTTGAGGATCAGAGTCTGCTTGAATCATATGACCAACCTGAAAACGTAGAAGCAACATAGTTAGAGTACAGCAAATATGTTTATCATCACGGCCACCATGCTTTTCTAGATGCGGAAAGAGCATACAGATTCATAAAATGTATGTATTTGGTGCTGTTCAAGATCTGTAATCGTTGTTGGAAGACTTGTTAGAAGTTCAGATACAAATGGCTCACTCTCTCCAACCTGCTCAATAAACAAGACACACTACTTCATCAGTTCATTGTCAAAAGACCAAGCCAGGAGTCAAAAACCCCAGCTCATAAAAGATAGTTCTCAAAGTTTGCATTCACAAAGCACTTTTGCAAACGAAAAAAAATTAAAGGAAGTCATAAGTTGCAGGCATGTGGTTCTTACCTGCACAATCACAAATTTACGCTTGCATTTTTGAACAATTTTCAGGAATGTGTCACAAGCCATGTCCTGCAAGAAACAACATAATGATGAACTTTTGATATCAAATGCCATAACATATCAAGACTCCATGAAAAATCAGCTATAATGTACAAATCTTCATAGGCAAATCAGGATGATCAAAGATAATAACCTGAACTCCTGGATGTGTTTCATGCATGAACTCAAACAACTTATTGACTACGGTTTTTAGGAACTTCCAATGTGCTCTTAAGAACCTTGGATACTGCCCAACAACATACCTGCAAACCATGAAATTCATTCGCCGAAAGTTTATAAATGCAAGCAATAGGCACTTCCTTTGACAACCAAACATTTTTAAATTTAGTAGTACATTCAAATAAGGGCCATATATCAGAGGGAAATATAACTAAACAATTTAGTAGTACATTCACTGAAGATACTATTGTTGGAATGAAGCTCGAAACACTTACATAATGTTACTTGCAATCACAGCCTTGTTATCTTTCCCTTTCATGATTTCACATAAATTCAGCAAGTCACGGATGACCATCACCAAAAATCTATTTTCCTGCAGACATAACATGGGAATTACGTTGTGCAAAGAGTAAAAAGTGGTATGCATCATGGAGCTGAAAAGTCACGGTTCAAGCATCATACAGATGAGGCACACGTTTAAATGATTTTGTTACTTTCTGCCATATGCTATACATATTACATACCCTACAATGTTCCCAATTCAGGTCTTCTGATTTGATACTAAGTTCCCAATAGGTGTTTCTTCATTTTCATAGAAAAAGATCAAACAATAGCCAAACATCCTAATCAAAATTATTTATATTGTCAATCAAAATTATTTCTTCAATTTATAGTTCCTGGAATCCTAATCAAGTTCCTCTGATTCAATATGATTTCCGTTAAGTACACAGCCCTATTCCTTGCACTAGAATAATCCGAACTACATAATTTCATATTATTGATAACTGATACGATGAAGCTAGTGTCCTATTTGTATGCTTTGTCGAATTCCCTCAAAGCTAGTGTCCTATTATTGATAATTATTTTGGAAGATTCATCTTTACACCTCAAAGCTATCAGCATTTTTGTATTGTTATCAAAAACTTCCAAGAATTGAAAAATGTTTTTACAAATATTTAAATATGCTTACAACTAACCAAGTGATCAGAAACAAAAATCTACATACAATGAAATTTAGTACAACATTTAGAGAAAGGTACGCACCCTTGAGACAACAAGCACAGTAAGTATGTAAGTGATGAGAATGCTGAATGCAGCATGTATTTGAATGGACAGATTAAACATTTAAAATAGAGAAACTCCACTAAAAGAATATACCTGATCCTCCAACATGGATCCAGATATAGATCCTATTGCCCAACACAGGGTATTTAAATTGTTCCAAGACCAATCCTCGCCATTCAACTGCTTGCTTAACCTTTTCAGCATCTGATTTACAGATGACAACAATCTCCGTTAAGGTCCATAACTCTTTTCCATGATTAAGCAACAAGTCACAAGATTCTAAGGAAGGAGCAAAATCACATAAACAAAATGACTCTGTTTCAAACTATTTTTAAGCCTAATAGAATGTGACACACTCGAACAAACTTTTGAAAGTATTATATCATATAAAATATTTATACCAAAAACATCAGCTGGGCTAGAAAATTCCAATCCGGATAATAGGATGAAGCAAAGTGGCGATAGTATGGGATTCATTGCAAGTAGTAGAAGAAGCTCTAATTTCTTACATACAAAAAACCATGTGAATGAAGGGTGTGATAAAGAACAATATCTATAGAATATTGCAAGAAGTATGTACGTATATAAGACATAGAGGAAAGAATTGTCCGAGCTATCAAACTTTTTAAGCTCCAATCCAGATTTCAAAATGAAACATAGCCGCTAAAACCCAGGTATCATTGCAGGTAGCAGCAAAAGGACGCTGTGATTTGGTATACATACAAATGATCATTTACACCGCGGGTATCGTAATGAAGACACTGCATCAAATCATGCATGAATATAGGAATTGTCAAAAAGGAAAGAACAAGAGACAAATGATAAGCAGATACCTGTTTTTCAGTATCATCATGGTCCAGGTGGGTCAAATAGATAAGTGTCTCCCTCATAATCTGCATTGGAACTTCTATCAGGCAACAATTGGACTCGTACTGATAATTACTTGCACAAAATATTCCTATGTGACAGATAAATGTCATTTTGATTTGATTAACATAGGTATTACTTTCGGATGGAACCAAACCAGGCTTTCATTTGAAACGAACAAACTCATCAATTTTGTGAACTGCATTTATCCACGGCATTACCAAGGCAGACATGCAATATCCAAAATCTGTATCCTCTCTATGAGCTAAGCAAAATTCCATGAGCCCCTTATTATATCAGATATGGAATTTGTCACAAGCATTAGCTTAAAGTAACTATATAATCTTCTTAGGTTTATTATCATAGAGCTTACCAACCAGCAAATCAGATCTAAAATTCTTTCTACAGTTTTCATTCTTTATTTACTGTCATTGATCTGCATATGATATAGATTGATATATCAAATGCACTGTAATGTGAACATACTTTAAAAATCTGAAACAAGTCCCAACTGCTTAAGTTAGGCACAATCATATAGCACCAGCACCGGAAACAGTACTACAAATCATATATAATTTAGATAGTTAAACTATATCATCACCTTGTATTGCACAAGAACATCATTATCCTTCATTGTCTCCCGGACAATATTCCCATTCTCATCTTCAACAATCAAAACCTCCTCAGGCTTTGCCATTCGAAATATCATTAAAGTTCGCAACTTTGACATTGTACTAGAATACATCTGTCTTCGCTGGAGCACCTGTGCTCCCATGCCATCTACCAATCCTTGAATAAAGGGCATCTGCTAATACAAAGATTAAAAAAGCAAATGAAGACCTATGATCAAATCATGTGCATCAAAAATGATCCAAATATATAAACATCTATAGGATCCCAGGCGTCCCTGTTGTGACTAACTAAGGGCTTGTTCCAGTTTTAGACAAAAAGTACTTCTTTTCCAACTTCCAACATGTACTTTATTTTGTACTGAAATACCTAAACTGTTCAATAAAAACTGTACTTTCTACTCAAGGGTAAACCAAGGCCTGAAACACCTCAAAGTGGAAGGAAAAGATTGATAGAAAGGATAATTCCACAGCATGCAAGATTCAAATGAAATTTCATCAAACGAACACAAAACGGCAAGATCCTATTTAGTATACTTTAATCTTGGTGTAAACTTCGTAGGGCATCGAATTGCAGATGCTCAAAATACACAATCTACTCCAGATAAACACTCACTACTTTCTTAAAAATCAGGCAATGTACAAACATTCTCAAATAACAATGCAGCAGACAAAATTTAGTACACACCTGCATGCCCATCATATTTCCAGTTAGTGAAGGATTCTCCAAATTGGAATGAGCTGAGAAAAGTTCTAAGACCAGAGAGTTCCAATAATCCAGGCAAACCTGTTGATATATAGAAGGGGAAGGCAATGTGAGGGTAAATACCAAGACCTGTATCTTCTGGCCACAGCAAAGAAGAAAATGTTATCTGACCTTAAAGACCTCTGTGTCATCTACATAGGAGATGTTAATTAGATACTCAAGACCCATCAAGAGAGCAGCTACGTTTTCAGGATTGGGTTCAAGAATCTTGATATGACACTGCAGTTATAAGTACAAACAGCATCAATTAGCCGTGGTAGAGGAAACCAAAACAGACCAGTCCAGCAAATAGATGAACAGCAATAAGCACAATGCAGAAAGAATGACAAGAGTACTCTCTAATTGCTCAACATGGCAAAAATTAGCAAGATAAATCACAAGCTAAAGGATTACAAAAGGATGGAGCAAAAATACAAACGAAGACTTAGCTGAGCAGAATTCAGATTTACCTTGAAAAAGGCAGTGAAGAAGAGTGCCAGGTTCTGTATAAAAGCCTGCATGAAGGAGATCTTGATTTTAAAACACAAACACAAATAGAAGCAAATTCTTGCAGACAAGGACTACTTTTAGCAGAAAGCACCTGCTCCTCTGTTGATCCATGTAAATAAGCGTTAGGTATGTTTGTATTGAAGGGAAGGATCGTCTGCATAAAAGTGTAAATAAAAGATGTTTAAAATACAGAAGAAACCTAATAAGAAGGAATTGCATAAAGACATGATAAAGACTCCAACGAATAAGCTATCAAAGCAATATGGTATAGGGCCTTCCAAAATTATTAGAATATATACTTGCCTGCAACTGAACCATGAATATGTTATACATCTTCACATACTGCCCGTCATAGAAATCTCCAAAACTCAGGGCTCCAACCTGTTGAGATCACACAACCAAAAAAAAACATTTGATTTTTTGAGAAAGAGAAGAAAAGAATATTGTAATCCTGTGAGAAAGCAAGATACCTCAGCCAAGCACTGGAGAGTCAGATTACGATAAGCTGGCATAGGAAAGAACTTCAAAAGAATTTCCAGCTACAAAATGAATTCAACAACAGGTACTCGATGAATCAACCATAAAAGAGCAATAAAAATTCACTGGCAAGTAAAAGATAGGGTTAGAAAAACGCAAAGACGGAACAAACCAGTGGTGATTCAAAAATATAGCCCAAGGGAATCCACGAGAGGAAAGCATGCAACGTTCCCAATGTAGCCCGAACCAACTCAGCCCGCTGAGATGCTGATAGCACATACAGGCACAACTCATGGATAAGCTGAAGTTCACTGCAATTATAGCAAAGAACTATCAGCATTTCATAGAAGGAAATGGCATATCACTGTTTAAACAACGTTTATAATGTGAACAGAAACATGTAATCAAGGTGCATGACACTATCTTAAGGCAGGCATTCAGTGTGTGCATAAACATCATGTAGGGCCTGTTTGGAAGCAAATTAAAATGTGTAATTATGCATTATAATGGAGGATTCAAGACAAAATTCTGCATCATAATGCAGAATTTAGCATTAAAATATGCAATCCAAACAGATCCGTTATAACTTTACATGTAAATTTTATTATACGCTGATACAAGTCCCCCTTAGGGAAATTGAGTATTAGAATAAGTTTTACAGCATTATGTCATATGACACAACTTACTAGCATGGTATCAACTATAACATCAGCTTTGTACACGAGAAACAAATAACTCGGAAAAAAATGACATGGGAACTATGAACACATAGAAACAGCAAAATAAACGTAGCAAGAAAGAGTAACTTGTTACATATACTAACCAACATATTTTTGGGAAAAGGTGCATGAAGCTACTACCAGCAGTTTAACACTACCCATACGACACATTACAACACTATAGTCCAAAATTACCTGTTTAGTGACTTTTTAAGCTCTTTGATTTTTTGTTGAGTCATCTCTCCTCTTGAAAAATCAAAAACCTCTTCACTTAGTAGCTGCATACAATACCTAGTGTTATCCACATACAAGACAGACATACTTGTCCAAGCACTTGCTCAAGAAAAGAAAGACAAAGGTGGTATTGATATGTACTTTTAAAATAACCATGCAGTTTTCACAAATTGTTTCACTTGTCTTAGCAGCTGCAACCAGATCAGGAATAAAGCTCTGCCACTTAGCTGGCCAATCATGCTTCAAGATCTGTAAAGTCCAAAGAATATACTAAATCATAAGATAATGTAACAAAAAAAGCTGGATGACAAATGTTTACTAGGATAACAAAAGTAATGACATCTCTAAGTTACTAGAAATTAAACCAATAAAGCAGCAAAAGGGCTCCAGAACAGCAAACAATCAAGGCAATCACCAAAACGACTAGGTGGGGAAACTATTCTACCAGGAAACTCATATGCTGCAAATCATTTAACTCTTTGATGTGAAAATAAATGATTCTGGAAGAAGCCTGCCCTTTAAACAAAGCTAATCACCAAAACAATTTGGTACTTTAGTTGTTATTTTATAATGCATGCAGGCTAGAGCAACAATGATCTTTAGTTTCAGAATATCTATACCACCACCCAAGGATTACTTATCTGATGTTTTCAAAATCAGAATAAAATTTCACATTTAAAGCAAGTAAATAGGTGCTTGACGTACCTGGACAAGTATGACATTCAGTTTGTTGACATAAAGACTTTCCTTTCTAAAAGAAGCCTCATCTCTTGAAAGCTGCACAATGTCAATGTACAGAAACTAAATGAGCTCGTAAAACAAAACTAAGAATGAGAAAAAGAAAACATAATACCACATCCTTAGCTATATACATGATTCACTGCACTAAGGGCCTTATGGCAATACCTGTACGATGACATCAGATATATAATTCTTCATTCCATCTCTTTGTGCAATGGGCAGTGCATTCCACCGGTATTTAATGACACCTTCCAAGACCTATCAGTACAAGTCATTACTATTATAAAGATGAAAGCCAAAACCAAACACATTGTTGAAGTAGTTTTTTAAGCAAAAGGTTTGATTAATTGCTTGCTGAAAGCCAGAGAAAAAAATAAAAAACATCTTCTACAAGTCATCATCTACTTCACCCCCCACTCACAAGCCCTAGAATCCAGGAAATCTTCTCCGTGAATAAACCACTTCCAATTTTCGGAGATAGACAGAAATAAACAATTTTAAACTACATTAAAAAATGTTGGATTATTAATTTATCTCTAGAAAGTAATATGGTTTAGATAGTATATTTCATACTACAGATGCTGAACTTGAATCTAAATGAGCCCAGTAACATTGAAACAAAGGGAAGCCAAATAGCCCAGCACGGAGCACTGAGAAGAGAGCAGAGTGATAGGAGAGTCACGTTCCACAAAGAGCCAAACTGTCAAGCCAAAAAGGATCACAATAAAAATAAAGTCACTAACCTGCAAAGCAAAAAACTTTGTATTTAGGTTCTGTGTATTCTGTAGAATGTGCACTACTTGGAGCCACATATCAGGATTGCTTTGCAAGTCCCTCAAAATCTGGTCTGCTGCTGCCCTCTGCAACAACATCAAAGAGAAAACATTAAGCAGAAATTCAACAGAATCAGTGTAAACACTGAATCTTCATGGTTCTAGACTTCTAGAAAAAAGTTCTGAAATGAACATCACATTATTAAAACAGATGTCAACATCAAGATCGAAAAGGAAAGGAAGCTGCAAGCAAATAGACAAGTAGTTCGATGGAATCCTCCAATAAAAGAATCATCCCCTTCCAGTTAAAATTCTGCCTTTCTCGTAGACAAACCAAAAAAAATAGTCTATACTCCCATATGCCCTACACAGCATACTTCTTCCCGTGAAAAATCTATGAAAGAGACTGGGATGATCACTGATGAGCATCACAGTTTACCCACTCCTCACAAGGGTCACTAAAACATCATCATTTGGTCTTTTTTCTCTTATAAATCAACAAATTACTGGTAAGACTTGATTCAAAATAGCATTTCTAAACCCATAAACAGACACCTTCACTATCACAAATCAATAATAGGTGATGGTGCCCAGCCCTGGGACTCAATTAGTTTCAAAACCCATAAACATACATCATTTGGTCTTTTTTCCATTGATAAGAAACCAAGGACTTAAACATCCTTGCAGGAACCTTCATATTTCTACAACAGGCTCAACAAACTAATTAATCAATAGGGTCCTTGATTAAAGGGGTGAATTGAACTAAAACTAACCAACTCTCATCCTTCCCTTCAATATTGTAATATCTAAAACATCTGATATAGGCCTTCATAGGCAAGCAAGGCTAATCCCATAATTAGCAAAGGACAGTTCAGGGAGAAAATAACTGATATAGGGACTAGTCTGCTACAAAATAAACAGGAGAACAAGGTCATGTAAAGCATTTACAACATGAATTTAGGATTGATTAGCTTTTGTTTGCAATACGAACTAAATATTTTCTCACATGCAAGGGAATGTCCGTGAAGACCAATTGCTTAGGCACAATGCCAAACCAAGATGGTGACTTGTTATTCATTGCCCTACAATAATGGTCTCTCCAAAGGAAGCCAAATCCTTGGTAAACAACTTGCTTATAAAATACTCTTGGAGTGTAAAGGGAATTCGTTTACACTATCCTAAGACTACAATCCCCCAGCAGCAGCATATAATGATATAAAAACCTTCCCCTATTAACTCATCCACCACAAAAGTCGAATTCAATCGAATTCCTGCCCAAACGAGTGAATTCCAAATTAACCTCATGACATTAAACTGATAAGCACAAGCAAACCAGGCAAGACAAACTCCGAATCCTAGTGGACTTACCGACTGACTCGTTCAGACTGAATCCTCCGCAAAGAAAAAACTACGGCTTAGTAAAATTATCTTCCTCTATGTAACTCATAAACAAACACACTTACTCGGCAAGCGTAGAACAAGTACAAATCCACTCAAAACAACAATTCCAGTCGGAAATACCTCATCTCTAGATCCGGTTCCGTAGAAAGCAGCAACAGTGGCGTCGAGGAGCGGGACGTCAATCGGCTGGCTCAAATCCCTGAGCTTGTCGGCCGCCATAGCTAATCGGAGAGCTACGAAACCCTACCGGAAAGGCACAGGAGTTGGGGGCGGAGAGGGAGAAGTTGGGGAGCTGCCTTGGTGGTGAGGAAACAACAAAACCCTATATATAATGTACGGAACAGCCCACGGCCAAGAAGGGGAAAAAACTCTGCTTCAAAGTTAAGCAGAGTTTGCGAGAGCGGGGCGATAGAAAGAGGCCGCTGACAAAATTTTCGGTTTTTATTTCCGAATTTTGTTTTTCTCTTTTCTTTTTTATTTTTCTTTTTCGGGTTAGCGAAAATTTGGAATTGGGGGAAATTGGAACGAACCGAGTTCCCTCCTCTTTCTAATGGGCGTGACGAAGAAGTGCGATCGGAAAATGGGTTGGGACTTGGGGCCCTCCAACTATAGAATTGGTACGGGACTTTTGAATCTTTTGATGTTGTTAATTGGTACACCTAGACCATATGCATTGGTTTGATCCTTTCGGATGAAGGGTGCGTTTTGTATCCATCACATAATAGGTTAAGTCGAGCCTGGTTACGACAAGTCATTTAGCGAGTTCAAGTCATTTCAGCGAAAAAAAAATACCATTTTTTATGCCATATATAATAAAAAGTTAATTCAACAGTTTCAGATTTCAACTCATCGAATTCGAGAGAATGAGGCTTGGTTTTTCATTGACCCACTAATTTATGTCAAATTTCAATCTTAAAATTCTCATCAACCAACTTCTTCACTATAACTCGCTATGGCTTTAGGGTTATGAAGTTGAAACATTAACCGTGTGTGTTTTGAATGTAATGATAAGTAAGTTGGTTATTTTTCGAAGCATTTTTTACCACTACCATTTAAACATCAAGAGTATATAAAATTAAAAGTTCAAAAAAAATCATTTATTTAACAAATGTGTCAAGGTGCTCCTTTATTGAAGTACAAATCTAACAACATCCACATTTGTCTTAGAGTTGTGAGACAAGGGAATCTCTTATTGTCATATTTCTTTCTTTTTAAAGTGAAGAAGTTTAGCCACTTAATCCATGACAAGGTTGAGTTGGCCAAGAGACTGGAAGATTATTTGTTTGTATAGAATTGAATCCTAGTTGACCCATTGTTCTTAATTTCTTATGGTCAGAGTTTCAATAGATCAAATTAAGGTGTACAAAGCACACTTGGTTATTTTTTGTACGGCTTTTAAAGACGAGCGTTTATGTTACAAAGTCTGAAATTATTTTAGCATTATTTGTGAGTTAGTACCTAACTGCTTATTAGTACGATCAAAGGGGATTATGTGATATTCGAATTAGTGAGAACTTGATTAATTATCTTGAAATGACCATCCAACGAAGAAAGGTAAAAAGAGATATTTTAATTTAAAAAGAAAATTCTCCTTGAACATACTTGAAATTGTTTTATATAGACCGTGTTCTCATTATAAAGTAAAAGATTAATTATTATTGTTCATAGCTTCAAACTAAGAAGGGCAAAACTATTTGAGAAAGTATTTTGCTAGTAATGGATTGGGATTGTCAATTTCAAGTTTATCTTCCACTATTTTGAACACCTAAAGATTTGTTTACGAAGAGGTAAATAATGTAGTTCATAAGGGTCCTTAGAGGTGTGGCAAATGATGTAGTTCATAAGGGTCTTTAGTGGCATGTGGGGCATCGCCACAAAATTTCTTTTGGGAGCAATATACAGCTTATTAACCATCCTCTTCCACCATAAGATTTGGGTATGACTGACAAACTTTTTATTGAATTATATAGGGTGGTAGACACAGGCACGTTCATGAGAACGTGCAAACACCTCGGTGGAACAAGACCTCTAAATTCCAAGAGCCCCGAAGTCTATAAAGTGTCAATATATTATGTAAGCGTGGAACATTCGTGTTATTGTTCAGACGGTAGAAATGGTGAAGCGTGTTCCGTGTTTCGATTTCAGCAGCGTTGGAATCCCAATTATAGAAACATTAGGGTCTTTCTATTAACATCCATTCATTTTTTAAAGTTTG
Organism: Polygonum maritimum; assembly: GCA_963924305.1. Taxonomy (NCBI): domain Eukaryota; kingdom Viridiplantae; phylum Streptophyta; class Magnoliopsida; order Caryophyllales; family Polygonaceae; genus Polygonum; species Polygonum maritimum. The sequence continues at coordinate 12,679,222 of OZ002737.1, read as the reverse complement.
TGGGCCCCTACATCTATATGTTTCGTTCCTTAGATCATTTTCCATTTATGTATTTCCCATTTTTACAATATAATCATGACCTCCCTCTTTTAGTCTGATTAATAACTTACTAGTTTTTTCCTTGTACTTTTTGGTGCCTTACATTACAATCTCGTTTTTTATTCCACCAACTAGTGGTGGATGATGAATTTATTTAATTTAATTTGATTAACTTATCAGTAATAATAAAATAACGTAAATTTTCTACGTTTAATTACCAAACAATAGTAAACATATAGTCATTATGTAATAACCGCAAATTTTATAAATAAGAGAAATAAAAATTTCCTAAAAAACCTTTACGCGTACAACGAACAAGTTGTCGTCGACAATAAATTCCTCGCTCGTTCAAGCTTAAAACTTATTGAAATCCAATTATGGAAAAACGAGCCCCTTATGTTAAATTATTCCTTTTGAAATAATTTATTTAAAATCGTACGGAGAGTGAATTAAGAAGAAGAAACCTAATTAAAAAGGATGGAAATTAATAGTTGAATATTAATTAAAATAATTGAGTAGGCTTTTAAATAATTAAACCCAAATAACCCCCTTTGACCAATTTTGACCGGCAAAAATCCCGGTTCCTTTCTCCGGTCGTACACGCGAGTTTGTGCAACCAAAAATCCGGACGGTACTCTGCCATCCTCAAGCCCATTACTATGGAGAGTAACCAGAGGAAATATTTGGGGGATACTAACAACAAGTCTCTAACTCCTCGTCTCCACCCAACTATTTGCGTATAATTTTGGGAAAACTTTTATGAGATGGGAGTGCGGGCTTCACCATCCATCATCTCTACTGAGAAACTCTTGCGTGTGATTTGCAAGACTCCTCTGCAAACTGAAAGCAAGATAAGGATGCAGACAAGGCTCCAAAACCCTCACTCCATTCAAGCCTGCCCAAGAAAAATCTGGCCAGCAGACTTCTTTTTCCCCTTGGTAATTTCAGCCCTTTTGCGTGTGTTTTTGGTGCAGCCAGTACCGATTGAACTCATTCAAATCCAAACCCATCAGTTTCTCCCATTCCATCTTTTCCTTGTTTTCTTTCTACCCCGAAAACCTCCCAAAAGAAATCTGATTTCTTTCTTGCCCCGTTCCTCCGGCGAAGACCCGAGACCGCAGCCTGTCCGCCATCGGAAACCGCCAGGAGCCACGGGCCGTCGCTGCTGTCCGCCCTGCTCGCCACCACCTCCCGCTGTTGTTCGCCGCCAGAGAGCCGCCGCCGCCCGTCGCTTCCGGATCCCGCCCCGATCGTAGCTTCCAGGAGTCGGATCAGCTCGCCCCGCCTTCCCGTTGCCGCCCACTGCCGTCGCCGCCCGTCGCCACGTTCCGCCACCGAAGACGCCGAGGAGCCACCGGAGCCGTCGGGTGTGGGCGGATCTGCTACTGTGGGCGAAGTCGTTGCTGCGGGGCCGTCGAGTTGTGCGTCGTTGCCATTGTTGGCGTGTTGTTGCTGTGTTGTTGCGTAAAACCAGTATAGGAGGTGAGCAGCCGTTTTTTTTATTCGATCTGCTTGGTTTTAGGCCAATTAATTGAGTGCTCTAATCCACTAAAAAGAGGGAGAAGTGGGCCTATTTATTTGCTAGCAGATGAGGTCCGAAATTATTAACACAAATAGGCCACTAATTACATTTGTCTACCATTAACACTAATTACATAAGTAGACTAGGAAAAGAAAAGGGTCTTACTTTGACTAGCATATAAAATAGCTGTAGCGTAAAAATAATGACTAAATAAGTTTAGTTAGTAAGTTTTCGCCTTAATAAAATGTTACCAATAAGTTCCTAAGGCAAATATAGATATAATGTTGAGTTAGGTCATGGACTTATATAAATATATAAAAGTATATATTTTTCAGAAATAATAATTTATTGTGGCCTTGAGAATATTATTATGAGGGAATAATATAGTGATCAAGTCTTACATAAGAAAGATACGGTAATTATTTAGCTTACCCTTACTACAAAATATTAAGTTATTAATATTGAAGGTCTTAAAACCATTTCTTATAAAGAGATATAAGAAATGTCCCTCGGCGGACTAATAATTATAAATCATTAACGAAAAATGATTATTTTCATCTCACGAATTCTTATGAAGAAAATGATAATTAGAGAGGATACTCTCTTTAAATCAAGAAGTAAATTAAATACTAACTTATCTCGTGTCGCTCGTCTTGAAAACCGCGCCTAATTTAGGTCGAGTACTCGAGCTGTCATAAGCCGCGAAACGAATCCGTAGGACTCAAATCTCGAAACTCAAAGGCAAGTGGATGGTTCTCTTGCTCTTTACGTTTAAACGTGAATTTTCTTCCATTCCGTTTAATAGCCATATAATTGTTGGGAACACCTTGTTTGCTAAATAAAATGAACCTAGGGTTATTTTCTGTGTAGAGATAATGACCCCATTGTTATTTACATTATTGCACTGCGCTAGTCCATGGACTTAGGACCGATGATTGTGGCCTCTGATTGTTTCAAGTCTCTTTTTGAGACTTTGTTATGGACTAGAATAGGGATTAGGGGTGAGAGACTCGTCTCTGCTACACCTCTTGAGAATTTGTATTAGGATTTACCTATACCCTAATACCGAGTCATGACTCTTCCTGCTCTACAAGCGTAGAGAGGTGATAACACCCTAGCTAGGTGTTAAGGACTTCGTCCTTCTCTGATGTGGCCCTTGACCCGTCCTGGGTTGCTGCATCTAAAAATCTATAACTGAATGTACTGTTTTGTCATTCATGAAAGATAAGTGCCCTATGCACAATAATTAATGAACGAGGATGGTGAGTACATTTTTGTACAACCATTCTAGCTCCCGATTGGAGTATTCCAGTCGACGGAGGCTTTTACAAGGATTGATGTGCATTTATAAAGTTCCCAACAATAATTCATTCTCTTTCATAAGCCTGAAAACCGCACACTATCTTCCAGTTGAAGCATGTTACGCCTCTTCACATAAATCCTTACATATCATCCTCCAGAAAATATCCTGACTCTCGTTGCCAATAAAATCACATTTATTTAGCCGTTCTTTTAGAACCAAGTCACATTCTACCACTTGCTTAGTCTCGCGTTAGACTAATACCACTTTCTTTCTTCCCGACATTTTGTCGGCTGGTATTTCTTGCTTTTATGGAAATATCAGGAAGCAAGGGCAAGGATGTCGAGGGTTGAAGATGCGACCCAGTAGCTTGTTCAAGGAAGGACCACGAGAATCACTCTTGAAGGACTTGTACTACTTTATTATCCTTATTATGGTTTGTCGTTATCTGTACACACTTAAGATTTATCGTCTCGAGTAGACGAAACAACTTGTAATAACGTTTCTAATTTCCGCACTTTCGTTTCCGTTGACTTTCGAACTCTATGGTTGAAATCGTCTTTATGAATTACGAGCCTTGGGTGATTTTGGAACGGGAAATTCCGAGATCACCGGCGGTAATACCCGGAGTATGAAATAGGGGTGTTACACATTATGAAATATTATCTATTAGTTGATTGTTGAGATTATAGTCTAGGTAACTACTTATTGTTTACTTTTGATATTCTTGATGTTTATTAGTATGACTATTTTTATTTTATATAAATAAAAAACAAAGATGATAATGATTTTTTTTTCTACTAGTTTTACTCCATTCTTTTCCTACAATTTATATGTATCAACAAAAACAAATTATCTTAGAGAAACATCCACAATCTAACAATACATCTACATTAATTTTTTTTATTAATTACAAACCTCAACTTGTCATTTGAAGTTTAAAAAATTTAACAAATTAACACTAATTAATATTTCGCACAGGGCCTCCAAATTCCATTGGATGACCATAGGTAGACATATGGGTTATTGACTTGTCCATAGAGAAACTTTTGTGAACATGTGTTGTATTCATTTCACTTAAATTAAGACTTTAGTAGAGTCAATGTTTTAAAATGATGTGATTTCTCAAGTAAATGCTCGATTTCTATAGGCTACTAGCTACACAATAACATTGAGAATGAAAAACCAACTTTTTTGGCCCATCACCCATGCATATCAACACCCCTAAAATTTCATAGCAGTGCACCTTAACCCATATATATACATAAAACAATTTTCCCAATAATATAACTTTTCCCCTATAACAATAAATCCTTAATTCAAACTTTTTCATCTTCTTTGATTCTTAAGATAGATGTCAAGGTTGTCAATTTGTCAGACCCATGACTCTTGGTTCACTCGTTATCATTGCCGAGGTGTAGTTAAGGCACAAAATGAGGAGCATGAGTGAGTCTCTCCTAAAAAAATCTACATTACGGGCATCAACAAGTCGTGTCCCGCAGTCTTGCAAGCCTCACACTATACTTGAGTCACTACCTCGTTCTAAGGTTCCTCTAAAGATTCACGGAATCACGGTCTCATGTCAAGGCTATGCCACATGACTTACCACCTCACTTTGACGAGAAAAAGATTTCGATGTATTATACACATCCAGTCTCCCAGATTGAGGGTCCGAAAAACCAACACCCAGACAATTCGGCAAAACACAACATACACGCTAACAAGAAAACCAATGGCCAATGAACACCCCAACTAAAGGACCTTGTTCGAATCTAGAATCGAAGAACACATAAGAAACATGTTGTGCGGAGCGTCATGAGAAGAGTATAAAAGACTCTGAGTGGAAAAAAAATACACACGACACATCTTAATATACCGATCACTATAGCAATCTTAATATACCGATCACTATAGCAATCTTAATATACCGATCACACATCAACGATTTTTCCAAACCATCGCCGTCGAACCACCGGCACATCGGCCGAACCTAAACAGTAAATCCCGAGTGCCGGTCACAGGGGGTAAACTTATATTACCTTCCTCATGTGCAAACAAATTAGTTGGGCCTATATCAACTTGTAGTCCATATTACGGCCCAACGATTCTTGGGGGAGTAAAATCGAATTGAAGGCATCAGCTCTATTCTCCACCTCCTCGTTCTCTCTCCCTTTCTCCATCTCCGACCATCTCCCCCTTTTCTCCTGAGACCGATCGGGAAATGGCGTCAAGCCTTTTCAGAGCTGTAGCCAGATCAGGCTCCTTGACCGTCAAGGCCAGAGGCCTTTGTTCCCTCGTCAACAGCGAGGTTTCCAGCCACACCGCCAAATGGATGCAGGTAGATTTCCCCCCTCTTTTCCAAATCCTGTTGCTGCTGGTAGGGTTCAACACTAGCTTGCCAATTTCCATTGCGACTTCGTAATTTCCATCTCATAGCTGGAGATTTCTGCTTTATGCTGGATATTATTGTGTTTAGTTGGAAATCTCGGGTAGTTTTATCAAATCTCTTTTATCTATCGATTCATCTTGTCTCTCTGAGAGAATTTTCAATTTGTCGATGTATATTATTCCCGATGAACATGGCATCAGCTTAAATGATAAGCATGCCGTTTGGTTGATGTTTGATCTGTGGTCTTAAGATTTCACAAACACTAATGACCAATGTTCTGTGCTCGCTGCTTGTATATTACGTCAATTTAGTGGTCTGCAGGTTTAAAGGGCTTCTGTTTATGGAGGTAGGGTCTTTAGTGATTTGCCCATTCTCTTGGCAGTCAGCTGTTTCAAGTGCAGTTGTTGTCAAAGATGGTTCATTAGGTCTGTTCTATTCAAGGAAAGAGAATTCTCAGTTCTCTTATCAATACATCCTATGAAAAGTTTGTTTCTTTTCTTATTATTGAGACTTACCAAAAACACTATTCAACTTAGTCGTATCAGGTTTTTACAGAACAGATTAAGGTAGTCTGCCGAATAGTAATGTTTTTTTTTCAAGGATTTAGAGCCTTTGGATCTTTTAAATCCTTGAGATATTCAGGTAAGTAAAGATATATGGTGTCGCTGTGCTCCCGTGTCTAAAGCCCCTTTACTCAGTCATAGTTCAACAAGCTAAGACTAATGAACCGTACCCTTTAGGCTTTACTACCTAACAGGGTCACATAGGTCATGGAAATGCTATATTGTTATGCTTTGATAGTAATTGGTGATCTCATGAAATTGAGATAGACTAACACTTTGGCAGCCTGTAAATGTCATACTCCCTCCGTTTCACAATAAGTGTCGTTTTAGCAATTAAAATTTGTTTCATAATATGTGTCGTTTTAGGTTTTCAAAGTGATTTATTAGGGGTGAATAATGATAATTTTTATTGGAATGTGTATTTGTTGACTAAAGTTGTTCATTCATTGGCCAAAAAAATGTAATGAGTGGTAAGATTAAGAAAAAGTTGTAAGTTTTAAAGTGAATGATTGCTTTTCTTAAAAACTGTGTTAAGAGCTAAAACGACACTTATTGTGAAACGGAGGGAGTATTAGATATTGCTAGTATAGTACTGATGTCTTTACTCTTCACGGATCTTTTTATTCTTCTTTGTAATTAGTTGTGAAGTTACCCCCCTTTGTAGGATACAGCTGATACATAACCCTAGAATCATTTCCCCAGACTTGAAAGCTGTCATAGATGGCCTTCCTGTAAGTTGGTTCAGGTTTTTGTTTTAGACTGTACTTTGACGCTTTGGATTAGTCACACTTTTGAAATTGAAACAAAATAAGATATGTTCATGTGCTCCACAAGGTACCTTGTCCGTCTGCATAAATTATCCTTCTAGTTCATGGTGTATGCAGTGTTTAGAGCTCAACCATTTGGCAAAATAATGGCTGAAATCTATAACATACATTTTGAATTTTAAAGGATTCTTAAGTTCCATGGCCTTCTATGGTAGAGTGTCAAACATATTGGCCTCCAACATCATTTTGCCCTTGTTCTGGTGTTGTTGGCATCCGTGTGTACGAGCTGCTTTCCATCCATCTATGATTTCATCATCTAATATAGTACTTATGAAGCCTGTAACCTCACTTGCTTTGGGACTGTATTACATTCAACTAGTGAGGGTGCAGTATTCTTGCTGTTGACAAAGATGTATGGCTGTCCAAAATCAACCTGTAATGCAAAATCGGGATCTATTAGCTGATTTACTTCTGCATTTTACAATTCAATGCTTCTTGACACATCATGATCTCCCTCTTCCTATGCTATTTTGCTGCAATAGCTTTGCTCTTTGTTACCACTTTTAGTTTTAACACTTCAAATATGTAGTTACATCCAAAAGCACATTAATGTGCTACCTCCGTTTTCAGCTCCATCTGATTACCTGCCTTCCCCCCTTTATCTGACAGGATATTAGCAAGAAATCTCCCATGGAGTTGATTGCAGAAGTACCAACCATCAAAGTAGAAGGAAGAATAGCTGCATGTGAAGGAGGTCCGTCATTTTTTTTCCAATATATATTTTATTAAAAAACTTCTATGCGATATCATAAAACTTGAATTACGTGAATTACTGCTGACAGACACAGACCCGTCCTTGGGACACCCCATTGAGTTCATATGCCTTGACCTGGAGAAGCCGGCTGTGTGCAAGTACTGTGGCTTACGTTACGTACAAGACCACCACCATCATCACTAAGGAGTATGTCTGTATCAGAGGCGAGTGTTGCTGGAAACATTTCACAATTCTCTCTGTTTTGTTTTTGTCAAGATCCGAAACCGATGCTAGCATTCTTCGCCATTTCTGCAAATAAAATGCAAACTAGTTGTGCGTTCTTCTTTATCAAATCTAATCTGTATACGTTTGAAAACCTGTTGAATTGAATGGGAAATCATATTATTGTGTTTTGGTACTATTAGATAGATGCCAAATTCTCTAAATTGGGAGGAACGACAATCAATCACGGGCTTTCCTAGTCTTCAAACTTTGAATTCTCCAATAAAAGTGAATTCACCCCCGATTTCATGATCTAAACAACCGACTCCAGTTGGGCACGAAATCCTTTCTAGGTATTTGAAATGCTTACTTCAGCTACAAGCATATAGAGAAACATATAGGCAAAATTCTTGAGCCTCAATAGGTGTTTGAATCAATCTTTGGTTATAGTTTCATTAAACAGACTACGCCAATGAGAAGACAGCGAGAAGATCGGCATAGCCATTAGAAACAAACTTCATAAAAGGACATCATTTGAGTTATAGCTCATTAGAAACAAACTGCATAAAAGGACATCATTTGAGTTTTTTCAGGTATTGTTGTTCCTCGTCTTTGTCAGAATTCCTTGCCTGGGATGATTTTGCACAGCTTCATGATTTCCCTGTGCATGGTCCTTCGATTGGATCTTGTCAATCTACTACTCTTAGACCCATTGCTGAACAATTTCACAAAAGTTGCTTCAGGGGCTGGCAATGAAACAAATACAAATACTAGTGTAAGAACATGTGTTTAGATGATGATAATTTGCATAATTATCTGAGGAGAAACGTTTAGGCAGCAAGCAAGGAAATAGAAAATTGAATTACAGACAACCATTTTGAAGATATTTACATCCTACCAATACATATTTCAAACCCAAAAACTCTTCTAATCTCAATACAGTAGGTGTGGTACGCATTGGAAGAAATTCTTCTAATCCCAATACATATTTCAATCTGCAAAGCAAATCATTAACTTTGTAGCAATGAGTTCTTGTCGCGCTATTCGTACAATTTACTCCAAATTCATCCTCTGAGAGGAGCCCTTTATAGAGGTAATTTTCCAACAAGCTTCTTGCAAGGTTTAAGCCAAGTAATGTACTCAAATCTTATTTCCTACCAATGCTTTCACATTATCTGTATTCAGCTATATTCCAATCCTATTTATTTTAGCATGTGTCATGTGTGTTGTCATATAGAAAATATGACCTTCTGTGTTGAGATACAAGTCCTTTTACATTTTTTATTCTAATCAACAAATCACTAAAACCTGCAATCACAACACAGCATACATACAAAACTTACCCGTGGGAGCTACCTAGGTATACAAAAGCACTAGATTTGCCAACAATTAGCAGTGACAATATGAACACATACACTCCAGTAGAATTTTCACTTACATGATCAGCAGTCTTGCAAACACTAGACTCCAAAGTGGAAGGAGAAATTTAAGAACGAAACCACATACATTCTGGATCAGCTAAGGATCTTCAAACAAATTAACTGGGACAACCTTTGCACCCTGGATTAAATATAAGTAAATGAAATATTATAACATGCTGATTTACTGTATGGAGATTAACAAGAGTTCTTAGAAGAGCTATGACCATCCAAACTAATAAATAGTAAAATCTAGTGCACCAAATGATATTGGAATGTTTGAAACTCTTATATGTAACAGACAGTTATCATGGATACAGCATGGGCCTAGCTTTTACTCACTACAGATTCTACTTAATCTTTTCAAAATGAAGACCAATCTGTTTTAAAGGTTCAAACTTGTTTATACAAAAAATGTAAGAATGACAAAAATGAACATGCTGAAATATGAGGCGTAAGATGAAAATGCTGGAAGGCAACATACCATGGATGGGTGTTTTAGCAGGGACATGTTACAAATATTGGAATCCCTGTCACGGGATAGAAGAATCCGCACATTCGGAATGGTTTTCCAACTCTCTCCAAGTGCAGGCTTAGAAAGACCGCCTTCTCCACCCACCATGTGATTGGTAACCTAGCAGACGCCTCCGAGATCAGTTCTCAAATTATCATGAGATAATATCATTCTAGTGTATTATAAAGGTTATTACATGATCTTAGCCAACTGTTATAAGCTTTCTACAGACTACTGATTCATAAATGGGTGACTTAAATTGGCTGAACTAAAATGATTATGCTTTTATTGTGCTATAACTAGTAATGGAGTGAGATTCTTCATATTGCTTGATCTGCAGCAGGATTTTATCACCCCATGTTCGGCTTTAGCAGTTTGGAGGTTTCGGAAGAAAACAAAAACAAAATGAGAGATACTGGCTGTACAAACCGCTATCAAGTTCCTCATTTGAATTTAATGCTACAATGGGCTTCCCATGACAGTTTCATCCAACTCTTCTCACAAAATAAGCTAAAAGAATGAAAAGGAATTCACAATATACTAGTTCAGAATTTACCAGCACACAAAGATTATATTCGAGTGCCATTTTCTTTAGATAGTAGCCCAGTGATATCATTATAGCATGTCCTGCAAGCAAAATGATGATAAACCATCAGATAATTCATTGGAGGATTGAGTTCAAGAGAAAGCAAAACCCATAAATCTATACAGTGGTACCAGTTTGTATATACATGAGCTTAAATAGGCACCAATGTGAACCTCAGCTTATTTTACTATGTTGCTTTCATATGAAAACTGACACATAACTTGAAAGGTAGGAAAAAGAAACAGTCAAACCATTAGGGCCACCGCCTCCGAGGACTGGAATAATAAGTGAGGACATGGAATCAACAATTAGCAACCGAACAAAATCCTGATTCTGTTGCTCCTGGTATATTACAATAGTCAGCAGAAAAAATGAGAGGTATGAAATTGAAACATTTCAACAGAACATGCTGATAAGACTAGAGATGAGACAAACCTGAGATTTTACTTTAGACTCAATCTGATGTAACACGTCAAAGAGTGCAAAGACATCAAATACATCATAACAAGTTATGTTGCTCAGGAATTGGCCAATAATTCTGTGAGGATCCTAAAATGCAAGTTAAACACACATTAGAGAAAGCAAAACTCAAGCAACTCAGACCACATAAAACACAGAGAGAGACATGATAGGAAAAAAAATATGTAGTCTGATACGGATAACACCTCAACAACAGCAAGACCATTAACTCATAAAGGATATGTGTTCCTATGAAATTCTTTCATCACGTGGTGAGCATGTGTACAAAAGCTCTCAACTGACAAAGGACTAAAGTAAATTTAATTATTTGAGTTTGGATGCAAACTATACACTTGGTGGTAGAAACTCAATAATATATTTTGTATTGAATGCATCTAACTCATAAGAAGTGCTTCAGCAAATGAGAAATTGGATTCATATTCGACAGTTGCAGATTAGATCTGTATAAGTTAATTTCTTAGAGATACAATCCTAACCTTTGACCTAATATCTGTACTGACAAGCTGCGCCACACGGTGAGCTGAAAAGGAGTTGCTCGTATCCATGAATATTACACCGGATCGAGTCACACTTGCAACAGATACAGCAGCTAACAAACACACCTAAACAATTCAGCTCAAATACTACACTGAATCAGATGAAAGAAAAGGAAGAAGATCATACTACAAGCCATGCATCATTAGCAATTTGTATTACTACTATGTATAATATCCGAAATATGCCAGTTCTTGCCTGAGTTTTGCCAGAAGATGACAGGCCCACCAATTCTGTTAGGAACCCTTCTCGTAATCCTCCATGAAGGAATGCATTACAGCTAGTTTTCTCATAACACACAAAAAGAACAATCACAATCTTCAAAATAGATGGTCAAAACAAGCATGTAATCATCTATGTTTTGAGGTGAAAAAAATACCTTTCCAGTCTTTCAGAAAGAACACACTCATCATGACATGTCTTTGCTAACAGCTCAATACCATTTGACCACTGAAGGTGCATACCATCTATTACAGACAGAATCTGATCGATACCCTAATATCATTATGGCACACAATAGCATAAGACATGAGGCAATTCAGTCATAATACAATTTGCAAATATAAGCAAATTGTTTATACTAGGGATTAACTTATATACGAATCTATATGTATACCTGCATTAATGCCTCAGATTTGAACTGCTTCTGGGCAGATGCAATTAGAGCATTTGTGTCATGGAGGAGGAAATCCTCCACTGTAACAAACACATAGATAACACAATCACATAAGTATTTTCATTTTTTTCAATAATTTCAACAAACATGCCTGAAGCTACAGCTACAAAATACAGTAGAGCAAACTTCCTGGTCAACAAACAACGAAACAAATTGCAAAATGGAGTAAGTTGAAAACAGCAACAAATGGGTAGTTTTTCAATCGAGAAATTAACAAGGGGTAAAGGGAAAAGATACCAGTGAAAATGCCGTGAGAAGCACAAAATTGGACGAAACTCAAATTGATTAGTGGGTAAGCGCCTTCAAGTGATTTCAAAGGGGCCATCTGAGCACTACTTCACCCTTGAACTGAATTCGAACTTTGTTCTTTAGTTTCCTCTCATTAGATGGGCGGAGCCAGGATAGAAGTATTGAGGGGGCCGACTGTATTGAGGGCCCGTTTACGTTAGTTAAACATAGGAAATTTATAACTTAAACTAAGTAAATGACTTAAAATTGGTTTATAAATGTTCAATCTTCAAGTATTCATAACTTTTTGTTTAGATATCAGATTAAGACATATAATATATCAAATCGAAGCCCCAAAAGAGAGGAACAATATAAGTGAAAAACATTTGGATTGGGGGGGCCATGGCCCCTACCGGCCCCAATGTAGCTCCGCCCCTGCTCATCTACCTTTCTCTTCCCTCGGGACAATGATACACATTTCGCATAGTTTTGGGGCTTTTGGCACGGGTCACCAAGTGTTGGAGAATAAGGGGCCGTTTGGGGTTTGGCAGATTATGTTTGAAATGAAACTAATATAATTCCTTTTTTTTGAGAAGAGTATTATTGTTTGAAACGAATATGGCATTGATACACTTGGGGAAAAAAGTAGTTTTAAAAATATTAAAAAGTACGAAGTATAAAACTATTTCAAGAGTTTTAAATGCAGTTTTTGAAAAAAAAACTTTTTGGTTAGAAGTATAGCAAGGTCTATGAGTGTGTTCGTTTACCATTAGAAAAATCGTAAGTAATAATACATTATAATGAGCTTATTTTAGAAAAGAAATGATGACATTTCTAGAAATGTGTTAAGAGGAAGAGAGGATAAGTACACCATACCGAACACAACTTTAAAAAAAAAATGCATTATAATGTATTATCTTATATACATTTAATCCCCACAAACCTAATGTTGGAGAGCCAAACTCACAACATATAATACCTTTTGACAATAGTAGACAATTTAGCTACAAAAGTTCATTCAAACTACGGAAAGTACAAGACACACTTGATATTTTACACTACTAACTAATAAAAGTTCATTCAGACTATGAGACACACTTTTGATATTTTACAATACATTTTTGATGATTTATGATCCATCATAATAGTCTCATTTAGAAATATAATTTACTATACACTTATTTGTCGCATAATTTTATACAATTTACGATACACTTATTTGTCACATGTATTTTTGCTATCTCACAATGCACTTATCTATCGCAGATTCGCAGACAATATTTATTCCCTACATTATTCAAAGATTTCAAACTCAAAATATTTCTTTCATATTTCTACCAAAAAAATATTTGCTAATTATTTTGTTGAGCTCATTCTCTATGGCAACATTATTATTACAAAATACCGCAATGCTAAATGGGCAGCTACAGCAGGAAGTTAGGAGTTAATTAATCTAAACCCAACCCAAGCTACTCTTTCGAAGAAGTAAATAAGACGAGAGCAAAGTGTAATAATACAGAGCAATGGCCAACCAAAAACTGCCGAGTCCCAGACTCAAGAAAGAAAGCCAGTAACAAAAAGAATGAAAGAGCCTCCATGAAATTTTGATAATCCCTACAAATTTTTGGCACCTTCATCAGCAAACTTTCTTCTCTGTTGGTGCTCTGCAACTTTGTAATCCACAACCTCCCTGAAAAGCTGAGGGTGAAGAACACAATCTTCACTACCATACACAGCAGCTTGGACACTGGCCATAAGCTTTGCGATTTCACGTCCCGAAAAACCCTCGGTCTTATCAGCCGCTTCCATTAATATTTCATCTGTCAAGCCCTTAACATCTATATTCTGCTGTTTGTTCTTGAATAAGCTATTCAGCAATCCAGTTTTCCCACTTCCAGCTTGGGCTATGTATTTGTCCAGGTAGAGTTTTATCAGCTTGAACCGTTCGTCTTTTCCGGGCAGTGGGAATTCAAGAACCTCGTCAATACGGTCAGCTACAGCTGAGTCAAGATCCCCAGGGCGGTTGGTGGCTAAGGCGAGTACAATGTCTTTGGATTGGTCACCTGTTCGAAAAAGCAGGGCATTTAGAGCACTCCTTTGGGCTTCACTCATGTAGGTTTTGTTACGCCTGCAGGAAGATGGAAAAAAACACACTTAAAGCACCAAACTCAGCTACTATTCAATTTAGACATTTTTGAGGAACCCTCACAGTAGCCATTCCATTTCCTTAATGAGCAAAATAATACTAATAAAATAGACAATGCATAATTTGGGGTTTGTATCACTTACTCGCACAGGAAGGCATCAGCTTCATCAATGAACAATAACAGGCCCCTGTTGGAGGTCTTAGCCCAGTCGAACAATTGGTGGATCTTGGTTACAGCTTGTGACCCCAGTGGTGCTACATCTCCACCAGTCATCAGTGCATAATCTAGCCCCTGACAAAAGAAAACAGTATTACATTAAAAGGGCACACTAAACAAATAAATGTAACATTTTTCACTAGCTTCTAATTCCACTGCAGCTAAAAGCATTACCAGTTTACATCTACAGTAGAGCAAGTGAAAAAAAAATGTGGGTAGAAGAGCATTTTATGGTTCACAGATATTGTTACATACAAAAAAAAAACCTATACCATATAAATTGATCTTCTTTTTCACAATATTGCAAAATTCTGAACATGAGAGAAGCTACCTTGGGGTGGATTTTAAATGATTTAGATGCAGATGATGTTTCATGAAAATTAATTATGAAAAACAGAATCATACAGATTTACGAGCCAGCTCTCTTGCAGCCATTGTTTTCCCAGTTCCGGGAGGGCCGTAGAAGAGCATATTCCGGAATGGGGCTTGATGAGCTTTTGTATTTGCTGTTGCAGAGGCAAGTTGTTCGATCCTTTTATTCAGTTTAGGATGTAAAATCACGTCTCCAAATCCACTACCATTTGATGCAACCCCACCCGAGCCCTTTAGCTTCTTCATCAAATGTCGGGAGGTAAGACCGGACCAAGGGTACTTTCCTCGTGAGGACTCCCTTATAAGTGATGGTTGCCCCAGTATTCTGTCTACGTAATTCCACACCACCTTTGCACCCTCTCTACACAATTACAACAAGATTTTTGTATAACCTGATAAACAAACTACATCCATAATAGTATATTAACAGTTGGGTAGGTTTCTGACAGTTATGATGTTCCTATTTAGCACAATGCACATTGTTATTGCATTTATATATGCTCAATGAAAGCTAAGATAAAGAAATATAGAAATATATACGTGTTTAAAGGGAGGAATATAACACAACACCACCCCGCCATAAAGGCAATTATTTGTCTAATACAGAGGGAAAAGGTACAGTATAAGGAATCAGCTTCTAGTATAATAGATACGGTTTTAGCTTAGTGGACTAGTTCATAATCATTCAGAAACTATAACCTAGGTTGTAAGCAGGCTAAAGACCATGCATCAAAAAAGGCGCTAACATTTCAAAACTCAATTGTCCACCCTCTAGATAATCAAAGTGTTTTGTGGTTACTTTAAGAAACCTTATTATCACAAAGCTTTATATAATGTTTGTGTGGAAACAAAGGTATCTCAATAATCCAGAAACAATAGAGCCTACAGTACACTCTAGAGCATCGTTTTGACACTAAGGATGTACACTATCCAGTAATCATTCAGCCTTGGAGGATGTAGCCATAAGAAGAGTCTTGTAAATTTAAGCTAAAATAGTGGCATGTCAGTTACTTGTAGTGCACGGCTTTTTTTCAGGTTATGCTTCAAATGTCAAAAGACTATTATCTCGTTGGCACCTTAGTCAAAAGGGATTATTATGCAATCATAGTATAGCATCTTTGAAATGGCATCATAAGAAGAACAACACTTTTCAAGATGAACACCCTTGAGAGACTGAAACCGACTTCTGCTAGCTTTCTAGTTATAATCTCACATACCTTGTTGTGTAGATCCCTGCAGCAAGAGCGGTGATTCCACCAACTACTACAACTAACTTATTTTGATCTGTCAAGATACCCCGTAAACCACCTACAGACAATAACCAGTAGTTTTTAGCCAAAATTCAAACAATATATATGCATTTGAAGGTATGCTACACTTGTACCAGTACCACAAAGCTGTTTACTTCCAAAATCAAGCAAACACATTGCTATCATAGTATCCAAACAGTTAAGTGACAGCATACAACCCCAAAGAGAAAAGTAGAAGCAAAATACAATAAATCTGAACTAACTTATTTCAATCCATCAAGATAGCTTGTGCAACCTAGCTAAATACAAATAATAGACCTCTTTGGAGAGGGAAGTTCACCATATGCATATGTTTAGATATAAAACTGACTTCTATAATCTACCGGTCTCCATTTTATAATCAAACAAATTCTTCATCAACTGTAAAATAAATCGTATTGAAACCCAAAGAGAAAACAAGAATCAAGATGAGACAGGGCTGACCATGAATCTAATGAGTATTGCTAAAAATGTGAATCAGCCCTGGAAAAAAATGATCCACATGCAAATCACCATGCATGCTCACACTTGCATGGGAGGATATATTTTTAGCTTGAGGAATCCTACATACTTAAAGTATCAGAACATTAGGAATACAAGGTAAAACACATGCTCACGTCACACAAATATCAGCAGGCAGATTGCACGCACATTATTAGGTTAAAAGGAGCACTAACTCACTTCAACATTTTGTTCCTTCGGATTTGATTGACATAAATTCCAATCATGTTTTGAATTATAGTAAATTAGGATACCTCCTATATGGTCAAAGGCAACGTTTATGGCAGAAACCCACTTCTCCGTCTCCGCTTTTGTCTTTATCAAAAGGTTTTTTTTATCTATCTCTTCTGTCAAAATTGTTTCACGGGCCTTTGCTTCGGCTTTGGCTTTTGCATGCTCTTTTATAGTATCACGTTCATGCTCAGCCTTTTCTTTCTCTGTTTGCCTAAGCAGTCGTTGGATATGCTCCTCCGATGCACGTCTAGCATCCTCCTGTCTCTTTGAAGATTCTTCTTGAAGTTGTACAAGTTCTTGATTTCTTTTTCTATGAAGCTCATGTTCTGCCTATAAAACAAATTGACATTAATCTTCCCTGGTTCAAACAAAGCTTTACCCAAAGAAGAATCTATCTTAAATCACATACTGTCATCCTTTTCCTGATTAGGTCGTCTTCATATTTGCTCATTTGAGATTTCATTTCTGCCTGCTGCTGGAGCAACTTCTTTTGTTCATCATATACCACCCTTTGCTTATCCTACAAAAGAACATACAAAAGATATTACCAATCAAATTATCAAAGGAAGGCCTTATTTACCCATCTAACAATGGCAAATAGAAGATACAATATACATATATGTTTTCCATGATAGAAAAAGGGATGCTAGTCAAGAATGAAGTACATCCCACAAGCCTTGCTTTTTCGAATGGACAACACTTCAGGAACATTTCAAGGAAACCATCCGAATAAGCTAAATTGATCAACTTACAAGTTCGGCATCAGCTTGCATTTTCTTAAACTCTTGAACCTTCAGTTGCATTTCTTGCTGCTTGGTCTCTTCCTGCTTCTTGATAATTTCAAAAGCCTAACAAAAGAATATCAGAGCCAGTCATCTTCACAACAATTTAGCTAGCAGTTCCAGCAGACACGACATACAATGAATCTAAAGGATCATAATGAAATCTCATAGCACGAAATTACCCAAAAATTGACACTAAAACAAAGAAAATAGAACAATATTGGAAGTTTGGCACAGAAAGACAATCGACTTAGAAGCTAGATCAAACTGCCATCCACTTGCAAATTTGCAAGAATAACAGCATCAAAAAGTGCACCAAGCATGTACACTAACAAGACAACAAGCAGCGTGCTTACATTTCCAATAACGATCTCAGCGCATCAACCATCAAAAAACCAGTCAGATTGAGAAAACAATACCTGCTTGGCGTAAGAAGAGTTGACAATACTCTTAAGAGCATCAGCGCCTCTCTCCAAAGCTTCAGGCTCAAAACCTCCGGCCGTCGTTTTAGGGCTATCGTCTCGGGGCTTGGTGGTCGGAGCACCGGACTTCTCCGCCGGAGCCTGAGGCGCCGGCGGTGATTGCACGTTTGCAGGGGGAGGAGGCGCCGATTTAGAAGAAGACGAGAAAGGAGAGAAGCTAAACGGACCATCGGCGTACACAGATTCAACTCCCATGGACGCCGAGGCTAGGGCTGAGAGGAGCGCGGCGGCGCCAACTCGAGCCGCCATTGAGGAAATGCTCGGAAGTGGAAGCTCCCAGACGATTTGCGAGTTGGAATTGGGAGGTCGGAAGGAAAGCTTTAATGGCAGTGGAGATAGAGAAAGGAGTTTTGCTTGGAAAACAAGTCAATCGTGAATGCCAAATTCCCCACCGGAGAAACTAGCGGAAGAGGAAGGAGAGAGAGAGGGGTTTTAGTAGGGTTTTTTTGGGGACGGTTTGTAAGGTTTGGTTTGTATTTTTTATTAAGCCGGTTCTCTTTATTTTCCAACGGTCTAATCGAACCGGAATGACGTTTGCTTTTTGTTCAAGCTACAAGAACGCCTAGCAGGCTAGCATTGTCAATTTGTCATGTACTCAAGTTTATGAGCTTTTCAATTTGTATGAACACTCAATTCATTATTTTGCACTTTGCACCATCTCATTTTCTTCTTTGCATCCACATAGAACGCCCAAAATGATCAGTGTAAGAAGAGATCATGCTTGTTTTGTTATGGTGAGGCTTTGAGCAACAATACAAGTTTTTTGGAGCAAATCTTATGAATCTCATAGAATGAGTTAATGACAACATTTTCATACCTCCACAAGAACAACACACTAACAACAGGCTATGCAATCAACCCAGCAGCAAATTTGCAATAAAAGAACTTCTGAGACAAGTAAACAGCTGATCTATTATGATACAAGAAGAGAAAAGTGAACAATAGTAGCTATGAAAAGCAATGCTATGTAAGACTGTTTTTACCAAAGGATGTGAACGATACAACTCACATAAACTATGAAACAAGTAACAAAATCACATAAACGATTGAAAAAATAACTGAAGTTTACCCTGAGACAAGTCTTTTGACTGGTTAAGGGAACTCGAATGAGCCTCCAATCTGGGTAGTATCAGAAGGGGGATTAATGGCAACCCAGAGCAGAGAAATTGTAATAGCAAGAAGCCCAGACCATACAAAAACGATAGTCGGCGTCCTTCCTCTCCTTCCCATCAAACCTTTAGCAAACGGATAAAGATGAGCCAGTACCCAGAAGCTAAAGAAGACGCCACCAAGAAGACGACTCCATTGAGGTATAGTGCTGTAGATAGTCCTGCTGAACCCAACAGCAATCCCAATCAGATTTAGCATCATGATCAAAACAGGAGGTATCATCAGGGATGTCCATTTAACAATGTATAAATCAGCAAAATCGTCGTCTACATCATCACCGCCCGATTTCGAAGTTAAGGTGAAGGAGATCTCAATCCCTGCAACAACTTTAAGCAAGCCTTGAATCACAGCAGCAAGGTGAGCACTTGTTCCTCCAATCAGCCAAAACTGCTCGTTTCTCCACCAATCCTCAAGATTAATCCCGGACCACTTGATTTCGAGCAATGCGAGCATGCAAAGGGTTACAGTGATGATCAAAAGGTAGGTAAGAAACGTGATATTGAGGGATTGGACAATGAACTGGCCCGAAAAGAGAGACAGAGCTGGTAGAAAGCAGTACACAATCAGGAAGATGGATGTGAAAGGGTAAATGCCCACATTAAGGTAGGCTATCCTTTGCAAGATCTTCATTTTTGGGCTGGCTAGTAATGCGTTGTTACGAGAGAAGAATATCTCGACTGAACCTGTTGCCCAACGGAGTACTTGGTGGAGCCGATCTGTCAAATTAATTGGAGCAGTCCCACGAAATGCGTCACGGCTCGTCACACAATAGATTGACCTCCAACCCCGATTGTGCATTTGGTAACCCGTGACAACGTCCTCAGTAACTGACCCGTAAATCCAACCGACTCGGTGTCCCCACTCGGTCTTATCCTCATACCAGCATGAGATGGCGTTGATCGCCTCAGCCACTGTTGTTGCATCTAGCAGTTGTCGACTGATGGTTAGAGCGCCAGGTGGGCGTCCGTTTTTAACAGAAGGATGATCGGCTAAAGGACGACCCTCATACTCTGCTACGGGGATCGAATCGACTAAGATGCTGGAATTCCCGAATTTCTTCGGGAAATCAGACATCGACATTTGGTCGTCATCAAAGTCATCCATGCGAAGAGCCCGGTTTTCTTCCCGGTTATTGTTAACTGCCGCCTTCTTTTTGCGAGAAAAGCAACAGTCCCAGAAGCTAGGAGCCCGGTCTTTCGACCGAGGAGGATCAAATCCATAGAGGGCGACTCTTCGGAATAGGCAGCCTGTGCCAACATAAACAGGACCCTGTAGGCCATCAAGAGCTCTCATATTGACATCAAAGAAGACGGTGTTGTTGTTGGCATAACGGTCAGAAGGATCAATGCCTTCAAATCTTTGAGGGAATTGCACATAACATATGCGGTCCCCACCACGGTCCATCATGAAGCACATGCCTTCTCTCATGGCTTGGGAATTGTAGATGTAGTGATCACAGTCAAGGTTGAGGATGAAAGGTCCATTTGACATAATGGCAGATGCTCGAACCAAAGCGTTCATTGCTCCTGCTTTCTTGTTGTGATCATAGCCAGGACGCTTTTCCCGGGATACATAAACTAGCATTGGAAGGCGAATATCCACATCAGTCACGTCAATAAACTTGTTGTCTTCAGAAGTACCCATCAGAGGCTCGTCGCTTGGTGGTTTTAACATAACCTGTTAATTGATTATCAGTTTAATTAGTAAGGAATTTATAATGTTGTTGCGAATATTGAAATGCTTATATTGTCATTATAAGGACATTATTTATAAAAGTGATGATGTGCCACACGGCTTGATCAGAAAGCAATCCTGAAAGTAAGGATTTGTACCTGTATGATACCGGCATGGTCTCCTTTTGAGTGCTCAGGCGAAGAACTTACCCAAGTGCCAGGCCAGTGAGTAGAATCAGCCATCCAAGTAGCTTTAGGGATTTTGACAGCCTCTATTGGCTCATCTTGAGCCACATTCTGCCTTTGACTTTTCAGAGCTTTAATTTCTTCCCTAGCATGATAAGCATCAGAGCGGTGACGTATGGAATCAGGCAACCCATTGATACGGACCTTGAACTCATCATATTCTCGCTTCACACGTCTTCGGTCCTTGACAAAGTCCTGCCTCACTTTATTCTTGTATGGATCCTTCTTTAAGCTAAAATAGGATTCGGGGTTTCTGGGTTCGATCCCATGTTTACGACAGAATGGGACCCACACATTTGCAAAGCTAGCAGCTTCTGCCATGGCTTCAAAGGTTAAAAGAGCGCCACCGTCATCAGAGACGTAGCAAGAAAGCTTTTCAACTGGGTAATCAGCAGCTAGAATGGATAAGATAGTGTTTGCAGTGACAAGAGGAGGCTCTTTCTCTGGATCGGCAGTTGAGACAAAGATATCAATGCCAGGAAGATCAGACTTTCCAGTGGGGTTATCAGGAGACGGTGTCTCAAACTTCTCTTTCAAGACACTCAGATCCGTAGCACGGTTCACGGGACAGAGCTTAGGCAGCTGGTCAAGGAGCCAAGAAAAGGCAAACCAAATCTCACAAACCACGGACATTCCCCATAACCACATTGCATCTTCATTAGGGTGACGAATCCTCCAAGCCAGGAATAGGCTGAGAATTATCATCCGGATGAATATAAGAAGCCTGTATTCAAGTAAAGAAACAAAATATAAGTCAGAAACAAAAGTAACAAACTGAGAAATTTTCGATTAAGAACTGAGATATTAATTTAAATGGTAGTGAAAAAGATTATGCCACTAGCCTGCTAATAAAAAATAAGAAGAAAGAGGATGAAAGAAGATATACACATTAGCTAGAATGTATAAAAAAAAGTGCAGGTACGTCAAAAATTACCATCATATTAATATAATGAGCCTATATTCAAGTAAGGAAACACACTAAGACATTTTCAGTTGAGAATTAAGACATTTTAGTTTAGAAAATAGTCAGAAAGATAATGCTGCTAGTCTGCTAGAAGATATACTGATGATTGATGTTTTGTAATGGAAAACAAACAAAAGACTAAGAAAGACATTGAAGCAAATACCGATACGGGCTTAGAATTCCAGCTGGTATCTTCAATTTACGGGTAAGGGGCCTCCACGGTTTGCTATTAAAGTCTCTCGCCCCTTGTGCACCATCTACATCATTAGCATCAAATACTGCTTCCTTAGGCCAAATGGCATTTCCATACCCATAAGTTCCCTTTGTTTCAAACAACCAACGGTTATGATCAAAATCTCCAGTCTGGCTTCTCATAAGCGCAGATTTAGTAGACTTCATCAAAGAAAGTCTCCTCTCCATCTTTGACATACCGACAGCTGTTGGGGCAGGAAGCGGGAGTGGCCTTTCATCATCAACAGCCTCCCGGTCCAACTCAGAGTTCTTGTAAGGCTCTTTACATCCGGGGCAAACAGAATCTCCTAACTTAACTGCATCCATATAGCAATCCCTACAAATCTTGAAATCACACTCACAGGGTAAAATATCTTCGCCCCGCTCATCACTCATCACTTTTCCATCACATCCTGGGATCAAACATGAGGATCCTTTGGCACCCGCCATTTGAGGATGGCTCGCTTCAGAATCAGTTACTTTATCCATTAGATGTGCTCTAGTAACACTGTTGAATCCTCCAGTGAAGAGGGAATTTGAAACATACTGTTCTTCAACTCTTTGCGAAACAGTTGGATCAGACTGAATGTTGGTGCTCATTGGTTGGTTATCAGGAGTGATGGGTATCTGGACAGTGTAGTTCATGAATTCACCACTTTCAAGCTCGCTATCTAGATCGTCTCTTGAGTAATTTACATAGCGGCCTGATGAAGTTCTTCTAGCAAAGGTCACGGTGGGCGGCAATGGATGTCTGGTCTGCTGCAGCTCAGATGTATCATCTGAGCTTTGCGACAGCATTGATCGACTTTGTTTGAGCGGTCTTGGTGCCATGAAAGCAATGATCAAATTTCAGCTCTTGGGCCCTGTAAAGACAATTTCAATTCAGCCACAAATCATAGTGTAGGAATAAACCATTGTACAGTGCTTGCCCAATCAAGATTGAAGACTCCTAGTACAAAATGATTGAATCATTAAATAGAAAAGGCAACTATAAAGGTTTCATAATTGAAAGTACTGAGATTTAGCCACCAGATGGTAAAAAAGTAGGGTTTTACAGTTCAAGGACCACTGAAATATGCTAGACATTTTGCAACTCAATTAAACAGAATACTCAGTTCAGATCTCCAAAATTTTAAATGAAAAACAGGCGGAAAGAGCTTCAAAAGCAAAGCCAACAACGAAATGCAAGCACAAAGGGCATACACCTTGCTAAAACAGCAATTCCGAACCAGATCTTAAACAAAACCTAGAAAAAGAAAACGCTCAGAGACAATTGAAAAGCTTTTAGCGGAACACAATCCCGGAACGAGCTCTTGCTCTTAGACACTCAACGAGGCAACACACACAAATTTACTACGCCGAGAAGAAGCAAATTTCAGCAGGGGAAATCATGGTTTTTAGAACTGAATAGAGAGTGAGAAGCGCAATTTGAGGAAATGATAGATTAGCAAAAATACATACCAGTTTGAGAAATCGCATTAGATCTGCTATTCCAAATCTTCAAAATCTCAGTGGATTGAAGGGGAAACCAGGGGGGCAAGTGAAAGCTGATGATTAAAGAGACAGTAGTGAAATACAGAGTAGAATAGCTTGCAAAACTTGAGCGCGTTCAAACTGGAAGAACAAAAACTACCGGAGTAGTTTTTATTTCAATAAATAGAATATTAAAATTAAACGCGTACATAATTTAAATTTCAATAAGGAAAGCTATTAGCTGTATCGGTAAAGGGTTCTGCATTCCTAGTTATTTTCTAAAGAGAAATTCCGGGTATCACTGAGTTTTGGACTTTTCCGGATGGTGCCCTCAAAAAAAACTTATTCCGCAAAATACCCCCGAGGTTTCCAAAAAGTTCGGAACGTGCCCTTATGTTAATTTATCTTAAAAATTTCCGTTAACGTAAAATCAAACCAGTAAAAAAAAAAAGAGAAAGAAGGGGAACGAAGAGAAGAGGGGAGGCGACAATCCCAACCGGCAGGGACTTCCATCGAGGCGGCGGATTTCGGCGGACGTGGGTTGCGGTCAGTGGTCGGGTTGGGCGCGGGAGGCGAGCGAAGAGGGGAGTGCCGGCGGCGACCTCGGTGGTCGGGGCTGGCGGACGCGGGCTGCGGAGGTGGTCAGGCGGCGGACGAGATGATCAGATCGGGATCGTCGATGTTGAAGGCCAATCCCGGCGACTCTCTGCTCTTGAGAAACTACGGGAAATACTTGCACGAGGTAACGATATATTCTACACAATTGCAAAATCGACGAATCAATCGATGGAAATTTGAGGAAATTGGATTGATTCAGTTTTTGATATGTGACCAATTTTTGAAGGTGGAGAAGGATACAGTGAGAGAAGAATAGTGTTATGGGGGGCGATTTTGGCGAGCCCTCGAGATGGAGAGATGTTGAGTCTGTACGGGAGCTTGATCTGGGAAACGCAGAGAAATGGAGAGAGCGCCGATATGTGGAGGTGTTGCCATGGTTTCATCAGTTTCTTAATTGATCTACGTTAAGAATTAAGCAAACAGATTTTCAAGATCCTGCGAGAAGTTTCTTTAATTTAGCCGATATGTGGAGGTTGTGTTCCAAGAGTGTCAATTGTAGGCTTTGCTTGGGTGTGTTGATGTTGACGACGGGGAGTTCAGAGTTTGAGTTGAAGGGTGCTAAACCATATGCTGAATGTAATGCTATTGTAAATCAATAATACTATTGTATATTGTATAATACTGTGATCTGGCTTACCTATTAACAAATACCAATAAGAGATTACATTGAATGTTCTTCCACAACCGGCCTCAAATTAGAGATCACATTGTGAGGGGTGGTACTGTGGTAGGATGCTACCCATATAGTTTGTAAAAATGTACTGAATTGGATATACACAGCCAAAACACACAAAAATCCGTGCTTGCAAGAACAAGAAAAAAAACCATCAGCAAATGGCCGCTTGTGCAACCACCACTCACCATCTTACCATCTCAAGATCCAAAACCAACCCACCACCAAGCCCAAACGCCGGAAGTACCGTGACGTCACCGTCGCCGGCGCCACCACTCCTCCTCCGCCCTCCCCTCCACCTAACCCACACAACCCAGACCCCGAACTTTCACTGGGGCATTTTGTCGAACACCTTACAGGCATCCGATCAGAAACCCGATCCTCCTCCAATGGAGTTCTTCTCAGCATCACCATGTTCAACTCCGCCCTCACCGCCGGCCTCCTCAACCCCATGTCCCCTCCTCCTCCTCCGCCGATCGCCCGATCCAGCCCGACCCTATTCGAAATGATGGTCAACGAGCCCGACCCCCATTCCCGGGGAAACCCAACGCCGTCTCTGATTACGGTCCCGAAACCCAACACCACCACCCAAAACGTAGTCGTTTCGGTGGTCAGGGAACGGCAACTCCAAGTGCAACAGGGGATCGAGGAGATGTTAACGAATCGCCTGATCCTCCTCCAATGCGATTGTCGCCCTCCCCTCTTCTCTTCGTTCCCCTTCTTTCTTTTGTTAGTTTTTTTTTTCGGAAATTCTACGCGGTAACCCTAGGGTTTAACATAATTTACGAGGTGTACCAATCTTTTACATATTACACGCGGTAACCCTGAGATTAATAAGAAATTCTTCTACTGTCCAAAATATTAATATTAACCCTTACGTTCAAACTGATTTCATAAGAAATTAAGATCTTAACAAATGCGTAGTAGTACAAAACAAAAAACGTGGATTTGTGCATCTTTGAATAGGAGGCTACTCCTTGACAACAACAGCAAGCACGTACATGGACGTTTACATGGAGCACGAGACCGGGGAAGTACACGGAAGCCGTCGTAACCGAGACCGAGTGCTTGTAGAGTAAGTTGCAGTCCGAGATGGCCTCGGATGACGTTCAATCTCTTCACTCTCCCGTCCGATGGGGCCCCTGATTTGTCTCTCTATCTCTCCCATGGACCTTCTTGCTAGCCCGAAAATTCAGGCCTGGTGCACTTAAATTTCATATTTGTCAAGGTTTGTATAGTACTACAGGTGGATGAAGAACAGAAGCAATTTCCGGTCTTCTGTCAAAAACTGGCAACCCTAAATGAGGAATTCATCTCGAACAAGTCCCCTTTAATTTCTTCGGATTCGATTTCACCTCCGGCAAGAAAATTGAGCAGACACTCATGGATTACAACAAGGAGGTCAAAATTACCAGCCAATCCGGCCTGATGAGTGATCCCGGCGTGGACAAGGGAACATTTTCAATTTTAATATGTACTATATAATATACATGCATATATACAATGATGAACGATCCATATTTTCAGACTGATCATCGATCAAACCTTTAGCTTAGCTTTCTATATAAACCCCTACCTTCTTCATTAGCTTCTCATCAAATTAAGCTACACTCAACTCTTCTCTTCTCTCCTAGATCTATATATATATGAGGGTTTTTATTTGAAGTTTGAGTGCTTGAAAAAAATGGGTATGAACAGAAAGATGATTGTAGAAGTAGAAGTAAGGTCAAACGGAGATCTGCTCAACGATAGCAAGCCTCACGACATCGCCGGAAATCTTTTTTGTACTATGAAGTATTTGTTAAGGTTTTTCATTATTTTTTTCTTATAAAATCAAAGGGTTAATATTAATATTTTGGATATTAGAAGAATTTCTTATTAATCTCAGGGTTACCGTGTGTAATATGTAAAAAATTGGTACACCTCATAAATTAGGTTAAACCCTAGGGTTACCACGTAGAATTTCCGTTTTTTTTTTCCCCATTTTTACAGGTTTGATGTTAAGTTAACGGAAATTTTTGCGATAAATTAACAGAAGGGCACGTTCCGAACCTTTTGGAAACCTCAGGGGTATTTGGCGGAATAAGTTTTTTTTTAGGACACCATCCGGAAAAGCCCAAAACTCAGGGGCACCATCCAGAATTTCCCTTTCCTAAAATATTATGCTTTTTTCATAATATTGTTCTAAAAGATCTTATTCTTGTGAAAAATTTAACATTACAAAATGTGTTAACCCATATACCAGATTACCAATCCCTAATGGCTAATGCTAAAAGTCATACTACTACCATGAATGCTCAAACGCAATATACTTTATATATGTTTCTTCTATAATGTGTTGTACAAATACCTGGTAAGAAGTTCCCTAACATAAACATGTTAGAAAAATATTAAACAGTTTAATTGATCCTTATCGAAATAATTTAATTGATCAAAATTTTCTTATAAAGCCTACATATATGTAAAATATAAAAGAAAATATATCACTGTAATTATGTCTATTAAGTTGTCTTAGAGATATAATCAATTAATGGAAAATTCTGTTTGATATCCTCGAGTTTTTTGCTTTTTCGAATGGTATCCTAAAAAAAGATTTATTTCGGATGGTAACCCTGAGATTTTGGAAAAGTTTGCAGCATACCCTTTCTTGGGTATTAACAAATTCGTTAATTTTGACTTTTTTAGTAAAAAATACATTTTGTGTTATTATTTACTTAAAATTTCAATAAGAGAACTATTTTTGGAATTATGTGAAACACATGTACCAGAAAAGTGCAAATGTACAAGAGATCCAAACAAATCTGAATCTTTATTGTGACTTGTGAGCTTTGAGTGATGATCCAAACAATACACATTTTTTTAATTAATTAATTAATTAATGAAGTTATAACTAATGTTATGTGTGGTACATATTCCATGCTAGGAGCTTTAGGTGCAACTATAGGTGACGTTAGTTTGATTGAATTTGATTTCACATCCACATGTACATAACTTGTTTACTCAGTCACTTTGTTCTCTCTCATGATTGACCTTTAGATTGTTTTTCGTAGGATTAAAAAGTTTTTTTTTTTAAATGTTTGATACATGAGATGAATCACCACTTTAGCCGTTTTTTTTTAATCCACATTTTATGGTCCAATGTTTTTTTATGGACACACATTTGATGAATTCGAATTATCAAATTTAGATTGTCTAGATTAGTTCAAGTTACTTCACTTTTTATTTAACTTAACGACGTGTGATCGATATAAACGTTATGTTTGTATCGACCTAATCCAGATGGTGTATATCCTAAAGATTCCAATCCAACCTAAATCTATGAAATCCATAAAAGAAAACCTAACTCAAAAATCATCAAGTCGAAAAATCTAACACGTTCTGATCGAAATTCGACCAACCGAAACCCAAACAATCCACACACCTCCGTACAGTTTGATTAAGCCAAACAAGGAAATCGGAGATGCTACAGTCGTTTAGTAACTCTTCTGTACGATTAGCATAACACTTTTAGCATGGCCATTGTAAATTTGTAATTTGGAAAGCGAAACATACCAACTCCATATAGTGGCTTAGTTAGGTCTAAAGACATGTAATTTATATTTCAACCAAAAAAAAAAAAAATTATATAGATCAGGCGCAGTAACATGATCAAATCATTAATCTCCATTCCAACCTTAAATAAATAAATAAATATATAAGTCATATTCTACTCCGTTGATCCACTCTGCTTGTTTTGTTCTTGGGGGTGGGTCCCACGAAGGCGGTCCCCACTTACCATGAGATCAAGTGGTGGGACAGCGTGTACGCTTTTTTGAGCCTTTTTTCCATTTGAAAAGCAGGAAAAAGAGAAAACTAATTGAAAATTCTCAGCAAAATCAAAGGCGGGAAGCGGGGGAATTATTGGGTCCCACAATCACGTGAAAATAAAATTCAGCAGCATCAAACCAATTTGCTGTTTTTCCCAACTGGGGATTTTGGCAAACCCTGAAAGTGAAAGGCATACATACAGAATGACGACGATGTGAAAAGAGTTTCAACGCTCTTTCTCACAGCATTTCCTTTAAACAGTTCAAACAAAATAGGGTTCTGTTTGTTGGGCCACTTACAAAACGTCAAACTGTAAAGCAAAATTGTGGAAGAAATGAGCCAAGTCAATGTGGAAAGAGGAGGAACAAAAATTCTGTAACCCTCATGGCTCGTTTATTGCGACGTTAATCTTCAATATATTCACGAGATGGACCTTGTCTTGTTGCCTCCCGACAATACCAGAATCGCCATTGTTTTCCGACCAAGTTGGAATGACATCGACGTTGTGCACATTGCACGATTGGCATGGCGAGACATGTCACAAGATATTTCTCATTTCAGGACCGTTTGAAAAAAATGATAACTTATGGCTAGAGAATTTACTTTCCATCTCTGGATAATTGTCAGATTTCATTTCAATGAGAGAATATGAAATCAATGATAAGAAGTAGCAACAAGTAGGGCTGTGCAAAATCCGGTCCGGACCGGATTTTTGGACCGGTACGGACCGGGACCGGACCGGGAGGTTCCCGATCCGGTCCCCGGTCAATGATATTGAAGGTTCCCGGTCCCGGTCCGGATTTCTTTAAAAATTTAATAAAAAATAAATTTAAATAAAAATTATATTAATTTTAAAGTTATATAGTTTATTTTTAATATTTAAGTTTCATATTTATATTATATACTTAATAATAATAATATATTTTTCATTAATTATATATGATTTCTTTAACTATATTATAATTTTTTATATAAAAAAAAAATATTTTTTTTTAAAATAAGGATCCGGTCCAATCCGGTCCCCGGTCCACACTTTTTGGAGTTCCCGGTCCCGGTCCGGTCCGGTCCTGGACCGGTGCCCAGCATTAGCAACAAGTCAGCAACTAATGGATCATTGGATTGAGCCAACCAACCTTTACCTATAAACTGCTTTGACCCAACATCAAACAATAGTACACAATGAGTTCAAGAACAAGCGCGTATGAAATGAAGCTCAAAGATACATAATTCATAAATTTGACAAATACAAAAAAAAAATCTTTCAAAAATATTATTCTCTGCCTACACGAGGAAAAAAACTCCGTATGGACCACTTTTGAACCTAGTAAACACAAGTACATTAGCTTTGAAACTAGTGTTAAAAGAATATAAAACCTGAAAGAAGCGACCAAAGAACACAGCATTGAGCACTCAAGAAAGTGGCTTTGCAACAGTAATGTTGGCACGCCTGCATTCACAAGTACATAGACTTCTCGACTCCTTCACCACTCGTTGCGAACGCCTGATATGAAGCTTTATATTTACCAACTTCCCAGCAATCTGTCCCAATTTCAATAAACATTTAGCAGAATAAATCGATGTTGTGTGAACAAGAAAATTGGTACGGATGAAATTATGAAACTTGATAATTTAAATTATGTAACAAACCATTCTCCACGTCAAGTCTTCAGGACCCAACGGTTGAGCTGGACTTGAATAAAGGAAATGCCTGGAATACTGAGAAATGAAAATATAACGTTATTGAGCTGAGATTTTGACCCTAGTTATCCAAAGCAACTGTGACCAAACCTGCAAAAGCAAAAAGCTCAAGCAGAGACAAACCTTAGCCAAGTGTTTCTGCTTCTCATTGATTTCAGCACGGGTAATGCTTCTCAGATAGGATAAAAGCCAGCCAGGTTGCAGGGCGTCACTAGAAGAAACAAAGAGAGCCATCTGGATCCAGGTTTATGAGAAACAACAAAAGATTAATCACATTATTCACAAAAATGTCTTCCACATGTAGGCATTAAAGCAGCAATAAGACCCGAAGAGAATTTGTCCATTCAACATGGAAGACCACCAAATCAGTTGAAAGAAGGAATGAACGAAAGGAGGAGCTGAATAACTATTAGCAAGGAGGATGGACCACTCTAATTAATTGAACTAAGTCCAGATCATATTAGGACTCTACGATATAAACCAAGTTGATTGTAATGTTTCAGCATTACCAGACCTCACTGGGCAAAATGCATTCTCACCATTCCAAATGCGAACAGTGTGATGCACTGAAGAATTTAAAAAAAGCAGAAATGCAGACTATTTTTGTGAAAAATAAACTGGATTTAATTCAACGGAGAACAGCGTGAGCATATAATCAAATATAATATCCACATAGTCCTTTGATCTCAACTAAAGATTTAATTGCGTATCAGTCTTAATTCAACTTCTTAATTTTTTTACCATAATTAGAAACGAGTCATTCTAACAGCATTTTTGTATAAAAACTTGTTCTTTTAGAGAATCTCAAAAACCCAAACCGAATGCAGCATCTCTTATACAAGATAAACATGTTCATAATCTGAGGGAATGCCAGACATCAGTAACGTACATGAATTACCTTTCGGTAGTCTATGATTCCTTCAAATGGAAGCTCCAATTCGTCACTGACTATGACAGGGATGCATCCACTGACTATAGCATCAAACAATCTTGCAGACGATGGAGTGTCACCAGCTGGACTAAGGCAAAAGGTGGACCTAAGAGCCAAAAGTCAAAACAAGTACTCAGAACCTAGAAGCCACATGCATGATGGTCCATACTCCATAGAGATATACCAACTATTTTGATGTAATGCACCTCCAATGCTCAGCTTCCTTTTAAAGATCAGTTGCCATATAATACCAATTAGAGTTGATTGCTTGAACTTTTGATAGAATAAGTTTCGTTGGTCATACGAGTTTTATGTTATTCTAACAACTAGAAGCATCTAGACTCTCTGTCAAGAAATATCTAGGAAGCTATTGCAGCATAGGAATAGTACGTGATTAAAATGAGTACTTATATTTAGCAAGGTGACGTCTTCATAGATTTGGCTGTTAATAAATGTGCATAACACAACTAATTCGCCGAATCCTGCATTTATTTTTAATGAAGTCTTTCATAAAAGGTAAATGCATTTAACTAGGTAGTTGTCAGAAATAAAATTTTAAGTTAGCTGAGAATCTCACTTGCGCATTCCCTCTTGAGCTGCAGCTTTCCCAGCCACTCCAGCTGTCCCTTCCTCTATGACTACATCCTCAGCACCAGCAAGCTCAGTGACTAGTTTAGAGCGTATCTTCCCTCCCTGGATATAGAGGCTCATTAGCAGTTCATCATAATATTGATTCCTAAACACTGAATCAGCTATGATTTAACTCGGTTTCAAGGGCTACGGAAGTATTATTATATGCTTAGTACTCAGAAGGAGATATCATTTTCCATCAGAAAAGAATAAGGAACCATAACAGCAAGAAAAAAGAGCAATTAAACAATAATCCACAGCTATAACTGAGATAAGGAGGGACGGAGGGAGCATGTGAGCAGAAAAAATTACAAATGTCCAAACCATCTACAAAATGCCATAAACACTCCATCTACGCCAGTAAAACACTAAAACATCCGAAGATCCAAAGACCAAGCCGATCAAAGAAATCTTATTAATCTTACTAAAGAACCGTCCCAGCACCAATGATGCCCAAGTGGCTGAACATGAAATACATCAAAAGTATAATATGTTTAGAATTTGGAAACATCTAAAATGAAATATTCTACAACTGATTATCCCATTAAACTTAAACTAGGACGACTTGATACCTTTGAAAACCCCAAATTTAAGCTGAGTTGCCAAAATACAAACTAGTGCAGCCTGACATACCCCAGATTAGTACAGCAGAAATCCAATCCAATCCAACTTGAACAACCAAATTAGATAAACAGCACAAATCTGTAACAACCAGAGCCAAATGACCCAATATAAACCCGCCAGTTGGACAGTTCCAATACAGCCCAACCCATGTACCTTCATATCTACCCCAATCTTCTTTACACTTCATATTGTCAACACTCTCTGCTTTTTCACTTTTCACTCTAAAATTTCTTAGCAGAAAAAACAAGTTGTTACTAAACATGTTCTCAACATATAGAAAATAACTAGTATAACTGCATCCTGACAAAACAAGTACACATCTTTTGTATAAAAGATTCTTACAGCATTTCTTTTAAGCCTCCCACGGAAGAACAACAATGTTTTTCTCTTTGATTGATATTCCTTTATACACTGGGCATCACAAAAGTCAACATTTGAAACGTAAGGAAGAATCAGGTCTTTCTCCAGGTACACCTGTCCAGGTTTGTACCTAAGCACAAGGCAGAATCATTGCACATAAGATTCTGTTTTAGTAAGAGAGAGAATAAGATCTCATGGGATAACAGAACATACCAGTTCCCTGTAGAGTCCATATCCGGTAGCAGCCAAATTGCATTCTTCACATATCTACGAACTGACTTGAATGACCAGGGATGATGAACTGGTATAATATGGTCTCTTCCTTCAGATCGTTTCCATGCAGGCTGATCAGTCACCCATTTCAGAGCTTCCTGCACGCAAGTTTATTTTGTGAATATTACTGTCGTTTGTCATTGAGATGAACGGAGCAAGTAGGCAGCACATTCCATCCCCTTTATCTCAATCAACATGGAATAAGCCTAATCTTAGAATCCTAAATCAGAAAAATATACAGTTGATTGGCACAATCATGCATAGTTGCATACATATTGAGTAATGGAAGAACATTGGATGGCAAAAAGAATGGAAACTACTTTTCTCATATAAATAGCTTGCATACTTTCAAGACAATACTTCCTCCCCAGGTAATAAACATATTGAGACAATGTGAATAAGGAATGGATTTAAAATAAAAAAGAGAATAAATTCAAATGTTATCAAAATATTAAGAAGTACATTTTCAGAAACAATTATGGATTGGGTAATACTGCATGTATTAGCAATGTTATAGTTTACCAGCATTGGAACACTGGCCTATACAAAGACATCTTCAAAAACAATTCTCACTTAAGATAAGAATACAGCCTTCCAATCTTTTCCAAGACATCTACAGCGAGCCAACTGCAAGATAAAGGCTTCTATGCTAAATGTAGTTTGAAATGCAAATGGATTCTCCATTAGGTGTTCCCATCCAGAATCTAAAGCACTGTTACTTAACCCTTCAATTGTATAGCAAAAATGATTAAAATAAGCCATTGATCATAATCACTTTTGAGATCTATATATTGATATTAACAACTCAGAATCATACAGACCATTTTCAAAGAGATACCTCACCAAGTGCGAACATCCAGAATCCTAAGGCATTATCACTTAAACTTTCAATTGTCTAGCAAAAATGATTAAAAGTAAGTTATTGGTCATAATCATTTTCGAATTCAGTATTTTCAAAATAGCAATTCAGAATCACATAGAATTTGCTCGAAGCTAATACCATAAACAACATATAGTATGAAAATGCATAGAGATACTTCATCAAGTGCTCAGATGCAAAATCATACAGTACTATCACTTAACCTTCCAGAATTATGCTTTTATGAAATAAAAATTTTCACAAAACCCATTTCAGAATTATGTGCATAAATGAAAGCCTTATAAATATGGGAGATAATTATAAATGATAAGGAACCAACTCAAGATAAACCATGAGAACCACTCACACCCTGTAAAGTGACTTGCACTGCTGTTTCTCCATCAAGAAAAAGCTGATGGTGGTGAAAAATGGAACGTAGAAGAAATCAGCCTCTTCCTGTCGATGAACTCTGACAACATTTTTCAGCAGGCGTTCTGATTTGGGAGCAATAAGATCGGCCCAAAGCCAGTAGTCAATTGAATGCTGCATAAGTCATGAAGATAACTCTTAAGAAGCCAATAAAGAAAGAAACCGAATTCTCAATCAAGCTGGAAACACCAACTCTTACAGGTTGAACACCATGGATAATAATTTGAGTTCACGTGTTTTCAATGCAGAAAAGCACGAGAAAAGTATAACGAGAAAACGAAATTCCATTGGGAATGTAAACAATCAAGTGCTCGTACTAAAAATTCACAAAAAAAACAGTAGACTCGTCAATCGATACCTGTTCAATTAGACGGTGCACAGGACTACCATTGGAGGTCAAATTATCAGTCTCCCTGTAGGAATTCCGAAACAGCCAGAGCAGATCGTAGGTGAACTTATCCGGCATCTCGTAGACATAAACCCTAACCGGCATGGAAGAGGCCGGGTAGAAGGAGTCCTTGTAGAGCCGATCGATCTCCGTCCTCCAGATCGAATCATCGAGCCTGGTCACACTCCCATCCTTGTCCGAATCGGCGCCGACGGTGTCGTCCTTGGCCGCCGTCCGACGGAGCCGAGGAAGCTTGTCGGTGAGGAACTGCTCGAGGGAGGCGACGAAGGAGTACTCGAAGCTAGGGTTAGGGTTAGGGTTGGGGAGAGTGGATTTGGATACGAGAGAAGGGGAGGGGGGGGAGGATGTATAGAGGAAGACGATGATGAGAAGGAGAGTGACGAGGGAGAGAGTGAAGATGAAGAAATGGGAGCTGTAGAGAGGTCTCTCTCTTGTGAAGGAGGAGGACGAGGAAAGGTGCTTCCCCGCCATGGGAGGAGAAGAGCTTGATGAATGACGACGATTCGAGTGAGATCTGATGATGAGTTTACACAGTCGGTGGAGAGAAGAAGCTGTCGAGTAATAAGGCGGTCGCCATCTTTATATTTTTTAAAAGAATATTTTCCCCTCCGTTAATTAAGAAAAAAATTGCCAGAAAATGATCAAGCTTCGGAGTAAATATGCCTACAATTAACAGTATTAACTATCATTTTATGCTGCTAATCGTCTTCTTAATAGTATTCGTATTATCTTATAGTTATGGACATATTTACACCTTAGAAAACCATATTTGATTCAAACAAATCAAAACCATAGTATTTGATATGAAAATAATGATTTTACTATTTGAAAAATACAGAAAAGTAGATTTTACTGCAAGGCAACTAGGCAAGTACAATTCTGTACTTTACAAAAAATTACAGCTTTCTGGGGCCAAGCAGTACTACTTTATCAAGAAGTTTATTACTTGAAAATATTGATACTAACAAGGGAAAACAGAATTACTCTCAAATGAAGGCTACCGAGTAGGAGGAGCTCTAAATTTTGACATTCAGTTCAATCTATTTGCTGAATGCATCAGCTCGACTAATTAGCACACAAACTATACTTCTAGTCAAATAACCCTGTTGATTTCAGAAGGCCTTTTAAGAGCCAAGTGCATACAAACCGGGGGGAAAAAATCCAGCATATTCTCTCATTTACATCTCTCCATCTCTCCCCAGGAAACTATGCATGTGTGCATTTTGCAATTGAAGGAATGTTCAGAACGAGATAAGATCATCCTTGTTGGTTGGTTGCTGCTTCTTCGGCGGCTCACTTCCACCTTCCGATGCAGACCCGCCAGATGATTTCTTCCCGAAAATCATCTCATCAAGGTCGTCCATCATCTCATTATCCTCCTCTGGCTGGGCACTAATGGGTATCATGTTGGGTTCTTGTTGATTAGTTGCTACTGAAGGCTTCTTTGTTAGGTCTTTGTATTTGGAGAGAACTTTCTGGACCTCGTCGTTTAAGTTCAGGGCTTCAAAGAGCAGAGCCTCGTTATCACCGGCTGACTCAATGATAATTTGGATGGTGGATCGGGAAGAGCGGCATTGTTGCACAAGCACTGTGGTCAAGTCATCCTGCTCAAGAATGGAGAAATGGGACGATGAATATAAATAGATATACAAACAGACGTGAAACAATAGCTTCATAGATAGCAAAAGTGTTCTAAATGCAAAAAAAAAAAAGAATAGATCAATGAGCAGTTCCTATAAAATGCACTATGATCTTATGAGAATGACATTTTTCTTTTGCAGGTACTATTTTCCTTTAACACTAGCATAGCAAATGGTGCAGTACATCTTACTCGGGTAAGCACCTATGGGAAAAATGGCCAGTTTCAAAAACCTGGGTATCAACCACCTAACTATATGTTCAGTGATTAGGTCAAACAGCTTAAGAATATGTTGAAAAATTCCTTCAGGATTGAAATACAAATCAATAAAGACTACACACAAAACCACAAGTTTTTTACTAAAAACAGCACATAACAAAACAAGCGCCAATCACTAGTATCAGCTAATTATCAGATAGGCCTTCTCACGACGCATGCTACCAAAAACTAACCATGCGCAAATACAGAAGTTAGAAACTAATTATTCGCAGGAGTGTAAGCAGCGAATTGGCAGCAGACATCAAGGCAAGTGGCAACCAGATCATGGAAAACAACAATGGAAAGATAAATGTATAGAAGCCAAAAGAATGAGGAGGAGAAGGGGGTGCCAGTACCAGGCACAGAACCGAGCTATGCAAGTTTTGAAATACAATTTGATACACCTCTGAGTCCCAACAAATCAAATACAGAAGTTTCTTAAGGGGGGAATTAAGGAGTAGGATGTTTGCTTTATTAGAATGTCAGGTAAGAGAACCAAAAAATTCCTCCCTGATCACCTCAATCTCCCGGCTCCACTAAACATGTTCCCATACCAATTTTCGTTCAAACAGTCACAAGAATTTACCAGTTCAACAAGGAGTTGAAAAATCTCAGCGCAGATAGTCAGCTGACAAAGGAAGCAACATGGAATTTCTCGAATCCCACATACCATGACAGTATAACATATCATTAACTTTAAACACCTTTATTTTAAATGAAGGGTAACAAACAGAAATCACTTCATAAAAGGTACCTTCACAACATCCTGGTGAGGTGAAGATGATAGAACTGTTGAAAGAAGTTCAATACTATTCCTTGCCACATTGAATGCCTCCTTTATTTGGTCAGGTGAAAATGTCCGTACAGGAATAGCATGCTCTCGAAAGGTAGAATTGGTTTCAGCTCCAGAGGCGGCAGAAGGTGGTGAGAAAACTGGTGCCCGATTCTCATTGTCTCGTCCCAGAAACCGGATACCTCTCAGCCTTAAGCTCTATATAGCAAGAACAGCCTATATGAGAAATCATAATGGAGAATACAAATGACCACAGTAGTTCTTTAAGATGGTCAACTTTATACCCCTAAACAGATTCTGTGAACCTTCCGAGACTCACTGATTAAAAAACAAGATAATACTAATCTGAACCAAAAAATGAGAAATATAATTCATACACAATGTCACTATCACAGTTTTAATTTCCAATTGTCAGCTTGACGTAAGGTCATGAAGATTATAAAGATGCAACGGACCTTCCTTGACTCTCCATTGACAACAGTGTTAGTGAAACAATGTCCCAACAAAGGACGAGCAGACGACAAGAAATCCACAAAATTTCTAGGGAACATTTGTTTGGTGTATTTACATTTGAAACTTACTATGTAGTAAAGATTCTATAAATGTCAATTCCATATTTGTAATCAAATCTGTCATTGAGTTCACTTTGACGTCAATACAGCACCTATGACATATAGCTTGTTCAATTAACTCATGCTTCTAAAACAAAATCTTCGTCACAATTTCCATATAATTAAAATAAGCATGGACAGAAAACTGGACTCTAGATCCAAAAAGTACCTTATATGTTTCCTCATAAACAGGCAAATATCTCAATTCATCAGAGGACTCCCCCCATGATTGAATCATAAAGAGAGCCTTGTTCCTGTTATTCGCCACAGTCTGCGGATCATCAACCAACTTCACCATATCATCAAGAACCCTCTCTGCTGCAACCTCAGAGAAAGCCCTGTCGCAGTTCTTCACAACGGTCTCAAGCAACACCAAAGCGAAATACTGAATCCTAGGACTCGTCATCGTAATCCTCTTCTTAACAGCACGGATCAATTCGACGCTGTTGATCCTCTCATCATTGACCATGTCACATATTTCAAGATTGGTGGTCAAATCTAGCTCATCCAGGGACTCCGCAGTCGCCTCCTCCACTATCATATCAGCCTGGTTTGGGCCCTGGAAAAACTCCTTCATCTTGAAGCTCACTGAGCTCACCCCAGCACTCACTTTTTTACCCACATCAGCACCACTGATCATCAGGCGCTCGCCCAGAGCAGCTACCTTCTCCATCAAATTGTCACTCATCTTTTTGAGAACCTTGAACCCCCTAAAACCAAACAAGAAGAAGATCAAGAGAATTCCTCAATTCTTAGGCAATGCCAGAGAAACAAAACCCTACAAAAGAGAAAACACCAAAAGATCCAAAACCCAGAGATGTGAAAAGAAAAGAGGAGAATGAATCCGATTTATATGTCA
Organism: Polygonum maritimum; assembly: GCA_963924305.1. Lineage (NCBI taxonomy): Eukaryota > Viridiplantae > Streptophyta > Magnoliopsida > Caryophyllales > Polygonaceae > Polygonum > Polygonum maritimum. Next base: position 12,639,979 of record OZ002737.1, on the reverse strand, counting down.
GGGTGAGGAATAGAAAGCTTGGTTTCGAGCCTGACCCCTTCAACAAGTTAGAATTCTTCTACAAGACGGAGAAAAAAGAAGAATTTTGCATAGGAAGAAAAAATCAGAGTTGGTTGATTTTTCAACTAAAGGTATAAGTCAACAAACAACTAGAATAAATCAAGAGTATAGAAAGGTTCAAACGCGTAAAATGCATTCAATTTTCAGTTCCCACAAGATCAGCAACAACGAAAACTACACTTCCATTAATTTCATTAATCATGTGAACGCAGAAGCTTAGAAGCACCAACACAGACATCGTTTAACTGAAAAGCATTTTAACAACTTATACACTACATTAGAACTTCAGGCGAAAAGATAACAAGCAAGAACGCCATCAAATTGCAAATTACACAAGAATGCCAATCGAATGATACAGATGAATCAGGAACGGGAGAAAAAGGTGATCAGATCGCAGGTAAGTATCAGGAAGAATCGATGAAGGAAGAACAAGAACGAAGCTAGGGTTTACCTTCAGGATTGAACAGAATAAACTTTCATACGAAGGAGGGATGAGATGTGAAAGATCCTCGGCGTTCGAAGTTAGTAGAGCTACCTATTGCGTTTCCCCCACTCCACTCTTTTTTTTTTTGTACTCAATGCCTTCCTTTTTTTTACTTTTCACTTTAATTTTTTTTCACATTTTCATTTTATGTTTTTTTATTATACAAAATCCGAGTTTTTTACTCCCTCCGTGTCATAATGTTCGTCCAAAATGACGGTTTTTTCGATTTTTAATGAAAGATATAAAATAGTATTGGAAAATGAAAAAGAAAAAAGATAAATGAAAAAGTAAAATAAAGTGTGTAAAAGATATGATTGAATATGAGTACTTTTGTAAATTTGTAAGGAAAAAAAATGAAAAGAGATAAAACAGGTAGAAAAGTTGGATAATGGGATAAATTTAAAGATTTAATAGGGGTATTTATTTTCAAACAATAAATAGAATCCACTCCACCTAGAAGAGACCAACCTTTAGTGACCAAAGAGTATATGATAAATTGACATAAGTACGGTACAAAACTATTATAGAGTTACAAGGCCAAAAGTCACAAATCTAAAGTAATACCATCTATCAACTATTATCAGAATTCCTAGTGAAACTAAAAATTGATGGCAAGAAGAGGAGAGACTATGAGCAAAAGTCTGAATATTTAATTCTCTTATCTTTGTGCAGTAATTGGACTGGGAGGGTAGCTTTGTTTTTTTACTTGTTTTAGGGACCTTTCCCCCTCTCTACCCATTGTTGAGTGTTTTGACTTTGGTCATCATGATGACACACGGGTAGGTTTGGCCTTCATCTATGCACTGAGACTTTTAGCTTGCTCTAATGTTGTGCATTAGAATGAGTTTGCTTTGGGTCCTTGCAAGGTGTGCGGAATTGGCGTCTATTTTCTGATTTTTTGCTCTGTTGAGCTTGTGTTGGCCTTTGTTTTGGATAGTTATTTGTCAAATAGAGCTCCTCTCTCATCTATTGTGGAATGATTGTAGCTTATGCACTTTCATAAGGACACATTTGGATGGTTTGTTCCTCAATTTTGCATCGTGATTCGATTAGGGTGAGTGGTTGACCATTAGGACCCCCTAGTTGCTATCCTTGATAGAAGTTCGAGCTTTATCTAGGTTGTGGTTATATTTTGTGTTTCTTTGTTCGCTTTTGTGTAACTTGGGTGGTTGAGACCTTCTCCCTTCTTTCAGTATAAGTTTACCTTTGGCAAAAAAAAAAAACCTATTAGGGAATAGAAAAAAAGAATGCTATCAATTTTTCAGTTTAGGGAAAGCTCTATATCCAAGAAATAAAGTATGTTATTACTAGAAAATAGAATAATTAAGTGGTCAAATTCAAAAAGATTATTTACCTTTAAAACAAGGATTAAATTCAAGTATAAACATTGATAATACATTAGCACGTTGTAATATAAAGTTTGTATGTGTCAAGAAACAATACATAAATATAGTATAAGGTAAATAGACACACATTTTGAATAAAAATGACGAAAAAGTACAAAAGAAATGCATGCACATGTTTTGAGAAGATAACATATATAGTCTTGCTCCACTTGTCTTGAAAAAGTATTTTTTTTAAGTAAAAAATATAAGGTGCGTTCGGTGACTATGCCATTATTTTAAAAAATGACTTAAAATCAGCTTATTGTGAAAAGGAGTTTATGAAAATATGTGTATATAGAAGGAAATGGGAGGGAGGGAGTGAAACGACCCGAACGCAGCTTTTGAGTTTTAATAGATAATAAGTCATTATAGCCGATAATCCACATGCACCCACTTTTATACTAGTATGATAAAGAGTTTTTTTTTAAAGTGACATGATCGTATGATTTGAATTCTCAGTCATGCCTATATTTTATACCGATCGACTTTTGACAACTTATAAGTTTCCATTGACATGCACTTGCATGCGGTTTCTGGTAACGCTCAACATACGTACACATAGCTTCATTTGTAATGGTAAGATTACCACGTGATTTTTTTATATTAAACTTGTGTGTATGATGACTTTTATGTGGCCTTTAATTAATTATTTCTTTTGAAGGGAAAAACCCAAATTTAGAGAAACACCACACATCATTTAAGTGTTCGTGGGCTTTCATGCCATAATTGCTTAAGGTTAGACAAATTTGTAAATATCAGATTTCTTTTCATGATAAGAAAAAGAAAGATATATTTTAATGCCTCTCATCCACTGAACACAACTTTTATACCATACTTTTTTATCTTGAAATTTGTGAAAAATAACTATTTTTTATGCATATCAAGGTAAAAAAAAAGCGCGTTCCCTCCAATCAACTATATAGGTTGTTCTACAACTTTTTGTACCAAGTTTCTTATTCAACTGTTTATACACTCTGCTTCTTCCATATAGGCATAAAATACTTTGTTTCATATTCACGATATTTGATAAGTTTTTTATTTACCTTTTAAATGGTCCCCACTTTAATTTTGTAGATTTGTGTGAGAACAAATAAAAATAGAAGAAAGATAAGATGAAAAAAGTGGAGTGATATATGTTAAGTGAAATTTTTGTTGGTCATAATGGAGAAATAGTGACAGCACAAAATATTAAGTGCAAGATACTTCTATATAATAATGACCTAGAATCAATAGAAAAATCTGACACAAATTATACATGCTCTTAGAGCATACACATTGGTGAGTTTCACCAAAGTTTCATGTAATTTTTACATAAAGAAAAAAGGAAAACAGGTGAAATTGGTGTAATGGATTTCGGCAGATGAAACCCCAAATTTGGGTTTCATTCAAAAAGTGAGCATTTGTTGGTCCAATTGGAGTATGCCAAGTGGCACTCCTTTTGGCTAATTAAACTTAGATTAGTATTTGGTTATTTTAACTGATTTAAATTATTAAGAATAAAAATAAATTACACTATAAGTAATAATTTTTTTATCTATCTACCAATTTTGTATATATTTGATTCACTTTAAAATTAAATTATTTTTTGGGTTGATTATGGGTAAACAAACACATATTAATCACTTTTTAAAATAACTTATGATTTTTACTTATAAATATTATATTAGATTCATAAATTTTATCTAACTTATTTTTTGCCAATTATATATATTAAGAAATTGGTGCAATATAATAAAATGAACCAAATTGTAATTTGTTTAATTGGCTGAAGAAATATTTACAATTAATAAATGAATGATATAGTTGTAATTGTGTCATTTGTGTGTAGATAAATAAATAGTTGTTAGGAAATGAGAAAAGTAGAAAAGTGGGTTTCATGGATTTCATTGATAATTGAGTGAGTTTCATGAAATTGAATGAAGTGAGTAGAAGATGATGTGGAAGAGAGAGAAAGGGAAAAATTGAGTATTTTTTTGGGTTTCACCGGGTTCATCAATACACATGGTCTTAGATTTAGTTGTAAGAGCATCCACAATGGAGACTAGGATGAAAGATTTCTTAACAATTTTAGAAAGGATAAAAGGGGATTTGTTGGTTGAAATCAGAGAAAAGTTTCTCTTTTTTCCCCTTTATTTCTTGCAGAAGAAATTTCTTCTATACTATTCTCTGCAAATCTCTGATTTTGTCTGATTTTTTTGTTTTTTCTTTTTCTTATTTGGTTAAGAAATCCCTAAAATATCTCTATTGTGGATGCTCTAATCCTCCTTTATAGTCTACTTTTCAACCTACTACTATTAGCATCTCTTTCCAATACTCTACAGCACACTCTTCCCGCATTTTCTTTTCCCAAAAGTTAAACTCTCCGTTGGTATGTCTCATTTAACTCCTATTTCCAATTTGGGACAAACACAAATCAAAGTCTGCATTAACTAAAGTCTTTCCTTATGGGTATGTGTTCTTAAAACTTTTGTTTAACGGAGTTTTTTTTTTGATCGAATTGTTTAACGGAGTTGGGTGCACAAGGTGGAGATCTTTTGTACTCAAATTTATTGTGTTTCTTTTCATAATTGGTTAATACTCACCAAGTGTTTGATAAATTGTCTTAAACTAAATGTGTTGATTTTGGATATTACTCTTGTCTCCTCTATACTCCTAATTAGTTAATTCATTTAGATCAAATAAAAACTCTTGTGGAAGGGAATTCTAAAGTTAATATGTAATAGGTTGTGAGCTAGCTACTTCCATAGAGTATACAATAGGTTTATGATTGTACTTCACTTTTCATCGATCTAAAAAGCATGTAATATAAAGAGTGTCTACGTTTCTTAATATGAGTGAACTTTGTAAAAACGGCTTATATAAATAGTGTATTCTAAGAGAGTATTTTTTCTTAAAAAATACTTTCTATGTAGTATAGTATGTTTTTATTGAGTATGCAATGTTTCACCCATTCTCACATTTTCATAAAAGCATTAATTCTCATGATTTTCATAAGTCTATGTTGTCACCTATACTAGGAGCCTATTAACATGAGTTTGATTTGGTCATTTCTTAGCTACAAATGTAAGGCCCGAGGTCCTAGAAGCACTATCCCACGCCAACCCGAGGACTTTCCAGGAGGTCACCAATCTTGGTACTACTCTCGCCCTAGCACGCTTAACTTCATAGTTCTTTTGACCCCTCGAACCATGAAAAGAAAGATCTCTTGTTGGCATGGGGAGCACATCAATCCCTTATAAATTCTCGGGGTATTACAGTCTCCCCCACTTAAGCATTTGACGACCTCGTCAAGGCCTAAGGACTGCCCCCTGGGTCCAGTGACTGCTCACCGGCCAAGCCAACTCGTAGCCCAAAGTCGGCTCTGATACCCTTAAGGTTGGCAAATTGCCCCTTAGTGAGACCAATCTCGCCTTTAGTCTCCAAGAAATCAATTTGAACTATGATCTGCTTAGATACCATTTGAAGTCCAATGGTCTAATAAGTTGCGGACCAATTCTCTAGTTCTTGGTTGGGATGATCGCAACGATGTGAAGTAGATTGAAATCAATATCTTTTTGCTTGAATCAGGTTTGAATATAATAATATAAGTTGATCCCAAGAGCTTAATCTAATTAGTGAAATTTGAGAATATTACTTTGATTATTCATTCAAAAGGTAGTAGTCTCAGTCAGTAAACAAAATAGAAATATCGCATGAAATGTGGTTGTTTCTATTTAGAAAATCTACGATTGAACTTGAGATAAACTCTCATATGGTTTTTATGTCATAGAACTTCTAGGTTAACAATTTAAATTTGCGGCATCATGAGAGTGGGACAAATTTAATTTATAATGTACAATTCTAAGTGCTTAAAGGGTTTCTATCGGTTTTGATTCGTCATGAAAGCGGGTTCTTAGTCTGATAGTAGTGCAATAAGTTAGACTATAAAAGGCAAAAAATTGATTTTGGACAATAATCTTTATGACTAATTATCCAACATGGTTTGAGTAGAAGTTAGATGTGAATCTTGTAGATCAAAGTTGTGGGGAATCCTAACCTTGAAACTTCCTATTCTCATATATTAACAATTATGAATTTGCTTGTTTTTCTTGCCATCGATTAGTAATTTTTGTTGTTTTTAATTTAGTTAGATGTATAACAAATTTCACCCTTTATAGATTAGCAATAGTTCATCTATTTTACGCGACAGATATCTATGAGCACCCCTACACTCAACACATTGTTCAAGTGTCAAATAGCTTGGTCCAGTTGATACTTTGATAAATGAGGTCTAGCATTTCAACTTCTTTAAAGTTATCCCAAATAGCCGATTACGATGATACCTCAATCTCTTTATATTCAACACCCAGAGAATGGGTGGGTAGCATATGCCTAACCAGTAACCGAACCTAAACAACCAAGCAAAGTAGCCAAAAGAATGGAGTGTATGTTACAAACCTAATATACAAGGTTATTGAGGTTATGATGATGAGTGAAAAAGCTCATGAGATTATATAATATAGCCAATTTAATCCCAATTTTATATGTGGGAGAACTTTCAATATTCTAGAATGCAAATACTACCCCACCTAGCTAATTATACAATAGATTTTTTAAGATTCTCAAGTGCAATCATGACTAGAAGTACTTGGTTCCTACTCCCATTCAATTTGAATCTGATTTTTCTAAAAGTGATATTGAAATGAAATATTAAATAATTATTTGGATTAATCCTTTTTCTCTTGCTATTTGTCAGATTGGATAAGACTTTATACTACATTAAAAATTAGTGTCTTCCTTTTGACACTAGCAAGCAACGTTAAAGTAAAACCTAGCGTACGGAGGAGCAGGCACTTGCCATGGTCTGAGTTGGGTAAGACGACCTGCCGTCAAAGGTGATGATCTTGAATCATTGGTTCATTATGCTTTTGGGGTTTGCTAAGGTTTCAAAGTTTTCACAAACACACGCTCGCTTGAGTGAGGTTGTCGGTGTCGGATCTCAATACAAGTTGTTGAGTACCTTTGCAAGTAAAGGAAAGCTCGGTTATAGTGTATTGCCGTCGTCCCTAGGGCGAAATATAAAATTAGGGGCATCTGATAAAAAGTAAAAAAGTTATAAATTATAAAATAGTTTAACTTAATGAACCTTTTTGCAATTTTTTGCAAGCATTTTTATCTTTGCAACTTTATTTTCTACATATTAAGTTATTTATATTCTTTTGAGATAGGTTTTTTTGTTGTTGTTTGTGGGCCTATGACGACGACCGTTCGTAGCCTTCCAAATTGTCAAGCCTTATGGTACTAGATAGGTGTCAATAAGTCAAAAGTTTTTAGAAAGATTTACTATGAATAAACTTAACTGTTACTTTTCAACTATCTTCCATTGTCAACTTCTTACCCTTGTGGATCAAAGCATAAGAAACTTAAGCTGAACCCACATCTTCATTCATGTCCTAGGCCATCTCACTTGGATTAAGCTCAACTTGTAACTTTTCAATTTTTGACTCCAAAGCTATCATCAAGTCCTATAACGCTTTCAAATTTTAATTAGACTCCTCCTTCATGATGTTAATACTCTTTCATAAGTTCTTCATTATAAACTTGAAAAGATTTCCCAACTCTCACAAGTTACGACAGATTATCCCCCAATATATAATCCGTTGTTATTGAGCCTTTTCCACTCCATTGACGGTATATTTAAAAAAGTCATGGGCTCCCAATTAACATAGAGTCTCGTAAAATCATGCCTTAAGTCCATAATAATAGTTGCAAGGTTAACAAAACTCCTAACATTACACCAATGTTGAATTGGAATTTGAATATTTGGGCATGATCTTACCACTAGTTGTGATCGGTTCTTAACTATGCTACTCGGATCCAATATAATACTTCTATAACCCTTGTTAATTAATTGTTAATCATGTCTTAATCAATTTATTACATTTCCACTCAATATTAGGCAGGCAGTCAAGTGTTGTAAAATGGCGGGAAGTGGTAGGCCCCCGCCCACGCACGTCGTTATGTTTTCAAACAACCCAACCGTTGACACTTTCCTCCCAATTTTGTTATTTGTTTGAATATATTCTCCACCTTCCGAGTGGAAAGCCACCGATTAGGGTTCCCAAAACGATTTCAATCATTCCCCCAAATTCGTTGACCTACCAACTCTTCGGTCATTCCTCCCATCAATGATCAATCCCAATTCCTCATCACCTTCCCTTTCACAGACCCCAAATTTCCTCCATTTTTCCCTCCTCAACGATCCTGGAAATTTTCACCGATTTCCATCCTCTACAGCATAATTTCCCTTTCTAGAGCGAATTCTCTGCCAAGAAATCCGAAACTTCCTTCTGAAATCGCGGAATTTCGATCGGTTTCCACAGTCAACAAGATCAGCAGTCTATAAAACCCAACCACTGACAAAACCTAGAACCCTAAATCGGTTGAACAAGGTGAACAGAGATGAGCGGGAAGGAGCCAATCAATCTCGACGACGAGCAGATCGCAGAGCTTCGGGAGATCTTCAGAAGCTTCGATCTCAACGACGACGGAAAACTGACACAGCTAGAGCTCGGATCTCTGCTCCGATCTCTCGGTCTGAAGCCGAGCGAGGACCAATTGGACGCCCTAATCCACGCCGCCGACAAGAACAGCAACGGCCTCATCGAGTTCTCCGAGTTCATCGCTCTGGTAGCGCCGGATCTCATCCCTTCCAAGTCCCCCTACACTGAGGAGCAGCTGAGACGGCTTTTCGACATGTTCGATAGGGATGGGAATGGCTACATCACGGCTGCTGAGCTGGCGCATTCGATGTCGAAGCTCGGCCACGCCCTCACTGGTGAGGAGCTGACGGGGATGATCAAGGAGGCTGACGTGGATGGGGACGGGTGTATCGATTTCGATGAGTTTTGTCAGGCGATCACGTCGGCTGCCTTTGATAATTCATGGACTTGAATGAGGTTTTTGGAATTTGAGTGTGGAAGAACTCGGTCTGTGTCTTCCCTCTTTTTTGGAATTTTTGCAATATTTCCCTGCAAATTGGTGTTGTTTCATGTTCAATGTGTTTCTGGATTTCCCAAATTGATGTAACAGTGAGTGATGCTTTTTCTTGCTGATGATGGTGAAATTGTTTGCTCTTGTAATGTAAATACGGCCCTTTATGAAATGCAATTGTCTTTTAGGACACATCTGACCTTTTATGAAATGTCTGGCTCTGAGCATTGTACCAATTGAAATCTTTCATGTCTGTTTTTAAGCTGAATAAGCCTTTGATATGTTGATTTTGGTTGGTAGTCATGTTTGTGCAGTTATGTTTGGGAATTTCAGTCAATACTTGCATTTCATAATAATTGTGTTCAGATCTTGGATAAGTATTCAGATGGATCAATCATAAAAGTATGCTGATTATTTGATTGGCAGCCATTGATGTGTAAGGAAGCTAAAGTGGAGGAAACAAGAAGTAAGAGTAATTTTCTGGATACTGATCTTTAAAAATGCAATTAGTATCTTGTACATGAATGCTACAAATCAGCACTTGCTTCTCATCAACCCCAATCCATTGCCTGAATCTGGGACACCCACAGAATGTATGAAGGATAGGCGGGATGTTTCTGCTGAAGCCGGCTGAGGTTGTTTCATCCTTTGTGTGATACGAAACAAGAAAACTAAGGGCATAGAAGATAATCACATTCATCTTTCATATAGATACAACAATTAGAGACTTTCTTGCTTTGTTTCTTTGTGTGTGTGTTTCTTATTCAGATGTTTCAGCAGCGCTTGCCTTTCCTGCAAGTAAGAGCACCGGCTCCTGATGTCATTGAAGCCACTTTTGAAGCTGGTTTTGCACTCAAACTCAAGGCCTTTGCGTAGGTTGATGAACTCTTGCTACCAGATTCAGTGAAGAAAGCTCCATTCATCATCAAATCTCCTTGTGATCTCCAGTTCCACTTACTCCATACACTCTCTGAAACAACTTCTCGTTTTGTGACCTGGATACAAATTAACAAAGGATGCAGCTATCAGCAGTCTGTCCAAGGTACGCATTGCAAGTATAATTCTTAGTCTAATATTGGATTAGACTCGATAATGCATTATAATGCAATCATTATAGCACAAGATAATGCATTGTCAAGTACGGAGTAATATAGAAGAGAAGGATGGTGTTGAGTTTCACCTCTTTGCTGAACCTATCATTTGAAGCAAGGAAGCGGTTGCCTTGGCTATTGATAGTCGGGGACGCGCTTCCTCCAATCGCATACATTTCCCAGTGAGTGTAGTCATTGTTCACCACATGAAAATACCCATGTCTACATCTGCACAAACCCAATATAAGTTAATCCAAGTCAACAACAACAACTACTATAGAGGGCAAATCCCACCGGAAAGTAAACAAGGATGCATTTGGGTTACACCACATAATGCATTATAATGCAGGATAAATCAAATCACTATGTGTAGCAGTGTCTGAATTTTTGCATACCTTGGCATTCTCTGGACAAGCCCTTCTCCAAAATGGTTAAACGCAATCGTCACCTGCATATTCCTATCTTCTGTGAAACTATCACTATGACCCAACAACATAACCTTGTTATGATGTGTCATATAATTGTTTGACAGAGTGATTGCTGTTGAGCCTCTGATTGCATCAATCAGCCCATCAGTACAGCTAGACAGCGAGCAGTGATCGATCCAAATATGACTTCCCGAAAAGATAGACACTCCATCACCATCTGTAATCGTCCTCCATCCATAATGCGTAGGCGAGTCCCTAACGTACGCGTTTCCCGCCCTCTTGCAGTCATGGATGTTGATCCCATGTATTATAATGTTTGTGACATAATGTATTGTGATGCAGGGGCCACCAGCTATGTGCACATTGGCTCCTCTTCCATCAATTGTCTTGAATGAGTTCAACATTAGCTCTTGCTTGAGCTTGATCACCATGTCCCTTGCAAATATAATCCAAAGAGGCTGCGATTGGATGGCTCCGTACCTCAGGGTCCCCGGTTTCGGGTTCAAGGGGTCGTCCGATGGGCTTGTGACTATGTAATACTTTCCATTTTTGCCCCCGATAGCGTTCTTGCCAAACCCGATTGCGCAATCTGCTAGGCGTTGGCGGTGCTTATCCCATATGCCATCGCATCTCCAGCAGTCGTCTATCGGGTTGCCTGTTCTGCAGGAGGAGGCTAGACTTCTCCTAGTTGCATTGTTAATGTCCCTGAAAAAAATAGGTAACTAAGCATTAGATTTATGTTCTTTTCTTTCCTTGGTTTGTCTGGTGAGAGTAACCAAATATAAAAATTAGGCTGTAAATCATGTGAAAAGTTTGGGAAAGGAAGGCAATGTAAGTGGAAAAAGGCTCATGGTGATGAGCCGAATAAAAGTGCAACAAAATGGTAGCCTATTAAGTTGAACACAATAGAAATGGTATCTTTAAAGGGAAACGTATTCGACGAGAAAGATGGAAGGTTGTTTTTATGTGCTATAGTTTTGCAAGATTGACAGTTGAAAAGTTAGAAGATAAGTTGGTATGCAATTGGTGTTTTCTTCTGCATTAGCCTTGAATAGAAACAAACAAACAGAGTGAGAAAACAGAGAAAATGTGTAATGCATACTCATTGACTTGAAGGACTACTTGCTCAGGATCTTCAACTGGTGATGAACAAACCAAGGTAGGAATGAGCACAAGAAATGCCAAACTTAATAAAGGAAATGGCATTTTTTTGTGGGTATGCTGTAAAAATTTTCGAAAGTTGGTTTGTTTGTTTGTTATTATCTCTAGAGATAGAGAGAGGGAGATAGAGATAGAGGGAGTGTAATTAAGAGAGAAATGGCAGAGGTAGATGGGTTTTATAGTGTATGATCAGATGATTGAAAACTGCAAGAGAAAATAAAGGATAAGAAAAAAAAAACAGTGCTAAATGATCTATCTCCATGTGCAAATTAAATGATAATAATTAAACAAGTTGATGGACCTTTTGATTAATGATGAAGCAATTTTCATCAGGAAAACTGCCTATTAGTAGCACATTCACATTGACCTGCAGAAGTACAATAAATATATTAAGCTTAGTTGCAGCATTAATTATTTAATAATCATCTGAATCCAATCAACCCATCATGTATCAGAATTTTGGGGTTTCTTTTGTTCAAATTTCTTCTAATTTTTTTGCTAGAAATTATAGTTTATGTGCAAGCTTAAACTTTACCTCACGCACCTTCAATAACGGAGTTTTTGTACCTAAAAACAACAGAAAATTGTTGTTGCTTTGCTTGTCCCTAGCTATCCTAGAAGAGGTGTCAAGAACCTCATAAGAAAATTACTAAAAATTAAGCATATGATAAAAAAAAAATCGTTATATTGGAATGATTTATAAACTCATTTTCCAATTTATAGTGGTTCATCTTTGCTACTTTAGAAGAGATACGTTGATGAGTGCATGGTTTTAACTTTTAAGTAGGTTGGGTTGGTTTTTGGGGTTTCACGTTAATCTAGTTGGTTATTTCGTAGTTACTCCAGCATTTTTATCCACTAACTAATTCAACGTTTGGTACTAAGAAGTACGCATGAAGATTATGTCAAATAAAGTTAAAGCTACTAAGCACCCCTTTCCATTATTAAATGTAAAAAAAAATTGGCCTTTCGAGTTTCGACATCTAGTCCAATTACTTTAGACTAAGTTTTAAGGGTAGTATTTTAAGGGTTTCAGTTAAATTTTTACAAGTAGTGTTCCCTTCACTTTTACACTTACACCATAACTATATGTTGGATTATAAGAGATGATTGTTTTTTTTAAAAAAATTTGTTATCTCCATTATCCAAACAAATTCTAGAAATTTGGCAAGTATGATATATAGCATGTAGCTGCATACACAAGATAAAACTTGGGCTATGTTATTCATAAATCATAACACCATAAAAGTAATAAAAAACACAAAATTTAGTAAATTTTCTAACAAGACCTTCAAAGAATTTTCAAGCTTTGAGAAGGCACTTTGCTTCCACAACGGTTTGTTCTTGTTGTTTGCAACCTGAAATAGATTTTCATATGTTGTGAGATTGCTTTGTTATCGCACAAGTTTGGCACACCCTCTATAACAACAATTTCGCCCTAGCTTTCTTCACCACTGTGAGCTTACTTGATTGGATTAATTCTAATATTAGTCCAAATGATGAAAAAAGTGTGATTTTTGCTAACATACTTTGGTCACATGGAAGTGTAGGAATTGACTTGTACGTCTTCGATAAGTTCGATAAAAATGCTAATCTCTCACATACTGTCTGTTCAACTATCGAGGCTTTTCAAGCTGCAAAGGCTGCTCTTCCTACCAACCTTCACGTAAATCATTCTTCTCCCGAGAGACCACACTCGACAACTCCAAAATTCTGGTTGCCTCCGGCGGCAGGATGACTCAAGTTGAACATTGATGCTTCATCACATCATCCGCTCAGCTAACAAGACAGCTGGTCACTTGGCTAATGTTGCCCTGCACTACTTCCATTATTGTCCATGATTTGTAGCTCTTTCTGAGAAAATAAACTGTCTCTAGTGTTCTATTAAGAAGTTCGGAGGGCGTTCGGGGTCTTCTCCTGTTTTGTGTTCTTTTTTGTGCTTGTTTTTGTTTGTTTTTTCTGGGCTTGTTGGGTAGTTTGATGTATGAGCACTCCTCTCGCGCCTCTTGCTGAGTATGTGAGCTGATGCTCTCATGTGAGGATGCAGTGAGGTGGTTTGTTCCACGTCTAGGCTTCGTGAGATTGCTAGGAAGGAGTGGTTTACCATTAGGATCTCCTAGTAATCTCTTGGCCGGAAGTTCGAGTGCTTTAGGTTGTTTGTATTTTGCGTTTTGTTTGGAGGTTTGAGACGTTGTTTGTGATCGTTGTGGTCTCTCTTTTCTAATAAATTGTTTACCATTTTGCAAAAAAAAAGAAGTTTGGAGGGCAATAATCTAAACCTTTTTTGCCGATATGGACACTCTCATCTGATATAATTTCATATTAAAATTTATTTTTCTCGTGATATTTTAATCATAACTATATACTCGTAGAAAATATTCAAATCAAATCAATATACATTATAAAAGTCGATCGTTTTTTAGTCACCACATTGATTCTAGTCCCGATTTATATTTCATAAATTAATTCTACCTTAATTAGTCATTTAGGTTTTATTCTTGATTTATCATCTAAAAGATGACATCGTCCGCAACCACGTGGAAGCTTCCCATCAAAAGAAGAGTTGACTTTCACGTGAAGACAAACTTTTGTAGCAGTACAATGTGGGAAGGGAAGCAACAGGATCTGTAGAGATCTTTGAGAACGCTAGAAGGGTAAAAGGGTCCTAGTAAAGGAACCCTTTCACATCACCTATAAATACATGCCAAAAGCATTCAATGCGATGTGACTTCTTCCACTCTCTCATCAAAGCACTCAAGAACACCAAAGAACAAAGAAAGAGAGAGAGAGCTTGATCAGGAAGAGGAAATCCACCAAAGATCTAATCAGTTTTAAACAAGAATGTGTTGTGTTCCCTAAGAACTAGGGGACACGTGAGGTTTGAGTTCTTTTATACTTAAAGATTATTGTGTTAGCCTACTAGAGTTAGGACTAAAAAGAATATCCCTAGTAAAATGTAGGGACGGACTCCTGTAGTTTAGGGAAGTGTGATATTCGACTTTGCAATAGTTGTAAGGACTCAGATAATATAAGTATAAGGAAGTCATTCGAAATCCTCTTCGGAGGTAGAGGTTTACCCATCTAGACTAGTTGGTCTAAGTAGGGTTCCTCTATAAATCACTGCATACTTACTGTTATTCATAACCTGCATATTTACTATGCTTTACTATTCCGATGTAAATTAAAGGACGTTGTCCCTAACGACGTCCTTATTAGTACTAACTCCTATAGAGTCAACATATACACGTGCACAAATTTCAACATATTTAAAAAAAAGCTGAATTTATCACTTTAGTATTTATAAATACTAAAGTGATAAATTTTTTTACATGTGCTCGAATTTCGATATATTTAAATATATTTATTCTTTTTAAGCCTAAGTTATTTTCTATATATATTTACATGGTCAACTATATCATTTTACTTTCTATCAACTGATGAAACATTGTAATATTTTTTTATATTTAATTTATGATAATCTTTCTCAATTTAAGGTAAAAGTTGTAAGTAAAGTATGAATTTATATTCTTATAATCAGGTTTTATAAAAATATATAAGCGAGTGTAACATTATCTCTTCTATATATTATTTGAGTTATACGACCTTTTAATGTCGCTCTTTATAGAAAGAAATATAATGTTCACACATTACAATTATATTAATTTTTTCCATAATGTTTAACAATACGTTTTTAAATTTTTAATCTAATAGTCGTGTACGACACGATAAGATTAAACCAGTGATTCTAATGCATATAAAATTTCATACCCGACAACAACAACATTTACCCAGGAAGTCCCGCAGACGCGGGATTTGGGGGTCAAGATGGGGGCAAACCAGAACTGGATGGAATGCGTCTGATACAACCCAAGAGTGACACACCAGACTAACTCTACAAACCATGCGAAACCAAATAAAAACAAAAGAACAAAGGAAATCAAATCTAAGTATACAGTAAACTAAACTAAAGGAAACTAAAACTAAACTGTATGAAAACAACTCCCTGCTCTTCACCCTCCCGCTCAAGAATGCTCGTTCCAAACACCTAGATGACTGGCCATCCAACACCTTGATCGTCTCCCTCCAACTCTCCCTGCACTGAGCCAACTCTACTGAAATCCCTAACAAGCTGATATCCTGCTTGATGTTATCCATCCAGCGTTTCTTCGGACAACCCCTACCTCGATCGCTTGTACGCCCCTAACTCCAAACGCTCACACCTCTTGACTATAGCGTCTGGATTGCGCCTCTGAACATGACTAAACCATCGGAGCCTCGTTTCTCGAAGTTTGTCGCCTATATAGTTTCATACCCAAAAACCACTATATAGTTTCATACCCAAAAACCACTATAATACTTGTTATAAGTTTGAATGGATTTTGAATAGTACTATGATGATGCCAACAAAAGAAATTCTATAATGTTCTCTCATACGAGTAATATTTAAAATGTAATTGAAACTAGAATAAGTTTATCTTGTTTAACTAAGAGGTAATGATGTTCATAATCATTAATTAAATTGCACCGTTCACATCCCTTTTCTTCTTTATTGTAATGAAGTATCTGTATCTCCTATGAATGATTATGAATAAAAAAATGTTTCTTTTTTTCTTTCGCGTTTGGTTCGGCTCGTCCCAATAGGTCGAGGCCCAAGGGTCAGACTTCTAGCATCGCTAGTGCAATGAGCCTACGTCCAAACCGGGGGTGTGAGTGGAATTACGGTAGCCCCCTCCCAACGACGTTGGGGGGAATCGAACCCTGCACCTTGTGCAGGGGCCATCCTACCAAGCGTAGCTCCACGCCACTACGCCAACGCACCGTTGGTAAAAAAAAAATGTTTTCAGAATTATGTTAGATAATTGACAAATGATATTCGTATTAACTCCTTGGATTAAGGGTATAAAGATAATATAGTTATTTATAGAATATATATATATAGTTAATTATAAGTTTGAAAAATATGGCAAGCTCACATGAGAAGACACCCACAATTACTCAACAACGTACAACGAAGAACGTGGGGATATTTGTGGTACGTACGGGCATACGGCACCGCACCGTCGAATGGATTAATACTAAACTCACATGCCAAATAGTCATCTTACACTTACATTAATGTTACGTGACATTCAATTTTATTCTTTTTATTCTTGCATGTGACCATGATCATTAGTCATAGACACCCCTTATACGTACATGATTGATAAGACTTCTTACAAATTACTATTATTTTTATCATATACTCGAGTTCTTTGACAATTATATAATGCTGTACGTAGAGTTGATTACTTATAAAGTCAGAATGCTAACTAATCACGCATTCGATCTATTAACCGGATCGATCACCATATCGTATTTTTAGGCCGAAGGGAATATAAGTGGATGCAACTATCGTTTCAACATATTCAATCAATCATCAATATTTATGAGTTACAATTAATCATTAAAAGTTGGATATTTGAGATAGGGGCTTTCCTTTTTCAAATTCATGAAGGTCGCATTTTTCTTAAAAAATAATATTAATTTGATAGCCTCGTTCCATAATTTTGATTGATGATTAATATCTTTTCGGAAATTAAATTGAGAATAACTTATATAAAAAAAATCTTAGTTTGATAGTCGTGTTGCATGCATTCAATTAAGGGTCCGTTTTGTAAATAAATGTCGATACTAATAAGTTAAATGATATTGATATTGATTTTAGGTAGGGTGTGTTCGATAAACTTGAAATAAATTACTTATTTGTTAAAATAAGTTAAATGATACTTATGTTAAAATAAGTAAAAATAAGTTAAATGATACTTATTTATTAAAATTCTCACCGAATCAAAAAAAAAAAACTTATAAGTATCCGGGAGAGGTGTTCGACAATTTAAAATTTTAGATACTTATTTGTCCAAATAATTACTTATAAGCACCTAAAAAAATAAGAAGCTACCTCCCATCTTATCTGAAAATAAGTATGCTTATTTCCTGAAAAAACAACTAATCAACAAATAGAAAAAAATATTGGTGGTATTCCTAATAGCTATTATTCCTATTAGCTTGCTTGACAGAAGGTTGTACACGCATTAGATAATGTACCATAAAAGTACAACGAGCAATTAAAAGTAATGATTGAAATCATTAAAAGATGTTTTTGATAATGTAGGTTAAGGCCCTTGACGTATCATGTATACATACAATCTTTTTCATACTATAGCAACTATACATTTCTAATGGATGTATGGCACAAATAGAAAAAAAAACCTTGGACATTTTAAAAGTATTGGTGTTTAAGAATGCAAATGGACAACAAGGCAATTAAGAAGGAACTCACATGGAAGCCGTATAATCCGTAAAAATGGACAAGAGGAAGAACAAAGGAGAGAAAGAATATGTGGATTTCGTGTAGGCATTAATGAGAGAGCATGTTATGGTGTTTTGACGACTTACTTCCTCATTTCCATGTGGGAAACATACTCATCTAATTCCCCAATCTTGTTCATCTCCTCTGCAATTAGCTCTTTGTTTCCAATTCTACAACCGATTGAGTTAAATTTATAATTATACAGTATGTTTTTAGCTTAATTGTAAGGGCATAGGTTCATGTCATTTACATGTAAGATAATCATACATTTCTCCGATATATTGCATATAAGAGGGTGGTTCAAGTGGATATACTCCTTACCATAAAGTAGACCTAGATTATGTAGTGTAAATAATATTTTATTATTCAACGTTGATGAGGTGATACAACTTTTAACAAAGATATAGATTTCTCTTTATATTTTACTATAATAGATGACAAAATCTATTAGTTTATGCAAAATAGAAACTGGAAAGAAAAGGTTCAAAAAATAGAAACCGGAGACGATAGAGAGTAGTTTTCAAAATTTGTTTCAATACAGAACGAAAATCATTCAACTCAAGAGAAAAAGCTCAGAAATGAACCACCCACATTAAAAGAATTTTTCGACTAGTTCATTCATTCAACCAATCAATCAATCAACTAGTCACGAACACATGACCATAAGCCCTAATCAACTCTAATTTCAAGAACTAGCCTGACTCTAAACATATTCTTAAATATTTTAATTGCTTTATTTATACGATTTTTCTATCGTGTGCCCTTAGAGCACACAATAAGCAGCTAATAATGAAAATACTAGTTTAACTTGTCGTGTCATGCACGACTATTTCACTTTAAAATATTAAAATAAAATTATATATTTATATGGAAAATATTATATAAGTTTTATTATATAAACATGTTTTTTATCTTTTAAAAAGAGTGATATTGTTTTTTAAGTTCATATAACCCAAAAAAATATATATAAGACATAATTTTTTCACTCATTTGTATATTTTTATGAAACCTGATTATAAGAATATAAATTGTTATTTTACTTACAATTTTTATCATATATTAACAACGACTATCATAAATGTAAATATAATTAAAAAAAATTCATCAATTGATAAATTGATAAAGTTTATAAAAATTTAATAGAATTAGTCGGAAACCACAAATTTACTTGTATTAGAGGAATAAGTTGAATTCAACATTCATAAATTTTTCTTAATTTGTTTGTGAAAGATTTTTCCCTATAATGCTTTTAGAACTAAAAATTGGCAAAAACCTTTTCTTATAAGTAGATAAGAAGAAATTCAATAGGAAAACCCTATAATGCCAATAATAAAATTAGTTTTTTTTTTATATATGAGGTAGGGTCAAAATTAATGTTATAGTACCAATCACTTATATTTTATATTTATAAAATACCTTTGCATTGTAGAGACCGATCACGAGTTAACATATTTCAACACAAAACCAATTAATGACGTGAATAATAACCTTTACTTTGGTGACTGAAATCAATTTTAGTTAAAATAATAACTTTCAACATAGTACCTGAATGGTGTACGTGCTTAAGCAGCTTAAACAATTGACAATGTAGTAAGTGAAGTTAACAATGCCAAAGAAAATTAATTACGGAATGGTTTAGCATAGTGTGTATTTGTTATTAAAGAAATTTAAAGATAAAATTATTTAAGGAAAATAAAATTAAAGATAGATAGCATGACTTTAAAGATAAAGTTGAGAATTAGACAATTAAGGAAAATAAAAGATATCAAGTTGTTATTATCTATTTGAGTTGAAAAAAAAATCAAGCGGGACCAGAATCAACGTGGTGGCTCGAAAACGGTCGCGTTTTATAATATATATATATTGATTAGGTTATATAAAGATAATTATTAGGAAAAATCAAAATACTAATATATATGTGGTGGGGTCAAAATTAGTGTGGTGGCTATATAAAGATAATTATTAGGAAAAATCAAAATACCAGTATTTATGTGGTGGGGCCAGAATCAATGTGGTGGCTCGACCAGAATCAACGTGGTGGCTCGAAAACGGTCGCGTTTTATAATATATATATATATATTGATTAGGTTATATAAAGATAATTATTAGGAAAAATCAAAATACTAATATATATGTGGTGGGGTCAAAATCAGCGTGGTGGCTATATAAAGATAATTATTAGGAAAAATCAAAATACCAGTATTTATGTGGTGGGGCCAGAATCAATGTGGTGGCTCGAAAACGGTCGGCTTTTATAATATATATATATATATATATATATTGATTTTGTAAATCTTAAATTTTTTGTTTTTTAATCTTTTTGTGACAGGTTCACTATTTCCTTTTTAGAATTTTAACTTCTGTTTTTGGTATACTTATCATGTGCCCTTAGGGCACACAATAGAAAAACGGTTATTTATAATGAAGTTTAATGTAATCAATCATGTCGTATTTAACATATAGGTAACTTTCTTTCAATGATTTTTCTAATTTATGGGTAGTTTTGTAAGAAATCTCCTAATAGAGTTGAATTTTTTGCGGGAATGGACATAACTTCACACCATGAAGGACATAATTTCTTACTCTTTGTTTTAAGGGACATAATTTCAAGGTGAGTATAGACATAATTTATGACCATAAGCCCTTATCTTGTTCGTCTCCTCTTCAATTAGCTTTCTGTTTTCCCACGTCTACAACTGATCAAATAGAGTTGAATTTATAACTCTATGTTTTCAGCTTAATTGTTGGGGCATAGGTTCATGTCATTTACGAGTACACAGTAACATAGGGTAAAGGTTAATAGGTTATCATCGTGGTAGCTCAGTTTCTTTGATGTATTGTATATATTAGGGTGGTTCGAGTGGATATACTCTTTAAGATAAAGTTTTTCATCGTAATAGTTCAAGTTTGGGATTATGAGGTTCATATACATCTAATTCTAAGTAGTATACGTTCACAAGTTAGTATTACTAGATTCATGTTTTATACTCCGTAGTTTGAAGTTCATACTCCAACATATCATTTCATGAACCTAAAAGCGCTTAAAAAGCATTAAAATAAGTATTATTATAAGTGTACGTTAGATACTTGCACACTTTCTCAATTTCAGATGAAAGGGCCGATCGAAGCGGGCTAAACACTCAAAATAAAAAAGACACGTTTTGATTTTGCCCGATTTTATGTAAGCTTTGATGATTTCGAATCAGATCCCACAAGCACAAACAATTCAACTGAAAATTAACCTTTATTTTTAACAAAGAAACCTGGTACTTCCTCCAACAAAAAAAAGAAAAGAAGCGAAGGTCGTGCAAATTCTGGCCGAATTCGCACTTTCGAGTAGCAAGAAAGGTGAATACAATGAAGAACAAACAAGTAAACAAGGATATAGATCTATCCGGATTCGAGTACCATACAGCATATCATCAAATTTCTAAAGCATTTTAAACCGAGAAAGAGCTGGGAAAAACGTCACGTTTTAAAAACCAGTGCATCCAACCTTGTATGGCAATCTCTATTTTTTTAAGTATTCACATCCACGACAATATTAAAACGACTTAGAACAGCGCAAACCCATTTTCTTACCGAAAGATCACGAACCGAAACTCACAGGACCAATCCATGAGCGGGCTCAGCGCCATCCTTTGAAGGTTGTTGTTTGGTAGACGCGATTGGCGAACCGGATTCACTCATCTGAGTATACCCTTCAGAGGAAGCATTTCTGCCACTCTCTTCTTCAGCCATTTTCTCCTTTGTTTTCTGGCTCACTTCTCCAGCAGCCTTTGCAACCCTACTGAAAGCGCCCGTTACCCACGTTGCCCCGGTTAGAACGTACCGGTTCTTCATGATCGCAGAGCCTGCGGTGCTAACGGTTTGCTCTGCAGCAGCGTAAGCGTTTTTGGTTTTCTCTGAGACTTGGAATTTTTGGTCAACCTCCTTCATCTTCTCGTTGACCAAGGTGGTCCCCATGGTTAGTTTTTCGCTTAAGCCTATCTTTTGGTCCAGAGAGGCGACCTTGGCTGCGGCTGAGGAGCTGAACTGGTGTTGCTCATCGAATGCCTTGGCTTTGCCAACGGCGTCTTTTCCTAGTACGAAGCCTTTTGCTAGCATTGTGGAGACGACGTCCTCAGCCTTTTGGATTGCAGAGCCTGGTGCACCAGTGTTCGGGTCCTCAGCTCCCTTCAGATGGAAATTGAGAACTTGAGATTAGCACTGGAAGGTGTTTTTTGCATATATTTGAATACAGGGTTTCAAATGGAAGTGAAATATTACAATGGGTACAGATGGGATTGTCACTGGTGGTTTATAATCTGGTGCAAGGGCTATTGTCACAGATTGATCAACAATTGTTGCTCCCTGAAAACAGACAAATAAATGAATAAATACTAGGACAAAAGAAGAAGATAGCATCCCCTATAAGCATTATAAGGTATGTAACTGGACTACCATAACACCAGGCCAGATATAGATTAGGTATGTCACTACTAGCAACCAGGACAATATAATAGAGAGTACTAAGTACAACATATTAAAAAATCCAGATAGTAATAATAGGAGGATAAACAGATTGTGAAGAGCAGACTTCATTATTGGAATTAATGACAAAATGTGAGGAATATTCAAAACGGGGTGAATAATGAGATACTAGCCTTTCAGATATTCAATCTAATATTTTTAGTGCTTAGGGTTCCAACACAGCATAAGGATCATCTTGACTGTCATGTCAATGGAAAGAGATAATGGAAGGGTATGTACAGTTCTTGCAGAGCAGGCTGCAGTTGTTTCTGATACTGCTCCACATCAAAATGCATAACAGATTACTGCCTCAAGAGGCAGTCTGACAGATTCATATACAGAACAAAAGCCGTAACAAAAAGGAGAGTGAACATATTATGGCTGCCTAATGTACTGACTAAAATATTACCTAGCATAAAATCTCACCTAGGGTAGTATGAGCTGGTTGGAGAGTAACACTAGGAAATACGGCCCTTGAGGTGTGAACGCTGGAGCAAATCTTGGTCCTTTCTAGTTTGCTACTTATTTAACACACCTTCATATTCTTATCTTACAATTACAAATGTCTAATTTGGTTCTATTCGTGCTGGATCTGATTGTGCCATACAAAAATTTCCATCTCCAAAACATAAAAGCTCAACAGCAACATACCGGTCCATATGTTTTGCAGTAGTTCACGAAACATATCAGGAATTCATTAAGCATAAACTGAATACAAGATTTTATGGCCAATAATTACTAACTCAATGAGCACATACATAATTGAAAAAAATGCTTTGGAAACTACTTCTATATGTGCATTTCAAAACTAGTTTGAAACATCTCAAAAGAGGAATTAAGATGGGTGATGGAAGAGCTATAAAAGTCTTTTATGTTTAATTCGGGTTCTCATGCTGAAAGAATGAGCTACAAAATTATAAAATATTTATATGATGACGAATATGCACCACTTTTTTAAAATGTTTTTTACAATAAATATCCTGAAATGGTAAAATATTCTCTTCTTATCCAAACCACCTTGCAACAAGTTAACAAGCATGTACACAGATAACAACAGAAGAATCAATAGAAGGATTTGATGTCATTACATTTCATCGATCTTATCATTTTATTTTATCAACAATCTATTTAGACTGGATTCATAAATCTTGTACTCATAGATGCACAAGCATGCTTATGGGACAACTTAATGAAGTGCTAGAAAATCTGACGATTATCTTTCATCAATTTTATACTTGAAGAGGATTCTGCCCAAAACTTCTATACAAAACAACCTAAACAAAGAGGCTACCTTAATAAATTATACACAGAAGTGTTAATACATCTAGAAATTTCAATTCTTGTATAGGGGATTACCGACAGAAGAACAGCAGTTTCTGCCCCTTGCGCATCCTTGAAAGTGACATAAGCAGTTTGAGACCGCTCGTTCTCACTGTAGATACGGAGGAAAACCACTTAAAATGATTAAAATAGATGTCCTCCCATGAAGTCACCAATGGTATAACAAATACAGTAAAATACATGTTCATGGATTTCAAAAACCAGAATTTAGCAGAAATCAAGTAAACATCCCACCAAATCCAAGTCCTAAGTAGTTATAATACCAAGAAACAAAGAACTCCGAAATTCCCTAATTTGACTACCAAGGAAGGAAAAATTAACAGGATTTGGAGATATATTTCTTGATTAGGCACCTTCATTATTACTAACAATAAAAGGCGAACATAATATGCCTTATTTCAGTCATTTAAAGTTCTGTGAGTAAAGACATATTTGTCTTAAACCATCAGTCTACTTCCGGTAGATGGGGCCCATTCTATTATATACCCAATTCAACAATGTCCAGTACAACAGAAATATGAAATTTGAAGAGATGAATAAGCTGGCCATAACCCTGCCACGGTGTGATCAAAATCCCCAATAATTTACCATACTACACCCATTAAATTGGAGATTTCTATATTATAAATAATTATTTTTTATTTAATATACTAGCATTTATAAATCCTTAATCCCCCCCATGGCCGCCGTCAAGACATAACAGAACCAACCTGTGCATCTCAACATATTCTATTTCACCAGAAAAGGAGAAAAACTCCTTTATCTCTTGCTCAGCTGCACCATGTGACACATTGCAAACCTTGACACTTCTAATCTGTAAGACAATAACATTGCAAAGACTACTTTAAGTACATGGAATACAATAAGGTTTTTGACATTAAAGGTTGCTACTTGAGAGAAAAATAGAAGAAAAAAAACCTCACAGAAAGTAATGAATATAATAAGAAAAAGCTAGTTCAATCTAATGGATCTTATAAGATCCCACAGCACACTCCTCACAGCCAAAGATGATTTATCATATTGTAATTTGTAAATACAATTAGCTCAGGTCAATAAATAAACTCCTTTCCTGACTGCAGTGACTATTGAAGAGTAACACACATGATGTAATTTTGTAACCAAAAAAAGAAAGACAAATGAATCTATGAGAACATGAATGGGGCATGAGTTCCAGTCTTCCAATTCTCATCTGGATAGATACATCATAACGCAAGGTCATGCTAAAGAGCCAAATCATTTTATATAAGTTGACCATTGAATTTGATAGGCTAAACCGGTAGTTAAGTATTGAGGTGGCATCAGTGACCATTAATTCTGGACTGTATATAACTTTATAAGTGGGATTTGAGAATGATATAAAAAGGCTAAGCCTTCATTTTGCCAATCAAATTGATCCTCCCTCACTCATAAGTTCATAAAAGCCATACCACTTCATATCACACACACAAGGCCTGAACCTAACCTTAATTTACTAAAGTTGATGTACATATCCTATTAGACGCAAACGGACAGGCCTTCCAAATTGGTTATAACTTCACAAACAAAAATATAACTGCAAGAACTCATTCAGATGCAACACTACTCTGAGCTAAGTCGAAATCAAATATGAAGCCAGACGCTGGAATAGGAATCAATCTGATCGGAGATAGATCAACACTTAAACAGCAACAAATCATCACATATCAATCTTTCTCCGACGAGACTGACTTCGCTGGGTTAAAAAACCCCCAAACTAATCCCTAATCGTAATCCATGAAAGGTTATAGATATTTCTCACACCACGCAATTCACGGATCTACAGATTACATTTCTAACTGAACAAAAACGCAACAAATTCGTGCAATCGTTCAAAATCAGCAAAACAGATACAGGTATTGAAGAAGACACTACGTGATTCAATCATCCATCGACTGAGCAGCTGTAATTGGACAGAGAAAGATGAATACTCACCGACATGGAGACGAATTACGAAGATGCGAGCTCGGAAAGGGGAGAGAAAGTGAAGAAAAGAGGGATCAGAGCAGAGAAGATAGGAAAAATGGTGCAAGGAATCCGTGTTAGGGATGGGAGAAAAAGTGAGGAGAGAGAGAGGCGGTTGGAGTGTTGTAAAACGTCGATGTGTGGCGTCGTAAACGCGTACTCGGTTTGTCATTGCTTATGTGCCAAGACAGGGGTAAAACGCAGCGTTTTGATCACGTTTATGCGGAATTTTAGTCGTTCCGTTGAAGAGGAAAGTTGACTTTGGTGAAGCTGGAAAGGAATGAGATACACGCTAGTTTTAAACGGATGTGCAGGAAAGGAATGAGATACACGCTAGTTTTAAACGGATGTGCAAATTCCAAAATGTTAGATCGAATTAGGCTCTATTCAATAAGCTACGGTTGATGTGCATTTATGGGGTTGATATGGTCTATACTAGATATTTGCACAGAAAATCAAACAAGGGTGGTATTTTATCTAATTGATATAGTTGATTTGTCGACTAGTTGACATTACAGAGTAAAATCTTAGATTTTGATATTAAGGTGACATTGACATTTGCTTGTGGAATTGTGAAGAATATGATGTACTCGTTCTTCGATTGTATATTGACAGACGGGGTTCACTTTGCATGCTTTGTCCAAATATAAAGTGCAATGCTGATGAAACTTGTAGATGCGAGCAAAATTCGTTTGATGGGGATTGGTATCATAGGAAGATTGTGGTTGGTTCGATTTGCTCAACTTGTGGAGACTACAACACACTCGTTCTTCAGTTGTATGCTACAACAACATGTCTAGGTGTTTATTCCAATATATGGTTGTTTGCATATGGGCTAGACGGATTTTATGATTTTTGATTTTTGACGAAGGAAAAATCTCTCAATGGGTTCCGCTTGTTAGTGAAGTTTGGAACGCTTGTGATTTATGGGCGTTCAAGGGTATCAAGAACGACCATGTGCTGGGCTAAGTGATCAATGTGTGGGTGGTCAAGACTTTGTTCGGCTCGTAAAAAAAAACGCTACATGGAGCTTTCTATAGCTTCTTTTGCCAAAAAGCTACTCCCTAGGGGTATGAGCTTTTTGAAAATGCTAAAGAAAAGCTCCCACTAGCTACTTTTAACTAGACCTGAGTCCGGTTCGGTTTGAACCAGCGAACCAGACCGGTCAAAACCGGAACCTTAACCTAAACCGCCAAACCGGCTGGGCAAGGTTAAGGTTAAGGTTCGGGGCTAGGCCAAACCGGTGAACCGGAGGTTCAAACCGGAACCGGGTAAAAATCGGCGGTTTACATTTTTTTTTAAAAAAAAATTATATGTTTTTTTAATAAAAAATTATATTTTTTTAGTTTTATTGCCATGAACTGGTCAAACTACGTGCGCGGTAGCCTAAACCGCGACCGCGGTTTCCTTCTGGATGAGAACCGCGGTCTCGGAATGTGGGCCGCGCCTGCGGGCTCGTAAGAAAACGAAAAAAAAAATAAAAAAAAACGGGATCGGACCGGAACCGGAACCGGCATCGAAACCGGTCAAGACCGGAACCGGACCGAAACCGGACCGGAACCGGCTAACCGGGTTCCCCAAGGTTTGGGTTTAGGTTTACCCTAAACCCAAACCTAAACCGCCGGTTCCGGTTAACCGGACCCAGATCTACTTTTAACATTTTTCAGAAAGCCCTACCCCTGAGGGTGTAGCTTTTTGGTGAAAAAAACACTACGAAAACGCTCCAATTAGCGTTTTTTTTTTACTAGCCGAACGGAGCTCACGAGGATTACACTAGAATGACAAAGGTAGTGAACGTTCAATCCTAAAATGGGCATAACTTTGCACTTCCTAGGTTGGTGCTAGGTTTAATCATTGTAACCGTGCTAATTTTATTCAATGTTGATGGATCCATATTAGCGGGACATCAAACAAGGTGACATATTAAATTTGGTATGTAGCCTATTTGGGGAGATTTGTGGAGGGGATAGGCGGGAACAAAAATAAAGGAGCTATCTAGTCGGTTTTCCGAAAATACCTTTGGTCAAAAAAAAAAATTACACGCGTGCCACCGCGTTCCATCGGAAATCCTGTCATCGGAAATCCTATCATCCAAAAATCCTGTCATCGGAAGATTGAAAACAACTTGTCACCATGCATAAAAACTTGTCATCGCTTAGAAAAACTTGTCATTGCGTAGGAAAACTTGTCATTGCGTAGAAAACTTGTCATCCCTTATGAAAAACTTGTCATTGCATAGAAAACTTGTCATCCCTTACGAAAAACTTGTCATCGTGTAGAAAAACTTGTCATAGCGTATAGAAAAACTTGTCGTCACGTATAGAAAAACCTGTCATAGCGCACAAAAAACTTGTCATAGCGTATAGAAAAACTTGTCGTCACGTACAAAAACGTGTCGTTGCGTACAAAAACTTGTCATCACTCAACCTGTCGTCACGTACAAAAAAACCTATCATCACGTACAAACTTGTCATCACCCTAACTTGTCATCACGTATGCAACTTGTCATCAGAATTTATTAGTATGCCTATGTGGGATTTGAACCCACATTATTGTGCTTAAAGCACGTTACTCTACCATGTGAGCTAATAGGCCATAATTAAAAGTAATATATAGACAAATTTAACAATGCAAAATAGATTCAACTTGTCATAACCAAAACCCGTAAAACTAACTTGTCATCACCAAAACCCATAAACTCAACTTGTCATCACCAAAACCCATAAAAACAACATGTCATCACCAAAACACGTAAAACCAACTTACTCGGTGACAAAAGCAAATGTATTAATCAAATTAACAAATCAACACTATTTTCTACTGTATTAATTATATTAACAAATCAACACTAATCGAGTCTAATTAACATATCAATTAAACGTAGATGACAAAGGCAGTGGGATATATTTTCCATAGCCTTATATAGTCAAAGCACTATATAGTCAGCCAAATAAACAAATCAACACTTACAAGGCACCTCTTGTACCGATAGAAGACACTGGGATACATTACTACTGTGTTAACCAAATAAACAAATCAACACTTATATAGTCAAAGCACTAATGTGTTAACCAAATAAACAAATCAACACTTCTACCAAAAAAATAAAATAAACAAATCAACACTTAGAAGGTGGCATTTGATCAAACACTTAAGAGGCATCTAAATTCACTAAACCAAACACACATGAAATCAAATCAGATGAAACACAGATAAAAACACCAACGAATTCCGAGTGCGTGCAATAATAATAACCTTGTTGATGAATCGCTCATGCTCCTCTGCCTGTTTTGCTATTCTGTCCGCCTGCTCCGACAAGACCTTCTTGGTTTTCTCCTTCATTTCAGCAACTTTCTATGATAGATTAGGAGGAAAGAAATTATCACAAAGAAGATCAATCTCATAATAGGAAGGAGTAATTGATGAAGAACAAATCAGCCTTGTATTCAACAAAGAGTTCATCGGTTGATTATGAATTTTATGATGGATCGATCGATGAGACCTAGCCTCACCTTTTGCGAAGGACGGTCATCGGATTCGTCGTTAAGTTCTCCATTAGAGGCCATATTCGCTCGAGAGGGAAGATTCCAGACACCGGAAAAGAGAGACGTACGGTTTGATGTTTAGACGGATCTTTGTAGGCTTGTAGCCATGGTTTGCAGACGAGCGTCGCCCCTCTCCATCGCTCCTCGAAACTGAGGCGAGAGAGGACGTTCGTTAAGCACTCGCGAGGCAACTAGGGTTTTCTCGTCGCCTTCAACCAGATGTGGTCGTTTCAGCCTCGATCTCGCCGGATTCCGCCGTTTATCGGCCGGATCTTGAACGAAGGAAGTGCAGACGAGGGCTGGGAGGTCGGATCCATGGCGAGCTTCACTGGATTCCGTCGGATCTGGGGCGGCGGAGAGGCGGCGTCGGATCTGGGACATAGGAGAGCGAGCTTTGCCGGATCTGCGGCGTCAGAGAGCGAACTAGGGCAGATCTGGAGGAAAGAGAGATGAGAGTCACGAGAGGGAGAGGGAGAGAGGTGAGATAGAGAGAAAGGGAAAGGAAGAAAAAAAAATCTAAAAAGAAATAGGGCTTTTATACCGACTAGTTTCTTCCCTTTTTTTTAGAACCGGTTAATTAGTATACAAATGGTATAAAACCGCATCCATCACCCCCTTCACTCTAAGAGAATTAGGTCATTAGGTCATGTATTTATAAGAGGTCGGAAGTGCCATTTTAAAATATTTGTAAACTAATTAGACTACTCCTGAAAAAAGGGGACTAATTAGTCGGTGTAAAAGATATTATCTCTTTCCCCCTCTCTCTCCTCTTCTTTTTTCGAGTTCTCGTCTCTCTCCCCGCCTCAAAATCTCGTCATCCTCCAACGCTCGAAGGTTGAACTCGAAACCCGCCGTTCTCATGCTCTCTGCGATTTTTATTCTTCTAAAGAGCGTGTTCCTCGCCCTAACATCGCAAGATCTCCTCTGAGGCTCGAAAATGCCTCCAAAGCCGCCTTTGTTCTTCCCGCCGGAGAACGACTTCGTGCGCCAGAGCTCGGGGAGAAAGGAGCCCGGCCTGGTCCGGAACATCGGCCTCTCGGAGCCTCGGAAGATGGATTTGAGCGCGGAGGAGGCGGAGGCGGTCTGGTGAGATTGAGACGGTTCAGGCGAGTGTTCGCTCGTGCCGCTAGGGTTTGCTCGGTGATGCTGCCAAGAACCCGGACTACGCCTTCGTATGTCGCCTTCACTGACACCGAGCGTTTGATCGGTGATGCTGCCAAGAACCAGGTCGCCATGAACCGTGTCAACACCGTTTTCGATCGGTACGTTTTCTCTCTCGTTTATGCGTTTCAACTCAGAAAAGTCGGTTTTTCTTTGAGCGATCTAACTAGATCTTTGCGCAGTAAGATGTTAATGCAAGAGGTTTTGATATGTGATGGTTTTGAGGTGTCGTGATCATATCAGTATCTTGAAAATTAGTTGATTGAGCTTTTATGTGTTTGCTTTGAATTGCATCAATTTTGTGTTGATACCATCAAATGTTATGATCTCCGATAATCGTAGCCAAATATGATTTTCTTGATGTGTTGTTAGTATCTTGCCTATAGATTGTTGTTGGGGGGAAGATGTTCGGCTGCTTTTGCCCCAAACTGTGGAATAAGATGTCTAGACAGAGTTTGGAAATTTAAAATATGATTGAATGTGAATTATCTAAGAGATTTGGCTTACGAAAAAGCTAGGATGTCACTACCGTCATGAATCGGTAATTGTTCATTACTTGGTACTTACTGTTTCTATATAGTTGATTTGGTTCTTATATTTTACCTTGAATTGCTTCAACCTTATTTGTGGATTCTATCACTGATGCTACCGATTGTTTAGTGCAAGAGATTTTGGTATGTGATTGTTTAAGGTGTTGTGATCGCATCAAGAACCTTGAAAACGTGAAAATTAGTTGATTTGTTGATTTGTCGATTTGTCGTCCACGCTTTGACTTTGTAAGTTGGGTATACGGGTTTTGTGATGATAAGTTGGTTTTACGATTTTTAGTGATGACAAGTTGAGTTTATGGGTTTTGGGGATGACAAGTTGAGTTTATGTGTTTATGGATGATCAGTTGGTTTTTAAGGGTTTTGGTGATGACAAGCTAAATTTATTTTGCATTGTTAAATTTGTCTATATATTACTTTTAATTATGGCCTATTAGCTCAAATGGTAGAGCAATGTGCTTAACGCACAGTAATGTGGGTTCAAATCCCACATAGGCATACTAATAAATTCTGATGACAAGTTGCATACGTGATGACAAGTTAGGGTAATGACAAGTTTTGTACGTGATGATAAGTTTTTTGCACGTGACGATAGGTTGAGTTACGACAAGTTTTTGTATGCGACGACACGTTTTTTGTACGCTATGACAAATTTTTTGTACGTAATGACAAGTTTTTTGTACGCTATGACGAGTTATTTTATAAGCGATGGCAAGTTTTCTACGCGATGACAAGTTTTTCGTAAGAGATGACAAGTTTTCTACGCAATGACATGTTTTTCATAAGGGATGACAAGTTTTTCTATGCAATGACAAGTTTTTCTAAGCGATGACAAGTTTTTATGCATGAGGACAAGTTGTTTTCAATCTTCCGGTAACAGGATTTTTGGATGACAGGATTTCATGTAGGATGCGGTGGCACGCGTGTAAATTTCTTTTTTGACCAGGGGTATTTTCGGAAAAACGACTAGTTAGCACATAAATTTTCAAGGCAGCTTACCCGCTCCACAAATCTCCCCGAATCACCTAGTTACCAAATTTTCTCTTAAACTTTGTTAATATATACTGTTATTTGCATAGGCCTTATTTGTAATTATCTTCTTTCCATCATTAGTTTAGATTTTATTCTAAAACGGATTCTTTCCTAATCCTAAGGGATTATCTTGTAACTGTAATCCTCCTTTATATACGTATGAATGAAAGAGCAGAAGAATCATCTTCTTCACCAAAACTACTGTGTTTACACGGTATCAGCCTAACCTACGATCCACTCAATCCATGGCTTCCCAACACCCTACTTCCCCTACGCAACTCCTCTTTTCTGCTTCGTCTGATGGATCTCAACCCAATTTCCATCTCCCAAACTTTGCGATTCGTCTCGATCGCAACAATTACTCTCTATGGCGTAACACGGTCCGCTCCGCTCTGGAAGCCTTTGACCTTGCCTCGTTCCTGACCGAGAGTACTCCACCGCCGGTCACAATCTCCGACCCTGCTGTCCTTCTGTCAGCCTCGTCTGGAATCTCAACTGAGGCCGCTATTGCTGCTCTGACAGCCCCGTCCTCCTCTGGTGAACAGTCCATTCCTCGTGTCCCTAATCCGGCATACTCGGCGTGGGTTCGTAAAGACCGTCTTGTATTGCTTTGGATCCGCTCGACTCTCACCACCCCTCTGCTAGGGCACGTGGCTCGTGCCAACACCACTGCCAAGGCTTGGGGGATTCTTCAACGGATGTTTCACGCCCAAACTCGGGCCCGACCAATGCATCTTCGCCATCAACTCCAAACACTGACGAAGGGATCTATGTCGGTTCTTGACTATGTTGAGAAGAAAAGGGCTCTCGCTGATGAACTTGCGCAGTGCCTCCTTGTCGTCTCGGACGATGATCTGGTCACTTTCATTCTTCAAGGCCTCGGTTCGCAGTTTGCTTCGTTTCGCACCGCCATCTCCATCAGCAAGGATCCGGTGTCCTCCGATGAGCTTCTTGGCTTGTTACTTCAAGAAGAACAACGCCTGGAAGAAGATACTCGGTCCATCACTGATTCTGTCACACCGTCGGCTCACATGGCCGCTATTCGCGGGGGCCGCAGTCGCGGCCGTGGACGCGGCAGATCGTCTGGCCGATCGCAATCTGATCGATCTGCAGGTAGCTCCTCCTTTGACCGGGCCTCCTCTGATCGCTCTATTGGCAGTGGGCGCCCAATGTGCCAATTGTGTGGCAAGCCTGGCCACGAGGCCTTTAATTGCATCAACCGAGTCAATTTCTCGGATTTTCCGGTTACAAACCGACATGCTGCTGCTGCACTAAATCAGCCCGACCCTGCGGCGAACAACAGGTCAGCCTACACCGCCGAGTGCCAGTCGGACATTGCTGCTGACCCGTGGGTTGTGGACACCGGTGCCAATCGTCATGTTGCCGCAGACTTCAGCAACCTGTCTATCAACTCCAACTACGATGGTGGTGATCAGTTGGTCGTTGGAAACGGTACATCCCTTCCTGTAACTCAATTAGGGCACTCTGTTTTATCTGATAAGCATGCTGCTAAACCCCTTCACTTAAATGACATTCTTGTTGTGCCATAAATCACCAAAAACCTGCTTAGTGTTTCAAAGTTAACTAAGGATAATGCTGTTTTTGTTGAATTTCATGCAAACTGTTGCCTTGTTAAGAATTTGCAGGGACAGATTCTACTAAGAGGAACCGTTGAAAATGGCCTTTACCGTTTGCCTCAATTCTCCTTAAAGTCGCCTGTCCCTTTGCATTCGAGTCGTCCTGTCGCTTTTGTTGGCGAGCGTGCCTCCATCTCTTGCTGGCATCATCGCTTTGCTCACCCACATGAGTCCGTTCTGCGTCGTCTAGTCTCAAGTTGTCGTCTTCCTGTTTCCTCAAATAAATTAGAGTCAGTTTGTCGTGCCTGTCAGCTTGGCAAGAGTCGTCGTTTCCATTTACCTAGTAGACTTTCATCCTCTGTTAAACCATTTGAGTTAATTCATTCTGATGTATGGGGACCTTCCTCAACTCTATCTCTGAATGGCAATAAATATTATGTCAGTTTTATTGATGATTATTCCAAGTTTGTATGGGTTTATTTTCTTCAAACAAAAGACCAAGTCTTCTCCACTGTCCAACTCTTCATCAAACTCATTCAAACACAATTCTCTACTCTATTTAAAGCCTTTCAAACTGATTGGGGTGGAGAGTATCGCAATGTGTCCAAATATCTCGAGTCTCTTGGAATTGAGCACCGTGTCTCATGTCCCTACACCCCTGAGCAAAATGGGTCTTCTGAGCGTCAAAATCGAGTCATTGTTGAAAAGGGTCTTGCTTTACTTGCTCATGCTAGTCTACCAATCAAATTTTGGGAGAATGCCTTTCATACTTCTGTTTATCTCTCTAATCGGACCATTACACCCGCCCTCCAATTCAAATCACCCTTTGAAAAGTTATATGGCAAAACACCAGATTATGCCTTTCTTAAGTCCTTTGGGTGTCTATGTTATCCATTTTTACGACCCTACAATAATTCTAAACTTGATTATCGGTCTTCACCTTGTTTGTTCTTGGGTTACAGCTCGAAACACAAAGGATACATTTGCTTTCATGTTCCCACCAATCGCACCTTTGTATCTCGATTTGTCGTCTTTGATGAGGAGGTATTCCCATATCCATCCATGGTCTCCCTAGACCCGCCCACACCGGTGCATGACTTGGCTCCATCACCACCTTTGGCAATCCTTGAGCAAGCCGCTGTCCTCTCTCCGTCAGGTTGATATTAATAACGCCTTTCTGAATGGTGACCTTACTGAGACTGTATTCATGGCTCAACCGCCCGGATTCCAGGCTGCTGATCGCCCTACTCATGTATGTCGTCTTCGGAAGGCTTTATATGGCCTCAAGCAGGCTCCCCGAGCATGGTTTCATAAGCTCAAGGAAGCTCTTATTCGGCATGGTTTTCAGGGATGTGTTTCTGACTCCTCTCTCTTCATTAAAAAGCATGGTCGTCATGTTGTATATATTTTGATATATGTAGACGATCTCATTATTACTGGATCTCATAAATCCTTTATTGATGAGTTCGTTATCAGTCTCAATCAAGCCTTTTCATTGAAGGATCTTGGTCCGCTTCATTTTTTCTTGGGCATTGAGGTCACTCGGTCTCCTACATCCATTCAGTTATGCCAGCAGAAATACATTGCTGATATTCTTGAGCGTAGTAGCATGACTGGTGCTAAGCCGATTGCCTCCCCAGCTGAGCCTGGCTCTCGCTTGATTCAGTCTGGTGATCCCTTTTCTGATCCACATTTATATCGGAGTATTGTTGGTGCTCTTCAGTATGTGACCATTACCCGGCCTGAGATTTCTTATGCGGTTAATCGTGTTTGCCAATTTATGCATAATCCGACAGACTTACACTGGGCTGCTGTCAAACGGATCTTACGGTATCTTAAAGGGACAATTTCCTCTGGATTATCTCTTCGGCAAGCGACTGACAAGCGTCTAGTTGCCTTCTCTGATGCAGGCTGGGCTTCTGACCCTGATGATTGCCGTTCTCAACATGGGTTTGCTATATATTTTGGCGGGAATCTAGTCAGTTGGTCATCTAAAAAGCAAAAGGTGGTTGCTCGCTCTAGTACTGAGGCGGAGTACAGGGAAATTGCATTTGCAGCAGCTGAACTCATTTGGCTTCAACAATTGTTACAGGAAATGGCTATTCCAGTTGATCGGCCACCCATTCTATTGTGTGATAATCTCAGTGCCACCTTCCTTTCTGCTAATCCAGTCTTCCATCAACGGTCCAAGCATATTAAGATCGACTATCACTTTGTTCGAGAACAAGTTTCCTCTCAGGAGCTTGTTGTTCGTCATGTTCGGTCTCTTGATCAGATTGCTGACATTTTCACGAAGGCGGTTGGTACTCATCGATTTCAAACCTTAAGTGCCAAGCTGCATGTTCGTCCCCGACCATGAGCTTGCGGGGGCATGTTAATATATACTGTTATTTGCATAGGCCTTATTTGTAATTATCTTCTTTCTATCATTAGTTTAGATTTTATTCTAAAACGGATTCTTTCCTAATCCTAAGGGATTATCTTGTAACTGTAATCCTTTATATACGTATGAATGAAAGAGCAGAAGAATCATCTTCTTCACCAAAACTACTGTGTTTACAAACTTATATACTACTGTAATATAAAAATAAACAAGATACTTTTTTCAGGTTTTTCGGTTAATTGTTATTACAAAAATGATGAACCATAAACCGAAGAGAGAACCCGTCAATATTCTTGTTCACTTAACCAAGCCGAAAATTCAAATAATATGGATTTGGCAGAGTTTTTCAATTTTTCTTTTTGTGTTTTATAAGGAAGAGTAGCTTCAAATTTTGTTTGGACTCGTTCAAATTCACAGAGGAAATACCGATAGAAGTCAAACCCAGCCACCCAAGTAGAAGTAGTAGTTGTTGAAACTTTGGTAGCGGCCAAAACGCGGCGTTTAGAGACACCAAAGAAGTCAGCAGCAGTATCAGATCCCAAACACAAAAAAACCATGACGAAACTTGTTGCATAAGCTCATGTGAGGGAGGGAGGGCGCCTTCACGGATTATTCTATATAAGTATTAAGTTGCGTACAAACCCAAAAACAAAAGTCCGGCCCCTCTGCAGAAACTTCTCCTGCCGCAAACTTTCGGCAACATCAACAAACCCCCGTTTAGGCGTTTACCTCCAACCGACTCTTTCGATTATCATCATCCGAGTTCGAGCAGACGAAGATGAGCTTTCAGGATTTGGAGGCAGGCAAGGCGGTGGCGTTGAGCAGGATGAAAGATCCGTCTCAGGCGGTCGGCGCCGGGGTTTTCCAGATCAACACCGCCGTCGCCACTTTCCAGCGCCTTGTCAACACCCTTGGCACTCCCAAGGACACTCTTGAACTCCGTGAAAGATTGTGAGTTCCGTTTTCTTTATCCCTTTATCATGATGATGATGATGTCTGTTTGGGGTTTTGTGATCTCAATTTCCCTGCATCGGGCCTGATTTTGCGGAGATTTGGGATTTTACAAACCTAGGGTTTTGGAATTTTCTGTTCAAGTTCGTTTAGAATTGGTTACTCAGGCTCAGAGGAATTCAGTACGGATTTTGTTATCTCATATATGGTTGCCGATTTCTTGATTCTGCCATTGCAAATACCCTGGTGATAACATTGCAAGTGAAAGCTTTAGTTCTTTAGAATCTACTTATTGATTTGAAGGATCTCCAATTGACCGGTTCTATTGAATGCATTAGGTACTAAGTAGAGCCCTCATTGACTTACCTTTTTCTATATAACAAGTCTCATTAGTCTTGCATTAGAATCTAGTATTGAGCATTGTTTTACTTGAATCTACTGAATTAGGGCCTGTTTGGTACGATGCCAAGAATGGGATTGGAATGGGGTATCGGGTTGGAATAGGAATGGCTCATACCTTGGTTTTTAGTAGAGTATGGAATCATGTGTATTTTATGGGAATGAGAATCACTCATACCCAACCTTAAGGCCAAAACAAACACATCTATGGGTTTAGCTCATTCCTAAACCGATTCCTTATACCGGTGGTATAGAAACAAACAGGCCCTTAGGCTTTCCCGATAACAAGTCGAAATCATTTGATATGGTGTTAACTATCAACAGGCACAAAACAAGGCTACATATTGGGCAGCTGGTTAAAGACACGTCTGCAATGCTCAGGGAAGCTAGTGAAACAGACATCCATTCTTCTGAAGTCAGTGTATGTATCCATTCATTCCCCTTTTTACCCATGTTTCTTTCTTTTCCTGCAAATTTCTTGTGAAATTGACCCCCCCCCCCCCCCCCTCGAATTTCCTAACGCAGGCTAGCAAGAAGATTTCCGATGCTAAACTGGCAAGGGACTTTCAGTCAGTTCTTAAGGAGTTCCAGAAGGCACAACGGCTTGCAGCTCAGAGAGAAACGGCCTATGCTCCTTTTGTTCCCAAGGAAGCGCCAAGGTAATAATAATTTCCATATTCCAGAAACAGATGTTTGATATCAAAAGATAAAAACTTTGTCCTAATATCAAGGAAAAGATCACTGAAATAATAACGAAACATATCTATAAACTCAATCCAAAATAACTAGATAATAGAACTAAATCCTGTATTAAACTACATCCAGCTTCACGTAAATCTCTTAATCTCTTCCTTGCATCATGCATTTGTAGGCATTGTAGAGGCTTAATGTTCTGTTTAGCTTCACTAGACAATTTTGTAGGCGTTTTATGTTTCTGAGCAATATTGATATTATGATATATAACTCATTGCTTTTTTGGTCTATCCTACAGTTATGGTAACAGTGAGGAATACCAAGAGACGAGTTCGTCCCGGGTACAGGAACAACAATCTCTTCTGGCATCTAGAAGGTGACTAGCCGAAAGCTTCGTCTGTTTATTTTGCAATTTTATCTTTTTACTGGAATCTAAAAGTTTGCTCTTTTGATTTTGATCATAAGCTGCTAAAATTTTGCTTTTTTGATTTTCTGAATATGGGTCTTAAAATAGTTTAATATGCTGTGCAGGCAAGAGGTTGTAACGGTGGATCACGAAATTGTTTTCAACGAAGCTATCATTGAAGAAAGAGAGCAAGGTATACAAGAAATTCAACAGCAGATAGGTGAAGTCAACGAGATTTTCAAAGATCTAGCAGTTCTAGTCCATGATCAAGGGGCTATGATTGGTAAATCACTGTCGTTGCAGTGTAATCATTCTTCTAGGATAGAATTACAATTTGTTTGAACTTATAGGTTTGCATTTTCAGATGACATAAGCTCCAACATTCATAGATCCCATGCTTCTACTACACAAGGAACTTCCCAACTAGTGAAAGCCTCAAAGTTGCAGAAATCAAGTTCGTCAATGGTGAGTCCCATACCGTCTCCAGATTTTAATAATTGCTTGCCTTTTAAAAAACATCTGTTAACAAACATTTCTGATCTTAATACAATAAGGAATTACTTTTGAAAATAATCAAGGAGGACATAATTAAGTGGATATCTGATGTCAGTTATCCTTCTTGTTTGGCAGGTTTGCTTGCTTATGGTGATTTTCGGGATCATCCTGCTTATTGTCCTCATTGTGGTTGCAGCATGATCGAGCTCGTGGTTCTGTTGCTAATTGTGCATTATTTGTTTGTCAACCGTGGAACAAGATAACGTTTGTACATACACATGTGCAGAATGAAGTATGATTCGTGTCTCTAATTTGACAGCAGCCTTGGTTTACAGAAAACGTTGCAGTATTTGTTTACTAGAGATTTTCTCTTCCTTCTATAAGACAAGATGGTTCATCCCTACTGGGCAGTGTAGACTTTCCAATGAAGAGTTATTCCGAGAATTGTATTGTTCCAATTTAAAAAAAACCTCAACTTTGTAATAATTGCACAAAATGCGCCAAATCTTACATAAGCTAAAAGTTACATCTAA
The DNA here is from genome assembly GCA_963924305.1 of Polygonum maritimum. Classification (NCBI taxonomy): domain Eukaryota; kingdom Viridiplantae; phylum Streptophyta; class Magnoliopsida; order Caryophyllales; family Polygonaceae; genus Polygonum; species Polygonum maritimum. Next base: position 12,600,493 of record OZ002737.1, on the reverse strand, counting down.
GAACTGTCAGCTAAGGAGTGTGTTACTGAGTGTATCACCAATATTAAATCTGACATAGCTGCCAATTATTAGTGCCATTACTGATAATTCCACTTTATTGTCAATATCTCCTTATCTGTAATAGATTGGCTAGCTTTGCAACTTTAAAATACAATTGTATTAAGGAATTTAAGGGCATATGATATAAATGTCGAAAACAATAGAGCAAACCTATTCACTGATTTTAAAAAAAAACTTATTGCTTGCATAGAATTAGCACAAATACCATTAGTCAGATATGATATTATATAGTATACATATCTATGCTAAAGTCTGTTTACATTTTCATTGGTGATTTTTTCAACCTCTAACAAAAGAAGCCACAGCCCGTACGAGCGGTAAGAGCAGCAGAATAACAGTAAACCAAACCCACACAAAATAGAGTTCACAGGCAACCGTTTCCAGAAGGAGTGACCTTCTGTTTGAAACAAAAAACAACCTGCTTTTGAAAACTGCTTCTGCTTACCCATGGGTAGCTCGACAGTGAATGGACTAACCATTGAACATCACATACGCATCTCCCCACTGCATTTGCTTGCCTTAGAGATGATACACCTGTACAAAATGGTGTTAGTAATGTAGAGATTTCAAAGATGGAAGCAGTCTCAAATCTGCATTATAGTAGAGAATATGAGAGACGTACACATATTTCCGAATTAGGCAACTAGACTGATTTTAGAGACTGCAATAACTTAAGGACTCGTGAGAGAGCCTGGATTTTAGTCCTTGATGTTAACATGCCATATATTTCTGCAATTCCAACTACCCAATGCAAAAATGTCAGTTCAGCAACTCTTTTGAGTCTCAAATTTGCAGAAATGAAGATTCATCTGTTGATGTACTCCCTCTGATCAACTGTGAGCATAGTTCTAGTACTTTGCACAAGTATTAGAAGATAAATTCCCAGCTTCAAAGACCACAAGTTATTAAAATGACATGCATTAAACAGCCTTTGGACATAAACATGTGATTACTGGTTAGAAGAGATAGAGATTGGAAATTGGCTGGAGGTTCCTTTAATGGAAGAAGAGCTAAAGATTCGAAATTGGGTGAAATTATATGATATCAACTTTAAAAAATATGCCGAATCCATACAAATTTGATCAGAGGGAGGGGCCTTGGATAGATGCATTATCTGATATTAGTAAAAGAATAATGATAGAAACTATATTACCTTCTCACGATAGAAAGATATGGATATCCAACAAGGATGTGATTAAAGTTTTTTGCTTTCAGCTGAGAGATGTCCCATCTGTTCAGTAAGATTACTCATATGGTGGATTCTATCCCATGGAACAGGTAGGTCAGCCTTCAACCCATTCTCTTTGGGAAGTATCCCTTCCAGTATGCTTGAGTTAACTTCTGTATCCTCATGAGGTGAAATTGAAGAAAAAAACTGCTCCCAAAATGCATCATTGCTTCCAGGAAGTTTTTGAACACTGTCCAGCAAACCATCTAGCTCAAGATCAGAAGACAGCAGCTCATCTGTATCTATGGGGACAGTTTCATCTACAGCAGCTGCTAGTGGACCCATAACACTGGAATTAGTGGTCTCATTACCTGCAAAAGTAAGATCTGAAAAGGGGACGCTACATTCTTGAAGAACCTCTGGAATGGGGTCAAAATCTGGCAAGATGGTGGCTGGCTCGGTATTTTGAATGTTCAATTGACAGGCTCCTATCGGTTCAATAGGGATTATTGGGATTTGTGTGGGCATAAGGTTATCAGGGGGTAAAATAGAAGAAAAATCAACAGGGAGTGCTGTTTCAGCAGGAAGACTAAGGTGTTGGGCTGAAACAGTTGCTGTCTGTGCAAGTGTCACTCCCGAATTGTTTACTGTGGAGAATCCATTATCTAGTGAGCTGGGAGGAGAAAAGCTGTCAATCAAGAAAGCATTGGGATCAACAACTGGAGGCTGTTCCCTCAGAGGTGACGGATTCAATTTCAATATCTGTCTTAGCATTGACTTAGCAGCTTCATTTATCAAAGGTTGAAATTTGACAATTTGTCCATCTGAAGGAACACCAATATTGTTAATCCCTCCAAAATTGTCTTCATCATGCTTTGGAAGTCTCCTCTTTTTATTAATTCCAGTGATGTGTTGTTGATTGCTTTCATTTTGTTGCTGTACAAGCTGTGTTAAGAACCCGGGACTGTGCATTGCCTTTGCAAGAAAGGACATCATTTGCTGCTGTCGCTGCTCCATGACCTGAACCCTTTGCCCAACGCTTTGTATATGCTTGTCAGAATTTTGCTGGTGCTGTCTCAACCGAATAAGTTCTTGCATAAGAACGTTTTTGTCCCTTTTAAGCCTATCAACTTCTTCTTCCAGTCCAAACTTACCTACCTCCACGCATGATTTAGATGCTGGGGCGGCTGGGCTCTGAACAGAAGCAGGCTCTTGCGATTGTGATTGAGCACTAGTTGGTTTCCGCCTATTAATCCTCTTTAATAGATGTTTCTGACCTTTTAAGAAGCCTTCATTTGCAAACTCCCAGCGATCTGAATCAACTTTCCTGAAACCCTACACAGACAGAAGGAAAATGCAATATAACTTCCACAATATGTAGAAGGAAGATATATAACTCAATAAAAAGCAAAAAGATAGTAAAGAGAATAACAGCGTGAGAAAAACAAGACGTAATGGCACAACAATATAATTACCATTTCTTCAAACAAAAGAAGGAGAAAAGCAATAGCAAAAGAATGGTTGACAAACAATTCAACATAACCAAAGATAAATCCAGGCATCCAGACAGAGCAAAAAGACCTAATGGTACAGCAAGAAAATTACTTCTCTGAAATAGACACGAAAAGTAGAAGATGAAGAAGTCACGGAGGCACTAGTAACTATGATTGACCTTATTTTACAATTGCATAGTACTTGCTTGACGATAGGATGGCAGCACTGAAAGCAGAAATGTCCAGTCTCTTGGTAAAGCTTGCTGAAACAGCTAACGAAGTATACATATAACTCCAAACTATGGAGAAATAGAATGCATGAGCTTTGAGTACATGCTAACATGCGGGATGACAACACACCTTTCCTTATTGTTTTTGATACTAAAACACACTGATCAGTTGGAACATCTCTTGGGTAGTTCAACAAAAGTTCTAAATGGGGATGCGATATTAAGAAAGAAAAAGGGCTTGTCATGCCCGAACAGCTGTTTATTTGGGGATCCTGTACATAACTATCCACCAGAAGTAGCAAAATCAAAATTTAAAACATAAAGAGAGAGAATAAACAATTTTCATGGGACTTACTTACTAGCCAAATCCAATAACCATAAACAACTTTCACAGGACTTAAGAGCCAAAACAAATAAGCATAAACAATTTTCACGGGACTTATAAGCCAAAACAAATAAACATAAACAATTTTCATGGGACTTACCGAACAAACCAAATAACCATGATAAGCACTTCGATATTAATGCTTAATTACTTTGGATATTAGCTTCTGCTCGAACATCATTCAGTCCAATACCATATTTACAAATACATGTAGAAGACTGGAATTGCTCATACTCAAGGAAGTTTATGACTCCTTCGAGAACATGCATTTCCTTATGCTTGAGTGCTTGATCTATTATCCAAGGTAACGCTCATATCATCAAGCTCCACTGAGCTGTCTCTCGAATTATTCAATCATCTACTGTGAGATGCTGAGACTCAGAAAGCACATCACCATGAACGAAAAAAATCCAATCAAATTAAATGAGAATCTTAGCTCAAAGATGCCCTTATTTAGAGAAGCCTCTACCCAAAATCGCACATATTAGAGAGTACAACCATACCCAACCTTGTTTGATTATTCTGAACTAAGCAGGTTGTTGATGGCAATGTCAAATTTATGAACTCCTCTTAAACTCAAGCAGAAGACTGATTCAGTCAATAAATCCCTCTCGTGACTAAAGCACAAACTACCGAGAGCACTAACATACTTATCTGCTACGATTAGATTTGTCGGTTGGTACATGAGACCAGAAATTAGCCAATAGAGAGCAGGATAAGTCGCATCGATATTTCTCCATCTCTCTCCATCACCTCACAAAAGCTCAATCAGCCTCAAAAAATCAAAAACCAACAGCAGACGAACAGAGAAATCCAAAGTAATACTCGCAATGGAAGAATCTGAAATTGAAGGCACTAACGTAAGTATTGAGCTGACGAACGAAGCTAGAGAAGTTATTGTGCTTGAAATACTTGGGAAGGATGTCCCTGGCGAGCTCGGGAACGTTCCAGACAACGAAGCTGTTGCCGATTGCGCTCCACGAAACGATCGAATCGGTCGCCGGATCGTCCACCATGTCGTAGGTCTTACTCAGGAAGGGCGGGGGAGACGAAGACGCCGACGACGCGGACGAGGATGAGGAAGGAGCGGCGAAATTGGCCGTCGGCAACTCAACAGCTACGGCCTCCATTGATGATGAGCTGAGAAGACGAAATCGCTTCAAAATCAACGAGATTTGGTGTGGTATCAACCCTAGGAATCTTGCCTCGATACAGAGATGATTGAAATCGGAGAAGAGAGATCAAGGAAGATGGAGGAGTTAGGTTTTGGAGTGAGGAGCGATTGTAGCTTGTACTACAGTTTGTACTAGGGCGTGGGAAAAGAGACTTTTTGAGTGCGAATTTTCCAAAAAAGGGAACTCGGAAGGATAGAGAGGGGTGGAGAATTGGATATTCGTTATACCGCGTTTGGCAATGTCACTGCAAAGATATCAACAATTGGGATGTCAGATGTGCAACCGCCAATGATTGCACTATCACGTACTCGATCAAATGTGGGCCGAGACGGCCCATTTAGGCTCAACTTTGTTTGGTATGGGCCTTTGGCCCAGTCCAACTAAATTTGTTAAGAATATTGGTATATAAACTTTATGATTGTTTTTTTTTTTATTTATAAATATCGTAAATGTTTATCACATCAGTGTAGTTAACCCAATAATCCAACGAGTCAAGTAATTCCCCGCTTGGTTATTGAAGGTGACAATCTGCAAGTCGTTAATGCGATACTCGGGAGCTGGAGTTGCCCGTAGGAAGTGGAAATGATTCGGGCGTGTATTCATGGGTTGCTCAGGAATTTTCAAAGTTGGTCTATCTCTCATGTTCCTAGAGAAGCGAGTGTTGCTGCTGACTTCATCGCCAACTCCTTCCGTTGTGTCTCGACTTTGCCTGTTTGTTCTGATTTAGGTCTTCTAGACCTCATCCGTAAGGATGCTCTAGGATAGTGTCTCTTATCTTGTATAAGGCCTAGCCTAATTCCTTTCCTTACCAAAAAAAAAATCCAACGAGTCAAGTTGAACTCTAATAGTCTAATCAATTGAAGCTTGGATCCTTTAAAAATAGGTGAGTTTGAGCTAGTTCAGTTCAACCTCAAACTTTTGTTTCGATTTGGTTTCATAAAGCGCTCGTCGAGTTTAAGATCGGTTCGTAAGCTCAATTTGTTCACGAGTAAACTAAATGAGCTATCATGTTCACGATATTCAACTAGTATAAAAAATGTAAAAGTATTAGACGTACTTGAGCTTTCTTATTATGAACATACAATTGGGGCGTCTTCATTGCTTTTGAACAAATGAGTCGAAAGTTCTTATTTTCATGCTCGGTTTATTTATCCTTTGAATTGTTAAATCATGGCTCTTTACGAATCAGGTCGAACACAAACGGGTTCTAACCGAATCGAAGACAAGGATTTGTTACGAGGATCCTTTTTTTTTTTTTTTTGAAAATGTGAGAATTAGGAGGACCTCCGGTCAGGGAGGTCGTCCTAGAGCATCCTTGCGGATGAGAACAAGAAGTTCTGGTCGGTTCCAAAATGTATCATTCGAAAAACTATGCCCCATTTTAACGAGAATCCTTTGAATAAACTACGGATGTAATCATACACCAGCTAATTTATAACTTGCCATGTTAACGTCTAGTTACAACTTAGCCGTTTATTACTGATCAATATGACATTACATGGTGAAACCGTGAGCCGTACAATATAATTAGGTGTACGTAAAAAGGTAGCAGAAAGGATAACGTTATAACTTGCTATGTTTGGAACTAGAAGATTGATAGTATAAATCATATAACTTTCAATTGCACGCCCAAAGTAGATCATAGAGTGTCCATCAATTTAGCGCAAGCTAGGCAACTTGATGAAATTAATTGAGTTTTGATTAAGATACATGGCATATTCGCTTTTGAGTTTACTTCATCATTACAATGTAGTTAAACTTTTGTACGTTTTCGTTTTATTTTTAAATAGAGATACATGCAAGATTGTATAGATCAACTTATATTAAGAGGTTCTCATAAAAATAAAGGCAGAATACATGTACACACTTCTCTATTTGTACTTTTTTTTTCAAACAAACACCTCTACTTTAAATTGTTCAATTGAACACTCGTACTAATAAAAATTTGTTCGATTAAGCACTTACACGCTGAGCTGGCTAGCGCGTACATATCACTCTACTATTGAGCGTGTGTGGAATGGTGTACATATCACTCTACTATTGAGCGTGTGTGGAATGGTAGATTGCGAGTAGTTTTTTTCTATTTCCATTTCTTTTTATCTTTTTCTATTTTTTTTTCTACTTCATTTAAGTAAAATCTACAACTATTTGATAGCGTACAATAATACCAATAGCTATAAGCACAGTATGAAAAGTGTACTAAAAAAATGTAAAATGTAAATATAATAATAAAAAAAGGAGAAATGACTTAAAATAATCTCAAGTATCAAGTTTTGTAACACCCCGAGAATTTATAAGGGATTGAGGTGCTCCCCATGCCAACAAGAGCTCTTCGTTTTCATGGTTCGAGTGGTCAAAAGAACTATGATGTTAAGTGTGCTAGGGCGAGAGTAGTACCAGGATGGGTGACCTCCTGGGAAGTTCTTGGATTGGCATGGGATAGCGCTTACATCTTGAGGAAAGTGAATTTCGTCACCGACTCCCTCGTCACTGCCTGTACTTTTCCTTCAAGTTTTCTTGTTCTTGTAGAGCCTTCTAACGACTCTATTCTTTTGTTGCGTGATGACTTTTGCGGTCGGGCTCATGCTCGACTTACTTGTTCTTAGCTTCTGTTTTTAATAAATCCTCTAGGGGTTCGACCTAAAAAATAAATCCTCTTGGGGCGCTTGCCCCTTCTTGACCAAAAAAAAATCATGCATATAAGTTTGTGGAGACTTCTTATATTAACAATGCCAATTCTATGTGTAGAAATTCAATAATGATAGTTCTGGGAAATAAAACATTGACCCTATATGGACTTCGGGCTCCACCTAGTTCCTTACGGGCAATCGTACAAGTTTAATTTCAAGCAAGATGGCAGCAAGGATGACTACTATTGTGGCTTCATCTTCAAGAGAGAGCTACATTGGTTCGACGCGTATTAAAAGCGTCGAACCAATGCAACTCTCCGTCGAAGATGAAGCCACAATAGTAGTTGTCCTTGTCGCCACGTTGCTGGAACTCAAACTTGTACGATTGCCCGTAAGGAACTAGGTAGAGCCCGAAGTCCATATTTGCGTCCTTGCAATGCACCACCATATCCTGGGGATGTTCAAGATTGTTTGTGATCTCGACTTCCATTCGAAACAACGGGGGGGGGGGGATTCCACCCTATCATCAACTTCTCGGCATTAGAGGTTGCGATTATAAGAGAGAAAATGAGTAGGAAGGCCTTCATGTTGAAAATTGATGAATGGTCTATCATAGTTTTTACTTCCTTTTGAACTTTCTTGGTGTATGTATAGGATTCTAGACTTGTAGTACAACGTACTAGCTAGGAGTGTAGTACATGTGCATAGTACTAGCATCACTTAGTTGCATTGGCTTGATTAATGGGTTATGGTTGGCAAGATTTATTGTGCACAAACTTGGACATGCATTTAATTTTGTATTTGTAATGCATGATTAGTTGTTTGGTTTAACATAGTCAACGTACTTGCGTAATTAGGATTGGGCAATGTTGATTCTGACTGGACTGAGACTAGGCCGGTTTTTTGAGTCATAACCAATTTTTAAATATCCTCGGTTCAACCAAGTTCTCACCCAGTCCTGTCTGGTCCAAAAATCCGATCAAATCGAATTTTGCCTAGCATTGCGAGTAATAGATCCCTAGTCTCGTTTGGTTCATTAAAATGTTCCTAATCTTTGGTAAAATTTACAAATAAGTTCGTTTTAAGAACCGACAAATGAAATGGTGACAATCAAGGAGAGTGAGGCGCGTACTTCCGTGGGTTTCATTTTTTTTGCCTGTCTTTGAAGAGAGATAATTTAAAAAATATATATTTACCATATAAACCTTTTAAAAGTTAATAAATAGTTGAAAAAAATATAATAACAATTCGATCCTATTCCTATAGCTTGCCAATGAGAAGTAACACAAATAATTTCACTATAGTGATATTATTATCAAGGAAAAGATGATGGGTATATAACTTGAGTAAAATTATTAAACCCTTATATTCCGTTTGGTATCATAACTTAGGCATAAGAAATCGATCATCAACTAACCCAATGTCACGTTTTGTTGTTTTATAACCTACTATTCCAATAATAATATTAATCCATTCCACCGCTTTACATATATTGTTGTGCCCTTTTCTACAACAAAATACGATTCTAACAAATTCCTGTCGACCATGCTAGTTTTAGACATCGTACCAAACGAGCCTTGGAGTTCTACTTTACATGCAGAAATATTCATGGACATCAAAAGAGGGGATTAAAAAAAAACAAGGACAGTCATTTTTTTTTGGGTCGAAAGGGGAAGACCTCGTAGAAATCGAGTCAAGAGCTAAAAAAAATGGCCGTTTATCGCATCCATGACACACCAAAATATTAGTGCTAGATCGAAAAAACAGTTAACTCTTGAGTAACATATGCTTCTAATTTTTATTACGATCAAAGACATAGATCAAGGCCAAAGTTCGACTATCGTTATGATTCCAAGGATAACAACAAGCCCCATGATGAGTTGTACAAGGACCATTCTCCTTAATAGACCAACCACAAAACCCATAAATACCACATCTAACGTAGTCCCTCGGGGAATAATACGCATCGAACCAATGTAGCTCTTCGTTGAAGACGAAGCCACAATAGTAGTCGTCCTTGCTGCCACCTACGGTGGAATTAACCGATCCGACCCGAAAAACCGACCCAACCTGCCCAAACCGAACCCAAACCAAAACCGAAAACTTAGTGCAATACACAACCCAAAAACCGAACGGACCCAACCCAATTAAGACTGAACCGAATTGGGACCGAACCCGAAATGGCCCGAACCCACAATGATCCGAACCCATAATAACCGGAACCCGAAAAGGCCCGATCAATTAACTAATGACATTAAAATATAATATGACATTTCTAAAGTACAATTTAATTGATAATTTTATATTACATAATTTATTTAACATAAAGTCTTACCAATGAAGTAAAACCAACTAATGAATACAATAAAACAATTATAAACTATCAAAATCTCCATCCATATTAACTAAATCCACAAATTGCTCTAATTCAAACTCCAACATAACTTATTGACATGTCGAACATGTGAGAGTCATTAAAACCCGAACACAACTTAATTTATACTAATTGTAATCCAAACACAACCCGACCCGCTCTAATTGCACTCAAATAGTACTCAACCGACGGTAACCCAAACCCGAACACAACCCGACCCGCAATAACCAAAACCTAAATAAACCTGAAATCAACACAAACTCAATCGGTCCGAACCGAACCGACCCGAACCGAAATTGAATTGGACCGAAATATGGCCCGAACCCAAACAACCCGAACCAAAACCGACCCAAACTGCCCGAATTCCACCTCTCTTGCTGAAACATAAACTTGTACGATTGCCCGCGCAAGGAACTAGGTGGAGCCCGAAGTCCATATTTTCGTCCTTGCAATGCACCACCATGTCCTGGGGATGTTCGAGATTGTTTGTGATCTTGACTTCCATTCGAATCAACCGGGGGGAGGGGGTGCCGCCCTATCATCAACTTCTCGGCATTAGGGGTCGCGATTACAAGAGAGAAAATGAGTAGGAAGGCCTTCATGTTGAAAATTGATGAATGGTCTATCATAGTTTGTATATCCTTTTGAACTTTCTTGGTGTATTTATAGGATTCTAGACTTGTAGGAGTTGTAGTACAACGTATTAGCTAGGAGTGTAGTACATTTACGTAGTACTGTACTAGCATCACTTAGTTGGCTTGATTGATTGATTATGGTTGGCAAGATTTATTGTGCACAAATTTGGACATGCATTTAATTTAGTACTTGTAACGCATGATTAGTTGTTTGGTTGAACATAGTCAACGCACTTGGGTAATTAGGATTGGGCAATGTTGATTCTGACTGGACTGAGACTAGGCCGGTTTATGATTCATAACCAATTTTTAAATATCCTCGGTCCAACCAAGTTCCCACCCTGTCCTGTCCAAAAATCCGATCAAATCGAACTTTGCCTAGCACTGCGAGTAATAGATCCCTAGTCTCGTGTGGTTCATTAAATTGTTCCTAATCTTTGGTAAAATTTACAAATAAGTTCGTTTTAAGAAAGGCCGGCAAATGAAATGGTGACAATTGAGGTACTTCCATGGCTTTCGGGTTGTTGATCCCGATTCTTCGAGTAGGCATTGGGCTTCTACTTCATGAGACTCCGGCCCAACCCAAATTCCTTAGTTGGCCCAATTCCTTCACCAATTCAACTATTCATAGGTATTTTATTAAAACTACTCTACATAATTATATTATATGTAATTAATATCGTGATTATTACGGCCCATTCCCTAGAAAAAGTTTTTATAGCAAAAATATCCCCATTCTGATAAATTTGCATGAATACCCAATTTTATTGCGCATATGCCCAGTTCTCTAAAATTGGACATTTTCTAAAAAAATAGATAAGTCCTTAAATAAGTGAAATAAAAAAGAGTTTTGTACAGATAATGCTCAAAGCCTCAAACCATTTTTCGGGCTACGGAACTTTAGCAAACTTCCATTCCACCCGTTTGATCGGCTCATGTGTACTGCTTGCTAGTTCGAAGATTCCCCATTTGAGCTCAACTGAGGAAATGAATCGTCTTCATGACTGCCATCCCTCGATTCATAACTAGTGTAGAGAGAGGATCGCAAATTCTAATTGCGACTTAATTGTGGAGTCTCGATATTTTTCGGCTTCTTGCTCGGACTGTTAAGAACTTCTGATCGTCCTATCCTCTCTCTTTCACAGCCTTTCATTTTTATCTTTCTATTCGTATGAATTTATGATTGATTCTGGTTTGAGGCTAGGTCTACTAGATTTGGATGGTAGCTTTTTTCATGGGAAATCCGTGTTTGCTCTTTTCTAATTCTTTAGATCGCCTGCTGCTGAATTGGGTGATAAATCTAGATCTGATGCTGTTTCCTACTCACATGATGTTGCTATCGTGTTTGGAATCTCTTTGAGCTTAATGGATACCCTTGTCTGATGTCTCTCAGAGGTTTTCATTAGCCTGTTATTTCTCAACAATTGTGCTCGTTTTTGTTGGCTTTGTTGCTATTGGTTGGTCTTTTGAGAGGGATGCTTGAATATTTGGTTTGCTCCTTTGGGTATGAGGAATATGATTTGAGTTGTCGGTTGCCTGATTGTAATAATTGCTATTTTTCTTTATATAAAATATTATATAATGTATACTTTATTGGACAATACTGGTTCCACACGTTGCTTTCTACTTTAAGACATCGTCTTGAACAATTTTATTTTATATTGTCAAATGATTTCCTCTAAGTGTATCAAACTATGAACCATTTTGTTGTAATATAAGTCCTTGTCGCTTTTCTAAAAGATCGTGTAATGTTACCTAAAGCCTTAGGCGACTTTGCATTGGATGGTAAAATCCGAGGTCACTGGCGGCAATACCCTCGGGTTTCAAATGGGGGTGTTATAGATAATCGAGGGACTCTACCTCTAGGTAACGGAGGGACTACACCTCTAGATATTACTGAGGGACTAAGCCTCTAGATAGCATAATCGTAAAACAAAATGTTTAATAATGGTATGGATGATACCCGTGTTCCTTGTGATTGTGGATGACTGGATAATGGTTGTGATCATCGTCGTCGCTAGCAGACTCTTGTTCAGACGGGCTCTCCATAGCGGCCTGGTGATCGGATTCTGGCGTCTGGACATCATGCTCTCGGACAGGCCTTCGTAATTCACGGTCCTCCTCTAGGCGCACTTGAGCTAATGCCTTGGCTTATACATCTTCAAAGCTAGCACATGGATATTTAGTCAACTCTTTGTACAACTCGCCGTCCGGGGTTACCCCTTGCCGGAAGGCCTCCATGGCGGTAACAACGTCACAACCTATGATGGAGATCTTTTCCTGGTTGAAGCGATCGAGGTAGTCTCTCGTCGACTCATGAGATCTCCGGACGATCTTATAGAGATTGCTAGATCGTTTCTCAAACCGTCGGCTGCTAGCAAACTGGGTGCGGAAGGAATCCACCAGGTCAGTGAAGGAGGACACAATGCTCCGCGGAAGGTTGATGAACTAGGTTAGTGCCGGTCCGGCTAGCGTGGTCCCAAAACCCTTGCACGTTAGAACTTCTTTCGATTGGTGGGGCATCACGCTAGTCATCATCTTTTGTTTGTATATAGCTACATAATCGTTAGGGTCGCTCACCCCGTCATAGGCATCCATGGTTGGCACCAAGAATTTCTTTGTGATTTCTACACGAGCAATGTGAGCCACGAAAGGAGACTCATCATAACTATCTGACGCTTCCCGTTCCATCGGGTGAGATACCCCAGTCCGACCCATCTGGTCAACGAACCGGTTGACTTGCTCCATGACCTCTTGTTGGACGATCGCACTCAGATCCAATGGTAGCCTTTGATCCAAATCTTCCTCTCGGTCCTCCTTAGTTGAGGAGGAGGCTGCCACCACAACTGAAGTTACCGAGTCTTCACCTTGCATCGACGCGCCTGAAATTGTTAGCACAGTTCAGCAGGAAGTACTCATCCAATTGCCTTCAAATTTTGTGGAGCATTGTGATATTGATGTTGACAGCTCTCTGCAAAATTTCAGCCAATTTGGAGTTGATTTGCCCCTGGTTTCGTCACAGCCATTGTCGAACACCGACTCCTTGCCTATGCTGATCGTTCCTCAGGTTTCCCTCAAGCTTTTAACGCCAAATTTTGTGGGTCATCTTTATGCTTCAAAATTAGTATCTCCACAAAATTTCAGCCAGTTTGGAGGTCGTTTGCTTGGCAAACCATGCAGCTTGTCTTTGGATGATTCTACGCCGTTATTACTTGATTCTTTTGATCTTGTGCTTAATGACTGCTTTGCTTATTATCATCCGGAGTATGGAGCTACGTATGATGTCAGTTCTTGGAGTTCTTTGCATGAGTTTGAGTTCTTCTCTACACCTTTCGACAAATCGAGGACGATTTGCGGTCAAGTGGAGGAGAATGATACACAAAGGAATACGTCTAACTCAAGGGATTCATGGAGGAAGACGAGCTCAAGAAGAAGGCCTAGACCTTACAAGAGGTCCCGAGCATTCAAGTATAAGGAGGCTTTGAAGAAGCTACATGAAGTGCATCAACCTTTGTCAAGTAGACATTGGAAGATGAAGAAGACGAAGGAGATGGTCTCAGGACCGACCCAGAGGGGGGTCGAGCACGACCCACATAGGGTCGATCACGACCCATCTGGGGTCGATCACGACCCTCCCAGGGTCGATCCTGAGGGATGTCGATCCGCGTCCGCCGGTTTCCTTGTTTCGCTTGCGTCCCAAGTTGTTTCCTTTTATTGTTTATCAAACTATTTCCATATTTTGGTTTTTCTAGATTTGTAATTATTATTATAAGATATTTTTTATATCTTATGATAATAATTTAGGATTTGTTTTTCTTGGGTTAGAATAAATACTTGAGTTTTCTTTTTATTTCTTTTTAGCGTGGAATTGAGAGAGAACCTTGAGGTTTCTCTCCTGCGCCATTCTAGCTCTCATAGCTAGGGTTTTCTATTGTTGAGACTTTGTTTGTAGTTTTCTTGATTCAAGTATTTGGTCCGATTATTCTTCAAGAGTTTCTTTCAAGTTCAATTCACCGTGTTCAATCCGAAATCCATACCCTGGGCACTTCAACCCGTGATTTTCTTCATCCCGAAGATTGTCACACATCACCTCCCTAGCGAGTCTTATGCCCTGGTGACGGAAAGGTGGGCGGTTGCTAGCCGAGAGGATAGCCACTAGCGGGGTTGTGGTTCGGCTAGGCCCTCCCCGTTGTCTGAGCATCGGGGCTCCAAGAAGGGTTGTCGGTGGGATGATGTAGTCAATTCTGGCGTCAAGTTCTTTACGTCTGTTCGAAACTCCTTCCCCACCATCTAGATCCAACCTTCGCCTTAGGCTGCTAGTCTCTTTGGCGACTTCGGCCGACTGGCAACCCCTGGTCAACCCCAGATTCCGAGACCTTAGTTGGTCGTTCTCTTGGGTCAAGCGCTCCGCATGAGCCTCATAGAAACTCCTTTGATCACTAAGTTCCTTCTCCAGGTCATCTAACCGTTGGCAGAAGTCAACCATCTTGTCTGCCTGGTTGTGGTCAGAGGACTCCGTCGCTGTTAGAGGATTCAGTTTCTCGTCTTGTTGGGAAGCCAGGACCTTCTGGTTGGTTACACTCATCTTGATTTGAGAATGGATTGATTGATTCAAGCGAAAACCTTTGATTCCAGCCCTACGGTGGGCACCAAACTATTTTAGCCAAAATTTGCTTATAGATCTAGCAAAGTCTAGCCAAGATCGGGTTGAATCAAAAGTGTTGCTTGAACGTAATTTGATTGAGATTTTTGTAAAAAAGAGAGTGTTTTTGATGATTACAAAGCTTTTCCTTCTTGGATTGTGTGTCTCTACAATTTTGGGAAACCCTTTTTATACTAGTTTCCCCCCTCATCCCTTACAATTCCTCAACCGCATAATTAAGTACTTATTTAGGCTAATCAAATACTTAGTCATTAGTGTCATCCGTTCACTAGCCTCTTGGTATTTCCACATGTGAGGATGCCTTCAGATGGAGGATCTTGAGTCGGCGGATTTGATTTTGGGCCTTGGAAGGTTGGGCCTTGCTTTCGTTTGGGCTTTTGGTGGACCTTGCTGGGCCGGATCCAACATCAAGTTGAACTCTAATCAGTTGAAGCTTGAATCCTTTAAAAATAGGTGAGTTTGAGCTAGTTCAGTTCAAGCTCAGAATTTTGTTTCGATTTGGTTTCATAAAGCGCTCGTCGAGTTTAAGATCGGCTCGTAAGCTCAATTTGTTCACGAGTAAACTAAATGAGCTATCATGTTCACGATATTCAACTAGTATAAAAAATGTAAAAGTATTATCCGTACTTGAGCTTTCTTATTATGAACATACAATTGGGGCATCTTCATTGCTTTTGAACAAATGAGTCGAAAGTTCTTATTTTCATGCTCGGTTTATTTATCCTTTGAATTGTTAAATCATGGCTCTTTACGAATCAGGTCGAACACACACGGGTTCTAACCGAATCGAAGACAAGGATTTGTTACGAGGATCCTTTGAATAAACTACGGGTGTAATCATACACCAGCTAATTTATAACTTGCCATGTTAACGTCTAGTTACAACTTAGCTGTTTAGTACTGATCAATATGACATTACATGGTGAAACCGTGAGCCGTACAATATAATTAGGTATACGTAAAAAGTTAGCAGAAAGGATAACGTTATAACTTGCTATGTTTGGAACTAGAAGATTGATATAAATCATATAACTTTCAATTTTATGCCCAAAGTAGATCATAGAGTGTCCATCAATTTAAAGCAAGCTAGGCAACTTGATGAAATTAATTGAGTTTTGATTAAGAGACATGGCATATTCGCTTTTGAGCTTACTTCATCATTACAATGTAGTTAAACTTTTGTACGTTTCCGTTTTATTTTTAAACAGAGATATATGCAAGATTTTATAGATCAACTTATATTAAGAGTTATATCAAAAAAAAAAAAAAACTTATATTAAGAGGTTCCCATAAGAATAAGTTGTACTATGCTCAAAAAAAATAAAAAATTATATATACATATATATATGCAAACTTTCGTACGTTGCTTAATTAGCTAGCTAATCATAAAACCGAGTAGCATATATTGGTTAATTTATATAATAACCCCAGATTGACTAATGTAAACTAATTTATTTGATTTGTGGTAATTAATTAATTATTGGTACCGATTATTAGGTTACATACTAGTTATCGGGCCCGTGCATACGCACGGGTTCACATTATACAAAAAATTTATATATAGAATTTTTGAATTATTTGTTATTAAACATAATTTAAGCATATTGAATTATTTCATATATACCTTTTTGAATTTTGTTTCCCGAAAAATCTCTCTAATATTTTTTAGTAGGTTTGTATCACATATCAACTTCTTTTTTTCTATTTTTTCAACAACTATTTTAAAGCGATTTAGCTTATGTATTCTTTATTAGATATTTTATAGGGTACAATGTTGGTACTTTTTTTTCAGCATGATATTTTATTCATTTCTAACACGAAATTGCAATTAGTCTCCTTTCTAGATATAGATAGTATGTTGTATTAGTATTTCGTAGGTATGTTACATATTTTAGGAATACCTTTAATTAATTTGTAATAATTAAAATATACCATTAAATGATAGTACATATGGGATACTTTTATTTTTTAAATTTGTTAAGAGTGGTAACAACTAATTTTTTAGGTTTAATAAAATTCCAATTTAATTATTGGAATGCCAAAAGACTTTATATTATTAGGCTACGGTTTCAAGTTGATAATATTTGCATATTTAATGCCTTAAAATTCAATGTCTTTGAATATTTGTCATTATTTTTTTTTGTAAGAATATAACGGCCCTTATTAATTCGGTTACGATTTCAACTTATGTGTATATATGGACATTGATAGTCAAAATTTATTTCTCTCCATTAAATGCTTATAAAAATAAGGTATTCTACACTTGATTGGAGGACTTTTATGTTTAAATATTTATCTAGTAGAAAGAATCATAAGTATAGGTTTTATTATATTTATTTATTTATTTATTGTGTTTACAGTTTGCAATGCACATACTCAATTAATAGTTTTTAATATATTACAATGAGATTAATTGAAGTTTATATAGATTGAAGCATTTTTAATTTATTAGATTTGTATAATAGATTTTAGGCTTGAATTATTTACATGTAATGCTGAAATTGTAGTTTTTATGTGCATATTTATTTTAACAGCTTTAATTAGATTTTTGATTTACATTTTTATAATAAACTTGTAGTTTTATTATGTGCTCATATATTTTTATTTTTATGTGCATATTTATTTGAATTATTATGACAACTATTTTATTAACTAACTACATGTGCACTCGATATGTTTATAATATATGTATTGAGTTTTATAGTTAAAATGAAAAATGTTTTTTTAATATCAACATTTTCACTAACTAAACACGTAAAGGCAAAGGAGATTGTTTGAAATGGAAAAATCATCTTTATTTGATCTAATTTGTATAGATTAAATATTTATTCCTAAATTTGTTCATTTTCTATGTATTTTAGGATAGCTATTCATTTTTATGTGCCAATTAATTAAACTAATATTAGTGAAATTAAGAAAAGTGAACTTAGATGAAAAAAGAAGATATATAGGTAGCCTTTGTAGAGAGGGAGGTGGTAGCTTTAGATTACCTTTGCGAAGCTCTCCAAGTCTTCAAATAAATCTCGAAAATAACAACCCGTTAAATAAAGCTCAAAAATAACAACCCATTGATTTGATTAAAAAGGGGAGGAGCTAAATTACCATATAGTGCAACATGAATTCTAAAGTAACCAATCGTCAAGTGCAAACGTCAATCGATAAGAACTCTCACAACTTCAATATCTTCTATTCATCATACGACAAATAGGAGAAACTCAAAAGTTTTAGTAATAAACCTTGAATCTTACATTGTTGATCTTCTAAAAGGAAAATGCATGTTCAAGACTATATATTTGATTTTTTTGAGAGAGGAGAGTTTTGTGATAGTGAAAAGTAGTTATGTACTACTTTGATGGATTTGAGTAATAATAGTTGTAACCGTTTTCTATTCTTATCTTGCCTTGGATTCTAAGCATTTGAATTAGGATTAATGGAGTTTAATTCTATGTATTTAGGTTGGTATTTAATAGTACTAATTGAGTGTATTTGTAACCGTTTTCTATTGCCTTCAATTCTAAGCATTTGAATTTGGATTAATGGAGTTTAATTCTATGTATTTAGGTTGGTATTCAATAGTACTAAATTAGTATGTAAATTGGTAGTGTTCTTTTCAAACGTAACCAAGCTTCTTCCTTTCACCTTACATCATTAATTTAATTTAACTTTAAATTACTAATAAAATGTATTGTTATATAATTAGTTTTATGTAATAGAGTATAAATTTGACTTATTTTAAATTTGACTTATTTTAGACATCTATAATTAAAGTAGAATTATTGTTACATGAACACAAAAGTATAATACTATAAATTTTTTTATAACAAAAGTATAAATTTGAATTCTATATGGTTGATATAACAAAAGTAACAAAAGTATAAATTTTTTTATAATATGAAATTATTATTTGAATTCTATATGGACACAAAACACTAATTGCTATACATTTCTAATACAAATATACAATACTTTTGATAATAAAAGTTATATATTTTTTAATATAAATATAGTTTTCAAATGATGATTTTTTGTATTCACTTTTTAGTTTTCTATGGAAAACAAAATACTAAGTGTTATAAAATTCTAATACTATAATTTATTCTTCAAATGATCACTTTTTGACACAAACTATAGTTTTTAAATATAAATATAATTTTCAAATGATCACTTTTTGTATTCACCTTTTAGTTTTATATGAGAAACAAAATACCAAGTGTTATACATTGCTAACATAACAATTTCTTCTTTCAAATGATCACTTTTTGACAAAAAAATATAGTTTCAATATATATATATATAGTTTTCAAATAATCACCTTTTGTATTTACTTTTTAGTTTTCTATAGGAAACAAAATACTAATGTTTGTATATTTCTAATATAATAGTTTATTCTTTTACTCATTACTCTTTATACTCATTAATGTGTCATTAGGGCATTAAATATCCCCATGTACACAAAATTATATAGATAGTATAGATATGTGTACAGTTCAAGCTACATAAACATGCATACACCGGCCAACACCAGTATAGCTAAGCTGTTCGAATTCTCAGCCCCATTTTCTGCAAAGGTTGCCAAGTGCAAATTAGTTAAGGAAGTAAATTGATAATATAGAAGTGATTAGTATTAATTAATGAAGATGAGATATGATTACTGTAGGCGGGCATGATTCCATATCAATTAGTTAGCATTTATTTCTCTATCTTATTTATTTTGCTATCCATATTTATTATGCTTTATCCTTTAATAGGGCAGTTACTCTAGTTAGGATATTATTTATGGAGGAGAATCTTATCTTCGCCTGAGATAAGATATTTGGTTGACTTAGGGAGCAAGGCACTGCCCTAACCCTAGGCGCGCGCCCCCCTTTGTCCCTCTCCTCTATAAATACACATGTATACCATGTGAAAGGTAAGTCTAAGCCATCGCTCTGCCTGACGCCTTTTAATCGACATTGTACCTATTCTGACTTAAGCTCGGAGGTGGATTAGGGGGTCGCTCGCCCCTTGGTCCATTGTCTTGCAGGTCATTGAAGGCGAAGAGGCTGGGAGAAGAAGCTTGAAGAAGAAGGTCATTGAAGAAGGAGTTGAAACTTGTACACGACATATTTTGTGTACTAACATTTGGCGCCGTCGTGGGGAACGAACAGGTTTTCGACTTTCGTAAACCCTACGAGAACCGATCTGAGGAGGCTATGGATCGCTTGTCCATGAGCCCGGATCGAGACCACCCCCAGGCGAATCGGCGCGATGGCCGCCAGCCCCGGGAACCGTGTGCGGCCGATGGCCGACCGACCTCGCGCGCGACGTGCCACCACGGCAGTCGATCCGGCACGAGTCGCGGCACACGATGCGCCGGACCGCCACCATTGCGCCTACGCAGGGGCAGAAGCGGAGCCGATCGGTCGGGCCGTCGCCCGATCAGGCCATTCCGCATCCACCAGCCGCACGATCCGTCGCGAAGAGAAGACAACCCGCGGGCGCGGGTTGCGGAACCGCGGTCGCGGGTTCCACGCAGAACCCCCCGCTCGATTCCCGTACGCGAGCCGCGGCGCGGCTCCGGGAACCGCGGGCGTGGGGCATCCCCAGGGCAATTTGCCCGATTCCGCTGAACTGCCCGCGGGCGCGGGTCGGGCATCCGCGATCGCGGATGGGTCGCCGTGGGTATCCGTCGACGAAACCCTAGGTAATCTGACACGGGAACCCTGCGTATGAGGTTCAAGGTCCTGCGAGCGCGGACCCGTGTCATGACAAAGGGTGCCGGGATCGAAGCCGATCCCGAGGCTTACGAGGGCTTGTCTTCTGGATTACCTTCAGAATGGTGACCAACGTCGGATCGCAACCTCGGGATAAGTCCATCGATGAACTTACCGCAGTTTCGGCAGGAGAGGATCTCGAAAAGGTCTTTTACGTCGGAAAGGCCTATCCGCCCAAGAGCTCTCAGACCTCACGATCCTCCTGCAGAGAAACCACGATGTGTTCGCATGGAGTCCTACGAGATGCCCGGGATCAGCCCAGAGCTCGCATGTCACAAATTGAATGTGAGTCCGAGTATGAAGCCAGTGGTGCAACGAGCCCGGCGGTCCTCTTTTCAACACGCCGAGGTTGTCATCGCTGAGATCAAGAAGTTGCAGGAGGCCGATGCAATCCGCGAAGTATGGTACCCGACTTGGCTAGCCAATACCGTCGTCGTCAAGAAAAAGACGGGAGATTGGAGAGTCTGCGTGACTTTACTGACCTTAATAAGGCATGCCCTAAAGATCTCTTCCCTCTTCCGAAGATTGATCAGCTGGTGGACGCCACAGCGGGGCATGGCGGATGAGCTTCTTGGATGCCTACCGAGGATATCATCAAAATTCCTTTGCATGAGGGAGACAAGAGAAGACCGCGTTCATAACTCCTCGAGGGATCTTTTGTTATAAAGTGATGCCCTTCGGATTGAAGAATGCGGGGGCAACCTTCCAACGTCTTGTGACTAAGTTATTCGATGAATACTTAGGAAAAGACGGTTGAGGCCTACATTAACGATATCGTCGTAAAGAGTCGACAAGCATCGACCCACTTAGACGACTTGCAACGCGTCTTTGATGTGCTACGAGCCGCTCAAATGCGTCTAAACCCCCGCCAAATGCGCTTTTGCGGTTGGCTCGGGGAAGTTCCTGGGGCACCTAGTGACCCGGAGGGGAATTGAAGCGAGCCCAGACCAAATTCGCGCTATAAATTCCCTAGTCAGCCCAAGAAACGTGAAGGAGGTGCAGAGACTGACCGGGATGGCTGCCGCTCTTTAATCGGTTCATCAGCAGATCCTCGGACAAGTGTCATTCGTTCTTCAGAGCATTGAAGAAAAAGAGCACGTTCGAGTGGGATTGACGATTGTGAGCGAGACCTTCAAAGGTTAAAGACTTATCTGCAGTCGCCCCCGGTCTCACCGTCCCTTCGAAGGGAGACGTCCTCAAAATCTACTTGGCCGTATCATCTCAGGCGGTGAGCGCAGTGCTGGTTAAAGATGTCGGGAAGGAGCAACATCCCGTATACTATACTAGCAAAACCCTGCTCGACGCAGAGACCAGTTACTCACCTTAGAGCAACTACTCTTAGCTCTGGTCACGGCTTCTCGCAAGCTGAATCACTATTTCCATGAGCATGCGATCCAGGTGGTGACCGGTTACCCTATTCGATCTCTGCTTGGCAGCTCTAACCTATCCGGACGGATTGCGAAATGGGCCGTTGAGCTGGGCCAGTATGACATCGAATATGTTCCGCGCACAGCTGTCAAGTGGCAGGTCCTGACTGACTTCATCGCAGAGTTAACCGAGCCCAATGAAGGAAAACACCGCAGGCAACACCCGCGAGCGCGGGCCGAGATTCCGCCGATCGCGTGCGGACGAGCCGCGGGCGCGGGGCCAGATGCCGCGGTCGCGATAGATCACCAGAGCGTTTCGCCCGATACCGCTGAACTGCCCGCGGCGCGGGTCGGGCATCTGCGATCGCGGGTCGTCGATGGCAATCTAAGCCCGATTTCGCGCGGTTGGGTCTTAGAGGTAGACGGGGCGAGCAACGTGCAGGCCGGGTGTCGGGATCGTTCTCACATCGCCGACTAGGAAGCATTGCAGTTGTCCGTACGCTCGACTTCGACGCCACCAACAACGAAGCCGAGTATGAGGCGTTGATCCTCGGTCTCGAGACTGCAGCAAACTTAGGAATCCAACGTTTGCACGTATTCTCCGACTCCACAACTTATCGTCAATCAAGTGTCGGAGTCTACGAAACCAAGGGCGAGAAACTGGCCACGTACGCCGAGCAGGCTCGAACCATGATGGCCTCTTTCGAGCACATCGAACTCGAGCAAAGGTCACGAAGGATGAACCAGGCAGCAGACGCGCTTGCCACTTTAGCATCCATGTCAGGGAAGTCGCTTGCTTCCACCATCAAACTAGAGACGTCCGGATATCCTCTGGTGTAGGACGACGTCGGTTTGGTGATGACGGGAGAAAATCCCGCTCCGACGAACTTCCGGAAAGCGAAGAGGTGGAGGATTTAGGATGGCAAGAGCCCTGATCCGCTACCTTAAGGAGAATGTGCTCCCGGAGGATCCTCAGGCGGCCCGAAAGACTCGCGCGAGGGCAGGAAGATTCTGGATATCACCAGAAGGAGTCCTATACTGAAGGTCTTTCAGCGGGCCCTATCTGAGGTGCGTTGCTCCCGGAAAGGTTGAGCCCTCCTCTACGAACTTCACGAAGGGAGCTGCGGAATACACACCGGAGGTCGTAGCCTGGCGGCGCGTGCTCGCACTCAGGGATACTGTGGCCCTACATGCAAAAGGATGCGGAAGCTTACGCCCGACGGTGCGCGAAATGCCAACATTTTGCCCGTCTAACGCATTTGCTTGCGGAAGATCTTCACACCATCACGAGCCCTTGGCCGTTCGCACAATGGGGATTGGACATTGTCGGTACATTCCCTAAAGCCCCCGGAAACGTGCGGTACCTCATTACCGCAACCGACTACTTCACCAAGTGGGTCGAGGCCAAGCCCCTGGCTAACATCCGTGACTCGGATACGCGCAAGTTCGTTTTGGGAAAACATTATTACCCGCTTCGGGATCCCAAAGGCGCTTATATCCGATAACGGGACGCAATTCAACAGCGCAAACTTCCAGGAGTATTGCAAAGGCTGGGGCACCCGGAATATCTATTCGTCCGTGGGCTACCCCCAGTCGAACGGGCAAGCGGAGGCGACAAACAAGGTCATCGTAGACGGACTCAAGAAACGTCTCGACCAGGCAAAGGGACGATGGGCGGAGGAACTTCCGGCCATCCTATGGGCATATCGCACCACCCCTCGAAAATCGACAGGCGAGTCGCCCTTCGCCATGACTTACGGCACCGAGGCTGTCATCCCGCTGGAGGTGGGACTCCCGACGTTGCGGACAACCCTTAGCCGGGACCGGAACGACGAGGCTCTCGCTAGGAGCCTCGATTTCGCCGAGGAGCGGCGAGAGGCCGCAGCGGTGCGCCTCGCAGCCTACCAAAGTGCCGCCAAACGAGTCGTCGCACGACGAGCTCGTCTACGGAGCCTCCAAGTTGGCGATTTAGAGCTTCGGATGGTCATGGGGAGCGCACGCAACCCCACTGACGGGAAGCTCGGACCCACTTAGGAAGGGCCATACGTAGTTGCCGCGGCCTTGGGGCAAGGAGCATACGTGCTGAAGCACCTGGATGGTCGACCAGTGCCGCGCACATGGAATATAGCGAAGTTGAGAAAATTATACCCCTGAGAAAAGTGCGAGGTTCATCATGCTAGTAACGGCGCGCCGCCTTTCTCATCTTCTTTTTGTTTATTCTCATTTCAAACGATTTTGTTTTTAATAAAAATCCCGGGAACTCTTTTTTCATATCTTTTTTGATTTCAAATGTTTTTCTAGCATGGGGGGCCGAACACTCAACTCAGGGTCGGAATAGCGCCGTGTGTGCATCATCACACGTGTGGCGCAGGTCACGCGCGTACGCGCGCGCTTGGCCAAGGAAGGCCCTACGATACGCATGCGTAGGAGTTGCACGGATCCCGTATTTATGGAATACGGATATACGAATATACGAATATACGAATATACGATTGTACGAATGTATGAATTATACGAATAAGAGCACCTAATCCGCATGGCCACTCACCGCTTAAGCTTCGGCCCCTATACACGGGATAGTACAAGGTACACGAGTATAGGGTTCCGGAGGGGGCAATTGTAGGCGGGCATGATTCCATATCAATTAGTTAGCATTTATTTCTCTATCTTATTTATTTTGCTATCCATATTTATTATGCTTTATCCTTTAATAGGGTAGTTACTCTAGTTAGGATATTATTTATGGAGGAGAATCTTATCTTCGCCTGAGATAAGATATTTGGTTGACTTAGGGAGCAAGGCACTGCCCTAACCCTAGGCGCGCGCCCCCCTTTGTCCCTCTCCTCTATAAATACACATGTATACCATGTGAAAGGTAAGTTCTAAGCCATCGCTCTGCCTGACGCCTTTTAATCGACATTGTACCTATTCTGACTTAAGCATCGGAGGTGGATTAGGGGTCGCTCGCCCCTTGGTCCATTGTCTTGCAGGTTATTGAAGGCGAAGAGGCTGGGAGAAGAAACTTGAAGAAGAAGGTCATTGAAGAAGGAGTTGAAACTTATACACTATATATTTTGTGTACTAACAAGTACAATACTAGTTTGAAGGAAGGAGGGAGGGGTTTGGATCCATCAGTTTGGTAAGAGGAAGATAAACGATTTAAAAAGCCACGACCCAAAGCTAACGGGGAGCAGTTAGATATCAGACCGTACTACTTGCATATTCTATACTCTATATAAATCATTAATTATATAAACACTTACAAACTTGCAAGTCAAATCTGGACAAGTTGTGTTTGGATTTAATCTGTACATAGTTTCGAGTTTAATGATGCTTAAAACTGATTCAAAAATTCGAGTTTTAGGTGAGTTAAGTTCTTGTAAAGCACATTCGCGCGCTGTAATTAATCAAATACGATGGAATATGTGCTACGTACAGTGTGGTTATCTATTACACTTGGAGTGCTAGAAATAAGATTGTTTTCAAGGAGGAGTACATGCACCTTGCGCGGAAGAGGTTGATTGTATTATAATTTGTATTAATTTTGCTAGAAACCGCATGAGTGTTAGGTGGAAGGCAAAATCGAAATGAGAGAGTAATATCCTAGCTCAGCTAGGGATTGATAATGATGTAAGCAGCTAGTTCAACACTAGCATTTTTGTTCGGTTCGCTTTGTGAATAAAAATAACCTTTTTATTCAAAAAAAATGATGGAATCATACTTTCGATCATTACAAATCAGGCCTTGACATTGATCAACCATATACGACTTTGTCTAAAGCCCGGCGAACACGTCCCACAATTCTGTCATCTGGATCGAACACGTCCCACAATTTTGTCATCTGGATCGAACACGAGCCACTATTGTACATAAAGCCACCAATGGTGCCACGCACAATTTTTTAGATTATGAATTTGGTGTGTCAAGTTTATTAAATTAGGTTGGATTATATTTTTTATTCTGGTCATTTACGAGATTTTTGGACAAGCCTTTAAGACTGCACCACCTCTCGGCGGGCCTTATGTTTATTTGCCAAGATCTTCTCAAGCGGGATTGGAATGCCCGCTCCACCCATGCATATCTTGAGGGAAGCGAATTTCGTCGCCGCCTCCCTCGTCAAACTTGCCTTTACTTTTCCTTCAAGTTTTCATGTTCTCATAGAGCCGCCTAACGACTCTATTTCTTTGTTGCGTGATGACTTTTGCGGTCGGGCTCATGCTCGACTTACTTGATCTTAGCTTCTATTTTTAATAAATCCTCTTGGGGCCCTTGCCCTGCCCCTTCTTGACCAAAAAAAAATCATGCATATAAGTTTGTGGAGATTTCTTATTTTTTTTATGTTTTTTTTGATTAGGTAAGGATTAGGAAGCTCACCAACTAGGGAGGGCGTCCTAGAGCATCCATTCGGATGAAAACTAGAAGTTCTGGATGATTTCGAATAGCATCAATTGGGAGACTGTGACCCTTTTTGGCAATTTTGTCGGCCACAGCTTTGCAATCTCTACCCGTATGAGTAATTCGTACCTCGTCAAATCCTTGTAAGGAGACAAGGATGTCAAACACAATCATTCAATTTCCCAGGGACAATTTTTTCCTCCTTGGATTGCTTTTATGACAGTTAAATTATCGCCTTCTATTTCAATTCTTCTCAGTTGTTTTTGCTTAGCTGTGGAGATTTCTTATATTAACAATGCCAGTTCCATGTGTAGAAATTCAATAATGATAGTTTTGGGAAATAAAAAGTTAACCCTAAACCCTAAAATTAATTAAATCTCGGACATGGTAGATTGGATGGTTGAATTGATCACACGTATGATGCATCTAATTAATGATCACCAATATCCTTTTGAGTTTAATTTGGATGACCTAATTCCTCTGCCAGCAACCATATTTATTGTTTGTCTTGTTCGTTTTCATCCAGCAAGTCCAATAATTTTCCAATATTAATTAATTAATTAATTAATGCTATTGACACTTAATTAATTAATTGTACGTGGATCGATCTATAAATTATCCTAGCTGGGAGAATTTTTTTTTTTTTAATTAAAGGTTAAATATTATTGAAGAAACAAAAACGGTTACAAAACTTGCTAGCGAAGCTAGCTATTTACAACACTTTCATTCTCAATCTTTTCTAGGTACTTGCAAGCACCTCTCGAACTCTCCTTCCATCTAGCTCTAATACAATTCCTCACATGTCTAATGCACATGCTAGTACAATCATCCACATTAGTGGTTTGGTTGCTAAAGATCACCAAATTTCTCACCTTCCATATGAAATAGGCAGCTACGCTATGACAATTGTTCCACACAGCAAATTCGATTCTCTTCCTGCCCTTGAGACTTCTTGCTTGATCAAACCAGTCTTCAACAGTCTTGCTTTTCCTGCCTAGGTGAGCCCATCCGAGCACACCAGACAGTACCTTGGAGGAGTAAGAACACTCATACCACAGGTGACTTGAGGTTTCAGAATTGGAGCCCTCACATAGAACACAGTGATCATCCTGTGTTTGGCCCCATTGCAGCAGTTTATCTTTAGTATTGATGTCATTGCTTGCAATCTTCCAGCACATAAATGCAACTCTTGGTGTATTGAGCTTGTTCCAGACAAGCTCATCCCAGTTGACAACATGACCATGAGTTTTGATGCTATCATACAGGCTTTTCCAGTCAAATTTCCCATACCTTGCCATGATAATACAAGGGGCTTGATCTCTCAGCAAGGACTCGATCAATTCATCTCTCAGGCTTAAAACAGACTTCCATATGGCACTAGATGTGTTTTTACTTCTCACATCCCAGAAGCTCTGACCCCTAGCAAGAGTTTTTTCAATCCATTTATGCCAGATGGAGTCAGAATCAGAGGTGGCATCAAATATGAGCTCAACAACATTGACCTTGTTCCAGGCAATCAGATCCTTGAGCCCAAGCCCTCCTTCCTCTTTAGGATTACAAACACGTTTCCAGGCTATAGGGGCCTTAGAACCAGTACTAGTACCACTCCAGAGGAAGTTTCTGAGCAGCTTATTAATCTCCTTGACAACAGCCTTGGGGAGAATGAAAATCTTGGACCAATATTGGATAACACCATAGAAAATAGCTCTGACTATTTCAAGTCTACCAGCATAGGAGAGGTTCCTAGCAGCCCAAGCATTAGCCTTGCTTCTGATTTTTGAAATAAGCTCATTATAATCTCTAAACTTGGCACGAGAGCAGCATAAGGGAATGCCAAGGTACTTGACAGGGAAATCACCTCTGGCCATTCTCATGGAACCACATAGTTGATCTTCATCATATCTGCTCAGTCCAGCACAGAACATTTTTGATTTCTGGTTGTTCATTGTAAGCCCTGAGCATTCAGAGAATTTATCAAGTACACGTTTGATGCTGTCAATAGAATCAGGGGAACCATGAGCAAAAATAAACAGATCATCAGCAAAACATAGGTTGATGACTTCTGCTCTTTTGCAACCAGGATGAAACTTGAAGTTGCTGCTAGCTTCATGCTTAAGGGCTCTTGTTAGGTATTCCATGATGAGGACAAATAGATAGGGAGCAAGGGGATCCCCCTGTCTCAGCCCTCTTCCAGCTTTAAAGTGGCCACAAAGCTCATTTCCAATCTTGATTGTATAGTGACAGCTAGTGATACACTCTGACCATAGCAGGGTGGAACTTAAGCTCCTCAAGAAGCTTGAAAAGGAAGTTCCAGTTGACAGTGTCATAGGCTTTTCTGAGGTCGATTTTCATGGCACACCTGGGGCTGATGTATTTTCTAGCATAGCTTTTAACTATGTCCTAGCAGACTGCAATATTATGTCTAATGCTCCTCCCTTTTATAAAGGCTCCTTGGTTGTTGTCGATGATCTTAGGGAGGATGTTTTGCAGTCTGGACACAATCAATTTTGAGATGACCTTATAGATAACATTGCAGCAGGAAATGGGTCTATAATCACTGAGGGAAGCAGGGTTATCAACTTTAGCCGCCAGGGCTATAACAATATTGCCAACCTCCTTGAGAAGCCTGCCACTAGAGAAAAATTCCAGGATTGCATCAGTAAGATCTTCCCCTACAATGTTCCATGCTCTCTTAAAGAAGTGAGCATTGAAGCCATCAGGGCCTGGGGCCTTATTCTTATTGATGCTCCATAGTGCTTTCTTGACCTCTTCTCTGCTGAACCCTGCACACATGGAGATTCTGTCACAGTCCTCAACCACTGGGCCAATCTGAATGATGGAAGGATCAACATAGCTGTCAATGGATCTAGCTCCAAGAAAGTCATTGAAGTGCTTGACTGTGATGCTTTTTATTTGATCTTCATCAGTGATGCTGGACCCATCACTATCCAGGAGGCAGGTTATAGACTTGAAAGCTCTTCTTTGCTTGATCGAGTTGTGGAAATAGCTGCTGCATGAGTCTTGATACTTGAGCCAATGAAGCTTTGCAAGGTGTTGCAACTGAATTCTTTTACTGTGCAGAGCTCTCTTAAGATCAGCTAGGACTGCTTTCTCATTTAAGGCTAGAACCTGATTTGTAGGATTTTTTTGGAGTTCTTTTTGTGCAATGCTAAGTTTGTGATGCAGGCCCTTGATATCATCATCTTCAGCATCTATGCTTTTAGTCTTGAGTCTCTTAAGAGGGTATTTGAGCCTTTTGAGTTTTGTGACCAGCTTGTACATCTTAAAGCCTCTGTCATGGCCTTTGCTCCATTCTTAAGAGACAATACTGAGGAAATCAGGATGATTAGCCCAGATGTTGTTGAATCTAAAAGGAGGCTTGACAGCAGGATTGGGATTCTCAACACTTAATATGGCTGGGCAATGATCAGAGCATCTCATAGTGTCAAAACTAGCTTTGAAGTTAGGAAATTTATCAAGCCACTCCTGGTTGGTGAGGATTCTGTCCAATTTGCACTGCACTAAGTCATCACCACTCTGATTGTTGCTCCACGTGAAATATGGACCTGCAGCCTGAAGATCAGCAAGTCCATTTCTATTTAAACAATCCAAGAACGCAGAGCTGAAACTGGTGTTAGGCCTTTTTGGAGAAAACTTCTCTCTTGGATCTTTGATGGCATTAAAATCTCCCATGAGGGCCCAGGGGAGGTCCCCAGCAGAGAGTGCAATTTGATCAATAAGGTTCCAGAGATCATGCCTTTCATTTTCATCATTCGAAGCATATATAAAAGAAATCTGCATAGAGCAAGGGAGCCTTGGCGAGTTGATTGAGATATGAAAGAGTTGTGTTTTTTCAATAAGAATGCTAACATCTAACTGAACGTGGGATTTCCAAAAGAGCCAGATTCTGCCATTCGAGCCAATACACTTGGTGCATCTGTTCCAACCCTTGAGGATGTGTTTGGAGACAGCCTCAGCTTTGTTGATTCGAACTCTTGTTTCCAGCAAGGCTAATATATCAATACTTCTATCAGAAACTAATCTAAGAACAAAATCACTTTTAGAGGCATCATTAAGGCCCCTAATATTCCAAGCAGCTATGGTTAGGCTATTCATTGGAAACAATGGCATCATTGTCCTCCCCTTCCATAGCTTCCTCCATGTCTTCATTTTCATCTTCAAGAGCAGCAAACTTTGAACTTTCAATCAGAATCTGCTTTCCCTTGAGATCATTCCTTTTCTCTGCACTTCTACTGGCATTCTTTCCCTTTACTGTTTCCCATTCATCTTCCATATGAGAAATTGGCTTGGAGGGTTGGACGGCCCTGACAACATCAACTTCCTTGCCAAGTCTTGTTCCTGTTGGGCCAAGGGCCCTTAGCTCACCAGCTTTACTAGATTCTGGCACCATAGAGGGGTTGCTGGGGCCTATTTTCTTAACCCAGGCCTTTCTTTGAGGAGGAAACCTTCTCCTAGACCCAAGCCTCTGAAAGACTAAAGCTTTTGTTGTCTTCCTCTTGCCACACTCCTCATCTGAATGGCCAAACACATTGCAGCTGTTACATTTATCTGGAATCCATTCATATAGGACTTTTTGCTCAACTTTCTCTCCATCCTCACCAAGGAATACTACTTCATCTCTTATAGGCTTTCTAGCTGAAATTTCAACCAAGAGTCTGGCAAAAGAGAGCCTTTCTTGTGTCTCTGTTACCTTGTCAACCAAAATTGGTTTTCCCACTGCACTCCCAACTTTTTCAAAGAAATCCTCATCCCAGAAGCGAACATCCAGTTCAGGGAGATTTATCCACACTTGAGTTGATTCAAAACTTGAAGGATCAAATTTAGCTCCTTCACTCCATCTTTTGAGTGCAAGAGGCCTGATGCCGCCTACCATCCAAGGCCCATTGGCGAGAACCCAGTCAACGTCTTCCATTGATTCAAACTTGAATACAAACACCCCTGAGTCTGTGAGAATGACCTTCGGAGCTTTGCATCCTGTCCATCTAGCCCTGACAAAGTTCTGGACAAAATTAAAGGAAATGTTGCTTCCAGCAACCATTCCTATAAGAGTGTTCTTCCATTTTTCCACATTCTTTTCAACATCTTTCTTTTTGAACCTGATTATTCCATCTTCACATCCTGCCACATAGTTCAACCTTCTGCCATCCTTGTTAGCCCGATTGCCAGCCAAGGCATCTCTGAAGGAGGCTTTTTTGGGACTTCCTACTTCAGAGGCTTCAGGGGAGAGAGCTGCAGGTGCTATTTCACCTTCTTCCAGGACTGGAGCAGGCTTTGAACTCTCTGAATGACCCACACTGGAATCTCCTGGAACAGAAACACTCTCAGTGTCCTGAGAGTCTGGGACCTTCTCGACAGACTCTGTATCCGATTGTTCTCCAGGGGACTCTTCCTCAATAGGATCATTGAGAACAGGGGGAGCAGGTGCATCCTTGGAGGCTCTGGCGGAACTTCTGAGTAGCCTTTTGTTGTTCGCTTTGATGGTGTTCTCCGATATTTCATCAACTAGGTACTTTTCAGGAGAGGGAATAGCAGTGCTTTTGGACGAGGCCCCTTTTTTGCGCCTTCCTGTCGTCTTCCCTTTCGCCATCGCCTAGGAGAGACTTGGCGGCGCCGCCCTGACACAAGCCAGAGAATCTGGAGAAAAGCACAGTTGTGTCGCGCGCGTGAGGCGCGTACTAGGTTATTCTATGTCTAGCTAGGAGAATTTTTACGTGGACTTATAAATTATTTGTTTCTCGACGTACTAATTAACGAAGCATTATATATGTGTAAAATATCTCAAGCTTAATAATTAATAAAATGATTATCGATATATTACTACAAGGTCATGACTCATGATTGAGTATAAGCTAAGAACACGTAATGCATCAAAAGTTAACCATACCGTGCAATTTGAGACCGGTCAGTTAAACAATTTTACTTCCTATAAATGTTGGAGATCGATATGAAATTGAATCCCACGTCCGACAAACAAACCAAATATCACTAAAATATAAATAAGTTGAAATTCCTACCCATTGACTTAGCCCTTTGGGTTGGAAGATTCATTTCGACCTTATATACGAAATGGTTAAATCTATTCCGACACGTCACCCAGTTTTCTCGATCCACCGGAATTTCATCTAGTATCAAAGTAGTCCGAACCGTTCTTTGGGTTCCAGGTGGTGAAAAAAAAAAGATTGAGATGTCACCACCCGTTCTAGATTGTTCTCGACCTTATATACGAAATGGTTAAAACAATCAAGAGATTAAATATGGGTAATTTAATGTATGAAAATGGATGAGTTTAGGAGAATATAGTTCGGATTGCTTATACAGTTACGGCAAGATGGAGGACTTGTAAACAAAAGGCTACATCATATGTAGGTTTAATTAGCGTGATTGCATTCTCCTCTTAATCTCTTCAAACCTTTTAGGTATAGAACAATGACAATATTCAAGATTCGAGAGAGATTGTTGATCACAATATAAACATCAATATTGACTCCCAACAGTGAGCACGACAATAATGTTTAGTTTTGGATAATATTAATTGTTTACGTCTTTTGCCTCATTAATACAATCAACCTTAAGCATACATGTATGATGGCATTTTGCCATGCAAATTAAGAGTTCAATAACATAAAGTTCACGAATTGTGAAATTAATATAATTAAATTAAGTCCTATATTTTTTTTACTCGGTAAAATTTAGGTTAATTAAGTCCTATATTACTCGATCGATCGGTAAATTAAGTCCTATATATTACTCGTTATGAGAGGTTCTTAATTAGATGGCATTCTTTTGAATAAGAATTTGCATACGTTCTAACTAGTTAAGCAAATGATATATCCTCGAGGATATGATATGATGGCCCATTTTCAAAGTTTTATCGACCATACTATACACTCACTAATTACATGAAGTAGTCTAACAATTGTGATTCATTCTAAGGAAATTATGATATCCGAAACTAAGATTTATATTGTTCAAGGATGCGTACTCATCTTCAATCTATACTACCTATAGTATAAAGCGGAGACAATGTCTTCACAAATAATTACGCCACATGTCATTTTGATAATATAATAATCAGTCGGGCCCTCCTTAATTTATACAGAGTAGGTAGTTAGAATCAATTATAATCTTATCCCGTAAAAATTACTTAAAAATTACCAAAATCCCAAAAATTATGAATTCTATCCTACCAAGAATTAGTTGTAATTTTCTCATAAATATTATTATTTAATAAAACGTGATATGTATCATAAAGTAATTTTTGAACAAATAACTTATTTATATTATGAGTTGATTTACTACTGGTAAAAAAACACTAATCACAATACGAACATAAATATATAATATTCTATAATTTTAACGTGATCATTGACATTACATATCTATATTAAATTGGATTTATAATCACATTGCCCGTACATGGTACGGGGTTAAACTAGTTTATAGTTATTTTACTTCTAGATGTTAAACCTCTCCTATTTCTACCTCAGATTATAAGTTATAACTATTGTTATAGACTAGAGATTGTATTGATATTTTGAAACCAAAATTTCATCTCTTTATTTTTTTTGAATTTTTTAGTTCCAATAATTTTAAATGCAAAAATGGTGAAGTATTTTTTACCATCCACGTAGTAAAAGTGATATGCCAACAAAAGCATTCTTATGGTACGGAATACTCGTCCATTCAATCATTTTGATTCTAACGAGCCAACTCGATCATTATAAAAATAAAATATGATTTTATCTTTAATTAGTATCGTGAATACCAGTCTATACTCTTAGTAATATACCCATATAATAGACTAGAGATTGTATTAATTATATGGGCATCCTTCTGTTACTAGAGATTGTATTAATACAATCCCTAACAAACAAGGTTGGCTCAGGTGTTAAGCGCTTTGCTCTACGTCCACGAGATCTAAGATT
Source organism: Polygonum maritimum (assembly GCA_963924305.1). Taxonomy (NCBI): domain Eukaryota; kingdom Viridiplantae; phylum Streptophyta; class Magnoliopsida; order Caryophyllales; family Polygonaceae; genus Polygonum; species Polygonum maritimum. Next base: position 12,566,219 of record OZ002737.1, on the reverse strand, counting down.
CAACCCGATTGGATGTATAAAATTTCCTTTGAAAAACTCAATTCGTCAAAATCAGATGCGTGATCCGGATCAAACTAAACGTAATCAAGACGAAACTTTGGTAAACTAGTGGACAATAAAAAACAACGTTGTAACTAGATATTTAGTTTAGAAAGTTTTATTTATAGTTAAATTAGAATTTTTTTTATCCGAACAATTAATAGTCTCGAAAGTATATATATGTACACAATTACATCTATAGATATTGTGGAAAGTAGTCACTATTAGGAGGTAAATGAGTGTCACATAAAACGTGAGGGTTAGGAGAGAAATGGGTCCCACAAAAAGGGAGGCGGATCAACAGCTCTCGGGGCTTGCGTGCTTGAAGAAGCAGAGGATCTGAGAGCGACGTCACCCTCTTCCTTTGAATTCGATCTTTTAGGTTTACATTTAGACTTAATTGCCACTCATATGCATCTGATCTTAAGTAAAACACCATTTGATTTTTTATTATTTAATTTAGTCTTATTGCAATCCGGGAACAATAGTCAATCGAATCACAGCCGTCCGTTGCATGCCACGTGTGTCTGGAAGCTGCTGACGTGTCCCTCCTGTCTGGCACATTCAAGCACACAAACAACACCAGGCATCTTCTCCGATTTGTTACCTCCTTCACGCACAAGTAATCCACCATTGGGTCAGAATTACGGTTTTGTCCTCCTCCTAGCCAAATGCCAAATGTCAAATGCTCATCCATCTTATACGTACGTACTTATAACGTACTGATGTCAACTGTACTAATTAATTTAACATATTAATTATTCACCTGGAATTTACATTTTGAATCTCATATATATGTTTTACAGTTCACACATCGTATCAATTAAGATTTAAGAGTCAATACGATTCGACCAAATAAAATTTAATAGTCAATACGATGAATTAACTAAAGATCATAAGTTAATGTTAACAATGCATATTTATTTATAGGGTTTAGGGTCTAGGATATCATATTATGCATGAATTGATAGTAATTTTTTTTTAATCAGACTCATCAAACAACTACAACCTTGTGCATTGAGATTTGAGACTTTATAATGATCAAACAACTACAGTTTTTTTTTTAATCAGACTTTATAATGATTTTTTTTTTTTTTTTTTTTTGGTCGGATCAGACTTTATAATGATCAAACAACTACAACCTTGTGCATTGAGATTTGAGACTTTATAATGATCAAACAACTACAGATTTATTTAATGCTATTAGGGCATACTTTCTAACTCCATCTAGAGTTAATCAGTTATAACAACATCATTTTTTCATAGTACAATACTTCTATTTTTTTTGGTAGAAAGTACAATACTTCTATAGAGTTCTAGTCATGTAGGATTTTTTATTTAATTAACTTTAAGTACCATCATAACTCATAAGGGATGTAGATCGAGTTAATTTCTAGCTTCTATCACACCTTTTAACACAAAATGTAGAGGCTAAATATTTCAAACTGTGGGGATTTTATCAACTGATCGACAATGACATAGTACTATTTTAATTCCTTGTAATCTTAGTTAATGAAGCCTAGAGTCATTATCCGAAAAACATGGTATTTGGGTATTTCAGTTCTCACTTTGGCCGTGCCCCTTTTTTCCAAATCAAACCCGTAAAGTTTACCTAATTAATACAAGCTCACCATTAATCCTCAACTAATCAAATGTCAGGCTCTGGCCAGTGTCACTTTCATATGTTATAATATATGAAAAAGCGAAAACTTAAGAAGCTTCTTCTTTACATATCTGCCATGTATAATATGTATATATTCACACAATTTATGTCCTTATACATATCCAATAACCACCCAAAGTCATCAACAACCCTGCTATAAAAACCCATCAAAACCTGCTCTTAAGAATTCCTAAGCCCAATCAACTCTTGATCACTCTTTCCATCTTATCTTCATTCGTTAACTAAAAGGTATAACTAGACTACGTACGATTGATGTCTCTACATTTTCTCAAGGTTTTGCTAGAGCTTGCTTAATCTCCAACTAGCTTCTTTTGTTGTTTGCAAACTTGTGTAAGTGGATCAAATGGGAAGGGCGCCTTGTTGCGACGAAAACGGGCTGAAGAAGGGGCCATGGACGACCGAGGAAGACAAGAAGCTCGTGGATCACATTCAAAAACATGGCCATGGGAGTTGGAGGGCTCTTCCGAAGCTCGCGGGCCTCAATCGCTGTGGTAAGAGTTGTCGGCTTCGTTGGACTAATTACCTGAGGCCGGATATCAAGAGAGGCAAGTTTACTCATGATGAAGAGGAGACCATCATCAGCCTTCATTCCGTCCTTGGAAACAAGTAAGTATTCATCTAATTACCACATTTTCTATAAGAAAATTTTGATTCAATTATCATAACGTTAGTGTTTTGACCAAAAGGAAAATGGTTTTTGTTAGTGTTTGACTTTCTTGATGATTTTTCGTCTTGTCTTTGTTTAGGTGGTCGGCCATAGCAAGTCGTTTACCTGGTCGGACAGATAATGAAATAAAGAACTACTGGAACACGCATCTGAAGAAGAGGCTTCTTCAAATGGGGATTGACCCAGTGACTCATAGGCCAAGAGCCGACCTAAGCTTGCTAGCTAACCTTCCTCAGCTCTTGGCCACACCCGGGCTAAGCCAAATGATCAACAACAACAACATAAACCCTTTGGAAAATGCCACCCAACTAGCCAAGCTCCAACTCCTTCAAAACATCTTGCAAGTGCTAAACACTAACCCTATCCCTAACCCGAGTTATCCAATTCATCCTGCCGATCTCTCCACCTTCCTTACTAGCCCGGTTTCTTCATCAACTCAAAACAATAATCTTCTTGGCGAGTTAGTTGGTAACTCGGCATTTCAATATCCTCCATTCAACGGCTTCGAAAGCCCTTCACAAGTTAACAAGTCCCATGATAATGCTACACATATTCCACCATGTGTGAACAATATTGGCCAAGGAGCTCCTCCCATGGAGATTATGAGCCAAATGCCGGCTTTGGTCCACGTTGATGATTCTCGGGTTGGTGTTGGCCTGGACGCGAATCAAGTTGTGAAGGAGATGCTAGGCGATGTAAAGATGGCCAACAAGGATATCTCGACGTCGAACCCTTGTTCTACGACAACCAACACGACGTCGTTTGATGCGTGGAATGAGTACATGGATGATGAGGCTAGCAACTCCTACTGGAGAGACATCATATAGTGAGTATGTTATGATAAACTTACTGATTGATTTGGAAATTAACCCTTAATTATTGTATTATTTAATTAATTAGTCGTTCATTTCTTAATTGGCAGCCAAGCTTCTTCTCCTTCATGGCCAGCCTCATAGGATCGAGCTGAGTACTTCATCAACTGATCGTTCAGAGACGGATATATACATGGCGAAATGGATCTATTTTTGATGGGGTTTTATTGGTTAAATAGATATAGAAGATGGACATTATTATTGTAAAACAAGATATATATTGAACATATGAAATATATATACTTGTCACACATAGGCATACGTGGAAGTATACCATACATTGTATAAGATGACAGTTATACTGTATTGCTGCACGCTATGTACATTACAACTTCATACATATGTTTGTAAGTTTGTTGTGAATTAATACTTAAGCTATGGGATGATGATGGGTCTTTAAATAGTTTTGTTAAATCGGATAATTTATTAATTATTCTTGTTCGAAGGAGAGACAGTAGTATTTGTGCCCTCAAGCAGAAGATAAATCAATTAAATTACTGCTTATTTTTTTTGGTCGAAAAATTACTGCTTATTAGTATCCATAATGATGCAATTGGAATTTTTGAGGACATCAACTCAGGGACGCACACATAAATAATATTTTGGGTGAGTTAAATTCATTTATGTATGATGATAAAAAAAAATTCAATTATTTATGCTACGTTGATACATGTGTCTTGCCTTCTAGTTTTCATACTAAGCTTATCTAAATAGGCTATATTTATCTTAATTTTTACCTATTTAATACCAATATTACCTAACTTTCTACTAATTTTATATAATTTTCACTATTTTTCCACTTTTATATTTTTGAGGGTGGGCTATATAGCTTAAACTATAAGTAAACGTGCTAGAAAAAGAAGAAATATACATAACGGTCACCTCATACGTACATATATTTATGCATTTGGATTGATCAACTAACGAACTATCAACTTCTAACGTTAATGCACGCTAAATTAAATTTAGTGACCTTGATATCTATCATGTATCGTATAATTGATTTCTCACTTTGTTTCTTTCTTATTAAAAAATTATCTTCATATATATGGAAGATAATATTTCAATTTTACAACAGAGACTAGCTAATTAAGATAAGAAGGACCTAAATCATATAAGAACATAATCAACATATATATAGCTTGGCAATTATACACAATTCTGTAACACTAAGTGTCACACATACAACTTTCGAATATTTAGTTAATCGGTTAAATCTCTTGGATAATACAGTAAAATTTTCGATTCGACTCTCATTGATAGTAAAAAAAGTATCACACAAGTACAAAATCTCGATTGAACATTTATCCGGTGACAAGTTAATTACTAGCTAACTTCACTAGTCTTTCACTGTGGTATTTTATACTAATATCGACACAAGTAACACAACTAAACAAATAACTCGTAGAATATGTGAACAAAGTGAAAGTAGTTTTAAAAAGCGGGATTCGAGTGACCGAGGTTGACACAAGAAAACGACCAATCTCTCTCGATTAATTTTGTTGAACAAGTCTAACGTGGAGTTTCAAAGGGGTACAATGATGTTACAATTAGGAACTATGAAACAAATTAAATTAGAATTAGCATCACAATTTGGAGTTAAACTAATGAGGCTTTTAGTTGATAGTTATGGCTGCGTCCTTTTGGTGCAAAAGTCCGCACCATTTGTTGCTTAGTTGGTGAGAATCTACTTCAATTCCTCGGTCATTTTGATCAGCGTCCAAGCAAAATTTCCTTCCCATTAATCGGATTTAATTCATACATCAACTTCCTTCTAATAGTATTTCTCGATCACATTATAAAATGTTTTTATAAGACACTTGGCAAGGTAAAGCAATTAACTCTTCAACCAAAAAAATTAAAAACAAACCAATTACTAAACCTTAGAGCATCCGGTTAAACGGTTATTCATCTAAAGGTATTACTCAGAAGTAACTAGTTTGATTGTTATTAACAAAGCCCTCAACAAAAAAAAAAAAACAATTACTAAAGGTGGCTCAACTCTTACCATTGAGTTTTAGAAGGGGCTATCTTTCACGTCGATCTGTTTTTTAATTATGTGACTAATAAAATTGCAAATTTGGGTCACCATCTTCTTAATGAACGAATTTTTAATCATTTAGAGCGGAAAGCTTTCGCCTGTATGGATGTGTTAAATTGGAATTATACGTACAAGCATAAGTGGTGATGATTTTAAAAAATGTTTAGAATTAAAAGAAAATAGTAAAAGCTGAGAGAATAACTCATATAGGATTTGAATATTGACTTTTTGTTGTCAACTACGTGTACATTCATTCTGATTTGTGAATTAATGTAAGTGTCAACACTATTCAGAAAAAGGTTTAAAATTAGGAGGGTATAACTATCATACTTATAGGGAGCTTTCAAATGATTTGAAATTTACACAAGTAATAATACATTTTATTAATCCACAAGAAACCCCAAACGAACAAGTGACAATATAATTTACCAGGATTAGATCATTAAGGGTCACTAGCTAAAATCCGTTTGTTAAGGGTCGTTGGAATCAGATCGTTGAGTTCATCGATCAAGATTATGTCACAAGACCATCGAATGGGAAGATTTTACATTATAACTAATATGACAATCGATAATCTTCTACATTATATGTTTCTCAAATATAAAATGGATCATGAAAATAGTTTGTTAGATTATTGAAAATTATAGAAAATTATAGAAAATTGGAGACGTGGGTAGGGTTTTATTGCGTTAATTGTCTAAGATTCTATGAAATACTACTTAGGATTATGGATTGGTAATGGATATTGTATGTCATCAACATATTGAAACAATAAGCTAGAAAATAACCCAAAATTTGTTTTGATGAGTAATTAAACCTGGCTAAGAAGGAACTTAACGTAGCAGGTATCCTATTGACAAATGATGTTCCAAATGCATCCACAAACAACTAATCCTACCTACTTGTGCCAAATAAATTTGTTCATATGTCAAACTAAAGTGAAATTGCCTTACCTCATATCATGTAAAGACGGTCAACTGATCGGATTTGTGAATTTAAAGGGTGTCCTATGAATTTGATGTCAAAGAGGATTAATCTCATGGGTTTTATGTTTGACATGCGTACATTTTTTTTTGAGCAACATGCGTACATTTTTACAGTAATGCAAATGAGACTATCTTATTCAAGCTCTAATTTTCGAATACATTTCATTCTGATGTGATTAGCCTAATCACTTGTAGTTTTGTATCAGAACTATCCGATCCCATTCCCTAACCGACATATTTAGTTTGATGTTCATATTTACTTAATGTGCACTGAGGAATAACACTAAGGTAATTAGATGTTCATATCTTTTTATTGATGACGAGAAACCTTAGGCTAATGATCCTGGAGACGTTTCTTTTTTTTGGTTTAGGAGACATCCCATGAAACTAAACCCTCTGGGTACTACCTTTAGAAGCTTAACCATTTGACTAGAGGTACCAATGCACCCGAGATAAAGCTTACGAACTGTGTTCAGGCCTATGTTAAAACAATTGAAGTTGGATGTTTGGCCAACAAATAAGCTTTTAATGATTATTAAGAAGGTCGTAAGTGTAATTCATACTCTACTGTAAAATAAGTACAACTATCACATAAAGTAATTCAACTTTATGTGTTCAGTTCATTTAAAAAAAGTTTGACGAAATATAATCTCTGAAATATTATTGTTATAACTTGTCAATGTAAGTAAGATTTACCCAGGATATTATTGACTGTTTAAACCATTTATATCCAGCTCAAATAGGTGTTTAGTAACAACAAGATCCTATAAAAGGTGGGTGTTTTAGTAGCCTTGCATTAAGCTTAACCCCCATAAACGTCAGTCGTATCCGCCTAAATGTGCCAAAAACAGAAAATCTGATAAATCTGGGATGTATATTTAATTTGACAATGCATTTTTCAAATTGCAAAATTAATCACTACCTTGTTCTTTTTCTTCAAATTGCAAAATTAGTAGAAAGAACATTGCTTAAACCGAACCGTGTATACCACTTGGTTAGTATAAAGACATGATACATCAGAATAGACTCTGCTGGCTTTAAAGTTTTACATGTCACAGAATGATGTTGAAGAACCAGCAAGGTTTTCAGAGCTCCAGTGGCTAATACATACACATCACTAGAGCAGAGGCATAAGCATCTCCCTTTATGCACTTAGAATCATAGAAGAAACAGAGGATAGCTTGAACTTCCGAACCTTTTTCGAGTTCTGCGGCTGGAACACGATCACCGTACCTGATCTAACATTTGCTTCCTTCCACTCAGAGGATGATGCACCGCCCTCAGCTCGATAGTCACGCAACGAGTACATAACGTGGAGCCTTGAAGGAGCTGTAAATTGGGTAAAATATTATTAAAACCATGAAGAAATCATTCAAGTCTTCATTTTTTCTCAACATAAAATTAAAATCTGAGCATCACATCCAGTATAATTCTATTCTGATCTAGAGATGGAAATCTTCATTTAATTCTTTGTGCTTCTTAAGGATCAAAAAATCAACAGGGAAAAAAAAAAATAGTATGCGTAGGATATAAAAATCCAGTGTAACTCACAAAAAAGTATGCAAAAAGAGGTGAAAAAAGTCCAGTAGCATACTAAAACCAAGCATAGAGGTCTTTTGAACGGTTAATCGTCCAACTTTTGACCGCTTGATATACTGCAGAGCTTGGATGTCTTCAGTCTTCCCTTTGAATTCTAGAAATTCTCCTAGAAGATTTTTGTTACCTCTAAGCTCAAGCCTGTACACACAATTGAAAAGAGACTCAGTTGTCTTATTTTTAATTTCAAATGCCAAATACAAGATAGAAGGTGCTCCTTAAGAACATATAGCAAAGACTTGTTCATGAACCCAAGTTCATTGATGTATTAGAAAATTGAATGGAAAATTGGAACATACCTATCCCACATTGGAGATGTGCCGAGAATGAAATTAAGTTGCTGTTGTATGGACTCCTGCATCTCTTTCTTTCCACCCTTGAAAGCTCCTTTGATCCAACCAGTCAGCATATTTCTCGACTCAGGCTTCATCTGTACCCACTGGTCATGGGTTATCACCTCAGGTGGAAAATGCTCCATATTTATACAGCTAAAAAAAATGCAACAGCAATTATGAGTAGATGCCATTAACAGAATTATACATAATATAGTTATGGGTGAAAAAAGAAATTTTTAATTTATATTATGAATGTGCTATTGCAAATCTATGATTGTTTACTAAGCTTACCGAAACTTGGGGTTAGGAATTATGACTTTATATGACAAGTATCCTTCAGGCAGAGCAATACCCCTTCGTTCAATGTATTCTTCAAGAACTGCAGCTTGCTTTCTAGCCTCTACTACCTGCATTTAGTAGAATACAATGGTCACATCACTAATATCAAAGGATATTTGATAGGAAAGATACAAAAACGTTTATGCTAAAAGAAATCATATGCATTCCAAAAGTGAGTCTTAATCACACAAAAACACCTATAATCAAATCATCCTCTGGTGAACAGGAAATACCCCTGAGGCTCAGACCCATAAAAAGCAATTCATACAAAACCATGGGCAGCTAAAGTGCTCAGCGATAGCAACCAGCAACACATACATCCTTATCTTGCCACTACTATGGATATTATTTGCACATCACAGAACGATGGTACAGAGAAACTAAAAAAATGAATGAAAGATCAACTACCAAGGCAAAAACCAGTGGCATACATGGGACATGATCAACCAATCTAAAGGTTCAAAATAGTAAAATACTACAAATAGGAAGGCGGTCATGTACATTAATGTGCGTCTAGTACTCAACTTGTCTACTGAATTGTCAGACATACAGATTGGCATTCAGATAATAAGAAGCAGCCACATGGAGAATTTGAGGTGAAAGAATCAGACATCTGGAAGTATAACTTACAGGATCATCAAGGTGCTCTTCCTTGCGTTTGTGCTCTCTAAGACAATTCCAACTTCCATCAGCGTTAACTGTGGCAAATCCCTCCAAATTCTTTACAGAAACTACCACAACCTCCCTTCAAAAGACATGCAAGGATCAATAATGAGTCAGGAGGCACCTTAACTTAATGGTTTTGATCCCAGCATATTCATTTACCAACTCACATCACTTATTAGACAAACTGAAGAAGTAATTGTAGAATCTAAATCACTGATTGAACTACTTATCGGTCAAATCAAACCTCCAGAATAACATTTCAGTGTAGAAACGTGCTAGGCATCTCAACAATGGAAAGTCCACACCATCAATTATCAAATACATTATCAGGGAGCAGAAATCGGTTAGATAAAGTAACTACAGGTTGAGATTACCCTTTGGAAACAATAACGAGATCCACATGCTGGCGAGAGCCTGAATCCGCATCCGGAATCCGAAGCCCTATGTAAACCTTACCACCATACAACTTCTCAAGTCTGAAATTCAACAAAATGAAATCAAATTCACATACATTCCCAAAGCAGAATAGAAGAATTTCAGACCTACATACAAAATCAAATGGAAGCGGCAAAATTAAGGCGAAGCCTGACAATAAACCCTAGCAAAGAGGGAAAACCTAGAAGCGACGGAGAAAATGGCATCGGAGTCGGAAGTTTCGACTTCGAAAGCGTCGTCGCTACCACAGAAGAGACGACAGACCTTGTAAATCACCAAACCACACAGAATCTCAAACCACATGGTGTAGAGCTGAAACGATTGGAAAGCCTCTTCAGCGGAGGAGTATCAATGGCGGAAGAAAAGAGGTTTTTTCTCAGCAATTTGTAGGAATAGTAAAGATTGGGAAGAAATCGGGAATTATAGAAGTGGAAATTGAGAAATTGTTGATGATGAGGTTTGAGTCTCAGTCTTAGCGACGAAGAAAGCAGAACAGACGAGCGGGGTTCACTGACCCGTACGCGGTCACCAACAATTCCAACAAATGGTCAATTCGAAACTTTATTATACAAGTAGTTTTTATTTCTTGCTCTTTACGATCCACAAATGGCACTGAATTTGTAGTTTTTACCCTCTTTTTTGAAGTTCTGAATCTAGAATGCCCAAATGGTAATCTCGACGTGAATACGACTCTACTAATAATTCGACCAGCTAGTGTCTAATTTAACTTGGTACTTGTAATTGGAATCTTTTTATCAACCCTTTATGGGTTCGAACTCGAATCTCTTGATCAACACCTACATGAACTCGGATCACTTGATCGACGCGTACGCGTGCATGATCCAGCGTCGTTTGGGTCTGCATACTGTTGGATTCTTGATCTCGTTTGTAGGTGTTGGGCTCTCTACAACAGTTGTTCCCACCGAAGATCTTCAATCTACTGGTGCCTGCCGTTGTTCCTCCTGTAACAACAACCCTGTCGAATCAGGGAACAGTGCTCTGTTGTTGTTGTAGAACGCCTCTTCGTGGAAGTTGTTGAAGACGAACTTTCTTCAGTAGATCAATCATATGTACCTGTACCAATATAGGTTTGAATCGTGTAGTCACTTTCCGAAATCAATATTTCGCCCCTTTCGAGCCTTAGGGAATCCACGAAATTTGAAGTGAGATAAGACAAACCCTCCAATCCATACAAGGCTCTTGTAATGGATCGAACCTTAGAGTGCATGTAAAATGGACTTAGACTCTTCATTGAAGTTCAATCATGGAGAAATCGTTCTCCCAATGATCTAAAGAACCAAAACTTCTAACCCCAACACTATCGTCCCTTCAGCCTTTATATAGAGGCAAGGGAGCAGTTTCAGGGAACGGTTAATGGCAGTTACTAGCCGTTACTGGCAGTTACTTGTGGTTATCGGTGGTTACCAACAGCCACACGTGGATGACATATTATTATCCACATCACCATTAATTAATAACATATTAAGGAAGTTACAAAGTGGTTTCACGTCAGTTACGTAGCGGTTAAACCATCTGATCCACATAGGAAACAGTCACTGTTTCCAACAATCTGTCAGACACATCTTTATTCCTTCTAAGACAATAAAGTCATTGTTACCTCCCAGGTAACAACACTTGTCAATCATCTTAGATATCAAAGTCGTTGTTCCATATCGGTGACAACACTTATAGATCAACTTGAACATCATGTCTAACTCTTGTCTTAGAGACACCGTTCCACTGTTACCCTATAGTAACATCCTGTTACCCTATAGGTAACATCATAAATCCTTAATATCTCCCTCTAGATCTCAACTAAGCTTACACGAGTGTGCACTCCGCACCCCCAAACCCGTGATTTAGCGAAGTGAGTCCTTCATAGTGTCGTATGAATCCCGACCACACCAAATGGCACTGTTACCCCTAGGTAACAGTAGGTGATAACACTAAAATCACCAACACATATGACGAATACGAATTCGAACTCGAATCTCCCGATAAATTCTAATTTTAGATAGCATACTTGAGCGTAAAAGGAAAAAAGACAAGGGAATTTGGAGAATATAGAAATGCTTACAAGTTGTTACTTACCAATATCCTCAACGAAAGAGGGAAACACACTACACAAGAGGATGTCAAAACAAAAGAATCAAACAAGCCCAAACAAATTCCTAGCACTGCAATATAAAGCAAGAAAAAAGACCTTTTCAAGTTAAAAAATAATAATCAAGAAACAAAGAAAGCAGATTTGGGATCATACAATACAAACCGGAGAATATACTGAATTACTGATGTTTCTGCTATTAACTGTTTTTCTATTATCCACCTCAATCTTTCTATTTTTGGTTGCCCATTCCCTTCTTCAACAGACTCCCAAACTTCCGGTACAGAGGCTTCTTCTTCTTCTGTTGCTGCTTTGACGGCGACGTTTTGTTCGTCTCCTCGGACGGCGACGTTTTGTTCGTCTCCTCGGACGGCGACACTTTGTTCGTCTCCCCAGCTTCCGCCTTCGAGTCCACCTCGTCCTCAGCTGACCCATGCTCGACTTCCCCCTCAACCGACAAATCCCGTTCTTCGATCTTGCAACTTTCCCACATCTTCGGATCAGAATCCGGCACGTCGTCTTTCTTACCATTCTCTTCCGTTGCTGGCTTAGAAACCGTGTCCACAACATCGCTTTTCCGCTCCTCCTCGTGACTGTCCGGTTTCTGATGTGGACTCTCGGACCCGTTGGTGTGGACAGCATGCCCGTTCGCTTCCGAAAACTCGACCACCCTTGGAAGCAAGTCATAGTCCATCTCAGAACTCTCTGAAGCATCACCGTTCTCCTCAGTTTTGGTTTGGTTCTCGGCTTTCACTTCAGTTTCGGTTCGGTTCTCGGTTTTTGCTTCCATGAGCTGTTTCGAAAGCAGCTCGTTCTCTAAAACGAGGCTCTGCAACCGACCTTCTCGCTCTTCAAGCTCGGTTTTCAGCTTCATTTCCTCGGCCTTTGCCTCTTCAACGGCCTCTCGTAAGCAAGTCGCCTCGGAAATAGTTTCTTGGAGCGTCTCTCTCAGCTGAGACCCCTCTTCCTTTGCAGATTCCGCCTTCTCTTCCATTTCTCTCAACAGATTTGTAATCCTCGTTATCTCTTTCTCCTTCTCATCCCACTCAACCTCGGATTTCTCATTCTGATGACTCGTCTTTAGATTTTCAATCTCACACTTCGCATCACGAAGTAAACCTTCGTACTTCTCGTTCGTCGCCTTCAACACCAAACTCAAATCCTCAATCTGGTTTTCAAACTCCGATTTCGATTCCTCCATTTCACCCGTGAGACGACTAATCTCACGCTTCGCCTCATCAAGCAAAGACTCATATTTGTCACTTGTCGCCTTCAATATCAGATTCATATCCTCCATTTGATTCTCAAAAGCTTCATGCTCATCTTGACTTGAAAGAATCTTCTCTTTCGCCTCCCTTGCTTCAGCTGAAACCTCATGTAATGCAGAAGCTAGGCTCTCCATCGCCTTCTTACTCTTCTCTTCGTCTTCTCTCAAAGAATCTATCTCGTTTATCAACTTGTTCTTCTCTTCCAACAGCTCCTGAACGCTAGACGCTGCCATCTTCTCGTTCTCCAAAGCCTGGAGTTTTTCCTCTTTAACTGTTTCAAGCTCAGATTTGAGTGACTCGGTTTCTTTCACCGCTTTCTCAAGACGGCGCTGTGATTCCTCAAGATCTGCTTTCTGCCTTGCAAGAGAGATCTCCAACAACGAAACCTTTTCCTTAAAAGAAACAAGTTCAGTCTCCGTTTCGTGAAGTAAGTCGCTGTTTCCATCTAACTGTTTCATGACTGACTCTAACGACTCCGAAGCGCATCTCTCTAATCTGTTTGATTCCTTTACCTGCAACTCGAGCATCTCAACCTTACTCTTCCATTCTTCCAATAAGTTGTGGGAATAAGATTCTGACATTTTTGAAGCTTCCAACTCCACGTTGAGCTGTTCATATGACTCCTCTATCCTTTTGGCTCTTTCGAGCTCTTGCTCAAGGGAATCTTTCTCCAACTTCATCTGCTCAAAGGATTCCTCAATACACCTGGCTTCTTGGAGCTCAAGGTTGAGGAGTTCTACCTCAGACTTCAGCTTTTCATAGGATTTCTCAGAAGCCTTCGCCCTGTCCAGCTCCAACTTCATCTGTTCCAGAGATTCTTCTTTCTGAGCAAGACTCTCCTCAAAGCCTTTGGCCTTTTCAAGTTCTTCCTTGAGAGATTGCAACTCCAACACAAGTTTTTTCTCATATTCCTCTTTCTCGTATAGATTCCCCTCCAAGCTCCTTGCTTTCTCAAGCTCTTGTTTGAGAGATTCCGTCTCCAACTTAAGCTGTTCACAAGATTCCTCTTTCCGAGCAAGATTCTCCTCCAAATCCTTGATCTTTCCAAGTTCCTCCTTAACAGAAGCCAACTCCAACTTCAGATTTTCACAAGATTCCTCCTTTTGAGCCAATTTCTTCTCAAATTCCTGGGCTCTTAGAGAATCCAAATCTTCTGTCTTGGCCAATTGTGCCAACTCAGCAGACAAGATCTCAACTTTCTCAGCATGGACTTCAGCTAACTTCATTGCTTCTTCAGCATGAACCAAAGCTTGGTTCTTAGTATCAATTACCATAGCCAACTCTTGCTTCACATTTTGCAGATCCTCTTTGGTTGATAAAAAGGACGTCATATCAATTGCATGCTGACTCCTCACTTCTTGAAGTTCTTTCGTCCATTCTTCTTCTCTCTTCTTGACAGACTCAATCCCTGCCTGTTCCAACTCAACAGCCCTGAACTTCTCAATCTCCGAGCTCTCCTCAGCTCGTTTCTGAGCCACCAGAGACTCTTTGAGTTTCTCGTTGGCGTCATTGACTGATTTCCTTGCCTCTTCTAGTTCACTCAAGGCTTGAGTTTTCTCTTTTTCAAGTAAATTCAGCTTTTCCTTCGCCTTCTTCAAGTCGTCCTGAGCTGCTACTAGCTGCGCTTGTAACTCTGAAGGCCTCAAAATCCGTGATTGGGGCTTCTGAAAAGACCCAATAATTTGTGTTAATTACAAAGAAATAGTATGCAACAATTGCAAGAAGATAGAATAATAATTTCTCTTACCCAATTACTACATATATCTTAAAATATGCACAAGAGGGACAATGGAAATTGCCATCTGATATAATGATCATGCTTTTCCTATTAATGGCTTCTTATTATGTTGAAGTTGTGCACTTTAATTGACTTGAAGATTAAGGCTTCACCTTATTGCTAATGAACGCTTAACTTGAGGATATCTTGACCAGTATAAATTTAGTGACACTGTGAAATTCATATACTATAGGCAGAAATAAAATCTGTATAAAAAAACAATGGTTAAAAGAGTATGACTTGGAACAATAATTTCTCATGGATCAAGATAATTTCTCATGGAACAATAATTACTCAATGTCTACAAATCATCTTAAAATTAAAAGCAAGTACAAATAACAAAAGAATTACTGTTTTGTGTATGTAGCACTTTTCAGCCTCTATTAACTCCAACCATTCACATTTTCAATATGGAATACACACCTTACCATTTTAATTCACATAAATCAACCTCAATTCACAACAAGAAATCGAATATCAATGAGCCAACAGCAGAGCCAAGAACTTACTTCTGGTGGAGTGGCAGTTCTTGGGGAAGGACGAGCAATGCCAGACTTTGATGTAACGCTTCGAGGTGACCGCTCGAACGAGAGCCTCGGGTTCTGAAGAGGCGAAGGCGAATCAGCATCGGATTTCAATGAGGTTCTGGCTGGCTTAGCAACTCTTGGGGTTGTTGGTCTATTAGGCTTACTGCCAGGAGTGCCAGATCTGCCCACCAATAATTCAAACTCCAAATGTTACTTACTAATTCACTATTCTGCAGATCCAGCCAAAAATATATATTCTCTTTTGAGAGTCAATTTTAATAGTACACTTGCTCATCACCTATAACTATGTGGACCGAATTGAGTGATATTAACCGTGTATAAGCAATTAAGCATCAGATCTAGTCCAAATTTTGGTCACTGTTATGCAGAATTCTTACTGATAATTTTTTTTAGTCAAAAGAATTCTTCAAGATCTTATCACTTTTACTGAATAAAGGTAGATAAAGAACCGACACTCTACACCTTCAAAGTTGAAAAACCTACTGTAGAATTCAGAATTGCATTTTCCCCTCACTATCTGATGACAAATTCATTGATTCGAGAGGAAATTAAAGCAGAAACAATTCAGCAGAAAATCACTATAAACTCTCAGAATTCTCGCCGGAAAAAATGTGTGAAATCTGAAATTCGAAAATTGAGCAAAAAATCTGGCAGCAGATCTAACACCTTTTTTAAGTAACCGCCACAATTCGAACCTTGCAATTTCAGCAAAACAATTCACAATCGGCATAGCAATTCCGAAAGAGATCTTGCGATTAAAGCGGATAAAAGAACAGTTGCTTACTTGGACTGAGAAGACATGGTCGCCGAACCAGAAGATCAGGCCAAGAGGATTATTCTGCACACTTTCAAAAGCGCAATTCGACACACAAACACAAGCACACAAAATTGCTTAATTTTTCCTCCTCCGGAAGAAAAAACCAGAGGAAGAATTCAAAAGAGGAGCGTATCGAGA
This sequence comes from Polygonum maritimum, assembly GCA_963924305.1. Lineage (NCBI taxonomy): Eukaryota > Viridiplantae > Streptophyta > Magnoliopsida > Caryophyllales > Polygonaceae > Polygonum > Polygonum maritimum. Next base: position 12,549,907 of record OZ002737.1, on the reverse strand, counting down.
GGAGTAGAGAGAAGAAGAGCAAGAGGCAAGTGATTAAATGACATTGCAGAGAATTGAGAGAAATCAGTTGAATTTGGATGAAGAAAACTGTAAAATCCAACTCAATTTGGAAAGAGGGAGAGAGAAGGGAATTAATTTGCTTTTTATGTGCTGAGCACATGATTTATCGTGCCAAAGAAAAAGGCGGAGGAAAAAGGAAAAGGATGTTTTATTTATTTTAATTTTGATTTATTTTTTAAAATGTGTGTTTGCTATTTTGCGTACCCCGTTCCAGAGTGGCCACAGGCCCACAGATAAGCAAATATGATCGGCTGTCAGTTTCTGTGCTAGTGCTTTTGAGTTGGTTCGTCATCGGTACTTGCCGGCATTTGCCAAGCCGGTGATTTTGAATTACCGATTTACCCTTGAAGCGTGAAAGAACTGAATTTAGTCCTTTTTAAAAGGATAAATTACAAAAAATGGCCATGGTTTGGTGTAGTTACGGAAAAGAGCTTGAAGTTTCGAAATTGTGGATTATGCTCTCCAACGTTGGGGTGTTTAGGAAATGTTCAAATGCATCATTGTTTTTCATGATCGACGTCCTTGTTGTCAATAGCCGGATTGCTTGTCGTTTGTCATTCGTTCTCTTTCTAATCCATTAAATTCGATCGATAATTTTTACTTCCCATTCGCAATAATGTTCTAGGATGACCCTCCTACTTTTATCTTACCTTTCAATTAGTATTAATCTATTCCATAAGTATGTATGATGCTTGTTTGCAATTTTTTTATAGTTAAATTCCTTACCAAAAAGTTATAAAAGTATATCACGAATTAGTATTCGGTCTCGTGCTCTATATGGTTTATAACATGATTTTCAAATTTGTGATTGATCTCAAAGAAGGTAGGGTAGTTTTTTTTTTTATGAAGAAACCATTATATTTAAATATTTATTTTTGAAACTTTTATATGTGGTGATATTATATGAAAAATTCAAAAGGTTCATGATGCATGATATTATTAAATCATACTTAACAATGATAAAATGGATAAAGCGTGTAAATACAAAAACCACTTTGTCCATGGGAAAATTGGTATTATTTTGTAAAGTTTGCATCATCAATTGCGATTTTAGGGAAAGAAGACATCTAAAGTGAAAATCATCTTGCAAGTATTTCAGCAGTACAAACTCTACTGAAGCCTTGAGGTGGTGGAGATGGGTGGGAGTGACAAGTGACTACGACTATTTTTGTTTTGTGTTTATTATTGTTATTATTAATTAGAACAATTAATATTTTTAGATGAAGAAGAAAGTGAGTACGACACTTGACCGCCCATTTTGCTTTCATTCGAGCAGTGCATATAAATCATACAATTCACAAATCTAGGACAGGAGCCATTTCGTCTTTCTCTCATTTATCATGTTCATACAATCATACCTAAAACTAATATGACCCTTCTCCAAACAAATCTATCTTCTTATAACAAAATCTACAATTAGTAGCACATCAACTTATAAACTTTGGACATGCATGAAAGAGCAAAATGGAAACCAGTTAATACAATCAAATTTTACTAGCTAAGTTGGTAAGACCAAGACATGATGACATTTAGGTGCGAATTCAATTTTTAATGTTAAATTGCGCGTTCGATCAAATATATTTGTTTGATCAAAATATATTTGTTTGATCTCGGTGTAATATCTCAGAACCTCCTACAAATTAGAAAAATTAGTAGTAGTAAGTATATTTTTTAATGTGCTATTGTGTTCACTTGTCCGTTTGTATGTAATGTGATTACCTTGTGTTTAGAACAAGTGTTACTTGTCGTTTTAGGTTGATTGAGTTGTTAAGAAATATTTGTCATTTTAGATATTTTATCACACTTTTTCGAATATTACCTCATTGCTTGAAAAGAATTACCTAAATCTATAATAAAAAATCTTCATAAAATTGAGGATTCTTAAATTAAATCATTTAACTTGTTAATCTTTTTTTTTTTTGGTTGAGGGCGCTGCCCATGAGAGTCGAACCGGTGACCTCTGGGTACTACCCTTAGAGCTTAACCGTTTGACTAAATGCTCGAAGGCTTAACTTGTTAATCTTTAAGACAAACACTAAAACGATATATATATTTTTTGTTATAGATCGATCTCCTTTAATTTCTTGAGCGTATTTCTCTTCATATTGCATTAGGGCAAATCTTTTTAATTTATTTATTTATGTTCTGCTACACTAGTCGATCAAATATCTTTGTGTTCCGATCCCCAGTCTAAGTCCGAACATTACTAATGAGATTATTAAGATTGAATGCTATACTCAAAACAAATATTCTGATTAAACGAGTGAAAACATAACGAAAATTAGGTGACAAATGGGCAACAACAAACAACAACAACAACAACAACATTTACTCAGGTAGTCCCGTAGATATAGGATCTGGGGGTCAAGATAGGGGTATTCCAGACCTGAATGAAATACGTCCGAAAAAACCCAAGACAAACGCTCCAAATCACCCAAAAACTACAAACAACAAGTTAAAAGACCCCAAAGAGAAACATACTAAAACTAAAATTGAACTCAAAGTAAAAGAAAACTTAAGAAAATTCAAACCAACTATCTAACACCATGGTTTTATCCTGGTTAAGAAAGTTTGCTCCACTAGCCCGGCTACTAGCTATCTACCACCATGATCCTCTCCCTACACTGAGCCAACTTCACTAAAATCACTAACAAGCTGATATGTTGTTTAATGTTGTCCATCCAGCGTTTTTTCGGACGGCCTCTACCGCTCCGGCAAGCCTTAAACTCCAAGTGCTCACGCCTCCTCACTATAGCGTCCGGGGTCTATCTAAGGGCATGACCAAACCATCAAAGTCTTGCTTCCCGAAGATTATCTCCTATGTTAGCCGGCCACCCCCAACTTGTTTTTGATATCTTCATTTCTAATCTTGTCCAACCTCGAATGGCTACACATTTATCTGAGCATTCTCATCTCTGCAACTGCAAGTTTCTGATCCTAAATCTTCGTCGTCGGCCAACACTCAACACAGAGGACTGTTAGCCTTATAACATAGGCATTTGTTCTAATCAAGGCCATAATAATAACTTAGCTACAGTCAGTAGTCATAGTACAAACTGAAGAAACTTTTTCCATTACTTTATGCATTTGTTATCTACCTAAATAATGATGAGTACTTGTTGAATATGGATGATATTCGATTAGAAAGAAATTTGTTTGCAAAATAATGCATCTTCTTAATTGGAATAAAGGTTAGACCAAAACATGCATTTTCATATTTATCTTATGTTGTCATTTTGAAGTCATCCTTTTGTTACTTTTCGAAGAAGTCTAATTGTTAGTTAGTTGTACTTGTATTTTATCGATCCACTTGTGATTGCTATCTATTTAGTTATTTATGTGACCGAGTTTCGTATCTAAATCACTGGCTTAAGAAGAACTAATAATTGACCTAATTAAATTAATCGACAACTAACACAAGAGACCGACACACAAGGAAACAAAATTAGCATAACAAAAAATGTTTCATTTTGCTCTTTTTTTTGGTCGAAGTTTCATTTTGCTTTTTTTGTTTCCTATAATATCAAGACAATATAGTTTTGGTTTTGTTTAAAAAAATGTAGAAGCAAGTGATACATGAATACATTTTGTAAAAAAGATAAAAATTAAGTCACTTTGGTCTAAAATTTTGTATATCAAAAAATAATCAAAATGCCTTTGTTTCGAATTGTTTTTTATAAGTACAATATCATTTCCTTGACCTCATTTCAATCACTTTTTCGAATGTTATTCCTGATTAGTAATGATTTTTTTTAGGCCGATTGACCGAAAACCACCCGTATAATAGGCCATATTGCCCTAAATCACCTCTTATATACATATTTACCGAAAACCACCCCTATACATCCTTCCGTCAAAGAACAACCACCCCACCTGGTTTCCCCGTTAAAAAACCGTCAACACGCACGTGCGACGCGTTTTCAAGCTTCGATATCGATTTTTTTTTTTTACCTTTTCTTTCTATCTCTGAAATTATATTCCCAAATTTTTTACTCATCCCTACACTTACCCATTTACCCCAAAATCAATTAAACACATTTTAAGGTTCCATCGAAAACTCATTCCATAACTGCATAACTCAAATTGAAGCTCCTCTGATTGATTCAATGGAGAAATTGAAGCTCCTCCTCTGATTTGTTCTGTTGTTTTCCAACAAACGGAAGAAACTGCAATGTCCGAAGACAGTTTGTTTAGGAAGGAGAAGGAGATGAGAAAATAGAAGAAATTGAGAGGTGAGAGAGAACAGACAAGGGAAGATTAGAGGAAGAATGAATTATGTTATTACTTTGTTGAACCAAAACAGAATACAGTACAAGCTCTTATATCCTTCTCACAAACAAGTTACCCAAGCACCACAACCGGCTAATTTTCCCAAAGGACAGTCAATTGCAGAAACAAAATCAGTTCATTGCTTGAATGCAGTTGTAAACCCCTCAAAACCTCATACTCAAAGGGCATGAGCTAACTCAGACAAGAAAACTAGTTATCGACGGTAAGACAAGCGTCGGCGAATCCCTAGCCCTGGACTTCTCCTCCCACCACTGCATCCCTAGCCCTAGACTGCGTGGACGGCGTTGTCGACGGTGAGACAAGCGGCGGCGTAAATCCCTGTGATTGTGTTGGCGCAGATTTGGACTCCGACGCCCGTTTCTCAAGAGACTAGGAATAGGGTTTTGGTGGTGTTTAAGGTGGCAGAGGCGGCGGTGGCGACGTCGACTCGCCGATTGAGTAATAGGTGCCGATGTCGATGTCATCCATTTCGATTCCGAGGGAGCGGAGGTGGGAGACGACGGCGTCCTTGGCCAAGATCCAGGAACAATTTCAAAGAAATGTTTGTGTGTGTGTTTTTAGGACTATTTCAAAGAAAAACTAAAAATAGGTAGAACTCCCAGGATTGCTTTACGAAGGGGATGGGCAATTTGGATTTGAATTGAAGGGGATTGGTTTACGTGTTCATCAGTTTCAATCTAGGGGATGAGTTTAATTTGATTTTGGGGAAAAAATTTGAGGATAAGAGTGATGAGTTTAAGTGTATAGATAAAAACAAAAAAAGGTAAAAAAAACAATATCGAAGTTTAACAACGCGTTGCACGCGCACGTTCACGGCTTTTTAACGGAGAAACTTGGAGAGGTGGTCGTTTTTTGACAGAAGGAGGTGTATGGGTGGTTTTCGGTAAATAGGTATATAAGAGGTGGTTTAGAGCAATGTGACCTATTATACGGGTGGTTTTCGGTCAATCGGCCTTTTTTTTATTATCTTTTCTAGATATTGTATTGTATTATTATCTCATTTTATCAGAATAATGAACACGTTTAGTGTTCTAAAAATCGGTCTAGGCGCCCGCCTAGGCGCTAGGCGGTGCGCTGGGCGGCTAAGTGACTTAAGCGAGCACCTAGGCGGTCTAGGCGGTGAGCACTTAAGCGGTGTAGGCGGACGCATAGGCAGTCTAGGTAGGCGCTTAGGCGGCTGGGCTAGTTAGTTGGGTGGACTAGGCGGGATAGGCGGCCTCCTAGGCGGGTTGGACGGGTCTAAGTTGAGGCTAGATGGGGCTCTAGATGCCAATTTATACATAAATATTAAGACGAGATTGTTCTTTTTCTATATTCTCACCAAATAAGAATAATAATCTTATATTTTCAATAATTTACAAATCCGTCTAGGCTCCGCCTAGGCGCTAGGCCCTATCCCACCGCCCAGCTTCCGCTTAGCGTTTTTTAGAACACTGAACATGGTTCATAATAACGGTCCAATTTATCTACTCATTTAAAATATTCTATTTGTGCTCCCTTAGAGCATCTCCATCCATTAACTTTACCCTAAATTTTTTATTTTACCTTTTGAACATTATCTCTTTTTCACGTCACTATAGGACTTTGTTTCCAATATCTATGAAGTACATTAGAATATACCTATCCATTTGACAATTGTGTATGGATAGATATGTTCTAATGTACTTCATAGATAAAGTTCTTCTGCGAGAAACTTCAACTCACCAAGTTTCTTCAATTCATTTCTGATTTTTCCTGATACAATTTTTTTTTGGGGGGGTAAGGGTGGGGCGTATAAGAATTTTATGAAGAAGAATGCTCTTATTTTGATTTGCGTAACATCATACGGATTATTACCTTGTATCTTTTGGAGGAAAAGGGTCATGTGGATGGATGAAAGAGCATATTCTTACAAGTTTCACTTTCATGCAATAATATTGCTTTCTCTTTCCCCCTTCAATTCATTCATTCTTTCTTTCTTTTTCATGGAAAATGAGAGAAAGGGTGTACATAGTTTTTTTACCTTTTAACAATGCTCCCAAAATCACAAGGTAAAGTACGACGTTTCAACTTCTTGACCACTGAGCTAACTTCAATCCAAATTACTTTACTTCATTCATTTCAAATCTCTTTTTATCAAAGGGAAATTCATTCATTTTAAACCTGAACTAACACTACCACAAACTGCTACTACTCCCTCCGTCCCGGGGAGTTTGTCCGCCTTTCCTAATCGGGCGTCCCAAGAAGTTTGTCCATCTCTATTTTTTTTCCATTTATATCACACATTTTTTACCCTTTTACCCTTATAACAACAAACAATTACAAACAATTTTACCCTTTTCATCAATCATTTCATTCTCATTTCTCTCTCTTCAATAATTCATTCCAATTTAAAATGTTTATATGCAACAATTAATTTAATTTACACAAAAAATAAGTAGGAATAATTTTAATTTTTTTTTCTCTACAAAACTAGATTAGTCATGATATTAAAAAAAATTAAGCATGATTAACCTTCCTCGTACCTCTCTCTCCAATGATTAGCTTTCTTAATCCATGTGCATTTGGCCATTTTGGCCAAACTCCCTGGGACAGAGGGAGTATTAAACTTAGGATCTATCTTTATAACTCTGCCATTATTCAGCGGAAGTCAGATACTCCCTCCGTCCCTATTTGTTTGTCCAAAAGGACAATTGGTGCGGGTTTTAAGGACGGTAAAAAATAGTATGGGTAATTGGGAAAGTTGGTATAAAGTAGGTGAGAAAGTTGAATAGTATGGATAAAGGTGTGATTGACTGGGGTGAAAATAAATAAAGTAGGTGAGAGAGTGTAATAATGAGGGTAAAAGTGTGGATATAAATGGAAAGTGGACAAACAAAAGGGGACGCCGTAAATGGAATACTGGACAAACAAATAGGGACGGAGGGAGTAGTAAGGATATGTTTTCTTTAATGAAAAATATTTTAACCCTTAATTAAAAAATTACACCTTTTTAAAGCCTGTGAAAGGGGTGTGTTAATTTGTAAAAGAAATGCCTCTTGTAACCCAAATTGTTTTATTTTTTGTCCTTTATCACGTGGGCAAAACTTCAATTTAAAGCATTTAATCGATCAAATATGTTAATTTGTCTGCTGTCTTCAATTTCTTCTTCTTTTGTTGTTCTATGAAAAAAAAAAGTTGTCCATCAGTCTATTTGTAACCATGCTCACCAACTACAACAGTCTAATCTAACTGATTTTAAAGTTGTGATTACCAGTTAGTGTGAGTATGTGACAAATAAAGATCAACTTAAAGCTGGCCAAAGCAGTTGAGTACAAAGCTTCAAGTGTATGGCGCTAAGTCCTAATCAAACCATAAAAAAAATTTTATAATGTAACCACCATTTCAAGCTACCAAAATTCCAACCTACAATTATTTTTTATATGTTTTATTTTACAATTTTGTAGCTTACGCCAACAAGAAATGTGATTAGATTCCTAATATAAAAAAGGGGAACAACCAATATATCAATTATCTGTTATTCTTTTAACGTAAGATGGATGATTGGATGGTAATTCTTCAATTGATCAACATGAAGTTCAATAGTCTTTCACTCTTTTGTTGTTCTTTTGTGGGTCACCTCTTCAATGTAATGAAAGTGATTTAATAGTTAGTAGCCAAAGGCCCACACCATACTAATGAGACATCTCTCCCTCCTTTTAAAGAAGAGGCGGCATTTTTTGTAGGTGCATTAATGTGTAAAAAAATAGTTAAGTGAGAGTTAAGCAGAAAATAGCCCTACTTCATAAGAATATGGGTGAGCCATAGAACATATGATGGGTCACGTCACACATTACCTAACAAATATAACAAGTGCAAAACTACTAAACTAGAAAGAATTTGCTTTCATGAAAATGTGACGAAAATACCTATTCTTTCAACGCGCCAGATAATGCTTTACCCTGTAATAAGGGGATGCATTTAGACTATCTTACATTGTGGCAACATAATGCATTATCTTACATTACGTTTAAATTCTATTACAATATAATGCATTTTCTTGGATAATCCAAACAAACCTTCAAGCATAACAACCGGTGTAAAGTCAAGTCCCCACTTGATAAAAAAAGAAGTGACAAAACAGTTAATAATTGGCAGTTGACATGACACAACTTGGGTAGGAATCATTTTACCAGCATAAATGCAATCACAGGCCACATGCTACAAGTGATCCAATAATCTCTCATGGCAGAATCCACATGGAGGTTTTCCATTGCTATATGCATTAACAACTACACTGAAAATCCAAGGCTTCTGAGCTTAACGAACTTTCCCATTCAATAAAGTAGCCTACATATTATATGGACAATTCCACATGCTTTCAACAAAATGTAAACAAGGTCTTGCCTGTCTATCACATGGATAGGGGGTCCAAAAGTAGACCCATTTGAGTACTTGGTCTGAGCATGAGTATGTTTCAGACTTTTCTACAGAAACCCAACTCCAAAATTCCTATATTTTTTTTAACATATAATAGGAAAATGCCATTTTTGATATTCAGAAAGCAGAAATAGTCCAAGGAGTCCTACCTCTGTCAGGCCTGCATTTATAAAATTAGATATAATCCTAACAAGACACTATCATACAAGATTATTATGGTCAGTGAACAAGGCAGCAGGAAATGGTGGGTTCTCACTTCAGTATGTGGTATAAATACAGCAGCATCTTGCTTTTAGCACGGTACGAGACTACTCGTCAATTGTCATCATAGGAAACGTGAGAACTAGTAGTGCATCCAGCTGCTTCAGGTTCCTCAGCACCGCAGCAATCATAGAACTTGGCAGCGTACGGAGGATCATCTGGACCCAGCTCATAGTACCTGAAAAATCACAGGAATCATGGGATGGTAGAAATGGACGAGGTTGACGCCATATCTAAAGAAGCAAGTGATGTGGTAGCATGATTCTGCAGAAATGCACTCCTCTGTAACAAAAAGGTATACTTGTACTATTAATAACTCTATTAACTGTGAGTCTGTGACTACTTTTTACATAAAATTCATTCTAAGATAACTACTACTTAATGGTTTACTCATCTACACCTATTCAATGGATCAAGCTTTTAAACTAGGACAATGACCACCAGAATATAATAGACAGACAATAAGTACAGCATGACCACAACTTGACGCTTCTTATGACTACGCTTTCATTTCCAAGTGTCCAAGTAGATGTAGATACGTAATCATGTAGATGATACATCACTCCTAAAATCGGAGTAATGCAATAAGCAGCACTGCAACCTTAATGACTGCTGCTCCAGCTGAAGGACCAAAGAATCTTCTTTCAACTCATGGCAAATGTACTAATGAAAAAATTCACCGTTTGCAAATTGATTTTACAACAGCAAAAAGGAAATCTCTCATTGTAAAACTAAAGAAGACCTAAAGATCCTACTCTGTGTAACATGGAGATGCAATAATAGGATTCATATAGTCAACACTCAACACATTACCCCACTGAGGAGTACGCTTCCTTTCTAGCCAAAATATGAGATTTGTTTAGCATTCTACAACATTGACAGCTCAATTCTGATGCTAAAAACTTTAAAATGGAGAGGGAGCTTCTCTTTCAAAGGCATCAATTACTACCCATACATGACTGCAGAGAAGGAAAGAGTAGTGGAGCTTCATTTAAACAATAAAATGTCTATTATTGTCCTCATTAGCACATACACAAAACCAACTAATTACTTAACAAAATTCAGTAGCTTCCTCCTAAAGGCACTCAAATTTTCAGTTTAAGATCAACAACTGATGCCCATTAATTTAATTGGATTCCAAATATAAATAGTGCCCTGCCTAGCAACTTCTCTTTTAAAATTCTCTTTGTCCTTCAGCTTTCAACTTAAGGAGTTGCAACAGCCCACATATAGTCATATACTATAGTTTCAGAATCTCATGATTCTCACCCATCCTAACAAACTAAACATAGAGTAGTTCAGCTTCAGGATAGTTTGTAGCTCTAGCCTTAGCGTCACAGTCCTGCGGATTTGTAGATCGTTTCCAAACAATATATCGCTAGATTTTAATGCTTCCAGTCTCAATCTGTTATGCATACAAGTTACATTTGGGAGAGATAGGACCTAGAGGTAGCTTATTTATGGTTGTGGGGGGATTGTTATCTCACTCATGGTTACATTAGCAATTCAAACTCTGCAAAGGGGGCATCAAGATATATTATTGCGTAAGGCACTTGCCTTAAGGCCAGTTTGTGAGTTGCTCTCATCTGCAGGCTTACATGTTTTCTGTAAATTGTGTGTCTATCACAATCAATGCCAGATAAAGTTCATACTAGTAAATTGCAAGATAAATATAAGATGCAGGCTAAATTTCTTCCTCTTCAAAGCCATTAATTCACGATCTCTCCATCCCTAGGTAAATTCTACAAATTCAACACAGGTAAAGGCTCTAATTAACGATCATGTGCTATAGAATCGCAATTCATTGACGAAACAATCGAAAATTGAAGATTAGGACAACGAATGGAACTATCACAGTGTTGATAGAGAAAGAGAGAATTGAAACCTCTTCTGATCGTCGTGACGGCGGCAAACGAAGAAGGAAGGGTGAAATCGGCAAGCGGAAGAGTCGTTGGAAGAAGGCGAATAGCTCCGCTTGCATCTCTTGCACACTTTCTCCTTCTCCATCTTCGTTGTGTCCTCCATTTTGAGGGAATCTCGTCTTCTACAGAGTTCTGATCTTGCAGAGTCTCAAAAATGACAAAAACCCATCTCCTCTTTGTCTTTCCCTTGGTTCGCCCACGGGTTCGGGTTAATCTGCATTGGAATTGTGAATGGAATTTTAATTAAATCGATTTTTGTAATATCAGTGGTAATTAAAATCATTCTTATTTTTTTGGTCGGATTAAAATCATTTTTATAGGGTTTCATAATGTAGGAAATAGATAGTTAGATTCCATATTTTGCATTTTTCTTAATAAGAAAAACAATTCGATATATAGATCGAGAGATTGAAACAATCAGGAGTCGGAAAAGTCGACAAGCAAAACAAACACAATGAACAACAAACAAACAAGATGGATATTTAAGTATTTAACAAACGATCAAGACCTGGGCAACGATACTTGAACCAAGCACCGAAGAGACGAGTACCGTGGGTACACAAGATGAAGCGGGTCATCTCCATCAATGAGTGCACAAAAGGTCATCACGACATTGCCTCGCTTAAACGAGAGATCTTCAGAAACCTGCTTGACCTTTAAAAAATAGATTCTATGTTCTGTATGAGTTTTATTTAAAAATAATTGTTTTAATAAATAATTCTCCGTATGTATTAAATTTAAGAATTCATATAATTTAACATTTATCTTAATTTGAAATGCCTATTTTTTATGATATTAAATATTTATTTTGTATTTAAACTACTTTAAAAAAATTCATTACTTAAAAATATAGTATGAAAAATTTTAAAAATATCAAAATTTTATACCTAGATTGACACTATTAAAACAACTATTTTTTTACTGTAGAGATAGATTTTCTCATCGAATATTCTCAACATTTAAAAAAAACATCATCGTATTTGTATGATTAATTTTGTTATAAGAATCATGGACAAACGGATTCTTGAAGGGTGAGTTTTACATGAGTTTTACACATTCGACCAAAAAAAGGGTGAGTTTTACACATGGACCATCAAGAGTTTGATGTGGTAGAGTTGCAAGATTAGTTAATTAACTTTGTTTTAGAATTATAAAATGGATTTTAGAAAAATAAATAATTTACACATGTTTCAATGAGAGCTAGGAGACAGAGTTAGAAGAAGACTTTTGAGACATAAGATTTGGATCGTTCTAAAACTAGAGACAAATGGACGCTATTTAAGTCTCAAATGTGTCCATTTGATCATAATTTTTTTATTTTGAGTTAGTTTCATGTTTGTAAAGGCTAGTTTTTAAATTTACATCTATTACCTTATTGAAAATCGAAACAGATTGAACACGATGATTGTTAACGTACTTTGAGAAAACCTACTCTGTGAAGCCTCAATGGGGAGACTCAACCAAATTTCACTAAGCAAGAAGAGCAATCACAAACAAAAACACCTATACACACACAAAGACGACAAAAGCAAGACTCGAGGATATAAATACAGAAGAAGCACTAAGCAACAGGGAGTAGGAGATACGAGTCGCAAAGAAATCATGGCTCTACTTCTCACTCTTTCTCCTATACTCATCGACAGCTTAAACTCAGATTCCAGTGAGCCACTAAGAGATCACTAGAGGACACTCGAGAGCATCGAAACCCTCGAAAGATCTCAACGGCGTAGAAATGAGCAAAAGTAAGGGCTAGAGTTTCAGCACGAAGTTTTTATATGGAACTCTCAGTCCCCAAACGACAACACTTCATTTAGTTAATGCTAGAGAAGGGAATTTATGTTGAGATCAGTTTTGATCTCAACGGCGTAGAAGAGAATTTTTTGCAATTTGTAAAGGAAAAAGGACAAATATTTTGAGACGGAAGAAGTAAAGCATAACGAAAACAATAACAAATCGAAAATCAAGTAGATCAAAAATCGACTAAAATCCACTAAAACTGGACAAAAACTATAACAAACTAGTTGAAGACCCGTACCATGTACGGATAATGGTCATTTTGTTCGTTAATTTGTGTACTACTATAATCTATGCTATATATTAATTCTTATATATAAATAGATTAAAATGGGAATTGAAAAGTTAAGTTAATTAATATGTATCTTTTATAGAAGGAAATTTTAAAGATAGATAATATTGTTTCAAAGATAGATATTAGATGAGTAAGAAAAATGATAAAATTAAAGATTAGATAACTAAAGAAATTTTAAAGCTAGATAATATGGCTTTAAAGATAGATATTTGATGGGTAAAAAAAAAGATAAAGTTAAAGATTATATAATTAAAAAAAATTAATAAAGTGGAGCCAGAATTAACGTGGAGGCTCGAAATTCTCGAGCTTTAATATATAGTAGAGAAGATTGGAAAATCACGTAAAAATGTCGAAATGAAATATTGTCGGTGACGGTGAGCGTTTTGCAATTTGCAAACAATACCCAATGATTGCCTGAGTGGGGATCTAATATAATTTTCATATTTATGGGTAATCTTATGAAAGATATGTTAATTAGCGGGTAATTTCAATTTATTGTACTAATATTTTTTCTTAATAACAGATAAAGTCTTGGATAAGACAATCAAAAACCAAAAACAGTCTCGAATTTAATACTCCCAACTACTCTCAAACGGGGGGTTGGTCTTTCCCCAGCATTTCTGGCTCCTTCGTTTCATTCACATGTGAATCTCTCCGTTGTAAGTGCTCCAATTTCCCCCATTTTTCTGCTCTCCAATTTCATCCTTGTAACCTCCTTCTGTATACCCCTTCACAGTTTCGTGTCCACTCGTTAGTTTCCTTGCTAGCGCCCGTTGCAAAACTTTCATGTGGGTTTCTGCATTTATTCTCAACTTAAGATGCTATTTAGCTTCCAAAGCTTAAATCTTGTGTTATTTACTTGCTTTGAGCTGATCATTAATGTTGTTATTTATTGCTTGCTGTGACATATTAGGCCCCTTCTTTCCCTCCAACCACTTTCCTTTTCTGCCCTAGTTTTTGTTTTTGCTGTTGTTGATGAGCAGGTGCTGTAATTTCACAATCTAGGGTTTGGTAGCTTTTATAGTTTGATTTGCTTGTTGCTACTTTGAGAGCTGGGTTTTTCTTGATGGAGTTTGGAGGTGAGCCTGGTTTCCCTAGTGGGAATGTGGGATCGTTGTCTCCAGGTGGGGGTGGGGGTTTCGATAATTGGATGCCGAATGTGAATGATCAAGCAATTTGGGCAACTGAGGATGAGTATAGAAGCTGGAATTCTGGAACCCTAGGGGAGAATCAATCGAATTCCAACTATGTCCTAGGAACCCCTTCTCGTCCCGGGGCCGAGCCACCCAACAAGAAATCTAGGAATGCACAGGGTGTGGATTTGTCGTCCAATCGGGCCAAAGCGATCGGAAGGATGTTCTTCAAAACAAAATTGTGTTCCAAATTCCGTGCGGGGGTTTGCCCCTATGTCACAAATTGTAACTTTGCTCATGGAATGGAGGAGCTGAGGAGGCCGCCGTCAAATTGGCAAGATATTGTGGCAGCTCATGATGAGGAAAGAGGGATCCCGGCTGAGCACAGGGAGGAGCATCAGATTCCTACAGTCATCACTTCGTCGGAGTCGAGAGGTGAAACCCAGAGGTCTTACAAAGGTAGACATTGCAAGAAGTTTTATACAGAGGAAGGGTGTCCTTATGGATATAATTGCACATTCCTTCATGATGAGCAGTCGAGATCTAGGGAGAGTGTGGCGATTAATGTTAGCCCGAATGTTGGCGGTGGCTATGCTGTTGCTGGAGCTGTTGTTGTAGCTGCTGGCGCTGCTTCTGGTGGTGGTGGTGGTAATGGCGGTGGTGGTGGTGGAGGTGGTGGCGGTGTTGCTGTTGGTGGCAGTGGGCCAAACGAGAAGCCTTCAAATTGGAAGACAAGGATATGCAACAAGTGGGAGACAACAGGAAATTGTCCCTTTGGGAGCAAGTGCCATTTTGCTCATGGCTTAGCAGGTATTCTCTGTTCCTTGTAGACGCGTTATTCACTCTTGTTAATTGATTGGCTGTATATCAATAAGATGGTTATGTTTCCAGAAAAACATTGTTGGATAAATGTTGAATCTGCATCATGACTATTCACTCTGCATTTGGTTTCCATTGCCTTTTCTGGAGGCTTATTTGTTAATTTGTTTCTGCATATATCCCCACTGTAAATATGGAAAAAGTATGTTGATGTTTCTTTTATATTTCAAAACTTCTACTGATTTGAGATTTGCCCTGGTTGATGGTCTAATTTCCTTGAACCAAAAGGGATTTTTTAATGATATTATCAAGATGGAGTTTAGTTCTGTATCAATAATCTCTGTATCTGGTGCTTATAAGGTTTTTTCCTTAGCTATGTGATGCCTAACATAGAAACCACCCTCCTTGATAAAGGAAAAAAGAGAGACATTTATAAGGAGCTTAACTCTCTAGATATATATTCAAGCATCATATCATTTTCCTAGCTATTCCATCGGCTTGGGAGGCTTAGTTGTTAGATAATTTTCTACAGTTTGTAGTTCTGTGGGACCTAATAGCTAGTATGGAACTACTTAGTTGACAGTGAACCAGTGACCTACTCCTGTAGCCTTGTTATAAGCGAGTCTTCAAGCTTTAGAATAGCTATCTTTGTGATGTATTAACAATAATAAACTCTTAGGACAGCATGACTATCATTTCTGCTATAGTTCATTGGATAATGGCAATCTAACTGAACCTTAAGTTGCCAAGGGCATTGAGGTAATAGAATTGTGGATTGTTCAGTAGATGCTCTAAATTGGAGTGAAATGGATAGCTGTATTCTTGATTTGTACACTGTAAATTGCTTCTTTGTTTGAAATTCCATTGCTGAACATATATAGCTGTCACACTAGTATTTCTATCCAGTGCACATTTTTTATAGGTATTTATAACATTAGCAAGAAACTAGGTACTATTCACAAAGTTACAGTTTCACAGCTTCGAATGCAAATGCCATGACACAGTCTGGGTAATGTTTGACTACAAAGATCTGAAGTAAGAGAACTAATACAAAGAGGAAGTTCTTTGACCCTGTTATCTTTCATTTTGTGAAAGATTTGATGCAGTCTTCAAGACCCTTCACTAGATTTTCACACTGAGAACGTTTCCCACTTTGAATTTGAGTGTCGTACCATATTGCGAGGAATCTGCTAAATCTTTCCCATCCATTCCCTCTTCAATCTCATCAAAATCTTTGCTTTTAGTAGCTTCTTGTACTGTCCACAAAATGACCTGAACTTCTAGCATCTCATAGTGAGTTGGAATATTTTGAGCATTAGTGTACAATATCTGCCGTTCAATTGTACAATATCTATCGTTAAATTGTACCTTCAATATCAGTCTCCATTTCACATATCTGCTACGTCTATTTGAACCTTTACCCTTATATAATCCTAAGAATTCGAACTCTACAATTACACGGAGCTACTGTGAGTCTGTGATACAAAGTGCCTAGATATATGTGTGGACTATGCTCCATGGCTTCTTATTTTTGTGAAAATTTTGCGTAGTGTTCACATGTAAACCGTGCTGTGATAGTATACCGTTTGTAACCATGAATAGTACAAGGATAAGACAATCTCATGTTTTCCTTCAGTTAAAGGTTATTGAAGTTCTTCGCTGAAGGTGAGAGTTGTTGCCCTGATACTCCCATCCTGTAATCTATGCTTTTGATGCTTCATATGATTAATTTCTTTTCAGCTATATACTCAATGGTTTTGGCTTCAGAGACATTTTTTTTCATTATTCTTATATTTGCTCTGGCATCCAAGGTTTTGTGATGGTTTAGATAGCAAGTGTAGGATTGGGCAGACTTAAAAGTGAAGATAATATTGGCTTAAAGTAAGATGTATGTAGCATGTGGTGGGAGTTAATCCAATGTTCCAATTCCTTTTGAGGTGTGATGAGCAATAGCAATCCGTACCAAAGATTTAATAGATTCATGGGTTTTGTTTGAATGAAAGTATGGTATACCTATAGCTTTGGATATTGTGGATGTGACCTGAATACCTGATAATCAGTTTAGGTCAGGAAAGTATTAGATGAACTAAATTTGTGGTTACCAAGTGTGCAAGTCAGCATTTGAAGTAGATAAGGGCATTGGATTCACTGTTAGATGTTTGTATAGTGAAAATGAATCTTTTCAAACATTGGGGAAATGATTAGTTTGCCATATATAGTTAGACCTGCATATTTTTTTCCCTTGGGAAGATTTCTGTGAAGGATTTTATCTGCAATTATTTTTATTATGATAATCCTTAATACAGACACAACTAGTGCTTCCTTTTGAGATAACTCAAAGAATCAACTTTTGGATACATAAGCAGTCTGTAGTGATACAAGTAAATTGCACGCTATTTGGAATTAGGACTTTAACCCATGCATCACCTTTCAGCTTCGTGTAAGTGTGCATTTGCTTTCCTGTCTTTCTACTAAAGGTTATACTCTTTTCATGGCGTTTTGCCTTATTTCTCATATGCTAGTTAATTTTATTGAGCACCTGATCTCTGCCACAGAACTGCACAAATACGGAGGCGGGCTTTTGGAAAACGAAGCTAGAGATTCTTCAGCTCCAACAGAATCAAAGCAAGGCGTCATTGTAGCGGCGAAAACCGACGCAGTGGTGGCATCTAACTTGTCGACACCTCGTATGGATTTTCACCATTCGGGACCCGGGTTTCCTTCTCAAAGGCCTTATAATGTTATGCAGGCTGGAGGCCAAAGATCCACCAACAGATGGAAAGGCCCCAACAGGATAAGTAAGATATACGGCGATTGGATCGACGATATTGAGTAATAAGTTAAGAAGAGTGGGCATTGGCCTAAGTTAAATTGCCGGTACTGGATCCTATGTAAAAATTGGGGGTAAAAAGGAGAATCTTTTGTAGACATAGCCAAGAATTCTGGACTTGATCTCTTTCTAAGAACTTGTTATTGTAGAATGTGTGCCCTGTGAACTGGTTTCTTTGTGCTTGTTGTAAGTGATGTGTAGTTTGAAACTTTCATAATGAACATAACTAGTGGAAGGATTAATGTTAAGAAACAGGCTGTGATAGAATTTGTGGTATTGCACTTGGATTTCTTACACAACAAAACAGAAGAGGCGTTTGGTTTTGTGGAGAGTTGAGATGGGCCAAGTGAATGAAGGCTTGTCTAATCTTTATAGACCCCACCTTTAATTTGTTTCATATGGTGTCGAATTGAGCTTCTAAATGATGATTGTGTGTATAATTTTTTTGGTGGAGCCAAATGTTGCATGGCTTTTGAAACTCATCATAAAATATTATAGTGATTTGTAAATGTAGACAAATGAAACTTACTTTTGCATGAAAGGCAATTAAGTGTGGATATGTTTACTGAAGGACAATGCTTCAAACACTAAAGAGCCAAATGTTCAAACTTTGAATTCAATTTGTGTTATTACTCTAAAGAGCCAAATGTTCAAACTCTGAAGTGTCAATTTGTGCTATTTGGAAATTGTAACTTAATATTATGTTATGCACAACATTTTTATTTTAAAATCCTAATAATTATTTATAAAACTCAATTTATAATTACTATAAATCATTATGTATACTTAGAGTCATGCACATATTTTTATATTTAAAAGTTTAAAAAAAATCTTACCGATGCTAAATAAATTACAAGTGTAAAATAAATTTGAAAAGTTTCACAATTGTCACGTACACAAAGGTTGATCGGGTTGTGTTCCATCATTCGGGTTTGGGTAGAGTGCGGATTCGGATTAATCTAGTTATGTGTCCAGTCGGATTAGATCATGACTGGTTATTGTAGTTGGTTCAATGGCTTAAGAGCTTGATATTTGTAATGATTATTAAAATTATAGTATGAATATATAATGTTTACTAATAAATAAATTTTACAATAAAATTTATTTATTTTACCAATATAATAAATCGGATTAATTCAACAAGTTTGATTTTTTTTTCTTGCTCCACTGATTTTCGCATATGATTTTGATTCGGTTTGATTTTTCAAGTTATATCTCTTCTTTTCCCCACCTTCGTATAAAGTACCCATTCTTATTGGCTTTTTACTGACCAAACTAAACTCTCCATCTAGATCAGATGTTTATAATGGAACGAAAACTTGCCCCTACAAAAAGTCCGTTCAAATGGGGCACTTGTAAAGTTGCAACTTTTCCTTTCGATTATTAGTTTTTGTATCCAGTCACCATTTCATATCGAGATGAAAAGGCCAACGATTAGCCTTCTTTTTCTTGCCCGAATGAAATGATAAAGCTACGTCTAACGATTTCCTGTAATGTTATCGTCTAACCATTTGGTGCCTAAATTTTCCCTCGAAACTGATTTGAGTTTTTTTTCCGTCAAAGAGAGAGTCGGATGGGAGACTCTAAATATTATTCTAGAGGCTTAATTGATGGACTAAATATCTGAAGACATTTGAGTTTTTTTTTAGTTCTCCCTCAATATGTTATTATTATATTACTAGATCACCCAAAAAACAATGTTACTGTTACTAACGCCATAATACATAAAATTGCAACGAGTGGCAAAGTGGCCTCTTGAAAGTGAAGGCATACGTTTTAAAGTTGACTTCTAAGTTGGGTATTTGCATTTTAATGTGGATGACCTAACCCATTTATTTTTAAAAAAAATCAAATCATCATCATTCATCACGCTCATTGTTGCTAAGAGTACTCATGATCCATAACTAATTACAAATATATATACAAGTGTTAACATTTTTTATATATATTTAGAAGTGTAGCAACAAATGTACGTATCCAATTATAAGCCCAAATTTTAGTCACTACTCTCTACTTATTTAATATCAATATCTTCCAACATTTTGTAGGTCCAAAAAAGGTTTTCTGCATGATATATCCATCCCCAAGTGAATTAAGTAGGGTCGTAATGGGCTCAAAAAAAAGTAGGGTCGTAATAATTGATGAGTTTATACCATTATCTGCAACAAATGCATTTTTTCTATACTTTTTGTTACGTGGATGCGCAATTTATTCTTTGTTTTTGGATGAAGGTAGTTTATAAAGAAAGACTTTTGAACAAGAAAACATGGGGATATTTATTGTGTGGTATTGGTGATTGAGAAATTAATATGCTTACTAATCAGATGCTCTCATTATTTTTTTCTTTTCCATGAGAAACAAACACTAATATTAATTTTTATCAAAAAAAAAAACACTAATATTAATTGATTGGATTGGACCAGCTTAATGATAAAATAAAGACAAAAAACAACATCATAATATAGATAGTTAGGTTTATAGTTGCGTCATGCTGTTTAATTAATTAATGGAACGTCATCTTCCACATCTTTTTCAAACCAATAAAAACTATTTATATATACATGTATGCGAAATTGCTAACTAACACAAATACTATTCTTAATTTTAAAAAATTATTGGATTATTTTCAACAAGAGTAAGTGTTTTAATTTTTTATTTGATTTTAATAGAATATTCATAAAATAGAAAGGTACGTGTCAATATGAGCAATTCTCCAACATTATTAAAAAGTGGGACAAGTGTAACGTTATTTAGTCGAGACCAAACTAGAGTCATCCAAACAAGGCCTACTTTTATTTGGCATCTACTTTTGACAAAGCTGGCCAAGAAGATCAATGAAATACGGAGTACTAGTTAAGTAGAATCCCCAGTTTACCGGTAATTACCTGTATTTATGCGACTTTATTACCCACATGTCTTAATCAATCAACCAAACCTCCACTTTCTTCAACTTCCACGGGGCTCTATATCTCATACTTTTCCCAAAGGCCAAAAGTAATAACACTAATAAACAAATGTTTCACATTTAAACAGTATTCAAAATGATTTAGGTGTTTCATTAAACAGTATGTATTTAATTTAAGGATGTCTCACACTTGATAATACATTATCCTACATTATAATTTAGGATCCCCAAAAGTGTTGTTTTTTGTGTATCTTTATTTAAACGTTGGTAACAACTAGTGGAAATATATACTCCGTATGTAAATAAAAATAAGCTAGATTGCTTTGATGAGATAATATATTTAGATAAATTTGTATTTGGACAATAATAATTATATTAGTGTGTCTGCTCAAAGAAACTTAAAAAAGACACCACAGATTGAGTGGAGTTGGTAACGTACTCACTCCCTTAACAAGAGTTTTAGAGTTTGAGTCTTGGTTAATGGACTTGCTCAATGTAAAGTGAACCATCAATAAATAGACCAAAAAGGATTAAAAAGACTAGAATATAATAGTTTCACCATTTTAAAAGCGGTAAAATCACACTTATAGAAATGAATTCTCCATCATATCTATACCTATAGTTAGCTACAAATTCATGCTTTATCAAACATTAATATATAGGAGTAATAAACTCAGCTACTTCTATTTTAAGTTATCTTAAGCATAGTCCATTTTTCCATACACAAAATGCAATGAGAAAATGGGATGGATAAAAAAGGCAGGGCATGGAAAATACTATACACACAAGTACAATGATAAAACATCATACTCATACATGCGTGTTGAAGTTAGAGACTTTGGAGTTGTTGGCTTTTATTAGTAGTGACCACTCACACAAGTTTCCCACATCCATATCCCTTCTCCATCCCATACATTTGGGTTGTATTTTTCTTCTTTTTTTACGTATACTTATTATGTCCCTACTTAATAATTCCGTTGTCTATTAATTGTTTTAAAGCAAGAACTCTAATTATCATAAATAATAAATATATATATTTAAAGTTTTTATCAAGTATAATCGGGAAAATATTTCTTAATTCATATTATTATCGTATTCCATTAGGACATACGAGAATATATAAAAGAACGGTTTATTGACCAAAAAACAATGATCTCTTCTTGATGCAAAGCGATTAGGTTGAATGGATTACAAACTTGTTGTTGAGGTTAAAGTACTCTTGCAGATTAAAGACCTGGACTTTTTCAAACCCAGAGACAGGGGACATGTAGCAAAAAAATATCACCAAAAGAAAGAGAGGAAAAAGATAATGTTTTTGTATGTGCTATGTCATTACTCACACATTGTTACCAAAAGAAAGTAAGAGATAAGAATAATGTCCTTTAGTACTAAAGCTAATAGTGCCCATTACCATAACTAGTCAAATTAGCTGACAAAGATGATACTTTTATCAGTATGATCAGACATTATCAGCACCAAAACAAAGCACTCAAGGCATGCTAAACATGCACTAAAGCTACATATTTGGTAACCCATCATTCACATTTTTTAAGCACTATTTTTCAATATCATTTTATTCTATTCGATCTTATCAACATACATTATCCTTTTATCTTCATGTCTTTGCTACAAGTACAATATGTATGGCATATCAGCATATGCTACAAAACATGCATGATTCCATAGTGTGCTAAGCTTTATATTTACAAAACAAAGAGTATCAGATTTAAAAAGTAGAGCCACAATATATACAGCTAAAGATTTATTGCTTATACATTCAGAGTGGTTGCATATTGACCATACAACACCATCATTACATTACATTACATCCTATTCAACATTTACATGAAAACTCCTATATGCAATTTAACCCTTATCTTGTTCAGGCATACCCACATGCCCATTTCACTATAATTACACCCCTTGTATAATTTACATTACAAGTTACAACACAACCCTATCATACTATACTATTATCAGCATTGTTTTTTCTTCTATAGCCCTCCATTGAAGACCAAAATTGACATACCCAAGTGGGCTTTTTCTTCTTCTTCTTTGTCTTGCTTCCTGTATTTGGCTTCTGAGGATTTACGCTTGGCTTAGCTTGCCATTTGTATAGCCACTATTAGTGGGTACTATATTGCTACATGCTACTATAGCTTTGTGATCATCAGTATTCTATAACAAGGGCTCCAAGAGGAGCTCTGTGAGGGATCCCCTTTCTCCTCTTAGCAGTCCTGTAACTCACCCCGGGGGATCCCGCCGTTCTCGGTGGCGTCGACGGCGAGAAGCTCTGGATCCTCTTCTTGGAATGCCCATGGCTGAAGCTCATCTTGAGCATTGAATCGTCCGAATCCGAGCTGCCTGATTTCGTGTTCCTCAGCTTCCAGAAGTTCTTTGATGTCCCATTGATCTTTTAACAACAAAAATAACATCAGCAAATGATTATTAGTTACTGAATGCAGAAGCCCCAATTCAACATTCCAGAAATCTGACACCCATTAACCCTATAAATTGATCACCAACCATAACAGTAGCCATATAGCAAATTCAGGCCAACTCATCAGAAAAGGCAACAGACCCAGAAAAGTTCAGCAATTGAGAACTAGTAAAAAGTACCTTGCATCCAAGAGAACAGAAGCTGAAGGAATCAAGAAGGCTGCGCTCACAAACAAGGCAAGTATTGGTGACACCTTTGCCAGGCCTAGGCTGAGGCCTCTCATTCAAGAACACAATCCTAGCACTGTTGATTATGTAGGTCTGGATCCCACTTATGTCAAGGTACTTCTGGATCTCTGAAACCCTAATCACATCATGGTACGAAGACCTCCTTATCTACACACCAACAACAACACAAAAGACTCAAAATCCGACTTTTCACACAATCAAATTGAGATGTGTTTCAATGGCAGGAAGAAGAAAAACAAACCGAAGGGGTACCTGAATAGCACGATGGTCCTTGTGAGAGGAGAGACAGAGGGAGCAGAGGGCTCCATTATTGCAATCCAAGCAATACATATTGCATTCGCTCTTGTGGGCATCGGCGTGGACCTTACACTGAACGAAGAAGCTCGTTTTGAGGAGGGGGCGGAGCCATGGCGGCCACCTGTTGCTCTCTTCCTCGTCAATTCCGACGAATTCAGCGACCTGTGAAGACGAGAATCTCATCCCTTTTCAGTTCGAGCTCAAGAAAAGAGGATACACAAGATTTATAACAAGCAGAAGGAAACAAAGAGGGTTTGAGTTTCAGTGGGGAATTTCGTCGAACAGGTTGTGTTCATTGCACTTACCATGTTGTTGAAAGAGTGATGAGAAATGTGAAGATTCGCCCCCTTTTTTGAGTCGTCTTCCTACTTTTAAGAAGAGAGAGAGAAGAACAAGAAAGAAGATTTATTTTATTTTAATTTAATTATAAGTTTTTTTTGTAGTGGTGTGTAGGGACGGAGAGTGGCAAATTGACAATGGCGGCAAAATGGCAATGCTTATCTTCTACTAGTCTCCAATTTCCATACACATTTCACAACCATAATTCTCCTATTTTTATTTTTTAATTATAATTATAAGTATTTAAGTTAATACAAACAAAATCTGAAAATGCCGACCATTGCCGGTAACTGTTGCGGAAGTTTGATGGATATACAACTCTTAAAAGCAATTGCAATATCGTCCTTAATCGAGATTCTTATGAGGAGATTGTGATGTAATTAAGTTAGTGGTGCATAATGCATTAGAGTGAAGTTTATAGTTGGGCAAATATTGGTTATATGAAGAGAGAAGTAAAAACCAAATAATCCGTTTTTTTTTTAATTATAACTAGTACAAATCTCGTAACATGTACGGATAATGTGATCATATAAACCCGATTTAATTGATTTGGGATCAAATTTTGACTCGAGCCTGATTTTTCCTAGATAATGTATGTATAACTCAAACCCGATAGGTGCAAATATGAACCTATTGAACTATATACATATTTTTTTATAATTAAAATAATGAAATCTATTATTTTAATTAATTATTTAGAATCTTAATAAAAGATTAAAAAATCTCTTTTACCAAAAATGAAAAACACTTTAATAATTTAAATGAAAATTATATTTTTCAAGATACCAAAAATTGGTAGGATATCAAAGATATCGAAAATTAGATAAGATATCAAGTGAACATAGAGATGATTTGTAAAGGATACAATTAAAGAAATGAATTTATTTTTTTATTCAGGGTGGGTGACGTGAAGCAAATTTTAGCAAAAAAAAAAATGGTTTTTTTATATTGTATTATAGTAGATAATCAACACCCTTTATGAAGAATGAGTACCTATTTTGCTAAAAAAATAACATATTGGATTCAATTTTGTTATTTAAGTTTCCTTTATTTAATATTCTGTAATAATCTTTACATTCTTTGTTTTTCATAATGTAAACAATTTGTTTTACCAAACACTCCCTAATTCTATAGGTTGTATTCGACAAGCCAAGATAAGTTAGGTTATGAAATTCATTATGCTTTTTAAGAAGAATGAGATTCATTTCGTAGGTTTGACATTACTAAATTTATGGAAGCTTATCAAGCTTATACTTAAATTTAAAAAATAATCAACATCTTTGAAACTCAAGGTTATTTTTTATTTTACGAAAATTATACAATTTTCACACTTATAATATCTATCATCAGTTCTATCACTAGAATTATCTTCGATACCAATAAACACTCTATTATTGCATAAAGTACCAATTTAAACACCTAAAATATATATTTAATATCGACATCGACCGTTGTAGCAACGTAAGTATCAACATTCAATAATTAAGTACCGATTTGTTGGTACATTTTGGACTTTATGAAATATAAGCCTAACTTGTTTTTTTTTTAAATTTTAATAAACGTTAACTCGGGCTCAAAAAGAAAAAATAAAGTAACCCGTTCATATGTAATTAAAAAAACGTGAATTAAAAAGAAAATAGTCCACAATTTTAGTGGTAGGACGACAAGTGTAGTGCAAATTTATTCCGGCCTGACTTGTGAGCAGACACCTGGAGGTTGTGCAAATTTGTTCTATCACAGGTGACAAGTCACAACGAACCATTTGTTTTAAAGAAAAAGGAATCAATTATTTGATTTTAATGGAGTGGGGAATAGAATGAACGTACCTTCCTATTTCCTCCCTTTGTTTGTATAATTGTTTTTTTGTCCAATGTTTGTGTAATTGCATACATACATGATCCACACCTGTCCAATGTAACTTCGTAAGTATAAAGAATTTACAAATCTTCTTCCTTTGACCTTTTCATAGTGGAAAATCAAAACCCATACTCAATAGCGGTGCATATTCATAAAGTTCGATGAGTCGATAATCTGGGAGTTGTGCGAATAAGTAACTCATTGACTTGTATGGTAGAGAATTTCTAATACGATAGTGCTCTATTTTTCAATGTAGGATTCTCTCAACATGTCCTTTCAAGTGTAATACATGTCTTCTCAGGTAGAATTGTCGTGTCAGTTGACACTTGGATAAAATCCATCAAGGCTCGTGAACTTGATTGAATGTACTCATAATACTGACAAGTCCGAATAAATCCCTCAAGGCCGGTTGACGGTTTGCCACTTTGGAGTTCGGTCACTCCTCTATTGGACAGACTACTAGAATGAACGCATGAAGCTTGCAAGACTAACGACTCCATGAAATGATATCATACCGAAATTAAACCAGCTCTATTACCATGAACCTACCATACAAACCCATATAACTTGGAGTAACTCCTTAAATTATATAGTGAAGAATTTATACTTTTTTTTTTGATTAAAGAACTACTAGCTCAAATAAATCAAAATTATGTAGTTTTATTTTTCAAAGTGGGACTATCCAACAAAAGATAAGCTTGGATCTTGTTCAAAAAGTAACCTAGGGTCAGCCCTGTGGTCTTATTCGATCGGGACATGGAGGGGTGTTTTGTCAAAGGATTTGATTTTAATTGTGGTATTTGTGATCGGAACGTAGGCTTGACTAAGCTTATCTCGGAGTCGGATTATGAGACTGCGATTAATGTTGAGTAATTGGTCACTCCTTTGCATCTCTCTATAATCACAAATTTCATAAATTGACTTATACTAAAGGTTGGACAATGAAGGTGAACCATGCATGTCAAGTTGCGTACTAGGCAACTAATGTCATTGCTAATTTCGCTTTAGACAATATTGTACCTCCTTGCATTACTTCACACTTTGTAGCTCTTCTTAATTAATGAGCATGTTTAATTTGCATAAATAAGATTCATAGGAGTTCTGCTATATTTTTCTGATTTAAAACAAGTTAGCATGTGCAACATCAAGATGTGAGAAACCTAACATAAGTTCTTGATGTCCACAATAGTGCAAATAAACTTAGACATGAAACCGATATAATTACTAGAAGAGTTACGCAGGAAACTACAAAAAAGAAAAGAAAAAAAAAGGAGAATTCAAGCATTGGCTAATGCTTGGTGGATTAATCATTCAGATTTTAGGGACCAATACGTGACCACTGGCCATATTTGTGTGCTCACTAAAAACAATTAAAGTAATTTTTGGTTCAATTCCTTGGAAATCAAGAAAGAGATCATAAAATGAATAATTTAGTGTCATGTTCTAAAAAATACTCATTCCAAGTCAATAAGTAAATGTGATTCCAATAAAAAATGGAGGAGATATCATTCATTTTAAAAATTATATTTCTTCACACCTTAAATCCTAAAGAACATAAATCATAACCTATACATTCTCAAAGCGGAAAAACACTTATAATCAGAATTGAGAGAATTAAAATATGCTCCCTCCATTTTAAAATATATGGTCATTTGGACATTACACATATATTAAGAAAAAAATAGTATTCCTCTATTACACCTATCAAATGTAGAGTTAATTATTTGTTTAAAAAATATGAAAAAGTGTAATGATTATGATAAAGATAATTATCAAGGGTATAAATGAAAAGAGATAGGAAAAAATGTGATATGGACAATTATTATGAAACAAGAAAAAGTGAGCATATAGTCATGTATTTTGAAATGGATGAAATAGTTATTATGAATAGTTCATTTCAAGACCATATCAAACAACATGTCTCATGAATGATTTACTTTAACTAATGATTCAATTCAGATTCTAGCAATATACTGAATGAGACCTAAGTGATTAACTCCAAAATATGAGGATGAGGAACCAAATTAACTAAGCTACGAAAACCATAATAACACACTCCTTTGAAGGAAACTAAGGCATATTAAAAAGACATTGCCATGAGATCGTTTATGCAAAACTAAACTTTGACTCTTTCTTTGTTTTCATTATCCAAATACAGGGAAAAAGGACTATTATTTTGAGAAAAAAGAAAATTGCAAGGACCATTTTGTGGTGAGTCATCACTCATAAAAAAAAGGCTTAATACATATGTGGAAACTTGTAAATGAACTATTTAGACACCTAATTTGTTGTTTTGTTTTTGTAAAACACATAAGTTTAATACATTTGCTCAATTAAACACTTTACATTATATTTAACACCTAAACTTAACACCTTGCTCCATTGAACACATCACCGACATCCAAACCATTTATCAAATTGAATGATAGGTGTTCAGATGTTCAATAGAACAAAATCAAAGATGAGATTTAAATTACCAATTTGCACAAATTCAGGTGTCTAAAGTTGTACTAACTACTAAGCACACTTAGAAACAATTACTTGAAAAAGTCTTCGCTCTTACAAATTGTGTATATTATTGACCTACATTTTTCAGATTTATGATTGTCAATCACATTATAAATGACTTTTCTAAAATATGTCCTAAGGAAGATAAACATCTTATTATACGAAGATTGTTATTTTATCTGTCTAGGAATTATTCTTTTATTTTAATTTATCCTATGTTCTCATGACATAGAAAGACCGCATTATTAACATCATGCTCAAACGTTTACACCGACAAATTTCTCATTAAATGGATCCCTTAATAGTCAATACTTTTATTATACAAAAAAAATAGCATATCATAATTTCATTACCCTCCTCTCAGGTCACTTCTTTGACAATGTTACACAATACATTGAGATGACTTGAATAAAGCTACCGACTTTATTATAGCAGTTGGTGTGCAATGTTTGGGTTGACAGTCCAACCGTCTAATGCTGTAGAGCTAGTTTGACATCCAACGGATTTGTCCTTTTTTTTCTTTTTAAAATTCTCCGATCCTAACCATAAAGTATTCGTACAACAAAAATACACAGTAATTAATTATAGAATCATACTCCCTCCGTTTCACAATAAGTGTCGTTTTAGCTCTTAACACAGTTTTTAAGAAAAGCAATCATTCACTTTAAAACTTACAACTTTTTCTTAATCTTACCACTCATTACATTTTTTTGGCCAATGAATGAACAATTTAGTCAACAAATACACATTCCAATAAAAATTATCATTACTCACCCCTAATAAATCACTTTGAAAACCTAAAACGACACATATTATGAAACAAAATTTAAGTGCTAAAACGACACTTATTGTGAAACGGAGGGAGTACATTTTATACTTTTCAAATCAAGTTTTGTAGCATTGTTTATTTGGGTTGTTAAAGTTAGATAACCCACCGTAATTATATATGCAAGGATCCTAAATAGTTGATAACTAGCTGATGACCCGTACCTTGTACGGAGTGTTATTTATTTGATTACTTATTGTTTTGTGTATAAATTTACTATAACATTTACAAATATTATCATATGTATACTTTGTTTTAAAACGATGCTTATTTTTAGGATTATAAAATGACATAATTCTTGTATATCATCATATATATAAATAAATTTGA
The DNA here is from genome assembly GCA_963924305.1 of Polygonum maritimum. Classification (NCBI taxonomy): domain Eukaryota; kingdom Viridiplantae; phylum Streptophyta; class Magnoliopsida; order Caryophyllales; family Polygonaceae; genus Polygonum; species Polygonum maritimum. Next base: position 12,520,355 of record OZ002737.1, on the reverse strand, counting down.
TTTATGTATTTACTTTTTATACATACATAAACATATATTTAAATAATTATGGAAGAATGAAATAAGATAAGACGCATTATCACATTTTATTAACATTTGATACAAATATTTTGGCATTTAAATTAAAATACGTAAAATAACTTATATAATAAAATCAATAAGTTTAAATATAATTCGGATTAATATATTGTAATATTAAATATATAGATAATATTTAATAAGTTAATTAGAAAACCAAATTATCTCGCATATATATGTTATTGTTTTATGAAAAAATAATTACATAACAATATATAAAAATGTAATGAAAATGTGAACGAATTATTATCTTAATTAAGAAATCTATCTTTTTTGTCTAAAGTGTAATCAACATGCAATATTAGTGATATATATGTTAAATATAATATATACTTTTTTATTGATATTTTAATATGATATGATAGTAAAATGTATTTAATATATTACTTTAATAGAATGAATATTTGTCTTGAATATAGTGGTAGAATTTGCTGCCATTGATAATTTAAAAAAATTCCATGATAAAATTACGAAAAATAATTTAAATTAAATATGATATTTAATTAAATGGGCAAAATATTTCGATTATGGTTTATAGATTGTGACGAAAAAAATACTTTTTTAAATAAAAGGTTTATGATAGATCTATCTATGTAGTAATTAATAAAATGTGTATAATGATAAGCTAGAGATTTATATATTTGGATATAATTATTAATTAAACAACGTACAAATTCAACTATAGAACTAATATTTAAATTAAGTATTTATAAGATTATGATAAAATCATGATTTAATAAGATAGATTTTTATAAAAGGGGGTGATGTGGCGCAATATGGTGGCGGAATTTGCTTCCGCTTTAGTATATAGTAATAGATGTATGTAGATTTCAGCATCATACACGGATATATGCAGTGTACTTGAGACAGTTGTGGGGTATGCATCCGGTGGAGATCCTCTGTCCCCATTACATGTCTCATTTCCATGTCCTTTCAATTTGATTGGTTAATGCAAATTATTTTATTAAGATAAAACCAATTTTCACTTAATTCTATTAAGTATCAGCCAATAAGATTTAAGGGACATGGAAATGGGACATGTAAAGGGGACAGAGGATCCGGACCCTAGATTGTACATTCATTTACATTATTTTGTATTGATTGAATTTGACTCTTGACTCTAAGGGCATGTTTGGATTTCCGAGATAATGCACTCGTTTACATTCTTTTGCATTCGTTGAATTTGACTCGTGACTCTAAGGGCATGTTGGGTATTGAGTATATTGAACTTCTCTACGGGCATGTTCGGCATTGTGCAGATTATGCACAATAGTAGGTTTTTTTTTCAAAAGAGATTATTTTTACCTATAAAATACATGCATCAATAGAGAAAAAGTGAACTCATTTGACAATATTTTAGTTTATCTTGTTTAGTCTATAAACTTTTTTCTGTAAAATAAGCCATTATTTGGCATAAGCAATCTTGCAACGAATGGAACCTACGATTCTAGATAGCCTGGTTTTCTATTGTCACGACTTCTTTCGTAAAAACTGAGTTGTCTAGTTCGAACATATTGTCGTGAGCCCGATTAACAATATCAATCTTATACGTCTTCATGCATATGCTATAATAATAACATGAGGCTGATTTCAATGGGTGCCACTGCCAACCATGTTTGCTTACTAACAACTTAAATAAGTACAAGAGTATCATGGTTGGACCAAGTTTCATAGACCCACGAGCCAAGGGCCCTACATGATTTTCTAACAAAACCAATGGGCTTATAAAAACCTGATTTTTGAAAATTGAGAAGCCCATAACCCAAGGATGAAATTCATGGTTATGGCGGGCATCGCGGGAAGAGATCATCGCTTGCATAAATATACATCAACTAGGAAATTAAACCTTAACTAGTACAAATCTCGTACCATATATGGGTCATGTAAATATAAATCCGACTTAATCGATCAGACATCTAATTTGACCCAAACTTGTTTTTTAGTCGATAATGTACAATTCAAGCCCAATTGACCCAAGTTCGAACATATTAACCTATACATTTATTTTATTTTTCATAATTTTAATTAGGAAGTTTATTATTTTTATTTATTATGCAGAATCTTCATTGAAATGAAAAAATCACTTTTACCTAAAATAAAATACATTTAAATGAAAATTTTATTTTCATATCAAAATTAAGTAAGATATCAAAAATCACTTTTTCTATTGATTCTAGCAAGATTTTCTATTGATTTATATTAGGAAAATAAATTAACCTATAAAAAATTGGATAAGATATTAAGTAGACATAAATGTTAGTTACCACTTACCATTGATAAAATAAAATCATTATTTTATTAAATTGATTATACGGCGTACATAACATTATTTTATTCAACATTGATTACATGGTGTAAATAACATTTTTTTATTCAATGTTGATAAGGCGGTGCAAATTTTAACAAAGACATATGTTATGCTTTATACTGTATTACAGTAGATTAGTTTTATTTTTTATCCTAATTTGTTTTAGCTTTATAAATCTTCTAAGGGCGCCAACTACAGCTTCACCTTCACCTTGATTTTTACTACCTGGAAAAAAGATTGCATGATGTGTCGTGCCGATCATGTAAGGAAAAAGAGTCTAGATTAGTTTTATGACGAACTAATCAAACGGGGAATTCTATGAGGTTCTTTGCTGTCATGCCTAGCACTTTTGGTCCACCGATGGCTAATGCAAACCAACAAACGATTTATAACGGAATATTTTCATTTAGACATGCGGGATGTACAACATGTGCTGGACCTGAATATTCAAATAAGTTTCTCCTTGATTCGAGCCTATCTCATGAGAATCATAGTGAAGACCAATGTTTCTAAGGCCCGTTGCATACTATAGTCACAGAAAGCTCTCACGAAAAGTGCTAATAGAAAACTCCGACACTTGACGTTTCCAGCTGTTCAAACGAGATCCCGAGATTTCCGAAAACCACTTCATCAGTTTTGACCATATTTTATCAACTTTTAAGAGCTATTTTTCAAGAATAACAGGTTGATGTCCTATTCAAAAAGAGGACCTATTATCATTCCTATTTTTTAGGGCAGTTATTCACATCCCTCTATATTGTAATTATATAAATAAGCTCCATTAATTATAGAAACACAAAGAAACACATTACAACACAAAAACCACGACTTTTATAGAGAATATTACAAACTAGGTCATCACTAAAAATGGAGCTAGGTTTGTAATATTTAAACCGTTCATTGCATAGCAAGGAGGTAAATCTAATAAATGAGGTTACTCCTTACCGTAAGGGGTTATCCTTACTATAAAGAGTAGTCCTCACCGGAACTTAACTCTCTAATCATATATATATATATATATGGTATAGAAGATGGATGACTTAGGGCACTACCAACCATGGTCCTCATGATCACTAAAAACCTAATATTTTATTATTATTTCTTCTTCCACCTCATCTATGATCTTCTTTTTGATTTTCTTTCCCATTCATGAGCCCATAACCTATTTATTTCTCAAATCACAATTATTAATACCAGTACATTCTAAATATTTTCTAATATTTATTTATTAGGTTTAATAAACTACACTTTGTTAGGTTCATTGGATTAACAATAGAAATATGAAAAAAAATATGAATTTTGATACAATTGTTTTGAATTAAAACAATGGATAATGTGGAAAATATATAAACATGTGTTTATATAACCTAAAATAAACCAAAAAATATATATTTAACTTTAAAAAGATTCAAATATATGTAAACTTAGACTCTAAAGATAGATAAAAATATATATATATATATTAATTTTGATAGAAGATTCATTTATTTTATATAAATTATGTCCAAACTGAACCTTTAATTAAATTAACTATGCAAGTTTTATTCATTTTTTTCCTTCTCCAGCAAAACATGTCATTTTGGGAGTCAAAGGACTGTGTTTTGGGTGAAGTGGGACATGCTTCTACCTCTCTCCTCATTCTCTCTTTGATTGGTCTTTCACTTTTTTGAGATTGAATTTCAATCTCTTTCGCCTCGACCCACGTGAAAACCAAGCTTACTTTTCATGATCTTGGGTTGATATGGAACATAAACCCCCCATTGGGAATGGCCTTACATTTGTCCACCGTCATCCTTTTATTGCCTCGGACATTGTCTTATAACATGCAACTTGGATAAAGTTAAAAACAAATGCGGGGCTTGATAAAACTTAATATAATGATCTTGTCACTAAAGTTTGGCAATATAAGCTCTCAAGATCATTTATGTATAAAATTAGTATGAAAATGAGCCTCTTAAAACAATACTCCAAACATTTGGCTAAGCACCATATTAATAATAACTATGAACAACTCAAATTTAGTGAAGCACAACTTAAGAATTTGCAAACAGAGATGTTTATAGATCCGCTTAACCTTTGTTAGGTTTCTATTAAAGGATAAAAATAGTCATATCGTTCAGCTTAACCACACTCGCCTTCCGATTATGTTTGCTTGTAGGCGGAAGCAACCTCTTTTCTTAAAGCATTAAAATATGCGTTCATTCTTAATCTTCACAACTTGATCATTGATGGTGCCAATTTGATTGTTATAAATTCTTTAAAAAGATTATGGAAAATTCCTTGGGATATACAATGCATTATAGGTGATATTTGACATCCCATCTTATATATTGTTGGATTGATGCTCCCTCGGGATCAGTCAGACATTCAAGTGATCTCTCGGGATCAGTCTCATGAGTCTTGAAGATGATAAACGCCATAAGATTTAATGGTTTGGGTTTTGCCAAAGTGTTTCAAGAGGAAACAGGTGCAAAGGAAACAAGAGAACCAGAGAACAAAAGAAGAAAGAGAGATTGATCCCGGAGGGATCAATGTGCCTGCTAACCACGTGATAAAGGCTTATTTAAGGAAAGGGCGTGTTTTCTTATATTATGATCGTGTATTTACATCTGGATGGAGTTGTTATTATCTTTACAAGGATGATAATAATTACGGTAAGCATATTTTATAGATTTGGGTATTACTTGGAGCCCACGGGGTGTAGAAGATAGGACAGAAGATCCTATCAAAGATTTTATTGTGTAAATCCGTGTATGGTTAAATATCAGGCGGAAAGATATTATTTTATGGCGAGAAAATAATGTCATATCAGACGTAATCGTTTACTATAAATTGGAATAGAGTTTAGGGTTTTGCTAAGGTTGAAAAATGTCCACTTCGAGTGCTTCTACTAGAGAGAAGGGGACTTTGTTTGGAGAAGAAAGGCGGTGACTTTAAAGAGTTTTGGAAGCTTTTTAACCAAACATTGGAGCTAGTTCTAAGAGAAGAGCTTCATTGTCGTTGGTTAGAGGATCAACTATCTACACAGTTTGAGGGATCAGTAACATCAAACGTAATTTTTGTAGCTGGAGAAGGACTCGAATCTCTTGAAGCTTGAGTGGTCAGATTTCTGAGGTATTGTTGGTCTACTTTGATTTGTTTATACGTTCTAAGTGCTAGAAGTTAGGTGAGTATTTTAGGATCAGTCTAGTTTATGTTGGTATCTTAACTTGCCGTTGTAGTTTGTGATAATCAGTAAAACTAAATAAGTCATTGAAAACCCTTCTAAGCAAGGTAGAGGTTTTACTAAAGGTTGTTGACCCCCCAAGGATCAGGATCTGTATCTAACACGTCGATCCTACATATATTTCTTATATCCCTCATGTTATGGTTTTTCATTGTTTTAGGGAGTGCAATTCAGTGGTTGGTTTCCTTGCTAGAAGACATGTCGATCTTCATCGTCTTAGGTCTACTATTTTGTCTGATTTTTCAAGAGCAGAGATAAACTATTTATTAATTCAACCTATAGCCTTGTTGATTCAACAACACAGCCAGCTAAATGGGTGGGCCACCGGGGGCGGTCGTCATGGGCCTCCAAAAACTAGAGGCACCGTTTTAGAAAAACTTAATACTAGTAAAGCTATATTCATTAAAATTAAAAAGGCCCATGAAAGTATCTAATTTAAAAAATATATTTGGATTATAATATCATTCCTATTCAAGCAATTATGATACATTTTTGCAAATTTTAGTTACTCTCGTTCTATGTTCAAGAGAAGATGGATCATATTTAGGGTTTTGTAATTGTTTATACTTTATGTTAAATATATACACCTTTTGCATAGGTATGGTTCTAAACAATTGTGCTAAAATATAAATATCATATTAAGTCTATATTATTTTTCAACTTACGAGATTAATTCTACGTACATAAATTTTTATAGATATAACTAGTTTATTTAGTTTTTAAAAAAGACGCTTATAAATACTATGAAACGATTCCTTAATTTAAAGACGTGGATTTAATCCCCTTAATATTAATAAGGTTTGATTATATTGCATTAAGTTATTATCTTTTTTAATAAAATATTATATTATATTAAAAATAATATTTAAATTTTAAAATTATAATTTATATTAAGGGCCTTTATTTAATTTCGTCATAGGACCTCGAAAATGTTTGAGATGGACCTGTTTAACAACCTTTATGTTTAGAGTTGTTTTAGATCATGAGATGTAATGAGTTAGACTGACCTTATTATAATTGGTTGTGCTAATTTGGGCTTGTAATGAGGTAGTTGTTCTTCATTCATGCAAGAGAATAAATATAAACGGACGAGGACTTTAATTTTTGATGGTCAAGCCAACCTGTTTTGAATAATATAATGTCATACTTCATAACATCCAATTAGGACAGGAGAGAAGTCTTAGATTCAAACATCGTGAAATTCGGAACCCAAAAAAATTTACAAATGAAATGCAACTAGTCAACACGAGTATGCTGTTAATGACATGTACTAACAAAACGCCCAATTTTATTGAACCTGAAACATTATTCAATTCACCAAGTTCAAAATCAAAGTAAATGATCCCTTTAATCATAAAGATGGACAAAGAGCATTTAAAGCGGCGGACCAAGAGCATATAGTGACATTAACAAATCATAATTTTTTTCTTCGTTCATTTATATTAGTTGTAAAATTTTGATCATCCTTTGGCTGACCAAATTAAAGTTTACCCAACTGCAGATCTTGCACGTTAATCATTTTAATCATTTTTGAATTATGGGAAGTTAGATTTACCTAAACTCTAATGGTATACAAACACACACACAATAGACGTATATAATTCTTGGTTTCTACCAAAAACAAATAATTTGTGTAGACATAACTCTTTACTGTATTTATATGTTTTTCACATCAGCACAAAAAAAGGATAGACATAACTCTTGGTGGAAATAAATGAAGAATAGTTTGTGTAGCAAAGTTTGATCCTTAAGCTGGACCAATCATGTGATTTGGTGACTGAAAAAATACTCCATTTAATTAGACCAAACCAACTGCTCAATAATTCAATATCAACCAGTCATGTATTTTGGGCGCCACTGGCCAACAGTATTTGTCTTGGCCTTGTCACACTTGTATAAAGTCAACAAAATGTATTTTGGACTAGTAGTAGTTTTGTATAAATATCATCCAAAAATGGTGTGTGGGATCCAAAAGTTATTCAGCAATAATTAATTAAGAAACCACCACATTTCAGAGAAAGCAGAGGAACAAAAGAGAAGATGGGGGAGGCAAGCAGATGTGGTGGAGTTATTACTTGCAAAGGTGGGTCATCAATTTCATCCCTTAATGGGTTGAGTTCGAATTGATTAATTAGCTCGATTAATGGTAATTAATGCTTTTGGTTATGGTGGTTTGGTTTAATTTTTACAGCGGTTGTTTGCTGGGGAGCTGGAGAAAAACTGAAAGTTGAGGAGATTGAGGTGGACGCCCCCAAATCTAATGAAGTTAGGATTAAGATGATTTATGCAAGTGTTTGTCACACTGATGTCCTCATCATGAATGGATACCCAGCAGTAATTACTTGCTCTCTCATGACTAATAAGTTTACTCTCAAGTTGTTTTTCTATGCTTTTTTACATTGATTGGTTGACGGGTTAAATGTCTTCATCTTGTTGCAGCCTAACGCTTTCCCTAGAGCCCTCGGTCATGAAGGGGTTGGGTGAGTGCTCTTTTCGAGAAACAATGATAAAGTTCGATGGACCGATAAATAAAGGGTTTGTTTGTCAATGCACATACAGTAAATTTCGAGTCGATAATGGATCTTTTTTTCTCTTATAGAGAGGTTGAGAGTGTTGGCGAAGGCGTAACGGAGCTCAAGAAAGGCGACATGGTGATAGCGACGTACGTGTCCGAATGCAAGGAATGCGAAAACTGCAAGGCGACGATTCGCCCCACCAACTTGTGCCACAAGTACCCGCTCTTAGCCGGTGGAGTGATGCCGGATGGGACATCAAGGTTGAGGGCGCAGGGCAAGGACTTGTTTGGTTTTTTGGGATCCACGTGGTCTCAATACGCGGTGGCCCACACGGCTTATGTGGTCAAGCTTGACCCGAGGCTACCCTTGTCCCACGCGAGTTTCTTGTCGTGTGGGTTCTCGACTGGCCTTGGAGGAGCTTGGTTTGATGCTCAAGTTGATAAGGGCTCTACCGCTGTTGTTCTTGGCCTAGGTGCCGTTGGACTTGGGGTAATTAAGCATCCATTTACACTATGGATTGTGGGATTGGAAAGGGGCACTATGGTGATCTCTACTTGTGGCATTTGCTCTTATTGATTGTATTATTATCACATACAGGCAGTACAAGGAGCTAAGATTCAAGGCGCGTCGAGGATCATTGGCGTTGACAAGAACCCGTTGAAACGCGAAAAGGGAGAGGTCTTTGGAATGACCGATTTCATAAACCCGGATGACGAGCCAGGCAAGTCTATCTCACAGTTTGTCAAGGACTTAACGGGAGGACTAGGCGTCGACTATTCCTTTGAGTGCACCGGGGTCCCTGCATTGGTTAATCAGGCTCTTGAGTCCACAAAAGCGGTAACACATTTTTATTCACAAACTTTATATGTATAGACAATGATGATGGAAGATTGTTTTGTCTTAGTCATTTTCCTTGGTTTTTGTCGAGTGTAGGGGCGAGGGGTGACGGTAGGAATCGGTGCAGGAGGGCAAGAAAAGACGGAGGTCGATACACTCAGCCTTATATGTGGAAGAACACTCAAGGGCTCAATCTTTGGAGGGATCAAGATTCAATCTCACTTCCCCATGATAGTTGAGAAATGTTTAAACAAGGTGCCTTTTCTATAAACTTACTTTTAACAACTATTACTTTGTTTGTCTATCTTTCTAAAGCTAACTTTGTCTATGGTGTTACCCAAAACACAGGAAATTCAACTAGATCACCTTTTGACCCATGAAATTACGTTCGATGAGATGGACACTGCGCTAGAGCTACTAAAACGACCAGATTGCGTCAAGATTCTCATCAAGATGTGAGGATTCGCCTCTTAAAATTTCCAACTCCGGGCCAATGTTCAAAGATTTTCTTTAGCAAGATGTTGTATTTTCTACAAAATAAAAGACAACCCTTAGTGCAAAGTTGTTCCATCTTTTATGTGTTATATATGAGTTATGACGCACAAGTTGAAATCATGTAAACTAGATTGTCTTGCTTAATCTAGTGCCTTCATCTTAGAAGCAAACTTTTGATCCCTTGCTCTTCCAGTTTCCTATAGTCTCATATGAGTTGCAATCCACCAAGTCTCTAGTTTGCACAATCCTCAAACTTCACGAGTTGATAATGCCATTATCTACAATACTTTAAAGCTACATTCTATACTAAGTATTTATAATATTTGGGTGAAAATGTGAAATAGATTGATAAATATATTTAGGTTCTTGAAACGTAGCTTTTGAAATGTGGATGAAATTGTAGCAAAATAATTCGATTCAATAGTTTGAATGATGTATATTAGTACTATACACATCATTCTTCGCTAATGAAAGTTTAATCCATCGTCACCTTTAACCACATCCTTCCATGGTCTAGCCGTCACAACAGTTTCCACATTAGTTTTCACGGCCATATTAATCTCGGTTCCAGCGTCCAGGACCATACCGGTGCTTTCGTGCACACTGGCCGGACTTCTACCAGGGACTGGCGACAGCCCGTGTTGAGTATGGAGCCTGATTCGGTTGGGCGGGAGAAGACGGTGTGAGCCAAGGACCGAAGGACGGGAAGAGAAGTCGAAGAACAAGGCGGAGGAGAAGGCAAACCCGGGGAGGTGCGAAAACCCGGCCGCGTTTTCGCGGCAGAGGCCGAGTTCCGCCAACAGGGAGGAGACGCGGGCTGGGCGTCCTAGGAAGCGGCCGTGTCTCGTGGGCAGTTGCCCGCGTTTCGTGGTTGAAGCATTGGGCCGGCGAAACTCGGGTAGGAGGCCCGGGAACTCGCCCGAGTTTTCAAGTGGTACCCCGAGTTTTCAGACGTCCGTGTATTTTGACGAGAATATTCCATATCTTTCGGCATATTCTTGTTTCCTTGGGGAAAAAGATATTGTATTGGCTCTAGTTTTCCTATTTATACTCAACATTGATATTGTAATTGGTGTGTTACCAAAACCCTACAGAGAGATCCTGAAAGTGAGATTGAGAGGTTAGGTTAGGAAGAATCCTTGTAATCCTTGAGTCCTCTGATTGATCTAGTGGAGAATCCCTGGCTTCGTAGTGCCCCCAGACGTAGTCCTTGTGACGAACTGGGTCAACAATTGCTCGTGTCTTTGTCTTGGTTCTCTTACTATCCATTGATTTGCAGGAACGATTTGGGGCTTCCGCAGAAATTTCCCCAACAACTGGTATCAGAGCTTAGGGTTCCCGAAGTTGAAAGATGGATGTTAGTAAGATCCCCATTGAGAAGTTTGATGGCGGAGACTTCGGGTACTGGAAGATGCAGATTGAGGACTATCTATATAGGTCCGGATTGCATCAACCTATGGAGGGGAAGCCTGCAGACATGAAAGAGGACAAGTGGAAGTTGTTGGACAGGAAGGCGATGAGCGTGGTGCGCCTGTCGCTGTCCAGGAACGTCGCCTGTCACACGCTCAAGTCGAAGACTGTAACACCCCTATTTTGAACCCCAGGGTATTACATGCCAGTGACCTCAGATTTTTCCATCTAAAGTCACCCAAGGCGGTTGGTAACATAGCTCGGTTCATAGAAAACAACATATTGAATTTATATTACATCAAAAGTGATCCAATGTTCGATACATGATTGGAAGTCAATGATCAATGATACCAAATAACAATGTTTGAGTGAAGAAGACATATAAATTGTTTTGCAGCGGAAATAAAATGACGGTTAAAAGATTCTTCACAAAAACAAAATAGGAAATTCCAAAATGTTTAAAATAACTTGAAACCTCTTGAAAATCTTCCTTCCTTTAAATCCTCGAGTCTTCGTCTTTGGGTCTTCGGCAAACCTGTCTTTACTTCCTGATATTTCCATAAAAGCAAGAAATACCAGCCGACCAATGTCGGGAAGAAAAGAAAGTGGTATTAGTCTAACGCGAGACTAAGCAAATGGTAGAATATGACTAGGTTCTTAAAAGGCTAAGTATGTCGGCATCAAGGTCCAAAGGGAGTTGAGCGATGCCCGACAAATCAGGTTCCTTTGAGGTGAGAGTGTGATATATTTTGGGGAACGAGGCTTTATTCGAATACAACTCAGATAATAATGAAAGGAACAAATCCGAAGGGAGGTGAAGAACAAGCTTTCTTTTGAACATAGGAAATCACAAGAAAGTGATTCCTAGGAACGAGAGATGATTAAGATTTTTTTGTTGGGAACTTATTAATGCACATCAAAGTTTAGTAAAAACCTTCATCAACTTATCCTCTCTGAGTAATACAACAATACATTTTATTTTAACGATTTCCGGATGTAGCAACTCATAAGAGTCAAGGGCCACACCCAATACATTCCTTGTTCATTAATTATTGTGCATATGGCACTTATCTTGCATTAATGACAAAACAGTGCAATCAGTTATAGATTTTTAGATGCAGCAACCCAAAACGGGTCAAGGGCCACATCAAAGAAGGACGGAGTCCTTAACACCTAGCTAGGGTGTTGTCACCTCTCTACGCTTGTAGAGCAGGCAGAGTCATGACCCAGTATTAGGGTATAGGTACATCCTAATGCATCTTTTTAAGAGGTGTAGCAGAGACAAGTCTCTCACCCCTAATGACTATCCTAGTCCATAGCAAAGTCTCGAAAAGAGACTTGAAACAATCAGAGGCCACAATCATCGGTCCTAAGTCCATGGGCTAGCGTAGTACGATAATGTAAGTAACAATGGGGTCATTATTTCTAAACAGTAAATAACCCTAAGTTCATTTTATTTAGCAAACAAGGTGTTCCCAACAAAAATGGATATGATAATGGGAAAGAAATTAACGATTATCGAATATATAGAGAATATGAAAAGAGAACCATCCACTTGCATGTACGAAGTCGTGAAGAAGAGAACCAAACCACTTGCCTTGGATTTTCGAGGATTGCGTCCTACGGAAATTGTTTCTCGGCTCTATGACGATTCGGGGACCCGACCTAATTATGCGCGATTTTAAAACGAGCGAACACAAATTAAATTAATATTTAATTTACTTCTCGATATAAAGAAAAATATTTCCTTTTAATATAAATCTCGTAACGTCCCGAGAAGTGAAGTTAACTATTTTTTTGTTGATGATGAATAATTATTACTCAACGATTACCAAAAATATTACCTTATATCCTTTATAAAATGATCTTAAAACTTTAATATTAACAACTTAATATTCCACCATAAAAGTAATTTAAATAAATAGATATTTAGTTGATTTTCTAATTACAACTTAGTTACCATTTTACCTCTTAATAATAATTTTATTAAGGCCCTTTTCAAATTTTTCTTAGGAATAATCATATTTTTATTAGTACCCAAATCTACCATTGGCAGTCCATTTAATTGCTAGAGTCTTCGGATTTTAGTCGCTAACTCGATGGGCTTTATTTATTGGGTAAATTAAAACCTATACTTACGCGTATAGATCAACCCAAAAACAGAAGTCCGATCCATTAACAATATATAACGAAACGGAGGGTACTTTCCTTACCCTTGCTCTGTTTCTACGTAGCTTGGCCGAACAACACAACACACAACAACGACAACAATGGCCGGCAACAACACGACACCCACGAACGACCACCGGCGGCGGCGACTCGGTGGCGGGCAGAGGCGATGGCGGCGAGCAGGCGGTGGGCAGAGGCGGTTGGAAGTGGACGGCGACGAACGGCAGGGCGGAACACCGGAGGCAGCGGCGGCTGCGGGCAGGGACGACGGCTGGCGGTGATGACGGCAGGAACGACGACGTCGGGGACGGCTGCGTCGGTACTGCGGACAGGGGCGACGATAACGAGCAGGGCAGCGGCGAGCGGGCGGACGGGGACAACGACGACGACGACGTGGGAGGGAGACGATGGGCCGGATGATGAGCAGGGTGGTCGGCGGCGGCGGCAGGAGCGACAAGCGGCTGGGTGGCGCCGGTATGGGGAAGCGTCGAGCAGACGACGAACAGGGCAAGGTGGTGACGGAAAGGCTCGGGTGATGAACAGGGTAGGAAAATGGGGGGAAAAAAAGTTGTTGGTTTCAGGACCAATTGCTTACAATTGTATATAATAAAGGTGAGAAGGTGGGGTAATGATGAGAGGAAATTTCGGCTGATTCAGTTTGCTCAGAAGATCAGTTTTGTGGCATTCGTTCATTGCACGGCACAATTTGTTCCTATCTTCCATCAGGCTCCCCAAAAAAAATCGGCTTTGCTCCAATTAAACGAAGAATTCCCACGGTTCAACTGGTAAGGGAAAGAAAAGGGGTCGGAGAGGTTGGGGGTTCGAGTCCCACTTGTTTTCCCTAATTTCCCTTTTTATTTTAGGGCTATTAATAGGTTGGGTTTAATTAGTTATTTAAAGAATATAACTACCCAATTATTGTATCGGTTACTCATCTGCTAACTGTTTTCCTCTTTCATTAAAATTTCTTTTTCTTAATTCAATCTTCTTATATTCTTGAATAATTTATTTCAAAATAATAATTTAATATCAAGGCTCGTTTTTCCATAATTGAATTTGAACGAGTTTTACGCTTAAATGAGCAAGGAATTTACTATTGACGACATTTTGATCGTTGTACAAATAAGGATTTTAAGAAAACTTTATTTCTCTTATTTATAAAAATAGCGGTTATTACAAAGACGACGAAGGAGATGCTTAAGACCTTGTCTGATCTGTAAGAGAAGCCGTCAGCAGTGAACAAAGTGCATGTGATGAGAAAGTTGTTCAATTTGCGGATGGGAGAGAACACACCGGTGGCCAGTGGCGGAACCAGGATTTCAGCTCAGAGGGGGCTAAATGTATAAAATACCGAAAATTATATTCTTTTTGAATCTACAATGACGTTAATCTATTTGCGATTTTTTAAAAATGTACAATAATATCTTAACTAGCTTTCAATACACTTAACTACTTATATTTCAATATAAGTAATCAAAACAATTATTCATCACCTCATATTCAAACCTATTGCTTAAATAGAAGATGTCTTAGGTACAGAGAGAACTTAAAAAATTGAACACCGTTATTTTTAAATTGTTGTGCTAATTACACACCCAAAAAAAAATTTAAAAATAAGATCTTTTATAGTTCCAAGTTTATGATATATATATATATAACACAAATGTATCTTAGTTTAGCATGATAGAGTGATGAAAGAAGTAGAAATGATAGTGTTCCACCCTCCCCAATTAAATCTTTATATATTGATATATTGATGCTTGAAAAATATAAAAAAAATTTATTTGAGTGGGGGCTACAGCACCCTCTGGGCATGCTGTAGCTCCGCCACTGCCGGTGGCAAATCACTTGAACGAGCTCAATATGACGATTGCTCAATTGAGTTCAGTGAAGATCGACTTTGAAGATGAGGTACAGGCTTTACTGTTGCTTTCTTCTTTACCGGAGAGTTGGAGCGGTACCGTTACTGCTTTGAGCGCATCGGTTGGAAAGGGGAAGTTGACGTACGAAGAGGTGCGGGACTTGGTGATTGGCGAGGGGACTCGCAGACAAGAGACAAGTTCTACATCAGGTTCGCTCCTGAATGCTGGAAGTAGGGGCAAGTCTGGTCATGGGAAGTCGAAGTCCAGGGGGAAGGAGAAGTCTTCCGGGGACAAGAGTCACGTCAAGTGCTGGAATTGTGGTGAAAAGGGTCACTACAAGAATGAGTGTGAGAATTCGCATGGGAACAAGGGAGATGCAAGCTTCGCAGGAGATGTGGGAGATGCATTGTTTCTCAGAGCGGTGGAGTATGCGGTAGGATTGCAACCAGGTGGGAGCAAGACTGAAGAGAAGCCGGAAGAGGCTTCTGTTGACCTGAGTACGTAAGCTTGAAAGCCGGCACTACCACTACCAGAAGGGAGGATCGTCAAGCAGACGATGTGGGCGCTCTGAAGCATTCTTCAAGTGGGAGTTTGTTGAGCGTTGGAAGATTCAATTACATGGAATCAGTCTCTAGGTGGGAGATTGTTGAGTATGGAGCCTGATTCGGTTGGGCGGAAGAAGACGGTGTGAGCCGAGGACCGAAGGACGGGAAGAGAAGTCGAAGAACAAGGCGGAGGAGAAGGCAAACGCGGAGAGGTGCGAAAACCCGGCCGCGTTTTCGCGGCAGAGGCCGAGTTCCGCCAACAAGGAGGAGACGTGGGCTGGGCGTCCTAGGACGCGGTCGCGTCTCGTGGGCAGTTGCTCGCGTTTCGTGGTTGAAGCATTCGGCCGGCGAAACTCGGGCAGGAGGCCCGGGAACTCGCCCGAGTTTTCAAGTGGTACCCCGAGTTTTCAGACGTCCGCGTATTTTGACAAGAATATTCATCATCTTTCGGGATATTCTTGTTTCCTTGGGGAAAAAGATATTGTATTGGCTCTAGTTTTCCTATTTATACTCAACATTGATATTGTAATTGGTGTGTTACCAAAACCCTATAGAGAGATCCTGAAAGTGAGATTGAGAGGTTAGGTTAGGAAGAATCCTTGTAATCCTTGAGTCCTCTGATTGATCTAGTGGAGAATCCCTGGCTTGGTAGTGCCCCCAGACGTAGTCCTTGTGACGAACTGGGTCAACAATTGCTCGTGTCTTTGTCTTGGTTCTCTTACTATCCATTGATTTACAAGAACGATCTGGTGCTTCCGCAGAAATTTTCCAACAGCCCGCTCATTCAAAACACTCGCCGGCATAAGCAAAAAGACTAGGGCAAAACAGGACGTCAATCTTTTAGGGGAAAAAAAGGAGAATGGTGGTGGTACATGTAGCGAGTTGATCACAGGGGAATTGGAGTTGACCGGTAAGTTGCCCAATTAATGAAAGGGGAACGCGCTGGTGAGATACCTATTATGGTGCTTCCTTAGGCATCCTCTTAGCCATTGGATTAAATGGGATTAATGGTAGGATATGATGGTGCATAGTAGGCCCGATTTTGGTGATTCTATGGGATGAAAAATCTGCAATATTCCGCTTACCATAAATAAAAAAAGCTCCTAAAATGTAGGGAATTAGCAGCATGATTTTCGAAAAAATATTGGGAGATCCTATCCAAAAATTAGTTACACCAATCAAGAAAAACGCAATATTTCCATATTGAAAAATCATGAAATTACTCACCGGCGAAATCACGATAGAACAACCTCGAGCTATCATCTTCGTCTCATCCAATCCTCTCATCGTGCATACAACTCAGTAGTTGAAAAACTCAAGAACATGACGAACGTTCAATCACGAACAGCTTTTGTGAGAGGTTAGATTCAATAACTATGTCTTAAATTTTCAAGGTCCAATCTGGTTGTTTCATACGAAGATGCTTGTTTTTTTTCACGCCTCTCTTAAACATTGTTTTTTGAAGTTCCCGCTCGTTTAATAGTATTATAATTCGATCATGAAATGTTGGATTTATAAGACTGTGCTATCATATTGTTTACTGATTTATTTCGATCGATCAAAATTTTTTTCCCGTTATTTATTGGTTGTAACATCGTATTATAGCATGAAAGAGCTCGCTGCATTACCCTATTTTTTGAGTTGAAAAACAATTGTTTAATGGTTGAAAAAGTAGTTGCCTTAATCTAAAGTACAGTCGAGTTGAAAACTTTATCAATCAAAGTTGCAAAAGTGGTGTTATATAATTGAATAATAACATGCATGTGACTCGATAAGAAATCAGTGGATTACTCACTGCATTATCCTAGTTTTGTAGTTGAAAAATAATATTGAAGAGTTGAAAAATTAGTTGCATTATTCTAAAGTAGAAGCAAGTTGAAAAAGGTGTGATGAGTATTTGAAAAATTAGTGTTACATGAATGACTAATAACATGCGTGTGCCTCGATAACAAACCATAATGTTGATTAGTTGAAAAAGTAATGTTGTGTAATTGAACAATCACAATCATGTTGCTTGACAAGGAAAATTAACATTGAATAATTGAAAAAGTAATGTTGTATGTTTGAAAATGTAATAAATCGATTATGTCTCTTCCCTAGCGTACAGTCATAATATGGAAAATGTAGTGTTCCCGATTTGAAAAATTCAATATTCTTATTTGAAAAAGTTTTAACAGGTTGTTAAATTGTATTTTGTCGTGCAGTTGGAACCAACAAATGGGATGAGTACGTATGTGTTTAATAATGATGAAGAATTCTCTCCAGTTGAAGTAGATGAATGTGATGATGAGGATGCGGAGTTTGAACCAGAAGCATTCATGTATGGAACTGAATGTGTGTTTGATGAGAAGGACACCAACATAAAGCACTGGATACCCAAATGCCCTACGAACGTAAAGCCTGCAGTTGGAAAAGTAGTGTTATATAATTGAATAATAACATGCATGTTACTTTACAAGAAAATGCAAGGTTGAATAGTTGAAAAAGTAGTGTTTTATAGTTGAAAAATAACAATCATGTTGCGCGTGCTTGACAAAAAAGATTAATATTTAATAGTTGAAAAAGTAATGATGTACAGTTGAATAATAACAATCATGTTGAATAATAACAATCATGTTTCTTTGACTTTGATTGATTAAAAAAGCAATTTCAATATATTGCAATGAATTTTTCGGTCTAAAACAGAGTACATTAACAACGGGATTCTTCCCCTCTAAGTATAAAAATATTTGAATTTTTCAAATTGTTGTATTGACATATTCATTAGATATGATAGAACACAAAAGCTAATTTTTTTTGTCCGTTACAATGAATTTTTCATCACTACATATAAAACACGATTCATTTACAACAACCTAGCGTTCTCCATCATCGCTAAGCTTAATCTTTGAATTTTTCAAAACGTTGTATATACTTATTCATTAGCTTGATATACTAAAAGCATATTTTTCAGTACATCTAGTGCTACGTATTTGTCATACATATTTTCCAGCTCTCCATCATCTTCCTCAATTGAGCTTGAGTTATCATTATCTTCACTCTGCTCAAGGCCAAGATCAAAAAGATCGACATCATCGTCCGACTCGTCATGGTCCTCATTCTTAGTCTCTTTGAAAAACTCAATATAACGCTTTGAAAAATTACATGAATACGAAAAAGAAAGAAATAAACTTGGACTCGCAAAAGCATACTCATCCCATGTGCTGGTTCCAACTGCACAATCAAAAACAATTTAACCACCTGTTAAACCTACATGAAAAACACAACAATACATCTTTCAAATCGAGAACATTACATTTTCAACAGTAAGCCAATGTCAACCTAAGTTTATTCAAATACTCACGTATACTTTTTCACAACGAATTCATTTGTTTTCAAACGCCACATCATTTTCTTTCATAGAAACAACAAACTATTACTATAATCGAATGGTATCTACATGGATTAAACACGTGAAACTTATTTTTTCAACTATTCAAAATGATTTTTTCATGTCAAGTAACATGATTGTTACTATTCAACTATACAACATTACTTTTTCAACTATTCAATATTAATTTTCTTGTCATCAGACATGATTGTTATTATTCAACTTTACAACACTACTTTTTCAACTCTTCAACGTTACTTTTTCTTGTAAAGTAACATGATTGTTATTATTCAATTATATAATACTACTTTTTCAACTCAAATATATTTGTGAACATTTTCAATACGTTGCAAGTAATTTTTCAAACAATTTCATGTAATTATTATCATACGAAAGCATGTATTTCACATCCTGTAAAACATTATATTATGCAACTCGTTTACCTAAATTATTCAAAAACTAGGGTTTAGTATAATTCAAGGAGTTCTACCATTGGGCTAAGAAAAAACGAGTTCTACCATGATATAATACGATTAAACAAGCAAGAACTACAAATATTAATCGAACTCAATGATCAATCGAATCAACAAAGTAAACAAATGTGACGACAACTTATTTCGATTGAACTAATATTCGAATCGAATCAACCAAACGAATCTGCAAATTAAGAAAAGCGAATTATTCAATCTAACCTCTTATGAAAGTTGTTTGCGATTGAACGTTGGACACGTAATTGCGTTGTTCAACTCCTGTATTGTGTGTACGATCAGAGATTCGATGATATCAAGAAGAAAGCTCAATGGTGTTCGTTGGTGGTGTGGACTGCGTATATTCTCTGAAGAATAGTTCACACATTTTTCAATTTTTCAATTTGGAAATTATGCTTTTTTTCCATGATTTTAACCATATCCGTTTTTGGATCAAATCACCCCCTGATTTTATGTGTTCTCCATCCCTATAATTAAGGAGCTTTTTTCTATTATGGTAACCGATATAATAATCCCATCCCCATCCAAAATCGTGGCTATTGTGGACTCTAAGATCCTACCATTAATCTCCTCTAATCCAATGGTTAATAGGAAGCCTAAGGAAGCACCCTAATTGCAAGCCTCTCTAGAGCGTAATTCTTAATGAAATGTTGCTTGGATTCGCTAGCAATGCCTTTAATTGAAGTGCAAGAAGTCCAACCGGATCAATCATATAATTCAGTCATGATTAGTATCATCAATTCATCAACCACTCCACTATTAAGTCACTACATTTGGACGCATTTTTTTCCCATGTAGGAAGAGTAATGCAACAGATAAGGGACCGCATTCGCTTATCTTCTTTTTTTTTGGTTGTTCATTGGTTTACCACTCATCAGAGCTTTGTTTCGGCTACATTCAGCTCGATCCGGATCGCGCACCTGGTTTTGATGGGTGAGTCTTCTAAAGTAAATGAAGTTGAACCGCAAACCTCATAGATGTGAGGAGGCCGCTTAACACCGAAGCAACTCCCTTTGGTCCTTTTTTTTTTTTTTTAATCTTTTCTTCCACCCGTATCCAAATTCCAAAAGAAACTTGGCTAACTAGCCACACGTTATTCTCGTTTAAGCGAAATCCAAATCCATAAAATCCCAAAAATGGCCCACCACTCCCCAATTCTAAACAGCCTATAGATTACATTATGTGGACCGACTATTTTAGACTCTATAAAAAACACCCCCGGCCAATTCAGTCCATCTCTCAATCAATTGAAGATCGAGTTCAACACTAATTAACAACGTAACACAATCTCAAGGAAAAATGGGAGATAGAAGCAATTCTGATGGGGCTATTATTACTTGCAAAGGTCGCTCATCAATTCCATCACTTAATTGGTCGATTTCGGATTAACTAACTGAACTGATGGTAATTAAATGCTTTAATTTATGGTGATTTTATTTATTACAGCGGTTGTTTGCTGGGGAGCTGGAGAAAAACTGAAAGTTGAGGAGATTGAGGTGCACGCGCCCAAATCCTCTGAAGTCCGGATCAAGATGATTTATGCAAGTGTTTGTCACACTGATATCCTCATCATGAATGGGTACCCAGTAGTAAGTTTAATAATTAAGCTTTACTCTTTTTAAGTATTTTTTTGATATGGTGTTAATTTGCTTTGATTTGCTGCTGATGGGTCTGTTTCAAATCTCTTCCTCTTGTTGTAGCCTAATGTTTTCCCAAGAGTCATGGGTCATGAAGGTGTTGGGTAAGTACCCTTTTCTTAATCTGTTTTCAGACCATACAAGTCGTCTATGCAATTTTGAGCTGGCAATCAATCCTTTTTTTTTTTTTTTTTTTTTTTTTTTGTTTTCATAAAGAGAGGTGGAGAGCGTCGGTGAAGGCGTAACGGAGCTCAAGAAAGGCGACATGGTGATCGCGACGTACGTGTCCGAATGCAAGGAATGCGACAACTGCAAGGCCACGACGCGCCCCACCAACCTGTGCCACAAGTACCCGGTCTTAGCCGGTGGAGTGATGCCTGACGGGACGTCGAGGTTGAGGGCGCAGGGGAAGGACTTGTTTGGGTTCCTGGGGTCCACGTGGTCCCAATACACGGTGGCCCACACGGCTTACGTGGTCAAGCTTGACCCGAGGCTGCCGTTGTCCCACGCGAGTTTCTTGTCTTGTGGGTTCTCGACCGGACTCGGAGGAGCTTGGTTTGATGCTCAAGTTGATAAGGGCTCTACCGTCGCGGTCCTTGGCTTAGGCGCCGTTGGACTTGGAGTAAGCGTCCATTTCCAGTTTATATATAATAAGAATTGTCCAGCTTGTTTTTTTATAACACGGTACGGGAACTGAACTAGTTTGATTTTATCTGAGTTTGTACGTTTTCCCTGGATTTGGGTCATGTGTATCATGCTCAACTTAGACGTACTATAGTACCCGAATCTGGGTTAGATGACCGTTGGTTGTATTATTGTCGCATACAGGCAGTACAAGGAGCTAAGATTCAAGGGGCATCGAGAATCATTGGCATCGACAAGAACCCATTGAAGCGCGAAAAGGGAGAGGTCTTCGGGATGACTGATTTCATAAACCCGGATGACGAACCAGGCAAGTCTATCTCACAGTTAGTCATGGACTTAACTGGAGGACTAGGCGTCGACTACTCCTTTGAGTGCACCGGTGTCCCTGCATTGGTTAATCAGGCTCTTGAGTCCACAAAAGTGGTAAAACACCTTCATTCACAAGTTTTTTATGTTATGTAAGGGTAGATATGATTGAAGATTTTTTCTCTCTTGAGTCGACTAAAGTTGGTTTGTTCGAGTGGGTGCAGGGACGAGGGGTGACAGTGGGAATCGGTGCAGGAGGGCAGCAGACAACGGAGGTGGATTCGCTAAGCCTTATATTCGGAAGAACACTCAAAGGCTCAATCTTTGGAGGGATCAAGATTCGTTCTCACTTCCCAAAGATAATTGAGAAATGTGTAAACAAGGTGGTGTGCCTTTGCAATCAACTTGCATTTTTAACTTTGTTGGGCTATCTATCAGAATTATGAAGCTAACGTTTGTATTTGGTGCTGTGCCAAAAAAACAGGAGATTCAATTGGATCAGTTGCTGACCCACGAAATCACGTTCGACGAGATGGACACTGCGTTGGAGCTACTAAAACGACCAGACTGTGTCAAGGTTCTCATCAAGATGTGAGGATACAACTCTCCACAATCTAAGAATAAAATGTTGTATTTCCTACAAAATAAAATGTGGAAGCAGTAATTAAATGATCATTGCAAGTTTCCCTTATAAAGGATGTCGAGTTGTATGAGTTATGATGCACAAGTTGAAGTCATGTAATCTGTATACTGAGATGCCAGCCAATTGTTGATCTTGGTTCATCAAGTGCCTTCATCTTAGGAAGCAAATTGTGTATGAGTTGATATAATACTGGGAAAAAAAAGGTTGAACAGCAACAAAATCTAACCACAACCAGCAAAGCATATAGCATTTAAAAGACACAAAACCTACACTAGCCAAAGCCAACTCTAGTAGTCTTCAACTCTGTGAGCAAGTTGCAAATATTAACTAATGGCAGCCACTCAAGTTGATAAAAAAGCTGTTCCTCTTTGGCACTAATATATGTTGACTATGAACTTTTAGCACTCTCTTTTCAACTACATTCATTTAGACAATTAAAGTCGTGGACATTTTTCCATATGGTACTTTGCATTTGGTAACTGGGATGAATAGAAAACAAGTACAAACACTGTATGGGGGAAAATGTTGTCAAGTATCATAAAGGATTCAGTTTGTGTCTGTATCAAATTTTGAGAGATGAAGTTATCAGAACAACCTTTAGCATGCTTAACAACAAGCGTCTGTAGTCCAACGGTTAGGATAATTGCCTTCCAAGCAATAGACCCGGGTTCGACTCCCGGCAGACGCAGTCATTTTTTTTTTGTCTTTCATATCTTCATCCTCATTAATTATTTTAGAAGATACAGTTTGGCTGGTTATAGCATAAGTAGCTCCGAGCCACCAACATCATTAAATCATCATCATCCATCATAATAATATATAGTCATTCATTCTCATTCGGTATGATCATTCAATCTGAATTTCTGGTTCAAGCATCTGTGGAGTGGAGCAACAACATAGGCTAGAATCACAAACACAGCACTCTTGAGAAGAAAACCAGCAACAAAAACATTACTTATCTAGACAAACACTTTCTAAACCAATTAAGATTAATTCTAACTATGAGTCCATGAACAGCAATCAAATTGGCCTAGCTATCTGGTCTAGTAATAAACTGAGAGTTCAGCAAGGCTACCACCACTTCTGCACAAGAAACCAACAAGACATTTTCTTAGAAACTCTAGAGCATAAACAGTAATCAAGCAAAATACAAAAAATCTGGCTTATATGAATTCGATCTCGTTCACTTGTTTATCTAGATCCTCAAGTGAAAGATAGCAATTGCTGTCCAGCTTGGCTGTGGGGGGGACTGGGGGAAAAGGTTACAGGGTTTTTTTTTAGGGGTGAGTATTTCGGTTGTCCCACATCGAGAAATAGGAAGGTAGGAAGCGTTGGGGTGGAGTATAAAAGGAAGGTGAGTGGGGTACGTGAAAGGTACTTACCTGGACGGGGTCGACGGGCGATCAAGAAGGTCTGTGGCCTGGGACGGTGACCTCCATTGCACATTGAGGAGGGGCGCCGCCCTAACATCTCCCTAAATTGGGAGAGTGTACGTCATAATTTGTGGTACTGGGGGCCTGCGTTCGCGCGGCCCCTGCCCTACTCAGTTCTAACATTTCTTTTTCATTTGAGGGCCTAAAAACAATTCGTTTTCATTTGAGGGCCTGAAAAGCATTTTAATACTCATCAAATTTATGGTCGATCTCACGGTAGATTTGCATCAAGCTAGTAGGAATCATGTCAATTGTATACTAAGGAACTCATGGAAATGTCATTTTTTTGGCCCTTTAATGATGCACTAATTGGAATCATGCCGTTTGTATATTAAGGATCTTATGGTAGATCTGGGTCGAGCTAGTGCCTTCATCTTACAAGTGCAGTGTGCACTTGGTCTAATTCTCACAAAATGTAGGAGATGATCACATAGTAAGACAAGGCAACACGCAGGAAAATCTGAGATCAGGTCGACACGTTGAAGCGGGTTGAGCATTGTAGAAACACAGATTGAAAAGTTGATGCTATACATAAACTAATCACAACCAGTAGGCAGTAGGCAATACTTATCTATATGTAAATAAAGTTGAAGCAAAAAACAAATTAAAGACAACCAGAACAGCGTTACTCTTGATGTTTCTAGGATTGATGCCATGTACAGAGTCATGGGATGCAGCACACTGGGGACTATAGAAGCAAAAGGCCACTGGTTCTTTCGATAGCAAAGAAAAATCGAACGACGACTAATTGCGCAAATACAGCAGGATATAAGACTGTAAAGGACATTTTTAACAAAAGATTATAGAATAGAATCCGACGAAAGTAACATAGGAAGTACAAGGGAATATGGTCCAAGTAATGAAAAGATACTAACGATGCACAATCCTTGTTCTGGTGGTCTGTAAGCAAGTTCATAAGCAACTAATCACAGCCTCTTACAGATCCATGTAACAGATACCCTCAAAACCATTGAATAGTCCTTAATGTACCAAGCTAGCTGCATAGAACTAGTTCAGCCGGAACAAATGACGCAGTGTTTAGCGGCGAATGCAAACCGGTTTTACATGGTAGCTTCTACTTCTGGGTCAGACTCGACGGGCACTTCGTCCGCTGCATTGTTTCCTCCTCTCAGGCGTGAGGAAACTTTGTCAATAGCAGAATTCAGTTGCCCCAACTTGGCATTCAGGGTCTGCCTGGTCTTCTGCTTCACGAAAATTCCAAATAAGATACACTTATACACAAAACTTGAAAACAGAAGCATTCAAAAATGTTTGGCTGGTTATAGTGTAATTACCTCCAAGCCATCATCATCATCATAATAGATTGGTCGCTTGGCCTTACGGAACCCATATTCATCTTCATTCAGCAACGACCTTCTAATCTGAATTTTTGATGCAAGTAGAATCAGGTCAGAACAATGGATCAGCATCACGGTATTGACCCAGCAGATAGCAAAAGGGGTGAAAAGCAGACCAATGTGCAAGCACATAACAGGTACATAGAGTAGTAAAATTGGAAGGAAGGGAGCACACATATTTTGTTTGATAGCATTTTAGGTAAAAGAAGAAAAACAATGAGATATGGAATAAGTAGAGCTTAGAAGTCTAGTGCACACAAAAAATCATACTGATGATAACCGAATAATCTGCTGAAGCTATGAATCTATAACATCCTTTCAGAGGAAGAGCTTTGGATGCATTCCCAGCACAATACCTTCGTACAAGCATGGAACAAAACCCATCCTTTCCCTTTCTTCTCTTACTTTCCAACTCCCAAAAGCTTACCCACGGCCCCACGACATATAGTGACAAATCATAATTGTGCAAAGGAATGAACAGTCATACCCAATGTCCCTTTGTATCTAAACAATGATCCCAATGGTCCTACTATATGCAACTGACAATTCAATTAACAAGGATTGGAATCACTCATCTTATGATCTCCTTCAGCTCTATATTATCTGTCATTCTAGTCACCATATCTTGATCTGAAATATTTCATTTTTAAATGACAAAAAGGTGGAGTAATGCAAAAGGGCATTGTTGTCCTGGTTTCATAAAGATTGTGTCAAAAGTTAATATGACATATGTTTAACATTGATAGACTAGATCATCGTGTGGCACCTCATACTGAATGCTTATTCTTAGGCGTGAAAGCAGAACGAAACAGCATATTACGCATTGGATGGCAATTCTATAAAAATCATGTCAATATAGAGTCACAAGCACAGAGCAGCTGGAAATATCCCATGCAAAAAGAATACCAGGAACAATCCAGTTTTACAGGGAGAATATACATATCAAACATCTGAATAAACCCACCTGTGGAGCAAAAACATAAGCTAGAGTTCCAAACACAGCACCCCCAAGAAGAAAACCAGCTACAAAATCACCGCCACCTCCACCTCTACTACCACCACTGCAAGTAGAGTTATTAGCGTGATCGATATTTAAACAACAAAACAAAACATTCAAACTTTTTGCTATATAATATACCTTGAACTTCAACACGTTAAAATATTATAGAGAAACAGAAGTAACAAGTTCTTGACCAGAAATCACATTGACCTATCTAGTAATAAATTTGGCATATTTGAAGCTAACACTTCAATACAAGAAGACAAGACATTTCTTGGAGATTTAAATTTTGTGTCTAAGATCAAAAACATTCATGAAATCTGGCTTAGTTGAAGATTCATTCATTTTTCTTATTTGTTTCAAATCTTAAGATAGCTTCAGCTAGACATAAACCCTGAATCCCTGATAAGTTTAGGATAGATATAACAATAAAAAAAAAAGGAACAGCACTATTTTTTGATTTAATAAAAAAGTTCATCTCTACTTTTCCACATTTACTAATTTACAAAGAAATGAAGTCAAGAGGCATTAAAAGCAACTGTATGACCTTTGCTATTGCCCTTGTAACATTAGCAAATGCATGAGTTTCAGTGTACATCTCCAATGGTTAGAACAAAATTAAATGTGATTAAAAGTATCTGTATGGTTGCTAAGGTACAAATGAGTGTCCTTGTAGCAGTAGCAAACTCCTGACTCTCAGTGTCCCAATTGGCAAGGATTAAATTACATGTATTATTGAATATAGCTAGTCCTCTATATAATGCTTCTGACTAAAGCAGTTTTGTAACCAGCATAAATTTGGAAAAGAGATTTTCCTGTTACTCTCAAATGAGATAATACATCATAATTGAAAGTACGAATTATAATCGAATGATATGGGAAATATAGCACATGAAAGGTACAGTTTAATAGGAGCTCTTACATGATAAGCTTTCCAACAAATCAATACAAATAGATCTAGATTTAGTCCTTAATCAAGAATATGTTTACTGTTTAGCAAGATTCAATGTTGCTTGCCAGTGAGGAGGCACCTAGAACCTAGTCACCCACCTAGGTTTTTCTGTTGAGAGGCTTAGTATAGAGTGAGTATGAAATCTACTAGGCACCCACCTAGCCTCAAAACAGGACACTAGGTGCCTGCCTAGGCTAATTTTCAGGATACTGGCCAGATTTGTCAATAATGATAGTATGGCACCTTCTGGACATAAGAACATACCCTTCCACCAAATATAGCTGTATGGACCGATACCTAAAAGAATATCTCCACAGTCATGAAATATAGGCTTTTAGATTATCTATGGTTGCCTTACAATCGTTTAAGAAAGATATAGTGAAACCGTCCATCATATATTACTACTTGTAAATTGTAATAATAGTGTGCACCTGATATCTAAATCCACCATAAGAATCACACAAGTGTCCTTGCATTAATATACAGATTCCACATGGCTAATATTTAACATCAAATTCAGAAAATTTCAGTATATAAGCATGAGAGGCAAACTTGTAGAGTGAACTGTGAAAGAGAAAGTAACATACTCGTACTCAGCCTGAATAGCCACACTACGTTTCTTGATCACCCTCTTAGTGGATTTCAGTGCAACTGTTTGTGTTTCTCTGAAAGAGTTGAGTTTTGAAAATTGGCAGTCATTTGTCTTAAGATGAGATCCACCTAAAAACAAACACAATCAATTTTGAAAACAATGGTTGATACAAATTGGCATGGCAAACGTGAAAGGTAGAGAGTGAACAACGTTCAACTTGGCTACCTTCCATTCCTTCCAATAGTAACTGAAAAAATTAACCTAGACAAAGTTATCAAAGGCGAGTAGGTAGCTAACAGAGAACTGCACAAAATGGGCTTCCAAGGGATTCATTCTACTGCTAAACCAGCAAAATTTACAACAGAAGACTTCAAAATCCTAATGTACAACACATTTTCTCCATCCCCCAGCCAAATGAATCAAAGATATGAAGCTCATTTCAATGCTCTAGCGCATGGAAACTTTTGAAGATATCAAGAAGCCTCGCAGATAAATTTTTTAATAGGAAACACCACACATCATCCAATTGGGAACTAAAATATTGCAACAGCCTAGTGAAAAAAAAAGATGAGAAACTGGCGCTTAAGCTCGGCAAGCAGTACTCAACAGGAATCAAGATTAGTTCCATAGGCATACAAAAACCTCTACAATAATCAAAATAGCAGAAATGCACAGACAGCAGCTACGAATCAGACATGGCGACCGTATATCCATCTACAGTGTACGCTTTACAAGAAGAAGAAAACAGAAAATAGACATTTCTTGTAAGAATCGGAATAGGCAATCTGATTTCGCGATTACAAAGATACATCTTCCTCCCACCCCCTATTGTGTAATTTGATTCTTGGTGAAAACCTCTGAAACTGATAGAATAAAGAGAGATCGGTCTGAGAAGGAAAGAGATAGATTACCTGAGATGGAAACAGGCACGATTGAGGTCGCCATGGAAGCGCAACCAGTGAGCTTGGGGGAGGGGAAGGGGAAGGGGAAGGGGAAGAAGAAGAAGAAGCAGAGTGAGGGTTATGATGAGATGAGGACAGACAGTCACGGAGATTGGAAAGCAAGCTTTGGAAGTTCCGAAACCGCATATCTACGGAGTAGAGTAGTGTACATCGCTATGGTCTCCGACTGATTAATGGGTTCCCCAAAATGCCCCTCTCCTATCAATCGGCAAACCTTCCCTTGCATAGTCACGGGTGGACTGTTTCTATGGGATTTTCAGGGGGGCATTTTGGGGACATGCACCCTCTCAATTTTACTAATTTCACTTTTAAAAACAGATATTATGAGATTAAATTCAGTTTTTTTAATAATAAAAGACGTTTTGTGTAAAATTTGCAGGATGATAATTTGCCGGACAAATCTACACATACACGTATTAAACAATTAGCTATTTTTTACTTATTAATTTTGAAACAGGGAAATACTGGATTGTCCTTTAATTCGAAGTTAATACGCATTATTCGGGTTATATAAACTTTTAAAAAAATATCACTCTTTTTTGGAAAAAAACATGTTTATACACTAACATTTATATTATATTTTTTCATAGCAATATATAGTATTGATTTTAATATTTTTAAATATTGTAGTCGTGCATGCCTGTATGACACGACAGGTTAAGCTAGTTGTGTATTTATACGAGCTCAAGCTGAAATTATTGTAGTTAATATTGAAATAAAAATTATTTTGAAATTGGGTGTTTGAGATAGGGAAAAGATAAATGGTAGGAAAAAAATAAGTTTCTATAAGTTCTCATAATATTGTGGAGACCCGTTGTGTTTTGTGAGAGATTTAAGTTTCTCTAATGCTTTTAGCATGGTTTTACTTCGCATTTGAAATATCTTTTCAAAGAAAATCTTCTATATATATATTATAAACTTAGGTGGTGTCTTTATTTATTGTCTTCATTAATTATGGTTGTCAGATTACTTATAAAATTTACATAGTGGGATAGGAACCGTTCGATTAGCTCATTCCCTTATACCCTTGGATCCTGGCCGTTGATTTAAACTTCTTCAATCTTCACCATCCAACTTCCACTGTTGATGGAGGACGGCGTGGCCCTCTCCAATTCGCTGTATCACGGAGCCGTAAAACCATGTTGACGCTCATGATTGTCTCATCCCCACATCTTACCGTTGCTATATTTTACCTTGTCTTATTGCGCATAATCCATTTATCACATGCATAACTAATAGACTTATCATTTGGATCGAATTCGGATCAGGTCTTTCGAATCAGATTCGTCTTCGGTTTTGAAAAACTATTTCGGTTTGCCTTCGGATCAGATCGGTTCGGATTCATAAGTTGTTCAATTTCTAGTCTAGTGCGGGTTCGGGTCCGATTCAGATCGGATTTGATTTGATTCGGATGTTGTTCGGTCATAAGCGCCAAAGTGTCGGTGCCGCGATTGTGGTTATGTGCAGAGACAAGTGTGGCGTCAATATCGTGGATGGCTCGTGGTTTGGCTCTTGGTGGTTTTTCTTTGGGTCACTTCTCACATGCCCTCTATTGCCTTGCCATCATGAGGAGTTGACCATGGCCAAGTTCAATGCATCTGGACATGTTTTTGAGCTTGGAAATCCTATAAATACAGGTGCTTCTTCAACTCATTCTCCACACCTCTCTCTTCTCTCTCATCTAAACCAACTTTATTGTGGACTTTTAAGATTAGGGATGTGGGATTTCAGACTCTCGTCATTTCTTAATAAAATGTTACGACGTGTACTTAATATATTCTCGTAATGCTAAGATCATGACCAATTGCTCGTTCTCTAGGAAGGGTTAAAGCACTCTAGCTAAGTGTTCAGGAGACGCTTGTTTTCTTGTTAATCTACAGATAGACTGAAATTAGCTATTTTTTAATTTTGAGAAAATTAGCTATTTTTATACTTATTAATTTTGAAACGGAGAAATTTTGGATTGTTTTTTAATTCGAAGTTAATACATATTATTCGGGTTATATGAATTTCAAAAACAATCACTCTTTTTTGAAAAAATCATGTTTATACACTGAAGTTTATATTATATTTTTTCATAGCAATATATAGTATTAATTTTAATATTTGTAAATATAGTATTCGTGCATGGCACTACGGATTAAGATAGTTGTGTATTTATATGAGCTCAAGCTGAAATTATTGTAGTTAATATTGAAACTAAAATTATTTTGAAATTAGGTGTTTGAGATAGGAAAATGATAAATGGTAAAAAAATAAGTTTCTATAAATTCTCATAATATTGTGAAGACTCGTTGTGTTTCGTGAGAGATTTAAGCTTTTATAAAGTTTTTGGGCGTGTTTCACTTCCCGTTTGAAATATCTTTTCAAATAAAATGTACTTTTATAACAAAAAAATAAAGAAATGTACTTTTAAAGTAAAATGGTGTTTGGTTAATTTTAGGTTAAAAAATCATTTTTTATTTTTTTAGCTCAAAAGCTTTTTTTACTTTCCCAAACTGTACTGTTTCTCATTCTCAAACTCATTTCTCAAATCCCACATATTCAAGAAGAAAAGCATAACTGTTGGAGGAGGGAATACCACCAATTCTTCAAGTTTCATCTCTAGAGGACTCCATTTTGAGCATCAACACGTCGTCGATTGTCGATCAGCATGGGTGAGGTATTTCAGATATATTAACTACAAATCAACCCATCGTCTGTCAGCGTGGTTGGCAGGAGCAACGAAGAAGGTTGCTATTGTGGTTGTTGATGTGGTTGAGTGGTGACTGGTGAGCATGGTTGATGGGTAAACCTAGATGACGTTAGGAAAAGAAGAGTAAAGAAAGATTAATAAAAATTAAAAAAAAAACAAAAAAAAGATGATAAATATTCTCAAGCCAAAAAGTGATTGACATAAAGAAAGATGTTTTTATATTGAAAGGATCTTTTTGATAAGAAATCGAACATCACATTTAATTTCTTAGTGATGATAAACAAGTATTGCCAAGCATTCATGAGTTTACTTTTGTCGATAAACTCCAATAAGTTTTGATAAATTTTTATAAGTACCATTTTTTTCGTCGAAACCATGACCATTTAAGTTCCGATAAATTTAATTTTTTCTTAGAAGATAAATAACACTTCCTATTGGAACCGGGTTGATGAGTACTTTACACTTACAGTATCCCGAACCGGACGAGGAGAGGGCCGATCCGGTTCGGTCCGAAAGGACTGGAAGACCGGTCAATGAGTTGGGGACTCCCTGAACCGGAGCTGGACCCCGGGGTCGATAGGCAGGGTTTCCCGCCAAAAGAAGGAAGGACTGACAACTGAGAAAGTGAGAAGTGAGAACGAAAACCTAATCCTCCCTCCTCCGTTTGGAAGCAGGAGAAAAAAAAGAGAGGGAAAAATGGCACCGTCATCTGCAACCGCCGATTCTGGAGCTCCTTCCTCCGTCGATGGAAGTTCCGAGAACAATCTACAGGTTTATTCCTCATACTAATTCACGACTAGATAGAGAATCAGTTTTCTGATTTTCCGATACCTGATTGCGCGATTTGGGGCATATTGTGTAGCCGTTCTTCGTAATGCGGAAAGGACCTGAGCGAAGGCCTTCCACATCTAAAACGAGGAGGAAAATCGGTTTCTCTTCTAGCCTTGACGATGCTGGGAATTCCGCCGATGAAGATGATGATGGCTTTAAGCGGCTGAGATCCGAAGCTTTTGAGTTTGTCTGGTCCAAAATCGAGTCTACTATAAAGGTTTCAAATTTCTCTGCAAATAGTGCACTGATGCGGTTCAAATTAGCAAAAGAGCGATCGTTCATAACCACATTTCATAAATAGACTTGTAGAATCTAACATTGGATTCATTTTAATTGGAATACTTGTTCAAAGAGAACCTGCAATTTGAATGATCTGAATGATGCTCTATGGTGTATATTGCAGGATGTATTGAGGAAGATCAACAAAAATGTTTTTGATAAGTTGCACCATTGGGTCTGTGAATCTTTTAAAGCCATTAGGTCCAGTGGACGGCCTGGTTGTGGTCAAGCAACTCGCCCTTATCCGATCGTGACTGATGCCTCTCTCAAACAACTTTACACCGCTCTCGTCTTTACTAGTATGTCTGCTTTGTATTATGCTCAGTGATTTAAGCATCTCGTAGACATTATGTCATAATTAACAACCCCTGGAATGAGTTCTGCAGAAAACATGGAGTTTGTTGATGATCTCCTGACTTTTGAGGAGCTTGGCCGCCATTTAAGGTCTTATGGCTCTCATGTGGCTAACCTTTCTTCATCAGACTTCTCAGCCAGCAACGGGATTGCTGGCTGTTTAAGAAGCTTGTTGCGTCAATTTCTGACTGTAGCACCAGATGTACGTTCTTGATGTCAATAAAATGCTGATTTCTATTTTTGTCTGACCTTTTTACCAAGTAGATATTTAAAATCTTCCTGTTTTTTCAAGCAGGTTGCTGACTTGTCTATTTTGTCATTATGGTACAATGAGCAAAGAGATGATCAACCAGTTATCATAATCATCGAGGACATGGAGCGATGCTGTGGGAAAATCTTGTCAGATTTCATCTTGATGCTTAGGTATTAATCAAACTGGACTTTGCTGTTACTCGTTAAGGGTTGTTTTCTTCATATAAAACTGCACATGATCCATTGAGTGGCCAAAATTTGTTACTTTGATTTAGCACTTCTCCATATTAAATTTGACCAATTAGGGTGAGATACTAGTTTGGCTTTTATTCAAGATGTTTATTGTATCCATGTGTAGAAGTACGCCTTTCTGATTACTTGTTGCTCTAAATGGTCAGTGAATGGGTTATCAAGGTCCCTGTAATCCTGATTATGGGAGTTGCTACAACATTTGATGCTGCAAGAGTCATACTTCCTTCAGATGCTTTACAGATGCTGCGACCTTTCAAGTTTGTCTTGGGATCTCCTGCTGAGCGTATGGATGCTGTTGTGGAAGCCATTCTTGTACGGCCGTGTGCGTGGTTCACTGTAGGTCACAAAGTGGCTCTTTTCTTGAAGAATAATTTTCTAAACCAGGATGGAACCCTGACTGCTTTCATCAGAGCTTTAAAGGTAATGTTTTGTTGTGAATCACCATCAACTCTGATGGTTCTGCAATAACTCAGTGCTCTGAATAAATGTTTAATTATTTTATTCAGATTGCATGTATGCTTCATTTCTCCATTGAGCCTTTGAGCTTCCTCCTCAAAGAATTAGCAACAGATGGTGTTACTGAGGTCTGTAATCGTCTGTCCCTTTTGCTTTTCTTTTCATCTATCTAAGTTATAATGATAAGCTTCGCTTTTATATTATCATTTTAGCTAACATAGATGTGATATAGAGATGCGATATAGAAATATAGCATCCAAGAGGATCTATTCGTTTTTTCATAATTTTGCATAGTGGTCGTCGAAAACTATAGTCTTTTCCTTGAAAGGAGTCAGCAATTCCCAAACCGAAATCACCCTATTGCCGTCACCTTTGAGTGTCACTCATTGATGTGGTGATATTGTGTTCAAGCTAATACATTCGTAGCTTTTGCTTATCCTTTTTTCAACTCAGCTCTTTTTATTGTGCTCTTGTTTTGATTTTGCCTGAATACAACAATTTATTTTTGGCAATGTCTGTTTGCTGTTTTTGCCCATTTAAATTTCCAGTAGCTGTGCCAGACCAAGTGGCTTGTTTGTCCCACCATCTACTACTAATTGCATATGGTAGTTGCTACAGGCTTGTATTGAAAATCATGTTGATGCCCAAGAGAGATTGTTAAACAATGCATTTGAGCTTCCTTCTTGCAGAAGGTATATGTCTTATTGCACTTGGTGTTTCTACTGGTTCGAGGATAGTACTTTATTGATTGTGACTTTATTGCAAGTGACAGAAAGACTGAACATACAGTAGAAAGTTTAGCACATGGATTAACAGAATTACAGAAATCACAAAAATGCTGGAGCGCTGTTCTTCTGGTAAGGGACCAATGATCCAGTTCCACGTAACCTATATGATTGTGCACCACTGAACTTATAGTTTGAAGTTATCATTTGAAAATCTCCATAACGATTTTGCGCGGACAGTGTCTGTTTGGTACAAGAAATTTCATACTGCCTTCTTT
This sequence comes from Polygonum maritimum, assembly GCA_963924305.1. NCBI lineage: Eukaryota > Viridiplantae > Streptophyta > Magnoliopsida > Caryophyllales > Polygonaceae > Polygonum > Polygonum maritimum. The sequence goes on along the minus strand of OZ002737.1, from coordinate 12,485,401 downwards.
CAATTGGCTTGTGCATTTTGTTGTTCTACTGATATAAATGATTGTTGCAGTGCTTACATGAAGCTGGAAAATCTCATAAAATCCAGTTGTTAGATTTGCTTTGTGAGGCCATCGATCCTGACTCACCCAAATCAAGCTCTTCAAATAGCGATTTTAACTCCAAAAGGGAGCCCACATTCTCTCCTTCCAGTGAAGGACGTATGCTTGGACGCTGTGCTAATAATGCTAACAGTTCTTTCAACAAGGTGGTGTGCAGAATGAGGTAGGTGACACTTCTTATATGCTAGATGATTTATAGGGTGGCAATAGTGCTTTATGATCATAAAGCTTCCTCCACATCACTGATATTTCTTCTAGGCTAAACGTGTGGGTACAATTGTACAAACAATGCCAGATAGTTAGTTCTTCAGCTTCTTATAGGCCTAATTATCTCTTTATGTCAACCATCTAAATTATATTTTTTCTAATTAGATCAAAATGGGTAGTTCAGGCAATAATTAATGGTGGTTTGCCTTTATTTGGCTAAACATTAAATTTTAATTCATGAACATGATTAGGCAGGCCACAAACATCTGGTTCTGCAGAAACTTCTTTGTGTGCAGTCACATATCCTACCTTTGTTTTTTCCCCTAACTTGTCCTTTTTGTCATATGATTGAGCTATTATCAGGGGTCTTCATCCATCACTGATGCAGGAATTGCTCAAGGACTGGGAGCAGTATGTTGAAGATGTTCCAGAGGTATGTGATTGGGACGGGGACAAATAAGTTGAAACTGCAAGCAATTACTTTTACAGAAACCTTTTCAGGCTTGATTTATATATTTTAAGGGTGGGTGTTTATAGGGTGGAGAGTAAGCATTATTTTGTAGATCCTATATGCTGTGCGAAGAATCGATCTTTTGTAAGTCCCATGAACTTACTAGTCTAAATAAAGAGGATAAAATAGGAATTGTGTAAAGGCGGATCTCTACTTGTATGTTGTATGAACTATGATTATATAGGTCCCAAACATTCATGTTAAGTGCAAGGATTTATTTTATATACAAATTTATGTTCAAAGAATTTTTTTCAGTTTACTTCTCTGCTATGTTTGATTATGCTGCTCAGTATGGTCCATGTACTTTTGACATGATAATTTTGGTGCTTTTATGGTATGCTCTTACAGAATGCAATTTTTATTGTTGATTTGTTCCATCAAATAAAATCTGCTTGTATTGATGATTATGCATATTTTATACAGATCCATGAGAAAGTCAAGGACCTCATCATCATGATAAAATCTGGAGAAGGCAGTAAACTGAGACATACTATGAGAGACACCTCCACGTAATGTTCATCCTTGTTTATATATCCCGTCATCTATCATAAACTATGCCTGCTTACCCATAATTACTGAAGGGATAAAGGTTCGAAATCATATTGAGCTCATATAATTAAGGACAAGCCCTTGTATGACAAGTTACCCCTAAATAAGTAATAGCTAACAACTATTGTCAATTATTTGATCATCAAACAGTTAGTGTGAGCTCAGTTATAAACTATAGCAATCTCCCTTTTGCAACTCGGGCCTTAATAAATGATGTCCGCCTACTTCACAATTCTGCTCATGTGCTTTTTATTTTCCTTTTTTTTTTTTTTTTTTTTTTCTGTATAGCAGTATTATTAAGTTTGGGCTTTACAACTCTGACAGTTGATGTTACCTTCTATTCTATAGGAGACACAGATTCCAAAGTTCTCCTGATAAATTGGATGCAAAGGAAATCAAAGGATTGAGTGACAAAGCATCTAGACTTATAGAATGGATGCTAAGGTGAAAATTTCTAGTGCTTTCAAGCAATCAAGCCTGAAATTGCTATCACTGTTATTACCTTCATTATTATTGTTGTTATGTCATTATTTCAACTATCATCATTATTTGTTATTATAATGATTACTAATTATTTGATGTGATGAACTTCATTTTTAACAACTGCTTCAGATTCATGAGGCCCATTGAGTGTCTACCTTTTCACGAAATTTGCTGTTTCAAGGATGTTGATAAACTTCAGTCAGTAAGTATATTGACATCAGCTCCCATATTCTTTCTGCTTGAATACATATGCCAGAGTTGTTGGAATGCACTTGGGTGTATTTTTTCCTCCTTTTCTTTGCCCATTTGGAGGATAGGGAGGTTTTATGTGTATGAATGGATGGGGGTTATGTGATGTTGAGTTACCCATTCACCAGGATTTATTTCACAACTTTCTCCAATGAAGGCACATTTCTGATGTATGACAATCTTCACAATATTTAGTTCAAATGCTCCTGTCTAAACCTTAAGACTTTTTTTGGCAATAAAGATGCTGGATTCTATGTAAATAGGTTGTCATTCACTCGTTAAGTGCATTCCTTTTAAAAAACAAAGAGCTCATTATACTTCTGAACTGCCTGAGGCTATATAAATTAGTTCCAGGGACATGCTTGCTAAACTTAGTTTCAGTAATTGATGATTGCTGAACAACTTATATAAGTGTATGATCATTCCTCAAATAAAATGCACATCTTAGTGACTTGAAGAAATATTATATGATATCAGAAATTATTGCATGCTTGGCGTCAGCATTTTGCAACTGTGTGATTGTTGTAGGCTTTACTTGGAGATCCGCGAAGAAGAGTTCAATCTGATCTTATGGAGTCCTCCAAACTTCTGCCCTGTAGCTGCTGCACTGGGAGAAGCAGCACGCTCATGTCATCTCTTCATGATACTTCTATTATGTAAGATATTTTTGTTTCACCATTAGTAAACATAATCATTCAGCAAGAGCATAGCTAACCAAGACAAATAAAAAAGTATGTTTGTTGATTCTCCCATTGAACTTTATTGCCCATCAGCCTGCCCTTTAAAGAACCGATACTTTTTTGATGCTATGTCATTGCATCACAATTATATTTTTCTCTTTTTAGCTACATTACTCAGGCCTTAAGTTGCTTCTTCTTAATTTATTTCTTTTGGGTAAGTGTTTTTTTAAATGTGTACCCAACTTCACAACCTGATACATCAGGTATCTGCTTGCACAAGAGCATGGTGATGTGATCAATCTCCATGACTGGTATCAGTCTTTCAAGGAAGTTAGCTCTCGCCCCGTTGTCACAAAGAAAAAGAAGGCCAAGTATACACCATCACCTAAGAAAAGAAAGCAAACCCCTGCTTCTGAGAATCAATGTGAAGCAGTGACCCAGTATCCTTCTACTACTATTCATTTTGTATTGCAAAACTTTTATAATTGTCCATATGTAATCTGGAAGTTCAATGGAAAGTCAAAAACATATCAATTTTCATGAACCATTTTGCAAAACTTGCCAACCCTGATTTGAGAGAGCCACTTTTAGAGCTGTCTATATAAATGCTTATGTGTCTTCTACCAGTAAAATAGACTGCTTATAACCTTTCAAATTTTGGTGGGTTAAGCTCTCTGTGTTAATTGCTAGAGGGTTCTTCATGTGAACCAAACTAGGAATTGTGTAATGAAAATGATTTTAGCATATTTAGATAAAACATTTGTGATCCTTAACCATGTTGTTACAGAGCAAGGTTCTGCAGGGCAGTTATGGAACTCCAGATTACAGGGCTGTTCCGTATGCCTAGCAAAAGGCGTCCAGATCACGTGCAGAGAGTGGCCTTTGGACTGTAGAAAACCGAACTATAGATCAGGTAGCATTTGGTCTGCTAAATTATGCCAGATCTTCATGATTCATGTAAAAATCATCTTCTGTTGATTTTTTGAGAAATGCCAGTTCAGCAAAGCAAAAGCTTTCTGCATCTATTGCAGGTCTTGGGTTTTTGATGAAGTATGGACTTTAGTAAATTCCAAGTAGGATGTCTCATCTTTTCCCAGTGTTATATCGATGAAATGTAAAACTTGTGGCTTTAAATTGTGAATATTTATAGACAAGTAGTAGCTAGAGCGGCTCATCTTTTGGAAGAGTGAATTTTGTTCTCTTAATTAAGAATGGAAATGGAGTTTTGAATGACATATTGACATGTTAATGGTAGTTTCATATATATTTGGGCTGGAGAATTTCAAAGGTTAATTTGATTGTTTGTCAGTGCAATTATTCAAGATGTCATTCGTTGCTAATATAGGTATCAATTTACAGTAATTTTCACGTGGTAAAGGTGTACTATTTGCTCATTTATGATGTGATTTTTAATGTTGAGCTGGTTGTCCTGTGTTTTTCTGTGTTTATTCGTACAATATATTGCCATGGAAAGACGTTTTTTTTTTTTTTGGTCAAAGACGTTTTTGGAAAGACGTTATTGAAGTGTATATTTGTTGTGTAGTCGAAAGCCTTGAGTATATGTACTCGGAAAACAAACAAAGCCTTTCAGTATATATGTGATTGGGACATATTGGTGTGATTACTCGGCGGATCAGCTTAGTTGTAGAGCAAGTTTGCTTTTTTACGGATTAAATTCATTTGGAATGATCAAATTGGTTTGTTCAACAAGGACATAGGAATTGAGTCCAACCGTTAGGTTCTTTGGGAGAAACCCCACTATTTCGACACACAACGAATCTCTGAATTTAAAAGATTTATAGATACTAAAGGATATTTTCTACTCCATTTTATGTGAGCTTGTGATCGATATAATATAACCTTGATGATCCATCCAAAGGGTACAAAAATGGTCTAATAAAGTCTGCAATAATAACATGCAGCGACAGATTACGTTTTGCAATAAATAAATACAATAGTTGAGCTCATCAGTAGTTAAGGTGTCGTTTTCAGACTCGGTCCAAATTAAGCTTGGTGTCACGTATATATTGATTTTGGCTGAATGCCGTTACACATATATTATATGTGAATTTTTGTTGTTGCGTGATGCAAATGGCTTCCTAGCCATACTACGGAGTAGTGGACAATTGTTAGGTAGACGTACACTGATTCAATTTGTTGCTCTTCCCCTGCCAATCCGTAGATGCAGTGCAATTGTGCCCTCTCAATATTTTTGCTTTTGGTGCTTAATTTTTACACATATATATAATATATTTGTGCTTAAAATGAAATATCCTTATTTGAATAAATATACTCCCTTCGTCTCCGAAAGTTTATCCGTCTTTCTTTTTTCGACCGTTTCCAATTTTTCTTACAATCATACCTCACTCAATCTCAAATATTACCCTCATCGTCTCACTTTCTCATCGATCTCTACAACATTACAAAAGTACTGTAATATAATATCACATATTACCCTCATTATCCAACTTTTCTATTAACTTATGACTTTTTTACTTTGTTTCCTACTCCCTCCGTCCCATAATGTTCTTCCCATCTTGTTTTTACCGTCCCAAAATGTTCTTCCCATCCCCCCCTACTTTCTACTTTTATCCACTACACTTTATCACTTTTTTACCTAATCAACTTACTTTTTTATTATCTTTATTTCTCTTTCCTCCCATCATCATCAACTTTATACCCAAAAACAACTTTTTAAACCCTTTTAAAACAATTTTTTGAACCCCTTAAAAAACGTGTAAATACTAGAATGGAAACAACATAATGGGACGGAGGGAGTATAAAATTATAATAATCTTCTCATCTATTTTCATATATTATCCAAATAATCCTAATTTTTTACCTTTTTTTCTTAATTAAGAGCTTTTTTTTGCTCCGTTTTTTAAGGGGAAGTAAAGTGTCAGAAGTAAACTAATAATATGAAAAACATGCAATGTGCATAGATAAGGCAAAAGTTAGAACTTATTGGCAACACATGGGCTTGTCCTAACATAACAATATAACAGTATAACATCCAACTTTTCAGCACACACTCTCTTGAGTGCTATTGAGCCACGGAGAACTGACGACCTGGAATTTGGGGATTAGAGTCATTACACCACGCAGCAACAACAACAACAACAACAACAATGAAGACAGCCATTAACGCCAACCCCCGCCCCACTCCCTCCACTTGGTGGGACGTGCTCTCTTTCCGGCCATGGAATTCCAATCCTCTCCCTCAATCCAACTCCTGGCTCAAATCCAGGAGCGTCAATCGCTCGGAAGAAGATCCAGCCGCCTCATCCATGGCGATCTCCGCAACTCCGACGGCCAAAGCTTCGGCTTCGGCTTCGGTTTCGTCCTCGTCGGAGGAGCTCAACAAGGGGATAGCGGCGCTCTACGACGAGTCCTCCGAGATTTGGGAGGACATTTGGGGCGACCATATGCACCACGGCTTCTACGACTCCGGCGACACCGTTTCCCTCGCCGATCACCGATCTGCTCAGATCCGCATGATCGAAGAGGCTCTCCGTTTCGCCGGCCTTTCTGGTTCGTTTTCTCCTTCTCTTCTTCTCCTTCACTGAGTTTGATACAGCTCTGACTAGATCGGCTATGGAAGTCAGCGTCCTCCGCTGATTTGATTCCGAATTTGATGCCTGCTTGATTGGTGGTTTGTTTTTGCATCCGTTCGCCGACAAAAACGGCCTCTGCTTGCTGCTCTGTTGTGTTCATTTTTTAACCTTTTTAGGGAAGTTACTTCCAGATTTCTTGTTATTCTATACTACGGAGTATATAAATTGGGGGAAAAAGTTAGGCACCAGAGGAGATGTACAGGTTCACCAACCTCCCACTAGTATTATACGGAGTATTATTGAGGATGGCACTTGCATAGTAACTGCAGTTTAATAGCTACTTCACCACTCTTCTCTGTATTTACGCTTTATGTTTGTATATTCTGACAAACTGACACTTATTTTATCATTTTCTTTACTTCCTTATCTTTAGGACTCTTTTTTTCTGTAAAGTGATGACGTTTATGAACAGCTCATCCATTTTACCCATTGATGCACATATCACTCGATTTGTTACCCATAAAAATGAAAATTAACTTACCCTTTCTACCGTACAATACAACTTGATATAGTTTAGTATGATTTGTAGTTTCGTATGCTTGTCTTCGTTAAGGTAAGGAGAGCAAACATCTGCAGTATAAATTAGATTTAAAAGAGTTTGTGCTAAGATTTTGGAATGCTATTAGAGTCTCTTGCAAGTTGCAATCCAATTTGACTTGTTCTCCAGTTGAGGTAGTTTTACAACTTCATAGGCTTTATGTTTTCTACATACTGTAATTTTTTCACAGACAAATGTGATGTTGTTGATTTTCTACTCTGAAACCTGTTCTATGTATTGGCACTGCAGACGATCCCGAAAAGAAGCCTAAAAGCATAGTGGATGTTGGTTGCGGAATAGGAGGAAGCTCCAGGTACTTGGCCAGCAAGTATGATGGTGCCAGATCCCAAGGCATTACTCTGAGCTCGTTTCAAGCTCAGCGAGCTCAAGCTCTTGCTGCTCAACAAGGTTTAGCTGACAGGGTAATTTTCATTTTGTTTACTGCTTTCCCTGACACTCTTCCTTTTGCTAGTTATTCATGGATCGTATGATCATAACGTTTTCACGATTATAGGTCTCATTTCAAGTTGCGGATGCATTGAACCAGCCTTTTGCTGATGGGCAATTCGACTTGGTTTGGTCGATGGAGAGTGGTGAACATATGCCTGATAAAAGAAAGGTCTTTTGTTTTCGCTTTTCATATTTGTGGTCTTTTGAAATCATTTTTATTGCTCATTTCTTGGGTGCAATAGCTTGTATATAATTTAGTCGCTGTGTTCCTTCATTCAGTTTTTATCTGAGCTGGCTCGAGTTGCGGCACCAGGGGCCACAATGATAATTGTGACTTGGTGTCACCGGGATCTCTTGCCATCTGAAGAATCCTTGCACCCTGAAGAAAAACAACTCTTGGACAAGATTTGTGATTCGTATTATCTTCCAGCCTGGTGCTCTACTGCTGATTATGTTCAATTGCTTGAGTCTCTCTCCTTCCAGGTTCAAAAAACTAACCTAATCAGCAGCAGTCCACTAATACAAAATTTAGCTAGAAAATGATTATTAGTGGCACAATTCAGTGAATTATTTCCTTTCTAAAAATCTGCTTTTATAGGTTGTTTGTGTGGGAAAAAACCCTTAAACAGTTAATAAATCTAAGGCTAGTTTAATCAGAAAAAGTATCATCTGCATCTCCCTGAACTACAAATTACCATTTGTCTAAATCTCGGAGTTGCTCCTGATCATGCTATACGCCTTAATTTGAATATTGTGTTGCAGGACATAAAGTCAGCTGACTGGTCTCAGTATGTGGCGCCTTTCTGGCCCGCTGTCATACGCACTGCGTTGACATGGAAGGGAATCACGTCGCTGTTACGAAGTGGTACATGACTCCGGCCTTCATGATTTATTCTTTGATTTATTCTTTGTATTTTTTTATTCTTGAAATTTATATGGTAGGCATGATGTAGTACTCATTCGGGTGACCATCTTATCAGCGGCTTCTTCTTTGTGGTTTGTGATCAGGATGGAGAACGATCAAGGGTGCTTTAGCAATGCCATTGATGATTGAAGGGTACAAGAAGGATCTCATAAGGTTTGCCATTATCACCTGTAAGAAGCCTGAATGAGTAGTAGCTCAGCAGTGCCTAGATGGATCTCAAAATGTTGTCTTAAACTTCCGACTCATTCCTTGCAGCCTTAATCCACGTTGTTTACCCTAGCGTGCCAAGCACCAATGCACACTATCATTGTATTGGATTTGATTCTTAATAAAAAGATGAGGTTTTCAGGGGAGATTTTGAGTATTGCCAGAAATGAATTGATCAGAATGCGTTGATGAGTTCAAGCTAGTCTGCATTTTATAGCCTTCTCTTCGTCATAGCTTACAACCAGTGCACTGGGTGTATCAACGAAGACCTAAATGAAAAACAATCTAGAACTTTTGGCCAACCAGATCATGATTAAACTAAAACGACCCAAAATGTAAGCGGAGAAATTTGCTTTGGTTTGGTTCAGCTACTGAAAATATCAACATGACCCTTACAAGTGAATGGATAAATTCCTACTAAACAGGGGTTATTATAAAGTCTACGATAGAAGAGTAATAATTTACTCATCCTAGTTTCATCTCTAATCAGCACATGGTTTCAAGAAATTAACAAGCAGGCATTTTTCCAGGGACACAAACATGAAAATCAACGAAACATGCATAACACTTCCATTTTCTTTATTTCCTATCTGCTACTATTGAGATCAAACTCTCCCACTTCACGCCACTCTTGCATACTAGCGTCTCCATTTTCTGCCTCCTCATCATTCAAGAAATCTTCAGACGGCTCTTTCTCTTCCCTTTGAATGTTACTACTATTTCCCCATCCATTCATCATCTCATCAGGATTAACTCCTTGCTCCTGCTCACTCATTGACACATCATTACCTAGAGCATTTGAACGAATCGGAGCTCGAGCAGCCATCTCGGCAGCATGAGCATGTGACTCGGCTCTTGCTTGCTCTGCTTGAAAGGCAGCCATTCTTAACTTGGCTTCATGGGCTTCTCTACCTGCTTTTTCTCTTGATTCAATTTCGGCTCTTAGCTCCAACATGGATCTTTTTTCCTCTTGTAATAAAGCTTGTTCGATCATTAGCCTCTCCTCTGAGCGGAATTCCCCTACTGCCCTTTTACGAGTTATTATGTTGAAGGCTAAGGCTTGTTTTTCAAAAGTGGCAGTGAATTCAGCCACTTTTGCAGCAATATTGTGGTCCCATTGCTGGGACCGAGATGGCATTTGACCTGTTGTGTCTGAGTCAAGGATTCTGTCGTCTTCCTCTGCTTCATAGTCTGCCACTACGTGGTAAGGTAGAAGCCTGCAAACATATTTTTATAAACAGTGTAAAAAGCGGGACAATTCAAGAAAGAGTAGATCAATAGGTTGCCTGTAAACTATGCAAGGAACAAGTTCATCAGGAATATTGACCTTCCCTTCTTCCATCAAAGAAAAAGATAAAACATTTCCTATATAGACTGTTTTCAACAACAAATCAGAAACTATGCAAACTTCACGTAAAAACTACAAACCCTGATTGTCAATTTTGGAAAGGCCAATTGTCAGCCACAGTAATAAGTCACAATATTGTGCACACACATCTTAGGAATATTAGTCCATCAATGAAAATGTAAAAATCTTGACATTTGTCTTATTTCTCTTACTCCCTTCAAACCCAATCAATGAAACTGCAAAAAAAATAGCCTGCTGCCCTATTCTATATGCTTCTTATCAGTATTACAGGGGCTTAATTTCACCCAAGCTTCATCTTGGTTTACTATAAAGACGCAGTTCGGCTTTAAAAAAACATCTCGGCCAGGAAGAGGCAATTCCTAGGAAATGCACGATTGAAATCCACCAAATCACATTCTCTTCCACACATACACAAAAGGTTCACCAAGACGATTGCTTGAGACGTATCAAGTTTATATACATGAGGACGACTTGAAAATAGAAGTGACAACTACACAGCTCATAGATAGAAACTTATGCTGGGAGGAAAACACTTTATGAGATAATGAGTAGACTACAGATGATGATACATCCATTATCACTTGCACATCACTCAGTTCACATATCCACAGGATTCTTATTCCTCGCAGCCCAACAGAGATCCTTGTAAGGTGAAGTTTAGGGTAACACTAGGCAGCTTGAAGGGAATGGATAGCTTGGAAACAAGGGAGGACATGCATGATATGGAGCTAGTGAATTAAGAAGGACTGCCGCTGGTTACAGTGAGCATGTCATAAAGATATCCATGAATATCGTTTATGCTTTACCCTCTTTACCAGTGTTACATAGGCCTTACCCAGGGAATCTAGATAGGCAGTCAAAATAGGGGTGAGAGACCCCTTATTTTTTCATACTTCAAGAACATGGAATCGTACAATTACAAGCTGAATAGAAGAGCACATGAAATGTTCTTGAAGCAGGAAAGTTGCAAACAAATTTACAGAGTTCTATTGATGGTGGAGCGATAACAAAGTTGAATTCAAGTCCATGGACACCTGAAGATGCCTCAACATTTATTAGACTCTGCATCAGGAGGGAAAGGTAGAAACATATGAAAAGCAAGCCAGGGTGCAGTTTTCAGCAGCAAGACTGGGGCTTTGGCCGCTTTAATTACAACAGGAGGATCACTACTCAAAAAAAGACAGATCTACTGCGGCAAGATATGGGCTTACGTTTCCTTTATTCTCACATAAACATAACGTTGAGTTGGGAAGAAACATATTGTCATTCATCACCCATCTAAGGCATTATTACGGACCTGCTTACTTATGGAGCTTATCATATGAGGAATTCAGGTTGCTAACTTTTCATATACAGCTTTTAATTTATTTCATATCAAACAGGTTGAGAATTATGCAACTCATCTAATGACTACACCCCCAGGGTAGCGTTCTTCTTTAGCTTAGGCATACAATGGTTAATACTTTTGTTTCTATAAACAAGAAAGCCTTAGATATCTAGAACACATTCGAAAAAGCTAAAAGAGTTAAGTTTCTACCATGCATGGCCAGAATTACTAAGGAATCCAGCCACAGAAGATCTAGCTCGAATATTACAGAAAACATCTCATACTTTGTAAGCTAAACTTGCCCAATCAGTCATGATTTCCAATATCATCATGGTGCTCCCAAGCTAGTGAGTCACTGTTGAGGCAAAAGCCCTGGGATAATTTTTTTGGAACAACTACTCAATATTGTTTCCTTTCAATAAAAGAAAACTATAGAACCTCCCTGTTTTTCTTGCACCTCTCATGTAACACATGCAAGATAGAAAAAAAACTCTATTTGCACCATACATAACCAAAACAGTTCACATATCGTCCCAGGGATCACCACAATTATACTGAATATGAAAAACAAATTTCGGACTAAAAAATTCACACTCACCCCACCCAACCAGTCCAAATGACAAAGCTACAACGAAGTAAAATCTTAAGACAAAAAACTCCATATATAAGATCATAGGATAGGACACGAAGAAACAGAAAAAGACATTGGAAATGCCACCAGGAGTAATGCTCTTGTTTATAGGAGTTAGATTGTTGCCACTCACTGTTACCAGCACATCTTCTAATCTATCCAAACTCTCAAAACCTAAGTCAAGCTTATCATCATCCTCATCAATAAACATATTAATCAACTAGTCAATATACACCAATTTTGAGCATAGCTACAACACATCTCCATGAGAGCATTGCGTTTCTCAGGAATAATGACAAGAGGTAACCACCAATTTATTTATCAACACAACCTAAAACACATGCGAGGATTGAAGGATGTATCAAGATACATAAGTGCAAGAGTGCAAATGAATTGAGATACTCCTAGCTTCCTCCTATACCCTCAATACATGTTTGTCTTTACTCTCGTTCTCAAAACCTATGCTATCTATCAAATAGCCCTTAACAGCAAAGGAGAACACGTAGTAAACATTTCTAAATAACAAAAACGAGAGCATTCTGGGAATCTAGCAAAATTCAAACATTAGAAGAACAAAGCTAGGCAAAACAGAGAATAGAATACCTCTCACACGCATCTTCAAGAGAAGAGAAGGGGCGTTTGAAGTCAGGGTGACAAACACGCCAGGCGTCCTGGTAAGCCATCTGGAGCTCCGCTTGATTCCCGGCCAGAGGCGGAGAAGGCGCAGGCAATCCCCTATTCCCGACCAGCTTGTGCTGCTGGTTCGATTGCGGATGAAGCTGATGAGATTGGGAGTTGGTGGAGTTAGGGTTCGGGATGACGGAAGAGGAAGGAGGCTGGATTTGAGGGTGATGGTGGAGCATGGGATTGGAATTAGGGTTAGGGTTAGGGTTCTGAGGCTGAGAGAGCGAGGGGATCGCACGATTCATACCGAGGGGGCGCAAATGCGCATCGATGTTGGAAGGGAAGCGAGAGATTGCAGCTTGTTGAGGATGCTGATGGTGTTGTTGTTGTTGTTGCTGTTGCTGTTGTTGGAGCTGGTGGAGAAGCATCATCTGTTGTTGTTGCTGGTGTTGCATGAGCAATTGCTGTTGGTGTTGGGCCAAAGCCTTCGCTTCGTCCATGGCTGTTCTCGCTGAGTTTTTGAGGAATCAGAGTTATGGGGGATGGGAGTTTGCAGTGTCGTCGCACTCTTGAGTACACACTGTGCAAGATGCTTAGAAGGAAGAAGCGTAGAACCCTCGAAATTTTTTTTTGAGCAATAAAAACCATTTTTTTGACTGCTTTATTAGTGCCATTTAGTGTTTTAGACTTTTAGTTTCAAACAATTAATAATCTTGACCTATGTTTTTAGGATTAAAGTAAGAAAATCTTTTTTTCAATTGTGATACGTTTTTCTTTATAAGAGTAAAGCTAATCATAGTTAATTAAAAAGGTAAATGTTAGCCTAGACTATCCTTTTGAAGGTTGATTATTCAAAATCTGATCGGCAAAATACATGTTCAGGCCCCTAAACTTGCACGTTTTTGTCAGTCACCACTCACCACCATGTACTTTGGAATGTTCAAATAGACTCTTCAACTTAATCTTTTTGTGTCTTTTAGGTACAAAAATCCCTAAATTATTGGAATATGCTCATTAGTATTTTTGATGTCTATATGGTAGTTGTTGGATTTTACATTAAAGATGATATTCTATGCTATCGTTTAGAGAATAAGACTAAAAAAAATGGTCTTTTCTTAACTTCAACAAATCTATCTGAACTATTAATACTCATTTAACACTATTCACCCCTATTTAATGTGCTTAAACGAGAGGGTACGCCATACACGCTCAAACAATCAACATTGAATGCTTAAAAGACAAAAAATGTTAACTTCAGGGACTTATTTGAACATTCCAAAGTACAAGGTACTGGTTAACAAAAACGTAGAAGTTTAGGGACCTAGAGATGTATTTTGCCAAATATGATTCTGAAAAAAAAATGTGATAAGGCAAAAAAAAAAGTGCATGCAATATAAAGAAAGATAGGAATATAAAGTCACAAATTCAATAGTTAGTGCACATGGGTATTGCTAGGGTTCTTTATGCATGACATTCGCGTGTCTTAATATTGTTTTGGTATTACATAGAATGCATATATATTTCACCACATGGCTCCTTTTTTTTTCCATTTAATGATATGATACGATTTTAAAGTGTGGCTCCGTCACTCATTTACTTGTAGAGGGATTCTCCATCTCTATTGTCTTTTCACCATTTCAACTATCCATATATTTGCCGGTTTAATTTTCCAAAAAATAATCATAATTCTTTTAGTTATTGAAAAAAATGTCTCATTTATTATTTGAATCTCAACACCATCATATAGAAATATAACATAACTTCATATGAATTTAGATTTCAATATAAAATTGGACTAAACCAATAATTTTTAACAAATAAATTTTCTAATAAGGATTGTTCACGGTTTCCAACGGATTCGAATCGGGTGGTGAGACGGGGACCCTATCCCTTATCTCCATCCCCTAGGCTTATCGTTCTCAAATCATCGATGTGTGATTTTCCTTTGGTTAGGTTCAAGATTTATGAATCTAACAATAACACAGACAACAATGAAATCCAGGTCGCAATTTTAGGACACACAAATTCCTGTAATGGTATACGGAGTATTACAGAATACACTAACAAGTAACAATTAACAACACACTAACAAAGCAAATGACGCTGTTCATCAATAGTTTCAAGCTAACAACGCAAGAGGAGCTAAACTGTGCCTTTTCTTTCCTCTTGTGAAGACGTAGTATACATTTTGCTCGTTTAGTTTTGCGTCTTCACAAGTCCGATTAGAATGGGTTTTAATAACGTTATGAGTTTAGGGAAAGCTAATATGAATATCAATGTTAACATCACATATAGTAAAATCCAGAATAAGCTTCATGACAGCTCTCTAATGGTGACCAAGCAAAAGCTGGAATTGCTATGGTTTTAATTAAACCTGCCACACAACAAACCATATTATTCTTTTACAAGCTTACATCAATCGCGCTTTCTTTTCCCCTCTGTCACCACGACACGAACCAATCTCAATTAGTGAGCCAAGCAAATGGCAAACAAAAAACAAGTAAACAGAGGCGGATTTCGGATTTCAGGCCCGTGGCTGGCGAGGCTGAACAACACTCAAGTTGCAGGGACAAATAGATTTCATCACCTGTTTCACACCTTTAAGAATCTTACAGTCCACATATCCAATAAATTCGGATAATGGAATTTAGCCTCCCAAATAACCACTAGAATGAGTGAGTGAGTGACTGCCTCTTCCGCAGGCCCCGACAAAGGAGATTAGGTTGCTAAAATAAGAAAGCACAGCTCCGCAAATGCAAATGCTTGGGCAGTTCGAAAAAAACCAATCAGAAAACTGACCATATTTTGTATGTTGCACACCTATCACCTATGCAATCCTGCTATAGTCCTTTCTTCCATGTGGTGGTGGTGGGATATTCGATACTCTCCGCCCTACAGTGTAATGAGATGTCATGTCAGATTTTTAGTATCTTGTTATGAGAGAATCACTTCATATCATTATATGGTTGATAAAAAAAGAATTTTTAGAACCTATATATGCCATCTCATTACGTGTCAGATTTGGAGTATCTTAATATGATGGAATGACTAGCATTATATGCTTAAGAATCCTAATATGGAAATATTATATATGACGTAGTTGGAATTTTTATAGTTTTTTATTGGGATTTTTCTCCTATTTAGGATATAGTTTCTAAAAAGAGGATGAAACTTATGGCCTTAGAAAGACCAGAAAGAAAATAGGAAGCTTTGAACTTGTATGTAAGATCTAATACTAAGATGACGCGACAATATTGGGCCTATTTAGGAGACAAGTTGCTCAAGATAGACAAAATAGGCATTTTGATTTCCTTTTTTCTTAAATGTTAGATCAGCTTACCCCAAGATGATGCTGCATTGCCAGATGAGCTACCAATTGATGAGATTGGCACCCCAGTGTTGAAGCTGAAAGTTCTAGGCTGAAACTTGTTCTGAAGCCCTTCTCCAGTGTTAGGAGCTGATGCTCCTGCGTGACTAAACTGCGGAATAGGCGGATGGCCAAAACGACTCAAAGAATTCTGATTCATGTGTGGCAGAAAAGCAGCCGACATTGAGTGACCATAAATAGGTGGAGGACCAGTGACTTGTGAAAATGCTTGTAACGGTCCATTTGGCCTGGATTATCATTATCAAACACTTAAAGGGAAAGTTCATCCTTCAAATATTAGCACTGAAGTTAGTTTTAACACAAGTTAAACTATAGTAGAAGGGGCATAAATAAAACAAACATAAGGCATAACAAAAGTTCTTTTGTCTTTTTAGGAAAAGTTATCATGTAACCTAATCAAAGCAATCAAGATTCCAGAAAAGAAGAACCAAAGACTTGGGTCAATGAGGAACATGATTTCACAAAAGCACACTTCATTTTGAAGATAGATTGCAGACAATATATATGCATCTTTGCTTGTAAGTTGTGCTAACATATATGAGAAAAATATCTGAATACTTCAGAATTAGAATGTGACTAGTAAAATGAATAAAAAAAAGGATGTGGGTTGAACAGTTAGAAAATGTACCTTTGTACCAAACTAGTTAAGCTTCCATTGAAAGCATTTTGATATCTGACAGCACTAGATGTTTCCACTGGCGCAGGAGCTTGAGTAATATTTAAGCAGTCCTTGAACTCGGATGCAATAGAGCTATCATCAAAACCATCCTCTTGCAGCAGAAGATCGTCACTGGAAGGAAAGGAACACTTGTTCACATTAGCAAAAGTGTGCATAAAACTGACTATCAACCTTTATGAATAGATGGGTATCAATGATCATGCCCCATTGTATTTACATCTGATCCAGAGTAAACTAGTAATGTCACACAACAAAACTTCCAAGATTATGTGTATCGAATGAGGATAGTTGCCTTCTGTCAAGCATAAGAACCTCAAAACACAACCACAAATATCTTTTCATATCCTTCCTGTTAGTAAAGCATTGAGTTATTTAACTAATTTAGAAGTCTATAAATACCAACAGAAAGCCAAGGACACGTATAGTTTAGCTCAGCATTAGATAACCTAAATTCTCATACGTCTCTAATAAAAGTTAGCCAAGGTCTTTTGCTTACCTATAATGTGGGTCCCAGTCACCGGGATCAAAAGATGAATGTCCAGAATCATGCCTATCATTTTCAGCCCTCTTATTTGGTGAGACCTGAGGGATTGAACTATGTGGAAAAGAACTTGCTCCTGGGAAGGAATACTCAGCAGAACCACCTGCACCTCCTACAGAATGCCTCCAAGGTGTTACATTAGAGTTTGGTGACATGTGTAATTGAAGACCACTAGGTACATGTGCACTGCTCTCTGCTGGAAAGGGGCAAGCACCATCACCACATTGACATTGTGAATAGCCTGAACTTCTTCTTCTAGTGAACTGGCTAGCTGCAACTCCTTTGCCTAAAGGTGAACCCTGAAAGCAGCTTCTTGCAGGAGAGGTAGATCCGAAATGCCCAGGAGAGCCTGTATTATAAGAGCTAGGTGGTGTGTGTTGTGAAGGGCTAATTCCAAGAGGCAATGGTGCAAAGCCTGTAGTGGAAGGACTTGCACCGAGTCCCTGTGACCGGTGCATCATCCTACGCCTAGTGTCAGGACTAGACCCAACCATTGTAACACCTTGTGCATACATGTTCATCGCTGACGGACCTCCAGGTGAATAGTATGCAAATGTATTGAAATTGTCCCCATAGCTTCCATGGCTACTGCCAAAATTAGTATAGTCACCATAACTTCCATAGCTTCCTACACTCCCATAGCTAGTGCTGTTTACATATGGTAGCATCTGGAAATGTGAGCTGGTTTGCATGGTCATGTTCCTTCCTGGAACCTGAAGAAGAATGTATATAGGGTGCAGGAGAATGTGAGGTCTAAGAGAATAAGTAGGTCTATTTAATTGTAGGAAACACAACCGAGAAGGATGAGCAAGCTGACATTTGGAGAGAGACCAGCTGCAAACCAATTGCCTCCACCGGGATGATGGTCTACATTAAAATTGTGTGAAACAGGCTGTACAATCAAGTATATACAGAGAAAATCAGACAATCTAAGAGAGACATAGTGTTAAAACCATCTGCACTGCCTACAACCCATCCACACTATAATGTCAATATAAGCAGGCATACAAATAAAACAAAAGAAGAATTTTGGTATAGCATCTGTCATGCATTAACTAATCCACATTGTTTTATATTCAGTTAGGTAATTACACTGAAAGACCTGTAGCTGTAGATTAAAGTGTTGCCTATGCGTCTTATTCTGACAACTGACAAGTGGTTCGCTATGCTAATATTTACGGCGGGGACTCAAGAGAGAACAAAAGTACAAAGAAATCATGCGCCATTGAAATCCGTAAACTTTTTCTTGTTAAAGACCTACTTATCAGTTATCAGCTACCTTACAACAATCATGCTATTCTTTACATACCCCTAACACGGCCCCCGCCTCTCCCCACCCAACAAATTTCTTCAAAACAAGACATACTAGAAATTTTCCTTCATAGATCATCAAGATCAACCAATCTACTTACCAAACGTTGAGTTTCTTGGGGTGGTTTGTATGGACAAGTGAATGGCTCCCCTGTAACAAAAGGATGATTTGAGGCCTGCAAGTAATTCATTTTAGTTAGAAAACTCCAACCTAGTTTGTTTGCAGGAGTGGAATTGCTTACTAAGAGGAGTCACAAAAACAAGCTGTCTACTCAATCAATTAGAAGAACCTGGAATGGTGACCACCGCTTTGCAGGATCAAACTCAACAAGTCCCTTCAGAAAATCAATGAGAGCCGATCGTGTTTTCTTTTCTGTTGTAGAAAAGTAGAAATATCAGCTTAATTCCCATTTAATAGGGAGACAAAATCGTCAACAGTGAGTCTCACAAGAAACAAAACAATATTACTGACCCTTTGATATATCTTCTTCGGATAAGTTCTTTCTGTAAGGATATGCTGCAACAATCTCTTCAAGATTCATAAAATTGAAATACTCCTTTCCAATCACAGGTTTTTTTTTCTCCCTCTGATTACAACAACAATAAAATGCAGAGTTAGCACATGTATAGATCCTCCTAATAGATTATCAATATATGAAAGAAAGGCCACATAAAACATTATGAACCGGCCAATAGATTTTTTTTCATCTCTTCTTGATTAATAAACTTAACCTTAGCAAAGTATATCTACAACCACACACTTACAGCTTCAAATTCTTCAGGACTTAATGCCTGGTAAGTTTGTCGGGTGCTACTTGAACTGCCACCATAACCAATATGACTTATGCTCCCAACATACTTGAAGAACTTATTTATATTTTTTGCCTCCTTTAGCACATAATCAGGAGGTTGCTCCCTACAAATTGGGAGAATAAAATAGGGAAAAGAAGAAAAGAAAAATAATTCATTAAAAATTTGCAAAAAAGCTGTAAATCAATCAGAAAATACAACTTTTATAGCACTTAATCCAGCAGAAAGAACAAGGATCAGATAATATGCAGAAGACATAGGATATGACTTATACGTTATTTTTGCTTGCGGGTAATTTAATGAAAATCCAAGGATCCTAAAGTGATGTGTTATCATGATTAACGGAAACATAATTAATGGAAACAGCTGAATTCTTCAGTATTAATAGCCACTAATTAATGGAGAAGGCTCTTTCAGCCTGCAGAAGAGCATTCACTTTGGGTGACGATAGGATGTACAAAGCACCCTAAGAGACTACAGCAGGGAGCTTTATGTTTTACTTCAGAGTTCCAATTGCTGAAGACTTCAAATGAATGTAACTTCCATATTAAAATACAAAAAATGAAGTGGTTCAACACAAGGACATCCAGAGGTCACCATTTTATTGCAGGATGCAGTCTTCATGTTTCACTTCAGAGTTCTAATCGGATTAATCTTGCAAATTTGAGCTGGTAGAATAGTATTGTGAAGTCAAACTTTTTACGTATATCAAATCTAGAGCATGAAGAGTTTTATTGGTCTATGCTTCCTGGCAAGAACATATATAAAGCTCATTTAAAAGTGTAAGAATAATAATTTAATGAAAATCCAAAGACCTATAAACTATTTAGCGTCAATTCATTAGAGCCAATGCAAACGGAGATGAACACACTGGAGAGTAAGCAAGCATACCCAAGTATCCGAATCATTCTCTTCAAAAGATCAAATTCTGATGCACCCGGGAACAAAGGCAGACCTAAAAACAACTCGGCGACAATGCATCCAAATGACCACATGTCAATGGCAGTAGCATATCTAAAAGATGGTTAAGGAATTAAGTGACTTCATATATATCCAACACCAAGATAAACATAAAATGTCACCATTGTCAAACATTTAAGCATAACAAGGTTATCTCCCAAGCTTAAACTACTGGATGAAGTAGCTCAATGTATAAAGAAACTAATGATGATTCCATTCTATGACAGCTAGTCAGCTAGCAAAATTCAAAATAATCAAACAATGATAAAATGCAACATACAAAACACCAGAGCACTGTTAGTGATTGTCTTTATCAGGTGCTTATCACATCTTTATACCATGCGAATGAATGGGACAGAACGAAATTCCCAGCTGAATAACATGTTAAACACATGAAAACATTTCATAATTTGACTGCACACTCCCATAGAGAAATAATACCACATTCTACATGCCAACCCAAGAAGAAGCACAAGAAAATGCTGAAAATTTATAGAGGCACTAGCCTCTTAATTAAGCATAGGGATACTGATAGCCGAGGAGAACTTCAGGAGATCTGTAGTAACGGCTCTGCAGATAAAACAAATTTTATTTTCACATGTAGTTTCATAATTAAACTAGAATGCACCAAAGGCACACTGGGCAAAAGAGATGCCTGAATGTAGGAATAGACAGTTCGATCTTCCATGCATGCTGATCCGAAGTCTATGATCTTCACTTCTGCTGGTTTTACACTGTGGATTTCAGAATGATGCAGTTTAGATGACAGCTAATCTGGCACATTTTAACTTTGGAAAACTATCACAAGGACTTACCTTGCACACAAGAGAATGTTTTCAGGCTTTAAATCACAATGAATTATACCAGCTTCTTTCATCAGAGCCAATCCACACAAAATCTGCTCACAGAATGACACTGACAGGGTGATTGAACAATAATATGACACTAGGAACCACAAAGAAAATGTAGTAGCTCATTATCTTATTGCACAATAAGCAAAGATAACAATGTATATTAGCACCTGCTTGGAGAACAACTGCACAATGCTCAACGACAACCCCCTGAAATTATTGAGCTTTATAAGCTCATACCTGCAGAAGGTGCATACAAATTACAAAACTCTTCACAAACACACAAAAGATAAACATACTGAATTTAGATATTTAGGAACTTACAAGTTTGTATCAAGCAATTCAAATGAAATGCAAAGATGACGCTGAAATACAAAGTGATCATATATTCGAACAATGTGGTGCTTATCGTCAGGGTCAAACTTTGTATTCAACTGGAAAGAAGAGGCATGAGATTATATCTTTTAGAGGTCCAATTGCAGATGATCAAACAGAAAATAAGTTGAATGAAGATACCGCTGTTAAAAGTGAAACTTCCACTAATGCTTGTTGATAGTAAGCAGGCTGGTTCTTAATTATCTTGAGCGCCACAAAACTATTAGTTTCTGGCACCCAGCACTTGGCAACCTGCCCAAATGTTCCATGTCCAAGGACATCTTTCACAATATACCTGCACACAAATGAAAAATATTAACACAAGCAGGGCACTAATAAATGAAACAGAGTTTTTCTTAGAGGAAAGTACATCTCAATACTTGACAACAATATTATCTTAAAGAGATTACAACCACAGCTTATCTGACAAACAGCATTTGGGGACGAAAAAATACTAACTTGGATACAGCTACTTACGTTTAACATATTCAACAAAATACTACTAATAAAGGCATAGAATAATTTTGTCACATCATGAAATACATTTCTCGTCACAATTGAAGCAAAAGCCTAACAGTAACCTACATCACACAGTTGAAAATCAGTTCCAGCCCAATTTTTGTTTGAGATGAACAGGAGGAACTAGATACTCTGATCTGATGAACTTGACATATAACATGAAACACACTTTGCCTCATCTATGAGGACAACTAAAAAGTTCATCTCCACTGATGCTTGAGTAATGCTTTTACAGATGTGAAAAGAGTTGCATTTGCAGAGTGATGAGGTTTTATCATCAATAGCTCGTACTCCTCGTGGTAGGAGTATAAGAGCCCATCTCATAGCAACTTGAGCTCCAGCTGGGTTCTGTTAAGGTTGCTTTTGGTCTCTGTCATCTTTTTATTTTCTTAATAAAATCACCAAGTTTTCTTTTATTGAGAAACAAGTCTAGAAATGCATACTCAAACTAATATTATATTGTGCTAGTCAACATTCATGACACTAGATCTAACAATTACTGGCAAGTTGCTTTTCTTGACTTAGTGCTCGATAAAAAGCATGCGCCTATAGATGATCTTAAAAAAAGGGCAGGAGCTTCTGTAATGTTTTCTGGTATATTAGACTTAAAGATAAGCGGCTCTTCTTTTCCTTTACAGGTCGGTTCATGTGCTTTGAAAGCTATGTGCTTTAGAGACCGTTAGTGTGTGGGATTGAAGTGAGCATTCCTGCTGACTTCAAGTTGTGAGAAGGACGTCAAGGGAAAAACACAGTAAAGTCATTGCAGCATTAAAGAATTGTTAGCCCTCTTAAAAGTAGAAGTACGGAAAGTTTGATTGTTCACTTCTAGGAAAACCTTTCATTTTTTGCAGACCCCTTGCAAGTTGTGGGATGGACCTTTCAGATAATGGTTCGATAGACCTTGAATATGTCATGACATTTTAAAATCTATTGCCTTTCGGAATTTTTTCTGGTAATTTCTGTGAAATTAAGAAAAGAATGTACAAGAGGACAAAAGGAAAAAAAGAGGCCAAGCCATCCTAATATCCTATAAACAAGGGAGAATCTAAAGCAAAAAACAAAGACAACAAAACAATCTTGGCATACATTTTATACTAGCTATGCATCACTGGAAGTTTTGAACTACTATTAACTTATATTGTATGTACCTGTGATAAAAACAACAGAATTGGCCTATAGGTCTAAATCTAGGAATGAAAAAATGTCCTCACCCTATACGACTAATAAACTTTTCTGCACATGAAAAAGCTGAGGAATAGAGCACTAGAGACAAAAAGAATTGCTCATCAAGATGAAGAATGTCCTCACCTTAGATGCCGTTGTGAATTGACTAGGATAGAATTCACGTAAAGAATCAGATCTGAGTTCGCATTATCATGCCCATCGTTAAGCACCCCATCTGCAGGACTTGTCAAAAACCTCTTTGGATTTAGTTCTGCCACAAACTTAAAATCTGGGTTGCATATTTGATATGTTTCAACTATTCCCTTGGTCAGTCTTGCAACCAACTATACAAGAAAAATAAAGATGCAACGTGTCAGGATGGGAAAAGCAAAGTGCTTTAGAACCACAAAATGGATGCATGGGTATCTGTAAGAACTAAGCATTATGCATATAAATCCTACAATTTATAAAATGTACAAACTGTATTAATACATAGTTCATTTCATTGAGAAGAATAAGCATACTAGAAAGACACCAGTTGAGTTTTAACTATAAGCTATGTATACAAAACCAGTAGACCTGCTGTTAGAACTGCATTAACTGTAAATAAAATTGACAAATGTATAAAACTGTAATATCTTTTACTAAGATATTTACCAAATGTATGAACTTATATTAATTTGTACATCATAGTACTAAATGAACTGATGGTGGCTCCCTTAGAAGCCTCTTGGCATTTCTTCTACCTTTTACACTATACTTCTGCGACAACCCCCTAGCCACTAGTTGCAAAACTGTAGTTGCATGTTGGCAGACACCCGATAAGTTTACAGTCCTCATGGCCACATATTAAAAACTCAACCTAAGATAGAATTTTAGCAAGTTCTCATACTGCATATCAATAAGAGGTAATACTGCATTCAGTTAGATAAAAAGGTTCCTCCCTGTATTTTGTGTCATATGAACAAACAGGCCTATACATACTGTATTGTAGTTGTGTGGCAACTTCTGCCTTTTTGAACTCTTATTCATACTTTACAGTTAGAATTAGTGTAAAGCTATTGTATATGTTCATACATTACAAAAACAATATGGAACGAGAGTACAACACGCATCAATAAAGCCAAGCAGAAGCTACCAAAAGGCCAAATCAAATTACTGCCGAAAAGGCATGAACTATAAGGCCACCTGATTAAAAGGGATGGGATGGATGAAGGAGTAGACTTTTCAATCCTTGAATGAAATAACTAATGCATTACTCAAATGACTCCATGTTTTATTTTCTTCATGATTTTATTCACAATATCCATAGAACCATCCTATGAATTTTGACTGATATTATTGAACTACAAATTCATAATCACTATTTATCTCTCCTTTCTTGCACCAAAAGGTCCCTTAATCTTTCAGACTCTAGCCCTCAAGCACGTAAATATAGAGATTCAAGGCTAAGAAGCATGTCCCCTGAAATCAATCTGAAAGTAAAATGTCAGGAAACCTCCTACAGAAATTGGAATGTAAGGTGTGTGACTCGCTAATATAATAAATATGCTAGCCACTTCAATGGCATTATACAGATTTTCTTGAAAACACTCATTTGTTTACTCTACAAGCAAAAAGAGCATGAAAAATGTGCACATGACTGAATGAGAAGTGCAGCTTTTCAAACTTCCATCATGTATGATTTTCAAACTTCCATCATGTACCATCAATCATTGACACATCTGGAGAGAAATATAACACCAGAAATAACTATTTATCTATCACAAGATTGGCCAACTACATTGAATTAAATCGAAAGGCTATCCTCCGGATACTGGTGATCCAATAAAGAACCTGTCTTTTGTACTTCTCTAACACTATAGGAAGTCAAAACCTAGAATTATAATCAAAGCTCAACGCCAAAATAAAGCAAGAGCAAGGAAGCAGAAGCTTACCGGTCTTTGAATAACAACTCGCAACGGCCTCGACCTGTGGCCGGAATCCTGAAGGGGCGTATAGGGATGGAAAACCAGCTGGCTAGGGCACCAACAAGACTGCACAGGTAGCGACTGCGGTGACGATGGCGATGGTGATGCTGAATCATCACCTTCCTCGCGAGGTGGCTTGACCCCCTCGTCCATGACCACCCACCCAGCCGTCCACCAAGCACACCAACAGCTGACTCTTCTACTTCTATATTCTAACAACAGATACTACCAAAAACCTTCGTCTCAATCCACGCATTAATCAAACTTGCAAGGGGAGGCAAATCGCCAGCCCTATCGAAATCATTACTAGCAGATGATCGACATTCCAGATGATTCTAGTCCCATCCTCCTCTATATGGAAGGAAAAAGGGAAAAACTTGCTCCCTTGAGCCAAAATCCGACCAAATCGTACAACACTGTTGTAGATACGAGACCAAAGGAAGCGAATTTAGCAACGAGGAGAGCAGGAGTGGGGCGAAACTAGGTCGAGCTTGCGCAATTGAAGCCCAATTGCACCAAAAACCAACACTGAAACAATCGATTGAAAGGCGGTAACAGAAAGGGCTAGGGATCAATAATAGAAACGATAAAGAGCCAATCCCGATGCGGGGAAGTTGTAGGATCGATCAGAGTATGCGAATTGAATATTGATTAAATAAAAAAAAATGAGGAACCGCGATTCCTCAAAGGTGGAGAAATGGAAGGCGGATGAGATTGAGAAGGCAGAGAGATGGAGGAGGAGAGAGATGGGTTTTCGCGTTTCTATGGAAACAAAAGCGAAAAAAAAACGTCTTTTGTTTAAAAGGAATTGTGTGTATCTTCGCTTACACAATACAGTACTTGAACTCCTTCGAAACGACCATCACGAACGGGGTGGATTTGTGATTAATTTATTCTTTTGGAGCTAATTATTGAAATTACTGCAGTCGTCCAGCTCATTGCTTTTCTTTTCTTTTCTTTTTGTTAATGGATGGTTCCATTTTTATTTTTGGGTCAAATGATGGTTCCATTCTTGTATGGTCGTCCAACGGTTTTTGAAGGTCATGAGCAATTTTTTTTAAGTATGTATTATCTATATATAATTTTGATTCAATTAACAATTATTTATGATTAGTAAATCTATCTAAACATAGATTTTGTATCACATGCGTAATAAAATTTATGTGTGAATATACGATAAGTAATAGTAGATCATAAAACATTCAAAGTACATCGTAAATGAGTAACTATTATGATACATTATATATTATATTAAAATGAATCATAAAGCATCATAAGTGAAATCCTAATTTAATTGCATTTTTATCAATTTATAGTACACTTTATCTTAATCGCAAATATGTTGGAGTGCATCCAACGACCAATAATGCACCTCATGCTACTAATAAATTGTATGATTTATCCGGTTTTCACTTAAACGTAACCTAAATAACCATATTGTTAGTTTGTGTTTGTTTAATCAAAATAATCTAGCTTCATTGATAACAAATTTAATTATAGGGATAAAAATATGTAGTAAAAACAAAATTAAAATTATATACATATATAAATAAAATTTAGTAAGTAAGAGCATAGAAAATATCCAACTTGATACCAATTCAACTAATGTATAAATGGCTAACACACTTTACCAGACTTAGAGGGGACATTGGAACATTATTTTGCATATATAACATTGCTATATATCCAACTTTGAGGGAACATTGGAACATTATTATGCATAAATCGGAATTTAAGTTGTTTTGATTAAGTCAGTCACTAACATTATTGTGCGCCACGGTCAGGATGAAGACGAAGCCCAACGCCAGCACGTATTGAACGGGCTCCTTCTGGCCCGGCCAATTATTGAAGAGGACCTCCGTTTCCACCGACCAGTGGAAGCCATCCCGATTGTTTTGCAGAGGAGGAGTCTGAGTCTCAACCACTGAAGAAAAAGAGAAAAAGTATCACTTTAGGTAGTTTAATTTGGATTTTAGGATGAGCAATTTTTAATCTTCATAATCAGTTACTACTTAAGCACAAAATCACCAACTAAATTCAAATGCTCTTCCACTCGAATTAATCACACCTCTCTTCCACTACTATAGAATTGATGATGATAGTGTGATGTAGCTGAGCAAAGTGATATGATAGGTGAGACATGTGGTATAGTTCAATCTTTTTACCGTGAAATCCATAAGAAGGAAATTGAAGGTCGAAGAAATCAGATTAAGGAATGAAAAACAATTAAACCGTGTTGGAGAAGAGTGTTGAAGAGTCGAAGAGGGAACATGGATATCGACGATCATTGATAGCCGAACATCGTCTAATTCAAAGGAGCATTGAATAGGATATGCCTTGGAGACGAAAGGGAGCAATATAAAGACGAATATACCCCCGTATATGAAAATCAGAGTCCATCCTGGCCATTGAGTTCCCAAAATCAAACGAGGGGATTTGGTCCCATTCTACATATATATTAAGGAATAATCTCAATCGATCGCATATCATAGAGATCATACTAATTAAGAAAATATTTAGATTTACCATAAAATAAACTATAAATATTAGCACATGAATGAATTTATCTAAATGAAATATATAACATAATACATTTATCTATATAAAAAAATGATTTTAGGTTATATGGTAAAGTTATATATTTAGAAAATATTATCTACTAGGATATCAATATTATATTTATTTGTGTAAACTTTGATATCTACTAGGACATCTATATTATATTTATATTTTGGATTTGATTATAAGACAAATCAAATATTGATATTAGGAGAAATATATATATATAATTAAGAAAATATTCTACAATCAAACTTTACATGGCAAAAACAAGTTAATTCGAATTAAATATAATAGTACTATCATTGTGTATTTATTAGTAAGTGAAATTTAATGTGCAAAAATTCAATAATGTAATAGATTCAAAGTTTTAAACTGATATATAGGTCCTAAACCTACACCACAAGTATACGGTTCGGTTGTAGTATTATCAAGGTGTCGAACTCTGGGACTTATGTAGCAATGACTGAACCAACAAAGTTGTTGCTAGGCATAAAGAGAGCAAATATGGGATGATGGATGAAATTTAAACTAACAAATAGCAATGAAGAGATAAAAAAAGCAACAAGTTGATGCAAATTCAATGAGGAAAGACAATCCTAGAGTTAAGGTACTCACACAATGAATCTAGGCAAACATTGCAAGCATGCATGATTTTGATTAAACTTTGGTTTGGAGGCAATTACCTAATCTCTTTGTCTAATCCTTATGGGACCAAACAAATGTACCTAGAATACGGTAAATCATTCACTCTCGTGGCTTGAAAACCCGGGACTAGGCCCTTTGGGCGCTATAGGGCTTAGGGTCGGTTCAAACCCTCATCCACTATCGTGGCTTAAGTGATCAATCCAACTCAAGACCTCTAGCGGTAATTGTTCATCTTAAGAGGATTCCAAATCAATTTTTATTTCAAGGAATTCTCAAGCATCAATCCTAGTTTTCTAGTGGGGAGAGGGTCTCTCAACTCCAAACTCACACCTAGCTTCCTATCAACAACTTAACCGCTCGGTCTCAATCATCAACAAGACTCAAATCCATAATCAAATTTGGTATTAAACACATAGGATTGAAACAAACCTCAATCTAATCTCTACTCATGCAAGCAAACCAATTTCTACATAGAACTCATTGGGTTTTCCCCCAAACCCTAGGATTTGGAGATCTAGCTAAGTATGAAAAATAAAGGAAATGAAGAAAAGAGGAAGAAATCCATACCAAACTTCATTCAACTGATTGAAAAGAGGCAAGAATCTCCAACACTTTCTCCAATTCTTCACAAGCAAAGAGTACTTTTTGCGGAAATACAAAGGTTCTAAAATGGGGAAAAAAGTTATCTTCTCAAATAGAACAAGAGGTATCTATACAATCCCAAAAGAGAAAAGACCTAGAAGTGGTAAAGAGGGGCGCCGCCGCGCTACCCGGGTCCATACCCGGGCGGATAGTGCACTGGAGGCTACACACGCAAGTATGCATGGAACAGAGGTGACCCGGGCTGGTCTTGGTCTGGGGCCTGCGCTTGGCCTTTGCTTGGATAAGGGAGGTGACCCGGGCTGCGACCCGGGCTGGGACCCGGTACGCCCCTAGATGCCTCCGTTGCTTTGTTGTCTTGCTCTCTTGCCTCGGCTTTTGGTTTGCTTCTTTTGGCGTCTCTTTGAGCTTCTCCTCGACTCCTTCTTCGTGCTTCATGATGGCTCCTAGAGCTCCTCTTGATCTCCCATCACTCAATTCTCCTCAACTCTTACTTGAAACGCACATGACAAAGGTGTAGAGTCCGAACAAAGAGACTAAACTAAAAACAACAAAAAATCTATCAAGTAGAGAAAAATAAACCAAAACACAATTAAACATGAGCTAAAATGTAATCTAGGCATATACTAACTGCAAGCCATCATAAACTAATTTTAAATTTTTTGACGAAGGTACGATGGGATAAGCTAGTGCTGCTAAAGGGTAAAGACACCATATGGTGCGGATGGACAGATATTGTTACCGAGGTTTTCATCAATAAAGTAGGAAAATAATAATTTAATCCTTATAAGAGTATTAGATTCAAGATTAATTTAAAATTTGACCTCCTTCTAAGTATCACTTCATTCGTTAATGAATAAATGGGAAATTTTGTTTGATATCCCTAAGTATTTTATTTTTTCGATTGGTGCCCTCAAAAAATTATTTCAAATGGTACTCCTGAGCTTTTTTTAAAAGTTCACGATATATCCATTCTTGGGTTTTTCATAATTTCTTTGTTAATTTTATTATTATTTTTGTTTAAAAAAATATTTTTTGTGTTATTGTTTATTTGAAAAAAAGATACCGACTATGGCCAAATTACACCATAAAATGTAATTCAACCTTATGGAGAATAATGACTTTAGTGAGACCTAATATTTTCATATCTTTTGATATAAAAAATAAATTTAAAAAACCTAATTAAATAATACTTTTGAAAACTTGTTACGTAATAAATCGATATAAATTAATACCATCACGCGAATCTTCTTCCTCCACTTATCCCTGCGTACTATTAATTCAATTATGAAATTCATTATTTTACTTAATTATCTAGTTACTTCATAAAGTGATAAAAATATCTCTTTTAACTAAAATGAAAAACAATTTAATTAATTAAATATTTTCTTAAGATTATAAAGTAGGCAAAATATCAAAAATTAGATAGGATATCAAGTGAATATAACAAAATCATTACTATCCAAGTCGGATGACGTGGTATAAATTTTAGATAAAATAATTTTTTCTAAAGAAAACCCTCAGAAGGGACACGGCCTGAACTTTTAAAAGTTCGGGGGTGTGGGGCTAACTTTTCCAAAACCTTCAGGGTATCATCCGGAATAACTTTTTTTTACGGGCACCATTTAAAAAAGCCAAAAATTCAAGGGTATCAATAAGTTACCAAAAAAATAGTTGCATTTAGATAAATCAAAGATGTAAGAGCTAACCAGAATCTTTAAGGCAAGGCTGCCAAGTAACCACAAAGCCTCATAGGCTAAAATAAATTAAATAATGCATTATATATTTACCTTTAGCTACCAGTAGAACGAAACATGCCCGAAAGAAGTATATCTAATACCTGTGGCCCGTGGGTAAATCCCAAGATACTTTCTCATGTATTACACTGTCCATCAATTACAAATTATGGGCTTCCAAGTATTTATCTAGCTCATGAAACGCATAATTGTATCCATCTATGCTCAACGTTTGTTTGTACAACAAAGAACAACGCAAGTTAATTCCTTTCTGTATAATACATTCCATTCGCCTCCCGCCATAGAAAAGCAGCAGCTAATGCTTCACAAGCATGGCCTCCAGCCTCTTCTTTCTCGCGGCGAGCTTTAGTTTTTCCAGAGCTACGAGGCCCACCTGCCTAACTCTTTCTCTTGACAGACCGATCCTGCATTTGTCAAATAAATCAATCAGTAGTGTTATATAGTAGAGAGCATTGACCGATCCTGGCTAGGCTCTTTTTGAGAAAGCCTTGAGCTCTTCAGCTTACCTTTTGCTGATGTCTTCCCAGGTCAGACATTCGTTATCAAGGCCATAGTAAAGGCGAATTATCTCCCTCTCTCGTGCTCTAAGTGTCACGTTGATTAGGCTGTTTACTTCACTCTGCAAGAAAAACGATTTGTGAAATCGCAAAATGTGAGATCCAACGAATACTTCTTTCTGGCTGTTATTTTCATTCTCAAAATTCAAAGGTCTAAATGCAAATGACTATGTATGGTTTAAACTTGTTTCTACCAATAAATGAAGTTAAAATACCACTATAACTAGAAATTCGGGAAAGCTAAGCCAAAAGCAACTCCAATATGCTCTTCCCATAATAAGTCTTTGAAAAATAATCATGTGCAAAAAATTTTGAACTCATTCATAAAAGTTGCAGAAATCAGGATCAGAGACATCTACTGGAAAATGCAAATGATTTGCAGCTCTTACTCAACAAGAGTATTACCTTGAGTGCCCATTCATCTACCCCATTCCATGGCTGGTTTTCCACACGATTGTCAGCAACATACTGTCAAAATAACGAGTAATGACATTAAGTCAACAGCACAAAGAAAATCCAAGCTGGAAAGAGGGATACGAACTGTTTTTGAAAACACTTACACTGTGAAGCGTTGCTCCCGGGAGACCATTTAAAGAAGGGAAGGCTTCCCTATCAAGTGAGTAGACTGATCTCATAGCCTGTCGATCAAAGAAAATAAGCTAAGCAGAATAAAAACAAATGACGAAATTGAGGTAATACGATCAAATGATAATATAGTACCTCTGTAGCATTCTTGATTTTCTTATGTGACAAGCTCAGGCAATCAGCAATATTCTGAAATAAATTGAGGAAATGTCATCAATTTATCACCATAGATCCAGTCATAGAAAGATGTGGGTCTACAACTTAAACTAGCCCCTAATTCCTGAGTAATCATTTGTGGAACATGTCACTTCTGTGAAATTATAACAAACTCAAAAACTGTTTCTGAGAGGGGTCATTTGCTAAGTTACGTTAGAACCAAAAGTTTTGCCATCTTTGAATCAGAGATAGATTGTTTGTGTTCACGAAGGGGGAAGAAAATTAGAAAACACAGAGACAGAGAGAGAGAGAGAGATTTGAAGAAGCACTCACATCAACTGTCGGAGGTATCCCTTTATTTTCCAGCTTAACTTTCGCATTCCTTATTAAACTCAACCTTTCATGCAAATAGTTCGGCAATCTTAAAGTTCTTGAATTTTCGGCTAATGATCTTGAAACTCCCTGTAAAGCAATGGAAATTATAATCCCAAAGTAAACTTCCATTCAGTCAGAAAACATAGAGTTTGATAAAAGTGTTTCCACCAGAAAGAATGATTATGTAAAGGAAAGTGCATTGTTCTCCAAGGAGATGCTGAATTTTGAAGAAATTTTGGTATTGGCAGACCAAATAACTTACTTGACGAATCCACCAGTAGACATAAGTTGATATTTTGAAGCCTTTTGAGGAATCAAATTTCTCAATTCCACGGAGTAGCCCAATCAAACCACCCTGCCCAGAATTATAAGCAGTTTTAGATGAGGTGAAAATTTTAAGGTACAGAATCTAAAATCAACCCTTGATTGACCATCACCTGTACTAGATCAGCCATGTTGGCACCCATGTGATCATACTTTTGGGCAATTGACATGACTAAACGAACATTGCTCATAGACAGACGCTCCCTTGCCAAAT
Source organism: Polygonum maritimum (assembly GCA_963924305.1). Lineage (NCBI taxonomy): Eukaryota > Viridiplantae > Streptophyta > Magnoliopsida > Caryophyllales > Polygonaceae > Polygonum > Polygonum maritimum. The sequence goes on along the minus strand of OZ002737.1, from coordinate 12,452,595 downwards.
TGCTTTCAATTAGTTTTGTCTGTAATTCAGCACGGCTCATCCTCAAGGATATCGCAAGTTGTTCATCTGAAGGCTCAGATCCTAATCGTTCTTTCAGTCTGAAAGTTCCATAACAGACAGCTTCAGATGAGAATTTTCTATTGCAACCACATTGAGAATTATTATCCACAATCCAGCACATGGATTAAGAAATAAACAGAGTAGCACCATTCAGCAAATGGTTTTGTGTTTTTTATTTGTTGGTATCATATCATGCTAAGAAACTTTCTTCTTACCTATGTAATTATAAAAATCTTTCAAGTTGAAAAAAGTCAGATTCATCCTTTCTTGAACAGTTCAGATAACAATACCTACCCTCCAAGGGTTAAGGCAGCTATTATCTAAAGACCTGAACTAGTATACAAAAGGGCAAGATAACTAAAGAGAATGAATATTCACCTTGATCTGCAATCTTCCAGCATGAGACCAGTTTTTATCTTCTTAGACAATTCCACAACTTCATCATGAGTAAGCAACTGATCACTCATCACCCCCCTAACATAACCCTTTAACCGATTCTGAAGAAGCTCAGGACTGACCGTAACTGCCTTCTTTGACATCCCTTCTTGAACACCTGAAACCTTCTGGCCCGAAACTCTTCCCCGGGTCCTCATCCTCCTAGAACGCGCAGACACTCCCGAAGAGGTGACACTCGTATTTGCCTTCTTCACATTGAGATTTTCCCTCTTCACGTTCATATCCTTCTGATCGAACGGCAAGTTCCACTGTTTCTCAAACATACACTTCTGAATCAACAGCAGAGCATCCAAAGAAGTGTCCTCTTCTGCAAAATAGTCCAGATGGTTCCCCCATGGCTCCGCGACCGAGCTCAAACTAAGCACCGAAGTCACAGATCCATCAACACGCGTATGCTCCTTCAACGCTTTAATCGGTTCTATATGCCTATTGGATTGGAAACTAGATGCGTAGTTGGAGCTCTTCTTTGCCGTTATAACATTTCTGGTAGAAGAAGGCTGGTACTGATGTTCACCACCAGAAAACCTCTCGCTGAGTTCAGGCCTTTTGCCAGCGCCAAGTCCGATGACTGCAGCTGTGGCCATCATAAGCTCCTAGCTCGCACCAGCATCAGACAAACGTGTAATCTGTATTCAACGCCGTTTGCCTGTATCCAGAAGCTCTCCATCAATAATCACACAATCATTCACAAATTTACCACTACAGAACCGGAAATTTCGATTTCAGTTTTTAAATCATCCATACAATCAGATTCTAATCACCATCTCTTCCGCGTTTTAAAAATCCGAGCTAATTGCGGACTGATTTTGATGTGTAGAACACGAATTCAGTCATCATAACCAACTCTGGTGGTTAAAACCTAGGGTTCGGTTTTCGATATGATCGAGGCATGTGGAATCACAAAAAAACGAACAGTCATGATGAACACGGAAAAACACGATTCAATTACGGAGGAAGGATCATGAGATGCATACCTGAAGATGAAGACAATGAGATGGCGACGACGACGAGGCCAATAACAGAAAGGGAGGTTGAAGCGATTCCGATGGGGAAGGAAATCTTGCTGGTGATTGTTGTTGTAGTTGCTTATTCTTGGTTCAGTTATAGTACTATACTAGTATTATCTTGTTTTGAGCTGGGATAAAACTGGAATTGATCGAATTTGTGTTCGTGGTGTAAAATGTGAGGGAAATAATAAAAGAATTAACGTGGAAAAAGGATTATGCAAGAAAATAAAAGGGTCGCAGATATGGGAGGACGAAAGGCGATTGGCTGAAGCAGATATGAAGTTCGAGCGTGAGTGGTTCAGAGCTTGCCATTTGCACACGGCACACCCACAGCATATCTCCTTCACCCCTTTGTTTGTTTGTCTTTTTGTCTTTTTATTCTTTTTTATTTTGTTTTATCAGTTCATGATTATAATTTTAAACCATAAAGTTTGTTTTCTTTTTTGAGAGAACCATAAAGTTTGTTAGTCTTTGTAGTTATGACTTATGAATTTGATAACATATCTATACTACCTATAGTATAAAGCGGAGACAATGTCTTCATAAAAATTTGCGCCACGTGTCATTTCTATAATAGAATAATCAGATGGGCCCTTCTTTATGCAAATTAGGTAGTTAGAATCTCATATAATCTTATTCCGTAAAAAATTGTTTAAAAATTACCGAAAAATTTGAATTAGCCAAAAAGATATAATCTCACCGAAAAATGTTTAAAAATCATGTTTAAACTTGAACTACCGAACAATGCTTAACTCACCGAGCAAGAATCATACATAGATACAAAAAACATAAATATATTTAAATCTTTCTTTTTAGATGAAAAATACGTACGTATCTATTTGCCTAAAAAAACATAAAAAAAATTTTAGGTTGTTAGATGAAAAATGTTTAAACATGATTTTTAATCTCACATAAAAATAGATATAGATATGACTTCAAAGATTATTACATGATTTTATCTTTATTGGTTGTTTGAAAAGATAGGAAATTTAATTTAGTAGGTAGGAAAATACAATTATGAGATTATTTTTTCGGACATTTTTTTTATAATTTTCAAATGAAATTCGGATTTTTTAAAATGAATAATTAGACTATATCTACATATCTATATTAAATCGGGTTTATAATCACATTATCTATATTAAACTAGTTATTAATAAATGGCATACCATTTATGGATGCAAAAATCATGTAAAATATTATAATTAAAAAATTGTAGAAAACGATCTCATGATTTAGGAATGGTTGTGAAAAATAGCCTTACCCTTTTAAAGTTGCGGCAAATATCAATTTTAAGGTGAGATGTGATCATTAGCATAAAATGCTAATTTTTTAGCCCTAATAGGCATATGATATAATACTTTTAATGTTGATAATAACCATAACCAACCCTAACAACTTACAAGACATGAATGATTAGGCTAATGATCGCAATCCGGCCACCCTATAATTGAGACAATTTGCCGCAACATTTCATTAGAAGAATGTTGAGAGGTTCCGGATTTAATGCATGTCTCATTTCTTTATTTGGATATTCACGACATGAACCTTCTTCTTAACAAGAATCATTGTAGTAGGATAATAACTAGAAAGTCTCACTAATCTTCTTGCTGTTAGATCGAGCAAAGACGATACAAGCTAATTTACATAAATTATGATAATCCTATTGTAGATGATAAATTCATTGGTATAAAAAACATGACAATCTTTCGACCAAAAAAAAAAACATGACAATCTTAAGGTATCAACCCAAAGACTTAATCGTCAATGCATGTACGCCGGGAGGCTTATCGATCAACACCGTTTATTATATATTACCTTAACCAACCTTAATAACACCAAATGAAATACAGTAATAATCAATAGAAAATAGAAAAACAACTCCCAAACCCAAAAACTCTCATGTTAGTTTGCTGGACTAATCCAAAATCCAATAAACAACACCAGTTATATAATCTATACTTAGTACTTACCCATGCATAGATAGGCCATGTATTAAAAATTGATACTTGAAAAAAATATCATCACTAGCAAAGAGAGCACAAATTTGCTTTGCCAAGGTCTCTATCGAACCCATTAAGTCACAACAAATTGACATTAACAATTACTACACTCTGTAAATCAATATCCAAGTCCCCAAAAAAATCTCAATATATTTAATTTTTTTTGATCAGAAATCTCAATATATTTAATGGTTTGCTAGCATCCAATTCCAAAAGGCACGTGTACACTGTATTAATGCCAATTACTAATCTTGTTCTCTCTAAGCAAATCTTCCAAGTACACCACTTGGCCTCCACCGTTATACAAGGCAAAATCAAAGCAAACTCAATTAGACTTTTATATAAATAACTATCTTCCTTCAATTCTTTTACATATATTTTCTTTTTTTTTTGAGCAATTTTACATATATTTTCATGTGAAGTAAAGTAGTGTGTTTGAGACAGAGAACTTGTGTGTGCATTAAGTATGCTAGAGACCTTCTACTAAATTCTTTACAAAGAGATTTGACTACGGAGAGATGAGATTTTGTGGCATTTAGGCATTGGCAATAACAAATTAGCCCTTTTTCTATGTTGAATGTTTGAATCAAGTCCAAATTTGTCTTCTTTGGGCATCGATTAGCCCTTTTTTCCAACGCAACTCTAGTACATCAAACCATGCGAGGCCTAAACAATGATTAATGGAGGCAATCATATATACCAATGTAATCCTCTTTTCCAAGCACTCTCTCCGTCCCATATTCTTTGTCCCTTTTCTTCACAAAACAATATGGGACAGAGAGAGTAATTAATAAGCATGTTGAAACCGATCGACCTCCATTTCTTTAGAGTTCAGGTGGCTATGGCGCCCGTTCGAGTGCTCTACTACATGTTCCACTCAGCGATCCATCAATCTGCAGATAAACAAAAGACTTGCCATTTCCATTATTTCAAGAGTTTAGAGGAAACATATTATCTTGTTAAGACTATCCTATTTGTTGAGATTATGTTCTACGTTATGTAATTATGTACATCAATAGGGTAAAAATTATAGACCAAAAGAGGTTACACTAGCAAGACTAGCTATTTACGACCACTCTAATATCAAGCCTCTCCCAAAGCTTCCCACTATAATATCAAGTCTCTAGTGATCCTCTTCCATCTAGCAATCAAATAATTCATGATTATATTAGTACTCATGTTAATGCAATCATCAGTACCTATTCTCTCCTACTGAAAAATTATCTCGATCATAATTACTTGGATAAATACAACCGGTTATCAATCGGGTTTTGATCCGAAATGTCAGAAGGGGCTTGGTTCTCCCCAACCTGAGCATTGGTGTTGGAGGAGGAAGCAGCATTCATATTCACATCAGGGCAAGTCTTGTTTTGGGATGAGGGAGTGGTCACCATGGCAGGTTTTGACGGGAACAGACTCGTCCGCCATAGTAAGAGCAGAAAACAAGGTGGAAACAAGAAAAGGCAGGCACGAAGTTTGTGAGCGAGGGAAGAAGGCAAGCGAAGTGTGGAGGTCAGAACCAGAACCCCGCCTGAATTTATAGAACAAGGGGAATCCTTTGATCAACCAAAGCGAGGCAATAAGTGGCAGATTTGAGGCGTGGCCTCCAATTTTTGGGCGGCGAGAGAGGCATGCAAGACAACCAGAGAGGAATTTGCAGCGTCGCAAAACCTCCTTGGGCTCCAAGGCAAGCCGAAACAATCTAGGGAACGCCCCCCACACGAGCGAAAAGCATATCCCAATCGATCTTCCAATCAGGAAACGAGCCCTATTGAGTGTAATTTGAATCATCGTTTGCAGAATCCACAGGCCGCCAATCCAACATTCCAAGGCGCGGAACGCCGATTTGTCAGCAAGATTTCTCCTAAACTCCTTCGATTGAATCTTGGAATCATCATGGTTCCCCTTCCTTGGGTTGCAAGTGACTTCGATTTCGGCATACGATGATGGTGATGCTGACGATATCACCGGCGGCGTCTCTGCACATTATAGGGCGAGATTCTGGCCAATCCGATAAAGAGGGGCGCGTGGGGCGCGTTGTTCTTTGGGAGACATTCGTTTATGAAAATGGATTAATTTCTCTAAGCCTGTTTGGTAATTGAGATTTGATGAGAATAGAAAAGAGAGTAATGCACGAGAAAGGAAGAAAAAAGAAAAGATGAGAAAGTCATGGGGCGAGAATATGAATTTCTTATGTTTGGATACACATGGGTTTTGATGAAAAAATGTAAATTAATTTTATTTACTTTTTTGTTTGAGAGAAAGCATTTCACTTTCCCACCAACTCACACAAATTTGGTGGGATTCATTTTTCCATGGTTTCCTTTTAAATTTTCTTATGAAATCCCACTAAATCATCTAAAAACTCAACCAAACATGGGAAAATTGTTTACCACCATTTCCCATCAAATCCCACCATGCAAACATAAGACTCTAGTGTTCCTCTTCCATCTAGCAATCAAATAATTCCTGATAATTCCTGATTATTTCGACCAAAAAAAATAATTCCTGATTATGTTAATACTCATGTTAATGCAATCATCAGTACCTATTCTCTCCCGCATTTTTTTTGTCTATTTAAATCTCTAATAATTATCTCTATCATAATTTATTATATTTTTTCATGGTCTTTTGATACTAATAATTAACTCTATAATTATAGAGGTAATATAGGAAAAATTATCTTTCTTACTATGTGTGAAATGTTCAAATAAAAAACTAAACAACTATTTTGAAACCGAGGGAGAGTATACGACTTTCAATACATACTGGTTCTAATTCTAACTTTCGACCAAAAAAAAGTAATAATTCTAAGGCTGTGTTCGGCAAAACAAGGTTTTTGAAGAGGTGTAGGTTTGTAAAGAGGTTTTTTGATAGGTGTAGGTTTTTTTAATAGGTAGAGGTTTTCTTTTTTAGAACCTGCTAAAACCTAATATGATGTTCGGTACTACAAGGTTTTAAGTAGGTTTTGCCTTAAAATTACCAAAAATATTATTAGTTAAAACAATAAATGAAAAATTTAGTGAAAAAATTCCGGAAACCTCTTAAAACCTATCTTTATCAAGGTTTCTATTTTATCCTTTCAAACCTCATCAAAAACCTACTAAAACCTTAACCTCCTGAAAAACCTTGTCTTACCAAACATCTATTTATGTAGGTTTTAAATTGTACAAACCTTCAAAAACCTCCGTAAACCTATGCCGAACAGGGTACAATTTTAAGTCGATGCTGCCAGTCTGCCACAATACAAAGTATCAATACATTTCTTGTGGACGGAAGGATTTTGATAATTAAAGGTCCGACGCTAAATGCTAAATGCCAAATGCCAAATATAATACGTGGACAAATATCTTCCTCTACCAAAACACCGCTTTAACCCAGGATCATTATCCACTAATCTATACTACCTATAGTATAAAGCGGAGACAATGTCTTCACAAAAATTTGCGCCATATGTCATTTCTATAATAAAATAATCAGTTGGGCCCTCCTTTATACAAATTAGATAGTTATAATCTTATATAATCTTATCCCGTAAAAATTGCTTAAAATTTATCAAAAATTATGAATTATCCTGAAAATTATGAATTATCACTTACCAAGAATTAGTTATAATCTTCTAATAAGTATTATTATTTAATAAAACGTGATATATATTGTAAAGTAATTTTTCAACAAATCCAACTGATTTATATTATGAGTTGATTTACCATTTGTAAAAAGACACTAATCACAATACGAAAATAAATATATGTAATCCTATATTTTAATGGGATAATTGACATTACATATTTATATTAAATTGGATTTATAATCACTTTATGAAGCATGCTACTTCTTGTAAAGTTTCATCGATGATCTTCCATTAAAACCCCCACTATCGCATGCTTAATTGTGCTTTTTGTTCAACGAATATATGCATCATAGCTGCTTTAACTTGCTACGACAAAGAAGCTCATAAATCAACGACCAAACCGAACCATTCCGAAACATGCATAGTACAACCCAATTCAATAGCAACTACACAATAACGGCCTTTCAGCCACGAGACCTGGGCGTGACCTTGGCGCGAAGCGGGTGCTTCATGACGACCGTAAACTGCTGCTTCTCGGCGAAATCCACAGGAAACTCCTCGCTCTGGGCCCACTCGAACTCCCAAACCAAGTTAGCCACAAAGTACTCGAGATGGAGCATCGCCAAGTTGAGCCCCGGACAGATCCTCCTCCCGACCCCAAACGGCATCATCTTGATCTCCCTACTCCCCGTAATGTCCACGTCAGCGCCCAAGAACCGCTCCGGCTTAAACGCCATCGGATCCTCCCACACCTCGGGGTCCCACCCCATCTCGGCCACCATGAAGTTCAAAACGGCGTCGTTTGGGATCCTGTATCCTTCCAGCTCCACTTCCTTGGTCACCGCGTGTGGGAGCACGAAGTGCCCCGGCGGGTGCCGCCTTAGCCCCTCCATCACCACCGCCTTCAGATACTCCATTTTCGACAAATCCTCTTCCTCGATCTCCCCTCCGTTTGGCCCAACTACACTGAGGATTTCCTCATAGAGCTTCGTTTGGATTCGGTGGCTCTTGACTAGATTCGCGAGGATCCATTGGAGAGCGGTCGAGGTCGTGTCGGTCCCGGCGTTGAGGAACTCCGAGCAAGCGACGACGACCTCCTCCTCTTTCATCTTCCGCTTGATTGTCCCGCCGCCTTCTTCGTCTTCTTCCGGAAGCTCGAGCTCTAGCAAGGAGTCGACGTAAGCGGGGACGGCGGAGGCCTGCCTCCGCGCTCGAATCAGGGGCACAACGACGTCGTTTAGGGACTTCTTCATATCGAAGAGCTCCCTCCACCGGCTACGGAACAGGATCCTTGTGATGGAGGGGCGGAAGTTGAGCACCTGGAGGCGGTTGAAGGAGAAGAGGAGGCGATGGTGAACGGCTTCCACTTTTCGGATCTGGTCCTCGTCCAGCCGGTCGCCGAAGCACATGAAGCAGAGGAGGCAGAACATTCCGTAGCGGAGGTGCTCGATGACGTCGACGGGCGATTCGGAGCCCCTGAGCCGTTCGATTAGGATCCGGAGCACCCAGGATCGGGCGGCGGAGAATGATTTGAGTCTGGAAGGGTGGAGGATCTGAGAAGTGAGGTTTCGCCGGAGGATCCGCCATTTCTCGCCGTAGCCGCTGGAGTTGATGTTGTGCTGGTTGCTGCTGAGGATCTTTCCGGCGGGGAGCGGTTTTGGTCGGTCCGAGAAAACGGCGCCGTTTTCGACTAGAGCTTTGTGCGCGATCGAACGGCTGAAGATGAAGATCGCTGGTCTGGAGGTGATGCGGAGGGTCACGATTGGCCCGAGTTTTTCGCGGAGGGATCGGAGGCTGGACTCCATCTCGAGCGAGGATTTGCGGAGCCATAGGAAGCCGGAGATTAGGGGGAAGAGGGAGGAGGAGGACTCTGGTGGCAGGGGGAGTCGCCGGAGATGGTCGGAGGAGTGTGATTTTGGGGTCGGAGAAGAGGTGACGTCGACCACGGCTTTGATAAGAGCGGCTAGGCAGACTGAAACCACTAGTATGAACCAAATCTCCATTTTGCTTTACTTGTTCCGATTCAATGGTTGTAAATTTGTAATCTGAACTTTATACGGAAAGTAGCGTGTTGCTGGAAATTGTTATCCAACAAATGGGGTCACTTTTATCACTTAAAATAAAATCTATTTGTGTTTTCCCAGTTTGCAAAAATAAGGATTTTTCTAAATTGTTACCCAAGAAATATCGATGGAGGAGTCGTGGTTGTTACTTTTACCCTTTCTTCCCTACAAAACGCTCTGATAAATTGTTATTCAAGAAAGTGTCTTGTATTTTAGCTCATTGTTTCAATATCCGGATAAGCCAATAAAATGAAACAGCTTACATATATGTCTTCTAGAGAAATCTTTTTGGGACGATAATATATCACGATATATGCTTTCATGATGTAACGGTAAATCGATGATATTTTAGGAAACTTCCTTATCCACACATAGCCAAAGCCAAAGGGCCAAAATTGCACAATAAGACTTAGATGGCGTTTGGTACAAAATTATGGAAAGGAAACGGAAAGGAAACAAATTTGTATAGAAAATGGTGATAATTTTCTCTTTTTTTGATAAAAATGAAAGGAGAGGGGTAATGGTTAGAGGAGTATGAGGGAAACCATTACCCCATGTTGAGGGGGTGGGGAGAAGTTGCTCAAATTTCACATGAAAAGTGGAAGAGAGGGGTAATAGTTATCCTTTTAAACAATGAACCATAAACTAAATAATGTCTAGATACATCCCTTAACCATTTCCTTTCTCTCCAAACAAACCAAACGGGCCCTTAGAGCTTGTCAAGCTCCGTAATAAGACTGGAGCATCAGTTATTCACTGATGAAATAATACATGCCCTCACACTAAAATATTGAAAACGCAAATCATAAACTCCGTGTTTCTGTTTTGATTGCAGTTTTTTTTTTTTTTTTTGACAGCATGTTTTGATTGGAGTTAGAATCAAGTTTATTGGATGATTAAAAACTCAATGTGACTTCTGTTTCACGTTTTGCTTGCGTAATTATATGATTTATAATAAAAGGTTGACGGTGATTTTAATCTTTAAATCACTTGATCAGTATGATCTTGCAGAATCAATAAGCAAGAGAACTTCCCAAACCCTAAACAATGGAGATCTGGTTTCTGGTGTTGGTTTCAGTGTGTGTAGCTGCTCTCCTCAAAGCCATCATCAATTACTCCTCCTCCCATACCAAATCTAAATCGGACTCCGGCCATCTCCGGCTACTCCCCCTGCCGCCGGAGTCCTCTTCCTCCTTCTTCCCCCTAATCTCCGGCTTCCTATGGCTCCGCAAATCCTCGCTCGATATGGAATCAACCCTCCGATCCACCCGCGCAAAGCTAGGCCCAATCGTGACCCTCCGTATCGCCTCAACTCCAGCCATCTTCATCTCCAGCCGTTCAATCGCACACAAGGCTCTAGTCGAAAACGGCGCCGTTTTCGCCGACCGGCCGAAGCAGCCTCCCACCGGGAAGCTCATGAGCTGCAACCAGCACAACATCAACTCCAACGGCTACGGCGAGAAGTGGCGGATCCTCAGGCGGAACCTCACCTCTCAGATCCTCCACCCCTCTCAGATCAAATCCTTCTCCGCCGCTCGATCCTGGATGCTTCGGATCCTCATCCGACGGCTCAGAGACTCCGGATCGCCGGTCAACGTCATCGAGCACCTCCGGTACGCCATGTTCTGTCTCCTCTGCTTCATGTGCTTCGGCGATCGGTTGGACGAGAACCAGATCCGGAAAGTGGAAGCCGTTCACCACCGCCTTCTCTTGGCGTTCTCGCGATTCCGGATCCTCAATGTTTCTCCATGGATTACCAAATTAGTGTTCCGTAGCAGGTGGAGAGAGCTCTTCGAACTCAAGAGCTCCGTAAACGACGTCGTTATCCCTCTGATTAGAGCTCGGAAGCCACAAAACGACGCCGTTCCGGCTTATGTAGACTCGTTGCTAGATCTCGAGCTTCCGGAAGAGGACTTCGACAACGGCGGGACAGTCAAGAGGAAGATGGAGGAGGAGGAGGTGGTCGTCGCTTGCTCGGAGTTCCTGAACGCCGGTACCGACACGACCTCGACCGCTCTCCAATGGATACTCGCGAATCTTGTCAAGAATCAGCGGATCCAAACCAAGCTTTATGAGGAAATCCTCAGTGTAGTTGGGGCAAAAGGAGGGGAAATTGAGGAAGAGGATTTGTCGAAAATGGAGTATCTGAAGGCGGTGGTGATGGAGGGGCTAAGGCGACACCCGCCCGGGCACTTCGTTCTCCCACACGCCGTGACCAAAGAAGTCGAGTTGGAAGGCTACCGGATCCCAAACGACGCCGTTTTGAACTTCATGGTGGCGGATATGGGGCGAGACCCGGAGGTGTGGGAGGATCCCATGGAGTTCAGACCCGAGAGGTTTCTGGGAGCTGACGTGGACATTACGGGTAGCAGGGAGATCAAGATGATGCCGTTCGGAGTCGGGAGGAGGATCTGTCCGGGGCTCAGCTTGGCTATGCTTCATCTTGAGTATTTTCTTGCCAATTTGGTTTGGGAGTTTGAGTGGGCGGAAAGTGAGGAGTTTCCGGTGGATTTCGCCGAGAAGCAGGAGTTTACTATCGTTATGAAGCACCCGCTTCGTGCGAAGGTGACACCCAGGATTCGCCGATGAATTGAAGATTACCTGGGTGTGAGGCCAAGGAGGTAATCAATATTCCTGATGTTGTTAATTTGGTATACTCTATATGGAAAGACTCCCTTGGCTATAGGCTTTTGGAGGTTACATGGAGAGATGCTGCAATCTTGATTGTTGGTGAATGTTTGGGTGTGGCCATTTGTATCATTATATAAATATAGGTTGGAGCTGTGCTTTGTTGGGTTTCTGTGGATATTGTTTGTACATATGCAATTCCTTGTTGGGTGCTCAATCATTTTGTGGCCTTCTTTTCTTGCTTGTAAATGTTTTTTTTCCCCTTATGTATGCAGAATTATAGGCAATGCAATTGCTCATAACTCGTAGGTCTTTGCCTGATTTTCTGCAGTATTTCCCCCCTCTTTTTATACTCCATTATTTCCCCTGTCCTCGTTATTCATATTTTGCATAATTGCATCGAATCAACGCAACAAAGGCTTCAAAAGCAGCAATGGAGCAACAACTTAGACACCGCCACCACCTCCTCCTCCTTATAACCTACACTACATCACTTCTCATCAACCACTTCTCCGCCGCTATATATGCCCACCGTCCCAGCCATCCCGGTCCAGTCAACCCAAACCGAAGCCTGCCACCTCGACCTCTCAGACGAGCTCTTCGGCGGCGTCGACTCCGCCTGCGGCCACAACAACCTCGACCGGAACCGCTGCTGCCCGGTCCTCGCGGCGTGGCTCTTCGCCGCCCACGCTCGCACCGCGCTCCAAATCTCTGCCGCCCCGTCACCAGCCAAGCTTCCGATGATGCCGGACGACTCGCAAGGGTGCGTGGATTCGCTCCAGAGCTCGCTCCTCGACCGGAACATCAAGATCCCCGAGCCGAACGCCTCGTGTGACGCCGTTTCAGGCTTCTGCGGGATCCGGCTCCACCAGATCGCGTCACTCGGCTGCCCTGCCGCGTTCAGGGTCTTGCCGCCGTATCGGAACGTGACGCCGACGCCTGCTGTCAAGGACTTGGAGAAGAGTTGCCGGAACGCTTCTTACTCTGGTTGTAACAAGTGCCTCACCGCACTTCACAAGGTTTGTTAGTTTGGTTTTCGTTGATTTTCCCTTTCTACCCCGGTCGATCTTCTAAAATTACGGCTTTACCATTTTAAAACCAGAGATGGAATTAGTAAACGATAAGGTATCATTCCAGGTTGGTTGATTCCTTTCTAGGACCAGAGCTCCTCGAGCTTCATTAATGGTGATGGATTTGCATTTGCCGTGCGGCCCGTGCATGATAGACGCAATACGTATATTGTTCCTTTTTTGATAAAATGTAAGTTTTGCCACAAACATCAAGTTCCATAAAAAACAGCTACAATATTTTTTTTATAAAATTCTTCTACGTACAAACATAAACGCATATAGTAGCATTAATTAATTACTACCACTCTTATTAGAATATTTATTTACGTTATATGTGCGTTACTTCTTGATATAATTTGATCTGATATGATATGTCTAGTCTCTAGTTATTCATGTAATATTAAATGAGCGTTAAAAGCAAATTAACCCCGAAAAAAAGGTGATTGGATCAATTTAGTCTCTATTTATTAGCTAGAACTCCACTTCATTTGATTAATCGACACTGCTTTTTTGTCGTGGGTCTCGAAGCACATGGTGGGAGGTCTTTTCGTCAAAAACATGATCTTTTTCAAGTAATAAAGCCTAGATGGAACTTTGAAACTAACTGCTCTACAGACCTTTTTCGGGCCAATAATTAACCCTACTAAAACGCGGCGTTTCATGCAAATTAAAACTGCAGCTGACGGCGGAGAACGGGACATCTGACGTGTCGTCGCCGTTAGACGAGAGAGGGAGGAAGATATTCAACAGAGACTGCCAGCTCATGGGGCTGACGTGGCTGCTGACGCGTAACAAGACGGCGTATATTCCTACGGTCTCGGCGGTGCTCCGGGCCGTCCTGTACAGCTCTCACCCTCACGATTCCACCTGCACCGCCGACCAGGAGAACATGCCCCTCGCCGTTGACTCGGTCCAGTTCGATGACTCCGGCTCGCATTTCGTACATTCCTTTCCCGGTTTGCCCCTAACGTTGGCACTTTATTACGCCCTGTTTAGTTTCATGGTATGATCTTTGGAATTATTTTGCACATTCTTTGTTCCGCTTTTTGTTCGTTTTACCGATAATTTTACTCTCGGAATTGTTTTTGTCGCCTTTGTAAGAAAGTATTGTTAATTAGAAGTTTTATAAAGACCTCGATCGGGTCCATTTAGACTCTATTTAAACGCTGAAAGTTCTCAAATCCATCCAACTTTCTAGAGGCCATGTACTGCTTTTATTCACCCAATTAACATAGTTTCGACTTTGATTTATATATGATGATACTTTATTTATCTCTGCTCTATATATGTACATTAATTAAGGTAATAAGACGTTTTTCAATCCAAAAATAAAAAAATTAAGGTAAGACGTTTAACTGTTTTTTTTTTCGGTCAACAGATGTTGAACTGGTATACGTACCATATGGGTCACAAATTAAGTAGTTAGCGTTAGAATTGGAGGAGGATCCATATTCTCAAATTTTGGAAGATGCTTAGAAGCTAATAATTGCATGGGATCTAGCTACTTGGAATTCCGAACTCGAAATGTGTGTAACAAATTGACGCCTAATCTTCGATGAATATAAGTCTGCATAATTTGGACTTTGGAGGAAAACAAACAACTACTCCATAAAACCTTACTACATGAGTATATGTAGCCTTTTCTGATAATGTAATTTAGTATTCAATTTCAAAGCTCAAGAAGTTATTTCCCAACTCCGATACACTTTCTTAATTGTTAAACTGATTCTGTCACTACAGTCCATAGAATTAATGGAGCATATTGGTCGCACTGCATTGTCAATTTGTCACACATAAAATCCTGGATTTAAAGTAATCAATTTATCGGGACTAAAAGTTTTAAAGTAAAAAGTATTTAATAAAAATATATCTTTATAATAAGAAAATTATAAAAATATATATTTTAAATATAATGAGCCACGTATCGACCCGCAAACTCGCACAGGCTAAACTGCCCTTTAATTCTTTTTTTATTTATGTACTGGGAGGTTGTAATAAACATGTGCTCTAATGTTTAAAAGTTCACTTCTTTTGAAAAATCATAAAATTGAATGCTACAATACGACTTATGAAACCAATAGCCATAAGTACAAGTAAACAAATACCAAAATCATGGACATTGTATCCATTTTTGTACAACGCTCCACATCGTGTTATCAACCAAACTCCATAATACCTGGAAGGAAAAACTCAACCCATCAATCCACCCACAATGTAACATTAAGATTAAAAACCAATGAACATTTAACATTAATGTCCTTGTAATTAGGGGTGTGGACACTAGGGATGTGCAAACATGGACCGAAATATTACGGTCCGGTCCAAGACCGGGGTCAAGTCAGTTTAGTCCACAATCCATGTTTTCATAATTCGGGTTATGGAATAATTACGTTATGTTCTAAAATCGGATTGGAATATATTTTGACCATTTTTAATATAATAATAGTAAAAACTCATGATAATATGTGTAAGTCGGTCTTTGTAGTCCAAAATCAGACTTGACTGTAATAAGACCGTACCATACTAATTCGGTTTGGGATCTACCGGTCCAAACCTGAACCGTAGTGGACACAACCGTCTTGGATCATAAAGACTACTTTATCTTTTTTTAGGTTGAACTCTTAAAATTAAGTACACAATTTCTAAAGAAATCAATATGCATTAATTACCTTTGTGCATTTGCTAATACAAACGCTTCCAAGGCCCATTTTGGATAACACACTTTTTCTATGGTTGACAAAATCAAACCCCCCTTGTCTTGAGTTGCAATCAAAGTCATAACGACAGGAAGAAGCACCGACCACTGCCAAAAGAAGAGAAGAACCAATATCAGATTAGACAATGCATGTGTACAAAGACATTAAAAAAAACTACAAAACAATTTGTGGATCTGTAGCTATTAGTGGATGAAAATGATCACCAATTGTGCAGATCCGGGCTCAAAGATAATGGCAAATGCATATGCAATCCCAGTCACGCAATACACAAGGCAAAATGTAACAGCGTAATTGTCCTTAAACGAAGACCGAGGATTGTTGAAGAAGTAATACATGGAAAGGTAAACCACAGGCTTGATAATTGTGTTAAAATTGTCAACTGTGTCCTTTGCCATGAAAAATGCAAGACTGCTCATCCCAGAACTACTCTCCCTCCAATAGTGTAGCTTGTCTAATGAAAACGATCTCAATGCTGCTATTTTGCATAAGAGAGCTGAAAGCCAATACGCTAATTAGGCATAGAGGTCATCAATAGATATTAAATGGTAATTAACGTTCAATATAGACGGAATCAAGTTCAGAAACAAGATGAAAGCTAGGAACTCTTTCCAAGAACTCAATGAGTCTCCATTGGTTCAATGTGATATTCTTATGCAACCATCAAAATATGTTTGGATACATAGTATAGAAATAGTTAATGAGATAATAGCCTTAAGCGAACCGGTAGAATACATCAACAAGAAAGTGAAAGAGGGTTTACTAAAAAAAACAATAAATCTTATGAAAGTAGTCATGGGCCAGGTTCCCCAGAATCTGGAACCAGAACCAGAACCGAGAAATAATCGATTCCGATCTAGTTTTGGTTCCGATTCAAACCTTTTTTTAGAAAAAAAAAAAAAATCCGTGAGCAGGTCGCTTATTTAAAAAAAGTAGGGATCCCATTAGTTCTGAACCGGTGGTTTGAATCAAGGCCAAACTGCCGGTTCGGCGGTTCTGGTTCTGTCAGTTTGATTCCAGTTTCAGTTCGGTTCCCAAACCGCCGGTTTGCACCGAACCGGACCCATGACTATACAAAAGACATCATAAATTCAATTCTAGAGCATATACCACTTTCTTGTATACTTACATACGGCAATGACAGTGTAGGTGTAACCAGCTGCTCCAAATGACTCATCACTGACTTTGGCAAGGATCCCTAGACAAACTCCAGCAGAAAGTAAAATAAGGTAGTCAACAAATTGGATTCCTGCTTCCCTTAATCGTTGCTTACCAACCCTGACAAAGCATTAAAACGTATGTACTAGTGATTACCAATCTCTCTCTCTATATATGTAATGTGAAACATAAACATCCACAAATGAAGGTCATGCACATATGAATTTCCGAAAGTGATTTAGTAGTACATGACACATCAAAAGAAAGAAATGCAATGCTCCTTACCTTCCAAGATAGTATTTGTATTGTGTGAATATACCAGGAGTGGTTCGGTTGGATAAATCGCGTTTCTTTAAGAGGTTGCCTTGAATCTGTTCACCCTTTAAGATCAAAATGCATATCAAATCCTGCCACAAGTCTCCAATAAAAGATAGTCTCCCACTAGACTTGGTGGACGCATCCTCAATACTATTTTCGCTCGTACTAGCTGTATCTTCGAGCCCGAGATCAGAATATAAATCGGGCGGTATAGGGTATCCATTATGAAGCATCCACCTTATAGGAAGCTCCTTGTAATTGAAATCCTCACTTGGTTTCTCAATGCCCTCTAAAATGTCAATGAAGTGGTCAGGAGGATTAACACGGTCCGGGACGAAAATGCCCAACCTTGCAAAGTACTGCTCTACCTTCTTTGCTGGACCCAGATACACAAGCAATCCACCTTTAGCCAGAAGTATCAAATCATCAAACATGCTGAACAAAGTGTAGCTGAAAAGGAAAAACCGTAGAGCCTTGTCAAACAAAAGAGAAAGAAACCATAACAAGATATTGTTAAATCTCGGTGGATCATATTTGACGTGGTGGATCATATTTGACGTGGGGGTTCACACGTCGGTCTCGGTGGATCATATTTGACGTGGGGGTTCACATGTCGGTTCGTGCACACATGTGTTGTAGGCCCAACACATGAGCGCATGAAGTTCCACCCTAAAACTAATCGACAATAGGGGAGTAGCTCATGTACTTATATGGTAGCTTTTTTCTATTTCAATTTCAGATGTGGGAAGCTTTTCTCCGCATAAGAACTTCTAAATTTAGCAAAATAAGTAATCACGTACGTACCTTGGTTGATGAACGACCATGCACACATTTACTCCTTCCAAAGCTTCACGTCGAAGTGCTCTAAGAAGTAACTGAGACGATGAGCTGTCCAATCCGGATGTGGGTTCATCTAGTATCAATAAAGAGGGTTCCATAACCATTTCTAGCCCTACATTTACCCTTTTCCTCTGGCCTCCAGAAATCCCACGCTTCTCCACAGTCCCAACAAGACTATCTCTCACATGTTGTAGCCCCAAGGCCTCGATCACCCTTTCAACCACAAGAACTTTCTCGGCTTTTGGAAGGTGAGCTGGTAATCTGGATTAAGAATACATAAAGGAAACGCGTTAAAGTCGGTGGGTCATATCTCACATTCGTTCATTCACATATGCGCATGCAGTAGACCCAGCATATAAGCCTATGAGATTCCATCTTAAAAACCAACTGACAATAAGATCGAGGAGTAACTCATGTACTCATGTAAAGTTTGTATGCTTACCTACATTTTGCACTAAACCATAGGTTCTCTTCAACTGTTAAGTTACCGTGCACAATATCATCTTGCGGAACAAATCCGGTTATCTTCTTATATGAATGGATTGACTCAACTTTTCCATTTATAAGGATTGTGCCACTCACGGTACAACCAGTTGCTTTCCCAGTCAAAGCAGAAAGAAGAGTGGTCTTTCCAGCTCCAGAGGGGCCCATGACAGCTGAAACTCGGCCAGGGCTAATTTTTCCAGTCACACATTGTAACACATGCTTATTTTTTCCTTTCAAAGTAAGGGTTAGGTCTTTAAAATCAACCTCAATCAAGGGTCTTTTACTTGGTCCGGTGTCACCACCCCCCATGGATAATACTCCAGAGTAGGTCAACTTATAGTTGTTGTTTTCTTGCATAGCTTTTTCCTTCTCAATTTGACCATATGCATACTTGAAGATTTGGCTCCGTGTATTTAGTTTCTTAGTCTTGATCTTTTTTTGCATGTTCATGTCTCCAATTTCCAAAGGGCAGTCTTCGATATCATCGGGATGTTGTTCGATTCCATGCACCATCTCGTTAAGTTCGGTTGTCTCGTTCCCTTTTGCATGAGTTGATGGTAGGCTCGGATTGCTTCCAACTTTGGCGATACCTTTATGACTTTCTTCATGCTTATTTGTTTTTTTCCTCGAAAACGTACGCGATAACGATGCTTGAAGACCAGCCGCATGCTTCTTAGCAACATCTTTGGCTGACCTCCACCGTTCGCTTTCTTGAACAACTTCCCGTACACTTCTTGCCGCGGCTTCCCTGGATTTTGCACGTCGTCTTTCTCTAATCGTGATGACCCGATCACAACAATTATAAATGAAGAGAAGAATGATAGTCATCACACCCTACACAAATAGATATAAGATGCATCATCTTAAAGCAAGAAATGGAACTTCATGCTAAAACATATATTAGTCATCACGCCCTTCATAATATTCTCTTTCTTGGTCAAGAAAGAGAATAATACAAATCAAAAGGCTAACTTACAACAAGTAATACTCCATAAGCGGTTTGATTTTGCTTTGTAGATCCCCGATTACAATCAGTCATTTGTAAACATCCTGCATATTTCTACAAGCTAGTCACATGCCACAAGAGAGTATTTGGACAACAAATGGTTAAGCATGCATAATAACAAACTTGAAATGATTAAAAAAGAAAGGTAGTTCATAGTTGAATCCCATAAGTGCATCACAAATCTTCAAATTATGAGGTAAAATAGAAACTTACTATCTTCATGCGTTGAACCGGTTCGACAATAATGGCTGCAACAAGAAGGTCAAGTGGGTATATTAAGTTGAAGATCTGGCAATAAGGGCTTCAAATCATAAGGTGCATGTGTACGTATGACACTTTAAACATGTATGTATATGAATTCAATAATGCTGTAGATTTGAGAATAATGAATACCCCCTACTGCACTGTATTTTTTCAACAGTAGTTGGACAATATGATCCTGCTGAGCAGAATACCTCTCTACTACTCTTGATATCAGCCCAATAATAAGCACCACCACAAGTGTGATTTGGTTGTCCTTGAGGTAGCTTGTATTTGTAACTGCAAAATTATCCCATTGTTGATATTGAAAGCATATGCCAATGGAAAAAGGAGATCACAAGAAATAAAGGAGACGAGGCGAAAGCAAATGAACTTACGGATCACAATATCCAGTGTCCATGTTTAGTTTTCCTAAGGGACAATACGCGCCTAGTGGGCATGCTTGAACCATGAAAAAAATGCAAGGTCAGGAGCTAGAAAAGATAAGCATTGTGATCGAACTACTGAACAATACTAGGGCTGAGCATCGGTTTAGTTTTTTCGATTTTTGGGTTTTCTTTGAAAAATTTGAGCCGAACCAAAAATTAACACCAGACTGAAATCCTGAAATTTATTGAACCGAGGACTGAATCAAACTTCATCGGTTTCAATTCGGTTCGGTCAAATTTTTCGCTTCCAACCGAATTAATCGTGCTCAACCCTAATAAAGAGATTGATGCTTGTTTAGGTACACTAGGTACACCAAACTACACCTTTGATAATGTGTATTTATACCAAGTCATAAAATAAGCATCGTGATTGAGCTACTGAATGTAAAGGGGGAAAATGGCCCCTAGTATAGGTCCAACCAACATTCATGTTTTCCACAAGTTTAAGTAACTTACGTATCATGCAAGTGAGTCCACTAGGACAGAAGAAGCCTCCACAACAAGGCTGACATTTTTGATTTCTAAGAGGGAGTTCATGAATATTTTTCAAGTCAATTGCATGATCACTATCAAGAGCACAAGCCCATCCTGGCTCACATCCAGAAAGCCACGTCGTCAAATTACAATTCTTGTTAGGTTTCATGTCCTTCGTCCCACTCACAATAATATTGAAAAAGTAAAATTTTATTTCCGCTGCGGTACAAACACGCTGAATTAAATCCCCTGTAAAAGTCCAATCCGACAAAGTCATTTATAATCAAACTATAATCATAGACTAAGAAATTAAGAATCCTATAGTGTGCTAGAGATTAAGATATGGTTTTCCCAACGTAGGAAGTAATGAGTTACTAGGACACTTAATTTAGGTTGGAGTTATAGATGTTTTGTAGCACTCAAATGTATGGTTTAATTAAGAGCAATATAAAGACCTAGGTTTTTTGTGTTTGATGATAAGGTACAAGGTCAATCAAGCATTAAGGTCACTTGTATGTTAAAAGGTCACTTATAAAGTTAGAGGATGTAATTATTTTTTTTTTCAAAGAAATTTAGGGTGAGGGGATGGTGCCTCGTTCTGATTTACATAAGTCTCACCTCAAGGAGAACAATGGGGTCGGAACCTGCAACCTTCTAGACCGATATCCTCCCATGCTCCATTAAACCAACCCCTTGAGGTTAAGTGAGAGGATGTAATAAGATAATTGCAAGGATTATTTGACATTATATTTGACTAATGTCAAATAAACCCTTAAAAACCAGTCAAGTAAGCATCCATTGTTATATTAATTGCATGCTCTAATTATAATTAGTTATTAATCTTTTAATTTAACTATTTCTTAGTGCATGATAATTTTTTTTCTTTCTGAATACATAATCCCTCTTTAATCCAGGGAGGCTGAACATTATATTAGGAAATTGGCTTCCATTGGACAAGGCTCACTACACCATCAGGACACCAACTCAGCCCATCCTACTTGAAAATAGCAAAATACAACTACATTTCATGTATTTCGAGAAGAAAAAAGCATACTTTCTACTAAAGAGTACTTTTTCACAACAAGTATAGCAAGACCTCTATGCATAGTAGGTTGTTTGTTTATTTGTTGTAGCAAAGAACTAACCTACATACTGATCCTAGAGCTTGTACTATATTCATACAATCAATGTTATATGCAATAACTAATTCCACCAATCCAAAAATATTGATCTCAAAATCTTTTTTCATTTATTAAAGGAATAGAGGAAAATAAGCCATCTTTTGACTACATGATCAAAACCAAAAGAATACCTTTTGTTTGGGTGAAACAATCTTGCAGGAAACTCAAATCATCGGAGAAGTCGAAAGCCCTATACCAATCTGTCTCCCTACAAATGACAGGCCAAAACATCTCTCGATCAGCATGATCGATCAGATAAATAAAAAAAACTGGGAGTTGGATGATGGTGAATTGGTGATCGATACGAACACATCTTCCATGCAAAAGCCGAATTTCTGAAGAATTTCGGGGCCTAATGTGAGACTGATGTTGAAAATCTTGGCAAAGATGGCGTCAACATTAGGGGCGCCCGCCGCCTGCGATTCAGGAGCCATTTCCCCCTGACCGCCGCATCTCCCATGGTTCGCAAAGCTCAATAGAAGAACCGCGAGATAAACGACGACAACCAGCAGCGAACGGAAGACCTTAGTTCCACGATTCGGCAACATCCCCATATCCATAAGCGCGAGGAAATTGAAATTCCAACAATCAGGTTGAAATTCAAAATCGGCAGGAAATTGGAACTATGGGATGAGATTGCCAAATCGGATTAGAATCAAAGGGCAAACGAGAAAAATGGATTCGGGAGAAACCCAAAGGACATGGTGATGAAATGAGAGTTTTTATATATATGTAGAGGGCTAGTTTTTAGCTGAAAAGAACGGCGGGGAGAGAAAATTGGTTATCATTTAGCTATGGCGGGAAACACTACAAATACACAACAAGTAGTTAAGTAGTGTTCGTCTTCTTTATTTTTTTATTGTTACTAGTAGCAAAGGGGCCAAAGCTTATATGAGTTGATTGAATTGCCTTGGAGCAGCAAACAAAATCACATATGAGGCAATCTTAGCCATAGAATTGGTGCATAATTAAATGCTCATGCCTAGCTAGCTTATATGAGTTGACTGAATTGCCTATGAGGCAATCTTAGCCCCAAAATTGGTGTATAATTAAATGCTCATGCCTCCTCCTTCGGCTTTAGCTTGTGATTAAAAACAATTACATAAATATATACTAAATGAAAAGATTGAGGATTATTTAGGAAAATCATATAGTTCCTTAATTTTAAAGACAAATCCTAAAACGACAGATATGATGATAAGTATAGAATAAGTGTATATGTTCATAAAAAAGTGTACACTTAATTTTAGTAAACATACTAAGTGCATGATCAATACCGTGTATTTAAACATTGAAAAAGCAAAAAAGAAGTTTAAAATGAATTTTTGTTTCTTTAACATTATTTACGATTTGTAGCATTCCTTCAAATTTTCTCTTTAATGCGAATTGTCCTCATCTCCCACTTACAAATCTTACGACAATGCCTTTCTCAGTCTCCATTTTTTTCAAAGAGTTGAATTGGATCAACGCTTAACTTCCTATATAACATACGCACAAGAGAATAAAGAAAAAACAAGAGGAGTAATACTCACTATACTTAGCAGCCTGCATAAGACAAAGAGTCGTTACAGAAGCGCTAAAGCCATAAATATTTTAATGACCACTGTATCGGTATAACTTCTCATATAATCTAGAGGCCCTTGCATAATTTCCTCCCTTAAATAAGGCATTCCCTCCTCTTTCTTCTTACCAGCAGCTGTAATCTTTTCCTCAGTGTTCATCTCCCATGATTCCTTTTCCTGTAGGAATAACAAGGAATTTATTAAAAAGAAGCCCTGTAGTTGCACAACGAAACATATTTAGTTTGTTTCAATTCATTTTATATAAACCAGTTGCTGAAGTTACTTTTCATGCAAAAAATGGAGAGTGGGAAAACATGGGTTAGATATTCAATGGAAGTCTGAATTGCTGTTTTTTCCAATTGAATTGTCTACTTCCTGAGCTCAAAAATTGGCAAAGTTTCTTTTGCAACTCACTCATTATATTAACTAATTTCTTGGCTGGAGTTGTTATCTGCAGTCAAGCCACCCTTCATGTTAGTGATCTTATACATTTTGGCAACCCAACACATATAGACAAATATTCATGGAAAGAATGTTGCACACAGAAGCCAACCTTTGGCCAATACACATGGCCTGATTACAAACTTCATCTCTAGAGCCAAATCTATATGTAATCATCTTCAATTATTATTATTCATTATCCAATTCTAAAGCATCTAAGTAATCAGCACCTAAATTGAGATGACATATGTTCAACAGAGAAAGAAGTTCATAGGTCATGACAAATACAACAAAACACCATGATTCAATTATCAAAAACAGCTGAATTTTCACCAAGGAATTAAAGAGCATAACATCATAATTATTTTTACCTGCCCACAGTCGATAAACAGAGCTGCTAGTTGCTCTTCCGTCACCTTTAACCACATATAACAACATGAATACCATTACTCTTCACATAAGCTGATAAAAAATGACAAAAACAACAAATGAAGAACGCAATTCAGTATGTACGTATTACCTACTGATCAATATCAGAAACAACACAGTCCTACGAACCACAAGCATAAAGCTGACATAAATCTTACATGGAAGGCTTCGTCTAAGATTGGTTCGTTCATCACTTGAGTAGCCCAAATTCCTTTTTGTACTGACAGGTGGATATTCTGATGACTCAAGCTCTTGATAATATAGTATCTTGTAATTCTTTTTTTGCTTTTTTCACTGAATTTTCACGCTGTAATCCTTGTTCTGCAGCGGGGTGCTGACCATGCTCATCTGGTCTACAGCTGGAATCCTCTAATTATTAAATTTCACAGTGTTCAGTGACAATTTGCATTAAGAGCTACAGTATCAAAAGAATTGTACAGGAATAACACAAATCTAGATATTCCATAAATGCAATCAGATATTTAGATAATCAGACCACAAAATCCAGGACATATAACTACTGCATTTACAAGATATTGTTTGCTTGCCCAGTTTAGTTTACATCTAGCAACATCCATTCTTACTGCAATTACAAATATAGGTACTATAACAATACCAATACAAGCTTTCATTTCATCTTTATTATGTGTTTGTTAATAGAAACAACCCAATTGATAAATCAGATAAGAACTGAAACCAACGTTACTAATGATTAAAAGATGATGCAAAATATGCCACGTTAATCTGAGCAACATACGACTTCGCAGTCAGCAAGAGTTGCAGCACTAATCTTTCAGCTAAACTAAGCTCTGCATGCATAAATGTGCAAAACATTTTATGGGCTTAAGCTAACAAAATACTCAGGAGCATAAAATTGATTCGGCTACATTAATTTTCATGAGCACAGTAAGGCTTATTCAACAGGTTAATTGTCCAGATATTTCTCATCAACCACCTGAGTAAATGATGCTTGTATTACAGAACAAAAGAAGGATTACTGACTTTCTTTGATGGCTAATAGCCTAATGCTGTCAATTTGGCATGCCTATTTACTGACTTTCTTTATTGTGATAACCAACTTGATTGTGTGTGTGGTTATTAACAAATGGGTTTGGAAACTCTGTACCCTACCATCCTGTAGAGTAACTTGTCTGCTAGGGAAATCCTATATGATTTAAGCCAGCCGTCCCATATGGCCATATTGCATTATTCAATGTTGATCGAAATATGCTGGTGAATGTGAAGGCAAATAGCCTGAAGAATAAAATGTAACAGCCCATGCAAAGACAAATGGTTGGAAAAGGGATAACCAAGTGAAGAAAGAGGAAACCTATCTTATCACTGTGCTTACTTAAGATGCAATCTTTAAGTCTCTATATAACTACATATATAGTGAGTGGTGTGCAGATTCCAATATACCCTACTTTATACTACGCATTCTGTGGACAATTGCAGAAATTACATCAACTCTTTGGTCAAGTATAATTGCTTGATGAATTCAGGAGTTTTGTTTTAGCAACAATAATTTCAAATGTGTAAAATATTGAGAAGTAAATTTACTTCACTTATATTATGACACTGACAAATTCAAAGAAGGTTGTATGTACCAGTTTAATTATTGTGAAGGAATACCTGCATCGTCTACATATCCCACAACAGATGAATCAACCACATATGCGTTATCCTTTGCAGTGTCAGTGGACATTACCTGGAAGTAAGCTACTGCCACTTTTCGAAAAATTAACCAACATAAGAACAGCAGCAATTACAGAGTACATAATTCAGATAGAGCCAGAAATATGCCGTCTATTCATCAATCAGCTGATAATACACAATATATCCATTGCATAAAAGTGACAAAAGATGAAATATACAAATCCATAAAAAAATGACGAAATCAACGAAACAGCCATAGAACCAAAACAAACCTTTCACGGCTATATTTTCAAACTTGTAGAAACATAACATCCAAAAAAGCAATGGCAGTAAAGTAAAAGAGTTGTTGTACCCATCAGAAGACGCAAAACATGCAGCAAAGGTCTTGGTCTTGGCCTTATCCCCATAGAAAGTGGCACCAACACTGTAATCCTGGAGGTTACACAACAAATAAGAGAAGGATAAACCAAATTGAAGCATTTCGAAGATGTACTTGAGAGCTTGGACCCACCTCTAGCTCTGATGTCGTGCTCGACTACAATTGTAGGGTGCAATTGCTTCAATTCACAATTCATGAAAGCAATTGCACCCTACAATTGTGTGTGAATGGAGACGAATTTCTATGAAAGTGTAGTTGCTGTGAACCCACACTCTAATTTCAATACAAACACCAATTCAGCACTTGTGGTTCAACCAACCCAATAGATCCTCACCAGCTCAACGTTCTCGTCCGTCTCCCCGAACAACAGCGAATGCAACATCCTAGGGAAGATCTTGAGCGTCTTGTCACCGCTGGCGGCCTCCTCGTACAACGCCCGGCTCACGTTGGGGTCCGTGACCATGTCGTCGCTCCTGTGCAGCACGATGAAGGGGATGTCGACCTCCCCGAGCCTTTGGCTGAGGTACTCCGTCACCCTCAGAAGCTCGATCACTGTCCCCAGCCTCGGCCTTCCGTTGTACCTCATTGGACTCTGCACTGCTATCACCTGAATTTTTCAAGTGCAGTTGTAAACCATAGTTTGCAAAAACACACAGAATTGGAAAGTGAAAACCTCAAAACCCTACCTTCTTCTCCGGCACCTTTACGGACTTGTCGAGCAGATCGACGGTGGGAACAATCGGCATAGTGGGGAGAAACCTGCCGACGAAGGTGAGGATCTGAGGAATAGGCCACCGAGGCTTCACTTTCTCCGAAATCCTGCACATTCCCGCGATCAGCACCGCTCCTTTCAGACCTAGATCCTTTTCCGTCTTCCGATTCGGCTGCTTCGTCTTCCAATTGCTTCAACTACACTTTCATGGAAGTCAACAGGTAATTTCAATAGCCAGCTATGCATACAGATGATGGTCTCTCTCGGCACCCTCCTTCAACTCCTCCCGTCTTCCCCCTCCGCCGCCGACGACCACCGCCTCTGCATCTCCGCCGCCGTCGAAAATGCCTCCTGCTCCCCCCCTCTGTTCAGATCTGCTAACAACCTCCGCCTCGATCTACATCTCCGCCGCTGTCGGAAACACCTCCTCCTCGCCCCCTCCGTTCAGATCCACCGACGACCTCCACCGTCAAAAACGCCTCCTCCCCCCTCCGTTCAGATCCGGCGATGACCTCCACCTCTGCATCTCCGCCGTCCTCGAAATCGCCTCCTACTTGCCCCCTCAGTT
The DNA here is from genome assembly GCA_963924305.1 of Polygonum maritimum. NCBI lineage: Eukaryota > Viridiplantae > Streptophyta > Magnoliopsida > Caryophyllales > Polygonaceae > Polygonum > Polygonum maritimum. The sequence goes on along the minus strand of OZ002737.1, from coordinate 12,425,121 downwards.
TAGATCCGCCGACGACTTCCGCCTCGACATCTCCACCATCGTCGAAAATGCCTCCTCCTTGCCCCCTCCATTCAAATCCGCCGTCGGCGAAAACGCCTCATCCGCAGACTACTCCTCCCCTTCGGCGTTCAGATCTGCAACCTCCTCCATGCTCCTTCCTCACCTTTTTCTTTGTTTTTTTCAAGAAATTCAAAATGTTTTAGGTTGAGAGGAAGAAGAATCAGTGAAGGAGAGGAAGAGATAATGAGCCATTGGTCTCTGAGTCTATCTATCATCATACAGTTCAATGTTGGATTGAAAACCGTAGGTGAAAGGCAGTTCAATGGGCAGAGGTTTTGGGGTGAATTAAAAGGATTTGGAGGAAAGAGGTTTTGGGGTGAATTAACAACATTTAAGTTTAGTGGATTAACAACATTTAAGTCTTATGGATGTGTTGCATTTTTAAACTTGTAAAGATTATATTTATTTTGACATAGTGGACTACATAAATTATCAAGAATTTTCAGTACTGTATTTTTTCTTATGGTATCCCAATTAAATTAAAATATTAAGGGCCTGTTCGGTGCAAAAGTGCTTATAGATTATAAGTGTTTATTTTTGCTTTGGGTTTTGTGCTTGTGAGGGAGAGAAGCATCTAGAAAAGCAAAATAAGCTGCTTATTTCTAATAAGCCGGTTGCAACGAACAGACCCTAATAGGCATATAAAGTTGATAGGATACTTAATATTTTATGCAAATAATTTGGTTATTATTACATTTTCATGTCATACAATGACATCAAATTTTTAGAATAATTCATTAGCCCTAAACTAATTAAATAGGTCGATCATTGGATTCCAAAATATAATTAAGAAATATCCATAGGCATATTATAAGTTAGAATAAAAAAAATGGTGCATGTTGTTCAAAGTTAGTAATATATTTGTTTTATGAGATATAAGTTATTTGTAAATTATAAATAGCCAAACTAAAATGTGTTATGTTCTACACACGAAACTATACGTACAACGGTTAAAATACTAAAAAAAAGAAAATAGACTAAATTAATGGAGGTAAGAAAGATAAGGAGTTATTGACTCACCTAACCATTGTGTTACTTTCTTAAACTAGGTGTACCGACTCACATTTTATATTTTATAAGTATTTTTATTATAAATAATACACTAATAAGTGAAAACATATAATAAAAAATTTAGCATATGCAAATGTTTTTTTTTTCTAGACGAAAAAGATTATTTTTTCAGCTTTGTAGTACCGTACGTATGAGATTATAAATATATAAAACATATTCCAATTATAGAATAATTTAGTAAATAAAATATTCATAATTGTCCCTATTATCACAATTTTGAGATATAAATTGAGATATTTTAATTGATTATTTTGGTTTGATCTTATTTTTTATTTTAATACTATAATTTATTAGTATGAGGTATAATTACTATGAATTTTTATTTAATTAAAAAATAAAAATATAATATCAAAATTAAGAAATATAAAATGAGTCCAACATCATACTAATGACTTTATATATTGAAAAAAATAAAATATATTAATCAACAGTTATATTTTTATAAAAAACATAAGCTAAGTTATTATGAAAATGATAATATATAAGTTAATTAAAAGATAGTAAATATAAATTTATTTAATATTAAAGATAGGAAGAATAATTCGATTATAAAAAAGGGCTTATATCTATAAATTATTTCAAATTCAATTTTTTTAAATTACTCCTTACATAAAGAGACTAAAAATATAAGTAATATATCAAAAAGTATAGAATATCTTATCAAAATCTGAAAAATATCTTTTACATAATTAAATTGATAATGATGAATGTAATTAGAGTAATTAAAATAACATGAACTAAATTAATTGTTTAATTATGAGAGATAAAATTTAAGTTATTAGGAACATGATAATATATAATTTAAGTAAATGTTAATAAATATAAATTGATTTAGTATCAAAGATAATAATAATAATTTATTTTAAAAAAGGGGTTTCCATTTTAAAATTCTTTTTTTAATTCGGAATTCTTACATAAATATATTAAAATGGTAATTGAAAAGATAAGTTAATTAATATGTATATTTTATAAAAGAATTGTTTCAAAGATAGATATTAGATGCGTAAGAAAAAGGATAAAACTAAAAAATAGACAATTAAGAAAATTTTAAAGATATATAGCATGCCTTCAAAGATAGATATTAGATGGGTATGGAAAATGATAAAATTAATGATTAGATAATTAAGAAAACTAAAACATATAAAATTGTTAGTAAAATGGGGTCAGAATCAACGTGGTGGCTCGAAAACGGTCGGCTTTTATAATATATATTGATTGATTTTATCCTCCACAAAACGTAAATAATATAAAATTAAAAAAATGACTATTTTGGTAAATTATGTCTTTTATCCATGCGTAAAATTTTGGTAAATTATAGTAGATAAATTTTTCCATGCGTGAGTCATTAATGTTATAATAAGTTGGGGTTTGTTAAAATTAAACAGAACGTGTTTTGGCAAAATCAACGTGTTAGGAAATTAATTATATATTCCATGCTATTAGATCATGACGAATGGAAGAAATCTACATATGATCACTTTAATTAGAAGAAAATCAACTCTTGAATGATAAAATTAAAGATAAAATTATTTAAGGGCTATAAAATTATTGATAGAAGGTATGAATTTAAAGATAAAATTAAAGATAGATAATTAAAGAAAATAAAAGATATAAAGTTGTCAATATCTATTTGAGTTGGAAAAAAAAAAATTAAAATCAAGCGGGGTCAGAATTAACGTGGGGGCTCGAAAACGGTCGGCTTTTATAATTTACTATAACAATTACAAATATTATCATATATATACTTTGTTTTAAAACTACGCTTTTTTGAATTATAAATGACATAATTCTTATATATCATCGTATACTTAAATAAATTTTGTTTATGCATTTATTTTTTATACATACATAAACATATATTTAAATAATTGAGGAAGAATGAAATAAGATAACATGCATTATCACATTTTATTAACAGTTGATAGAAAACTTTTGGCACTTAAATTAAATTATGTAATAAAATCAATAAGTTTAAATAAAAACTCGGATTAATATATTATAATATTAAATATATAGATAATATTTAATAAGTTTAATAAGTTTAATAGAAAACCAAATTGTCTCGTATATATGTTACTGTTTTTTGAAAAAATAATTAAATAATAAATATATAAATATGTAATGAAAATGTTAAGGAATTATTATCTTAATTAAGAACTCGATCTTTTTTCCCTAAGGCGTAATCACTATGCAATCTTAGCGGTATATATGGTAAATATAACATCCACTTTTTTATTGATATTTTTATATGATACAATAGTAAAAATGTGTTTAATATATTATTTTAATAGAATGAATATTTGTCTTAAATATAGTGGTAAAATTTCCTACCATTGATTATTTTAAAAAATACCATAATAAAAATAAAAAAAATAATTTAAAGTTAATATGATATTTAATTAAATGGGTAAAATATTATGATTATAATTTATAGATTATGACGAAAAAAATATTTTTTGAAATAAAAGGTTTATGATAGATCTATGTATTAATTAAATGTCTACAATGATAAGATAGAGATTTATAAATTTTGGATAGAATTATTAATTAAACAAATCAAATTCTAAGATAGAACTAATATCTTAATTAAGTATGTATAGATTATGATAAAATCATAATTTAATAAGATATATTTTTAAATAAGGTGGGGTGATGTGGCGCAATATGGTGGCGGAAGTTGCTTCTGCTTTAGTATATAGTAATAGATTTTCACTAACTTTTGGTTCGAGTTTGGCTTTTGTTCGATGAGTTCAATTTTTTCAAAGAAAAACGTTATCGGATGGTTCACCCCTTTTTTTGGTCGAATATCGAATGGTTCACTTTTCGGTTCATATTAGATCAAGTTTCAGTTTTGGTTTTACTAGTACAGGACCCGTGCCTTGCACGGTGCTGATGCTTTTAATATTGTTTTTATTTTATTTGATTTTAATTATTGTTTAATAACATATATAAATAAGGAGACGAATAGATTTGTCGTGTCGATACATAAATTAATAAATTATCATTAAAAATTATTTAATTGATTTATTGAACCCATCCTAATGTCAGAGTGCTGCAACTTGCATATTACATGACAAACTTCCATGCTAGATAAACCAAATAAACTCATCTCTATTCGTAATAAATTAAGTATGCATAGATGTATAGGTTCATAATAATATAGACGTGTAGTATTAAACGAAAATTGCATAAATAGTATTTATACAAATATCAGCATTAATACCTTAAATTTTGAAGTTGAATATTTATCTTGTTATGAGTATTCTTTTGATCATTAAACACGGGACATTCAATCAAATCTCCAATTCCAGCTATATGACCAATGACATCTGCATATAAAAAAAATATATATACATTATGTATGATTTTAGTTATATGCATTAACAAAAAAAAGATTACAAATCTAACAAAAAATAACTTACCAACTAAATAGCTATCATCAATCGACTTATTTTTGATGAGATCAAAACTCCACAAAATCAAATACATTATGAATGATTGAGTATTCTTTAACTTCTATCATATTGGTGCTCATAAAAAACATCAACTTGTAATAAAAATTCTAACATCTTCATCTATAAAAGTTAGTTCTTTCGACAATATTTCATTATTAGTATTAAGTATGGGAAATACCGCCCGGTAACCACGAGGTTTTGCAAATTCCGCGTGGTACCCAAAGGTTTTCGGTATTCCGTGTGGTAACCACGAGGTTTTGCGGATTCCGCGTGGTAACCTTGGTCTATTATAAAAAAGTTAAAATTATATAAAAACATACCCATCTTTTCTACTTAATTACACAAATCACCCTTTTTTTAAGTTTTTTTTAACTATCTAATCTATATTTATAAAACACCTAACTTCATAATTTTAGTATTATATTTTGTATTTACTCTTTTTCCATGAAACTATGTATTGTTATTTTACAAAATCTTATACTTTTTATTATTATAAAAAGAACCACATTTTTCAAATTTGTATAAAAAATAGTTCTTTTTTCAAATTAACAAAAGCATACCTAACTTTTAAGAAACTACCATTTCTTATTAACAAAATATAAACTTGAACTTTATTAATAGTTGATCCTTTTTTTTTGGTCAAGTAATAGTTGATCCTTTAAGAGAGTGTTCTTTAAAAGTTGGTGCACTAGTTCAAATAATTTATTTTTAAAATAAAATAAAATTGTTTTTTCTTAACATAATGTACATATATCATGACATTAAAAATGTGTAAACATTATAGGTTTTTTACGGAATGTTCAACTTTAGGCAATTTTTTGTATTTATAATAATTTAACATTTAAAAATAAATTATGTACTAAGTAATACTTCTCAGTTCTCACTAAGTATTTTAATAAAACAGATTTGATAGTTTTGTTGAAAAATCCTATTTAAATGATACTTCAAATTAGGTATAATAAATCAATTTGTTTTTTATTTTTTCAACAAATCTATCAAATCTATTTTAATTTTTTAATACAAATTTCTATATAAGATTTTGTAAAATAATAATGTATAATGGCATGGAAAGAGATTAAATAAAAAAGATATATATATATATATTACAAATTTAGGTGTTTTATAAAATAGATTAGATAGTTTAAAAAAACTAAAGATAGGGTGATTTATGTAATTAAGTAGAAAGGATGGGTAAGTTTTTATATAATTTTAACTTTTTATAATAGACCAAGGTTACCGTGCGGAATCTGCAAAACCTCGTGGTTACCACACGGAATACCGAAAACCTTTGGGTACCACGCGGAATTTGCAAAACCTCGTGGTTACCGGGCGGAATTTCCCATTAAGTATTAACAACGTTCCACATCTTCAAGAGACGACCAAAAATTGTATATTTTTTGTTCTTGTGATTGGTAAAGCTCATGAAAAGAGTGAATCTCTATAGTAGCCTACAACAACAACAACAACAATAAGATTTAAAATATAAACAAAACTAAATCATATATAAATCATGATGAAAAAATACATACCTTGACAAAGTTATCTCAAAAAAAATTGGGAACTAATGGTATAGAGAAACGTAGATTAATTCTAGAAGAATAAGTGGATGAGAGGTGTATTTAAAGGAAAGAAGTTCTAGATGGGTAAGGATTAGGAGAATATTTAATAAAGATATAATTATTGATAGATATAGATCTATCATATATAATATATTACGTAAGATATATATCTTAGTTAAATCTGTTTACATAATATATTATATCTTTTACCATGTATATAGTACGAAAAGATAAAAAAATTGTATACTTTAGGTACCATCAACCATGTACGGAGTATGATATAGTACTACACTTTTGGAAAACATAGAGATTGTATATTTCAAAAAGAGTTATCTTTTACTTGTGTTTTTTTCTCTATAAGATGTTAATTTTATGCTTTTGCCATACGTGAGTTTGAGTTTGATCCCAAAAATTGTATATTTTTGTATCATGTATTATACTCGTAGTACGTACGTGCTTTTAGAAAATATAAAAATTGAATATTTTTTATACAATGTATGATATAGTACGTATATGCTTTTGGATCATGTTATAGTAATACCTAATTTACATAAAATTTCCAATTTAATAGATAATAAAAGATAAAATTTTCAAATAGGGAGTATAGAGATAAGTTTTTCAATTTAATAGATGACAAAAAAATTTAAATAAAATATATTATGTTAATAAAAGGGGTGATGTGGCGCAATATGGTGACGGAATTTGCTTCAGCTTTAGTATATAGTAATGGATAGATATTTATTGATTGTTTTGCATCTCAAAATCTTAATCAAAATATAAGTTTGCTCATCGATATGCTGTAGTAATATCAAAACATAAGTCTATAATTTCTTGAAACTCATCATATTAATACACTATATATCAGTAATACGTTTAAAATATCAAACTCTTCAAAACCCGAATTTTACAATACCTTCGTAACTATTTACTTATACACTATATTTATTTATGATTAAGCACAATTCACCTAGTTAAACATATATTTGCTCTTACAAAACGCTCTAATATTTTAACTTTGATTTTTAGTTTCTTATTATTCTAAGAGATGAAAGATCTTAGTAAAATTGAGGATATTTGAATCAAAATTATAACGTAAACTAGTTTAACCCCCGTACCATGTACGGGTAATGCGATTATAAACCCAATTTAATTAGATATGTAACGTCAATGATCACGTTAAAATTATAGGATTATATAAATGTATCTTCGTATTATGATTAGTGTTTTTTACCAATAGTAAATCAACTCATAACATAAATAACTTGGATTGTTCAAAAGTTACTTTATGATAAATATCACGTTTTATAAAATATTACTAATATTTATCTGAAAATTACAACTAATTCTTGGTAAGGGATAATTCAAACTTTTCGGCAATTTTTACGGGATAAGATTATATGAGATTCTAACTACCTAATTTATATAAAGGAGGGCCCAGTTGATTATTTTTATCAAATCATATATATTTATCTTTCTATTGTGATTAGTGCTTTTTATATACGCAAGAGCCCGTTTGATTATTTTATTAAAGATATGACACGTGGCGCAATTTTCTATGAAGACTTTGTCTCCGCTTTATATTATAGACAGTATAGATATGTTTGATTTAATGGTCTAATAATTAGCTTACCAAAATTTTGATTGTCTTTTCAATTTTCATACATTTCTTAGGGGTGGGAAAAATATCCAATCAGTCAATGTGATCCAACAAAATCCGTACCCAAATGGATGGTTTAAATTATTATCTGTATTCGATCTCATCCGAGAAATTTATTCAGATAATCGGATCGGATATAGATTGGAGTTTTGAGGGAACGGATATTCGGTAGATCCGGTATTATATATATTTATATGTAAATTTTGGTAAAATGGTAAAATATTTAAGTAAAAGATGTATTAAAAGATGTGTTTTCCCCTGTGTTTAACTCATTTTAGGTTCAATTCTTACAAGATAACTAGTACAAACCCCCTACCATGTACGGGTACTGTAGATATAAAACCGAATTAACCGATTTGAGATCGGATTTTAATACGAATACGCTTTTAACTCGAAAATTTATAATCCAAACCCGATAGACCAAACTCCGAACTTATTGACCTATATATGTACTTTTATTCATACAATTTTATTTCTAAAATAGTTCTATTCAAATTTTCATATTTATATTATTATTAATAAATATACTATTGACACATGTGAATTTTTTTCACTATTCTTCAAGATTTAATAATGATAAAAATGTATACATAAGGAAATTCTGTAAATATATAAAAGAAAATCATTTGAATTTCTTTATTCATACAAGGATACAATTGAGTATGATATTAAGTATATATAAGGAAATTGGTTAAGATATCAAGAAGATATATAAGTTATTTTTTGAAAATCAATGTAGAAAATAAAATCATTATTTTATTCAAGATTGATGACATGGCGCAAATTTTAACAAAGACTTGGACTCTGCTTTATACTGTACTAGCTGATGACCCGTACCTTGTACGGGAGTGTTATTTATTTATTTATTACTTTGTGTATGGATTTACTATAACAAATAAAATATTATCAAATGTATACTTTGTTTTAAAATGACGCTACTTTTTAGGAGTATAAAATGACATAATTCTTGTATATCATCATAGATATAAATAAATTTTATTTATATAGTTACTTTTTATACATACATAAATATATAGTTAAATAATTGAGGAAGAATGACATAAGATAGGATGCATTATCATATTTTATAAATAATTGATACATATATTTTGGCATTTAATTAAATTATGTGAACTAACTTATATAACAAAATCAATAAGTTTAAATAAAAACTCGGATAGTATATTATAATATTGAAGATATTGATAATATTTTATAAGTTAAATACAAAACCAAATTATCTCGTATGTTATTGTTTTTAGAAAAAAATAAAAAATATATAAATATGTAATGAAAATGTTAATGATTTATTATCTTAATAAAGAAATCTATATTTTTTTCTAAGGCATAATCAGTATGCAATATTATCGATATATATGGTAAATATAACGATTTCAAAAAATGAAAAGTTACGAAATAAATAATGATGAATAGTGAGTGGAATTTGAATCATTTTCAAGTAAGTAGCAGAGGGGCGGATGTAGCAGAACCTCTCGCTCTTTGATAGACATCTTTTGGGTGATCCGCTTCGATGAAGAGTGAATTTTTTATTGATATTTTTGTAAGATACGATAGTAAAAATGTATTTAATATATTATTTTAATTAAAATGAATATTTTGTCTCAGTTATAGTGGTAAAATTTGCTACCATTGATGATTTTAAAAAAATACCATAAAATAATTACAAAAAATAATTTAAATTTAATATGATACTTAATTAAATTGTTAAAATATTATGATTATGATTTATAGATTATGACGAAAAGAAATATTTTTTTAAATAAAATGTTTATGATAAATCTATGTATTAATTAAATGTGTACAATAATAAGATAGAACTTTATATATTTGGATAGAATTATTAATTAAACAACTCAAGTTCTAAGATATAAGTAATATCTTAATTAATTATGTATAAGATTATAATAAAATCAAGATTTAATAAGATAAATTTTTAAATAAGGGGGTGATGTGGCGCAATATAGTGGCAGAATTTGCTTCCGCTTTAGTATATAGTAATAGATAGATAGATAGATTATAGTAGATTATATATACTTTTTATTCATAGCTAATTTTCTTATTTTAATAATATAATTTGAAAAAAATTCTAAACGAATAATTTGGATATCCGAAATATCCGGTCTCAGATATCTGATCCAAACGGATATTTCTTACCGGATATCCGGCTAATAACGGATCGGATACCGATCAAACAATTTTTTTCGGGTATTCACTCCTTCGCATCGGATCGGATCGGATTATCCGTTTTCTCACCCCCGTCATTTCTCGTGCCCCACTTTCAAAATTCGAAGCCATCTCTCTCCCCCTTGTCAGCTTGTGTGCTTTCGATCTCTGTCGTCAGTCATCCGCCCCCTGTCTCTCTCTTGTTCGTCCTCATAGTTTAGGGTTTTCCCTCCCCCCTCTCTCTTTCCTGATTTGCTCATCAATCTCAACCTTTCGCTTTCCACCACGTCAATCTCTCTCCTTCACCACAATTTAAAATTAGGGATTCCGATCCATCTTCATCTTCATCTTCAAAGCTCCAATTCAACGCCTGGCATCCCTCCCTCTTCTGATTGGGTTTCTAGCTTTTGACCATGTTTTGGAAGCTCGATTCGTTGTCTGCTTCATCACCTGTGAGTTGAACAAGGATTATTTGCTTTAGCTGTTGGTAGTATTATTTATGTTAGATTTTCTGAAATTTTGGTAATATGCCTTTTAAATTGATGGCACCGAGCTAGTTTGCTCCTTCCAATCCGTTTCTCCTCTACGCTGATGAAAATGTGCTGAATTAGCATCCTTTAAGTGCTCAGTTGCAGGAATTTGTTGGTTTGTAATGTGTTTGTATAGCTGGCTCTGTTGAATTAACACAGTGCTAATTATTGGAAGTTTTTGCTAAAATGAGTTGATCACTTTTCATGGCTTTCTGGTGGTATTTTAATTTTTTTTTATGCAAGTTTTTGCTGCTGTTGTAGTTGGTAAAGAGACTTATTGGGTAATGATAGATGATTGCATAGACAATTATTGGAAGGCTTCAATTTCTATTGTTTGTTGACATAATTACTCAAATCTATTAATGGAGGTTCCTTAGCATGGCAAATAGGATTTTGTATCCCATCAAACCATCTTTGTTGAAAGTAGTAAATAGGCGTTGTTGATAGCCCATTTTCTTCATCTATCAGCACTTAAAGGTTGAACATCAATGACCTTCAATCAAGGGCTCCCCCTAATTTCTCACGGTCACATCAATGTGAAAAACCTCATGTACTTTTTGTTAATACAAATATTAATGAACCTTAGGCGTTATGTATTCTAGGACATAGAGCCCATTGAACTCAGAAACACTCTCTATACTTGGTCCTGAGACCTCATCATCATCTTTTCTAGCACGGAATAAGTATATTTCTTTACTTCGACCATAGGTCAGTTGATAGGATTTGGGCTGTCCAAAATGGAGTTATTTAACCTAGATTGTGTAAGCAATTGATGTGGGTTGTGCAATGGTTATACCATGACTATTATTTGATGATTTATGTTTGATGTTGAGGTCTAGAAGAAGTGAAGAACTGTACTTCAAAGTTTAAAGCTTGGGGAAATCAGCAAAAGTTTGATTTTGGAGACAACATTTTCTTCATGCAGAAGAATTCAACAATAATACTGATATATGCAGATGCTTTATATATATATATATATATTGCAATACACAAACTTTATATTACATTGTTATCTGCTGAAGCATCGATCTTGTTATATAGAGGCTCTAGTGTATGCACCCTAAAGAAGAGAATTTTGCTATTTTCACCATTTTATTCTTTATTTACATGTGTGAGGGTGAGTACTTTACTACCTGGAATTAAAATAATTTATAGTGACCCAAGTTAGTAAAAAAAATGTGTTCGGTTATATTGTTGTCTGCTTAGTCTTCTTTAAGTGTATGCTCTGTGCCTGTGGAGTGGGAATGTGGCAATTAGAAAAACTTTTAAATGTGATCTTAAATAACTTCATGTTTGTTTATTCTTTCTCGAATGTATGAAAATGTATTAAGTTTTTTTTTTCTAGGTTGATGCTGTACTAGACAGGGATAATTTCACATTGGAAGAGCTTCTGGACGAAGAAGAAATAATCCAAGAATGCAAAGCTCTTAATAGCCGTCTGATTAATTTGTAATAAATATCTATCCCATTTTGATTCATTTGATCTATGATTTCATACAAAATGTGGATCATAATTGAGATTTTTAAACATACCTATTCAGTCTACGAGATAGCACACAAGTGGAGCAGTTGCTGCGGTACATTATTGAAGAGCCTTCTGAAGATGCTGATAGCAGAAGAACCTTAAGGTATGATGTTTTTTGTGATGATGTTTGTGCATGAAATACAGTGCTGTGTTTAGAATTGATATTCAGGTATTGGTATAAGAATAAAAAAGAGAAATTTCTACCAAGTATCAAACCAAATATATGTCATTTGAAATCTGTTTATTGATAAACTAGCAAGCAAAGTCCTTAGATTTCTGCTCTTCTAACTCTGACTGATGCTTGGGTTTTGGTTGTAGCCATCTCATTGCAATATTACTGTTTGCCAATAATTCCTTATTAAACATGCTTCTCGGTTTTGTTGTGAGTAAATAAACTTTTAATGCTTTGTGTAAATTTTGAGTTGTTAAAGTATTATTGCAAAAATAGTTTTTAAAGTGCCAACTAGCTGAAATTATTTACCTAGTTTGCCTTTAGAGCCCCACCTGGCTGCTCATTTCGTTTTATTGTTATGTCATTGCTATGCTACCCTCATGGTGTAGAAGAAACCACTTGTATTTCTTGATTACATAATACTCCATTAAATTTGATTTTTTTTTCCTTTCGTAAATAGGTTCCCATTTGTTGCATGTGAAGTCTTTGCTTGTGAAATTGATGTTATTTTGAGGACTTTGGTGGAGGAAGAGGAGGTGAGAAAATCAGTTGCATGTTGTCAAGAAATTTTGTAGAATTTTCAGTATTGAATGTTTTTAAGATATAATTTGTTTGTCTTGCGCTTGCAGCTTATGGATTTATTGTTCTCATTTTTGGATCCAAACCGAACTCACAGCCCTTTGCTTGCTGGTTATTTTAGTAAGGTACATTTCTTACTCGTGTTTCTGTTAAATGTCTGGGTCTGTTTCCATAACTGATTATGCTGGAGGAGAGAGAACGTAGCTGTGTATAGGGTTCTGTTCTAATCATTGTTTTCTAATGCACTCTATGTTGGCAATAGGTTGTTGTTTCCCTCATGCTAAGGAAGACTGTTCCACTCATGAATTATGTTGAAGTAAGTCTATATTTTGGTCTTACTTTTTAGGTTAATTATGCATCAAATGTTCTCTATTCTTTTGCTTGCTAGAATTTTCACTTTTGACTAGATGTTTCATAGTAAAGAGTGTCATCTTCATGGTTGATGTTTGGTTTGCATTGCAAGAGACACTTGCCATGTGAGTTGTGCTTCCCAACTGGATACTCCTAGGTGTCTACTGATGTGATAAGCTCCTTTGATTCTGAAGCTGATTCATTCAATCCTGCATGCCTTCAATCTGTTTCCAGCAAAAAAGTAGGCACTTTGGCTTTCTTGTAATATAGTTGGATGTTTAAGCATTTGTAAAGGAGGGATGACATTAGCTTCCAAGCTAAATTCTATAAAGTATGGGTTAGGTATAAATAATGGGGTGCACTTGCCTGTTAGGACTAAGGTAACATTTCACATCGTAAATATAATGGATGTTTAGAGAAACATGTGTGAAGGAGTAACAACATCAGTGTCGAAACTATATACTGTGAAGTATGTGTTAGGGTCTAGGGCATGGAGTTTGGAGGTGTTGTGTGTGTCTCTTGCTAGCTTTAGTGTAGGTATTAGTGATGTACTTCTTGTGTGCTCCTGTGCTCTTTTGCTTTGGGTGTTATTTTCATGTCTCTATCTTGCTCTTTGGTCATGCTTTTTTTTGGTCTTTTAGAAATATCCTCTCGACTTGCTCATGGTAAGGGTGCATACAACTTGAACCTGCAGACCCTGCAAACGTGGGTTTCACTGGGTAGATTTTGCTGATGTAACTGAGGGGTAGGGGGAACTGGTACCGTGTGAGGCCATTGTAATTATAACTCTTGACGTGTGTAAATTCTGATAAAAGTGTTCATGGCCAAGTCTTGACAAAACGCGTAACTAAAAATGTAAAATTGACCATTTAACTGCCTTAAGGTGATCAAGGCAAATCATAAAACTTAAATTGAATTTTCTTAGATTGTTTTTTCTTCTCTGATTTATTGTTTATTGATCTGCTATTGATATATTAAGTGTTTTCTAACAGACACACCAGGATATTATCCGCCAATTAGTTGATTTGATTGGAATCACCTCAATTATGGAGGTCAGGAATCTTATCTCTTTCTTTTTTCTATTTTTTTACTCTAATAGTTCGAATTCGTCTTCCAAATGTGTACTATTGAAAGCCTCATCTGACATACTTTGGGAACTCTTGCTTGATCGGCACACAGGTTTTGGTTCGCCTTGTAGGTGCTGATGACCATGTTTATACCAGTTATCTGGATGTAATCCAGTGGCTCTCCGATAGCAATCTGCTAGAGATGATTGTGGACAAATTGAGTCCATCTGTAAGTAGAAGCTTTTCTTTTTTATTTGATCCTTTAGTAATCTTGGTGATACTGTCTGTTAACTTGTGCAATCTGAATCTATCTTGACTTGTCCTTAGTATCTTGTCCTTACTTGATGACTGACAGGCTGAATCGCTCTTTCTTAGTTTGTGAAATTTTCATTCGTGGTGTGCGTTGTTACGTTGCTAATGCTCAGGAACAAAGCAGTTATAATTCACTGTACATGTGTGTTCTCAAGAAAAGTATGTTTTGTACCCTTGGCATCCTTACTTGTTTTCCTGTCCCATCTTTTTTCTTTCTTTCATGGTTCAGAGTCCTCCTGAAGTTCAAGCTAATGCTGCAGAGACCTTATGTTCCATTACTCGCAATGCAGAGTCACCCCTTGCCACAAAGTTGTCCAGTCCAAGGTTTATATATTTGCTCATTTGTCTTACTGCACATGTATTCACTGATCTAAGCAAGAATTATTATTATTATTTTTTTGACCAGTTTTGTTTCGAGGATTCTTGGCCTTGCTCTTGAAGGCTCACATTCAAACTCCAGCCTTGTTCATGCATTGTCCGTATGTATATCACTTTTCGATCCAAGAAAATCATTTTCGTCTTGGATTCATTCTGTACGAGGTCAACAAATGTATGAAGCACCCATCACAGTAAATGTGGATACTGTTAATGCAATGCTACCTAAACTAGGTTGGTGCTTTAATGATTTGGTTTATTGATTGCCTGGTCAAAATCATTTACTAAATTATAGATTTTACACTTGAGGCCTTTCGAATTATCTTAGGTTTGTTTTTTAAGCTATAAATAACATACATCACGTTTTACTAAGTTATGTGATTTGTTGTATGCCTAACCTCAATCTTCGGCATCTTTTGATTTTGCTTGAAACTTTTGCGCAGGTGATCTTCTTTTGCTTTTAAGTGTCTCAACTGATGATAATGTTTTGCCTACGCCTTATGGCGAGTTAAGACCTCCTCTTGGAAAACATCGACTTAAGGTTAGCCTCTTATCTTTTAAACTCTTATGAGTTTATGTACTGTTGGCTGTGTGATTCTATTCTCATCTCCGTTCTCACATTTGATAGTTATCAGTGCTTTCTTTTAGTTGTAATTCATCTTGTATGACATTTGTCTGTATCCGGATTGTTCTTTAATAGAAATATCTATATATGGGTCCCTAGAACCTAACACGGCTTTCTGGAAGCCAGTTAGTCAACAAATATAATCACGTGAAGGGACTAACACCAACTGTAAAAGTTTCAAAAATAAATTCAAATTTGCATTTGAACTGCTCTTGCATTTCCCTCTATCTAATCTGCGTACAGTCATGCT
Organism: Polygonum maritimum; assembly: GCA_963924305.1. NCBI lineage: Eukaryota > Viridiplantae > Streptophyta > Magnoliopsida > Caryophyllales > Polygonaceae > Polygonum > Polygonum maritimum. The sequence continues at coordinate 12,409,349 of OZ002737.1, read as the reverse complement.
TTTTCATGTTTATTCCTGCATTCATATTTTTTCCCTCTCTATATTCATGTATTTGAGCTTGATTTGCTCTAAATAATTAATTTCAGATTGTGGAGTTCATTGCTGTTTTGTTGAAAGCCAGCAATGTAGCTGCAGAAGAAGAATTGGTCAAATCAGGGACCATTAAGAGAGTATTGGGTCTCTTTTTTGAGTAAGCATTCATTACCCTTGTATTTCCGACTCTATGTAGCTTACAACTATGACCTAATTGTTATGGATAAACCCTAGTAGAGAAATAGTGGATACATGATTTTTTTATTATGTAAGGATTTCATTTTGGTGTCTATCTAGAAAAGCAATTTGTTCAAGGGTCTGTCATTTGCAAATTGCAGCTGAGTTATTTTATCAAAAAACTGTAACTCATGAGAAAACCATAAGTTTTGCCGAGCCTTTTAATTATTAGATTTTGGCTATATCCTGCCAAAGACGGAGGTAATAGATGAAAAAGTTGTGATAGGTGAAAGCAATGGCTCAGGAGGGTTTGGTCCTAAGATGAACATGTTACTTAATTGTTGCTATTATTGATCGTAGGTACCCATACAATAATGCATTACATCATCAAGTTGAGAGCATAGTGTTGTCATGCATGGAAAGCAAGAATGATAGTGTCATTGATCATCTCTTCAAAGAGTGTGATTTGATTAGTAAATTTCTCCAAGCAGACGCACACCCAGTGCTTTCATGTAATGTATCTCAGGTACATAGATGTTCTCACCTTTTGAGACTAATAATGTCATATTAGGTATATGCAGGATGAAGGCTGTCACAAGAAATGATATCTCATCCTTGGTTTCTCGCTCATGATCTGATAATAAATCATGGTTAGGACTTTTGATTTATAGATACTTTTCCTATAATTCTTTGTAAACCAAATGTGAGTACTAGTCTATCATTAATGTGTAACCATGCCTCTATATACTATGTTTCTCCCTAGCTATCATTATTTAAGTTTAATTAGTATAGCTTAAGCCATAAAAACTCATCTTACAACAAAGATTTTTACTGATACCAAACTATGTTTCTCTTTAAATTACCCACTTATAAAAGTCTATATTCTCCGGTATATAATTACATTAACTCCAACCTAAAGTGTTAATACTAAGTTTTGCAGTTGAAATTATGACAAAATTTAGAAAAAAAATGCATAAGAGTCACGAGGAAAATGGTCTATCCATAAAACAGTTCCTTGCCTAACAAGTTACAAGAAATTTAAAAATAAAAGAATTGGATCCTTGACCAACCAGTCTATAAGCATCACAATTAGGTCTGTTATGGATGGCCAAGCATAAATGTTGGGTTGGTCGAATCTCGTGATGGAAGGGTGTGCTGCTGTGGTGGATGGGGGTGGTTGATAAGAGGGTGGCAATTTTGCATGCTCTTCTGTCGAGGATAGGTGATTCTTGGATCATCCAATCAAAAACCAGCTAGGGCACCTATGGATGAAGGGCTGGGGTTTGATGGTCTTCAGGGTCCTTTTGGAGCAAATTTGGGGTTGAGGTGTGCCTAGTAGGAAACAAGTATCATTCAGCAGGAATTAAAAACGTAGAATATAGAACTAGCAACAATTGTTTGAGACTATACATGAACATCATCTGCTTAAGATGATTTAGGTTGGCTTTATCTTCGAGGAGCTGCTAATGTTTGTCATTTTTAGAACAAAGCAATAATGGCTTATGGCCTTACCTTCAAGGGGCCTACTAGAGGTTTGTCTTTTGTACACAAAACAATGGTTTGTCACTTCTTTTGTTCCATCAGTGGTGGCAAGCTAGTATTGTGCCCTGTCGATTTCATCTTGTTGCAATTTATGGTCCAAAAAGCTCATATGTGACTTCTACATGAGCTACCAAAACTTTGAATTTTATTTAATGGTTTCCCCATTGCTGCTAAAGGAAAAGTATCTTTAAATCAGAAGTCCTATGCAAATTTGTAGTTGGACCTTGATATTACATTGTCAATGCAGCCAACTACACCTGCTTCTGGGAAGAAACTGCCACGGGCTGGGAATCTTGGACATATCACCCGCATTTCTAACAGAATTCTTCAACTGGGACAGAACAACAGGCTTATTCAGAGTTATCTGCAGGTGATTTCTAATTTTCTATACCTTAGATTGCAAGGACTTGATCCCACATATTATGTATCCCACAAAATTTTATCATTTGAAGGTCTTTTTATGAACTTGTACGTGCTTACATCCTCAGTAAATTCTTCACCACATTCACTGTTATTTGCTGCATTTACCCCCTCGATGATTTCATGTGCCGTGTTATTTTTTTTTTTGAAGAGGTCTTGCTATTTCTTTAAGTTCTGTCATTACATTGTTTGTCTTCTCGTCATGTGAATTCATTAGTGTTTTGTTTGTTAGGATAATAGTACTGCATGATGAAATGAAATTGTTCGTTTCGAATTCATAATCAGCATGTATTCATCTGTTTTGTTCAGGAAAATGGTGAATGGAATGAGTGGCAGACTACTGTGTTACAGGAGAGAAACAGGGTCTGGAATGTCTACCGATGGGATTGTGGGTATGCATTGGCTCTTTAGATTATCATTTTATAAGGTGGTTTACTCTGTTATTTCCTATACAAATATCCTAATATGTCGTATTATGCCAATATGGTATTTCAACAGTTTAGATTTTTCAGACTTTCTTCTTGAAGAAAGGCATAGGTTTTTGGCTTGCCGTAGGTTTTTGGCCTGTAATGTTGTTTATCATAAGCGGATAAATGTCAGTTTTGCATATTCCCTGAAACATTACACAGTACATGTAGAAATTGGCTTGCTATATCCAGTGCTTCTTAAAACCGGTGTCTTTTCTGGATCATTTTGTCTAGTCAGAAATATCTTTTCCCATGTGTGCTTGGGATGAATCTTTGAGGCAAGAAACTTAAGAACTGCCAAAAACTGAATCTGTTGAGGTTGTTATTTTATTCTGTTAGTACTTTAACTCGGGAAACACATATTTGGTTTCTTTCATTCTGTGATCGACCGAAGTTTATTTGCGCAAATGGTGCCCACTAAGTTTGATAGATTCTGTTTTTCCATTTTTGTTCAGAGTGGTTTAGTAGCATTGCTCTTAAAATGTACTTTGTCGAGTTTTTTTTTTTTTTTTGGTCGAATACTTTGTCGAGTTGTTGAAGTGTCTTGAACTAAATAAGTTGGTGCTGTCTAATGTGTATGTGTAATCAAGGAGAACCACTTGTTGGAAAAAGCACTTTGTTGAGTTCTCGTTTTCTTTTCTGATTTAATATTTAGAGTTTCTATTTATTATTTTCTCTTTTTTCATTTATCCTTGAGTTGAGGGTCCAGTTGTAGAGGTGCTTGTCTTTTAATGATAATCATTCAACAATGTGCAGGCGTCCAACTGCGTTGCTTGATAGAACAAGGGATAGTGATGATGATATTCTTCACAGTAGAGATTATGATATACCTGCTCTGTCTAATAATCTGAGCCAGGTTTGCCTGAACCTATTTGTTTATTATTCAGCAATGTACATCTCTACACTAGTGTAATTTTTATGCCAATCTGGTTATTGCAGAACAATGGAAATATGGAGCGAGATGATGAGGTATTTATTTTCCATACTTCTTGCTTACTGTGCTCTCATCTTCTTGGTTGATATGTATATTTTCCATTACCATCCATGGTTTCAGAAGTAAGCCAATTTTTGAATGCAGGATGTCTACTTTGATGATGATTCTGCTGAAGTCGTCATATCTTCATTACGGCTTGGTGATGACCAAGGGAGGTGGGTTAAAACTCATTTTGGGCCCTCCATTTGAGTGCTAGTGCACTGCTACTATAAACCTGTGTTCACAGTTCTTTGATTATTAGCTTTATTATAATGTTATGTGTATTTGTAACATTGCAGTTTGTTTACAAACTCAAATTGGTTTACTTTCCGGGATGAAAGTATTGATGATGCCTCTGATCTCTCTGAAAAGATGGATGAGATCAGCTTGAATGACAACAAGGCACTGTCCAGTGACGATAGCAGTAGTGATGACGAGGTTGTAGTAGATGATGACGAAGAAGGGTTGATCTTATCCAGTGATCAGAACTCTACAATCCAAAATTCAAGCTCTTTTAGTGAAGTGGGCCCTACACCCATAGAACAAGAGGACCGGCCTACTCCAAATCCGGTCATTTCATCCAGCTCTGCTGAAAACAGTACTCCTAATCCCGAGTCCAATGAAGCGTCTGTAGCCCATGTGGACAACAATACAAGCAAGACAGTCGCAACGGCCACTTCACTGTTCGAGGAGGATGTTGAGTTCGTTGGAGTTGAACCAGAAGGCACAGAGAAAGCCATGGATCAGGCTTTGAAGGAAGGAATAGTAGGCGAAGCGGGGCCCATGAAGAGGAATCCGAATGGCCCAGTAGACGAAAATACCCCCACCGATGACAGCTCAGCGGGGATGAAGAGGGAATTCAATGATGCAAATTACTGGAGGGTTGAGCAAGAGGTTGCTGTTCTTGAGTGAGTTTGGATTGGATTGGACTGATTCCGTTGGTAAGTTATTTTTCTGTCCTCTTGAGAAGACGTGTGTACAGTATAATTTTGGTTCCCATTCCTGGGAATCAGGATTCGGAATGGCTGATTCCAATCTTTGTGTTTGGTATGTCTTATCTTTGGAATCACAGTGATTCTTTGGAGTGGCCATTCCAATCCCATGAACAATTTCATTCCACCAAAACAACCCAATTTTGTCTGAGCCATCTTGTATCCTATTGTCTTCTTGCTCCTCATGCTGCCATCTCGCCAATTCGGATATATCCCTTGATTTTTTCGCTTATATATATATAGACCCTTCTGATCCGAACCCCCAACAAAGAGAGAAACTTCAAATGAATTATGTATCCTTTTGAAAAGTTTATAATAGATGAAAGGTTTATATAAAGTAGATAGGAGATGATAGTAGGTGGGATTAATATTATAAGGAAACTATGTAAATATAAGGAAAGAGGGAGAGTACAAAATGAAAAGCGGACAAATGATCTGGCACATTGGGATTACATTCATAATGTCAAAGATTTTTGCACACATAATTTCATCTTTTTAAGGAGGGAAGGGGGTGGGGAGGGCGATTTCCAAATGTTAGATTAGTAATTAGACCCCTTAAAAAAAGAAGTAATAACTAGTCGGTTTATAAGGATCCAAAATCACTGTTCACGCTCCTTCTCTCTCTCCTCTCGTACGCTCTCGTTCCTTTCCCTTTCTCTCTCTTCCTCACCACTCTCTCTCTCTCTCTCGTGACTTTCCGCTCTCTTTCCCTCGTTAGATCTCCCAAACCCTAGCGCTCCAATTCCCCTCCAATGGCGCCGATTAAGGTGAAACCGGCGCTCAGCTCGATGGCGGTTTCATTCAGGTCGCCGGGGTCCAGATCTAAAACCGATGGCGAGGGCATTGGTGCCGGAGGAGAACACGTTCGGTCTCCTTTGAGGAAGTTCTGGAAGTTCTTCCGTCCGATCCATTCGCTCAGCTCGACGTCGCTCGGAGAATCACATCCCTCGCCCTCGCCAGCCGTGTCCCCGCCCTAGAATCGGAGGCCGCCGCCCTCCGCCACCAACTCTCCGATAAGGACCAGGTCGTTGCCGATCTCCGCGGCCAGATCGAGTCTCTGGAGATCGGAATTTCGGACGCCGCCGATAAGCTCGCCGCCGCCGAACAAGAGAAGTTTTGTCGCTCTCAATTCCGCTTTCTTATTTTGGCTGTTGGATGAGGAAATCGAGTTGAGTTTTTTTGCTTTGGCGGTCAAACTTGTGTGTGGTGTAGGAGGTTCTGTTGTAGGAGAAGGCTCAGCTGTCGAACACTGTTAGGAAGCTTAACAGAGATGTGTCTAAGGTTGAGCTGCTAATACTTTGCTTGTTGAGTTGGAATTTTCGGTTTGATTGAATTTCTATTCTGCTAGGGTTTTGAATATGTGCTATGACGAGAGTAATTTGAAACGATAATCAGTTGATTTTGGTTCAATTGGAATAGTGCAATCTTGATATAGGTTCAAATCTTCTCTGTTTGTGATTGCAGTATTGTGGTTACAATGTTGTGATTTTATGATTGAGTTTTATGGATTGTTTGCAGCTGGAAGTGTTCAGAAAGACACTTATGCAGTCACTTCAAGAGGATGAAGATGGCTCTGTTAGTATCCTGTCACCCCAAAACTCATCTAATTGCTTGACATTGTTTGTTCAAATCAGTATGTCTAATCTTCTTTCTTACCGAACCTGGGAACAACAGAGTGGGGTGAAGGCGGTGCATAGCGTGAAACCTACCGTTCAGTCAATTGGTGGAGGTGATTTAAACCACTTGATCCGGTTTAGTTGTTAGTCATTGTAGTGCATCTTTCATGTGTTTGAGGTACTGCCAAAAATATCGTAAGCTTGCCTTACCATTTACCACACAAACTTAAATAGCAATTTAAATTCTAGTTTTGAACTCTTTCCCAGAAAAGAAGTGGTCATAAGACTCATAACTAGGCTTCTAGCTTGCCTTAAGCTTCCATTAAAGATGCACTTATTAACGGGAATATTATAATAGTATGTAAGTCAAATGCGTGTTGAGTACTGAGATCTATGTCGTAAAAGTGTCTTTGTTCAATTAGGGTTGTTATCTATTGGCTTTGATTTGTAACTTGCTGTTTGTGTATTGTCCTTAATCATGAGAGTAGAACATGCTAGATTTTTTGTTTATGGGTTTTATCGGTGACAAGTTCTGTGCTTATGGGTTTTGACGGTGACAGGTGTTGTGTTTATGTGTTTTGGTTGTGATATGTTTTTTTTTTACGGATTGTGGTTAATTTGTTCATATATTAATTTTAATTATGGCCTATCAGCTCAAATGGTAGAGCAACGTGCTTAATGTACGGTAATGTGGGTTCAAATCCCGCATAGGCTCAATAATAATTTTTGATAATAATTTTTTTGTAATATGTGGTGACAAGTTTTTGTGCGTGGTGACAAGGTGTTTGTATATGGTGATAAATTAGAGTACGTGGTGACAAGTCTTATAATAAGATTTGACTACAATTTACCGATGGCAAGACTTATGACAAATTCGGTGATATTAAAATAGGTGATAATACATGAAGAATGACAAGATTTAATCACAATTTAAGCGATGACAAGAGGACGAAAAATAAGCGATGACAGAGTTGATAATAGACAAAAATTTGGGATGAACGGTGACAGGATGAACGGTGACAGGTGATAGGATGAACGGTGACAGGTGACAACATAAACGGTGATAGGTGACAGGATGAACGGTGACAGGTGACAGGATGGACGGTGGGACGCGGTGGCATACGCGTAATTTTGGATATGGGATGGGACGCGGTGGCAGTCCGTAATTTTTTTTTTTTTGCCAGGGGTAATTTTGGAAAATCGACTAGTTGCCACATTGTTTTTTTAGACGGCCCACAAGCTTCCTTGTTTTTTCCCCACAGCCCACTTACCGTTTTCCCCCTCTTTTTAAGTCATCAATATCGACGACATTCCTTCGCTCGGAACACAAAAAGAAGTTCTTTTGAATATAAGAAATAACTTCACATAAAATTAAAGTAAGTTTTTTTATTAAATCAAAAACGGGAACTTATACTAGTTTTTAGCCATATTAAAAGTGTGCCTTCAGCACGGGAGTAATACTAGTACTATATATTAAAACCGAGGAATTTCGAGCCTCCACGTTAATTCTAGACGCTATCTAATGGTGTTTTTTAAATGAATAAAATAATTGATTTTAAGAAAAACGCCATCTAAGGTTGTTTTAGGACGAAATATGATAACGAATGACCAAAAGTTAGGCCAACCCGATCAATTTAATGGCGTCTGCAAATGCCTTCAGATGGCGTCCAAAAACACTACAAAATAATATCCCAGTTAATGACCAAATCTTGTCCCATCAAATAACGTTTGCTCATACGATCATCGTCTAATTGATTACGACCTCGAAGGATTCTAAAATGTCAAGGATTTGGATCAATGAGAACCCTAAATGGGCAATGTGGAGAAAGATTGTTGGTTAATCGATAGGTTCATCGATTTCGGCCTCTAATCCAATTGTATGTTTTTTTATATACTTGATACCTTTTAAAAGCTATGTTATGCCTTTCAAGAACATCATTTGATGGCGTTCTCACGAGTCTTCTGATAGCTCTAAAAAATGCTACATACGACAAACCCAAAATAACGCCATCGGATGACATTGATAGAGCTATGTAAAAGGTTTTTATTTGATGAAAAAAAAAATATGTATTACATAATTTTTGATTAAAAATGAGTCTATACACTTTCATTACCTTCATGAGTAAATGATGTGGTACAATGACACCCTTTTGACTTAAAAACTTATTTTATAAATGATCAATAAAAGTTGAAAAAACTTATGTCAATAATTTTGGATAATTAATTTGTATTTGTAAAGGTACGTATAAATTTAAAAATAAATTTATTAAAAACTGGAGTATTAAATTAATTTAAGTTTTAAAGTTTGTTAAAAAAGTCTAATTGAATTCAATTAAAATGGGCATTCTTTTTTTCATTTTATTTTTTTCTCCCTTCATAAACCCTAACCCCTGCAACTACTCTCTTCTCCACTCTAAAGACAGGCCGGCGGTCATCAGCCTCGTTCGTTTCTCCTCTCCATCCCGTCAGCGGCTCATACTCACACTCTCTTTCCCTGGAGTAATGGCGATGGAGGCCGAAAGAGACAGGGGTAGTAATACCGTTATGTGCCAGTTGGCTGACCCAGAAGGCAAGATTCTAGGAACCATTCGCCTTCCTCAATACGCCGGCCCCAAAGAGCTTCACCAAACCCTCTACGAGCTTCTCAAGGATGCAAGTTTCTCCTCCTTGCTCCCCTGACCCTTAAATTTCATGCTTTTTTGTCCAATTTCAATGACTTACCTTTATCAGTTCTCTCTTGCTGGAATGAAGTCCTCTTGTGAATTGGGTTCTTCCTCTTCTTGTAATTCCAAAATGGCATCCTATCTAACTTCACCATTTAATCTTATTTCAGGAAGAGAGGCTTCCTTATGCTTTCTACATATCAGACCAGGAACTTGTTGGCGAGCTGGGCACTTACCTGCAGAAAAACAAAGGTTGGATTGAGTGCCTTTCTGGGCATTGCTCTTGTTATTTTTTTTCCAATTATTCATGCTTTAAGAAAAACAGAGTTTATGATTTTGCTTATGTTTTTCTTCTGTCTAATCAAAAAATTTGGTTTGTTTGCAGTCTCTGTTGAGAAAGTAGTTCAGATCATCTATCAACCACAAGCAGTTTTTCGCATTCGTCCTGTTAGTCGTTGCTCTGCTACTATCGCTGGTATGCTTGTTTGTTATTCTTGAAATCCTTCCTGCTAGTGCTTATTGCCGTAGTGTATTGATGACCAGAAAAACACAAGAAAGTGGTTTGGAGGAATGGAGAAAGTTGATTGGAGCTGGACTGCAAAAATTCTGATCCTTACAAAGTAGCTTAATACCTAAATTCAGAGTAATTGATGAAAATGTAAGATTATAGAGAAATGAAATATTAACTAGGAAATTTTAAAAAGACTTTGCAGCTAGGTCTGTATTATTCAAATTAATTTCTGGTGACAGCGCTTTCATATCATAAAAGTGAATATTTGTGATACTGCAGGTCATACTGAAGCTGTGCTTTCAGTTTCATTCAGTCCAGATGGGCGGCAATTGGCCAGTGGTTCAGGTGACACAACTGTTAGGATCTGGGACCTGAGTACACAGACACCCATGTTCACCTGCTCAGGTATGATTCAATTTGACGACTTTAGCTTTCTGTGCAGCCTCTCATACATGTACATTGCACTTGCTGCCTGCTGGAATGTACATGATCAGATATACTTATCTACCAGTTCTGCACACAGAATTGTAGTGTGCAAACTTCTATTTATATCACAGCATTGTCTAGCAAGACGTTGGATGTGCCTGGTGCTTTCTCATTGAGATTAACTGTTTTATAAGATCTGACTTCAGTTTTGCCATTGCACTGCCGTGCATTCAACTTACATAGGTAGCCGATTCTATAATTTCTTAAAACTTGGATGTTTTTTAAATCTCTTCTCAGGGCACAAGAACTGGGTTCTTTGCATTGCATGGTCTCCAGATGGCAAGCATCTAGTGAGTGGAAGCAAAGCGGGTGAGCTTCAGTGCTGGGATCCACGGACAGGGAAGGCATCAGGCAATGCACTCACTGTAAGTTCTACATTCATTTGTGCTTTTGGCTGATCAATCGGCTTTAAGTCTATTTGGCATTTTTGGTGGAATATCAGGATCAAATTTGATGCAATTAGCATCTCATTTTTGTCTTCATCCTATTAAGTGCTTTAGCCTATTATCTGTTACACGAAACAGAACCAGACAACATGTGATTTGCCTGTCATAATACAAAAGTCTTTGCTTCTTTTTTTCCAATCCAATTTTGATCTTGTTTTTCTTCATTTACTTTCTTCTTGTAATCTTATCAAGTTATTTTGTGGTTGTTTATTGATAAATTGCACAAAATTTTCGGGGGCTGTTCATCTATATAAATTAAACTAACGAAAGCTCCATAGTCTAACATTGATGAGAATATGCTAAAGACATCAAATACAGGGTTGTAATTCAAATTGAAGGAGTCTTAGTTATTTTGCAAAAGACATGGAAGTAAAAGTAAGATGTGAAAGCTGAAGTAGATAATTTGTAAGAAAGTCTTTGAAGATGCTTACCATAGCTTGTCTTATATGTATGATGGGAGTTTTATTGAAACATTTATTGCAAGGCCTTAATCTTTGTCTTGTTTGACTAGATTAGCTTAGGTCTTGATTCAGGTGATTTCTTCTTTTGCAAATCCTACTATGAAGTATATATATATGATATGCCATCTTATATAGCTAATAACACTACTATTATGTAACTTTGCTCATCAGGGTCATAAGAAGTGGATCACTGGCATATCATGGGAACCAGTCCACCTTCAATCTCCAACCCGTCGCTTTGTAAGCTCTAGTAAAGATGGTGATGCACGCATATGGGACATTACCTTAAAGAGATGTGTCATTGTTCTGAGTGGCCACACTCTTGCAGTAACTTGTGTCAAGTGGGGTGGTGACGGTGTCATATATACTGGGTATGCTCGCTTGGTTAATGTAGTTCTTTGGATCTCTTTATGCATGTATATAGTACAATGTGCAAAGTGTTTCTACAATTGCCATAATGTGGAGTGAGCTTTATATTCACCTTCCTCAGATCTGGTTGGTGTGGAGTTTTGTTACGCCGACTGCCTCAATGGAATTTAGATTTTATTATGTGAAAAACTCTTTTTACTACTTTGGATCTCCTCTTGACATCCTCCTATTATTTTCTGTCAGCTCTCAAGACTGTACTATTAAAGTCTGGGAAACTACACAGGGTAAACTAATCCGAGAGTTGAAGGTAAGTCCATACTACTTACACATTGCAGCTGATTCTCGTGACTGGGGTACCTTTTTCAGTTGATTTTTCTTCTCTTAATAACCCTTTCTGGAAATATGTTTGAAATGCAACATCTTAGTGTCATGCATTGGTCTTTGGTATTTCCTTCAATATGTTTAGCTCCTCCCTAACATACTTTATATTCACTTATGTTAGGGACATGGACATTGGGTCAACTCCCTTGCACTGAGTACTGAGTATGTCCTTCGTACTGGAGCATTTGATCATACCGGGAAACAATTTTCTTCTCCAGAGGAAATGAAGGAGGTATCCTGTTGGGTTTGAGTTAACTAAAGTCTTCTGAATCACTAACCTTTCTGCAAATCTAAGGTCTAACGAAAATCATATTATAAGTTTTAGATGCATGGATAATAATAGACCTCTACCACTTGTGTGGGCAATAAACAGCAATTTTATACCATGATATTTTCTACATGTGTTTTTCTCTCTTGTGAAATTTTCTCTCTCTTTTATTTTTCACAAAGATTATAATTTGGCCTATTTTTTTCATCAATAGGCTGCTTTAGCTAGGTACAACAAGATGAAAGGAAATGCCCCTGAAAGACTGGTTTCAGGTTCTGATGATTTCACGATGTTTCTGTGGGAACCTGCAGTAAGCAAACACCCAAAAACTCGAATGACTGGCCATCAGCAGGTATAACATGCTTTCATTATCTTTACTAACGAGGGTCTTGTGATGAACAGGGTTTGGATGTTGTAGCCGGTAGTGGATTGTGGCTTATAAAAGGAGGCCATTTACTGATGCAAAGACACTTTTTTTTGTGTGGTGCAGCTAGTAAACCATGTTTACTTTTCTCCTGATGGGCAATGGGTAGCAAGTGCTTCATTTGACAAATCTGTGAAGTTGTGGAATGGCATCACAGGAAAGTTTGTTGCCGCATTTCGGGGCCACGTAGGACCCGTATATCAAATAAGGTCATAATATGCCTGACACGTGTAGTGGTAACCTATACACTAAAATCTTTCATTAATGCCAATGAACTCACTATTTTTTTTGGCTGCATTGTAGTTGGTCTGCTGACAGTAGGTTACTGTTAAGTGGGAGCAAAGACTCAACACTAAAGGTAAATTAACAAGTTTATGATAGTTTTAAGACTAACTTTAGTCTTTACTCAGCTTCTTAGTGTCTAATAGCTCAAAACTTGTACTTGTTTAGATATGGGATATCAAGACACAAAAACTGAAACAGGATCTTCCAGGGCACGCTGACGAGGTACGGTTTCAAGTCTTGAGTTTTGCAAAATAGGACTTGTATCTATTATCCCCTTTAAAGAGCTGCAATTAAACTGACACTTGGGCTGTGTATATGGTTAGGTTTTTGCTGTGGATTGGAGTCCTGACGGGGAGAAAGTCGCATCTGGTGGCAAAGACAGAGTATTGAAGCTTTGGATGGGTTAATGTGATTCGGTACTATTATATTGTTCTTAAACGATCTTAGAGATGTATTATTACTTGGTTATTAAGAGTTTCGACACAATCTTGACAATGTGGAGTTCATCACGGCGTTTTAACAGTGTGCCAAAAAACTTGTTTATAGAAGAAAGAATGTGATTGGGTTTTTGCTGCTGCTGATTTAAATCGGGCTTTTCTGGCAACTCTGCACTCTGTTTCCTATGCCATTTTTTAAGTGTTTCACTTTTTTCTTCCCTTTGTCCTGATATTTTAAGTGTTTTTTGCACGCATATATACGAGGTCAAATAGATTTCTGAGTTTTGAAAATGTAAGACGCTTGTTTGATTCGATGATCCAGGGGGAAAAAGTGTAGAAACTCTCTAAATCTCTACTTTTTGAAAACAAGTAATGCCTCTATCCCACATCGGAAATTTGGGTACCGAGATGGTGGGTCATTATTTTGCTTTCACGAGAAGGGGATCTGGTATGTGTAAACTTGGCCCACCTCCTCCAAGTTAAATACGAACACTTGTCCATGGTAGGTTTATGGGTCATTGCCGAATCGGGTCCCTCTACTCGACCCGTTGTGGACCTGTGGTGGTTCCTTTGGCATTGCCCTTCACAACATAACCAAAACGTGATACAAGCCTTTTTCTCAGGTGGCCAAACCAATGACTCAATGACTGCTACCAGAGCTAACAAACTGGCAAAAACTAAGTGCACTTTCCTTACAAACATGAAATATCTGTACAAGAATGCAAGCATTAGGTAAACTTGCCCTATAAATTAGAAGATAAAAAAGAATGTTAACAAGCTGGCTGCTACTTCCTGGGATGGTTTTTAACGTAATGATGACATTTTAGAAAAATAGGTCCAAATTTGGAGCCTCTTTGGTTTTTAGGTGCCTTTGTTGTTGCACCAAGTATTCATATCTTAACTTTCAAACTTCTTTTCCCAAAGTTGAGAAATAAAATGAGAAAAACAGCTACCAAAGCAAAGGCCAAAGCCATCAAGGTGATTTCCCAAGTTGGAGCAATGTATGAGCCGATCAGAATGTTCTCTTGCCTTTCCTGCAAAGACAAATATTGAACAAAAAGCCAAAGACTGCTGAGAAATGGAGGAAAGAAAAGAGATGCAAAACACAGTTGCAAGAGTTACACTGTAATCGTTAGGGAAAAAACCAATCCACTAGCTAAAACAAGAGAAAAAATAGGGCCTACAAGTTCATTTCATAATCATTTGAAATTTCAAGTTGCCTAATGTATTAGGAATACATTAACTCGACGATGGGCTATAGTACAGGAAAAAAGGAGACAATTGTGTAATAAACAATGAAATAAAGCACAATTCACGCCTACAGAGTCAAACATTCTCCCATTAAGGGTGTGCTTAGATTCCCGATTTAATGCATTCCTTTGCGTTAAATCCTTAACTTAAAGCAAAATAATGCATTGTCTTGGGCATCCAAATGCACCCTCACTGCAATTCCAGATGTGTAGAAACAATGGACTCAACGAAATAGATGTATGCTGGAAGTGGAAACAGGACGGTGGTGACTGGTGACTACAGTGTTAACATTTTTTAATTCTATCTGAGACCATCTGGATCTGGACGACTTTGTTGCCATTTAATCAGGTTATAGTTGATGACTGATAAATCATGCGGCGCAAATTAAACATATGCAAGCTGCCTAATGGAAATTTCTAATGTCTCATGTAACACGACATGGCTCACTTTGATAACACCTACACAGGTCTAATATAGCACTCACCAACTTGTGTTTGAGAAGATCATCTTGTCTAGACGAAAGGCCTTGGGCATATTTGTAAAGTTCTTCATCAAGCCAGTTGAGTGATCTAATCTTCTGCAAAGTTGATTCAGATACTTTTACACGTGCCTGTAAAAGCAATCAGCTAAATCAAACATCACAAGGCAGGCATCAAAGACAAACTTGACTAGAGACTTCAAAATCTCTCTCCTTCCATGTCAGAAATTAATATAAACCCCTTTTTAACAAACAGCAAATGAATTAAAGTTAGCATTCTCTGGCACACAAGTACCAAGTTATGTACAAGAAGTGTTTATCAGAAAGAACATAAGCAGGTTACCAGAGTAATGTCAAAAGATGCACCGATACATTAATAAAAAAGATACCTTCTTTGTGAAGTTTACAGGGTGTATTCTTGCCAGAGAACGAAAACGCCTGACTGATTGTGACTTCCAGAGATCAGAAATGCAAGTTTCGTAAGCTTCCATGAGTTCACCAACTGATGTCTTCAGCAATAGCACAGATGTCTCAGTGTTTCAAGATATGGATGAGTAATATGAACCTTTGGATAGTAGCAGATAGAAAAGCTTACAGTTGTGCGAATTGGTTCAGGTGAGGATATATTTGTACTTTGACGATCATTGGGGCTACTCTGTAATGAAAAAAGAATTAGCTGTAAGGATGCCTGACAGGCAGCAGATTCCCTAGAATTTCAGTATGAAGAGGAAGATTTATTGAAGCCAACCTGATTATGATCATCTTCAGGGTCAGAATCTGCAACCGAAGAGTTCCATTCTGCAGTTAAATTCCGATAGATGGTACACTAATAAATTATCAGCCAAAAACTTTTAATAAAATAGATTAAAAATAACTTCCAAGCAAAAGGACAAGAATTGTGCAGACTTTATTATATGCTGTAATTCCGATAAAAGTACATTGATAAACAATACTCCCTCCGTTTCATAATAAGTGTCGTTTTAGCACTTAAAATTTGTTTCATAATATGTGTCGTTTTAGGTTTTCAAAGTGATTTAATAGGGGTGAATGATGATAATTTTTATTGGAATGTGTATTTGTTGACTAAAGTTGTTCATGCATTGGCCAAAAAAATGTAATGAGTGGTAAGATTAAGAAAAAGTTGTAAGTTTTAAAGTGAATGATTGCTTTTCTTAAAAACTGTGTTAAGAGCTAAAACGACACTTATTGTGAAACGGAGGGAGTATCAGCCAAAAACTAATAATAATACAATAAAAATAATTTCCAAGCAAAAGGCCAAGACTTGTGCAGACTTTATTATATGTTGTCTGTCAACTTTGTTTTCCAGCATTATCAACTTTACACCAAGCTTTAAAAATGTACACTTATAATCCTGATTTGAAACAAAAACTTCCAAAAATTATATGATCATTTCCCAGGTTAATTTTCTTTTGACAAAGTTTGCCAGATTTCTTAATTAATTTAACATATATGAAAGATAAAGCAAGGCTGTATTAGTAGCATGATTGTTTAAGAATCTTTAACTACACACTTCAGTAAATTTACAAAAGTAAGGTAGCTCACTAATGTTATGTAATACTGTATGATATCTTAGATACTTCAAGGACATAACAGCTACTGACCTGAAGTATTGCTCACTTGATGTTCCTCACTTGAGTTTGAAGCTCCCATTTGGGAGATCACTTGTGCACCCACAACATGTGCAAACATATTTGCAGAGCCTTTATGATCTTCTGTCAATCCAACATACAACATGTGGTCCATCCTTCTCTGATAATTCCATTAGCCTATCATAAGCCATCTGAATACATGGTAATGAAAGCGAAAGTGTAAAACTAGAACCAATATCCAAACAAATACCTTTGCTACTTCAAGGACATAATTACCCAAGGAAAGGTATTGTTGTACACAATGACGCACTTCATGCGATCCTTCTGAGTAAGAGTTATTTGTTAAACCTGCAATCTGTAAATAGACAAGAAAGCCAACTTAAATCACAATGTTCATAAACTGCATCAGGAAGCAATCATAGTTTACTCAGTGTCAAGATAGGCAACTTAAAACTAATAGGAAAGACAACGCTTCAAACTTAGATAATAGCCACAAGCGTAAACCTGAAATGTAGCTCCATTATGTATGATGTCGAAAGATACTGGATGGTTGATGAATTCATCAAGTGGCATTGCCATATCTTCCATGTTATAGGAGTCATGGCTCCCGATATGATTAAGTAGACCACCTTTCCTCCTTTCTCTCTGTGACATACAAAGCTTTTATAAATAATTGAGTAGATTTCAAGTAGCAGTCCCACATCCACAATATCAGAAGCACTATAACATTCTACATACAAGCCAACATCATTAAAAGGAGAGACACAGAAAAGTGGTGCACCCAGTGATTGTATAATATTCTGTCTTTGAGTAGTTGTCAAAATTAGCAATCAAAGGAACAAAATTCCATAGCAAGAGCATAGATCAACATTTTAAAAATAATATGTAAGGAGAAAATTATAGAATGAAGTAATCTCACCCTAGAGAATAGGTCTTCTCTCATCCAAGGCACCAAATACTTCCAAGGCCAGATATCAAGGGTGCTGACTGCATTAGGCTTTTTGCGTATGCGTCCACTCATTTGCGTGGCAGAAGTCAAGTTAGGGTGCACCAAAAATCGAGCAGCTACTTCAATGGAAAATTCATATGTACTAAATACACGGTCAAGTGGATTCCTCAATATTGACACAACTGATGTTCTTTCTTTTGGTAATTTGGACATTACACTATAGTCATCATGAGTAGTTAACAGCCTACAATTTGGCTTCCTGGAAACAGAAAAGCTATAAAGTGAGCAAAACAACAGTCTCAAGTATTCTGTAGAGTAGCTTATCAGGTTAATGATTGCATTTGCAAGCATACAAATAATTCTTTTCTAATGATCATATTTGTAAACATCTATTAAATACCTTGGATCCAGCCTCAGTTTATCATATGAACGGGGACATTCAAGGTTGCTAGGGTACAATTTCCTCAAAAAACTGCAAACAGCACCAAACTACATGTTCTTATATCGAACTTCAAAATGAATATGAACCATACCCCCCTCCACTTACCAGTGAAAATATGTTCGTCCTCCCGTCCTAGGTATGTGTAGGAAAAACAACAAATCCTGCAACAGGTGCTTATCTTCCTTAACTTCTACATCTAGCGAGCTTGACACCCATTTCTTAACTGCCCTCTCACAATGATTAAACTCCAATTCACCACCAACAGACGATGCATTTACACAGACACCAAAATTGCAAAAGTAAGTTCCTGAAAGACAGATAAAAACAAGCATACTCTTAAAGCTGAGACATTAAAGAATACCAACTTGCCCCAATAGAAAAATCAGACATCCTTGTGGTTCCAAACAGAATTAGCCATGCTATTGCATATTTGCATCAAACTAGAATCCAAAAACCAACCAGGAAGGGCGAAAACACCACGCACCTAATCCGATCAGAAGAACAAACAGAGACAATTGACCAACTTGCAAGCCCATTCCTGAATACAGTAGTCGCAGAAAGTAAGTATCAAACCCTAGAAGTGGAAGCAAGAGAGATTTGTTAAACTAACCGAGCAATTTGAATCTAAAACCTGTTCAAAAATCCAAGGGGAATAATGCTAGAACTCCTCCAGACATCCGCCTCTAATACTGTGCACACTGTGAAGCACAAAACCCACCAATCGAGATAAATTCGAAATCAAAACTACAATCAGATCAAAAGCCCTCACGAACAGTTTCCAAATTCAGCCGGCAAGAAGAATTATCAGAAGCAGAAATTCCGGCGAGTATGAGTTCTTGCAAGAGATTCCGGGAGCACTTTTTCGGAATGGGGGTTTTCAGTGTTCACAGATTTGGCACATTGAATGTGGGTTTAGCGCGTTCGGCCTAGAAAGTAGAAAGCGGTGTGTAACTTTTCGTGACTTTCAATCAAAAGTTTTTTCCCAGTATTTATACCCGTCAAAAAGAAATCTTTTTCCTTTTTTAACTTCATATTTTATAGTAGTATTTCTTGTGTGGCACTGATTTGAGTTTGGATGCAAACTGTCAACAAAAAATAAAAAATAAAAGATTAAAAATTATAAAATTACAATGTCTTATATATTTTTTTTAATATAACCCATGATGTGAATCAATCATGTTTTATATTGCTGGCCACTTACATAAAAACAAACAAATGGTAAAGCGTTAGTGGAAATGCATATGTCAATTCTGAGTGGAATGAATAACTTTCCCTCCATTACGTTTGTAAATGGAAAAGAACATTCTCCCCTCTTCCACTGCTTTGTTTTTTCATAAATACAAAGATATGTACTCGCACTATGGTCTAATTTTTCTCATTATACAAGGTCTAATTGATTTGTCAGCAAAATGAGCAAACAGCAGACTAACACTTTAGTAGTCGATAATGCCGGTGAAAATAATATTTCAATGCCATTAGGCTTTTTACAGATTCGTCAAAATCAGCCATAATGGAGTAGTTTAAACAGATGCATTAAACTGTTCAATTCATCCAGCAAAATCAGCCAAATATAGTACGGCTTTCAGAGATGCAGATATACATTCATTCAAACATGGGCTAAGTGAGCATGAAACTAGGATGTTGTCCAAACACAGATGAACCCTTTTGTTGTAGCAGCAGCCAGAGCTCCGACCTAACACGGGTTTGCACCGAACCTATGTGGAAACGCTGTCATGTGTTCGCTTCTCAATGTTTGCAACTTCTGCTTTTGGCCAATGGACAGAACATCAACCCCTCGCCTCATGTTTCCTTACATCTTTTTTATACTATGACGGTGGGGTCCACACATAAACCTGTCCTCCAGCTGTGGCACCGGCCAGAGCTCCGGCTTTGCAAGGGTGTGCATCGAATCGACATGGAATTCCTATCATGTGTTCACTTCGAAGAGTGTGTATTATCCCCTTTTGGCCTACTGATACAATATCGACTCCTTTACTCAGATTACCGATGTAGAGATGTTCATCATCCCATCCCCATACAGCTCTATCATTTCAGACAAGCAAACAAAACTCTATATTGGTGATGGTCCAATCACAAAGGAACTTTTACAATGGGGACTGATTTTGTAGTAAGCAAGATCAGTAAGTTTAATACCTGAATACACATCTTCTTGTTTGGCTATCATGGTGGATCATCGCTACATCCTCGAAATTTTTACCGCTCGCCACCCCTATTTTGTCCTCAACACTGAAATTTATGGGGAGGGCAATATTAACACAATTAGCAAATATATAATTTATACAAGTAAAAACTTCAAATGACATGTCTAGACGAACCTAGCCAGGACAAAGAATTCATAACGTTTAAGGTAGCTAACTAGCTATGGCTAGCTTGAAACCATGGCACAACGGTGACTTCAGTAAGACATATTTCGGTACTTGAATAACACACCAACATTTTATGCGAACATGGACCACCAAATAAATATAGAATGTAGCATAAATGACAGGAGCCTGCTAGTCCAATTTTGACAATTTTCAAGTTACTAGCTAAATCCTTGCCACTCTTCAAGCTCTTTACAGGGCAAGTCTAGCTCTAGAAAATATTCAGGCTAAGTATCCAAAACCAATCACAATTGTAAGTTAACTTCCATTGAGAAATTACTATTTGACTATAACTATCAGTTGGATCTTCATAAGAAAACAAAATATGAGAAAGCAAATAAGACAATCAGTTCACGATGAATCAGCCATATAATATATACCTTGTAGTAGCCAAGTGAATACCAGAAGGCGAAAAGTAGGCAGATTGTACTGCCCTGTTATGTTGAATTGCCTTGAGTGACACGGATTTTTCCGCATTCATCTTCCTTAAGTCCCATATGCAAGCAGTCGCATCTGATGAACTCGTAGCCATGATCATGGTGTTTGAAGAGTTAAAATCTATCGAGTTTATTCTATTTTCATGTAGGTTCCATGAATTAGGGGCTTTCCCCATCCTCTCATCCCACAATTTCACAACTCCAACTTGACCCTCATCCATATAGATGGAATTCATGTCATCTGGCTTTTGAGCCATGGAGAATATGGCAACATCAGAAGAATATACAAGATCAAACACTTCCTTTTCAATATTCATTACCCTCACCATGCCATCATAACAACTTGTATACACCTGCAACCAATTGCAAAGGCAGAAGAAATGCAACATTATGAATTGAACTGACCACATATAGTTCTACATATGTTCAAGAAGCCACTGAGTAAATATAAGATTCAGCTTTGTCCCAATGTCAACTGTTCTCTTAATAATGAAAACATAAATTACCTTGGAGATGGCAAAGGGATGGATTAACATCGCGGAAATAGAAGCTGAGTGCAGCTTGTACAGATGGATAGAGTTCTCTTCGTCTTTCGATTTCATATCCCAAAACCCCACATTTCCAGACCTATTCCCCACAGCAACCATTTCCAGATCATGAGTGGGAAAGAACTTCACAACATTCACCTCCCCTCGAACAACCCTCGCTATATTTTCGGGCTCCAAACTCAATGACTCCCATTCAAACTTGGAACCATCTGAATCTGATTTCCCCTTTGTACTCGATTTCCCATTTCGAACTCTAGGCTTGTTATCTTCACCAATTGAACTTCTATTCGAAGGACTCGAAATTGACAAAATCGAATTGATGAATCCCTGAACATCTGACTTACTATCATTCGAGCAATAATCCCGAAATCCGAGAGGACCTAAAACACGGGGATCTCGGAGAAAGTCAGTGCTAACGCCTGTGGAATCGGGGGCGATGCCACGTGTGCGCATAGATTTCCTGAATACGACGGGCTTTTCCTTCTTCTCAGCCCTAACCACCACGCGTTAGAGGCTTTCAGAACTACGGAACTCCGTGAAAGCATCAAATTGAGCAACAAATTGGAACAGATACGAATGTTACAGTAAGGGAAGATTCGGAACCTCTTGCGCTTGGCGGGGATTTCGGAGAGCCGAGATTGGATCTTGAGAGACGCCATCATTTCGTCGTTGCGCTTGATGTTCTCCAGACGTCGGCGCTCGTAATCCGTCAGCTGAGACGCCATGGATGAGGATGAGCCAGGTGTTGTCTGTTGATCAGAGAAGTTTTAGGGTTCCAATTTTCTCCCTTTTCAAGGCCTCTACATCCCAAGAGGCGGGAAAAAGTATTTAAAAATTGACAGGCACATAAGATTACAATGCTGTTATTGGCAGATTTGAGATTTGCACTTGAGAGGAAAATCCAATTAGCACTAATTAGGTTCGGTTTTGCTCGGTTTGTCTGAAAACCGACCCGCCCAAAGCCAGAACCGGACCGACAATTTTCGGTTCGGTTTTCGGTTCACAATTTTTCAAATTTTCGGTTTCAGTTCGGTTTTAGTCACCGAACCAATGCTCACCCCTAAACAAGTCTACACAGCCTTGCTTTTCTCCTAACTATTTACCACTGTAGTCTATAAGAGATAATCATACCATGAAACCAAAAGACAAACAATCTGGCAAGCATGCTTAAGTTGGGCCTATTATTAGTGGATTCAAAGTTTAGTTGCAATGCCTACGATTCAGAGTTTAGTTGCATTGTGGCTGGTCAAGTGAATACCAGAAAAAACTAGGCAGAATATACAGCTCTAATGTGGTCAATATGCTTGACATTGTGCTGAATTTAAGTTAGAAAGATATGAGCATTGTCATTTCTAAGCATTATGTAATATCCTTCACATAGTCTTGCAGTTTTAAACTTATATTACTGACCACTCTTCTCATGTGTTTTGTAGAGGAATCTTGGTTGGAGATTCTTTGACCATTGCAAAAAGATTCTTGTGCTCCTACTTTTGGATCCACATTGTTACACTATCCCTAAGTGGGCATTATCTCAAACTTACATGCTACTAGACTTCTCTTTCCAGACACAACTTTACGCACATCCCCTTCTCGAGCCTCTCTTCCAAAATCATAAAATGTCATACACCGAAACCTCTGGCGGAAACCGCAAATCATACGAAGCCCAAGCCAAGCAGGCAACAAGTACTAACAGCAACCATGCGTCATACATCGGTCCATATTTAACAGCTTGGTAGTACAGTTATTCATCCACCAAACAGATCAAAATGAGCCATAATACAGTATTTGAGAAGCACATACAGATACATTATACATACATAGATCTTTTTTATACTATGAAGGTGGGGTCCACACATAAACCTGTCCTCCAGCTGTGGCACCGGCCAGAGCTCCGGCTTTGCAAGGGTGTGCATCGAATCGACATGGAATCGCTGTCATGTGTTCACTTCGAAGAGTGTGTATTATCCTCTTTTGGCCTACTGACAGAATATCGACTCCTCTACTCATATTACCGGCGTAGAGATGTTCATCATCCCATCCCCATATAGCTCTATCATTTCAGACAAGCAAACAAAACTCTATATTGGTGATGGTCCAATCACAAAGGAACTTTTACAATGGGGACTGATTTTGTAGTAAGCAAGATCAGTAAGTTTAATACCTGAATTTAGATAACCACCTTCCTGTTTGGTTATCATGGTGGATCATTGCTACATCCTCGAAATTTTTACCGCTCGCCACCCCTATTTTGTCCTCAATACTGAAATTTATGGGGAGGACAATAGTAACACAATTAGCAAATATATCATTTATACAAGTAAAAACTAACTAGCTATGGCTAACTTGAAACCACAGACACAACAGTAACTTCACTAAGATATATTTTGGTACTTGAATAACACACCAACACTTCATGGATACATGGACCACCAAAGAAATATAGAATGCAGCTTAAGTCACAGTAGCCTTATGGTAGTCCAATTTTGACAATTTTCAAGTTACTGGCTAAATCCTTGCCACTCTTCAACTTATTTCAGTATTCAAGCTACGTCTTCAAAACCAATCACAATTGTCACTTAACATCGACTGAGAGATTACTATTTGTATATAACTATCAGTGGATTCAGATTTTAAACTGTCTAGCCAATCACTATATCAACTCTTTGATAGAAGTTGGATTCACAAGAGAACAAAATGGGTAAACAAATAAGATAATCAGTTCACGATGAATCAACCATACAATATATACCTTGTAGTAGCTAAGTGAATACCAGAAGGCGAAAAGTAGGCAGAATGTACTGCCCTGTTATGCTCAATTGCCTTGAGTGTCACGGATTTTTTCGCACTCATCTTCCTTAAATCCCATATGCAAGCAGTCCCATCTGTTGAACTCGTAGCCATGATCATGGTGTTTGAAGAGTTAAAATCTATCGAGTTTATCCTTTTTTCATGCAGGTTCCATGAATTAGGGGCTTTCCCCATCCTCTCATCCCACAATTTTACAACTCCGTCTTGACCCTCACCCATATAGATGGAATTCATGTCATCTGGCTTTTGAGCCATGGAGAATATGGCATCATCAGAGGAATATACAAGATCAAACACTTCCTTTTCAATATTCATTACCCTCACCATGCCATCATAGCAACTTGTATACACCTGCAACCAATTGCAACAGTAAAAGAAATGCAACATTATGCAGAGAATTGACAACACAATTACAAGTTTACAACTATATATATATGCAGATTTGTCCCAATTTGCAGGATGTCAATTGATCTCTTAATAACAAAAACATTCGTTACCTTGGACATGGCAAAGGGATGAATTAGTATCGCAGAAATAGGAGCAGAGTGCAGCCTGTACAGATGGATAGAGTTCTCTTCGTCTTTCGATTTCATATCCCAAAACCCCACATTTCCAAACTTATTCCCCACAACAACCATTTCCAGATCATGAGTGGGAAAGAACTTCACAACAAACACCCTCCCTGGAACAACCCTTGCTACATTCTCCGGCTCCAAGTTCATCGACTCCCATTCAAATTTGCAACCATCTGAATCTGATTTCCTCTTCGATTTCCCATTTAGAACCCTAGGCTTGCTCTCTTCGCCAACTGAACCTCCATTGGAAGGACTCGAAATTGACAAAATCGAATTGATGAACCCCTGAACATCTGACTTACTATCATTGGAGCAAGAATCCCGGAATCCGAGAGGACCTAAAACACGGGGAGAAGGAGTAGGATTGGAGACCGGTCTTGAAAGCTTGACAGAAGATTCGAGAAAGTCGGTGCTAAGGCCTGTGGAATCGGGGGCGATGCCACGTGTGCGCATAGATCTCCTGATTATGACGGGCTCTTCCTTCTTCACCGGACTGATTTTGTAGGACTTGCTCTTCTCAGCCCTAACCACCACCACAATTTAGAGGCTTTCAGGACTACGGTCCATGACCATGAAAGCATTAGATTGAGCAACAAAAAGGAATAGCATGATTTACAGAAGAGAAGATGAAGAACCTCTTGCGCTTGGCGGAGGGGATTTCGGAGAGCCGAGACTGGATCTTGAGAGACGCCAGCATTTCGTCGTTCCGCTTGATGTTCTCCAGACGTCGGCGCTCGTATTCCGTCAGTTGAGGCGCCATGGCTTCGCTCTCGTGGGAAGTCGGTTGCACGCGCAGGGACGGAGATTTGGAATTGGAGTCGGTTGGCGAGAACGTAGGGTTTGGTGGCTTTTCTTCTGTTTCTTAATGTATTTTATACTGTATTGATTTTTTCCTACTACTGTGACTCTATGTGGCGGGAAAATGAAGATGGCGGCAAAAGATACATCTCTAATCTCTATGTAGCCGTGGGTTCACAATCTATTTGGGCCATTTGGCAGGTACGGGCTGGGGTAAGGTATTGCTGAAATGTAATTTAAGAACTTACGTACAATTTGCTTATACGGAGTATCAGATATTGAAGTGGTGCTTCGACCCAAAAAAAAAAAAGATATTGAAGTGGTGCGCAAAAAAACATAATTGAAGCTAAGAAATTAATGACTTATATTACCAAAAAAGGGAAAATAAATTTGACAAATTATCAACATTTAATCAAAAATAATCCTAAGTATCAAAATCGTCACCAGTGATATGAACTAACGAAATATTAAAAATATTAACTAGAAACGGTTGTGGCGGTCAGAAATATGACATGACGAGGACACTTTTTATTTTAATATGTCATTTCAACCTAACATATCATATCACTATGGTTGTATCACAATCTTATGTTAAACTTGACCAAAAAAAACAATCTTAAGTTAAACTAAATTAAAGCAAAACAATTGGAACAAATTGAGCTAAAATGGTTGAGAAAGTAAGAATCACTCCATCAATTTGATAAAT
This sequence comes from Polygonum maritimum, assembly GCA_963924305.1. Taxonomy (NCBI): domain Eukaryota; kingdom Viridiplantae; phylum Streptophyta; class Magnoliopsida; order Caryophyllales; family Polygonaceae; genus Polygonum; species Polygonum maritimum. Next base: position 12,383,412 of record OZ002737.1, on the reverse strand, counting down.
GAAAAAGTGATTGAAAGAAAGAACACACAATTGTTTGACCGGTTCGTGTTAGATATTACGTGTGGGGACACTACCAAACCATAGATTTTTCACTCCCAATTGTGTAGATACAATTACAATCAACATTGTTTTGGCCCACAAGTTTTGATCCCTAATCAACGACCTGTTGTAAGACACGGGCACGAGTACCCAAGACGTGGCCCGTCCTACCCCGCATGATGACATCCGGCATTCTACCACGAAGACCCAGACAAACGCCCCCGAGATGTCGCCGCGGCTCGGCCCTCCCAGCCCGCATCTTCAACTTCGTAAGTTCTGTTGTGAAGATGTGGCCAAAGCGCGGTCGCAATTTCGGGGCATCCCACGGTACTTTTCGCAATCGCTCGAAAGCACCTTTTTCGTCCGAATTCTCCTCTTTCGTCTTCAACCCGTCACATTAGACTCCATACTCAACAAAAATAAACTTAAATTGAATAAAAACAAATACAATAGAAAGAACCAAAAAAGAGAAACTAAGACCAAATAGAGATTGAACTATGAGGAATGAAGGTTAAGCTTATCGACGAGTGAGAGACCTCGCACGACAACTCAACCTGTGAAATCGGCTAAGAGCTCGCTCGCTAATTGGAAGAGAACATCCGCCAAAGTTTGATGGAAGGTTGGGGGAACTCGAACTTGCACCCTAACTTGAATCCGTGGAGAAGAGACGTTCGATTCAATGCTCCAAGGTGCTTCTATGGCCTACTCGCGACACTTCAAACTTGTCAATTCACTTCATATTCAAGAAATAAGTTTTACAATTGTCCCTTATGGATGGAAGGTTTTGGAATTCATAACTAAGTTTTGTCATTTTTAGATCGGTTTTAGATCTAAGTTTGTATGTTTAGGCTTTTATGTTTTCATGTTAAGCTACATCACATTTGTATATTCAATTGAAGCTAACAAAAAGTGAACGAAAATGTCAAAAAGTGATTTTGACTTGATTCAATCGCTTCCTCGTCCTTCTAGGTAAATTTACGTGATTTTGCCTTGGATTTGATTGTGGTCTTCGCTCTTATTTTCATGGTTCTTTCTATTTTATTTGTTTTGATTTATTTCAGTTTGTTTTAACTATTTTGTCCATTTTAGATTAAGACTGTGATATATATGGCATAAAAAATAAAATAAAAAGGTGTCCCTACCAGTTGCCACATCCTATTTCCGACTATCACATTATCCAACACATCTGAAAACATATCGGATCAAAGTTTGTAATTAATATTACGATAGTTCGGATCGATTTTGATATTTGAGATTATTTTTGATTGAATGTAGACACTTGAGATTATTCTAAATCATTTATTTTAAAAAAATAACGACTTATGTACAATTTGCTTATCAACTATTGAAGTTAAATAATACAATAACGATTTTCTAATCTATATAGTAAGAACGTAAGAGTAATATCTTAAAACATAAAGATTTGTTATTTTTGTTTAGTACATGAATATTTCTATTTAATACACCCAAATAAAAGATATAACAAATTGTTATGAATGCATGATTATAGCCATAATCTACATCATCTACTAATCATCCTTTTATACACATCTACAAGTTAACCTTCTTACATCTCCATTATTTGTATGAGTAGATGATTGAACATGTATTGTTTGTATTATGTATGATTGGAGGTAAATTGTACAAGGTGAATTATTCACCTTCTTCACCTCCTTATTACCATGGTTAAATCATGGAAATTAACCTAGGTTTTTTACCTCACTTTCTCCTATAAAAGGAGGTCATCTACCATTGTAAAACTTGCACCAAAGTAGAGTAAGAAATACACCTCTAAAGTTCTTACTCTCCCTCTCTCCCTTCTTACAATAAAAGTGTCTTCAAAGTTTGTTTAAGTGTTCCTTTAAGAAGACTAGAGTGGCCTTAGTCTTAATCTTTTCATAACACGTTATCAGCACGAGTCTCTAATTACCAACCGAGCTTCCTAAGTACTAAGGTACAAACTCTACCTCTTCTTAATCCTAAACATACAAGAAGTTTATTTACAAAAATTGTTTTGAGGAGTATGCTCTATAGTTGCCCAATTTGGGATCTTCTATATCAGAAACTCGTTTTTCCCTTCCTAGATTTCAAACGTTTCTTTACCAAAAATAATCACATGTTTTGGATCTACATAAGATAAAAACAAGGAATTAGATTTGCTTACCTCACTCGTTGATTAACTTGATTTCTCCTTGAAAATCCTAATTTTCACCGACCGGCTTGAAAGTAACTCTTAAGCAAAACGATTATGAGAATGACGTTGGTAATCACAATAAGAACAAGGCAAATGAAAAGCTCGATTATAAATCTTTGATTTCCGGCCCTAAGACGACGCATAATCTCGTCGTCGGCCATGGAAGAATCGAGAGTTTTTTTTTGGGTGATGGAGATCGAAAATGGAGGAGAAAGAAAGAGATAAGAAAGTGAAAAGGTGAACGGATAAAAGGGATGAGTAAAATGTGAACCGATTTTTCCCGGACTCTAAAAGACTTTAAGGACCTCTTTCGGACATATCGGACTTTAAGGACCTAATGGACTTTGAGACTCTAATAACTTTAAAATTGTTAAATTATACTTCGTACAATTCTTTACTTTTGTCTTATGATATTACCTATGTCTACATTTTTAGTTTTGTCTTACGATATTGCCTATGTCTACATTCTTACCTTTGTCTTATGATATTGCTTATGCCTACATTGATTTACTTTTGTGTTGCATACGCTATCTATCTTATATGCATATCATCTACATGCATGCTAAATTGATCGCTTCAATCTTCCCGTGCACGATTCATAAATTACAATATTGTTTAATGTACATCTCTTATGCAAAGAAGCCAATGGCAAACATCGCCAAAAGGGAGTTCGACATCCTTGACTTGTCGGGCCAAAAGTACCTCGAATGGAAGGTTGATGCCATGGCTCACCTCAAGGCAAATGGCCTTGAGAAAACAATCGATGATAAGAATACAACTACCCCACAAGAAAAGGCGAAAGCCATTGTGTTCCTCCGCCACCACATTCATGAAAGTCTCAAAACCGAGTACTTGTTTGTGGAGGATCCAAAGGATTTGTGGGAGAATTTGAAAGAGCGATATGGCCATCAAAAGGAGGTCTTGCTTCCACAAGCACTATACGAATGGAACACTCTAAGGTTCCAGGACTATAAGTCCATCACTGAGTATAATAGTGTGATCCATAGGATCACATCTCAGTTGAAGCTATGTGGTCGAGAGATCACACAAGGCGAAATGTTGGAGAAAACTTACTTCACCATGCATCTCTCCAATATTTTATTGCAACAACAATACCGAGAGAGAAAGTTCACAAAATACTCCGAGTTGTTGAAAGTGTTGTTGGTTGCTGAACAAAATAATGAGCTCCTAATGAGAAACCACAACCTTAGGCCTACGGGCTCAACACCCGCCCCAGAAGCAAATGCTATGAAAAAGGCGTTCCATGATGGGAACGCTAATGAAAGGGGGCAACGATCACGCCATAATCATAGGCGTTGTCGAGGTCGTGGTAACTATTGGAGCCGAGGTAGCCGTGGTGGTAGTGGTGGCAATAAGCGTGGTCGAAACTACAACAAGGGCCATGATAACCACCATGATAACCATGGCTACAAGGGGGATGCAAAGCAAAAGGTCCAGACGGGTCCATCAGGATCCTCTCCAAAAGCTAGATCCACATGCTATAGATGTGGCATGACTGGTCACTGGTCAAAGGTATGCCGTACAGCTCCACATCTAGTGAAGCTATACAAAGCCGAGAAAGATAAAGAAAAGGCTACCGAGACCAATTACATTGAAAATAATGGTGGAAATAGGTCACCAGTGACTAGCTTGGATGTTAACGACTTCCTTAACCATGACAATGGCGATGACTTTGTCTTTGATGCTTAGATGACTAGCATCTAAATAAATCTACTATCTTCCATGTTATTGTATAATAATTGTAGTATCTTCCATACTTGTTCTTCACTTTAAATCTCGCATGACTTTGTATAATAGGCTTTGTATAATAGACTATGTATAATAGGCTTTGTATAATATAATTATCCTTGTGAAATATATGAAGCTTTTATTATTAATGCCTTAATCATGCTCCTTTGTATGCATAGAAAATGAGCTCACCTAAGGTGAAGCACAATGGGAAAGAGCAATGTCTTCTAGACAGTGCGACGACACACACCATATTAAGAAGTAGAGAATACTTCACAAAGTTAAAGGCCTTTGAAGGCAATGTTACTACAATATCCGGTGTGTCGAAACTCATTGAATGCTTTGGAAGAGCCCTCGTTTTACTCCCCAATGGAACGAAGTTAGTGATAAATGATGCACTATACTCGAGCAAATCTCGAAGGAATTTGCTGAGCTTTAAAGATGTGCGTCAAAATGGGTTTCATATGGAAACCATGAATGAAAATGGGAGAGAATATTTGTGCATCATAAAACATGAATTTGGCCATAAACAAATCCTTGAAAGGATGCCAACGCAAACCTCCGGATTATACCATACATATATTTATCCGTTTGAGGTCAATGCAACAGCTAGTAAAAGGTCGAATGACCAAGATGTATTCACATTGTGGCATGACCGTTTGGGCCATCCAGGATTTGTGATGATGCACAAAATCATAAATAGCTCACTTGGGCACTCACTTAAGAACACTAAGGTTCTTTCAACCAGTGATTTTAATTGCACTGCTTGCTCACTTGGAAAGCTAATTATCAGGCCTTCTAAAAGCAAAATTGCAAGTGAGACTCCTGCATTCTTAGAAAGAATCCAAGGAGATATATGTGGGCCAATTACCCCACCATGTGGACCATTTCAATACTTCATGGTGTTGATTGATGCATCAACACGTTGGTCACATGTAAGCCTATTGTCAACGAGAAATGTTGCATTCGCTAAACTCCTTGCTCAAGTAATCCGATTGAGAGCCCAATTTCCGGATTACGCAATAAAGAAAATCCGACTTGATAATGCAGGAGAATTTACATCTCAAACGTTCAATGACTATTGTATGTCAATTGGCCTTGATGTTGAGCATCCAGTGGCTCATGTTCACACACAAAATGGTCTCGCTGAATCTTTAATAAAGCGATTGCAGCTAATTGCTAGACCATTATTGATGAAATCAAAATTGCCACCATCTGCGTGGGGACATGCAATATTACATGCAGCAGCCTTGATTCGATTAAGGCCAAGTGCTAATCATGAACAATCCCCGATACAACTAGTATCTGGTAAGGAGCCAAGCATTTCGCATCTTAAGATATTTGGATGCGCGGTTTATGTTCCTATTGCTCCACCCCAACGCACAAAGATGGGTCCCCAAAGAAGATTGGGAATTTATGTTGGTTTTGAGTCTCCCTCAATCATTAAATATCTTGAACCAACAACAGGCGATCTGTTTACAGCAAGATTTGTTGATTGCCATTTTGATGAAAATACATTCCCAACCTTAGGGGGAGAAAAGAAAAATGCAAATCCACATGTGAAAGAAATCACGTGGAATGCAACTGCATTGTCTAATCTTGATCCAAGAACGAAATTGTGTGAACAAGAAGTACAACAGATCATTCATTTGCAAAATATTGCAAATCAGTTACCCGATGCTTTTACTGACACAAAGAGGGTAACTAAGTCATATATACCTGCCGCAAATGCCCCTGCAAGGGTTGAAATACCCACTGGATTGCCTGATGCATCCATTGCAAGTGAGTCTACAATCCGCCGTAAGCGTGGTAGACCATTCGGTTCAAAAGATTTGAAACCGAGAAAAACAAGGGTACAAAAGGGCATGGTAGAAGAAGCCACAATGAATCATGATAATGATGATGAAGGCAATGATATTGAGAATGAGAACATCTCAAATGAAAATGACATCCTCGACAAGAATGAGAATATCGATAATTATGAGATTTCCATAAACTATGTGTCCACATGTACACAATGGAATCGAAAGGAAGTCATTGTCGATGATGCATTTGCCTACTCAATGGCTAGTGACATTGTAAATGAAAATGATGATTTTGAACCAAAATCAGTCGATGAGTGTCGACGAATAAAAGATTGGCCAAAATGGAAAGAGGCTATTCAGGCAGAGCTAAAATCGCTCGAAAAGCGAGAGGTTTTTGGACCCATAGCTCGTACACCAAATGGTGTAAAGCCAGTCGGCTATAAATGGGTATTTGTGCGCAAGCGAAATGAGAAAAACGAAGTTGTAAGATATAAAGCAAGGCTAGTTGCGCAAGGTTTTTCTCAAATACCCGGAATCAATTACGAGGAGACATACTCTCCAGTAGTTGATGCAACTACATTGAGATTCCTAATTGGCATGACTGTCTTTGAGAAATTGCAAATGCGATTGATGGATGTTGTTACTGCATATTTGTATGGCACACTTGATACCGACATCTACATGAGAGTCCCGGAAGGACTAAAATTGCCTGAGGCCAATATCCGTGGACCTAAAGAAATGTTTTCCATAAAATTGAGAAGGTCATTGTATGGGTTAAAACAATCTGGACGAATGTGGTACAATCGTCTCAGTGAATACCTCATGAGAGAAGGGTATAAGAACGATACTATTTGTCCATGCGTCTTCATCAAATGATCCGAAAAGGGATTCGCTATTATCGCAGTTTATGTTGACGATCTAAACATCGTCGGAACTTCAAATGAACTTGAAGATACTGCGAAATATTTGATGAAAGAATTTGAAATGAAAGACCTTGGACAAACAAAGCTTTGTCTTGGCCTACAGATTGAGCACTTAAAGGATGGAATCTTTGTCCACCAATCTAATTATACAGAGAAAATCCTTAAGAGGTTTTACATGGACAAAGCGCACCCTTTGACCTCTCCAATGGAAGTTCGATCCCTGAATGTTGAGAGGGATCAATTCCGTCCCCGAGAAGAGGACGAAGAGATTCTTGGTCCAGAAATACCATACTTAAGTGCAATTGGTGCTTTAATGTATTTAACTAACAATAAAAGACCAGACATTGCTTTTGTTGTGAACTTGTTGTCCAGGTATAGCGTTGCTCCTACAAGGAGGCATTGGCTATGTGTTCACGTATGGAGGCACTACTATCTCATGGAGATCAACAAAGCAAACCGTGACTGCCACATCATCGAACCAAGCCGAGTTGATTGCTTTGTATGAGGCAGGAAGAGAATGTGTATCTCTACGAGCAATGATCCAATTTGTCCAGAAAGAAAGTGGGATGCGTCCGATCACTGATGATCCAACAACATTATTTGAGGACAACTCTGCATGTGTTGCCCAAATGAAGAAAGGCTACATCAAAGGAGACCGCACAAAGCACATATCTCCAAAGTTCTTTTCTACTCGAGATTTGGAAGAAGTTGGTGAAGTGGACGTCCAACAAATTCGATCAAATGACAATTTGGCTGACCTATTCACAAAGTCTTTGATCCCTAAGAAATTCGGAGAGCTAGTATCCAGAATTGGAATGTGCAGACTTCGAGATCTATGTTAAGGTCAGGGGGAGCATCATACGCGCTGCACTCTTTTTCCCTTCGATCAAGTTTTTTCCCACTGGGTTTTACTTGACAAGGTTTTTAATGAGGCAACTTTAAAGCGTACGATGGGTTTCAAGTTGCACTCTTTTTCCCTTCGTTCAGGTTTTTATCCCACTGGGTTTTTCCTGACAAGGTTTTTAACGAGGCAACGCACACCCATCTCCTACAACATGAAAGAAGGTGAATATTCAAGGGGGAGTGTTATGAATGCATGATTATAGCCATAATCTACATCATCTACTAATCACCCTTTTATACACATCTACAAGTTAACCTTCTTACATCTCCATTATTTGTATGAGTAGATGATTGAACATGTATTGTTTGTATTATGTATGATTGGAGGTAAATTGTACAAGGTGAATTATTCACCTTCTTCACCTCCTTATTACCATGGTTAAATCATGGAAATTAACCTAGGTTTTTTACCTCACTTTCTCCTATAAAAGGAGGTCATCTACCATTGTAAAACTTGCACCAAAGTACAGTAAGAAATACACCTCTAAAGTTCTTATTCTCCCTCTCTCCCTTCTTACAATAAAAGTGTCTTCAAAGTTTGTTTAAGTGTTCCTTTAAAAAGACTAGAGTGGCCTTTGTCTTAATCTTTTCATAACACAAATTAGTTTTCTCCTCCAGATATAGTGTGTGACAAATGTCACATCTTTAAAAAGAAGGATACGTTTGAAAAGTCTTGTTATACCGATCCGGCCCATCTCAACGTCTGTTTTTTTGGGCTTCAAAGGTTTCAGTATTATATAGTCCCTTTCCCCAACTTCTTAATTGATTCATCCAATCTCGTTAATTCACTTCAACTTCTTCAACCTGTGTACGTCCTTTCTCTTCGAGAATTCCCAACTCCCCTATTCATCCAATCTAGCATATTGTTATTTGAAAAATTACATTAAAAAGTACCAAGTTTTTCAAAGGTGTACTATTTGTTTCCTTAGATCTATTTTCATGTTTCTATCTTCCTAGATAACATTATTAGGTACCAAAATAACGTGACGATGAAAATTTAAAACTTATTCAACCACATAAATATTCAAACCATCATCTACTCTTATTCAAGCCGTCATTGATGGTTATTCAAATTGGAAATATCCTGGTAATAAAAAAAAAGGGGGGGATTTGCGAAAATGCCTCACCCAGAAAAACGGTTTGCAAAAACGCCCCTTAAACAAAAAAATAGTGAAGCATGCTGTTTTGAGCGTTTTTGCAATAAAATTTACATTATTTTGTATTTTCTTTTAAATAGAAGTTTATTACAAAATCATTATATATACATTAAAATTATTTATCCATAAATTTTGGAAATGCATTTTAAATACAAAATTGAAAAATATAAAATTAGAAAATAGTTTTGAAACATTGAGATTTTTTGGAAACAATGAGATATTGTAGAAGATATGGTGGAAGATATTTTTTGAAAAATATAAAACATAAATACACGTGAATCATTATTATATTCGTTTCAACATTGATCATTATTATCTTCGTTATTATTTCGTTATTATCTTCGTTTCATCACAAAGTAGGGTGAGATACTATCATTTTGTAAAATATCTTGTCATACACAACAAAATATCCTGTCACCCTTTTGTAAAATACTATAATTTTTGAATTGTTAAAATTATGTGTTTCTTCTAAAAAACATTGATTTTTCTCATCTTTCACTAAAACTTATTTCTAAATACAGAATTGAAAAATACAAAAGAAAAAGAAAGTATAAAACAAGAAAATAGTTTTGAAACAAAAAGAAAAAATTTGGAAACAATAACATATGGTGGAAGATATTGTGGAATATATTTGTTGAAAATATAAAACATAACTACATGTGGATCATTATTATCTTCGTTTCAACATTGATCGTTATTATCATCGTGATTATCTTCGTTATTATCTTCGTTTCATCACAAAGTAGGGTGAGATTCATCCTGTCATCCTCAGTAAACATCTTGTCATACACAACGAAATATCATGTCACCCTTTTGTAAAGAGAGGATGGTAAATCTATATCCAGAGAGATTATTTACCTTTTTTTTGTAAAATTTCCAATTTTTCTTTTATTTTAAAAAAAGGATAGATCAAAAAACGAAATCTTGTTTTAACATTAAAATATTTATAAAATATTTTTTATGTATATATATATTTTTTCAAATTTGGATAAAAATAAAGTTTGTAAAAATATTTTATTTCTCAAATAAAATATTAATAAAAAAATAATTTTCGATTTTTTTAAAAATATTTCGTTTTTTATTTTATTTGATAAAAATTAGTCATTATGGGCATGAATGTAATATTTTTAGGCATAATCGCAATATTTTTAGGCATTTTTGCAAATCGAAATAAAAAAGGTTATATTTGCAAACTGATTATCAAATAGGGGCATCTGGTACTAATTCCTCTAAAAAAGATCCACCTATTTAAATTCGATTTTTTAAGCTTAAAATCCAAATTTTGAGTTTAAAATTAATAACAAATCAAATTTAATTCTATCCCAAAAATTTTTATTATAATTCAATTGCTTAATTTCATGATTTTCTCCTTAATATTTAATATACCCATGATCCTCACGAGATCTAGCCGTCAATTTCCCATATCTAACTGCTTAAAATGTGATCCACGGTTCACCCCATGATTTGCTCCACTTTAGTGTCGTCTATTTTCTCTCCTTTTTTAAAAAAAGTTTATTCCCAAATTAGTTGTTGCGCTTTGATAGTGTTTGTTTTATTTTAGGCATTTTGATTAATAAATTCACTTTATTGAAATCTCAATTGATCTATGTACAACTAAATGAGATTAAATTGTATTGAATTTTATTAGATGAAATTCCGATTAACCAACCGTCTCCCCATTATATTACAACTAGTTTAACCCCGTACCACATACTTATGATAGAGAGGAATATGTTTATCACTTATCAATTATATATTATCATTGATTAATAGTTGAACAATTTATCTTTAAAATTTGTAGGCTTGGATAATACTGATGTGATTTTTGGTGTTAAGGGAATGGATTTTCGGATCATATAAAAAAACTGATTATAAAACTCCCAACAAGTAGAATAAAAAACTTTGCAATTGGATTTATTGAGCTCAATTGGAGTACAAACTAGAGTAATTAAGACTATATATAATTATATATATCGAAACAAATTTAACAAAGCACATTTTTATGTAGTTTTTTATTTTAAGGGTGGTTTTGTGCATAAACTAATATTTTGCGGGCTCTTTTGGGAAATTCACCCAAAAATAAAAGAAAAGAAATGAAAACAACTGTACATGCTCTAGATCTCTCTCTTCTTCATTCCCTCTTTACCGTTGAAGCAGACGCAGAGTTCACTCTCTCATTTCTCTCGTACTGCTCGCCAAAAAGGTCAGAGTTTTCTCTCTCCCCTACTTCTTATACTCATAGTTCTTCTTCTTCCTAGTTCGAATCCCAGCTGAGGCTCTGTTCAGGAGTTCGCTCTCACACTTGTCGAACAACATCCTTTTTCTGCGCCCTAATCTGTGATTAATTCACTATTATTGTGCGAAGGTTGCAGGATTTGGGAACTATTGCTGGCTTGGTTTATCTTATGGATGATGATTGTGGAATTATAGCTCTTTATTATGCATCTGCTTTTCTATCTGAATGGATTTCGGTTCAACTGTTCACCATTATGATGTGCTCATGACCACGGACGATTTGTAATAAATTGCTGTAATTTTTTAAAAATTGAAGGACATTGGGATTTTAGATTTCACTTTTTTTGACTGTTTACCATCGCTACGTATGTACTCAGGATTTGATAGGGCTCTAAATTAAGCTGGTTATAAAGTGCTTTGTGCTGATTTGGTGTAGTTTTGGTGGCAGATAGAATGGCGTTTATGTGTACAGACAGTGGGAATCTAATGGCTATAGCACAACAAGTGATTATGCAAAGACAACAACAGGAGCAACAACAGCAAGAGCAACAAAATCACAACTCTCATCCACATCAACAGCAACAAAATGTTGGAGCCTCTCCATTTTGCTTGAATCCATGGACTGGGCCATCCCACAGTATTCCAAACAACCCTCCGCCATTGGGATACGGGATTCCTGGAGGCGGATTCGCTGATCCTTTTCAGATCAGCTGTGCTACTGATACAGGCGAGCCCGTTTGTCAGTTTCCCCCCTTGGACAACTCCGGTGGTGGGTTTCGGTTTGCTGATTTTGTAGGCGGTGGCGGTGGTGAGTTTGAATCAGATGAGTGGATGGACAGTTTGATGGGTGGTGGAGATTCAACGGAGAGCTCTACTCTTCCATCAACTTATAGCCTCTATGGATTTGATCCTTTGGCCATGTGTCCAAGTAGGCTCAATATTGCTTCTTCACCTTCAGCTGATTTCAACCGTGTCATATACTCGGAATCCCAAAAGACTTTTTCAGCTCCACCGGAAACTATGCCTTGTCCATTACCGGCAGTGGATAGAATGGAAGAAGGAGCACATGCACAGCCCAAGAACATTGATGTAGAACCCGAATCATTATCATCACCGGTGATTAAAGGGTTACTTGAGTGCGTTCGGCTTTATGAGTCTGAGCCAGATAAAGCAATGAATTCACTCGTGCAACTCAGAGAATCAGCGGTCAGAGACGGAGATCCAACTCAGAGAATGGCCTTTTACTTTACTGAAGCACTTAGTAGTTGTCTCTCTCTTCCATTGCAGATGCCATTTCTGGCTTCAGATATTAGTAGCGAGGATGTCACATTGTCTTACAAAGTATTTAACGATGCATGCCCATATTTAAAGTTCTCCCATTTGACAGCAAACCAGGCAATTCTAGAAGCCACTGATAAGGCAACGAAGATCCATATAGTGGACTTTGGCATTGTCCATGGATTACAATGGGCTGCACTTCTCCAAGCTCTTGCCACCCGTTCTGCTGGAAAGCCCGAATCTATCAGGATCTCAAGTCTTCCTGCTCCAGGCCTGGGAAAATCTCTCTCAGCTTCTTTATCAGCAGCTGGTAACTGTCTCAATGAGTTTGCCAAGCTCCTAGATCTAAATTTTGAGTTTGTTCCTATAAGTACTTCAATTAAAGAACTCAACGAGTCTAGTTTCCGTGTGGAGTCTGATGAGGTTGTGGTTGTCAACTTCATGCTTCAACTGTATAACCTTCTGGATGATACCCCTGATCAAGTCGAGGCAGCTTTGAAGTTAGCTAAGTCATTGAACCCTGTGATCTTGACATTGGGAGAGTATGAAGTTAGTTTAAATGAGGCTGGATTCTTAACCCGGTTTAAAACGGCTCTGAAGTATTACTTGCCTGTCTTTGAGTCTCTCGAGCCCAAGCTAGACCGAGACGCACCAGAGAGGATCAAGGTTGAGAGTCATTTACTAGGTAGGAGAATAATGGGTTGCTTAGGGAAGGAGACGTTTGTCAGGAGGGAGAGAATGGAATGTAAAGAGAAGTGGAAAAGCCTGATGGAAAGTTCAGGCTTTCAGCCGGTACCATTTAGTCATTACGCTAGAAGCCAAGCCAACATTCTTCTGTGGAACTTTAATTACAGTTCGGATTATAATCTGGTGGAGTCAGTTCCCGGATTTCTTTCCCTTGCTTGGAAAGATGCCTGTATCCTCACTGTTTCTTCATGGCGTTGATGTGACTCTTGTGATTTTTGGCGTTGATGTGACTTTCTTGTGATTTTTGGCTTGCTCAAAAGGCTGATGTCTTCCATACTTTGATGCTGGGCTGGGAACTGATATTATGCACTCACCACCAGCAGCTACTTTTTAGTCTTTGTATCAGGTATTTTCTTGTATGATACTGTGAAAGCTGCATCATCTGTTTTTGGTGTAGAGGGATCTTTGCATTCATTGCTGTTTTTGTTCCAAGTTCAAGCTTTGTAGTGTATGTAAAATATCCTTGTTATTATTTCTTGAAATGTCAATATTAATTTTATTTTAGTTTCAAGCAAACAAGTTAACTTTGTTTGCATCGATGAGCTGCAAGTGACGGAGTTAGAAATTACAATCCAAAATTCAAAAATAACAAAATCACAATATAAAACATCAACCACCAAAAGTAGAGCCAGATACCAGAATAGCTTCAAAATGGAAAGGCAAGAGGCTCAACTGATTGTCAACACTTTGGATTGAATATACACACTAACATACATAAAAAGCTGAGAGACAGTGCCTCATCTTTGCTTGTACTATATTGAGTTATTAATGCTAAAACATTTTACTGCGTCTCAAATTAGAATCCTTGTAGGCTAAATAACAATTGCTCATTAGTTTGTGCTCCTCGGGTAACAAGACAATCACATCTGTCATGCCCTGATCACCAACTCATAGACATTTCCTGTGTTATCTCCGCTAATCCGCTTCAGCATTTCTAAGAACTTACGGCTTCCCATGAAGTCGATGCGTTTGTAGACAAGACGACCTACTTCTGCTGTCCTCTTATCAGAATACATTGCCCGGAGCCGATCACCATGCCTTGAATCAGTGTGAATTGCAGCTTCTAATTCATGGTCTGACATGTTTTCCTGGACAGCAAAGGACTGATTGGTTAAGATCAAGGAGGTTGTAAGAACTACTATCTCGCTAAATTCTATTTTGAATAAATTGTGTTTAATTATTTGAATATCTAAACTACATACGATTAGTGACTAAGCGAACTTAATAGAAATTTCAATGCAACACCTGGCTAGCGGCGTAATTACAGAGTCAATCGAACAGGATAAAGAATTGGATAGTTGATTCTTGTAATTTAAAAAGTGTTTTCTTGACTGACATAAATTATAAAAACAGACTCCCCCTACTAAATTTTCAATAGATAATAAAAATGTAGACGCTGCAAGAAAGCATAAATTGACAAGTTCAGTTAAAAAAGAAGTATGGAGACGTAATATTGGATTGAAAACAAGTTCAGAGCTCATTATGTAGAAATACTAGAGTTATTTATACCTGGTAAAAGACATAAATAAAGTCCAACACCTGCAAACATGTAAACCCTTTTTCACTGTAGAATGTTCTCGAGGATGGGCCCATCTCACTGAATTGGTCAACTGGAAAGAGTATAGTAATGAAGTGGTGTCTAAATATCACTTCATTTTTCTCACTGCATAGAGAAGACAACAATCTAAGATTGACAATTATATAACCAAACAGTGTTCTTCCATTATGAAGAAAGAATATTAACATTTTTTAAACACCTTTCTTTAAGCGGTTGAGATAAATTTGAAAACGACGAGTCCGTTGCATCAGGGATCCCAGATGCAGGGGCTTCAACATTTTCAGCAACTGGAGCATCTGAATAAATAGTTGCTGTAGAAGGTGGCTCTGATATTGACCAGCAAATTGAATCTAGCAAGGTACTAGGTGACATTGCATGTAAAGAAACCTGGTTCCACAAAGGTAAATAAAGAATAAGATTCTCTAAATTTCTAAATGAAGAAATACTATTTCTTCAAAATGATTCATCTGGAAACACCAGAAGGAGCATATACAGTTATACACTATCTATTTCTCCAAAATGCTTTCTGTTTTTCATTTACTTCAGCTGGTTTATATATTTAGACTACACTTTATCCTCTATCCATTCTTGTTGTTAAGCAAAAGGTTTATAAATTGCCATACTAACATTACATAGTATCTACTTATCTACACTAATGATTCATACACAATGCTCCATACAAAATCTTCTGCTTTCTTCTATATCTCTGTTTCTTTTGCCTTCCCAAAAGCATACGTCAACCACATTGTTTTGTTTTTTTCTGTTCTGTTCTCTTTTTCCATATTGGGAAGTAACACGAATGTATGGCATAACAAGAAACAAGTATGAACTACCCACCTGCATCCCGTGATTCCGACGATTTCTAATGCTAAGTTTTGCAGACTGCACAATTTGCTGCCTTTGCTCAACGTCTGTGTTACTCATGTTAGAGAACGAGGCATCTTGCTGGCATTTCTCTGTCACCTTCTCCTACAATGAGAATCTAGTCACTAGACTCGTCAATTGTGCAAGACAGGGCTAAATAAGCAAAAGCATGACTAACTAGATCTTACGAGAGAAGAATGTCAAAATTTGATGACTAGATGAAGAACTACTATTGTTTCTGACTTATGATAATGCTTATCCAAAAGTAGACTATCAGAGAGTTCATGACCAGTGAGCACTCCACAACAAACATTAGTCTATTTACAAGCAAACATATTCCTGCAACGAATAATTAAATATATACAAGTTTGTCTTTTTTTAATTACAGGACGGATATTAGTTTGTCAAATAACTTTTATAAGGATTTTATATTATTTTCTGTAGCACATTATCATCCAAAATCTCACTTGTTATATTTCTCTAAGTTAGCCCAGGGAAGACCCAAATTGGTATGTGTGAGAAAAGAAATTCAGGAATAGTCATGCAGACACATATTCCAAAGTTTAAATGGCAAATAAAGCTTGCACATGAGAGAAGCTCTCGTCACAAACCTACTGTAGAGAGTAACTACAGATCCTCTTATTCAGGAGAGAAGCACAAGAACCCATGGGAGAAAAACAAGTGCATATCGATAAGCAATAAAAAGCATCAGAAAGCACCTGCCCAGCAATACTTCCATCTCGAAGATTCTCAAGCAGCGTTCCTACCTCCCTGGCCAAATCAGCAGAGAATCGAATGAACCTTTGTGTGCATCTTTTTTTAGCAGTTTTCAGAACCCAAACAGGCTGCAACATGTGCTTGTCAAGTGAACCTCAAACAATAGGAATTTTGAAAATGCAATGAAATTTACTTATACATAAATTGTGCACATAAGTTTATCTTGTTCAAACAGTGAATGCATATCTCATTGAAATCTTCGAAGGCAGTCATGGGTGAGCCAAAACATACAAATAGATAAATTAATATGCAAATATATCTCCTAGCAAAAGGAATAGGTAATTAGTCGAACATACAGTAACAATGTTGTCGACATGCCCAAGGTATCTTAGAATAGAAGACCCCTCACAAACCACATAACTTGCACCACAACCAACAAGCCACTGATCCATGATTATAGCTCCCATTTGATTAGCTGCTTCCGTAACCTATTACATATAGAAGAACAAGGTAAATTGTTTTATAAAAAATATGCAATGACACATAATGCTGCCTAAGCATATTTAGGTGATGTGGACCTAGTCGAAAAGACAAATGAGACTTGCAACATAAGCCATGATGAAAATCTCTACCTTGATCCGCAGTTCAGCTGAAACATCTGAATCAATATACATCTTTTGACCAAACATACAAGGAGCAGTACTTTCTTGGAATGCCACATCAGAAGATTGGAAACGTTCTTCAATCATCTCAGCTGAATCAGCAATCCTATCACTTCTCTTCGTATCTGGTGGAACACTGTATAGAGATTCCCTTAGCCTCACTGCAAGAGACACAAATAACGGCGGACAGTTGACACATTATTATGGTTCTGACATTTTGTAGCGACTCAATACAGCTGAAGCAAGACATGTAAGATAAAAAAATCGTTTAACAGGCAAAAGGCAGCTCCAATGTATATTCTTACCATTCCTCATAACGCAGTCAATAAACCATTGGAATGTTACAATAAAAAGGCCAGCTCTGTGTCTGTACTTGAAAGCATGTTCTAATTTGCGCCCTCCCACACTGTAAACAAGAGTCAAGTACTACAATAGGAGAAAGAGTTCAATACATCAAGAACAATAATCCTTATCACTGGATGCACACAACTTATGCTATAAACCACATGACTAATTGATGATTGAAAACTTAACACCCTAACGTACCCGTCCAAAGCACAACAGGAAAACTTAACCAATACAAAGAAAGTAAGACTTTATACGAAAGGTAAAGCAGCTTCATATTGCAAATCGACACGAAGGCTGCAACTTATCAAAAACATGCTGGAAAAGGAAACAATCAAACAACGGCAAATTTGCTCATTCAATTGGAAATTGAGGATATCTTGACCAGTAAATGGGTGCATCCAGAATGCAAATTGGGGCTGTATTCACCACCTAATCTCTCAGTGGCTTCCATGATCTGTTTTCGAGCTTCTGTTACAAAGACAAAATAGGGAACTCAGGCTGCCTGAGTCAATTAGGTTAACCAAAAATCTAATTACTTAGACACTGAGTCACTGACATGCTTCATAGTTAGATAAGATAACATAAGCATAATTCGGTAGCATATAAGGAAAACTGTTTGAACACATTTCGCAATTGCCACTGCCCTAATTGCTGTCCTCGAACCAAATTCAAACTGCAAAGGAGTTGCTTTCCAAGCCAAATTGTAGAATGTGACAGAGAAAACACATCGGGTCTACGAACATACACTCGGAACTAAACAGTGGCATGCTCATCTCTTGCAACTACAGAGAATTGGTATTACCTTTAGAAAAGCCTGTGACACAAATGCAGAGGCCAGAGAAAGGACCATCGGAGAACGAAGTAGCAGGAGGAGAAGTTGACTCCATAGAGACGCGCTCGAAGCCTTTAACTCTACCCAAAAACGGGAGAGAATCGATCTCAGGGGACTTGAACTTGAGTGAAGCAACTGCTAAAAGCCAGAAAAAAGAACAGAGCGTTTGCAAAGAGTTGTTCTTTCTTTCATTCTTTTTTGAAGTTAATAAGTTGATAATTGCGTGCTAACCGACCTTCATTTAAGCTAAGGTAAAGTTTATAATTAATTGTTTTTTATAGAGCAAAAATAAATAGTTTTGTATATTTTTAATTATTTCATAACATATTAAGGGCACTGTTTAATACTGGGTAGGAATCTGATTGGAATGAAATGAGTTTGAAATTAAGAATAGGTTTTTTCTTTTTTTTTTTTGACTCGGTGAGAATTAGGGTCTCGTCTTAAGGCGGGATCCCTAGGGCATCCTTACGGATGAGAGCTAGAAGCTCATGATGGTTCCAAATAGATTCCCATGAGAGACTGTGGCCCAGAAATGCAATTTTGTCGGCCACAGAGTTACATTGTCTACTCCCATGATAAATACGAACTGACTTGAAACCCCGCAGGGTTACGAGAATGTCTGTGATAATCCTTTCAATCTCCCATGGGCAACGGATTTGTCCTAAGACGGCTTTGATAACAATGATATTATCTCCTTCTATCTCCAGCTTCCTGACATTCTTCTGTTTGGCCTTCTTCACTCCATCCCACAATGCCAATGTTTCTGCCATCAAGACCGAAACTTTCCCATATGTTCTTACAAACCCGTCAATTGGGTTGCCGGTCTCGTCTCTTATAATGGAACCTCCGGTTGAGTTACCATTATTTAGCTTGGATCCATCAAAATTTAATTTTGCATAACTCCAACATGGTTTCTTCCAGCCTCGCGCTTTGATTCGTGGTCGGCTTCTTGGACATGCACCCTTATTCGGACCTATTTCTTCGTCCTCTACCCATTCTTTTGCCTGCTTCCATTGCTTCAGAAGATTACGGATATAAAGACTAAGGTCTTGTATGGGATCGTTGGGTGTTTGTTGGAACGGTAACTTGTTTCGCTGATGCCATATGCCCCACCAGGCTACTGCTAACTCAATGAACTCTTCTTTCCTTAATTTGTTATATAGCTCAAATAGCACATTCCGAGGATTCGTTTGTGATAGGTTCTGATCTCTAAGTACACGTTCGGTATTGACATTTATAATCTTTATTATTTCCAAAGTATGTGGGCATTCAAGTAATAGATGTATCGAGTCCTCATGTGTAGCGTTACACATAAGGCATCCTTGAGGAATGGCAACTCGTTTTTCAATAAGCCTTTGTTTCGTAGGCAGTCCATTCATGTCAATTTTCCAGAGGAAATTCCTTACTTTTGGGTATGTATCCAATCTCCAAATCCAAGCATTGGGATTCAAAGTCATAGTTTCTTCTTTAGTTATTAGGCTTATTGCTGATTCTGTGGAGTACCAACCATTCCTGCTTGGAGCCCAGATCAATTTATCGTTGATATCATTTTCGGGGATTGGGATTCTTATTATTTTCTCTATCACTTCATTTGGCACTACATTAAGAAGTTCATTTATTTTCCATTTCTTGTCTGAGGAAATGAAATGATCGACTTTGGTTGCCATGTTTACCACATTATTTGTAGCTGCCCACTCTAGAAGTGGTTCATCCGTGAGCCATCTGTCCTTCCAAAAATTAATTGTCTGGCCATTTCCTATTTGCCACCTCAAACCTTTTTCGAATTCTGGCTTTAATTTCATCAATTGCTTCCATTGCCATGAGCTATTCGGCTTTATCTTGTACTCCGAAAGAGCGTTTCCCCTCAAGTATTTTTCATTAACCACTTGCACCCAGACATTGTCTTGCTCGGTAAGAATTTTCCATAATAGCTTCATTTGGAGCGCCTTGTTCATATCTTCTGCTTTCCTTATACCTAGGCCCCCATATGCCTTTGGTTTGCATATTCGGTCCCATCCTATAAGTGGCTTATGTTGTCTGTCTTTATTCCAGAAAAAGGTTCTGTTTACAGTGTCAATTTCATCATGAACATGTTTTGGTAACATGAAACTTTGCATTAGGTAGTTCGGTTTTGTAGCTAAGTTTGACCTAATTAAAACTGTTCGTCCTTCTTGAGATAACGTATTAGCTTTCCATTTTGTTAGCTGTTTGTGAGTATTTCCAACAATGTCCTGGAAGCTTTCTTTTCTCACTTTTCTGTTAATAATCGGACACCCTAGATATTTTTCTAAATTTTCCATCGCGCTTATCCCTAGTGTTTGTTTGATACTTTGTTTCTGCTGGTTAGCCACCTTCTTAGAGGTGTGAAGTGCTGATTTATGATAGTTTACTTTCTGTCCTGTAGCTGCACAATACTCTTCAATAATCTTCTTCATCTGGTTGCATGCATTCTGATTTCCTTTGGCGAACACAATAATATCATCTGCAAATGCTAGGAATGGCACTCTTCTACCTCCTCTCGCTATTGGAAATCCTATAAGCGGCTTTGTACAATCACTTGCTTTCTGGAGTTTTCGGGCAAGAAGTTCTGCACCAATCACAAATAGATACGGCAATAGCGGATCTCCTTGTCTGAGTCCTCGTTCAGGCGCAAATGGTGCAGTGGGTCCACTGTTCACCAAAACTGAGAAGGATACAGTACAAACGCACTCCCGAATCCATTTCACAAACTTTTCATCAAAACCAAATTGGTATAGTACCCGGAACAGGAATTCCCAGTCTACCCTATCATACGTTTTTTCCATATCCAATTTTACTGCCATCCATCCTTCTTTCGCTTGACTTCCTCTAAAGGAATGAAAGATTTCATGTGCTATGAGCACGTTATCCTGTATTGCCCTTCCGGCAACGAAAGCCCCTTGCAGTGGGTGGATAATTTTAGGCATAACCTTCTTTAATCTTTCCGTTAAGATTTTGGTTATTATTTTATATATCGTCGTACATAGGCTAATAGGTCTATAGTGATTTGTCGTCGAGGGGCTATCGTTTTTTGGTAGTAACGAAATGAACGTATGGTTACTTTGTTTCAGGATCTTCCCTGAATGGAAGAAGCCTTTGACCGCTCTTATTACCGTTGGGCCAACAATGTCCCAGTATTTTTTTGTAAAACTCCGATGTCATGCCGTCTGGACCTGGAGATTTGTCTGAACCAATTTGAAATACAACACCTTTTATTTCTTCATTCGTTACAGGCTTTGTCAGACTCTTATCATTCCTAAGATCTAGTGGTTGGTGTTTCAATTGTAAGAATAGGTTTGATAACATATTTTCTTCTCTTCTCTACTTCCATGGTATACCAATTTAGTAGGAGCAAAATGTATAATACGAATTTTAAAGAGTCTTATATCTATAATGCGAAAAATATGTAATAAGTTAACTTTAGATAAATTATTACCATACTTTGTAATTTTTCTATTTTAATATTATAAGAAATACAAAAATTTACAAATTTACTATACAAATATAAAAATTGTCTAAAAATGTATATATAAAAAAAGAGCTCATTTTCTTACTTTAAAAATACTAACTAAGATAACTTAAATGTAATTATGTTAATGTTAGCAAGATATATTAGTTAGTTACGATTTGATGTATTATTTATATTATTAGTGTATTCTTATCCTGCAAGATATGCACTAGAGTTTCCCTTGGTTCTCTTTATCTTGTAATCAGGCTATATAAGTCTCTCATATGGTTCAATGATATTCACGTATCTTTACACAAATCTTATATTTTTTTTTTTGATCTGGTACACAAATCTCTCATATGGTTCAACCTAATCCTGGACATTCTTCTTCTACTACAAAATCTATGCCCTAAAACCTTCTCTCCTTGTGTAATTCCCTCACATACAGAAACTCACCCCACAAATTACTTAACGTGGAGTTCGCAGGTGACTCTTACTCTTGAGGGCTATGATCTTCATAAGGTTATCAAAATATTATTGAATTTAAAGACACCAACCGATGCTTATTTAATTTACTTATACTCCCTCCGTTTCACAATAAGTGTCGTTTTAGCACTTAAAATTTGTTTCATAATATGTGTCGTTTTAGGTTTTCAAAGTGGTTTATTAGGGGTGAATAATGATAATTTTTATTGAAATGTGTATTTTTTTACTAAAGTTGTTCATTCATTGGCCAAAAAAATGTAATGAGTGGTAAGATTAAGAAAAAGTTGTAAGTTTTAAAGTGAATGATTGCTTTTCTTAAAAACTGTGTTAAGAGCTAAAACGACACTTATTGTGAAACGGAGGGAGTATCTCTTAACACCTTCATTTATTGTACTAGAACGTGAAGAAACTAACAAAGAGAGAGGAATCACCTCTTGTATCAAAGTCATACATTTGACCCACCCACCCCCCTCGGAACGTTTCAAATAGTAGCTCACATACGACTAACCTTCTAGGCAGACGGATGACGTATGCAGTTTTGGCTCTATTGCTGGTTTCTGGCACCCAAACGTGTCACAACTTTTAACCCTTTCTTCCAACAACTTTTTTTTCCCCCTATTTAAATAAATCGAAAAAAATACCGAAAACCCTACCATTTCGAAATCCCAATTTCCCAACTTCTCCTTCTGCCCTCTGCCCTTCTCCCTCAACGTTTACCAGTTTTCCACCTACCCTCACCAACTTTTCTCCGCCGGCGACGACCGGCCACCGGAGCTCTTGTTCAGCTGTCCTCTTCATCCTCCGAGCTCGATCAGCTCATCGGATCCCGATTCGGACCAGGTGAACGCCGACCACTGCCGAAACCGAGTCAACGGTTTGTGCCTTCTCCTTTCTATCCCTCTTTTGTTCGGTCCAATGAGGCTAACGGAATTCGGATTGGTGATAGATTTCATTAAATTGTTGTGTGTTAGACGAAGATTTGCGGTTTGCTTTGGGATCTGGTTGATCATAGTTTTTTGGACAACAAATCTGTTTTGTCTGATGTGTTGAATGCTCGGTGGATTCTTCGTCCAATCGAGTAATAAATTTATTAGGGACTCTTCTGCTGTGTTTGTGCCTGTTTTGTATATGTTCAATTAGTGTACCACCTTTGATTTCAATTACTTAAAATTCCATATGTTGATTTTAGCATAGCCTTATGAGACGCTGATAATGGATGTGTTCATGGCTTGCTGTTTCCCTTAGGTGACTGTAAAATTTGTCCTTGACAAAACCTCTATCACATAAAGAAAACGAGCAGAAAACTCTGATCTCTGTCACATGCTTTGTTTGTATGAGCTAAGACGATTATTTGTTTTCAGTGTTAATGTGTGCCTTGCGCACTGGCACTTATATGGTTGAAACTGTTTTCTTAGCTTTAAATTCTGTGTTCCTCTTTTTAGTGGATTTATATAGAATTAACTGTTGGAATAGAGAGGTCCTCAGAGTCTAGGTCGAATTCCCAAAGTTGGGTGAATCACCAAGGTGCACTTCTGCATAGTTAGAACTATTCTAGCATAACATCCAAATGAGTGCAACACATTTAAAATGAAACAATAAAGCATTCTCAATTCAAATGATTGAATTATAACCAACATAACTGACTATAAGTCTATACCATTAACCTAATATGTGATGACTTATAAGTAAACTAGAATCAAGAGACGCCAAAAAAGAACAATTATTAGCATGTTTCAGTTAGATTGTTAGAAGAAGATAAGTTAATAAGAAGATTCAGATCTAGAGAATCTAGAGAATTCGAGAAAACGAGGAGTTGCATTCTGCAAATTATAACTCATACTGATCCACCGCTGCCAAGTTAACTCTTAAGGCAGAAGTTACCTTGATCACAATGGTCTAGCTATAGGCTTCAGACCATAGAAGCAAACTTTATCAGAGAGAGATCTAGGGATAAAAGACAAGGGTTGGACACCTCTTGTGGATTAAGTGCACGCCTTAGCTCTTCATAGCCTCATACACAGGTGCATGGGCATCACTCACCTTAGGCCTTGACCTCCTTGAAAATCTGCTTGCGGAGTGCATTCCTAGATGACACTGTTTTCTTCACTATGCCATCTATGCTAACTTTACAATTGATTTGTTCTTATGGCTTGTAGATTCAGTTCATCAATTGTCAATTGTTGTAGGAATTAAATTGAGTGGAGAATATTTAGGCAATTTTGTACCCAAAATGTAAAATTGATTAAGATAAGATCAGATTTCTGATTCATTTGTATAATCACGTGGAATAAGATAGATCTTGAATTCTTGTTATTACAATCTTTTAAGATAGATGGGATGGGCACAATGCACAAATTTCTCCGATTCATTTTTCTCATTGTTGCATTGTATACACAAAATTGATAAATGGAAAGTAGATGAAGTAGAGGTCTGGATCCACTTAGCAATTTTTTTTAGATTAAAGCTTCAAGCTGTAACACTGGATTGCTCTGCATGCTTCCAGATTTCAGGTTTGATCCACGTGAAAAGGGAAAGAAAGGAACATAAAAGGCAAAAGAGGCTTATAATCATGGCAGTCCAAAGCACGGCTTTCATGATGACGATGCCTACAGAATCAACTATTGTGAATAGAAAATCTGCCTTTTGCTCAGGAGGTTGCCATGTGAGATCCTTCTTCTCAGCCTCGGGTGGTTTAGCTTCAAGGCATCGTTCACTTCGCGTCTTGGCTTTGGCTTCAGATGGCGATTCCATGACGAAGAAGGGAGGTTCTGTTCCCAATACCAATTACGTGGTTCCTCTTGACAAATGGTCTTCTTCTTCTTGCATCACACGTCCACTAGCAGAGATTCTGCGAGACCTCAATAAGAGGGTCCCTGATAATATCATCCAACCCGATTCCATGACTATTCCATGGTAAGATTTCTATCTAATCTCTCCTAATTGCTTGGAAGTTTTGCGTGTTTTTCCTTTACCTAACTTTCTGCTTGGATTAATATTTTCTAACATTCTAGGTACCATGCCAATCGAATGTTGAGTTTCTATGCTCCAGGTATCTTTTCTGTTATGTACCTGAAATGTTTCCTTGTTACTCTCAGGATGTAGATCCTTTTGGTGTTTCTTGAGCTTAAAATATTTGTTGCTTGGATACCACATAGGGGAATGGAAAGTTTAGTTTCTACTTGTAACGTGGAGCTTAAACCAATTGTTGCTTAAATCCTTTTGGTTTATGTTTTCGGTAGCTCAAAGCCTCAAACTACTGTTCTGTAGTCCTCACTTAGACATGCCAACCTTAACTTATTTTAGATATAGATGTGATTAGAACAAAGCTCCCTGGTACATGTAAGGCATGTGAGACGTATATAAAAAGAACATCAGTCAGTGCAAATCTTTGCTTTTAAAGTAATTGAATTTGTTGCTACTTGTGAAGGACATGCATGACACTGACCAAGTTTAGTTCCCTTGGCATTCTCTTCATGTGGTTTAAAACTTTGAATGAGGATAATCATTTTTATCCAGTTTTTGCATATATATAAAAACTGAAGTTCTACTGCCAGTCTGCCATTGGATGAAGGCATTTTCTTGTTTTCATTTTGTGCGTAGTCTTTCAAAAAAAATCTTAATCTAACGTTGCATGGGACTGCTTGAAATAAGCATGTAATTTTCTTTGTTTCATAAAATGACTTGCCTATTATGATTATCTTTCGCAGATATTCTGATAGTGCTGCTTACACGTTTGTCCCTTTCCTGATAACTTTCTGTCTGCAGGATGGTGTGGAGAAATACGTGATGTTATTTTTTCTGATAATGGAAGCGTCACTGTTGTATACCGGGTCACAGTACGAGGATCTGATGGGGAGGTGGGTTGTTCTCAACAATATTTCGACACATAATTTTTCATTATAGTACCCTTATGGCAGCAGACAGTCTAAATGTATATAAATTGAAAGCCTTTTGATTCTTTTTTCACTATGGCTGGTGAATATTTTGGTACGCTAAAAGAGTGCTATGTTCCACACCCACCTAGTATTCGAGGTTGTCTTATAATGCTGTACAGAATCTCAGATACTTGATAGTTGAGGATGCGAAGTCCAAGTAAAGGGAATTAATCACAGGAGACTAAAGGGAAGTTCTAAAAAAATCAAAGATGACCCTGTTGGAATTCTCTTTACTAGTTTCTGTTATCTTCATAACATGCTATATCGTTCATGATTGTTATCAGAGGTTGAAAAGAAACACCTGAGAAACATTGTTCATTGGAGATCAGTTTTGAGATTTCATTGTTAAATTGCTGATGCAGGCCTACAGGGAGTCCAGTGGGACTGCATTGCTAAACGACAGCTTTGCTAATGATCCAGTTGCGGTCGCGGAGCAAATTGCTTTTGTTAAAGCATGTGCTCGCTTCGGGCTGGGGTTATATCTATACCACGAAGAGTGATCCCCTTTGATGGGGTGGGGGTCTTCTGGACCATTTTGTACCATGTTTAAAATCAAGATATGTCATGCTCTGTATCTATCTAGCTAAAAACATCAGTTCTGTAGTAGCTGGTGGATAATTGAAGCTGTTGTATTTCTGGTGGATTATAGAGCTTGCTGTCTCTGAACTATATGTATTATCAATTGTGGTCACGGCTGCTGCTCCAGTGACTTAGATTTCCACGGTTTTTCTTGCACTGTGTTTTTTTTCTGGGTCTCTGTCAGCCTGCCTAATGTTCTACCAAGAGTTATTTATTTATTTGATTTTTTTGGCCAGACAAGATGAGTTACCTGAACGGGTTGGTTGATTTTGGAATGTTTCAAGGTTTTCTTCTGATAGTTTCGTTATTTTTTTTCCCGTCTGAGCAACTCATAAAAATCTTTAAGGACTTGCTATACTTAGTTGAAGAAAGTAGTTTTTGGAAGAAAGTAGTTTTTTTTGTCTTGAAAGACGTAAAAGTAGAAGAATTATACGCATTTCAAAAGTTTTAAAAGTAGTCTTAGGGGAAAATTATACTTGAATGTATATTTGCAATTCTTTCAAGGAAGGATCCATACAATTTTATAACCCAAATTCCTTCTCTCTTATTGAGCTAGGTCTTTTCAATATTTTTAAGCACCCGTGCAATTTCAAAATAGGAAAAAAAATAAAAAGTTAAGCATGTCAGTTGGATCTTTAACTATATGACTGTCGTTAAATTGGATCACAAACTCCCTATTGGTCACATTGTGAATCACCTAGAGCTTATTGTTTTCTCAAAAGGATATTTTAGGTATTAAGGCTATTGATCACATTGCGAACCACCCAGAGTTTAGTGTTTTTTCGAAAGGATGTTTTAGGTCTTAAGGAGTACATCGTTCTTTACGTCTTAAAATCTTATAAAAACAGTGCTATTTATAAATTCCTCTTTCCAATCCATACATATGTTCACTAAATAATACTCCGTAATTGCTTTGAATTACAATCACCGATATTGTAGGGTCTAACTCATATTAAATACTTATCTTTTTTATCAATTTAAAATAGAAATTACATTTTTTTTTGTCAAGTAGCCCTATATTATTTATTTTTAATCATCAAACAAAAGTGAAACAATGTAAGGACTAAGGAGGCTCCTCAAAGCTCATAAAATTAGCTAAGCTCTTATCCGCTACTTTTTTCCCAATCTCTGTACAATTTTTTAGAAAAAAATGAAGCACTTAGCTGTAAAAAATGAACAAAAAAAAAATCTATTTTCACATATAGAAATTTGTTACGATAATAATAACTCAATTTAATAACTACTACTTCACATTAAAAATATAGATAAATTAATGTTTTTTTAGCCCAAAATTAATGGTTGACTGGGTGTATTTTTTCTAAATTTTTTTGATGCAAGAATCAAAGATTGATTGGGTATTTTAACTTTGCACACAAAGCTTGAAAATAAGTAAATACTGTATTCTATACCTTCATTCAGAAGGTCCTAGAAGGCCTGAGAGTCGTCACCTGCTTGACACATCATCAAATCTATGACCGTCCAATATAAAGCGTACTCGTCTTTCCTTTCCCTTCTCTTCCTGATCCCCCATAATCAGATCATCACGATCAATCGATAATTCTCTCCTCCCCGTCCGCCATAGCCAGACACATCGCTCTCTCGTTCTCACCAATTACTCAACAAGGTTTAACTCGTTCATCTCTTCAGCTTCCGAATCGGACATCCGCGGTTTCCGTAACTCGGAGATATGGTTTCCGACGCCAGTAAGAAGAAGGCCGCTCAGAAGAAAGCCGCCGCCGCCGCCAAGAGAGGCGGAAAGGCCGCAGCTGCCTCCGCCTCCTCCAAATCTCCGGCCGCCGTGTCCGATGTCGGCAAGGTTTCCAACGGTGTCGCTGAACTCACGGTCTCTGATCGAACTTGCACCGCTGTTCTCTGTTCCCATCCTCAATCCAGAGATATTCGAGTTAGTTCGTTTCCTTGCACTATCTAATTTCATGTACTGTTTGAATTTTTTCAATCGAAAAGTCTGATCAATTGCGCTGTGATACTGATTGTACATGTTAGTGATTATCTGTTCTTTCGGTGCTTGTGTTTTCTCTTGGATCGGTGTTCCTTTCTGTGTTGACACAATTTAGTATTTAGTGACAGTTAATTGGAGTGATGGCGTGTGAGAGTAGAATTAGTTTGTGAAACTTGTGAAATAATCTATGTGGCTTAGGTTATAATCTCTCTTTACATAGTCCATGTTATTATATATCAGCCTTCTGAATTTTTTCCGTTTGAATTTGATTGTCACATAGTCCAGTTTACTCTATCATCGTAGATTTGGAATTGCTAAAATATTGATCTCTCATTAAGTTGTGGCTGTATATTGCTCTGAGCGTTATGTTCATAGGTTAATTTGGTAATTTTTCTGTCATTCTTGTAAACATGAAAAGAAATTCACTTTCGCATTCTTGTGTTTCCATTAGAATCTATCAGACTTTGTGATGTTTTGAACCTCTACTGCATTTTGTTGAAATTTGTATTTATAAAAGGAAAGTTGTTGTCTGACGTCAAAAGAAAGTTGTAGTTACGGATTTTGTTGAAAGAAAGTTGTTGTCTGATCTGTAAGTTTATGTAGTCTGCTGAAGCGATTAACTTTTGGTATGAACTGGTATGAAAGAATATGCAAAATGTTAATTTAATAAGCTTAACAGTTGACTGATATAAGATTTGTATTTCACATTCATCTCATCAATGTAGTGGCATCCTGGTGTTGCCCATGAAAGGATTATACAGAGGTAAAATGTCTGTGTGTACACCTGGCAGAGGTAGCTTATGCAACCTTGGCAGGAAATGATATCTTGTAGGTATATTTGTACTAGATTTCATCTCCTTGATGTATTTCTGAAAATTAGGCCTACTAACTTTTTAAATTACTTCTTGCAGATAGAGTCTCTATCTCTGACTTTCCATGGACATGATTTAATTGTTGATTCCATTTTGGAGCTCAACTATGGAAGGTTTGTCACTTATTCTTTCAAGTTGGGTATTTGAAAAAAAGTTTTATATGTTGAAATCCTTATGCATCTTCGCTTACTTTTTTCAGACGTTATGGTTTACTTGGATTAAATGGCTGCGGAAAATCTACTCTTCTTGCTGCAATTGGATGCCGTGAGCTTCCAATTCCAGAGCACATGGATATCTATCATCTTACCAGAGAGATTGAAGCATCTGATCTTTCTGCACTCGAGGCTGTTATAAGCTGTGATGAAGAGCGAGTTAGATTGGAGAACGAGGCTGAAAAATTACTTGCACAGGTTTATTCCAATCTGAGTTCCCCCCACCCTCTAGAACTGAGTTTCTTAGTATCCAGTGCTAACTTAATGTATTCCTCTGATTGTAGGATGATGGTGGAGTTGAAACTCTGGAGCGCATTTATGAGCGTTTGGATGCCCTTGACGCATCAACTGCAGAAAAACGGGCTGCTGAGATCCTGTACGGTCTGGGATTCAACAAAGAAATGCAAGCAAAGAAGACTCGTGATTTCTCTGGTGGCTGGAGAATGCGAATTGCCTTGGCACGATCCTTATTCATGAACCCGACCATTTTGTTGCTGGATGAACCTACAAATCATTTAGGTATGATTCATCTTATTACCTGTTTTCCTTGGCAGATGGTAAATTCTGATTATAGTAGTTTATAACTGCTAGTGTAGCATCTAACGGTGCCACTTTGGTTGTTGACCATATACAGAAATTAATGCATTATACCGCATTAGGTAGTGCAATCTAAACACAATGTAAATTCAAATCTCATCTTTATTCTTGCAGATCTAGAAGCCTGTGTTTGGTTGGAGGAGACATTAAAGAACTTCAACCGGATTCTAGTCGTTGTCTCACATTCCCAAGACTTCCTCAATGGAATTTGCACAAACATCATCCACATGCAAAACAAGACGCTGAAACTCTACTCTGGCAACTACGACCAATATGTCCAAACCCGAGCTGAACTCGAAGAAAACCAAATGAAACAGTATAGATGGGAGCAAGAACAAATCGCTTCAATGAAACAGTACATTGCCCGTTTTGGCCATGGATCAGCAAAATTAGCCCGCCAAGCACAGAGCAAAGAAAAGACCTTAGCAAAGATGGAAAGGGGAGGGCTAACTGAAAAGGTTGTCAGAGACAAAATCCTAGTGTTCCGTTTCACAAATGTTGGAAAACTCCCGCCACCAGTTTTACAGTTTGTGGAGGTAACTTTTGGCTACACACCTGAAAATCTCATATACAAGAATCTTGATTTTGGAGTAGACCTTGATTCTAGGATAGCGCTTGTGGGGCCCAATGGGGCCGGGAAAAGTACATTGCTGAAACTGATGACAGGTGAGTTGGTCCCTCTTGATGGAATGGTGAGACGACACAATCACTTGAGAATTGCTCAGTTTCATCAGCATTTGGCCGAGAAGCTGGACTTGCAAATGTCTGCTTTACAGTTTATGATGAAAGAGTATGAGGGAAATGAGGAAGAGCGGATGAGAGCAGCCATTGGAAAATTCGGGCTGTCGGGCAAAGCGCAGATTATGCCAATGAAGAATTTATCTGATGGCCAAAGGAGTAGGGTGATTTTTGCTTGGTTGGCTTATAGGCAGCCGCATTTGCTGTTGTTAGATGAGCCTACAAATCATCTGGATATTGAGACGATCGATTCTCTTGCCGAGGCATTGAATGAGTGGGATGGAGGCTTGGTGCTTGTTAGCCATGATTTTAGGCTTATTAATCAAGTGGCCAAGGAGATTTGGGTGTGTGAGAATCAGGCAGCGACGCGATGGGAAGGTGATATTGTCGATTTTAAGGAGCATCTTAAAGCGAAGGCTGGTTTAGGTGAGTGAGTGAGGAGACATGAAAATCAGTCAACGTGTTATTTATGAAATACTGTATCAAGTAACTTGAGTGTTGAACGAGGATGGCTAGAGAGGAGAAAGAGCCATGATTGGTAAAACTATGACCTTGACATATAGCCTTGGCCTGGTTTATTTCATCTGGGCTGAAGCTAGGCAGAGGAATAGCCTTGGCCTTGGACTGAAGCTAGGTAGAGGAATAAAAGTTTGTCGCGAGGGATGGGTTTTTGCGTTTTCTTTTTTTTTTTTGCGCACGGTTTATGCGTTTTCAAACGTGCGTTGTTAACTTGTTATTGTATTTATATGGTGTGTTGAAATGAACCGGTATTTTATTTAAATAATTTTTGTGTCTTGGTGTCTCAATTTTTCATAAAAGCTTCAATGCTATTGGGTCTTGCTTTCGCCCTTTTATTTGAGTGGAAATTTCAACCTTACCAATATTATTGGGTCGATTCGGTCTTACCATTTTTTTTAGGGTCAAATGGCTTGACCTTTTTATATTGAAAGCAAACAAATGGAAACAAAATTCATAAACACGAATGGATTTTCACATGACCACCTTTTACATGTCCAAGCTATCACTTGAACACCCTTGATCTTTGAAATTGCATAAAACCACAAACAACCGCCCATAATATATTTGTCTCCCGTCACGTCCAAGACGCCCAAATTCAGAATATGGGTACTGAAGTGAAATGCTGGAAAAGGGTGCCAAAACTACATGCAATTGGAATCAATCTCCTTATACATACGGGGATGCTAGGAGGTCTAGTGGTAAGAGGCTTGTATTGAGAATTCATGGTCAAGTTTGTAACTCTTAACTTTTGAACTGGGTAAAAAGTTGAGGAAATAATAGGTAGTCCTTATATAAAGTTTTTTATTTTGTATCCCATCAAAATTTTGTTTCTTTCTAGCAGAAACGGAAATGAAAAGTCTTAGGCCGTCCTTAGATAGGACTAATTTAGATCATCCTGACGTGTGAATGATAGCACAAACTTTCTTAATAATACGACTTAATTAGGGGGTCATGTTGAGAGCCATCTGTGATTCACCCTCCAAAGCATATTAGAACTGGTGGAAGATAAGCATGTAATAGCAATGTTTAGATTCTATCGACTAGAATGGGATGATTGTGTCCATTACGAGGGAGGGAGGGAGGGAGAGTGGTTGAGTGAAAGAGTCTAGATAAGCTGTCTTATAAATCATTAATCTCTTTGCAAAACAATAGTATATGTAAAAAGCATTATTATAAAAAGGAATTAATTAAAAACATCTTTGAACCATTCTACAGCGAGAGTCTAAGCATTGAAATGGTCACATTAGAGAGAACGTTGAGAAATTTGGCGCACTCAATCAACGTCGACTAATGTTTCTCATGCATCGATTCGTATAGCTCTGTTGTATCAGTTGTGGAGCTTCAGGGGCTTGATCGAAGCGAGGATTCATATCCATTTGTCTGGTGTGCTTCAACAAATCTTTCGAAAGTTATCTTCGGCATAGACGTTGAGGAAGGCGGGCAAGAGAAAAGAGGAAGATGAGCTTGAATTGATGCATGTTTTTTGTGACCCGACTAAGGTGACGTTCTTGACCCACTAAACCTGTAGAGAACTCACGGTGACTTGACTTAATACGAACCATATATTTGAATGATCCAGATTCATATTCATAGTCAGTTCGAATTGACCTGAACTTATCTAGACCAACCCTTTTGGCATATAACAAGCGTTTAAATAATTGAAAATTCTTTATTCTTGCCCTTTTTTCTTTGAACAGGCTATTAGAAAACGGACGTTTATGTTGTTTAAATGCTTTGATTCTTTTGATGAAACGTAATTATGTTTCCGAGTGTGTGTGCGTTTTTTGTTTAGAATGGAATAAACATGACTACACGGCTACAAAGCATAAAATATCCACTAAACGTGATTGTGATTTTGATGTTGTAGTCATTCAGAACTCAAAAGCAGCAAGTTTTACAAGACTCCAGATTCCACACGTTATAAAATTAGCGCTATGACAAAAACGCACTGCACTTGTTTAGACCAGTAAAAAGAAACACTATTTACAGTCGTCTGCTACTCCACTCTCCAAAAGATGAAGGAAATACAATCATCAGCAAGTGCATTTCTAACTATCCACTAACCATAGTCAAAACAGCACAACACACACGGTCACACGGAAACAGAAGCCTAATATACTTTCATGCTACTGTTCAATGAAACAAAGTCACAAAAATGTGACAGCATCCCACATCCCCTAGTCTCACCTTTTGTGAGGGATTGACTCTTGCAAGTACTAGGAGATTAGGAGTTGCTGGCATGTCAAGCCCTGGTTGTCATTGGACCAGTGGCCGTTCTCCTGCATGTCTTGCATCACCAGATCATCGTACTCTTCGTCTGATTTGGTCGATTCTTCGTCCACTGAGCCTCCATCTTCTATCTGTCAGAGGAGATTATTACATAGCAAGTACTATGTTTAGTCTGAGTTTAAATACAATGTCTTTTTTTTGGTTTATAGGTGTGATTAGAGTATTGTTAAGTACCTCGTGTTGAGTATGCTTTTCGTTGTCACTGAAATCCTCGTCACTGTCCAGACGAAGATCATCGCCTTCTTCATCACTACCAAACACTAAATGATCCTCCTTAAGCTGTAGGTCAAGAAACATAACATTAGAAAGTCATAATAACAATATTACTAGTAGCTAAAACCTAGAAAGGCTGCCTCAAACAAACAATCTGAGATATACAATGAATCTTTACCTCTTTGGAATCTAAATTCCGAGGTGAGCTACAGCAGGAAGAGTGATATTTACTACTACCATTGTCAGTGCAAGTGGAATCAGCCTTGGACTCATCATTACTACTAGAATTACTCGTGCCGCCGACATCACTAGGCCAAGCACTCATTCCAAAGTGACCAAACTGAAGATTAATAGGCTCGGCCTTACCAATTTGCAAAGGCCCATACATCGGCGTTCCTATCCCGTTATTATCAGCACCACCACGTCCAAAAACAGGCTTCCCGTTGTCTGACTCAACGGGCCAAGCCTTTGCAACCGAACCATCTGTGTTGAGAAGAGCCATCAAATGCCTCGAGGACCCTTGTCTCTGAATCAGCTGGAACATTCCCTTGGAGCTGGAATTTGCAGTGCATTGGTTTCTGTATTCCTCATAAATAGAAGTGACTGTGTTTGTAGCAGGATCATAAAGCGGTTCCCCTGAACCACGTTTCCTTAAGCAGCTGAAGAGTGTTGCATGGATTGCAGCCACACTTCTGTCAACGTTAGTGTTGTTGACTTTTGGGACGAGATGCTTGTCAGCTCGTCCACATAGGTATTCTTGTATTGTTCTAATGTTTCGAATGTACTTAACGTATTTATTTTTAGCAGGGTCTAGGGTCATGTATTTAGCACGAACAGCAAATCTTTCCAGATGCTTGTCTTCATTTGTGATGTATATCATGAAGGGAATGATTGAAGGATGTTTCTTCATAAGTCCCATCTGAAAAATAATGCAATAAAACTATTATTAGCCTTTTTTAAAAGAGAAGGAGTGACAATTCAGAAAAGAATTTCATCTCAGCGTTTTAGTTTTGTTCAAAGTAGTTGTCATTCTATAATTTGAAGGAACGGAATCTAGTGCATTACGAGATCTGTTATTGAAATCAAAACATATTGGTTTTGTTTAGATGGATACTCTTCATTCATTGGCTTAAAAAGAGATGCATTTAAAAAATGGTAAAACGTAAAAAAAACTTAATACGGAGTAATATTTAATTTCATTTAATGAAGATCATAATAGTTATGTCAAAGGCTAAAATGACGTTCTTAAGTGGGAAGAGGTGATAAGGAAATTAACTCACCACAAAGTTAAGACTTAAGTGGACCCCTTCGACAATGACTGATTCTTTCCGGTCTTCCCATGCAGTTATCAGACGGTCAAGACTATCTATTACCATTTCGCTTTGAGCTTTGAACCCCTCAATTGCCATCTGCTTGGGGCCCACCTCCGATGGTTGTGCATCAGTTTGTGTACTACCAGAAATACCATCAGTTAAACCGTCTTTGGAAGCTGAAGAGGAGATTCCATCCAACTTCTTAGCTCTCCTCTTAGCCTTTGACTCTGCAACCGCTATAGGATCCAAATGCTCCCCTGCATGGTAAGTTGATGACCAAAGCAAAGGGTTCTGTTTTTCATCCACAAAGCTACGCATCATGTGTCGTATGGAATCAGTTGAAATTACTGTTGTGATACCCATTCGGCTACCCTACACAGCAAAGGGATGATAAAGTTTCAGGTAACTGATTTGCATGATGACTATGCATGTATTTCTTAATACAGTTCGCCTAAAAGAGAGGACACTAAGACTAAGATAAATACAAAACTAACAGACAACTAAATAGCATCAAATGCATTTTTGTCTATATATAGACACACTTTACAAACTGAGAATGTAAAACATGGAAGTTTTTAATAAGAAGTGAAATCTAGCTTCCTTTAATAAGATTGACCATGACCTTGTCAGCAAGTTTTTTTTAAGATACTAGATAAAACATGGAAGTTTGGACTCAACAATAATGTAAAAGTAGCACCCAATCAAAGACAGTAAATAGTACCAGCAGAGAAGACAAAGTAGACTTCCCGCAACCACTAGTGCCACATAGCAGCACAGTAACAGATTCCTTCCGTTCACGCAATCTGGAAGAAGAAATAGAAGGATATGTTAAGCGACTGGTAAGTGCTACGTAAGACATAAAACATGCACACAAAAAAAGAGCAAAGTATCAAGTGCAATATCTATCAAGATATCAGAACATAATAACAGAATCTACAAAGCAATCCTCTTGACTCCTCCATTTGGTCGAAATTACAGGCACTAGATCTTCATTAAGAAGAAACCAACAAGAATAAACGACAGGCAATCCAATTTGCATGAAGCTGAGCCGACTAACATAAAACCTTTTGCGAGTTCGGGCAAATTGTGCATCCGTAACTCAAATGAAGGTAAAAACAGCTAAAATCCACCAATTTGAAACAAAAAATTAGCCAAATAGATGTGCATGGTGGAACTACGGATGTATAGCCTAAGGAGTAAGGATTGCCTTTGGATGCTTAATTTTAATTATCATTTTATCAAAGCACAGCACCAAAATGCACAGCAGTGTATTACAACAAATAAGTTCAAAGCCCAAAGTCCACATACATACACACACATGCTGTAAAGCATAAAGGCTAAAGCAGAATCTGCGTTTTGGTATGCATTGAAGGTAAAAAAAACATAGATGTAACATATTTTATCCTAAAAGATGGCTCTATAAACACTGTTGGATTATACCATGACTATTGCTTTCAAAAAAGCAAATCACCAAAAGCCACAATATCATCCACAATCAAGGGCCACCACCACCAACAACAACATTGGAATATGGAGAGAAAAGAGTATCATCAAACCTGCATGCCAAGGCCAAATCTGCCCTCTGATTGGGTCCCATGTATTTATATTCATCAAGAGCATCACATACAACATCTAACAGCACCTCTCTTCTAATCACCACAGTTGTACGCCTTTTGTAGGATTCAAATGGCAAACTTTTACCCTTCCCATCTTCTGCTGTTTCACAACCTAAGGGCTCAGCATTGAGCTCCTCCATCCTTGAGCCAGCATCCACAGTGTTTTGGCTTCTGATGACTTCAAAAACCCTCTTGCTGATCTGATTTCCGTAAGACAAACCAGAGAGCAACAATAAGCAATAAGCACATTATACTGTACAAATAAACCAAAAGAATTGAAATCTCCTATTCACTGACCTTAAAAGCGTGGCGAGGCTTACATCCCATGAGTTGTAGAGTGCTCTGCAGAACGGGACGAGTGTATCTGAACGACTCCTTGACATCTTTTCCTCTATTCTCTTCATCTTCCACAACCACCAAGTAAAGCAGCTTTGCAACAACTTCCGCCATTTCCTGGAACGAAAGCCAAGCATCAGAAACTAAATACAGAAAAAGGCACAAATGGAGGAGGAATCTCATTCCCGGAAAATCAATAAAATAGTTAAACAAACGAACACGAACACGCATTCACACAATCTAAACAACAATCGGTGGGCGCCTGCAAAAGTCGCAACAATCAAAAAAAGGAGAAATCCAAACGGAATCTGCATGCGCAACTCACAAGAAAGAATAAAGGCGGAATGCAAAAGGAAAAAAGAAAACACAATGCGGAGCAAAATCGGAGGATCAATTGAAGAAATTGCAACAACAATGGAGGTCGAAATCGGCCAGAATAGGGAGGAGGTGCTAACCGGACGCGTTCTTAGGGCTAATGGAGAAGGAGAGAGCGACGAAATCTGTGTGGGGAGGAAGGTGTAGAAGAGGAGTGTGTTATCGCCATTAGCGTGGGCGTGACGGATTTCTGAGAGAATTCCGTTGTTGGGGTTTCGGTGTTGTCGTGTCTTCTCTGTCACGATTTACACGCATCAAAAGCCCCATGCCTCCACGAGTCCAACCATTCACACTCCGGGTTTGTGTGTCTAGAAGAAGGAGACTTGGTGGCGTTTTTGTAATTTGTGGGGGTGTGGGGGTGGCTTTTGACTTCGCCTTGCCTTTTTTTTTGTGATTCTTTGCCACGTCTTTCCTTAATTAAAGACCGATACATAAAGTTGAGATTCTTATTCTGACCCGGAGATATTTCTCAATCGGGTCGGGTTCCTGTCCCCAGATTCTATCCAATTTCTGTCGGGTTAGGATCCGGTTTTTTCTAGTCTATATCAAAGAACTAAAATCAAATCATAAGATTATTTTTAAATAAATAAGTCAATTGTAAAATTTATCATTTTAGAGAAGTTCATGTCACTAACTAGTTGTCAAATGGGTCGGTGTGGCTTCGGGTTGGTGGCAGGTTCGGATCAATTGAGTTATAAGTCAAGTCAGATCGGGTCTTGTCAACTTATTGTGTAGTTTCGCATCGATCTAAGGAGTCAAAATTTTGAATTTATAATGATTATTAAAGTAATATTATGATTCAATAGTAATATTTATTAATAATAATAATAATAATAATTTTTAGAATAAAGTTTATTATAATATTTAAAATAAAATATATTTATTTTACATATATAGAAAATCGGGTCAATCCAACGGATGATTTTTTATTTTTTCCTTTGCCCGCTATTTTTCAAGCTGAGTTTCGACCCTAAAAATCTCAACCGGTTCGGATCGGGTCACATTTTGATAATAGCTCTCTAATAGCTTACAAGAATCGATATAAAATATGCATATAGATTTCTTAAAAGGCAAACAATATAGTGTAGATGTATTTGTTAAATATAGGCTTTATATTCATTAATTTACATATTAAAAATTGCTCATTCAAATAAAGCTTTGGACTAATATGTTAGCTCTACTTTTCAAGATGTGAAGGAAGGAATATGTCAAATTTTAAACAAAAGATTTGTGCCCAAATCTAACGGCGGCAGCCCTACCGGTTCAATGTCAGATTGTGACTGATTTTGGCCAAAATCTAGAGCAAGAATGGGGACGAAATTCTCTGGACTAGTCCCCGCTCCAATGTGAACATGTTTTTTATTTAAATAAAAAAATAAAAAAGTTTGTGTCATAAATTTTAAAATTAAAATATTTATAACATAACAATATATATTTGCATAATATTTAATATATAATTAAATAACAAATTTTTACCAAAAAAAATTAAAAAGATACTATACTTAAAAAAATATATATAACTCGAATCAGACCAGGTACCATTGGTTTTAGACTTGAACGGATCGGAGATTGACTTTTATATATTTATGGTTCGAGTATCGGATCGGATGT
The DNA here is from genome assembly GCA_963924305.1 of Polygonum maritimum. Taxonomy (NCBI): domain Eukaryota; kingdom Viridiplantae; phylum Streptophyta; class Magnoliopsida; order Caryophyllales; family Polygonaceae; genus Polygonum; species Polygonum maritimum. The sequence continues at coordinate 12,344,284 of OZ002737.1, read as the reverse complement.
CATTTCGGTTGATCCGGTATAGTCAAGTAAGGTCGAAAAAGTTAATTTAATTGCCCAACCCCAGTTGGTACGTATAAATCATTATTTTAGATTCATTGCCCAACCCTAGTTAGTTGGTATACGTCTTTATAAATTGATACCCGGTAATCGAGTACCATGCCTACTTGTTTCAAAAAAAAAACATCACATTTGAGCTAAGATGAGGAATACATGTAACATGTTTTGTATTCAAATCTGTAGACTTCGTCATCAACTACTACTTTGAATTGCTCAAAAACCTCTAGACTTCGTCTTCAACTGCCTACTTTGATTCGAGACCAAGGAATTGTTGACCGGAACAAGAAAAAAAAAAACAAATTGAGACCAGGGAAATGTGGGACCCACATGTTGATGTAGCGCTTTCAAAACCCGTGGGAGCTGGTGGTGACTATGTGGGCTGCAACTTTGTGGGGCCCTGTATTCTCAACAGAACGGGACCAAGTCCTCTGCAGGGTCGCCGATCGTTAACTCTTCTATTTGGATTCTGATCATCGCGTTTTGTTGCTTCTATAATACGTAATCTCTCTCGTGTTTCATGTTGTTTGTCCATAAAGGACGGTTTATACGGTAACTAATAAAAGTGTACAAGTTGAATGATTAGGCTAAAAAGTTATAAAGGTAAAAAGTTTAAATATGATAAAGTTGATATATAAAAAAATAATAAAGTTGATGAATAAGTTGGATAACGAGGATAATAAATAATCTTTGTATATATAAAATCTATCATAGAATTTTAACCAATAACATGAAAGTCAGTAAAATTTCAAAGCAATAAGATTAACTATACCATGGCGAAAATAATGGAAATAGGATTGTTAACATGCGCACCTTTTGTTAACAAAGTTATAACTTTTCTATATTGGGTTGTTGAACTAATGGATAATATATCAATATGCATTATCTAAATTGTAACTATTTAGTTCATTTAACCCTTATAATAATAACACTATTTTTCGTTTCCTACCTAGAAACATACCATGTTTACCTTTTAAGGTGTGCATACATCATGTGTACATTTTGCCACTAAGCACTTGTCATCTATGTTATAACAAATTCGATGACACGCAAAATATTTAGAAAAATAACAGCCAAATTTGTTTAAGTACAAACAAGGAGAAAAATAAAGTAATAAACGAGCAAGAAGCACAAATAAACCAAATAGAAAAGACCAAAAACCAGTTTAGGTTAGGTGATCGAAAAACTCAACACAACATTTTATAATAGGTCAACCCAGTATTGACATTTAGTTAAACAGTTAAACCTCTAAGGGTAGTGTCCGAAGATCATCGATTCGACTCTATGACCGTTTCCTCAACCCAAAAAAAATAGGCAACCCAACTCAGTATGATGTTGAGAAATGACATGCTTCCAAATGGCTCGGTCTACCCAAATCCAATTCTTTGGAAAAGTACTGATACTATCAAATATGTATGTTAAAATAGGATATAACCAACAACAGGTCTACAGGCAAGATATGTTAATAGCCCAGCCCAACCACCAAACGCGTTCAAACAAGTAAACTTATAACAATCAAATAAAAGTTGGCCCAGGTCCAATGCACATAACTAAGCAACAAAAGGCCACGTAAAATCATAAAAACCCATAGAGCCATAAGAAAACTTGAATCTGCTCCATTAACTCTCTCAAAGAGTTGTTACTGAAATATTTGTTGCAAGAATGTCAACTTCAGGTGAATCTTTCTTTTTTGAAAAAAAATCGTATAAATTAAAAAATAAAAGGATTAACCCAAAGCATATGATACCAATTTGAATCAAGCAACCATGTATAACTAGATAATATCATTTAATAACATCATCATTCTTCACTAGAACTACTACTAAAATTACCAAGTGTTTGTGTTGCATTATTTGAAACTACTACTACTAAATTTTCAATAACCTCTTCTTGAGACAATGTTTTCTTTAGTTGCTCATTGGCATCTGAAGTTTGTGGGTTTGATTTTTCCAAATGCCCTTCTCTACTACTATTCTTGGTAGAAGAACTTTGTGGCGCCTCGTCATCTGAACTACTACTAGATTCAACCGGTTGTCTATCTTGAATCATAGGACCCAACTTTTGTCTCATATCTTCTATAACCCTTTCCTTAGAAGGTGCTTTCACTAGTTGCTCATTAGAAGAAGAGCTTGTTTGACCCAACTCTTCCGAAGGCGTTTCCTTTGGTTTCTCTTGGATAGAAGAAGTTTGCGACGTCGAAGAAGCCTTATTGTTTGAATCGGAATGTACATCTACCTTTTGGACTTTGTTTGATGCACCTTGCAAAGACGACGAAGATGCATTCATCCTTGCCAAATGATCCATTTTCTTTTCAATCTCCGCGCATATTTTGTCCAACAACACCATAAAATCGCGCACGATGACGAACAATCTTAGCCCTTCATTCTTAGCAGAGCTCCCATGGAAGTAATCCACCGTTTTCTTCACTAACTCCATCACTCTTTTCTCCTCCATCAAAAGCAATGTTATCTCACCTTCTGATTCCTCCACGAAATCTCTTAGCACGCGATAGAACCGACATTCTTCTCCCAACTCTTTCATCTCTTTTGTTAAGAAGTCCTTGGCTTTCAGCAACGAATGCCCGAGTTTCGACACCGTTGATGTCAATGCATCGGAATCCACAACCGCGGCCCTTTTAACAACCTCGAGCTCAGTACTCAAACCCGAGACCACTTGGAGGCCAAGAACTTGAAAATTTTCAATGACATTATCACATGTAGCATCCTCGCTCGAATCGTCGGATGCTATGCTAGAGACACTACAGTTGTCTTTTGTAGCACGAGCAACTTTTATGCCTTCACTTCGAATAATCTCTTGTACCACAAAATGTAACAACGTTGTCTTTCCATCCTTACCTTTCACATCGGCCAGCTTCAAAAGGGTGTCAAGCTTGAATGCTTGTGCACCACCACGGTACGTGCCATCGTTCATGCGATTGCCTGTTTTCAACACCGCCTCTAGCAATTTCATAAACAACCTACTACTTGTAAGTTTATTTGAAGCCATCTGAAATTCAAATGAAAACAATTAAAAATGAATCAACATGTTGATTAGAGTAATGTTTAACGAAGTATATATCACCAAGAAACTAAACATATATACCAATTGATGCTTATACGGTCAAACATCCTAGTAATGTCCTATGGGTCTTTGAGATGTGACAAATTTTTTATTAAGTAAAGACATTATCCCTATCTTCTTCAAAATTAAGGACACTAATCTGATATTTATTTGTGTAAAATTTGATAAGAAAATATGATCTACTGGTACATCGGTATTATATTTGTTATATTTTATATTTAAGGTTGGTTTATAAGACATGTTAAGTATTGATATTAGAAGAAATTTATAAATAAAAGAATATATTACGATCAAAATTTATATGGCAAAAATAAATTAATTCAAATTAATAGTACTATCATGGTATTTTATTAGTAAGTGGAACTAAGTGTGCATATAATTTATTAAAAAAATATTAATATTCAAGACATAGTCGTAGATGTACAACGGATTAACCTAATTAAAATTAATGCTCAAAAGTAAGATTTCATAGAATGATATCAATTATAATATTTTATGATCTTATAAAGACGTGCTTAAATATGCCATACAAAATTTATTAACTTACTAGATTATGTATATTAATAAAAAATACTGATAATTAAAAATATAATTATTTTGAAATCACATATCTCCGTATTTTATAAAAAAGTGAATTAAAATAATATGTTATAAATAATATTGCAAAAAATAAATGAATTACAATATTGATATTATATTTTTTAACTAATTGTATGATGTTTAATGTACCATGAGGCTTCGAACTTCAAAGAATTAATAAAATATATACATTAATAGAAAAGTTTTGGTTAATACTCTTGGGTTTAAGAGTATTTTGAAAACAAAATACTCTTTTTGCGGTTGATACTTTGAGTGTGTTAACTCTATTATAAAGTCTGGCTAGAATCTCATAGTTGTGTGTGTAATGAGCCTAACATATAAGTCCAATGAGGTTACAACCTAAAATTATATGAAATTTACTTAAGAAATGATCAATTGATGTCTATTTTTTCTGAACGGAAAGCACTTTCAACACTCTCCGATATTGTTTGGGAATGTGTCTTTATGTTGTACCAACATGGCTCGAATAGACTTGTATGAGTAGGTTTGAATGTTGCTCCACTCATGAGATGCTAGGAATGTATTGGACAATGACTCGACGATAAGAGGCAACATAAAGACACAGAATAACAATTCTAAATACGATTTTATGTTGGGTTCATGTATGAAAGTGAAGTATTTTGGGAGTCAAATCCTAATAATTTGAGAATAGCAAACTCAAAAGTGAGGTTAGATTTTAAAGATTCGAACCAAAGGGTACACTGGCCTAAAATGCTCTAAAACCTCAAGGGAAAAATACTTAAATCTTAGAGAACCAACTAAAATGCCCTTTAGCTTAGGGGTGAGCACCAAATGAGTTTTCTAATTAGTGATTACTTTCAATATTTTTTTTGTTTTTTTATTTTTACTTTTGAGCCTAACAATACTAAATTACTGGTTAATCTTCCACTTTATCTACTCAAAATAAAACGGAGGAACAAAAATATTAAAGAAATAGATATGAATAAATCGATTCACCTCTAGAGTGAGAAATGACTCCTTCAAGTTAGAAACTTCTTCTTTAAGAGTCATCATAAACAATAAGCATTCCATCCTTTTAAAAGCAAATGGAATGTCCACCAATGCCTTTAGAAATTGTTCGGCTAGACTTATATGAGACATATCACCACTAAATTGGCGAAGCTTCAATTCTTCATCTGAGGTTGGTGCCATTTTTAAGAGAGTTTGTAATAGCTCTATTGGAAGCTCATTTCCTGTTTTAATTGGAGGTAAATAGAAGTATTAGCAACTAAGCTACAACAACACGCCATGTGAAAACAATATAGCTTAGAAGTAAGATGTATAATTATAGTATGTGTAAATCTATTAAACTACTAAATAGCAATCTATGATGTATAAATATAGCAATCTATGATGAGTGATTCTCATATGTTACATTTAAAGGAGAGTGATAAAAAAAAAATTTGATATGACAAAAGAGAATCAAGATTATTTCTATTAACACTAGTATCATTGATGCTATCTTATTCATATGAAGATATGTTATCTTTATTAAGTAAGGATAGTTATATATCTTATTTTTATTGAATAGATATGTACTAGGGTTCCCTAAGCTCATTATCTCTTGTATAACGTACTACTCATGCTATACCACTAATGAAAGTACACGAGTTCAATACAATTCACCCTCTCTATAGGGTATCATATGCCTAAAAATCCCCAACATACCCTCCACGAAAAATCTCTAATAATCCCTAATTTGCGGATATCTCTAACAAAGAAGTAGGTCCTACCCCCAATCCCTAATTTATTAGGAATTCTGTTATTTTGAATAAGTAGATAATAGAGTTGCAATGTTGATGTAAGTTAAAGATAATATATATTAATATGATAAATGTCATGATATAGCTAGATTATACTTTGGGAATGGACAACTAAATTTGTGTGTAATTAGGCGGAAAGAACATAATAGTATGGAAGAGAGAACTTGCCTTCCATGAGGGCGTTACACACACTTTTTGTTGAAACATTGAGTGCTTTTAGAAGAATTGATAGATTTTGTGCTTTTTTAGCCTCAATTAGATGAATAGTGGTCGAAGAACTTGATTTCTTGCCTCTATCATCATTACGTTTTTTCTCCTCTGGAGTACATCCAAATAGTGTTTCAATCCTCTCCTCATTAAACCTAAAATATAAAACAACTTATCATAATGGCATGTCTCATGATGCAAATGGGACTTTTACTACTATTAAGTAGTCATCTTAATACATTTACTCAAAACTGATTGTGTAACAATATTCTAAGAAAAGATTTATCCTTGTATAAAGAGATTTAGCGTAATCGCATTTAGATAGATATCATGAATACTTGAAAGAAAAAAGTTATTAAACATAGCAAAGTAAATCGCATTGACAACACAAAAATAATCTAACAATACCAACTAATGCGATAAAAATGAACGAGTTACACACTGTACAAAAATAAAGTCGAGCTTTCGACCAAAAAAATAAAATAAAGTCGAGCAACCTGTTATAGTAATCAAAGAATGGCTATACTAATTAATATATATTATTTTTGTAACCTTTTTTATTGTATTTTTTAAAGGAAGATTATAAAATCACAATATACTTTATCAACAAAATTAACAAGAACTGTATTAGCACTTGAGCATGAATCCAAATACTTCCAATATATCGAGTGAAATCATAAACCTTTGATATGACAAATGCTTTTACCTAACAACACTTGAATGATGTTCATGCTCAATTTCAAGACAATGATTTAATTTGATTTTTTTATATTTAACAAGGATTCATACGAAGTTTGAAAGTAAATCATTAAAAATATAAAGTAAAAAAAAATTATCATACCGGAATGAGCCTGCTTTGATTTCATCCCATACCATTGATTGAGCAGGGGTTGCAGGAACTTTATCCCAAAAGAATGGCTTAAGTTTTGTTCTTTGGGAATTAGATTGGGTATTAACTCCACTTGCGGTTCGCGATTGTTGGGCACTACCTTTTGGGGGTGCCGCTGGACATGGACCTCGGGCCGCTTTAAAGGGTGGAGGTGGTGGTGCGTTGGTTTTATGAGGGGGTGGGGGTGGTGGTGCGAGTCCTTGAGAAGTCGGTTTAGAAGAAGGTTGTGGCGGTGGTGGCGATGGAGCAACTTGAGAACAAGTAGAAGGAGGTGGCGGTGGTGGTGGAGGAGGCTTACATGTGGCTGAAACATTATTATTATCATGTGATAGATTTTCCCTTCCAGGAGGGGGTTTTAAAGGACGTGGTGCATTAGAATCTTTAGATTCAGCCGAAACAATGTCAGTTGAAATAGTATTTTGAGTTGAAATGTGAAAAGAAGCATTTTCTTGAGGGTCATCATTCTCTGAATATTTTATAAATATAACAAGTTAGATATCAATTACAAGTTCTATAAAAACACTAATAAACTAGAGTGTCAAGCTCTAGTATTGTATTATATAATACATCAATTTTAACCTTTTGTTTTAATAATAAAGTGTATCATACTAGTAATCTATGTTATGAAACGATCGATATTGACATTACATGTAATAACAAAGAATTCGAACATATATTTAATGATGAATGATAGAAAGAAAATTACCATTTTTTTCAATGTCCACATTTTCCGTTAGAAGTGGAGTCTCTTCTCGTGGAGGTGAACTTTCATCGTTCGTCCCACAAACCAACAAGATAATCGTCATGATAAACAATGAGGCTCCTATATTAATGGCTATCGAAGGAAGTATTTTTATTTGAGTCTTTTGACTTTCCTTTGTAGATCCAACTTTTGAGGTTTGTTTTTTCGCCTTTGATAACGAGGGTTGTGGAAATAACTCGTCTCCATAAACTTTTTTGCTTGAAGTTTTTGACAAAAATCTTTGAGGATATTCTTTTGATGAAGTAGGGATATCGCTAAAACTTCTTAAACACTCTAAAAGAAGTTGGCGAAAGTATTCTTCATAATTCCAAGCAACCTTTGAAAACTCATGGTCAAATCTTTCGATAACCTTCTTAATTTCTATCAATTTCTCTTGACAATTTGCTAGAATGTAATCATCCTGCCATTACAATTAAATTTATTTAATAAAAATATTGATCATTATAACAAAAAATATACAATGCAAGATGTCTTAATACCATCTTAAGGCTTTATAGGGCCAAACACCTCTTAGTTTTAATCCAGAATTAGATTGTCTCAAACTTAAGATAACTTTGTCTAAGGATTTGATGTGTTAACTACTATGATACAATTATCACTGAGTAAATGTAATACATAATAATTGAAGTGCTTAGATCGTACCTTTAGATGCTCTTCATCAATGTGTTTTGAGGGTGATGGGAGTTGATTGGCTACATATTGAAGACAACATGCCCTTGATGTGACAATTCGATGATTTAAATTCCACCCGCAAAATAAAAGCACAATAAAAATAACTACAAAAAAACTATGATTTAATCTTCTCATCTCCATAGTCATCATCTATTAATAAATACATGTGAAGTTGATCAATCTCCTCTTTTTCATCTCATGCATTGTAATTACTTTCTCGTATAGTTTGTAATTTCAACTATAAACACGAGGGGAAAAAAGTTATCGAAAAACAATGATCTATATCCACTTCTCAACTCCTTTCGAGGTAAAATTGTATGTTTATTCCTCTTAGAGTGAATTTGTGTACCTCTCTATTCAAATAGGGGAAAAAACCAAAATCTTATCATAAGAATTTTGACTCCAACATTTAGATCACAAAAAACCAGACTCTTGTTTCATAACAAAATATTTGCAGAATGTGAGAGAGACAAGTTCTAAGATAACTAATTACGAAAAGACAGGAAAGAAAAGTGTTAGTCTCCTTAGTATAAATATTTATACGAGAAAAATGGAGGAAATGAGGTAGTATGAGTTCTTTTGATGTCTTAAAAAGGAATGAACATAATACGGAAAACAAGAAGAATAGGAAAAAAATTTCCATTGCTTAGAGATGTATGAAAATAAAAGTACAGTTCTAAAGCAACAATTTTGAGCATATGTCCTAAAATGAAAAGATTTGTTAAATTATATTTGTCTAGGGTGATTTTATTAGTTTTTATATAGTATTTTAGTTTCGAAAAACAACAATCTTAACATATGCGTGTTGGGGCGTTGTTGTAACACGCGCTAAACGACGAGAAATTACTTATGTACCATAACATGACAAAGTAAACAAATGCTAGACTCCTTCACCTAGCTTGATATACCCCCCTTGACGCACCAACCGGTCAGGTCAAGACACAGTGCGTTGGTGACACCACCAAAAATATAATTTGACCCCCTTGAAGTATAACGGATGTCTCTATAAAATAACCCCATAAAAATATAATCCGAGTCAGAAGAACCTTTTACTAACCATACTACGCGTTGTTTAAACTCACTCAAAACTCTTACTCCATCGTGTGAAGGCTCTATTAAGTAATCAACACTTATCTTAGGACAACTTAGTCACTCGGATTGCTAGCAAAACTAGAGCGCTTCATGCACGAGTTGCAGTGAGGATGAGCCACGTAGGAGCCTGATCGCTCATCTCACATCAGAAAAACCCAAAAACCGAGTCTCGAGACTTTGTATAATTAACAACCAAACCCAAAATGAAAAAAGACCGAAAAAGGAATTTAGGATTATGGCATAATAGTAAAGTATTGTCTTACTGAGGCGTCGAAAATAGAGAACATAACTTGATCGAGGCTATAAAACATTTCCATTCGTTCTTATTAGTGGTATGCGCTCTACAAAAATCTCATATCTTACAAAAGGGCATGCACACATGTTATTGGGTATCTCACTTATAGCCTGCCTAAAATAATACTTGTTGTTGTTATTCGTGTCCGCTATTCTTGGGTTCCATTAATGCTTTGAAGACTTAAGTATAAAAACACTAAGAAGGTTTTTAAGATAACTTTTGTAACTCCACAACAATAAAAGTTCTAATAAGATATCTTCTTGTATTAGGATAACTCTAACAAAATTCATATTTAATAGTTTGTATCTACAAAAATCTGTTTTGGATGTCATAATTAATGGATTATGGTAGTTTGTGTATACATATTGAAATAAAAATCTTACTTGATTGAGACAATTGTACTTGTTTCACTTGAATGGCAAAACTAAAACTAAATTTACCTATTAAAAACGTACAAGATTTCTTTAATGAATTGAAGTAACTTTGATACTCAAATGCTATATATAAAGTGTTTAAATTATAAAACCTTATTGTCTTATTAATTCTATCTCAATGTAAAGCTCAAGATTATAGAAACTTTATCTCATGTCAATCTAAGAGCTTCCCAATAGGTCGCTCAATATTACTCTCGTTCTAACTACTATATATGCTTAATTTCATGGTTTTTTTCTCCTCTCGAACCATGAAAAGAAATAGCTATTGTTTACATGTGGAACACTTCAATCACTGATAAATTATTGAGGTGTTATATAAAATTTGTTTGAAAGTATTCTACACGTGTTACAACATTCTGTAAATATAGATAAGATGATGGATTGTTGATCTTGAAAAATTAACGTTTAAGATATGTACAATAACTAAATGGAAAAACGCAAAATTTAGCATGATCTCATAATCGAGTATTCTTACGTTGGAGTTGACATGTTGTTATAATTAAATGTTTTTTTGGTCATGTGTTATAATTGAATGTGCGTATCATATTATTGAGCGTACATGATCATATTGCCATTGGACATGTCTGGTTATCATAGATGAATCTAGAGGGCATGAAGAGGTTTGTACGCTTCTTTTAGTCGGATTTAACCAATAGTTTTTTTCTTACATTATGCTAAACATAAACTAATTCGTGTTATTTGGCAAGAAATAAAATGGTTTAAGAGAATTTAGCCTTACATAGAGTTACAACTATCCGATGCTTCGTTTGGTCGACTTTGGGTTCGGTTATTTCGAGTTCGGGTTAGATACGAGTTCGAGTCAATCGAGTTGCAGGTCATGTGAAGTTATTGTGGGGTTTGGATTAGTCTAGCGGGTAAAAGAATATCGACTTTTTAATGATTATTTTAATAATATTATGGTTAATTAATAATATTGAATATTGAAATAATCTTTTATAGCTTTTTATAATATAATATAGCATAATATTTAAACTAGCCCTTATTTATTCTACATGTATAACTAATCAAGTTAACTCAACAGGTGCGGGTTGAGTTCGGGTGTTGGTTCAATCGACTGCGTTTTTTCCTTTACTTGCCAGTTCTCATATTAGGTTTCAAACTTAAAATTGTTGTTCGATTGGGATCGAGTTGATTTTTGACGACTCTAATTAAAGCACGCAAATGTTCATTGGCTCATTTTTTTATTTGCCCTATACACATTTAATAATTCCTTCATAATATTTTTTAATTATATAGACGTCACATATAGAATAATGGTAAATATTATTATAATATTATTATTATCGGATATGGATGTACATGGATAAGCTTAAAATCCTAGATTTGATCTTATCCCATCTCTTGTACTCTTTATATAAGGACCCTTATGGGTGACCTAATAAGATAGATCTGATCTCTCTTCTCTCCCAATTCTCTCTGCTTGCTTATGATTTCTCTTGTTTTATAACACGTTATCAGCACGAATTGCTCATAGTATTAAATTTCTTACGGCTTGATGCCTTCATTGGTTTTTATTTTGGGGAATTCAATTGCTTTGTTTTATTATCCTCTCGATCAAACGAATGGCCAGATTGATTGCTAAATTGCATTTATTGAATCTAATGGGTTTATCTTTGATCAATGGGTTTATCTTTGATGGCTATTTTTTTTTATTATTCAATCGTTTTATGTTCCCAGTTTTGTAATATCCTGGAATTTTTTCAACCTCTAATTTTTACTCCTCCTTGCGCACTTTTACAGATTGCTTGATGGAAAGTGTAATTATTTTGTGCATGACCGGCCATACATGGTAAATTATATATGTGGCTCTTTTATATATGTAAAGTTGATTTTCGGTTTGGATTCCGATCACCATAGTGTTGATTGATTTTTTATCCGTGATTAAATTTACTGCTTGATCCATATACATAGTCACTAATCTATTATCTATCTATTACTATATACTAAAGCGGAAGCAAATTCTACCATCACATTGCGCCACATCACCCTCTTATTTAAAAATCTATTATATTAAGTATTGATTTTATCATAATCTTATACATACTTATATATTAGTTCTATCTTAGAATTTGAGTTGTTTAATTAATATTTTTATCCAAATATATAAATCTCTATCTTATCATTGTACACATTAAATTAATACATAGACCTATCATAAATCTTTTATTTAAGTTTTTTTTCGTCATAATCTATAAATCATAATATTTTACTCATTTAATTAAATATCCTATTAACTTTTAATTATTTTTCGTAATATTATTATGGTAATTTTTTAAATCATCAATGGTATTGGTAGCAAATTCTACCACTATATTTAAGAAAAATATTCATTCTATTAAAATAATATATTAAATTGTATCATATAAAAATATCAATAAAAAAAGTCGATGTTATATTTATCATATATATCGTTAATATTGCATATTGATTACGCTTAAAAAAAAAGATAGATTTTTTAATTAAGATAATAATTCGTTAAGATTTTCATTACATATTTATAGATTTATTATTTAATTATTTTTTCAAAAAACAATATATATAAGTTACACGTCGTGCATGACACGAGATAATTTGGTTTTCTATTTAATTTATTAAATATTATTTGTATCTTCAATATTAATATATTAATCCGAGTTTTTATTTAAACTTATTGATTTTATCATATAAGTTAGTTTACATAATTTAATTTTATGCCATAAGATTTGTATCAATTGTTGATAAAATGTGATAATGCATCTTATCTTATGTCATTCTTCCTCAATTATTTAAATATAAATTTATGTATGTATAAAAAGCAATTATATAAATAAAATTTATTTATATATATGATGATATACAAGAAGTATGTCATTTTATACTCCAAAAAATAAGATTGGTTTTAAAATAAAGTATACATATGATAATATTTGTAATTGTTATCGTAAATTCATACACAAAGTAATAAATAAATAAATAGCACTCCCGTACAAGGTACGGGTCATCTACTAGTTTATTGAACTAGATTTGAAGAATAATTTTTCGGCCCTTTGATATGGTTTTGATTTATTATCATTCCTTTCAGATCGATTGTCTTTAGAGGATAAACTATAATCATATTTGATATATTCCCTGAAGTGAATGTATTCATAAATAAATTTGTCCCTGAAGCGACAAATTATGATCATACTTTCATCTCCCGAAGAGATGTATAATTTTATTCAACTCCGGAAGAGTTGGAAAGACGAGGATTACATTACCCCTGAAGTGGTAATTATCATTCTTAGAAAGAAAAAATTATCAATTTGTAATCCCTGAAGTGATTACTGAATATGATTATCCCTGAAGCGATAATCAATATACTACACTATATCTTGAGTGATAGTTCTCATCCCCCGAAGTGGATGAAACAACTAAAAACCATCCCCAGAAGTGGATGCGACAATAAAAGTTTACACTCATCTATATACTAAGCGATAGTTCTCATTCCCCGAAGTGGATGAAACAAATGAATCCATCCCCAGAAGTGAATGAGATAATAAAAGTGTATACTAAGTCATCTCTTGAAGTAGATGCCAAATGTTTTATGACAAATATTATCTCTTGGAGTAGATAATAAAATACCAATGACAAATATTATCTCTAGAGTAGATAATAAAATACCACAAATATTATCTCTTGGAGTAGATAATAAAAGACCAAATCACATCTTGAAATATGTGATTAAGCAGTCTTATTAAGTCATATATATCACATCCCGAAGTATGTGATCGATTAAGTGATCTTATATATCACATCCCGAAGTATGTGATTGAAAGGTCTCGAGGCCTGGAAGACTTCACATTCAATCTCATGTCACTAGAAGTTGACAATCTTTTATTATATTTTATTTCTTCATTTCTGGTGACAATCTTTTATTATATTTTATTTCTTCATTTATGTTTCTCAATTTTTTCATTCATGTTATTGTTTACATATATTTTTATTTGTTTTTAAATTTCAAACATATCATCCCCTGAAGCGGATGGATATATGACATTGTCCTCGTAGAGACAATTTTGCAATCATCCCTGAAGAGATGAAATGATAAAGCATATTACTCCCTGAAGTGAGTAATGATAGAAAACATCACTTCCTGAAGAAAGTGATAGGAGTATCTCTAGAAGTAGATCTAACATATCATCTCTTGAAATAGATGATAGATGGTTCAAGATAGATTCTATTTTTTGTCACTTGGAGTTGACAAATGGAATATTTGAAAAAATTTATTCTTGAACATAATGATGATAAATTATTCATTGTCACCTGAAGTTGACAAATGAGATGTTTGGGAGAATTATGCAGCACTTGAAATTCTAGGAGAATCGTGCTAAACTATAATTATAGTTATCATCATCAACTCCACACGAGCCTGAAGACTCGATTTGGATAAGAAGAGATCATTGTAAACTCTTGAGGAGTTTAAAGATCTCATACCAGTCATGTACTCCAGAAGTAGTACAAGAAATATGACATGTACTCCAGAAGTAGTACAAGAAACATGGGTCTATGTTATATTCAGAACTAGTCCTAAATAACTTCGTACCTAGTATGAACTAGGAGTTCACGGTCATGGTTGACCAACCTCTTGCATGCCTGAAGCATGCCTCCTTCCGAAGAGGGTGTGAAAGAGGTCACGGTATATTACGCATGCGGCCGTTAGTCATGATTATGACTTATAGCTAGGCAATTGAGGTTAATTTGATGACGAGAAGGACATCTGAGATAAGGGATATCCCATAAGTGATATGAACCACAACTTATGAGTATAAGTGTGGAGACCGGTCTAGTCAAAAATTAAAGTTCTGAATGCACCCATTTTTGAGGCATCTAATAGTAATATCAAGATAATGGTTTATCTGATTTGAGTTGATGAGGTCTCAAACTAATGTATGGATCACCGACATGTTCATTGGTAGAAAACCATTTTTGTCACTGGTGTCATGACACCTACTATTTGAAAACTTCAATTATATGCATGACAAATTTGGTGTGAAGGCTAAGATGACTCTAAGAGAGTATATCCCATTGAACATTGAATAATCACTAACCGGAAGTTAGTCGACGATAATATATTTTTGTGGCATGATCAAATTTGGTCACTCAAGAGAATAATAATGTGCATGATTGGTCTAGGACCAAAAGAGCTTGAGACTTGAAGTCTCTTCAAGAGTGACCTTATATGTATGAAATGCTTATACTTTTGGCAATTTGGAGCAAATTCAATTGGTATATTGTAACTGAATACAAAGTCTCCTATACTCCTTGACTGGGTTCAAGTGATATGTGAGGACCAAACACATCGCCATGTGAGCCATTGTGGATTATAATATGATTGTTGAAAGATGCCTCAACCCATTGGTTCCATTGAATATTGAGGAGAATGAATAGGTGTAGTGGTTGAGCATTGTGTAGCTCTCACACACATTCGCAAAACGACTCAGGTAGAGTCGCCAATAATGCAGTCATAATTGATAGCTAGGCAAGGGCTAATGCATAACATACACAACTTTGAAGAGTCATTGATCCATCAGGGGTCATGAAGTCGTTAATTCAATGTGGAAAGACTGCTTATAGAAAATTCTCCTACTTGAAGCTTATCTCTAGAAGAGATTAACTGCTTCAGATGTCCTCCATCTCCCTAGATAATTTTGAAGTAATGCTACACAAAAGGAAAGTTGGGATTAAATGAGAGGATTGAGTCCTTGTCGTTTAACAAATACCTTGAGCTTATCAACGGTGATCAATATTTTGCTCGGTATTAAGATTATCACTTATGGCGAGGTGAAAATCCCAACTTTGAGGGGAGAATATATGTGAGACGTACTAAAAAGTTAAAGCGATTGCATGGGATGCAATTTGCTATTTTAGATCCAAAGATAACTAAACTAGAAGTTTAGTGGATCGTATACCTAGCATGCTACCAAGTATATGTGATGATGTAAATGAAAGTGACAAAGTCAAGTCACATACACCAGCCTAGGCTGCACCACCTCGTTTGGAGATTCTAGAAGTAACTCCGAGCAGAACAAATAATTTCTCAATCACACCGGAAGTGTGAAAAGACAATTAGGCTCTAAAGATATCATTCCTCGAAAAAGAAAAGAGCCGATAACATCACAAAAGGGGTGATGATATATCGACTACACACAAACATGAAGATAGATTTCCTGAAGAAATTCTATCTAAAGACTTTGAAAGCAAAGAGAATAATATTGGCGACAATCTGGGATTGTCGATGACTAATCTAAGTATTCGTATTAGGTGGTACCAAGAAGATGTAATCATTGATATCTTTGCTTGTTCTGTTGGTATCAAAGTCGAGCGATAATGATCCTTGAATAAAGGGGGAATGCCGACATTGAAATGGTTAAGAATGCTGGAAAGAAGCTATTCGAGTATAGCTACATTTGCTAAATAAATGAAGTGTTTTTGGGCCTAAAGTTCCAACACCATAAAGTATAAAATCAAAACTATATATTGGTGGTTGCTCATAAGAAAATGAAATGAACACAATGCAGTGTTCGGATTCGAAGTTTGACTGGTTGCACGAGATTTATAAAGTCTCAAGTGAAGTACATAGAATGTGCTCACACATCATGGATGCAATAACTCTCAGATTCTTGTTGCTTTGGTCGATGGGCGACTTAAGATGCAACTCATGAATGTGGTGAAAAATCCCATAAGGATTACAATTCCTTAAAGCATTTGCATCAAACCACATCATATGCATCCCATTAAGCTAAAAAGACAGCTACATGGATTGAGTCAATCAACAGAATGCGGTATAATCGTCTTAGCGGATATCTACTGCAGGAAAAAGTTTATGAGTGATCAAATGAGTCTTATGCTCATGTAATCATTTTTGTTGATGACTTGGTCTCCAGAAGAGGTCTAACTTAACCGATTACATCAAAAGAGAAGTTGATATGAAGGACTTATGAACCACTAAGTATTGTCTCGGCCTGTAGTTCGAGCATACATAGAATAGGGTAAATGACCCTCTGGATTGGTTGAAGCACAAATGTAAAGTCCATATATAGTAGTAAGATCACTAAGTATGGAAAAGGATTGTCTTCTTCTCTTAGTGGAAAATTGAAGAGATATTAGGTCCTGAAGTACCTTATCTCAAAGCAATATGGGCATTGATGTATCTTGCTTCATTGCCTCAATAAAGTCATTTAAAGTGGCAATGAATTGTTTGTCTCCCCAAACATACAATAAAATTGTTGGTCCAGAAGTACCAAATCTTTAATGCAGACACATCAGGGTATATATGTGTCGAATGAAGAATATATGTTTAATTGAGGGGGAGCATCATTATATGACTGTACTCTTTTTCCCTTGACTGTGGTTTTTATCCCATTGGGTTTTTCCAAGCAAGGTTTTTAACGAGGCAGTTCGTCATACAAGGTCCATAATGAGACAATCTCGACTTGAAGCTCGAGATACATGAAAGAATGAGATCTTATATTTGTCATCGAATCAAGTTGAAGAAGATCCAACGGAGGTATATGGAGATAAATGAAGCATGTGTTGCTCAAATCAAGAGATGATCATGAAAGGCGATACGACCCAACATATGTCATTGACAAGTTTCTCCAATTTCAAGATTCAACTCAAAGGCTGGATGGATGCTCAGTTCAATCAAGAATGGAAGATATATTTCAAGTCAAGAGAGAGACTAACACTCCACTCTTTTTCCCTTCGTCTTGGTTTTGTCCCATTGGGTTTTCCAGACAAGGTTTTTAATGAGGCAGTTAGGGATGTACATCCAAGGGGGAGTGTTATAATATTATTATTATCGGATATGGATGTACATGGATAAGCTTAAAACCCTAGATTTGATCTCTATATAAGGACCCTCATGGGTGACCTAATAGGATATATCTGATCTCTCTTCTCTCCCAATTCTCTCTGCTTGCTTATGATTTCTCATGTTTTATAACAAATATGTATTAAAGTATGAATTTATTCATACTCGAAAACAAAAAAAACAAAAAAAAAAAAGAAGGGAGAAAGAGAGAAACAAAGAGAAGGCTTAAATACCGAGAGCTCCAATGTACAGAGAAAGTCCGTTTCGTGTATTACACAATGGGAAAGCAGAAGCAACAGGTGATTTCCCGCTTCTTTGCTCCCAAACCCGCCGATTCCCTTCCCCTTCCGAATCCGCCAACGCCGCCACCCAAAATCTCCGCCACCGTCGAATTCTCGCCGTCCAAACGCGCCCGATCCTCCCAACTCCTCTCCCCTTCTCCTCTTCAGCCCTCCAAAAGGCCCAAGCTTTCACCCCATACCCAAAACCCTATCCCTTCCTTTCCACAATCCAATCCCACCCTTCACCAGAAGTTCCTCCAGAAGCTTCTGGAACCCCCTGACCACCTTCTGGAGCCTTCCACTCAGAGGCCGTCCTCACCCATATGCCCAAACCCAAAGTACACTCCGCTTGAGCAGCAAGTGGTGGAGCTCAAGGGTAAATACCCAGATGTTGTTTTGATGATTGAGGTGGGTTATAAGTACAGATTCTTTGGTAAGGATGCTGAGATCGCCGCTAGGGTTTTAGGCATTTATGCCCATGTTGATCATAACTTTCTAACTGCCAGTGTTCCCACATTTAGGCTGAATGTTCATGTGAGGAGGCTTGTGGGTGAGGGGTATAAGGTGGGTGTTGTTAAGCAGACTGAGACTGCTTCTATTAAGGCTCATGGGTCTAATAGGCTGGGCCCTTTCTGTCGTGGGTTATCGGCTTTGTACACGAGGGCCACCATTGAAGCTGCAGAGGATTTGGGTGGTGTTGGGGGTGAAGAGGGTTGTGGGTCATTTTCTAATTACTTGTTTTGTGTGGTTGAGAGGGAGGTTTTGCCTGATAATGGAGATTTTGGGGTGGAAAGTGGATTTCATACCGAAATTGGAGCTGTTGCTGTGGAGATATCAACAGGGGATGTAATTTATGGGGAGTTTAATGATAACTTTATGAGGAGCGGGCTTGAAGCTATGCTTTTGAGCTTGTCCCCTGCTGAATTGCTTTTAGGGGAACCTCTATCAAAGCAAACAACAAAGGTAAATGTGTTCCATATTATTGTACCTCTGCAAGTCTTATTTGTCATGAGAGGTGATTTTGTCGCTCATAGAGTTGGAAGGTACATTATATTTGTATGATTTTGTTAGATTACATTAAAGCACATACTGCTTGTGTGTCTGTCTTTTACCTATATAACATTCTACACTTACCATATAGAGCAAATCAGGGATTGCAAGTTAGAAATCCATTGTTTGTAAGCAGTTATGACTTGGGTCCCTTTTACTTTGAGTTTTGTAGCTACCTTTCCATAGGTATTGAGTTTGACCAAAAGTTTTCCCTTGTACATGTGTACAATCAAACGAAAATAGGGAGCATATGTGCTAGTGCAGGAAATGGAAGAGCTAGGAAGAGGCTCAATAAACGTGCCCGTTATTTCAGATTCTAGATCTCTGAGTTCCGTATATGTTTTGATTGGATGTATAAAGGAAGTATAAGCAGTCTGATTTCAAGCCCAAGGGTTCATGCTAATTTATTTATTTCCCCCATGCAGCATTTCTTTTAATCCATAATGTTCTCAAAATTGCTTTATATGCTTTCCTTATAGTTGCTGTTAGCATATGCTGGACCTGCCTCGCATGTTCGCTTGGAACGTGCTGCATATGATTCCGTTAAGGATGGTGGTGCTCTGGTGGAGTTAATGGCCTTATTTGAGGATAATGGAGAAGATGAGCCAGAACAGAACAAAAACTGTAATGCAGGACATGCAGTTGAAACCCAGGAGAAGCCAATCAAGGTATGAAAATATTTTTTTCTCCCTCAATAGGATTCAATGCATACTCCGATACGTCTTTTCCACTTTATATCCCACTGGAGTATTTCCTCTGTGGTGTTGAATCAAATATCAGAACCCGTTTCGTTCTATGATTTGACGCTGGTCAAATATGCAAACTGAAAGTCACTCTACATTAGTATATTGTATGAATGCCAAATAATGCCAATATCCGTGCTTCTCTGTTTGTTTTATTTTTTGGTATTATGTATTTTGACATGCTTATTAATCAAACATTTGGCTTCTTGTTCCTTTGGAGAGGGGATTTTGCACTTTTGCTATAAACTCAGTTGCTTTTGCAGACTTTCTTTTCATATTGCTTATTTTTATGTCACTTGTATCTAAGCTTCATTAGCTTATTGCTTACTCTTTGCAAATTGTTTTGGCAATAGAATATCATGGCTATGCCTGGTTTGGCTGTTCAAGCATTGGCCTTAACTTTTCAGCATCTGAAACAATTTGGTCTTGAGAGGATAATGCTCCTTGGGGCTTCATTTAGGCCCTTCTCAAGAAGCATAGAAATGAGTCTCTCAGCAAATGCACTTCAACAATTAGAGGTATTTGGTGGTATTAATAACTGTTTTCAATGTTGAGATGCTTTTCATAATATGCTTTATTTTCATCTTCTTTCAATAAATCATATTAAAAGATGAGTATTACGATGATACATCTTAATTTATGTCTGATCTTGAAGCGTTTGTCTGATACAAAAATTAAAATAGAACTCTGTTAGTGAACTTGATGCTCTGCAATCGTAGTCAGACGTTGTGGATGTGCCAGCTAGTCAGTTATATGTTGTAGTTCCCTGCTCTGTCTCTTACTTAGTTTGCTCTTTCTTTTAGGTATTTTGACTTTCTTCTCTGACTAATTTTAAAGACATCTTTCTTGTAAGTTCATTGAAATGTGTGAAAAGTAATTGTCTTTACATTTAATTAAGAGAACAAAGCCTTCAGGGAAATAAAGTTACAGATACATTAAGTTGGTTAAGCAATGTGACTACATTTTTTCTCATGGATCTCATGTTTCAACTCTGTCAATATAGCGGGTGATTGACTCCTGGTTATATGTTCAGGCTCTGACCCCTAGCTATGTATCACAAAGAACTAATTTTGCTGCTTTGAAATATTTATTCCTGTACGATTATCTTTCACCCTTGCTTAGAAGTTAAAAGTCTAAACTTCTGTACAGGTTCTAAGAAATCACTCTGATGGTACTGAAACTGGAACATTGCTTCAGACCATGAACCATACCCTGACAATATTCGGATCAAGGATGCTAAAGCACTGGGTATGGACATGGAAAAAATACTCCATTTGAAATTGCTAATTTTCTTCGTCTTTTTTTGATATCTTATTGAAAAATCATACAGGTAACCCACCCTTTATGTGATAGAAACGCGATAATTGCCCGTCTTGATGCTGTTACCGAGATTGCTGAATCCATGGGAGGATCTAAGGGCTCTGGTTTACTTGAGGAGGTTAAGTGTGACACTGAAGTTGTTTGTCCTGAAATGCATTTTATACTGTCTTCAGTTTTGACAAGTCTAGGACGGTCAACTGATATTCAACGTGGTATCACTAGAATCTTCCACCGTACTGCTACTCCATCTGAGGTAACTCGAGTGCTTGCTAGATTTGTCAACATTATATTAAATTAGAAGTTTAGATGCATTTTTGTCAATTTTTTCCCCTGTATATTATCTACTTCTATGCTTATCAGACCTCAATTTTTCCTTGTACAAACATGCATATGATTGATTCTGTGTGCTAGCAGCTCCTGAAATACTGAAATTTTCAGTTTATTGCAGTTGTTGGGGCCATTTTGTCTGCTGGAAAGCAACTCTTACAACTTTGTGATGGGGAAAAAGATGATGATGTAGTAGAAGGTCATGTAACTGTTCAGTCTTCATTGTTGCATAAGCTTATCGAGACTGCTTCTTCATGCACTATGATACGCAGTGCTGCCAAACTTCTATCTAGTCTAAATACGGAAGCAGCTCTTAAAGGAGATATGTTAAACCTCATCAATGTTTCTGCTGATCAGTTTCTTGAGGTTTCTTGCTAAATTGTTCTCTCCTCGTTTTACAAAGTACTGTCCTATTGACTGCCCTTGGAGCTCTGCTAATCGTTGTATGATGATCCACCCTCTCAGGTTGGTGAAGCTCGAGCAGAGGTTGAATTAGTTAATGAAAAGCTGGAATCCTTGATACAGTTTTATCGCAAGCAGTTAAGAAAAGGAAACTTGGAGTTCCTTAGTGTTTCAGGAACTACACATTTGATAGAGGTAATACATTTATGATTTCTACCAGGTTAGGGCTGTTCGGGTCAACATAAAGAAAAAGGTTTTTGAAAAATAATGATGTTAAAAAAGGTACATCCCCTGATGTAAAAAAGTTCAGCTTCATTGAGGTGAGGTTTGGGGAAATGAATTTCGTCCGAAAAAAACTACTTTTCCAGTTGGACCAGATGTACTTGTACCAAATCATCCTTGATTTTTCAAAGATCCTTTTTTATGGGTAGTGCCAAACAAGTAGTTTGTCTATTTCCTTTGATTTTCAAACAAGTAGTTTGTCTAATCAGTGTTCTAAAAATCGCTAGGCGGAGAGGGACCGCCTAGCGCCTAGGCGGCCTAAACGGTTGCCTAGGCAGCCTAAACGGATACCTAGACGCCGCCTAGGCGGGTTATAAGGCTAGGCGGACGGGGACCGCCTAGCTCCTAGACGGGGCCAAGAAGGGATTTTTATAACACTGATTAGAGGCATGGATAGAATACTCAGATTATGATGTTGACTTGGAGAACATGCCACTTACTTTTGAGCCTATTTTTTGAAAGTATACTGCAATTGAGGCTTATAGGAACTGTAAAAAAATGAAACTTAAGCATGAAATGGGTAAAGTACATTTCATCTTCTGCCAGCTCTTAACCGCTCTAAATCTTTACCTTATGCAATGGTGATGTCCTTTCTCTGTCTTTCTGTTTTTCTTCTCTTTGAAACTGAAGCTGTGGTTTAAACTTACAGTTGCCCTCAGAAGCAAGGGTACCTCCATCCTGGGTCAAGGTGAATAGTACCAAGAAAACAGTCCGTTATCACCCACCTGAAGTCTCCACTGCATTAGATCAGTTATCATTGGCAAATGAAAAGTTGACTCTAGTTTGTCGAGCTGCATGGAATAATTTCCTTGGGGAGTTTGCTAAACACTATCTTGAGTTTCAGGCTTGCGTGCAAGCGCTTGCTGCATTAGATTGTTTACACTCCCTGGCAATTCTCTCAAGAAATAAGGCAAGTTTTTTTGTATTTTTTTATTTGGTCAATAATTTTTCATTGTTGCTGACATGAGTTAGATGGTGAATAATATATGTTATGCTTCCAGGATTATGTTCGACCTATATTCGTGGATGATAATGAACCAAACCAGATACAAATTGCATCTGGTCGCCATCCGGTGTGTTACGATTAAATTGATTAATCATGGTTACCATTCAAAGTCTTCATAATTCTATTTTGCTTATAACCGATATCTAATCCAACCACATACTCACTAGGTTCTCGAATCTATGTTACAAGACAATTTTGTCCCAAATGATACTAGCCTGTGTGCTGATAGAGAATACTGTCAAATAGTTACTGGACCAAACATGGGTGGAAAGAGTTGCTATATTCGACAAGTTGCTCTTATAGTCATTATGGCTCAGGTACATTGAATTTACTTCTTCTGACACTATTAGCAATGTTAAATACTTCTCTGTGGCATGAATAAGAACTTATCCTAGTGCAATTATGCATCTTCAATCTATGACCTTATTCACTCTTTTGAGAGATATTTGTGGGTCACTGTCAGATTAGGGTTCTTAAGCTTCTTCTATCTTCATGGGTAGAGTCACCAGCTCATCAGTATTCACTCTGAGACTTCATTTCATTTATTGATTCTTTTTGTTTGCGATATATGTTCTAGGTTGGATCCTTTGTACCTGCAAGGGCTGCTAAACTTCATGTTGTGGATGGCATCCACACAAGAATGGGTGCTTCTGACAATATCCAGCAAGGACGAAGCACATTCATGGAAGAATTAAATGAGGCTTCTCACATTATCCACAATTGCACCTCAAACTCACTGGTTATTATGGACGAACTTGGGAGAGGGACAAGCACTCATGATGGAGTAGCAATTGCCTATGCTACTCTGCATTATCTTTTGGAGCAAAAAAGATGTATGGTTCTGTTTGTCACCCACTATCCTAAGATTGCTGATATTAGGAAACAGTTTCCTGATCATGTCGGGACCTACCATGTTTCTTATCTGACATCCAAGACTGATAGTAGTGCCAATGAAGAGGATTATGTGAAGGAGCCTGAAGATGTCACATACCTTTATAAGTTGGTACCTGGTATTTCAGAAAGAAGCTTTGGCTTCAAAGTTGCTCAGCTTGCACAGGTTATCTTTTAGTCTTTTACTATGGATTTGGTGGAAATTCATTTTTGTTAGCTGAAGTATCTTCGAATGCTATGCATTTGTTCAGACCCTTCATTGACTAACATTAAATGATTATTAATGAAATGCGTAAAGAAACGGTGGTGAATAACAATGAAGTATCTTCGAATGCTATGACTTTGTTAGCTGAAGTATCTTCGAATGCTATGACTTTGTTCAGACCCTTCTTGTAGTGTTTCTTTACGTCATTATGAACTTCTTGCTCATTGCCAAGTATTCATTGCTTCATTGCTCTCAGCTTCCAGTTTCATGCATCCAAAAAGGCATACTGATGGCTGCAAAGTTGGAGAGGTTAGTGCAACAAAGGAAAGAAGACAAAAGCATTGCTAAAGATTGCCAGGGTCATATGAGTGTTGTTTGCAGGCAGTTTTTCCGGTCTCTGAAGTCCACATTAGGAAATGCTGGTGAGGAGATCAGTTTTGGATATTTGAAAGATGTCCAGAAAACTGTAGTAGCCAAATTAGCTTCGAGGTGAAAAAAAGAAACAAATGTATACAATAGGAATGCCTGTTTTATCCTCAAAACTCTCTCTTTTCTTATTCTTCTTTTTTGTTTTTATTTGTACAAGTTTTTTGTTGCAGTTGGGTTTCTTCTCATTGTTCTGTAATCTCAGGTAACTGGACGGCTGGAGGTGTTTAAAGTGAGAGATCATTCAGGTTAACCTACTGTGAAGATAGTCATGGACTAATAGCTCTCAAGTATATAAAAGGCATCTTCATTGTATGAAATTCTGTGTATGAGTGGTATTTTGCAGCTGGAAGCCCTGTATGTATTAACCTAGTGGCTTCCTTCCATTTCATGCTCTAATTATGATAAGCACGATCATGTAGTAAGAAACATTGGTTCCACAAAGCTTAATATAAAAGGTTCTGAATTTTGATGGTTCATGTGTTGTATGTTTCTTTCCATTTTCACTCTATAACCTCTTTACCACTAAATCGATTTGTAAGAAGTATATTGAAATAAGTTTAAGCAGGTTATTCTGTTTTTGGGCTAGTCCTTGTCAAATTATAGATCAAATAAACTATGCAGTGAAGATTCACCAAGAAAATGTACACATGCTACTAAATTTACACAAGCCTTTGGATGCCAACTAGCAAGCATTGTACAACTCACTCCTTTCTTTTGA
Source organism: Polygonum maritimum (assembly GCA_963924305.1). NCBI lineage: Eukaryota > Viridiplantae > Streptophyta > Magnoliopsida > Caryophyllales > Polygonaceae > Polygonum > Polygonum maritimum. The sequence continues at coordinate 12,318,928 of OZ002737.1, read as the reverse complement.
CACAACCCTTGCTTTACCACACATACAACACAATTCAAGAGGATGAATAGTCTTTCCTGTTTGCGAGGAACACTCTGAGCTCCCTTCTCCTTCTCGCGTTCTCCACAGATCTCTCAAACTCTGAGTCACTCATGAGATCAACAATGTCGGTTTCTCTTGTCTTTCTCGAGTGCACAGGAGAGTCTTCATACTCACTCAAATCAATAACGTCAACGGTTTCAACCTGAAGCTTTGAGCCGTTGTACTTTACCTTGGGTTGTGGAGATGGACTCAGGAGATTTATCACATCCGTTTCCACAACACCATCAAGGAGATGTTGGTGTGAATAATGCTTCGTGTCGGTTTCTTGATGTTTTGAAATATTCTGGCAACCAACGGATTCAATATCAAGTAGTAAGCTCTGGAGCTGTTGATCTAGCTCCGCCAGTGTATCTTTGTTCTTTAACGGAGGATTCTTTCTGGGTCTTGGTTTCTGATTGTTGATCTTTTTCTTCTTCTTCTCATCTCGGTTTCGTTCAAACTCAATGATCTTCTCAGGACAGGCACTGGAAAAGGCGGCAAATTTAGGTGGGCTAGTTGAAATTTGATTAAGATTACACGCCCATTTAAATGTGCAAGTTAAGATTCTGACCAAAGGTGGATCCTCCATAGGATTCTTTTAAGGTTAACATTATTCTACATAGCTCTTACATATATGTAAAATAAGTTAAAATTCATGTCATAAAGGAATTGATCCATAATCATTGCTTTCTATGATGTTGTGTATTAATAAAAAATCAATTACCTCTCTATAAGGCCAGCAGGGACTATAGAGGTGTTATGAACACCAAAACTTTCCCACTCAACTTGGAAGCACTCTTTTCCTTGAATCTTTCTCGGTTTGACAATCCCAGATATAGGGCATTTGACAGGCATCTGCAGAAAGAGATAAAAAAGAATTTAGCATCCAACTTGGACTTGAACTAGTTTTGCTTTTATGTATCCAGTATGTACAAGTGAGAAGGGTTCTCATCAGATGCTCTAACTCAAGTGTGTATGTGGAGAAGTAAAAACAAACAAGGGTTTTATTTGATGATGCTCAAATTCTCTTCTTTCTAAATGTGCAGTTGTTAATTGCTACTCAACAGCCAAATCCTACAAGCCTAGAGACTGTGGACATTTTTTCACTTTTATGTTCACATGTGAATGGAGCATAATGTAACAAGATTTTTTCTGATAAGTCAAGAACTAAGATTATTTTAATGGAGTTGTATAATTGTCTCACCTCTTCAAGTGGAATCCTTGCCCCTAATTGTGAAGAGCTTGCACGCAAATTGGCAAATCTCCGCAGATCCCTTTCAACAATCTTAGGAAGGATGTATTCATCTGTGATAGAAATTGAAAAAGAAGCAAAGATGAATGGGAGGGGCTCCAATTAGATTTTTAATAAAGACATATTTGTTGTGCAAAGAATCATGTCTATGTACAACGGAGAGTTGACAAACCCGTTTTCTCTGGAGGCCAATCAAGAAACTGAGCACATATTTGCTGCAGCCTGATCTGCTGAAATGGCTGCACTGCAAGAGCCCTGCATCAACAACAAAAAAATCATTTGGGTTTAAATCACAAGCCAGGTGATAAACATCAAAAGACAAATGAATGGATTGTAAAAACTGTAAATTACACCTTTAAAACACAAGACAGTCACCATCTTTGGAACACCTTGTCATCACAGATAAAGATGATCTTAACCCGTGTTAAGCTATATTTAGTTGGACTTAGATCTAATATAGTCACCTTAAAAGACACAATTCAACTAAACAAACAGTTTTTTTCTGTTACAAATATTTGCTCAGACCCCGAATTTTTATGCATATAATCAAAAGCTTATGACACTCACAATGATCTGAAGGATCGAAAGTTTACCTATATACAGTGTCAGAATCTGCAGGATGACACTTGGGATTCAGAAATGCATTTATCACTTCAGAGAACTGATCATTCTTTTGTGGCTGCTGCATGGTTCCTACGACATTAAACTGAACAGTTTACTCTAAGATGTACAGCACTCATACACAGCAAACAGAAGGAAAAAAAAGAAAAAAGAATGAACTTACATAAACAAATAAACACAAGGATTTTGATAAAAGCATGCCAAGTAGGTGCTTAGTAAAGTAATGGAACCTACCGTTGTTTTTTGTTAAGTAATTCAAACAATTCTCTTTATTGTCACTCTTCACAACTTGTGCTCGTTTCTTTGATGTTTTTGACTTCTTCAGAGAGGATATTCCTTCTGTTGCAAGGTGTTGAAGAATAGCATCTTCACCAACTGATTTAATGAATTGACATGCTGCATCCTGTTGCTACTAAGCATTCAGATGGAGCCCAGCAGAAAATAATTCACAAAAGAAATCAAGTATCAAACAATGACAATGAATAGTAGATATCCCAAGCTTACCGGTCCAATTCCATGGACTCCACGAGAGTAATCACAGCCTAGAAGAAGGGCTAAAGCAATCTGAAGGATAGAAGTTATGTAGTCAACAAACATCTTTATGTTGCCCAGCAATAATAGATGAATAAAAATGGAGGATCATTCAGAACCTAGTAGTTTAACCTAGAAAATCAAGATAAGAGAAGGCATTCTCATTCATCATACACAAACAAAGATAAAAAAAATTTCACTATCGAGTGACAGCCCTATTATCATTATCACAGGTTCACAACAGACTAACATGTATTATGTCCAATTTTTTTGGAGATCACTATAAGTGTTTTTTCCCTATAGTAAATTTCTCAAAGTTCCAATATTTTCTTTAAATGGAGGTACCAACTTAGCTTTTATGGCTTTCATTAGAAGCTTATATGGATAATAAACAGAAAAATTACCAAAGAGTTCCTTCCAAAACCAAGTTTATTTTGTATGTCTTCCATCTCATAGCAAACAACATAGCCACCTTCTCCTACAGATGAAAGCCAGCATTATTAGAAGAAAAGACAATTCCAAGAATTCCAGAAAGATGAGCTCCAGTTTGCTCACCAATACATATTTCCCTGTAAACAGTCTTTGCACCAAAGAGAAATATATCCGAATCTGAAGAGAAACAGCCATCCTGAAAAAGAAAAGAAATGGTAAGGCCAAATAGCACTGATAAAGACACCCTTTTGACTACATTATAGGTTAATTACACTGTAAATCAAAATGAAAGAAAACATACACATCAAAAGAAAGCCCTTCACTTTGATTTTTAAAAGCAAGAGAAAGACAGTTAACAATCAGTACTTACACAAAATGATGCAGAATTCAACAATGCACATTGAGCTTCAGCTTCCTCAATCCTGAAAGAATCATTTACAAGGTCAAAACATACTTGAAACACATCAGGCACAGAACTTAAAAGCATAAGTTAGTAGAAAATCTTACCCGCCCAGGCAAGGAATGCCAAGTGCCAAACCAAGTAGCTTGGCTTCCTTAATCATGCATGAGAATTCAGAGCCCATATTTCTCTTAAGGGTAGTAGGCTTGTTTAAGTCTACATCTTTTCCAGCCTATATTGAACATGCCAGGAAAAAACATAAGAATTTTGAGAGGATATACAAAACAAGCAAGTTGCACATACAGAAATCGAAAACCCTCACCTCAGGTGCTAAATTTAGACGCCGTCTGTAAGTGGAGACTTTGAGAGCAGGTATAGATCCATCTAAGACATTAGAGAAATGGTTAGCATATGAGAGGCAAAGCAAAAATAGTTACAGCCATAAAGGGTCAATGCAGAACCTCAACTAAAACATAAGAAATATAAAGTTAGCCTCCTGAAGCCATGTAAACTTGCTAGTTGCCACAGCAGACAACCATATATCTAAGTGTGAGAAGGTTAAAATATATCTTAATCTATGAAATCACACCACATTCAAGCATTATATGATTCATATACAAAATCATGAATCAGCAATTGAGCCAATTATGTAACTAGAGTTTCTCAAAGATTGAAAAGGGTCATCAAATTAGGCAGAAATCAGCACTATATCAGATGAGAAGCTGCAAGTTGCAACAAAAAGAACCCAAGTATAATCAGCAAGGAGGTACATACCAGTGACAAAGACAAGGCTACAATTCAAGGCAATGAGAGCACGGAGACGGTGAAAGAGACCCTTGAGATAGAGCTTGTCCTTCAAAGGGCAATGGGATTTGTACACCATTTGAAGTTGCACCATCCAACATGACAGATCTATGCATACCCTTTTGTTCCTACACCCAGTTATCAACCCAAAATGTTCAAAATAAGTGAAACTGTATGCAATTACCAACAGATCATCAGCAGTGAAAATCGTTGAAAAGAGAAATCAAATTCCAGGAAAAGAAAAAAAAAACAGTTTAAGAACTGTACAGAAAGAAAGATAAAGACTTGGGATGCAAATGGGGATTCTGGAAGTTGGAAGAGGAACTCACTGGAGGTGGTGAAGGGGGAGCGTTTTCTTGCAGGATTCTAAAACATCCCATAAATTCTTGACACCCATTTTCCAGTTTGCATATCAAATGGGAGAGAAATCTGAAGGCGAAGCTCTGAGCGGGTGAGCCTGTGAAAGGAAACTTGTGAGAGAGCGCCACAGAACGGAAGAGCGTTGAAGGTTCATGAATATTAAGAAAACTAGGAAGCCTCCTTTTCCAAATTTGAACTTGAAAATTTTTTATGCTTATAAACCTCGTTACTAGGAAGGTACACATGCTTCGTATAAAAATATATAACTTGAAGTGAAATGGGCCTAAGGCCCGTTCGGAAGGGCTAACTATGCAGGAGAAGCTGAGAGAAGCCCTAGTAACGGAGGAAGACACCAGCCTTGCAAAAATCCGGCAAACAGAGCAGAATGGGTGGAAGTGGTGGCGAACGGGTCACCGATGGCGAGAGCAGCGGCGAAGAAGACGGAGACGAGCAATGGAGAGCTGCTATTAATTCCGTCGCCGGAGTCCCCTCCGTTGGCGCTGTCTCTGGTCCTGACGACGATAGCGGCGACGACATCTCCGAGAGACCACCCCAGAAACTCACTTATTTTCAAATCAAGGTTAGATGAGAGATCCGTGTTACTCTTCTTCTGTATTTGAAGTTGCACTTGGATTTTAATGTTCAGTCATGTAATCCAGTGCTAGATTTGTTACTCTCCAAACCATTCGTGTTGTTCATTTTTAGCACATGTGCCTCTGTTGGAACGGTTGGTTTTTCATGGTTTACCAATTGAGAGGTCGAGCCATGACTGTAATCCAATGAGTCAATGATGCCATATTAATGTCTATTGGTAGACCTAACAATCTGATGCTGCACTAGGGGTTTGTTTTGGTGGCACTGACTTGTAAACTCTCATCTGGCAGTTGCAGAAGGCACTGAGTGACATGCTGGAGAAAACAGTAGAAATGGTGAGAAACCCCATCAAGTCCATGGATGAAGAGGATCCTTTATCGAGTGAAGGGGGAGTTCAGCTATTTAAGCGTGCTCCTCGAGGGATTGTTTTTGACCATGTAGGTATGAACTGTAAGGGCGTGTTTGTTTGTATACCCCTGGAATAGGGAATCGGGTTGGGAATGAACCATACCTATTTTTGTGTTTGGTATTATCTGGGTTGGGAATGAAATCCATTCCAGGGAATGAACCATACCACCCCATTACACTAACTCTCATACCCTCCTAAAACCCAAGGAATGACTCAAACCTAAAACGCTGCCTCTTCGTCTCCGACGCTGCCTCTGGTGAAGCTGTTGCCGTTGCCGAAGTAGGACTCGCAAGATCCCGGGGAGGAGGCGGGAGGTTGTCGTGGGACCAGGGGAGGTAGGAAGGGAGGATCGACCAGGGTTTGGAGCGGGAAAGAGGGAGGGATTTGCAATTGGCGGCGATGGCGGAGGGGTGGTGGTGAGTGTGGTGGTCGCTGTGGAGGTGCAAGTGGACGTTGACGGGGATGGAGCTGTCGAAGAGGAAGGTCAGGAGCCAGATGAGGTTGAGGGAGAACAGGAGGGCGATTATGGATTTCATCTGGAGTCTTGACAGAGCCGCCATAGGCCCATAGCTGGGGTTTCACGGAGCTCTCTCTCTTTGGCTGTTGGTTTCTAAATTGTACTAGTCTTGTTTGGAATTTTTTTACATACGGTGATTGGTTGATTACTTGCCTTGAATGGCATTATAGGCTATTCTAATTGTACTAGCAGCATATACCAAACACCAAGTTCCGGGAATGACTGATTCCAGCAGCATATTACCAAACACGAAGTTTAGGAATGACAGAACCCGATTCCTGATTCCAACCCGATTCCTCATTCCAACCCGATTCCTGGCATAGAAACAAACAGGCCCTAAAGAAACTTCCTTGTGGTCTTTTCTTTCTGTATCCCGGTTGGCCTGGCACAAAAACCATGTCAACCTCACTTGCTTTTGCAGAAAAACTCCAAGGGCCCAAACGGAAGCCAAGAATCGCTCCAGGGGAAGATGTTGATGAGAAGTCCAAACAGGTCTACTTGTTTCTGTTTCCCTTGCTCTCCGTACCCTGGGGTTTTCCTTCATTTGAGTTGCAGAGTAAGTTTGTGTTTTTGAAATTTGTTTGCTTACAGTTCAGGAAACGGCTGAAGTCAGTTATCATTGACGGGAACGACATATCAGCAGCAGCGGAAGATGTGCGGCGTAAGAGCCTGGCTAGATTGAGAGCTAAAGAGGAAGCTGCAAAGAAAGAGGAGCAAAGAGTGGCTGAGCTTAAAAAGATTAGGGGAGAGAGATGGCTACCCTCCATGGCTAAAGAGATGCAGTGGCAGCTTAAAACTACCCACCGGAAACATTGATAATGAAGCTCAGCGGTGAGTGGGTTTGGATTCGTATTACCAAGGAAGGTCAAAATTGTCCCATTGAATTCAATTCATCTTCAAAAGGGCTACTTAGTTTTTGCTTGTGTGCAAAGGAGGTTGCTTGTCGGCGTGATTTTCATGTTTCCTCCCTCTTCTCCAATCTCCACTACGGACGGCTTTCTGTTGTTTGAGATTGTAATCTGTAAGCATCACTATTTATGGGGAGGTAGAAAGCTCAGAATTGACTTTTTTTTTGAAACGAACTAGACGTATACACCCGGCGTTGTTCGGGTCGGTAGTTCAATACATTAATTTGTATGGTTTTTGTCGTACGTTTATGTGGTTAGGGTTTAAATACAATAAAAGGGGTCGTTTGAATGCAGTTTAATAGGAAACACTACAATTTAAATGAAATGCTTTTATTGGATTGTAGGTATAGCTGTCAAAACTTAACCCGACTCGACAATCCAATCCGTCCGGAAATTTATGAATTGAATCCCGAATTATATTTTTTGGGTCAAAATGCAACTTGACCAGTTCGACCCAATCAGTAATGTGTTGTAATTGAAACCCGAGACCCATTTGATCGACTCATGTTTAACATATAAATATATATGAGGTTAGATAATATATTTTATTTTTATTATTAAATTAAATTCATAAAATCATTTTAAGTAATAGGTGATAAATAAATTTAATAAGATAACATATAGTCTTAAATAAACTAATAATAGCAATAGCATATTACATTGAACATAATACACCTTAATTGAAAGAATATCTATTCATGAAATTTAATGGGAAAAAAAAATCAAATTTACATATAAGTTAGATTAGAGAGATGAGATATAAATTTAATAAGATAATATATAGTCTTAACGAATAGGAATTATTTTATAAACTAATAATAGTAAGCATATTACATTATTCATAATACAACTTAATTGAAAGAAAATCAATTCTAAGACATTTAATGGCAAAACATCCAACTTTATAGATAAATAGGATAAATAAAATAAATAATGACATAGCAACACATATAATCTATATCTATATATATATATATAAAAGTTAGGTGGTGTCCTCATTTATTGCTCTATTTAGTTATGGTTGCAATCTTCCCTATATAATAAACACCATGCAATAATAATCGAAATAACTACAATAGCATAGTGGTAAAGCTTTCATATAGTTATCCAATGGTTGGGGGTTCAATCCTCTATAATAGCATTTTTGTTTAAATATTTTTTAAAACCTATGGCATAATTATCAATTCGAGAGTAATTTTTACTTTCTTACTACAAACGGGATTTACATTAATTCAAATTAGATCCCGCAAAAAACTTATATTAGTTACATAACCTAAACAAAATAAATATTTGTTAAAGGCTTACCTATACATAATATTACGTAATTTTTGCGTACATGAGATTTGCCAACTTTGTCAATGATAATTTACCATTATAACAAATCATTTACATATATATTTTGTGATAAATGGATTACATCAACAAAGATTGTACCTATTCAATTAGTATGGAGTGAATTAAAATTATATTTTTGTAAATTAGTTCAAACCTATAACTCCTAATAGATATCATTTCTGATTTTTTTCCACCGAGTCCAACCATTCCAACAAGCTTCATCTTTCCATATAATTAGCACGGGTCATGAATTCCAACAAGCTAAGTATATCAAACTAGAATATGTTTTTTTAACAAGCTTAGGGGATATTTTTTTAACGTAAATCATAAAATATGTGAATTTTTTAAACTTTCATATGTTTTTTTATAGTTTTTATATCTTTCATATGTACGTAATTGGCTTTTAGACGCAAATAATGAGTGTTTGTCTCGCAAGTGAATTATACTTTCAATTGATTTATTCCATATGGAATATTTATTTATTTTATACTTAATATAGTCTATTATATTTCATATTATCAAACCTTCGTCCATTTTTCACATTCATGCAATTTTTCAATTAAAGTTGATTAATAAAGCGTCAAAATAGTTCTTAAACCCGTGCGTAGTACGGGTCATGAATTATAGTATATGTAATATGAAGGAGTAAATTGGAATGATGGCAATTAATGCCAAAACATTCCAACTTTATAAGTAGGTAAGATATAAGAGGTCAAAAGAGGTTATTAAACCTTTTCATTTTGTATCGCAATGTCGATCACTTGAATGTTAATTAAAAATCACAAGCAATGTAATTCGGAATATGCAGATTCAAATTAATCAAAAATAATCAATCATGTTATTTGAAAAACACAATAAAGCTAAGTGAAAATACACTTTTATTTATTTCATTTTATATCATCAAAATGAAAAAACAAAAGATCAATCATATTATTTTAAAAAAATTGAGTGAAAATAAACAATCATTTATTATATTTTGCATCATCGAAAGTAAAAAACAAAAAAATCACTTGCGAATCTCACACTTTTTGATGTAAACATGATCAAGATTAGCGATGCACATTTTACCCGTGGCGTCGGGTACCGCGGGTACCCGACCCTAACGGGGCGGGGATTCCCCGGTATATCGGGTATCGGGGTCGGGGGCAGCTTATAAATACCCGTTCGGGTTCGGGTTCGGGTCAGGGACGGGGGGAGCATTACTTGCCCCGAAATATCCCCGATATGTATTATTATATAACTTTGTATTATTAATTAAAAAAGTATGGATATTTGGTATTATTTATAAATGTGTCTACCAACTACGATTTACAAATGCATTACAAATTGACAATAATTGTTATATATTCATAAAACAATTATTAAATATCTCGTAGAATTATATAAACGGGGCCCCGTTAAATGTACTAAACCCGACGGGTATTTCCTGCCCTAATCCCCGCCGGAGATTAAACGGGTATGGGGCGGGGACGGGTATGAAAATAGTGGACGGGTATGGAGATGAGGAATGTATTCCCCGACCCGCCCCGACCCATGTGCATCCCTAATCAAGATTCAAGAAGATACGATTCATTCTCGTTCCTCTCCTTCTCATGTTATCTATTCTTACGGAAAAAATAATACTATGGCAATTAGAAGTAGAAAAATAATACTCCCCCCGTTTCAAAATACAAGATCGTTTGGAAATTGCATATATATTAAGAAAAAAATGGTAATCCTATATTACCCCTATCAAATGTAGGAATACACCGTATGAAAAAGTGTAATGATTAGGATAAAGATCATTATTAGGAATATACATGGAGATAGGTGTAAAAAAATGTGAAATTACCAAGTATTATAAAACAAGAAAAAATGAGCATATGATCATGTATTTTGAATCGGAGGGAGTATATCTTAAGGACAATTTTGCAAATAATCTTTAAGGTAGGGGCGATCGAAATGTTTTGTAAAAGTAAAGGGCAAAAAGTGCGACGCTTTGAAAGGACCAAAACCCTGATATTTTCCCAATTAAAAGGCGTGCGAGGCGACAGAAAACACAGAGAAAGAGGAAGAGAAAGAGGGAGAGACCCACGAATTGATTTTAGATTGGGAAAGTATACTGACTTTTCCAAGGACCCATCTAGTCCTATCCTCTCTCGCACACACTCAAGCAATTGCAGAAGAAAGATGGCTCTTGAGCTCTGGGAAACCCTGAAAGAGGCGATCACAGTGTACACAGGGCTTTCTCCGGCCGTCTTCTTCACCGTGGTTGCTGTGGGGTTGGGCTTGTACTATGTCGTTTCAGGCTTGTTCGGATCGCCCTCTCCTCCCCACCACCAGAGCAGGTCGTTCGAGGAGCCCATGGAGCCTCTTCCGCCTCCCGTTCAGCTTGGGGAGATCTCTGAGGACGAGCTCAAGCAGTATGATGGCACTGATCCTAAAAAGCCCTTGCTTATGGCCATCAAGAGTCAGATCTACGATGTCTCTCAAAGCAGGTATTTCGTTCTCGCCTTTTCATTCTAAATTGGGGGTTTTTTAGATTTATTTGGTAAGTTTTTGGTCTAGGTTATCTGATTGTAGATGGATTGTGCTATAATTTCACTGTTTAGAAGTGATTAGTAGTTAGGGATTTGGTTTGATGATGCAACTGATGAATGGTTTGATTGAAAATTGATCTAAATGTAAAAGTCTTTATGGTTCCACTCTTGAACTAGCATAATCCTGGTAGAAAGGTAAACTCATTGATCATTCTTTTGCTATAGGGATCTTCTGTCTGCTTTTGGATTCCGAAAGCCATGCAATTGAGTAACTTCTTTGTTTCTAAAGCTACTTTTCTTTAGGAAAAAGTAATTAAATGGTGAATTTTCATTTCCAAAAGGCCCAAAGACTCAAAATACAGAAATTCAGTAGTACCAAAATTCACTAATAATAGTATCAAACAAGGTCACATAGCCATTCAGATGGGGTTGATCTTGAGCAACTGGAACTGAGGGTTCCATTACCTATATTCCTTCTACGTATGATCTCATCGATTCCTTGCTGTAGTGAAGCATATTATGATCTCATCTGCATAAGAATAGCTTTACTATCTAAAAACACCTTTCGTTGATTTTGCCTGGTTTGAAAGTATATCTAGTTCTGGGGGTGCTTTCCCTGGGATCTTTGATGTTTTTGGAATCCGGTGTTGTTGAAGCATATTCTTGCTTATGAGTTTGCTGAATTAAGTTCGATTGAATTCAAGATTTTCCCTTTTTCCCGTAAATTGTGTTAATCTGTTTCCATGACAACCATATAGGCCGAGCATAGTTAGGAAGACAGGAATTGCAGGATTCTTTCTATCTATTCATCTTGAACATATAATTTTTACATACCTAATATTACAGATCTCCAACTATATTGATCTTGGAATTTTGAACTTCTATTCATTTTCATTCAGGATGTTCTACGGACCTGGTGGGCCATATGCGTTGTTTGCTGGAAAAGACGCTAGCCGAGCTCTAGCAAAGATGTCCTTTGAAGACAAGGATCTGACAGGAGACATTTCTGGGCTCGGTCCGTTTGAGCTTGATGCATTGCAGGACTGGGAGTACAAGTTCATGAGCAAATACGTCAAGGTCGGGACCATCAAGAATCCCGAAGAACCCTCCTCAAGCAGCGTTACAGAGGCTGCTGAAAATGACGCCCCTCCTTCAACAGAGACGCCTGTGGTGGAATCCGCTGTCGAATCAGAGAAGACGGCTGAAGATGTTCCTGCTGTGCAATCTGAGGAGAAGAAGGATGAATGAGGAAATGCTGTTTGGATGTTTCAAACGTGTAGAGTTCAAGCAAATAGAATTTTACTTGAGGTATTGTGGTTGAAAGTGAAACTGTGGATCCTTTTCTCACTGGTGATATGTTGTCTTTCGGTACTCAGTTGCTATGAAAGTATGAATGAACTCTTGTAGAAGTTTTAATAAGTCTGAATAACAACTTGAGCATCAATTCCACCAAAAAAAAAAAAAAAAACAACTTGAGCATCAATAGAATTTTTAATATCTGGGTTAGTTGGTACCTTCTCTTTTCTATAATCTTTGTCGTTTGATTTTTTTTGAAATTCTTTTGAGCAAATTTAGATGCTACATGACAGTAATCGTCTATAGCAAGTGCTATTGGATATACTTTCAAGTTTAAACAACCGTCCAATTCTGTATTTTCTGTGCAGATCTGATGACTAAAATGATTGTAAAATAAGAATGAAATGAACCATCAGATAATCTTATCTTCCCTACCCACCATCATAAATATTCACTACCACACTTCAAATTTGTCAAACTATAAGTGATCTCAGATCTAGCCATAATGAAGTTGTACCCACCTGAATTCAAGGCTTAACCACTAGAATTGAAGGCCATGTCCCTAGCTTGGCTACCTACTATAACCAAAGCTGGGATCTGACTGAGCAAGTGATAATGAAATCCATTTTTAGAAAGCTTTGAACTAACTCCTCATTTGGCTCATGATTCACTTCTTTAACAAACCAGAAAGTTGGAATCTACCAAGATTGACAACTGTGAAAAGGGTTCCACTGCAAAACAAACCGTTAATGACCAGGGTAAAAAAAATCTACTTTCTTCCTGTGGCCTGTTGTTCATAAAAAGCAATTACATTTCTACAAACCCTTTTACCATCTTATGTTTCAAGGAATTGCCAACCATGTAAAATTAGTGAGAAAGTAGTATGTAGCACGTCCTCTCGGATCAGCCGGCCATTTAACATGAAAAGTCTTGCATGCCTGAAAGCACACACAAGTTAATCACAAGAGATTGTTAAATGGCTTCTCAAGATGTGAAAACACAGTTTTTATAAGAGAAAATGAAAACAGTTAGGCACACTACATGCCAGAAATTGTTGTGTTTTTTGGGTTAAGCACGCCACCTGCCATAATTGATTTGTGTTTCTGTTAATTCGTCAACCGTATGTGATTTGTTCTCAAGCTAATTTTCATTTCAACGTGTACAAGAAACTGTACAATTTGATTGATAATATATACTATTAGGGCCCGTTTGGTATCCAACGGCGGAAACGGAAACGGAATGGAATAGAATGGAAATGAACCTAGTCCAATTATGGGTCACTATACATTAATTGAAAAAAATATTTTAATTTGAAACTTTGAAATTTGTGTGTCTAGAGAAGGGATGAAGGGAATGATTGAGGTGTTTTGTTACCCCACCCTTAGATTAGGGAATGATTGAGGTGCCACAAGGGTACCGCAAGCCCCCGTGCGGTAGGTTTTGAGAGAAACTTGAGGTGACTCATCATGTATCATGATGCTAATGTGGACTAGATTCGTTTCCATTCCATTCCATTCCGTTTCCATTTCCGCCGTTGGATACCAAACGGGCCCTTAATGTATTTATGATCTTTGACAAGAACCCAAAAATACAAAAAAAAACTATTCATTTTGTAAATACTTGCAAGAAAGAAATACCTTCAAGTTCCTGGAAATGTGTTGGAGAGGAAATTTTGTGATCAGCCAGCACATATGAGGAGATTTGTCATTTCTTTAACATCAAAAAGTCAACTAAATTCTTGTTAAATGTTTTATTAGTCACACTTAATCAGAGACCAATTGAATAAAGACTTTGAATGTTACAAAAATACAATCATGGTCTCTTAAACACCAATCATAAATTTTTTAATTATATTACAACTGTCCTTGTAAAACTTAAAATGCTACAATAGCCTACCAAACCTGGAGGACTCATCATATAATTCTCACCAACTCAAATTACTCAAATCTCTCAACTCCTTTGATGCAGTTCATATCATTCACATAAACTCAGTCCTCATAATTAAGCCATGAGAAGCACAAAAATTGTATCATTTGTCATGGTTGTTTTGGTCATACTGGCAACGATTCAGCTCGTGAGTTGCAGGCGACATATCCATACAATTGGAGCAAGAAAACAAGGATGGAAGGGTGATTCGGGTTCTTTATTTCGGTCCCTCTTTCCCTATCGGGCGTCATCTACGAAGAAAGCAAACGATCAAGATCCTTTTACGATGAATTTCCATACGGTTTCGCACAGACTGGTCCCAGGAGGTCCAAACCCACTTCACAACTGATGGCCGGGTTTGAAGGTGGGAAATTCCAAGAGATTGCTTTTGTGTACATGATGAGCTTGTAAGTATATGTTTTCCATAATAAGTTGTTCCATATGAGGAATAGCAGATTTGATGCAGAAAGTTTTAGATCTTTGATGTAGCATTGTACTAGCTTATATGTTTTTCCTTTTTTTTTTTTTTCTTCTTCTGCTAGGTCTTGTAGGTGTTATATGAACACTCTGCAAGATTATACAACAATACAGAGTATTGTATTCACAGATATTGCGCTTGTAACAAAGGTTTTAATTTTCAAGTGTTTGGATGCAATCTGTGACTTGGAAATACTTGCTTGATGTCTCATATTGATTTAGAGTTGGTCATAATAGTATTGAGAGATTGAGCATACATAAAAACTTACGGATTGTCAAAGCAAAAGTAATTTACTCATGCAAGTTACTGTTATAAAATTCCCATAAATTCCAGATCGTATCACTACTTTACCTATATTACATCAAGAAAATTACAAAAAAATTACCCTTTGTCTTAGTCCTTCATAAGAAACCACCCAAAACAGGCAAGATTGTCAAAACAATCCCTTTGAAAATATGAATAACGGCAATTTTGCCCCTTTTTTGCCTACGTGTACAAGGAGTCTGCATGCAGAATTTCTAAGAAAGTACTTATAATAGACAGATCAAAGTATACTGACTAACAACGGTGGCTTTGTGTAAATTAAGATAAATTACTAACGTACTACAAACTGATGAGCTTTTGGCAAAAGTATCCTTTTTTTTTTTTCCTCCTGGGTTCAGTATCAATTTTTTTTCCAATTATGGAGAAATCAAGGATGGTTTACAACTTTACAATGTTTACTCGTTTTAGAGCTACAAATTACAAAGCTCTTGTCTTTTCCCCATCAAAGAATAGAATCTGTTTCACCACCTTCTCAGAGCTCACACCCACAAAGGAATAATCAACACACAAAACCTGTCGCCGCCCAAAACCAAAAATGCACCCATTTTGCACGCATGTCTACAAAATGATTCCAAATTGTGCAAGAGTAAAAAATTGGGTGAAACCCAAATTTGACAATTTCACATAATCAGTGGAGGAACACGTGGGGGCATTGAAATGTGGTTGTGATAGTGATGAGGGAGTGCGAGAATCACTACCCACAGGAGCGGTGTGGTGGGCTTTGGAGACTGTAAAGAAAGGAGCAGTCTTTTTAGCTTTGTTCATTCTGGAGAAATCAGCAGAGAACTGAGAAGAGAAATTTGGGGGAAAAATGGCGGAAGTTGGAGGTGAGAAATGGCCACCTGAAGGCTGGAAAGTTGAAGTTAGAGTTCGGAAGACTGGTAGAAAGGACAGGGTATCATCTCATTTCCTTTCTTTTTTAACTGATCTTATGAATTAGGGTGCTATCAAACTGCCATTTTTGTAGAATTCTGCAAATGGGCTTCCTTTGTTCTTCCCAAGTTTGAAGTTTTTTATGTTTTGTTGTGTTGTTCTTGCCTTTGGTTCTGGGTTTGGGTACTTGGGTCCTTGATGTTGTGTGAAATTCTGTTGATTTGTCATTGTGTGGGTGTATGTGGTTTGCCCCCATTTTATGAGAATTGCATGTCTTTGGGACCATTATAAGTAAAAATGGATTGTGTATTCTTGAATGTTGCTCTAGTTTGGAGGTTTCAAGTGCATGTCTTTGATTGTTTGAAGGGAAGGAGTTTGAGAAATTTTGGGAATTAAGGTTTGATTTCATGCCTTTTGTGCATGATTTAATCTCACAACTCACAAGCTTTGCCAACTAATTGTTTTATGTGTGGTTGTTTGCTCACATGCTTCTGCCATCTTTCTTGCTCAGCTGCAAATCAGCTTTCCTGTTCAGCACGTCTTCAAAATGTCTGATTTTGGCATTTTTTTACTCTGCATCTTGAGGGAGACTGGATTGTTATGTAGAAAATCACTTTGGTATGTAGTTTATTGGTTGTTACAATGGCAGTTAGAAGCTCACAAAAATGGTGTTTGGATTGATGATATGAGTGTCATGTGGATTTTGCTGGTCCCAAAACTATGTGAGTGTTTGTCCTTCAGCTAATGAAGGCGTTCCCTATTTGAACTCTTATGTTAGCTCCTGCTAGTTCTTCGGTTAGACGGCACGTAATATTTGATTAGTAAAGTCATCAGTGGAAATCTCACAGATTTGAGACGAAAAAAGATGCATGACTGAACAATTGCTTATCTTGGGGGTTTTGGTTTTTCTTCTCAGTTATGACTGATGTTTGATGTGCATTTGCAGTATTACACTGATCCTGCAAGCGGATATGTGTTTCGCTCTTTGAAGGATATCGAACGGTACTTTGAAAGTGGGAAGCTTGGAAGGCGTTCGATGAGGTCAAAAACCAATAATGTTGCGGATAAGAAAGATCCAATGCTAGATGCTGTTGAAGCTCCGGTGAAAATTTCAGGGGTATTATAATTTAAACCTCTTTGAATATGCTGCAAACTTCGTAACACCTTAGGCTCTTAGCTCAAAAAAGGTTCTTTTTGGTTATTTTGAATACCATTTGATGTGTAATGGTGTCCTTGAATGTCTTAATGATTGTGTTTCTTCAATGCTGCATTTTCTGCAAATGGAAAGGAGGATCCATCCAAGAACAGTAACAATGGTTCAAATCTGTCGTCAAATAAGGTAGCGTCTTCGAGTCTGCGAGTTTATACACTCTAAAACGTTTTAAATACTTGTGTTCTTGTTTCCTCATCAACTCAGGGAGTTCAGAAGCAGACTTCAGCCAGAAATGGGAAAAAGAAACCAGTCACCGGGCGTACAAACTCAAATCACAAGTCTAAGACCAGGAGGATCTCTAAGTCTCCACAAAAGGATTCGGATAATTTCTTCATACTGGATTCTGATCAGGGTAAGTAACTCCTATCCAACTATCTTGGATGGTTATTTTTCAATGAAATGCATTTTAAAGGTGGTTTCAAATAAATACTTGTATAACGGTTGGTTTGATTTCCTACAAAATGACCCTATATAACGGCCTTAAATTTGCCTTTATCTTTACATGTGACAGGCGGAGATGCTACCAGCGAGCTCGGTCTTCCAAACTATTCTGAGATCATTGACTCGGTGAGAAAATCCGAAGACAATGGAAATGGGACATATCTATCTGCTCCAGAGATTGCGCGCCTACTGGGAAGGCAAACGCCTACCAAGAATGCTTCAAACCAGGAACGCTACGAATATCCGAAACCGCTAGTTACTCCTCGCGAGGAGTCAGCTCCCGTCAAGACCGACACAACGTCGGATTCTCCGTTGAGCTTGTCATGGGGAGATATATGCTCAGATCCATGCATTGAGTTTGCAGTCAAGACCTTAACGGGTGCGATTCCATTAGGAAGTGTTGCTAGTAGTGATGATCAAAAGGGGCTGAACACACCAACAAATGAAGAGTGTCCTGATTCAGTCCAAGGTAACTATTAGACAGTGTTTTAGTTGTGGTCTATCAAGAGTTGATTATGAACTTGGTTTAAGTTGACTGATTTGTAGCATAATGTTGTATATTTAGCTACCTAATAATTGTAGTAATAGTAGTAGAGATGGCATGTGGATGAAACCTTGTAGCAAAGGGGAATTTGATTAACCTTTGTTCTTCAAATCTGGTATGTGGATGACAGTTTTTAAGCTGAGGTTTGCCATGGTGCAACTAGAAAGAGCAAACTCTGATCCTCAACTTAGAAGAAATCTCAGGGTAGATGATATCATGGATCCGGTTGCAGAACCACCGGTTCACCCAGAACTGATCCTTAGCCGTTTACCCGGTTCCGCCGGTTCAAATTCCATGGCATCATTTGACAAAATGAGCCACATAAGATGTTTGATACCGATAATGTTGTTGAAGTCAAAATGTGATCTTTATGTAATATAAAAAATAAATCAAAATATTTAGCATTGACCCGCCTAAGGCAGGGGACAAGAACACTTGTTAGGAATAGAAGACAATCCAAACATGCCCTAGAGGTTAACGACAATCGATTACCGAACTCCGTATAAATACGTATGAATCCAACGCTGTATCTTCCAAACAACCCAAAAACAGAGGGGCGGGCGCGGGGGAGGAGAGAGAGAGAGAGAGAGAGACAGCGTCAAAAATTCAAAATCAGGGGAAAAGACGCTATGAATAATAACTCGAGGTTAGTTTTCCCATCATTATTAGCTCAAGATCCCTCATATATTGGAGCTTTGCGTTCTCTCTTCTGTTTTGCAATGCGAAACCCTAGTTTCAATTTTGATATATAGCCTCTGGTGATGAATGGTTACATTGCACATGAATGACAATCTCGAAGAGATTCGTTGAACAGATAGCCCGTCATCATACATCTACATCCCAATTGCTGTTTTGTTTGATCTTTTGCCATTGATTTTTCGAAATGGAATCTCGGTTACTTCTGACTGTTGGGACTTTAGGTCTCGTGGGTGTTATATACGGGCTTTCCGTCGGCTTAGACTTCCGCCATCTTTTTACCATCAATCCAATGAGAAAGTAATCTTCTTTGTTGGTGATGTGTTTACATTATCTTTTTCCTCAATGCTATAAATTTATAATGGTGCTGGGTGTTGGATTAGACACCATGTTTGGATTTATCTTAATTTGCAGTCTTACATCCTTGGTCTTCTTGATTCTATTTGGATTCTGTTTGGTCGTTGTTTTTGTTATTTATGGTGCTATAGATCAGCTGATGCTCGGAGCCCGTACCGTTTGATGCTTTGATGATGGAAGTTCTGATGTCCTCAGCTTGAGCAGTATGTATGCAATTGCTGAAGTTGCCAATTGATAATGTGTGATCTTTGAGTCACAATTCTACCCTCTACTCAATTGTAGAACTTTATATGTATGGGGATCGTGGAACTGTGGCAGTTATGCTAACTAACACTTCAAAATCAGATGATCAACAAAACACTTATTAATCTAGAAAAGTTCAAGGCCAATCCAGATTTGTTGACATTGAAAATCAGAGAGATGCATTTGAAAACGTATCCACCTAGATTCTTAGGCTCTGTCAATGCTAAGAAATACAAACTGTCGACCGGGTCAGCTGCATGTACAGAACTACGAACCGGTATCCTGAGCTGTGTACCAACTCTTCTACTATATATTTCAACAAACCACTTGCAGCATCTATTTGCTACCTTTCAATTGTTGCAATTGGAATACTGGAATTACTGAGGCCAAGCTATTGCCATAGATTCCTAATTTGAAGTATTCTGACCTTGCTTTGATACTTGATGTATTAACCTGTGATTAAAATTATCTTTTGCAATGGTAGATACTCATTTTGTTCCACGAAGAAGGAATCTGGTTCCTTTTAATTTTACTGGGATGAAGATATTAGAAGAAATCAATCAATGAAGGCTTTGGATGTGTTTAAAAATTGATAGAATGTAGCTTGTCCAAATTACAAGTTTGCATGAGTTCAGTATATTCTTTGGATTTATGAATGTGTTGTTACATGTTCATCAAGCTTTTGTCGCCATACCACGATCTATTTGACAAAATGTTCTCTGTGGAGATCGTTGCAGTTTGATGGAGACATATGCTAATTGTGTTTTTGCTATACTAATCGTGTAGGAAAAAAGGGATTAAAGGACATGTGAAGTGGAATGAAACTAATTTAGTTGAAATTGAGAAAAATAAACCTGTAAGGCAGAAGATCACGGAGCCAAAGACACCTTACCACCAAATGATTGATGATGATGACAATGGTGATGATGGTATGTAATTGTACCATATAATGTCATCAGTATATGTTATGGTATCCCCTTTTTCTTTTGTTTTGGTTTGCTTTATCTTATAGAACATTTTAGTACTTACTTACCTGGGCTTAGGGATGTTGTTGGGTTTCCCTTGATCTGCATGTCAGATGAAAACAACAGAACTTTCAGAATACTAGCTGTCATTCCTCTGCATAATCTTACCGTGGCTTCATTTTTAACGATTCAGGATCATCGTCTCTGGCGCAACATGCTTTTGATGACAAAATCGATGATGTTGAGACCAGCGGTGTAGCTTCTTCCAGCTTAAATACTTCGCAGGTCTCTGGTGGCTGGACAACTTCAGAAGACGAGAATGATGCTATGGACAAGGATGAAGGTACTCAATTTCTTATGGTCTTTTAATGGGATCCTATAGAACTATGATTTAATATCCCTATAAACAGATCTTTGAACGTATGCACAAAGCATTTCTATTGTATGAGGACTTGCATAGTGTTCCATCCACGTGATTTTACATTTTTACTCTGTGGCCTAGGCATCTTATATCATGGAAACCAAAACCGAAACCGAAATACTTCTGCAACTACCATTTTTCGCGTCATAGTTATCAATGTTGATTATTGTCACTTCTTCCACTTTCCCTGAACTTTGTTGATCCATTTGTAGATGCAGAGTCTGGCACTGGTAAGAGCAAGCACTTTAAAGAACAGCGGCGGTCGCACTATGATGAGTTCTGGATGGTGAAAGAGCTCAGGAGGAAAGGCTCCTCCTTGACTGAGGAGGATATACCTGAAGATGATGACAATATTTCTGTCTCCAAACAGAACAAAGGGTGATTGCATTCTCATGGAAGACATTTTTTCAGTTCTTTTATTTAATTTGTGCTCTCCTGAATTTGGTTGAGAAGAGACATTGCATTAGGATTTTAACTTTGGCTGTACATGGATGGAGTAACATGAGTGTTAAGTTTGCTTAGAACTGGTCCAACTGGAGATAGGAAACTGAAGCGGTTTTAATGTTGTGGCAAGCTGTACTCGAAATTTATTTTTGCCTCCCCATGTCAATTCAGTTTTGTTTAATGGCAAACCTAGTATACTTATACAGAAGTAAGATTCGAGCGTTTGTTTTCCAGAAGTGGCACATTTTAACAGGACATCGTTATTCCCGACGTCTAAGAGCATATCAATTGATGGGGGAAATGAAATTTTTTACAAAACGTTTGTGACTTCATTTATGCGAATTGATGCAAATTGAACACTTTCTGATCTCGATGATTTCAACTGCCCAACAAACATGGCCCTCGTCGACACTGGCAACGGAAGCCAGACGACGGAGACGACCGTCTGTTCAGACTACGATCATCTCCCTCACCAAAGAAAATAGCTAAAAAGTCACAAATTCATTCATGCAATGGCTTCCATGAGAGGATCGATCAAGCAAACTACGAACTACTCGAGCAATTCATAACGAAGAAACACAGCAAACGAGCATTTATCAAAAACATTTCAGCTTTTAATTCTCAAACACCGGAAACTAAGCAGAGGACATAATTGTACTATCAAAACCAAAACCCCCAAGTTCAAAAATAGAAAATTGCAGAGAAACAATCAATTAATCACCACCGGCCTTCTGGTAGACATAGGTGAGGCCACACTTTCCACAGTAATGGCGATCGAAGTGGTTGGCCATGAAAGTACCTGCACCACACTCAGCATTAGGGCACTCCTTCCTGAGCCTCTGGACCTTGCCAGAGTCGTCGACCTTGTAGAACTGAAGAACGGCGAGCTTGACCTTCTTGTGCTTGTGCTTGATCTTCTTGGGCTTGGTGTAGGTCTTCTTCTTCCTCTTCTTGGCGCCACCGCGGAGGCGGAGGACCAGGTGGAGAGTCGACTCCTTCTGGATGTTGTAGTCGGCCAGAGTCCGGCCGTCCTCCAGCTGCTTTCCGGCGAAGATCAGCCTCTGCTGGTCCGGCGGGATCCCTTCCTTGTCCTGGATCTTCGCCTTCACGTTGTCGATGGTGTCCGACGACTCCACCTCTAGCGTTATCGTCTTCCCCGTTAGGGTTTTCACGAAGATCTGCATCTTCGCTGTCTCTTCCCTTTCCCCCTTTCCCTCTCTCTCGTTCGCTCTGTTTTGCAGAAATGAAGGGAAATGGAGGGGCGGTGCTAGGGTTTAGGTTTTTGAGGAGGGTGTTTTGGGATGCTAGTGTGCCATTTGTTTAGTTTGCTCGTTGTGATGCATAGATGTAAGTTGCTTATTTAAGGTTTCCGGTTTTACACCCTGCGAAACTAAGGAAATATAGGTAATATTATACTGTATGTAGGGACATAAAAATATTCAAGTTTATTCATAAACTCGAATAGCATTATATTCGAATTTGTTCATGCACATATATTGATCATCAGTAAATGAGCATAGTCATCTTCTATTTATGTCGAACTCGTTTATCTTTCTAATTGTTCAAACTTGACTTAACAATTCAAGTTGAGCATGACCAGTTTTAATCGATCACCAGATGTAATGTTAGATTCACATCATAAAATTGAATCTTGATTGTGTTATGGGCTCAGGGGTAGGATCTAGTCACACGTTTAGACCTGTGATAGTTTTTCAGAAATCTATGGTGACTAGAAGAATGATCCTCGACAGAACTCCTCTTAAAAACTTTTTTACTAATATTATGCTTATCTTTCTTGACCAAAAAATAAATAAATTATGCTTATCTTCTCATTAAATAATAAAGTCATATATATAAGCTACATAATACTCCACTACGGACTACAAAAGATGTTGAAAATAAAAGATAAACTAAACAACCCTAATAAAGGTAAATAAGTAAACTAGAACCTTACTATGGCGGCATATCTATGCTACGTTAGTCTACGTCCTTGTCAACCACCGTCCATATGAGATTGATTATAGATTGATCATTGATGTATGCACTCTAGACTTGTAGATCCAAAACTTAAAAAAAAAAACGAAAATCATGAACGTGCAATTTTGCAATTCGTTGGCGTGGAGATGAGAGGAGAGACGTCCCTACCAAACTTCACTGCACATCTGAGAATTTAAACACACAAAAAAGCTTCATTCTTTAGGGCACAACAACACTACACAGATCTCCTCCATCACCATCTTCATCCAGAGTTACGATGCTCTACTCTTTGTTCCTGGCATACAAGCCATTGATCTTCCACCTGTGTCTCTCCTTCACACTCTCCCTCCTCCTCCACTTCCTCAGCCTCCCAACCCTCTTCCTCCGCGGCCTCAACACCTACATCCACCCCGACGATGTCAATCCCAATCCCCCAAAACCCCAATCCGGCAAAGTCGCCATTCGAAGACCTTCCGATCTCCCAGACAACCAGGGCGGCATCAACGGCTTCCAATCCCTCTCGTCCAAGACCTCCTCCGAGCTGAAAACCAGGCGCAAGACCAAAGACAAGTTCGAATTCGACGAGGGCAAAGCCCAGATCTTTAGGTTAAGGTTAGGCGACGCCCATTTGGGCTCCCGGATCTATTTCGATAGCTATAAGAGCTCTTTCAATGTCTTTGCTGTTGGTTTGGCTTGCTTTTGTCTACATATGTACTTGGATGCTGAAAAAGGGTATGGGGTTCTGCGGTGTGGGGCTCTTGTCCCGGGCTTCCTCGCCGGTTTGGGGCTTTTCCGAGTCTGGCTTTCGCTTTTCCGGATTTCGCTTGATCGGTCCGCATTCAAGCGATCCGAGAGGCAGGTGGCTCTGATTGCTGCCTCTTTAGGGTTTTTCATGGGCATTGTGATTTGCTTAGGGATTTATCCTTCGGTTTTCGGGTTCCAGCTGAGAAATGTCGATCTCTTTGGGAGAATTGTCATTGCCTTGATGTCTGGTAGCTTTGCTGGGTTCATGTACATGGTTGGGAGGAAAAGTGCTAGATCATTTTGGCTTGGCACTGATCAAACCAGGTCAAATCTGGCTATAATCTCATGTGGATGGGTAGCTCAGGGGGTTCTTTATCTCAGTTTCTTGGCAATGGCATTCAGTGCATTACTTTGGATGATCCCATTTGCTGAGATTCTCATGAACAAGGGCACGGGTGTCGGTACAACGGCGCTGGCTGGGAAAGTGGGAATGACTCAAGATGATTTTGCCAAATTCAGGCTCTTGTGTTTATTGCTTGCTGGCATCTTACAAATGCTAGCTATTAGGCCAAATCTGCAGATGTATTTGAATGAAGCCGTGCTGTCATGGTACCAGAGGTTGCACGCAAGCAAAGTCCCTGAATTGGAGTATAGTAGAGCCAAGGTTTTTCTCCATAACCATTATTTGTGCCTTGCTCTTATTCAGTTTTTTGCTCCCGGAGCGTTGGTGCTTCTCTTCTTAGGTTTATCTCAGCTTGAAGTTGGTTCAGTTGACCAATATGAGACGTTGTGTGGCGCATTGCCTTGCTCTGCATTTGTTAGAGAAGTAGCGTTGTTCTTGGCTTGGTGGGTCACTTTTACCTGGACCATCTTTACTTCACTAAGCCTGGCTTTATATCGGCGTGGAATTATGTACATTTCGTGATTTTTTCTTGTGTTTCCCTTTTTTGTTGTAATGGCCTATAGGTTTTTGGCTTTCACAGATTCCAGTTTTGTAAGGAGAATGTTGCCCTTGATCAAAAAGTTATTCATGATGCTTGCATTGCAGTTACTTGACTTCTCTCGTGTTTCCATTTTCTTGTTGTGGAATTAGGATTTTGCCTTCAGGTGTCCTCATGGTTTTGTAAACAAATTGTTGCACTCGTTGTTTTATACAGCAATTACTTGAGCGTTTCTGGACTTAAATCTGGTTTATTTTGTAGTCTGTATCCCTATAACCTCCATTGAATTAGATTCTATCATTGCTGGCTCTGGTTCGCCATAACAAGTAGGGGAAGGTGAAGTTTAGTGTCGTGGACATCGATATATTTGGCATAAAATGAGTTACTAACTGATAGCATCATCATGTTTCTAGTTTCTACTGAGATGATTCATTCCAATACATATTGCTAATTGGTTAATTATTAAGATTAGTTTCTAACTGGTTTGCTTAACGATTATTTGTCTTGTTGGCTAGAAAATGCATGTAAATTATTGCATTAGCGGTCTTAACAAAAGCTTAGTGGTATCCTAGGTGTTTTCTATGAACTTGAAAGTGCAAGTAAAGCTTTCACTGCAACAGCTTCAAGTCCATGAGTTAGTCAAAACTCAAAAGGACTAGCTAGCAGTGGAAGAAAACCTAGAACTAATTCATAATTCTCCTTGAATTGAAGCAAAAGGAGATCAACGATCCTTTCTACCCTATATGAACACGGTCAAGGTTCAGCTTATACAAGTATGGAATCATACATGAACATGTTACAACTCATCTTATAAGTTCATCATTCTGCTTGAAACCGAGGTTATCATTGTATTACTTGTCTGTTTTAGTGTAATTTATAGAATGCAGGCTATATGCT
Organism: Polygonum maritimum; assembly: GCA_963924305.1. Lineage (NCBI taxonomy): Eukaryota > Viridiplantae > Streptophyta > Magnoliopsida > Caryophyllales > Polygonaceae > Polygonum > Polygonum maritimum. Next base: position 12,293,406 of record OZ002737.1, on the reverse strand, counting down.
GAAGCCAGAGAGAGAAGATGCTTTCCTTCTGTCTTAGCTGCTGGGAGAGCTGGATTCGTGTTGTCATCAAGAATTTTAGTTTCCAGTGTTGACTTGCTGAATGCGTTGAGAAAGTTGCCTTGTTTGATAGGTTGCCACATGCTAATCCAAGAGCATAATGTACATTCTGTACAACATACATAGATTTTGCCCATTGTATAATTCCACAACAATGTTTAAGTGATTTTTATAAGGTGACATTGTATCAGTAATATATCTTTCTACTGGCAGTGGCAGCATGACCTCTAAGAAAACAGAACTTTTATTGTTCAGCTGGTTTTTGCCTTGTCTAGCATCCGAAATAATTTGTATTTGTTGGAACCTTTCTTGGACACCAGCTACATTCTAATCAACATATCGGAGCCTAGCAAGTTTGCATATATGCAGCGTATTCAACTATATGCATGACGAATTATGCCAATTTGTCAACTTTGACGCAAGTTACAACTACTTGGCCTTTCTGGGAGGTTCATGCAAAATTGCACTATTTGGTGGGCACATCAAATATAGCAGAGCCTCAATGGCCTGCACGCGTGGACTGAACAGTTCAAGAGCATAAGGGCATGCCATAAGATAAAGCAACAACAGCAGAATAAAATAAAACTAAGCAAGTTGCAGCAGCTTTCATAGCACCAAAATTGCATTCAAAATTGTAGTTGCCAATGCCATAACCTTATCTGAGATTGATGCCTTAACAATTACATCAATATCATAATACATACAATCCTGCAAACAAAAGGTCACACAAGCTTTCATCTTCTGATGCAACACTTTCTAAGGAACAACTTCTTGCCTGCACCCTCTTCTTTTCCAGCAGAAAAAGCTTAGCAACATCATGCCGGCCGCACTTTTCAAGGCCACTTATCAGTGCATTGTAAGTTCCAGTAGCAAGACAAACCCCTTTGCTCTTCATGGTTTTGAAGATTTCAATCCCTTTCTCTGCGTTTTTTGAGTGAAGGCATGCAACGACTAAAGCGGTGTATATGACAGTATTCTTCTTCTTATTTGGCAATAAACTGAAAATCTTCAGTGCATAATCAAGTTGTTTGGCAATCCCAAGTCTATATATCAGCAGAGAAGCAACATCTATTTCAAGGGAGATTCCAGCCTTGGCCATTTCATCAACAATCTGCACCACCCTATCAAATTCTTCATTTCTGATGCAAATCCCTATTAGGGAACAATAAGCAGCTTCTTTAATCTGAATGTGCATCTTTAAGCTGTACTCAAATGCTGATAAAGCAACATCTGATTTACCACAGGCACAGCATGATTCGATAATTACTGAGATAGCCTCCGAATCTAACTTTACATTCTCATCTGTCTGAGCAAGTAAGCGTTTTATGGCCTCAAAATTCTTCTTCTTCAAGAAGATCAAGATCAGCCCCCTGTCAATAGCAGCATGAACATCGACGGCTAACCCTTCCAACTGAGTGCTTGAATTATCAATAACGTCTTCTCTTGATATATGTGGATTAACTTGATGCAGGAGTTCATCACTCTCACCAGCAGCTCTTAGGGCTTCAAGAGCAGATAAATATACAGGGTAACGAAGAACAAGCAAATTTTCCTTCATATAATGAAGAACCTGAACGATTGCCCATGTATCTCCTGATTTGCTCAATTTCTCGATCAGGATATTGCATGCTGCTTTATCAGGTTGAACCCCAGCTTCTTGCATTTTGCTGAAAATTTCAAGAGCTGCTTTGTTCTTGCCTGTCAACACATCAAGACTAGCTCTTTTAGTATATCAATGCAGAAAAAACTTAAGAACTTTCAATTCTGCACCACACTTATATATGAAGGTTTTGACCAAAAAATTATATATGAAGGTATGAACAAAAAGAAATAGTAACACTCCTTCCATGCAGTATCCAATTTCAACATTAGAAAGGATACATGAATTTAAAAAATCAATTCAACAAGGGCAAGGTAAAATAATAGAAGTTACCGGATGTATTTTCACTAACCTGAATCAATAAGATGCTCCATTAATACAGTGTATGTGTAACAGGTGGGAGACAATCCCGACTCGCACATCTCTTTATAAACCTCAATCGCCTCTTTCACTTTCTTATGAGTAAAGAGAACCTTCAAATAGGCAGTATAAGAAACAATTGTCGGATGACAACCCCTAGCTTTCATTTCCTTCCACATCTCAATGGCTCCATCAATGTCACCATCATTAGCCATCCAATGAACAACTGAAGTGTAAGTAACGACATCGGTCTTTATACCCTTATCTTGCATCTGCTCAAAGACATACTTCATCGAAGAAATCCTCCCCGCCTCCCCAAAAATATCCAACATAGTTGTGTATGTGTAATGATCATGCTTAAACCCCCTAACCCTAGACGCCCAATTGAAGAACAGCCAAGCTTTCTCCATAGGAGGATGCGTTTTCAAGACCTGGTTGATTGTGAAAGAGTCCCATTTCAGAGTGAGACCCTCGAGGTGCTCTTTAGCAGAATCCCAAGAGGATGACTTCAGAACATTTGATATGCTTTGAACAACATCCCTCATGTAAACTGTCTCCACCTTTGCCTCCTGGTCTGATTTAATGCTGTTCTTCCATTTCCCATGAGCGGATTTGAAGGCGTTATTACGTTTGGAACGATCACCAGAATGCAGATACCTAGAAATGAGGGAGCTGGAAAGGTTGAGCCTTGTGGGGAAGCGGTTGGTAGCATGAAGTGGGAACATAGATGACCAATAAGCATCATTCTAGACCCTCAAAATGGGCACATTGCTAGGCAGCTAACACATGAAAGATGCAAAAACATACCATGTTAGTACAATTCACAATTTATCACGTAACACCACGACGACAGATTTGGGGCATGTGGTACAAATTTTGAATTTGTATTGAGAAATAAGAAGCACGAATTCCTCATTCAATTGGGAACGGCAAGTTCAAACATTTCGATCTTTAGGAATTAGAAACAAGACGAAGAAGGGAAAGACCTAACCTCTGACATCCGAGAGAGTATTCTATCTTTGATCCGAGAAATTCACTGTAAATCATAAGAGAGGTGTGTACCTGGAGGAGGCAGCGGAGGCCGACAAGGGCTCTGCTAGGCTCGGGAACGACGGGGAGGCGGCTAAGCGAGGAGTTGGCTCTGCTAGTACGAACTGGCAGAAGATTATGCCGTCGGGGAAGAATTCTTTCTTTAGTCAAGTGATGTTGGGCCTGAACTCATTAGTTGAACTTGAACCTTTGGTCTACGACTTGCCTTGCCATGCTTTCAAAATTCAATTCTAAAGTAAATTTTACCTTATTAAAAGCAATTTAATTTGATATTTCCTATGAATTGTGTAGAATGTTTGTTGAAAACTGTTGTCATTTGTTCATTTTTTTTTGTGAATTGTTCAAAATATTTCTCGAGAGATGGTTTATATTTGTTTAAATCGATACGAAGTATGTTGTTGTGTAGAGGATTAAAGTTTATCAGAAAATTTTGAGTATTCATTTGCTTTTTGATATAAGTACAGAAATATAGCCATTGATGATTTTCTTTTTATTGCCTTTCGAGTGCGATTTTGGGAATGATCTACGAAGAAGGTTTATAACTTACCGTTTTCTTTTTCCAACGATATATGGATCGTTCAAATCTGATATGCGTAACTTCCGGAAAGTGAGTCGGAAGCACGCTCGACGATTCTGGCCGCGAATCTTCATAGATCCGCGCTCGCGGATGTGTGGGCCGCGCTTGCGGTTGGTCCCACGGTTTGACTTCGCAATCGCCGTGATCGATCAAGAAAGTTTTGATCGTCGCCGCTTATGCAATTTTTGTTTCCGTCTTTGATAGGCTGATGTCTCAAGCTCGATCTCTTGCCCCGGTCGAGGAATCTTCCTTGGATACTACGCCGCTCAAGGCTTGATTGGAGTTAAGATATCCACCTTTACGTAATGACTCGGTGACTTTTAAATATTTCGCTCTTCACCTCTTGCCCTAAAGTTTAAGGCTTTCTTCTTTATAAAAAAAACATTTTTTGTACCTCTCTCCATCAACCATGAGTTTTGATCTCACGGCTTTGAACTTGTGATACGATTGCGAACGGGATTGTAAATTACGGCTTGTCGATCACGTGATTACGTGTGCAATTAATCAAGGATTAATGGCATAACCTCCATCAATTGCCGAGAGCAATTTGGAGTTGAATTCTCCCAATCACGTAGCCTCTCACAAATTTGGTGATGAATTGTTAAGTAATGGTGTGATTGAACGAGATGCAAGAATTGTGTTGCTCGATCGAAATACACGTACATACATGATTTTTTATGTCCCGTTCGTATGGTTTTTGATCGAAAATCAAAAATAACTCTTTGAATCGGGAAACTCCAAGGATCGACAATCTAAGGTTTGACTCAGCGATGTGCAACACCGAATTCCATACTCGATCAAACTGGTGATGAATTGTTAAGTAATGGTGTGATTGAACGAGATGCAAGAATTGTGCTGCTCGATCAAAATACACGTACATACGTGATTTTTTATGTCCCGTTCGTAGGGTTTTTATTGGATCAACAATCAAAAATAACTCTTTGAATCGGTGATGCACATTAGGAGTGTATGGATCAAACTTAGTTGGTTCAAACCATATAGTGTTATGACTCTCGATTCCGTCACCTAACTCGAGTCCCCGTTGGTTTGTGCATTGAACACACACGCTTGCGAGAGGGATTGGGTACCAGTTTGAGTCAGATCCGGGCAAGGCGCCTTACTTGGATTGCGATGTGGTCTAATCTTCCGAGCAAATATCAATATCAACGTGCGTTGGGATTCGTTCTTCCGAGCAAATTTCGGAGTTCACCCGATCGCCGCTTGATCTGCGGTCATGGTTGGACGATCCGCAATCGTTGGTGGACCGCGGTCTGGTCGCTTCGGTGTTCGTGCTCGATTTCATGTTACGTGATTGCCCCGGAGTCTTCAAAGATTGCTTCTTGATCTCTAGGGATCGGTTTCAGCACCATAATTATGGATCGATTGATGTTCCTCACGGACAACGTCAATTGTTAGTGCGCAAAAATTCGCCTTTAATGCACTAATTGAGTGCCCCATTCTTCAACCCCTGCTCAACCTCTTCAATAACATATAACATGCAAAACAATGGATAAAAGGGGTGGGGACCCGTTAATCCACCTCCGATGTCTAAGTCAAAAGAGCAGTTGTTCTAGTCGAGACTCGAGGATAAATGACGAGAATTGCTAGAAGATGCAACTTACCTTCATACATGACGAAGACATGTATTTATAATGGAAGATAGAGGGTAGACGGAGAATAATTCTATTTCTATCGATTACTTGATCCAAATCCAGTGATAATTATATTTTTACGATAAGATAGAATCTTCCATCATAATTTTTAACCATCTTATATAATTTTAATAATAAAATACTTTAAAGATAAAAAAACTTAATAAATAAAAATCCCTTTATAGCGGAAGATAGAGAAAATATTTATAACGATTGACTAATTTACCCGCTCACAAGCAGCACAAAAAATATTTGGAAAATTGCTCTAAATACCTCGACCTTTGAATGAGTATCTTTTCAAATTTCACAAATTATCCCATACTATGGACGTCATTACGCAATGCATCCTTAAAATATGCACACTTTGGATAAAACTACGAATTAGCCCCGTATCTTTTCATTTTGTGAATAAAGCCCGATATAGGCGCAAAAAAAAGTTTCATAATTTTTTAATATTTTCCTTAAAGGATTAGAACTTTAAAAACTCAAAAGTCAACGTTTTATATTCTACTCTTATGGAACAAATATTGATTTTCCTTTAGATAAAATGTATTTGGTAAGCATAATAACATTTTTGGCTAAGGCTCAAAATAGTAACGCAATATTATATGTTTCAATATTCTCATTTAATTTGTAAGAATATAATATTGTTTATCTTTATTATGTTTGGCTAATATAAATCTCCAAATTTGTAAATACCAAATATAACCATTAAGTCCCAAGTTTGACCTTACAAAATACAAACAGTTCATCACCATACTTTTATTCATTAAATAAAATAATTTTAGACAAAAACTAATAAGTATTGAAGTCCGAAAACACCGATTGTGTTGTAACGCGACGAGAGCACAAGATTTGAACTCGACCGAGTCAACAGACGAAGAGATGGAAAGTATGTGGTCGCTAGTAGTGTTCAACGCGATGAGGGTAGTGTGAAAGATTTGTATTTAGCCGTGGGATTACAACAGTAGACAAAGATTCTTTATCGCGTTTAGGTGTATCGGGTTACAACAATGATCTTAGCTCGAGATTTACTGCATGTGATTCGCGAGGCTTTCGATCCCCGCTCTGGTGCATCGAGCTCACTATTTATAGCCGAGCTCCGGGCTGAGGCCGATCGAGATATCGATGTGGGATCAGTGCCGCCCAAGTACGTGTCGTTCTCCGGTTGGTTCTTGGAGCGGTGCCCGCGGAACTGGCCAATCACGGGCCAGGATGGGACGTTGCCGCCCACCGCTCGCTCGATGGGACGCTGCCGCCCACCGCTCGTTTGATGGGACGCTGCCGCCCACCCACTTGCGTGGATGGGACGGGCTCCTCCCCACGCGGTCACAACGCTCGAAGCGCGATGCAGACATGCTCATTCGAGCGCTATCCCGCCGGGAGTCTGTTTTGGGACAGGGGCGTATGGTGATCGCGACAGAAGCCTGGTCTAGAGCTCGGTGTCACGTTGAAGAGCTTATACTTGGTGATATTTTGCTTTGGAGGGGTGGCCTTACCGCGTTGACGGTTCCTGGTATCAACACAACCCCATGGACCGGGACTCGACGCCCTTCTGAGGACGGGTCCAAAAAAGTACCTCGAACCGGAAACGTGCTGTGCGGAACACGTTATCGTTTAGAGTTGTGCGAGGGCGACGGGGCGAGTGTGGTGAAGGAAGCGGCTTTGGGCCGCTTTTGCTTTATGGGCCGTCCGTCAGCCGAAGCCCATATTTTCGCGGCCCGCTAGACACCGGACAAAAAGAGCGGTCCCGCTCTTCGTCCTCTCCACCCCCTCATTTCAATTTCAAAAGCCTGGCATTTCCGCTCCCATCTTCGCCCTCTCGCTCCTGCTCACCAAAAACCGCTCGCCCGTCAGTGACGTCGCCGTCGCCCAAGCCTGCCTCCGCAGTTCCGTAACCACAAGGTATGTCTGCTCTCTCTCTCTCTCTCCTTTTCATTGTTTTCTTCTGTATTTTTTCCAGGGTTTTTAGGGGATTTTCTTTCGGGGGGGAATGCCCTAACCCCAGCGGCGACACCGTCGCTGGGTGCCGGCGGTGCTCGGGGTTTTTCTGGAGTTCCTGAGTGGTGGAGAGCGGCGGATGCCTCCACCGGGAAGGCGAAGCGTCGTCGGAGGCCAAACGTCGTCGGAGGCGAAGCGTCGTGGGAGGTTGGAGAAGACGCGCTTAGCGCGACGTCCCACCAGCGTCCCGTTGCCTCAGCCCATTCCTGGAGATGCGTGTCGAGGAAGGCGGAATGTTCTCCTGACACATATCTCGCGCGTCCCTAGGCCTCCTGTTTTGACAAGGCTTCTTGCCTTATTGCTAAATGACACCTGCACGTGGCCGGGATGCCGCGCTCTCCGTCTTTATTTTCCCTCTATATTTGTCATTACTATCGCTCATTGTGTGTTTATCGCGCTGCATGCCCTATCGTGATTTGTTTCTCCCCTTGCATATCATTTCTCTTTTCCTTCCTCCAAGAGCCTCTTTGTTTCTGTGCCCTGGATTTGGGGCTTTCCAGCGACTCCTGCCCCTCAGGCGTGGATCGCGGTGACAGGATAGCGGATTGGGACGACTTCTACGCCCTTGACCCCTCACTCGAGATTCGGGATATGTCCGCCAGTGACTCTCAGAACAACTTTCGTGAGCCCATCGGTCTGAGCGTGAGCGACCCCACCACGGTACTCGAGGCCCGCACGAGGAGCTAATCCTCATCGCGGTCTATGGCACGCTGCCGACCCTATGACCCCCACGATGAGGCCCTCGACGACGAGGCGTCCACCTCTGGGACCGCGAGGAGCTTTCCCTCGCGGTACTTAACAAGAGTCAGGGCGGCAGTCCCTCGCTTTCGACAGACCAGGCCTACGCGTCTGGCGGATTACGAAAACCCGGAGACCCTGGCCAAAGGTTGTGCGTCCATCCTTACCCTCGAGGAGCTGGACGAGATCGCGGCAGGATACCCTTGGCCAGCAGGGGTGGAACTTCTGCTGCCCTTGGACGGGGGCAACAGCTATGCCGCCTACGAGGCGGGTCACGTGGTTTATGCGGCGAGCCTCATCGCGGGCTTTAGGATTCCGCTACCACACTACGTATCCCAATTCCTGTTTGACCTTGAGCTAGCCCCTGCCTCGATGGCCCCCAACTGCTGGAGCTACATCGCGGCATACCATATAAGGTGTTTGGAGCTGAAGCACCCCCCTTCCGCGGGGCATCTGCAACAGATTCTTACCATCAAAGCGGATAAGAGGGGCATTGTTAACTTCAGCCTTACAAACTACAATCTTATCATCACTCCCTCCAATGTTGGACCGCGGTGGAGGGAAAAATGGTTCATCGTGCATGATTTCCAGGGCGACGTCATGCTCTGCCCCCTTATCGCCGACCGGTTCCGTCCCTACAAGCGCAAGCGCGGTGCAACGAAACAGGCCGCCGCGGCGAAGTAAGTTTTTGCTGCATCCCACAAGAGGGAGCAGCAGGCGTGGCTGACCCAAGATCGCCTTGAGCGTGCGGGGCTCAACCTGAGGCCTGAGCCGTCTCGGGAGGTCGAAAAGTCCTCGTCAGCTACCGCGTCCCCGGCGCACCCGGGCGAGGGTATTTTTGTTTTCGGGGTTTCGTTTTACCTTTATATATGCTATTTTCGTGCTTTGACCGCGTTAATCATGATTACTGACGGTTTGTTTTGCAGGCATGGATGTGTTCGAGGCCCTTGTCTCGGGCAAATCAGCGGCGACCACTTCTGGGGTTCCCCCTACTGCCAAAACTGGAGGCAGCGTGGAAAACACCGCGAAGGCTGGTAATGAGGCCACCGCGAAGGCCCGCGCCGACGCCAGAGGCAAATGAACACAAGCGGAGGCCTTGAAGCGCAAGAGCGCAGAGGACGCCGTTCGTGCTGAGGGGGTGTTTGTTAAGAGGTCCAAGCGGGACGCGGCCGCTATTGAGGACCGATCTTTCTCCCCCTTGAAGGGACCTACCCAGATTACCACGGGCGCCGGAAGCCGCCGACATTGGTCGCGGAGGGCGGAAGTGGCGGGCTTCGCGTGCCTTGGGCCTGCTTGGGGTACTTTTAAAGAGGGTCAGTACGGGTACGAGGAGGAGAGGGAGTGGTTCCGTACCCTCAACGCGCGGGAGTTCAAGGGGGAGTGCTTGAAGTATGGCCACATGGTATGTTGCTTCTGATTTTGTTTTGATTCGTCATAGCTCTTTCTTTGAAGCTGAACGTGCTCTTTGATTTGTAAGTCAACGCGTGGGTGAACTACCTCCCCAATCGCCTGTGCGAGGAGGAGGAGCGGGCGGAGGCCGCGGTTAAGGCCCGGGAGGAGGCCGAGGCGTCACTTCAGGAGCTGCGCGCGCAGACGGAAAAGGACGCCGCGGCGCTCAAGTCGGCAAGGTCCCAGGTCGCGGCACTGAAGAAAGATGTAGGGGGGTTGAAGGCACGGAACGAGGAGCTGAGTTCGCAGCTGGAGGAGACCAGTAAAAAATTGGAGAGCGCGATCCCCGACTTCCTCGTATCGCAAGAGTACATGGACCGACGCGTTGACGACGCTCGAACAGTCCATGCCCTCAGCGCTGTTACGGCCGCCCTCCAGTACTGCGAGAAGTACAAGTTGAAGTACTTCGCCCCCGACCTTCATCGCCAAATGGGAGCTGTTTGGGAGGATGGGGTGGCGAAACCACCGCCGGATGTGGAGGTGGACGACGCGGAGGGTCACGATGATCCGGAACTCCCCGCCGCCGCCGACCCCGAAAAAGAGAACCCTTGAGGACCCCCCTCCCTCCGAGACCGCGGCCAACGCCCCCGATGCCTGAAATACTTCTCTGACAAATCTGAAGTTTTTAATTCTCTTTTTCTTTTGTGTCGTGACCTGATGCTTCATTCGGCCCCTGGGGCCTTAATACTGTTCATTGCCGCGCTGCGGTTGTAATTTAAATACTTTTGACGCGATCTGTGCCTTTTAACTATTTTTGCCGCCATGCGGCCTTTTGATTATGACGTGCGTTTCATTCTGTTCTAAGAATTTGCGAAAGCCCGCCGTACCCAACCCCATGCCAAGCTAGGTTCTAGGACCGCGCTTGACCCTAGGTTGACGTTACTTGGTTTTTTGCGAAAGCTTGCCGTACCCAACCCCGTGCCAAGCTAGGTGTTAGGACCGCGCTTGACACTAGGTTGACGTCACTTGGTTTTTTGCGAAAGCTTGCCGTACCCAACCCCATGCCAAGCTAGGTGCTAGGACCGCGCTTGACACTAGGTTGACGTCACTTGGTTTTTTGCGAAAGCTTGCCGTACCCAACCCCATGCCAAGCTAGGTGCTACCGCGCTTGACACTAGGTTGACGTCACTTGATTTTTTGCGAAAGCTTGCCGTACCCAACCCCATGCCAAGCTAGGTGCTAGGACCGCGCTTGACACTAGGTTGACGTCACTTGGTTTTTTGCGAAAGCTTGCCGTACCCAACCCCATGCCAAGCTAGGTGCTAGGACCGCGCTTGACACTAGGTTGACGTCACTTGGTTTTTTGCGAAAGCTTGCCGTACCCAACCCCATGCCAAGCTAGGTGCTAGAACCGCGCTTGACACTAGGTTGACGTCACTTGGTTTTTTGCGAAAGCTTGCCGTACCCAACCCCATGCCAAGCTAGGTGCTAGGACCGCACTTGACACTAGATTGACGTCACTTGGTTTTTTGCGAAAGCTTTTTGAGGTATTTAGGGCTTTATGCGACCGAGGGGTGAAACCCGACTCGAGCGCGCCTAAGCGCATCGCGCGCGTTAGCGGACAACCCCAAGCGAGGACGGCAACTCGGGTTTCCTTAACGACTGGAGTTTTTGATGTTTTAAGGCTTTGTGCAACTGCGAGGGGTGAAACCCGACTCGAGCGCGCCTAAGCGCATCGCGCGCGTTAGCGGACAACCCCAAGCGAGGACGGCAACTCGGGTTTCCCTAACGACTGGAGTTTTTGATGTTTTAAGGCTTTGTGCAACTGCGAGGGGTGAAACCCGACTCGAGCGCGCCTAAGCGCATCGCGCGCGTTAGCGGACAACCCCAAGCGAGGACGGCAACTCGGGTTTCCCTAACGACTGGAGTTTTTGATGTTTTAAGGCTTTGTGCAACTGCGAGGGGTGAAACCCGACTCGAGCGCGCCTAAGCGCATCGCGCGCGTTAGCGGACAACCCCAAGCGAGGACGGCAACTCGGGTTTCCCTAACGACTGGAGTTTTTGATGTTTTAAGGCTTTGTGCAACTGCGAGGGGTGAAACCCGACTCGAGCGCGCCTAAGCGCATCGTGCGCGTTAGCGGACAACCCCAAGCGAGGACGGCAACTCGGGTTTCCCTAACGACTGGAGTTTTTGATGTTTTAAGGCTTTGTGCAACTGCGAGGGGTGAAACCCGACTCGAGCGCGCCTAAGCGCATCGCGCGCGTTAGCGGACAACCCCAAGCGAGGACGGGAACTCGGGTTTTCCCTAACGGTTAATGTTGGACAGTGTAGGGTTGTCTTGTCTTATTTATCTGATAATTGGCCTAATAAAGACATTACACGTGATAACAAACGCGGTGACAAACCTAGCCATAACCTAAATTCTCGATTTAAAAACACCAGGGACAACTTCCGGTGCTCTCGTTGGGGGGTGATTCCGCGCTGGGAGCGTCCTTTCCCACCTCCTGCCCGGTGGAGTTCCCGCTTGTGGAGGAACTCCCGTTGGTGGTGGAACTTCCGTTGGTGGTGGAACTTCCGTTGGTGGTGGAGCTTCCGTTGGTGGCGGAAAACACCCCCGCGTAGGGTTCCTGCGCGGGTGCGTACCCTTGATAGTACTGTGCGTGCACGCGGCCGGGGCGCCGCGCGGCCGGGCCCCAGCCGAGCATGGGTGCAGCCGGGGGCGTCGCGGGTGGTGACCCATAATACCACGGTGGCGGCGGCCGCATCCCGAATGCCGCCCCGTCAGCGTAGTACGCGTCGTCGTTGTTAGCGTCCATCACTCTTCGTCAGTTGAAGCGGTGCCTGCTTAGTTTGAGGAGGGTCCCCACGGACGGCGCCAATGTTGAAGTTCGAAAACACCGATTGTGTTGTAACGCGACGAGAGCACAAGATTTGAACTCGACCCAGTCAACAGACGAAGAGATGGAAAGTATGTGGTCGCTAGTAGTGTTCAACGCGATGAGGGTAGTGTGAAAGATTTGTATTTAGCCGTGGGATTACAACAGTAGACAAAGATTCTTTATCGCGTTTAGGTGTATCGGGTTACAACAATGATCTTAGCTCGAGATTTAGTGCATGTGATTCGCGAGGCTTTCGATCCCCGCTCTGGTGCATCGAGATTGCTATTTATAGCCGAGCTCCGGGCTGAGACCGATCGAGATATCGATGTGGGACGAGTGCCGCCCAAGTACTTGTCGTTCTCCGGTTGGTTCTTGGAGCGGTGCCCGCGGAACTGGCCAATCACGGGCCAGGATGGGACGTTGCCGCCCACCGCTCGCTCGATGGGACGCTGCCGCCCACCGCTCGTTTGATGGGACGCTGCCGCCCACCCACTTGCGTGGATGGGACGGGCTCCTCCCCACGCGGTCACAACGCTCGAAGCGCGATGCAGACATGCTCATTCGAGCGCTATCCCGCCGGGAGTCTGTTTTGGGACAGGGGCGTATGGTGATCGCAACAGAAGCCTGGTCTAGAGCTCGGTGTCACGTTGAAGAGCTTATACTTGGTGATATTTTGCTTTGGAGGGGTGGCCTTACCGCGTTGACGGTTCCTAGTATCAACAATAAGAATTTTATAACCCTTTTGTAGTGATAATACGATTTTTTCTTCATAATAGCACAAAGTTACTTTTACAATAAGTGATATGAAAATTTTGATTAAATTTTGTAAAAAAAAAATTCATAAATAGTAATGTACAAAAGTAGTATGGAGTAATCTAAAAATTGTTATAGATAAAACAAATTAATAGACATAGTCATAATAAATAGCATAGCACAATGGTCAAATCAACCCATATATATTTGCCAATATTATGTGGGTAAGGGTTCAATTCCCATTGTTCTCTCTTTTTACAGTAGTTTTCAATTTATAGTGTGGGGCCTCATAATTTGATTAGCCGCCCCTGGAGTAATCTAAACTACTTGTAAATTTAGAGTTGAGAAATTTAAATTGAGAATTCATATTTATCAAAAATATATACATGGGATTAATCCGTAAGTTTACCAGAAATAGTGGGTACTTCAAGGATAGAGCGCACATCGACCTTCAAATTATAGAATATTTTGTGAAATTCAAATAGGTTAGAAATAGTGGGTACTTCAACGATAGAGCGCACATCGACCTTCAAATTATAGAATATTTTGTGAAATTCAAATAGGTTAGAACAGAGTGCGCAACTAGTTCAAAGATTGACGTATTTAGAATAATTCTTCCTAATTTTTGGACAAAATAAAGATTTAGAGTTGTGTTCATTTGCACTTTACACACACATTATCCAAAAATGATACAAGTATTATTTTTGCAAAGAAGTATGTAGTCCAAACAATCCACTTTTATCAACCATTGAAATAATAAAAAGAGGCCTACTTTTTCTTACTTACATGTATTTACATGCCTTGTTTAATTTGAAAAATATGTATTTTTTTTAAAAAAATTGCATTATAGTGCATAATGGACCATGCACCGATCAGACCCTACGGGTACTCACTACGGGGGAACGTTCTAACGCATCTCTTTGTTCAAGAGTTTAAAGCTCTAGTGAGTGTGTTCGATAGGAAAAACAAGACCCATTTTCGAGATCTAATCAATCATGGCATTAGAGTCATATCAACATGATTTACTATAACTAATCAGAGAGTTGAAAATACTATTATTAATTGCCCTTAATTAAATCTTAGTCATTTAAAGTATTCTTCTACTATTTTTTCTTACTTCTAATGGATGTTTTATCGACATTTTCTATTTCAATTCTTTCTAATTCCAACTAACATTTAATTCTATGAAACTACTTGGAGTTAACATGAATTGTTTTAAAATGGTGACATTCTTTGATCTTATTTTTTAAAATTCATAAGAGGAAAGAAATTTCATATTTTAAACAAGTTTAGTAGATTAAAAGACCGCAAAAAATAACTATCACAGAAACTGACATGAAAACACAAAACCTTGAAACTTCAACAACCAAAGTAACTAATACTCCCTCCGTTAATAAATACTTGTCGTTTTAGGCTGATTGAGTTGTTAAGAAATACTTGTCATTTTAGATATTTTAACACCATTTTTCCAATATTATCCCCACCAATTGAAAACAATTACTTAAATCAATACTAGAAAATAAAAGATCTTCCTAAGATTGAGGGTACATAAGTCAATTCATTTGAATTCTTAATTTTTAATACAAACTCTAAAACGACATGTATTTCTTAACGGAGGGAGTATAAAACAAAAAAAAAACGAGAAATAGACGATGCAAAGTGCCACAAGAGGTGCGATGAAGTGTGGAGTGCTATAAAAAGGTGCAATCAACTAAGAAGTGAAGAAGACCGTTCCTTACAAACAATCGAAAAAACCTAAAAGAACCTTCAAACATCGATCATATCTAGGGTTGTCTAAACTTGACACAAACCGAGAAACACACCCGTCTCGACATCCAAAAACAAGGCGTATATCTAATATTTTTTTGCTTGAACTTGAAAAATGCTCATACCCGATATTCATTTGAAATTGATTATATTAAAATGAACTTGCCTGATACACCTGACATTACCTGATACGAAAGTATCCGATAATTCAAAGTTTTATGAACGGGAATAATTCGAACATCCAAAGCCACCGAACTTGAAATCATCTTGGAAACTGAAGTCATGTTAGTACACAAAATATGCCGTGTACAAGTTTCAACTCCTTCTTCAATGACCTTCTTCTCCAAGCTTCTTCTCACATCCTCTTCACCTTCAATGACCTGCAAAACAATGGACCAAGGGGCGAGCGACCCCTAATCCACCTCCGATGCTTAAGTCAGAATAGATACAATGTCGATTAAAGGCGTCAGGCAGAGCGATGGCTTAGAACTTACCTTCCACATGGTATACATGTGTATTTATAGAGGAGAGGGACAAAGGGGGGCGCGCCTAGGGTTAGGGCAGTGCCTTGCTCCCTAAGTCAACCAAATATCTTATCTCAGGCGAAGATAAGATTCTCCTCTATAAATAATATCCTAACTAGAGTAACTACCCTATTAAAGGATAAAGCATAATAAATATGGATAGCAAAATAAATAAGATAGAGAAATAAATGCTAACTAATTGATATGGAATCATGCCCGCCTACAATTTCCCCCTCCGGAACCCTATACGCGTGTACCTTGTACTATCCCATGTATAGGGGCCGGAGCTTAAGCGGTGAGTGGCCATGCAGATTAGGTGCTCTTATTCGTATATTCATACATTCGTACATTCGTACAATCGTATATTCGTATATTCGTACATCCGTATTCCATAAATACGGGATCCGTGCAACTCCTACGCATGCGTATCGTAGGGCCTTCATTGGCCAAACGCGCGCGTACACGCGCGACCTGCGCCACACGTGTGATGGCGTCACACACGGCACCAGTCCACCCATGAGTCAAGTGTTGGATTCTCCATGTCGGGAAAACATTTTAAATCAAGAAAAACATGTGAAGACGATTCTCGGGGCGTCCCCCGAATGAAAGCGTTTTTTTAAAAAATCCATTTTGAAAAAGCGGGCCCGTGCCAACATATCAAATCTTGCACTCTCATCATGGGAGACCTTTCTTTTTCACAGCCATTTTAAAGTGCAAAGCACTAGCCCATGTGCCCCCGTCCTAATTCCGCAGTCATAACACACGGGCCTTTCCGAGCCTTGCCATTAACGGGATGCGCTCCCCATGGCTAATCGAGGCATCGCGTTGCCAACTCGGAAGGTTCGTGGCCCTCGTGGGTGTGCGCATCGCAACATGACCCACTTAATGGCGCTCCGTAGGACGTACCGGCATGCCTTGGTGGTCTCCCCTTGCACCTACCGCGCTCGCGGTGTGCCGCCCGTGCTCGCGGTTCGTTCCATAGGACTCTTCAAGGCTCTTTGAGGGTTCCCCGCGCCCGCGGCTCCCGGTCCTGCGCTCGCGGCTCTCGTAGCCGGATTCGAACCAAATAGCGTGTTTTGAAGTCGGTCAAGGCTGGTCTTTAGATGTCGGCTCTGGGCACGCAAGTTGACGTCATGCTGCCCTCGCTCGACAGACCACCCTGCGACTCTTTCGCAGAGGTTCGACTTCGTCAGCAGAGATTGGAGCGGGTAAGCGGTTACCGCAGGGGTCAGATGCTCCTACCATGCGAGCCTTGGTGTCCTTACTCCGCTGTGGGCACACTGTCGTTCTTGGGAGGGTGCTCGGAACCCGCAATCTCTCTATGAAAGCAATCTCTTTTCATAGGAGGGTCGGTTGTCCCTTCGCATACCCCTTTTCGTATTCAGGTTCGTACCCGATTTCGAGCCAATTGGAGCGAGTTTCCAGCATTGGCTCCTGAGGACGAAAGATGGTGCGCTCTCTAAGCTTTCCGATACATCTTGAATCGTCCCGATCGGATGACCGTAGCTCATGAACCAGCCTGCACAATAAAGCAGTGCGACGCTGTCACTAGAGCAAGATTGCTCTGTTTTAGGCCGCGATTTCGGGCCAGTTGGAGTGCGATTCCAGTCTCGACTCCAAGAGAAGGCTTGTAGATGATTTCTTCAGATTTCCAGAGACATAAGGCGTGCCATCTTTCGACGTCTCTAACTCCCGAACGAAGAGTTAGGAGCAGGCTTCCCTGTTCTGCGCTTTCTACAGGACAGCAGCCTTCGGACGCCCTTTTGACCCTCGTCGAGAGAGTTTCTGGGGCTGACGTCTTTGTATGACTCGAAGATTGCCTTTTCCTCTTTCCATTGATGTATGGATCGTCCGGTTTCGATGCGTGTAGCTCTCGGACGATTGGTCGGACGTTTGCCTCGCCATCCTGTTCGTGAAACAGGTTGCGGTCTCTTGCGGCGCGATTTCGACCCGGATGCAGCGAATCTCCAGTTCTGATGTGTGAATGAGAAACGTAGCATTCGGAGTCTACTTTCCAACGCTTCTTGAATCATCTCGTTCCGACCATCGTGGAGCTCATACGGACTATTACAACGTCTTAGGTTCCGTGTTGAGCCGCGATCAAGCCCTTCGACCCCATGAGCCCGATCTCTTCCCGTCATATCGCTCGTTGGTCCCGCGGCATTCCTCAGCCCGACCGCCTCTCTCGTTCCGCGCGCACCGTTCTGGTGGGCTAGCGAGCTATCGTGATCATGCGAAGGCTCTTGGATGCGAGGGGACGAACGATCATGCTCACGATCTCTTGCCCCGGTGGGCTCCGAGCCTTTTCAAGATCCAATACTTGCTTCGTCGTGCCCCTGCGTCGGACACCTCAATGGATCGGACCAACCGCTCGCCCGCACCGGGCTCTAGCGATCGATCGTGTCGTGCGGACCGATGGGTGCCGGCGCAATGGATCGGACCGACCGCTTGCCCGCACCGGGCTCTAGCGATCGATCGCGTTGTGCGGACCGATGGGTGTCGCCGCCCCTACGTGATCCGGCTCCATGTATTGCGGCTCGATCGGGCCGGAGGCGTACCGTGCGCTCGTTCGCAGCGCGGGGCCAAAGAACTTGATTTCTGGACTGGGCTGTTCGTGCCCAGTTTCGACTGACTTCGAGTAGGATTCTCGCTCCGACTTCTGAAGATAATTTGTAGCTTATCTCCTCCTATTTCCGGCGATATGCGGATCGTCCAAATCCGATAAGCGTAGCTCCCGGAAAGTGAGTCGGAAGCACGATCAGTAATCCTGTCAGTCTCTGACACGCGGTCGCGGGTGATGGACCCGCGGTCGCGGTTCGCCCCAGGTTAGAGGTTGCGTTCTCTGGAGCGAAACCGCGCCCGCGGCCGGAGCTACCGCGCCCGCGGTTCTGCCCCGGACTGCGATTCTTCGCGAGCTCCTCCTTCCTCGCCGCCTTGCCCGCGTCTGCCGCCGCACTCGCGGTTATAGTGCAGCTCGCTCCTGGCGACGAGCGAAGACTCGTGCGGTGGGATCAGCTCCGATCCCGAGACCCTCTTCCGAACTCGCGCCGAGTTTGTTATGACGTGGGTCCGCGCTTGCGGGACCCTGGACTGCGCACCGCAGGTCCAATCGTTCAATCGTTTCGGGTTTCGTCGGCGGCATGACCCGGCTTGTTTGGGGTAACGGATCGGACCGACCGCTCGCCCCGCCCCGCCCCGGGCTCTAGCGATCGGTTCCGTACGCTCATACGTATATCCCTGCGTTATGCACACGCGATTGCGATTAGAGTTGCCCCCAATCTAGGGTTTTCATTGGATCGATAATCAACAATGATTTTTGACTAGGGCAACCTCTTGGATTGACAATCCAAGGTTCGATTTAGCGAGGCGCGCCGCCGAATCCCGTACTTGATTAGTTGATTCAGACCTTGCAATGCTATGAGTCGAGTCCCCATGGGTCTGTGTGATGAAGACGCGCACGTGACGGTCATTAGAGTTGCCCCCAATCTTAGGGTTTTCATTGGATCGATAATCAACAATGATTTTTGATTAGGGTAACCTCTTGGATCGACAATCCAAGGTCCAATTGCGATGTGGTCTATCATCCCGAGCGAGTATCGGGTTCAACGCGCGTTGGGATTCGTTCTCCGAGCAAATTTCGGAGATGGCGTGCTCTGGCCTCGACCCGCGGTCGCGGGCGACGGACCCGCGGTCGCGGGTGGCGATCCGCGGTCGCGGGCGACGGACCCGCGGTCGCGGCTCTGGGGCTGCGCCAAGCGAATCGCGCGATTCGCATGGCGCGATTGCCCCAGGGTCGTCTCGCCGGTTCGCCCGGCGGCTGTCTCGATCCGGGCCTGTGGACACGCGATCCATAGCCTTCTCGGATCGGTTCTCGTATAGGGTTTACGAAGGTCGAAAACCTGTTCGTCCCCACGGACGGCGCCAAATGTTAGTACACAAAATATGCCGTGTACAAGTTTCAACTCCTTCTTCAATGACCTTCTTCTCCAAGCTTCTTCTCCATCCTCTTCACCTTCAATGACCTGCAAAACAATGGACCAAGGGGCGAGCGACCCCTAATCCACCTCCGATGCTTAAGTCAGAATAGGTACAATGTCGATTAAAGGCGTCAGGCAGTGCGATGGCTTAGAACTTACCTTCCACATGGTATACATGTGTATTTATAGAGGAGAGGGACAAAGGGGGGCGCGCCTAGGGTTAGGGCAGTGCCTTGCTCCCTAAGTCAACCAAATATCTTATCTCAGGCGAAGATAAGATTCTCCTCCATAAATAATATCCTAACTAGAGTAACTACCCTATTAAAGGATAAAGCATAATAAATATGGATAGCAAAATAAATAAGATAGAGAAATAAATGCTAACTAATTGATATGGAATCATGCCCGCCTACAAGTCACATTACCCAAAATCATCCAAAATATTACCAAAGACACACATGAATCAATATTACTTGAAAATTCGAAGTTGTTCAAACTTAAACCTGAAATTATCCAATATTTAATTAATTATACATATGTTTTTTAATCTTTAATGTTACGTTAAGATTCGAAGTTGTGGACAAATAGAAAATTATACACTTTTTTTTGATAAGGAAACAAATTAGGGGAGTTACATAAGACACACCCTAAATCATCCTTACGGATGAGGTTTTATATAACCGAATCAACAACGACAATAATGGAAAAAACACGACTAAAAGATCAGATCATGTAGTCCGCTACTGAGATGGCTTCTCGAGGCACATTCAAGGAGCCTAACAAACGCTAAAGATCAAAGTGAACCAACTCAAGTTTCCACGGGAAACTCCAATCACCCTGCACGACTCAAACAATTACAGGTTGTCATTTTTTCATCATGATATAGGGAATGCTACGGCGAATGATTTCAAAAATCCTCTTACAAAGTACCAAGGCCTCAGTAAAAAATCCGGAATGGCCGCCGATTAGTCCGCCGTCCAAATGTAACACCTCGATGATCCCGAAAAATAAAGTCCATAGGGAAAATACCATAATAATTCAGTACACCTCAAAATTGAATTTAAATTGATTGTTTTGGACTAGAAAATTTTACTTGTGGAGAAGTTTAGTTTTGTTTAACTAGTGGACGGTTTACACAAATAGAAAATTATATTCCAACAATCGGTTTTTGGAAAAATCTGATCATTCATCACAGCCAGCACCCTCTAGTGTCACGGGTTGAGACTTGCTCTCTAACTCGTGCGGCCTTAGCTAGTCGAACACGCTCGATTGGCTAAGTCAGGCCTTGCCCCTAACGATTTATGATGGTTTTTGTGGGAAAGAGGACTTTGTATTACACAAGAGAGTATTACAAATGGGTTTTACAAGAGAGCTTTACAAGTGTGCCTAAGTGTATGTGGCTTGGTGGATTTCGGGATGTGCCTTGGCAAATGGGGGTCATGGCCTATTTATAGAGGAGGCCGCCCCTTACATCGGAATATTCTAGATACAAGCGGCTCTAGACCCATCTAGAGCTCTCCCTATAAAAGTTGGCCCATGAAAGCCCCTTAGAGAAATCTAGCCCCCGCTAGAGTTCTCCGGAATGTCCCAGTGTGGCGCCGGCCCGCGCCGGCCCTTGTTCCTCTCTAGCGCCCTCTAGATAGGGCGCGACCTCTCCGGAATTCTCCGGAAGGCACACCCGCG
Organism: Polygonum maritimum; assembly: GCA_963924305.1. NCBI lineage: Eukaryota > Viridiplantae > Streptophyta > Magnoliopsida > Caryophyllales > Polygonaceae > Polygonum > Polygonum maritimum. The sequence goes on along the minus strand of OZ002737.1, from coordinate 12,272,398 downwards.
CGCGCCCACGCCCGGAAGAGGCGGGATGCCTCTGGACCCCTCCAGAAGTTCCGCCCGGGGCGCGCTTGTGCCCGAATGGGGCGCGGCCGTCCTAGAATTCTCTAGAAGCGGCCCGCCTTGTTCCGCAAGGGGCGCGGCCCTCCTAGATGTCTCTAGAAGTGCCGGCCCTGGCACGCCTTGCCCCGTTTGAGGCGTGCCGGCCCTTAGAAGGCTCCGGAGCGTCCCGGCCTCATCTTGAAGGCCCCGGAAGCCTCTGGAATCACCTAGGCTCCGCGCCGGGGTGACGTGCCCCGTGTCTATATTTGCGGGAGGAACGCGGAGCGTGACACCCTCCCCCACTGGATCTAGCGACGCCCTCGTCGCGTTCCGCTCGTTTGCCCCTTGCAACGTCGTTGTCGCCTCGGCTTTGTCCCCCTCGGACTCGTTCCCGTTTGCGCCATCTCTGACTTCGACTCTCTTGGATGGTTGTTGCGCCTCCCCTCGAGGCATACCATCGCTCCCCTTGGTCGTCGTCTCCTCATGGCGTCTTGGTCCCTCGTCGATCCTGGAAGTTCCCTTGTCGTGGCCCCGTGCCTTGAACGTTGGATCTTCCTCCCTTGGTCTCTCCCCTAACCGTATCGCGCCCAAGCTGAGCACCCCACGTCTCTCTTCCCCTGGAGACTGTGCTGCTTCGCTGATCCCGGCGTTCTCTGGACCTTGGGTTGATCGCTCCTGTGGCCTTGGCGACCCCTCGTCACGTCCCTTGCTGTAGCTCAACGTCATCGCCCCTAGCCGATGGTGCGTCTCTCGCCCGGCATCCTCATCCCTCGAGGACATGATTGCGCTGAGCTTTCCCCTTTGTGGGCATTCCCGCACAAGGTGATCCCCATTGCAGAGGAAGCAAGCCAGCGGCTTCCTCTCCTTGCGCTTGCCCTTCTCGTGGTCCCCTCCGGACCTCCATCTTGGTCGGGAACGACGCCCATCGTCGTCCTCCGATTCGTCCCGCTCTCCCGAGGACTTTCTCCTTGGCTTTGATGTGCGCTCTTCGTCGCTACTTGAGTCGCTTTCACCTTCATCTCCCCCACTTTTACCCTTGTTACGGGAGGAGTCGTGTTTATCCCGGCTCTTGAACTCGATGAGCGACTCTGCCGCGCTCATGGCTTCGTTCAAGCTCTGCACGTTGCGCCTTTGTAGCTCTTGCTTGGCCCACGGCTTGAGACCGTCCATGAATTGGAAGAATGCCTCGGTCTCGGCCAAGTCTGATACTTGAAGCATGAGCTCGGAAAACTCCTTGACGTATTCGCGCACAGTGGCCCGCTGTGTGAGTCGACGTATCTTGGCTCGGACCTCGTTGTTTGCATAGACGGGATAGAATTGCTTGTTAAACTCCGCCTCAAACTCGGCCCAAGTCTTGATTTGAGACCCTCCGGTCTTCTCACATGTGCGGCGCCTCCACCAAAGTAAAGCCGTATCCTCAAGATAAAGCTTAGCGGTACTTACCTTTCGTTCGTCCTCCTTGATGCCCACACCATCAAAGTATTGCTCCATGCCGTAGAGAAAGTTTTCTACGTCCTTCGCCGATCGTTCCCCCTTGAACGGCTTCGGCTTCGGGATTTCTACCTTGTGCGCTTGGGTTGTAGCGATCATGCCCGCCCCCATGGCTGCCCGGCATGCCTCAAGCTCCCTCTTGAGTTGGCTAACCTCGTCGCGCAACGCCCCCATGGCTTCCCGAAGGACGGCATTCTCCTTGGCAAGCTTGTCGTTGGCTTCATTGAGTGTGCGCAGCAGCTCCCCCTTGAGCTCTTCCATGGAGGATTCAAGGTCTTCCCCAACCTTGGTTGCGTCCTCGATGGAGTCGCGCATCTTGCCCATCGACAGCTCCACTCACTCGAGTCGATCCTCAACGCTAGTCACACGATCCTTCGAGGCGCCCCTAGTCTTCTTGCCTCCCCACTGGGATGCGGTGCTAGGGTCCCCTGCCTCTGAGGCTCCTCCGTCGTGGCTAGACATTGATTTCCCCTTGGATCGTATGCTCTGATACCACTTGTCACGGGTTGAGACTCGCTCTCTAACTCGTGCGGCCCTTAGCTAGTCGAACACGCTCGATTGGCTAAGTCAGGCCTTGCCCCTAACGATTTATGATGGTTTTTGTGGGAAAGAGGACTTTGTATTACACAAGAGAGTATTACAAATGGGTTTTACAAGAGAGCTTTACAAGTGTGCCTAAGTGTATGTGGCTTGGTGGATTTCGGGATGTGCCTTGGCAAATGGGGGTCATGGCCTATTTATAGAGGAGGCCGCCCCTTACATCGGAATATTCTAGATACAAGCGGCTCTAGACCCATCTAGAGCTCTCCCTATAAAAGTTGGCCCATGAAAGCCCCTTAGAGAAATCTAGCCCCCGCTAGAGTTCTCCGGAATGTCCCAGTGTGGCGCCGGCCCGCGCCGGCCCTTGTTCCTCTCTAGCGCCCTCTAGATAGGGCGCGACCTCTCCGGAATTCTCCGGAAGGCACACCCGCGCGCGCCCACGCCCGGAAGAGGCGGGATGCCTCTGGACCCCTCCAGAAGTTTCCGCCCGGGGCGCGCTTGTGCCCGAATGGGGCGCGGCCGTCCTAGAATTCTCTAGAAGCGGCCCGCCTTGTTCCGCAAGGGGCGCGGCCCTCCTAGATGTCTCTAGAAGTGCCGGCCCTGGCACGCCTTGCCCCGTTTGAGGCGTGCCGGCCCTTAGAAGGCTCCGGAGCGTCCCGGCCTCATCTTGAAGGCCCCGGAAGCCTCTGGAATCACCTAGGCTCCGCGCCGGGGTGACGTGCCCCGTGTCTATATTTGCGGGAGGAACGCGGAGCGTGACACCAGTACATTCTAAAAATATGTAAGATGCCTCGTCCAGTAATACCTTGACACGTGACACCGCACGCGATTTTATCAACATAAATAAAAGGTCTCCCCATTATAATTGACGGATCATAAACTTAACAAGAAGCTTCTCGAAAGCGGTATCGTAACTTCTTCATCCCTCTGTATTTTCCACAACCTTCTTTTCCTTCTCTCCACAACCAACATCTCTCCTCAGCTCTCTCTCTCTCTCGTATTCGCTTACCTGAAACTCCTCCGTCCAAGTTGCAACCTCTGCTCGTAGTCTCGTACTATGATGTCTCCACCGCCGGTGAACATGACCGGCAACCAGTCGGCGGCGGCCGGCGATCCCCATCGGTCGATCCCGACGCCGTTCCTGACAAAGACGTTTCAGATCGTAGACGATCCGGCTATTGACGACGTGATCTCCTGGAGCGAGGACGGATCTGCGTTCGTTGTCTGGAACCCTACCGTCTTCGCTCGCGATCTTCTTCCCAAATATTTCAAGCACAACAATCTCTCCAGCTTCGTTCGCCAGCTCAATACTTATGTAAACACTCTCTGCTTCTCTATTGTGGATTTCGAATCGTAATGAGCGTTTATCCGATGTGGATTGTTCTATTGTAACGGCAATTTTGGATTCGTTGTGTTCAAGTGCTGAAAATCTGTTTTGTAATGATTAGGGATTCCGCAAGGTCGCACCGGATCGGTGGGAGTTCGCGAACGAATGGTTCCGAAGAGGCGAGAAGCACCTGCTCTGCGAGATTCAGAGAAGAAAAGCCTCTCTAGCTCAGTCGCCTTCTCCGCCGCCGACAGCGGTCGTTACGGCAGCGTGTGCAAATCTAGCGGTGGCGGCGATGCCGGTGACGCCGCCTCAAGAGGTGACTCCAACGAGCTCGAATGACGAGCAAGTGACTTCCAACTCTCCGCCACTAGCGATTCCGACAGCTTCCGCTTGCAGAGGCAACAACAACAACCACAACAACAACGGATCTGGCTCCGGCTTGAGCAGCAGCAGCATCAACAATGGTAGAGTAGATCTAGCCGACGAGAACGAGCGGCTGAAGAGAGAGAATCTGCAGCTGAACAAAGAGCTCTCCAACATGAAGAGCCTTTGCGGAAACATCTTCAGTTTGATGTCCAATTTCTCCAATCAGCCGACTACAAATCCGGCCGCCGCCTACGCGGAGGCCGATATGCTCAACCGGCTAGACCTGCTACCTTCCGACGGCGGTGGCGAGAACATGGCGGAGGCGGAGGCGGACGATGGGAGTCCGACGAGGCTGTTCGGGTTCGAAATAGGGACCAAGAGGTCAAGGGAAGGGACGTGCTCAGGCGGCGCTTCTGGTTCGTTGGATCTTGATGATCCGATGAAGGTGGACACGGAGGTGAAATCTGAGCCGTTTGATGGTGGGAGCGGTGAGTTGAACAGTGACGACGAGCACCAGCCTTGGACCAGACGGTGCCACCGGCAGAGAGAGAACATGTGCACCTGATCCCGGATTTGGATGATGACGCCAAATCCAACGGCTGCTAAAATTCGTAGGGTTTTTTTTAGTGGGGGAAGTTTGTGCGGTGTGGATTATGAGGGATCATCATCATCCAATTCTGATTGTTGGACATAATTTGTGGGTCCGGATGTTTGTTGATGGTAGATTAATCTCGAAGCTTCTTTACCTTTCCAGAAATTTCCCTTTCAGTAATTATGTACCACTGTTTGTTCTCTTTTTACCGTGGCCGAAAGCGAATCCACATTGTTCTACGGAGTTTCTTCGAAATCATTTGTTTAAAAATTATTCAGGCTCAAATGATAAGACACCATATAAATTAATGTAAGTTGTAATTGTATATGCTAAAAGCCTAAAAGTGTGTATAGGTTGCGGGTAGAATAATTTATCTTAGACATAAAAGTCTAGAAGTGTGCAGTTGCTGATAAGGATTGTGGATGGATAGAAGAGTCTACAATGTTCTAAAAAAAGGACCGTGCAGAAGTTTCTGGAGTGCAATATATTTAATTATTTTAAAAAAGGAACTCGCTCTCTACACCACACCATAAGCCATCGTATGATAAACAATGTTTTCTTATTATAAGCTGTAAAATATAATTAATTTTATATGTGCTGTAGTGTAGATTTGTATATAGATAGATGTTTCTAGAATGTCAATCCGTGTGCTAGACAAAATACATTTATGTTTTCGGAAATTGAGTTTCTACCCCTCAGTCTCACCCCAAAAAAATTTGATCGTATGCAGTAAATCAAAGTTTATCTATTGCTGATTTGGATGTTGTCGTCAGAAATAAGAAGAATACAGTATATACTTAGTAAGTCTCATTTAACTTGTTTTTTTTTTTTACTTTTCTTTAATCAAAATAATCGAGCATATGTAATATTTTCTGGAGTAAGATAGCAAGGATCATATCATAAAGTATTCAACTTAATACAGTCCCGGGCCTCCTGGCTTTTTTACTTTGTAAGCAACTGGGGTCGGTGTTCAATTCTGACTCTTAGGCTCCGGGGAGTAGCGGAAAGGGGAATAGGCTACAAGGTAGCGGAAAGTGAAAGAAGGAAAATGCTAGCGGAATCCAGTCCCCTTAAAAATACAAGGGTGTCATTTCCTGGAGGATTCCGCCTCGCTAGCAAAACATATTACCAATTCCGCTAGTGCTGGCAAAACATATTACCAGTTCCGCCGGTGCTGAATAGAACCTTAGTCTTCATATTCCTATGGAAATGACACAGCTGCTCAAATAGTTCAAATCAAGTTAAAATCACAATTCTCTAAAACTGCACAAATCAACATGCAGCCAATCAGACTTTATTGAAACCGAAAAGCATGACTACGTACTAAACTTCTCCTGAACCTGTTCAGTCTTGCACCGAAACAACACCTGCAAATGGGCAATCAATTTAAGTGCTCAAATCAAATAGCACTTGCTTTAATTTGTGTTCACAAGAGCTTCAGTCCTGGCTCTTTTTATCACCACAAGCACAACATTAAACCAGTCACACAAAAGCCACTGAAAAAGGGCAGTCAAATCCAACCACAATGAAAAAGTCCCACTGTCAAGAGCACCAACTCAAAACTCCCCCACAAACATATCACCAAAAATAGTCTCATTCTCAAGTTTGATGACTTATTCTCCAACTGTTTCAACTAGCATCCTCATCTGCATCAATCAACAAATTAAAGTGATTAATTAGCAGACAGAGCGGCCCTGATCATTCGCACCGTCTCATCCACAATGGCAGTCACGGTCTCAATGGACTCCACCGTCAGCATGGTGGTTGGAGTGGTGTCGATCAGAATTTGGAATCCAAGAGTCATTAACGAGCCATGTATCGGCTCTTCCCCTTCTGCCTCCAAGACGCGATCCACGATCACAAAACCCGAGGCCAGCGGCTTTACCCACAGCGACTCCTCCCCAGACAGCATTGCGGTGATTGCAGAAATTTCAGCAGCAGTCGAAATAACAGCAGAACTCATCTTATCTGCCCACGTCTGCTGTAACACCAAAGTTTTGACCAACCTGGTTGGATTTGGCTGCAAAAAAATGAAGTGCACCAAAAACTAATTCATTAATGGATTCACTTAATCACCAAGTTGATTGCTAGCAAATCATAGCAAAAATTCATCACGTTGGCCTATCGGAGTATCAAAAAGTAGGAGTAAAAAGGGATAGTATTTGAAACACCAAAATGATCCGGACATAGGGTTTGCATGGTGTAACAACTTAATATGACATTTCCGACCAAAAAAAAAACTTTATATGGCATGATTTAGAAAATCCACTTACCAACCCAATAATATTTGCACGGTGCATCTCTAACAACAACTTAATGGAGAACCCAATAAAGTGTAGAAATTTCTATAAAATGAAAAACTTACCTAAATATAGAGAAATTTCTATAAAATTGGAGGACTCTCTAAAGTATAGTCTTCGCTAACTCTTATATATATAGAGAAAAGCATGATTCCTAATTCTCCATTTTGAAGATATGGTTGGAGAAATTGTTAGAGGTGCATGATTTAGAAAATGAACTTAATTACTAACCCAATAAAATGTAATGACACACCCACTAATTTATGCCATAAGTTCTTTCATAGATTAATCGAAATGCATATTAATGGACAAAACTGTGAATTGAGATACTCACCGCAGGGAACAAGATGCTGATTGCATCAGAAAAGGCTCGGCACTTGTTAATATGAACTCGCTCCCACATTGGGCCGTCGCTAGATAGTAAGTCCCATTGAGGACGGAGGCATGGGTCACTGAGGAAGTTGAAGATCCGTTCCCTTGGAAATGGAAGCCAGACACAGCTTGACACACCCAGAATGATGCCCGAGAGCTCTTGGGGATCTGTTACGTTCACATGGGTCATCACCCGTGTCTCAGGAGAGATGCTCTGGATGGGAAGGGTGCTCCAGTTTTGTAGAGTTGAAGCACAAACCCCATAACAGAAATTGTCCACCACGCGCTTCATGAGTTGTAGAATGCTTGACCTTCCTTCCACGGTGATTTCTGGTGCATGAACACAAAAAAGAGTCATAGGAGTAGTCTTAGACACAAGCTGTTAGACCCACATATCCATGTTAAAAGCCGAGCTGAAGGAAATAGCTAGAGACAAAAACTCATAACGGGACAAATTATCAAAGTTAAGCACAATGTATCTAAACAAACACATGCCATATATGCACATCAAGGTGAAAAGTATGGCTAAGCAGTTAGTAAGTTGGCTATGTATGGATAGAAAAAAAAGGCCGTTCGTGCACTCTTATTTTTATGGTGCGCACTCGGTTTTGGACGGATTAAGAAACCGTATAGAAAGAACCGGGACTTTTTTTAAAATTATGTTCGGATTCTAAATCCACATAGATGAAACCCAGTTTTTTTAATAAAAAAAGGTATATGGGTCCCGAATCCGCACAAATCCGAGAGTGCATAAAAAAAACAAGAGTAGAATCTGCAAAGATGACACCAAGGTTTTTATATAAAAAAAGGTATACGGGTTCCGAATCCGCACAAAACCGAGTGTGCATAAAAAAAACAAGAGTAAAATCTGCATATATGAAATCCAGTTTTTTTTATAAAAAAAGGTATACGGGTTCCGAATCCGCACAAAACCGAGTGTTCATAAAAAAAAAACAAGAGTAGAATCCGCATAGATGAAATCCAATTTTTTTATAAAAAATTGTATACGGGTTCCGAATCCGCACAAAACCGAGTGTGCATAAAAAAAAACAAGAGTGTGCAAAAACTCGCCGAAAATTAATGGTAAATATTGTAGCATGTATATTTTTGTAGTAGGCCATTGTTTACTCAAGTTACATTATGCAACGAACATCTAAAAAAATTGGTTGTGTTGCCTCTGCGTTTTATAACTTTTCCGATGACAGGCCTACAAGGTAACCTTAGATGTGTATCATTAATGTCAAATGCATCTAGCATGCGGAAGGTCTTTGTTTGTTGTCTATCTAGCTCTTCTTTATTTTTATCAAATGCAAATAGGTGTGGCCTCTGATCTGACCAACACAAGTGCTTATAATGTTCAGGTATTGAAACAATTTTTAGTACAAAGTTCTGCTTACATGCTTAGTCCAGAAGGCAAAATAAACGTACCCTAAACATGGAATAGAGGTGGGCCTAGTGGAAATTGTACTACTCGGCCTTAATTAGGTCTTATATGTGGCATTCCAATATGGTTCAACATATACTCTCCCTTTCCTAATCTAGTAAAATGATCAATGAAAGTATGAAATGGGCGAGGGTGTAGAGGAATACCCTCCTCATTCTCATCCCATGGTGGAGATTCACCAAGATTCCCTTCTATAATTAGATTTGTATGGATGACCAAAATATCAATGGATTTTGGGCAAATGATACGCATCCCTGGCTTCATAATCTTTGTAAGAGGATGGATATATACACTTCCTATCTTTGTCTAAATATTGATTAATATTCTTGTCTTGAGACTATACAAACCATATAAAGATGCAAATTAAATAAAATGGATTCGGGTATGTCCTTCCCATCCCGATCCACGATAGAGAATTCACGCCCTTAAGGATGACAGTATTCGGGAATATTCCATTAAGTGGTTCACGTCACATCCCGGAGATACTTTTTTTTATTAAGTACAACTTGAAGATACTTGCCTAAACACTCACCTTTTGGGGTTTCCATTAGATCCTTCCCATATTGTTCCATGTTATAGAATTCACACCCAAGGATGAAAAAATGTTCGTGGAGTTTTCATTGAATGCTCCACGTCGCATCACAGTCTTTCTAAAAGAGCTTCAATGGAGATACTTGCCTAAACATCCACTCTATGGAGTTTTCATTAAATCCTTAATGTCTAGGTCCTTGATTGAGTATTCATACCCTTAAGGATGACAAAATATTCCTGTAGTTTTCACTAAATGGTCCACGCCGCATCACAATCTTTGTAAATGGGCTTCTGTGAAGATACTTGACTTTATAACACCCCGAGAATTTATAAGGAATTGAGGTGCTCCTCATGCTAACAAGAACTCTTCCTTTTCATAGTTCGAGTGGTCAAGAGAATTGTGAAGCTAAGTGTGCTAGGGCGAGAGTAGTACCAGGATGGGTGAGCTCCTGGGAAGTTCTCGGATTGGCATGAAATAGCCTTTCTAGGGCCTCGAGCCTTACAAACTTAGCTATTACTCCTATACTTTGCCTTGGATCAGGCTTCCATAAATGTCATCGTTCTTCATAATTAATCAAATTGTAACTCTTTCTGGAAGCCGTCCAAATCCTTACGTAGGCATGCTTCACATCCCAATTCATATTGGGAAACAATAACCTATAAAGCATGCCATCTTGTTCAACGAGCCTCAACATTCAACAATTAAGCTTAGGTGAAATTTTGGGTTTAGGGAATTCAAGTTTGCGATTAACTTCAGATGACACAAGGTCGTGATGAAGCCTTTATCTTCCATAAAGCTGCACTCCTTTGGAGTTTCATAAACTCTGGAGAATCTTTAGAGCTTACTTGGACATTGAAGTTCAATAAGTTTGAGGCTTATCCTCTTAAGCCCTAAAGGAGACAAAGATAAGCTGAAAAAAAGTTAAGTTGTATAGTTCAAGATGAGGTTGTAGAAGAGAAATGAATGAAGAAGTTGCGTTTTAGGGTAAGGGTAACTAAGATATGATTGGTCAGGTTTTGTTCGAACCAAACTGGAATCGAACCGTCAAATATCGCCACTTCCAACTTCATTGGAACCGAGACCAAACTAGAGGAATTGGTCATCCTCCGATTCCGATTCCGATTCCGATTCGTCATTTCCTTGGAACTGGTGAACCGACGGTTTGTTCCGGTTTACCCATTTCTTTCCAAAAATAATCATCAGATCCGAACTTCAGCCGCGATTTCTTTTGTTAAAAAAAATCGGTTTTAACCAGATTCGGGACCGGACTGGAAGAACTGATTGTAGTTGGGATTTGGATTCTAGGGAAGTGAAACTGTCGATTTCAAAACCGAACCCATGACTAGACAGGTAGAAGATTGAAAACGGGTTCGTGGTTCTTACATTAGAGAAAGGAAAGGTAGAAGATTGAAAATGGGCTAGTGGTTGTTACATTAGAGAAAGGAAAGGTTTGATGCAGGACAAAGGCCCAATGATGAAAGGAGCTTCACACACTAAGTATGACATACAAAAAAGGTTGACAACTCTCCTTTTTCGACGACCTTGCCTTCACGAAAGCCTCAATCACCCGTCGATCTCCATTCTTTCTTGTTCTTGCACACCTCCGTAAAAGCGCAACCATTGTTGTAGTTTTTGCTCCTTTGACACATGAGCATCATTGTCTTATCCTTCATGAATGAGCACATATAGCCAATGGCTACGTTCATTGTGTCCGAAAAAGCACCCTAACCCTCTAATGAAGTACCCTAGTTAACTGTTGTGAGAGTGCAATTACTCAATTCACATGAGATTTGGGGATCAAGTTGAAACATCCTATATCACTCATTCAAACAATAGACCCGTAGCTTCTGACATCACGCCTAACATAGTTTTCTATACGAGCTAAAATATTTACGAGAACTTTCCAAAAACTACCACGAGCAGAGATGCCTAGTCATAAGAGGTGGTGAATATCGTCCATGTTTCGCGTTAAGGATTAAAATTTGTCCGCATCCCCATCAGGTCCCCATTGCTAATTAGGAAATTTTGACCCCCCCCCCCCCCCCCCCCCCCCACCTTTCTCCATTTACTATCCCCACCAATTTCCCTATTTTATATCAGGAGTTCGTTAATTGTCCTCTTGTAAACTAAATGCCCTATTCAGAATTAGAATCTCAATAGAGGTGTAGAAAAAAAACTTAGTTCAAATCTTCCCACTGGGGACTCTCCATCTGTGTTGAATGGGTCATGGGTCAGGGCGAAGACCCTCTTCCCCATTCTCATCTAGTAATGGGGCAATCCTGGCATTTCATCCTTGCTTATCTCTATCTACAACAAGGTCTTAACATGTTCCCTAAGAATTAAAAAAAGATTTGATAAGTGTTGATGATTCCACATTTAATGCAAATTGCATTAATCAAATTGAGCACTCATGGTTGTACCATGAGGTTTTGGGTTTGAAGAGATGGTTAGTAGTCAGTTCTCCTTCATTGTGGATGTTCTAGGCAAGCCCAAGTAGTGCTTGTGATATTGTCTAATTTTTTTCTTATAAAAAAACTAAACTATAATGAAATTTGAAATTTCTTCTAGAGGCAGGAAACTTGATTTTCAGAGATTTTATGCATGTGATGCAAGCATGAAAAAATGCATCTCACTTCACTAACTATGTGCGTAAGCTTTACACTACATTTAAGCTTAATGAACAACCTCAAAATGCACCACCTAATGCCCTTCAAAGCAATCATCAGGCCATTGAACGGATTATAAGGATGAAGTAATAGTGGAGTTCTTACTAAAGAGTGCAAAATAAAATGAACAAATAAGCAGGAGAACAAACCTATAGGAAACTCCATTGGACGACTAATGTGATGTGAAGCAAGCAAAGCATAGCATTCGCATTGCCTCTGCAGAGTTACGAGCCATCTATCTGCCCCATAGCATACTCCGGATTTTATCAACGGGCGGAACAGATCATGCACTATAGACTCGTCATATTCGTTGTGCTCCACAAACGTCACCTATCATATATTAATGGTCAAGTTAGTTGGTGCTTATAAGTTTTATAATCCATATCCATAGATATTATGAGAAAATACACATCTCTTGATTGAAAGTTCATAGTCTAGATTGTTTAGGTAAAGTTCCAAGTTTGAAGTTAAACAAATGTCACCTAAAAAACTGTTAATTGCCCACGGTAGAAACAAAACACAAAATTATCCTTCTCTTACCAACTATGGATTAAGTAGATTTTGCCGCCTAGAATGTGGAAAAAGACAAGCATAAGGGTTGCCATTTAGAAAATGAGAACAATAAAAAAAAATGTATTTTTCAAGTCTTTTCCTTTCATAAAAAACCCATTATGACATAAAAACTTAAAAAGGAAGTCGGAATAGTTTATCTACTCGATCATATGTTCAACTCATATGAGTTGTCATAAGATTAAAATCCTCTTGTTCTCATAAGATTACCCTTGCGAATCTTATACATCTTATAGATTGGGTGTTGCTACTATTTATTGTTCTCATTAACTATGTTTATAGAAATCTCTATATAATTAGTATTGACAAAAAAAAAAAAAACATGTATAGCATATTGTTAGAGTGTTTACGGTTTAACCCCAAATTTTAGAAATCTTATGTTCATCCGAAAAGTTTGCCCCATGCATACACGGACATCACCACCAATCAACTAATAGTTTGAACTTCAAGAGATTACTAATCCTATTATCCACAAGCCTGCATTAGTTACTATGCATTTTAGACTCAATTACAAAACAACCGCAATCATACTATGGAGAGGCTTTCAAGTTATGCCAGTTAATGGCAACTGATTATAATGGCGGGAAATTTTTCAAGGATGAAAAAGCAAGGATTGATGTTGGAGTGCTTACATTGCAATGTCCATTGGGGAGCTCCTCTACAAGACAGCCAGACGGTAGTTTCCTACATCTCTTAGTTACATCTTCATAGTCTTCCCTAATAGGGTCAATGGATATATCAGCAACTGCCCACTTCCCATCAGACTGCTTCTTACAGTACCGTAAGAACCTGATGTGGCGAGTTTCGACCAACGGCGAAGGAAAAAGTAGCTCTGCATTCATCTACAATAAGAGTATCAATAAGCTTCTTTAGTTTCAAGATAGAAGAGAACAACTACAACACAAGATATTGCACGCGCATTAATCAAAACACCATACCATTAGCAATTCGCCATCAGGTGTTCCCTCACCAGTACTTAGGACTTCAACGATAGCGACCTTACCAATCATGCATGGAAACATCTCTGACCATTGAGCCTGATTAAATATTAACAGACAAGCAATATTGTTAAGTTCATGTTTATCCTAAGGATGAGTAAATGAAATTTACTTGTTAACCCGTTCATTCGAAAACCAAACCACGGGTACCATACGATAAATGCGTTAGTAGAATGAATCATGTACTTGTTTAGAAGCATAGTACATGCACTTATGCATTGTAAAGCCAATAAAATTAAGTGTTGTTTGGTAAGCCCAAACTATAGTGTTGCCTGATATATTGATATAATGCAAGTCGGGAAATAAACAAAAGCGACCAAGCATAAGAAAAATAAGATTGTTTTGACGTTCTTACTGGATGCATCAAAGTGCTTATGAGGTCCATCATAGTGCAAGATGCTTGGCCAATTGCTCTTGTGCCTTCAGATGCGAGTCTGGTAGGTTTCTCCTCAAGATTGTCCCCAAATTGGTTGAACCATTTGTCATACTCGTCATGATCGAGCGTTTCCCTTTCTCCATCCAAGCTCTTGATCCAAAAGGGTGAATCTTTCTTTCCTAAAAGAACCACCTCATGCATAGCAGCTGCAGCAATATGCTGATACACAGCCTTCTGGTATTGACTAGAGTGAACTCCAAAAGGCGAAGAAGACGAACAAGCGGATCCTACTCTGACTGAACTGGAGGCACAAAGGGATAAGCTGAGCTGAGAGAGGGCATTGACCGTCTCCGAAGAAGGCCGGTTCGCGATGAAAGTCTCAAGAATGTTGCAAACACGGAGAATCTCATTCTTAAGCCGGGCGTTCTCCAGTTTCATCTCTTGAACGCTCATCGACTTCTCGAGTAAAGATCTCTCTCCGCATCCCTTGCATGGTAGGTTTTCCATGGCCTCTCTCATAGCCGAGGTCTCCCTCATTAGCCTCTGGTATTTCTTTTGGAGAGCAGCTTTCTCTTTTCGCTCGTGTAGAATCTGTAGAATCATTGCTCGATCAAGAACTCAACTTATAATCCGTCATAACACATAATGTTATTATGTTAATGATCCGTCATAACACAATACCTTCTTCTGAGTCCTACTATTCTGGAACCAGAATTTAACCTGCCTGGGCTCTAGTCCAAGCATCCTGGCTAGCTCAACCCTTTGAGTCTCATCTGGGTGCTGACAATCCAAGAATACCCTAGCAAAACCCACAAAGTTTTCATTTAATACCAATCACCAAGAATGCAAAATAGAACAACAACAACAAGAAGAACAAGATGAGCTTACTTCTCAAGCTGAGCAACCTGCCAAGTGGAATGTCTCGAGAACTTGGCTCTTTTGGGTGACCTTTCATCTTCATCAGCAACAACCAAAGCTCTGGACTCTTGATCATCACAGTTGCCAACAGATCGGCTTTCATTCGCATCCTCCGAAAAGTTGTACAGGGAAAGAGACATGTCAGGCTGAGTCTGCTCTTCAGTTGAACCCATTCTAGATGAACCCTCCATCTGCACCTGCGATTAATACACTCATCGTCATTATTAGTTCTACGTTCAGTTTGCAATATACTACTCCGTAATACATGAAAATTTCGACCAAAAAAAACAATAGAGAAATTACGGCTATACTGTAGTTTGGAAGAAATAAAAAGGGTAAAACAGAGAAAAATAACACTGCCTTTTATTAGGGGAAAACAAATATTTTAATGTTTTTCTGTCACTTTCAAAATCTTTGTAGCCGCAATTGTACCCGTAGGGACAAAATCTAGAGAGACAGAATCTATTTCCATGAATGCCCGAAAATCCTCTCCCCCAAGACTAGGATGAGCATCCGATATGATCCGATTCGAATGAACGGATATCCGAATTTTTTTGGTCAAAATTAACGATTTGTATCCGATCCGTTATTAGCCGGATATCCGATAAGAGATATCCGTTTGAATCGAATATCCGACACCGGATATTTCGAATATCCAAATTATCCGTTTTGGATTTTTTTTTGGAATTAAAAAAAAAAAAAGTTATAAATAAAAAAGATATAACTATCTTATAATAATTGAACAAAAGCGAGTTAAATCTCGGGAAAACATATCTTTTACTTAAACATTTTACATATGAATATATATAATTCCGGATCTAATGGATATCCGTTTACTCAAAACTCGGATTCGTATCCGATCCAATTATCGGAAAAATTGCTAAATCGGATTGGATATCGATAATATTTTTAGTTATCCAATTTTGATACGAATTTTATCGAATCGGATAGACTGGATCGGCGGATCGGATATTTTTGCTCACCTCTAAAAAAAAAAAATATATATATATGGTGATTTCTTCACCAACCAAATCCAAAGGACTCGGAGGAAATCGTATGCTTCTGAACAAAGACTCGAACAAAATATGGTGATTTCTTCACCAAATTAGCCAGAAAAAGTATAGTACGACTTTAAAACCTGTTGTCTTATTTTTTTGAAGGAGAATAAGCGAAAAATAAGCCGCCTTTTTCTTGAAGCCTTTTCCTTCTAGAAAACAGGGGGTGCAAAATGGAGGCGCAGAAAAACAGGGTATTGCAGAGCAAAATTGTGGAGCGAGTTCCGAGGAAAAATCGGGTGCAAGACTGCAAGATAGCAACTTTTTCATGTGGGTCGGTGAAGAAATAAGAGAGAATAAACAAAGACCAAAAATTTGGACTGCTCTCTCTGGGTTTCTTCTTCTTCTACAATTGCATGTCAATTGTGAATCTCCCCCATGAAAACAGAGCATAAGAAAAACAAAACCCATGAAACAACTGTGTAAAAAGATACCATAAAAGAGTACATCAATATCAGAAAAACGAGCTTGGTTTTTGCTTACAGAATCTCAGACGGTGAATCTCACGATCGATCGGACAAAGTTCGTGCTAAGACGCAGAGAAAGCGAAAGAGAAGAAACAGAGTGGGTTTGCTAAGGAGATATGAGGCTCATGCAGAGAGTTTTTCTGGTAAAGAGAGGGTTTGTGTGGAGTAATGTGAGCGGTGAGGAATAGAAACAGAATAAGAAGAAGGACTAGTGAAAGAAAAGAAATATAAGATGGACAGTAGAGAAAGGGATAGACTCAAGATTTGACTCTTTGAAGAAAAATGTGGGGGGTGGGGTGGGGGGAGGAATCGGGACCCACGCCCACCTCATAGCTGGAGAATTACCGCTGAATGATAGTATGGGCTTCATCTGGACTCGTGATTAATTAAGTTGCATCTTCTGTTTATAGTAAAAAATAGTTGGGACATCTCTAAGAAGATACCGATCAGCGTCCGGGCAGGGGTGGGTGAGGCTCCAATCTTGATGAAATCGACGGTCTAGATTAATGTTGTAGTAAGAGAAATATATCGGATTTAAAGAGAAATAATTGATATTATAATAAGATGAAATTAACAATTAAAAAAAAAAGAGAAATTGATGATTTAGAATAAAAGCTTAATTAAAAAGAAAAGGAGACTGGATTATATAAGGATGAAAACTATAGAAATAAGAAAAAAAATGAATTTCCAACACTTGTTTTGGAGATGAGAATAGATTATGTGAAGATGAAAACTATGAAAGTAAATGAAAAAAAAAATCAACAGCTCGTTTCGATAACTTTGGATAGATCAAAATGTTCAAATTATCCACGTTTACAAGAGCATAAATATTGGTAGATCAAAACTTTTATTCATCTCAATATTCTATTATTTTTTAATTTTTTTGAAGTGAAATAATCAATGGTACATGTGTCACTCCCTTCTTAAAAAACCAAAGTGCACTTTCGCCACCACCAAGGCCGGTCATCACCCATGTGAAAGCTGCATATTATTAATTTATTGTCTCCCTCCTTGCTAGCTGGGCATGCTCAAAGAGAAAATAGGTTTAACCTTATAAAAGAACTAGAACAAATCCCGTACCATTTACGGATAAGGTAAATATACACCTGAATGAGCCGATTTAATATCAAATTTTGATACGAATCCACTTGTAACTCGAGGATTTGTAATGCCAACACGATAGATCGGAGTTCAAACCTATTAACCCATGTATATGTGCTTTTATTAATACAATGTTAATTTTAAATTAATTTTATTCAATTTTTAATATATTATTATGTAATATACTATTAACACATGATTTTTTCACTATTCTTCAAGATTTAATAATGAAACAACTATAGTAATCAATAAGGAAAATATTGTTAATAGATCAAAAAAATCACTTGAATTCTTTTATTCATATAAGGATACAATGTGAAAAAAAATCATGTTTGAAAAAAATCTTAAAATATCAAAAATCGGGTAAGATAGCAAGTAGATATAAAGAAATCGGATAAGATATCAAGTAGATATATATATATGTTATTTTTAGGACATGTAATATAAAAAAAATCATTATTTTATTCATGTCACAAATTTTAACAAAGACTTGATTCTGTTTTAATTTACACTCTATTATAGTAGATGTTTGATAGAGAAATTTAACAAAAAAACAAAGAGTAAGCGGATCGGAAGACATAAGTTTATTGTAAAAGGGTCTCATTTGTTTATTTATTTTTATTTATTTTTTTTGTTGAAAAATGACATCTTTTAAGTTTGTCATGAGTTTGAAGGTCTTTCTTTGTGTTATACTAAGATTTATTATGTTTTTACTCATTCGATTAAGTTTTTGTGATGCTAAAAAAGGCTCATACATTGCGGCTCAAATGTGATTTGACTTAGTTGATGTTAGGAAAACAATATGGATGACAAGTAGAAGGTCATGAGAGATAGAGAAAATAACTTTAAAAGTGGTTTTCAACATCCATAAATTCCTTTAAGTTTTAAATATTATTTAGAAACTCAAATCAACATAACAATTTTATGATGAAATTAGTCTGGACAATAATAAATTCATCCAAATCCTTTTAATGTGCTCTCATGGATATGGAAAACTACACTGTCTATTAAGATTTAGAATTTCCTTTGCAAAGTTTGTATTGATTGTCATCTACTTGATTATTGATGACATAAATTGATACTTTAATTTGTTCTCTTAAGTGTTGCTCCCTTTCCCCCCCCCCCCCCAACAATTTCAGTTTACCCAAAAAATGATTTAATTTGGAAAAAAAGATAAATTACTCGTTTCAATTAGAAATAAGAAAAAATGAATTTCAATCACTTGTTTTGAAAATGAGAATAGATTATGTGAAGATGAAAGAAAGTAAATAAAATAAATTTAACCGCTCGTTTCGATACCTTTGGATTTATCAAATGTTCAAATTATCCACGTTTATAAGAGCACAAATATTGCTAGACCAAAACTTTTATTCATCTCAATATTCTATTATTTCTTGTATTTTTTAAAAGTGAAATAATAAATGGTACATGTGTCACTCCCTCCTTAAAAAACCAAAATGCATTGGGGTGTCGTGGTCCAAGCCGACAGACCCATGGGTTAAGATCAATTCGGACGGCTCTGTCGGGTCGGAAGGCACTGCTACGGCGGCCGGCGTCATTCGTGGTGTTAATGGTTTATGGGTTAAGGGGTACGCCCGCAAGATCGGCCAGTGCTCGGTCCCATGCGTAGAGACCTGGGGCATCCTTGACGGTCTCCAGTTGGCCTGGGAGATGGGGTTCAGGAACGTGCTCGTGGAGTCCGACTCGGCCCTCGCGGTTGAGTTGATTAGTAAAGGTTGCAACCCCTCTCACCCGCTGGCGAATTTGGTCTCCCAATGCCAGGTTCTCATCAGACGAGATTGGTGTTCTCGTCTCAAACACATCTTCAGGGAAGCGAACTCAGTCGCCGACTCCCTCGCTAGGCATGCCCATGCCTTACCACTTGGTTTGCACATCCTTCCGGTCCCGCCGGATATTTCGCTACAGTTTTTAGATAATGACTTGCTTGGGCGTGCCACTAGCCGCTTTGTAAGACTCTAGCTTCGGCTCTTGGGCTCTTTGCCCATTTTCTTCACCAAAAAATAAAAATAAAAAACATACTTCCATGTGACGTTGTGCTTTCTCAACATATGCATCAAAATCTATAAAATTTGTTCTTATTAAACCATTAAAATTTCACCCTATCAGAAAATCATAGTGTTTGGATTAAATCTCTCATGAATTGGCAAAAACTGAAGTTTGACGTTTCAAAATAATATAACTATGCTACTCATGCTAACTTTCTAATCCGTGATCATAATAGTACACTTTTAGAATGTGACTAAAACAACTACATCCTATGTTTTACAAGTTGAAGCTCTCTTACGAATGATATGTGACTAAATACAACTACATCCTATGTTTTACAAGTCAAGCTTTCTTCCAACTGAAGTGGTTAAGATTACTACTTTAATGCACATTATTGATCTAATTATGGAAAGTGATAATTTGCTGCTAATTATTTTGTTAGAGGCAATTAGTTGGAACGGCAAAGGCTTCGTGTATTTGGAATTTTGTACAAATCCAGGTTTATATGTCATTTGTCAAGTATATAAAAGGTAAAATTTACATTTTAAACTTCCTCCTCTCTTTCTGTCCCGATCAAACTTTAATTCTCTCACCTACTTTACTCTCTCCCCCATTTCTCTCTCACAATCTCCTTGCTCGCCGATCCTCCTCCACCACGGTTCTATTGTTGTATATTCTTCATCAAAGGCATCAATTCAATAAAGCTAGGATTTCTCCATCGCCGATATTACGAGATTTTTGGCTATTGAGAGAGGGAGGATACTAGATCTAATGGCTTCTTCTTCGAGTATATTCTCGTCGTCAGCATCGGGGCTCTGTCAACTTAAATTCTCCACTCATCATGTTTTACTTCTATTTCCCTTGCACCAGTCGGAGAACTTCAAACCCTTGGAGAGTGAACATCTCTTTGCAATAGAGTCCCTCTTGGTCATTGTAAATTTGTTTTCCCCCATTCATCTCTATCTCGCTTTGAATTTAGTATCTGAATGAATGATGACATCATTGAATCGAGTGACCGAGCGATGTTATCGGAGTGTCATTATTGTCATTCAGTGATGATATTGTATTGTCATCATTTGATAAGTGTCATCATTTGATAAGTGTCATCATTCGATAAGTGTCATCAATGTTATTGAGTGATGTCAATCTTCAGGTGATGACAATCAACGTCGATCAACGATCGATCAACGCTGGTCAACGGTTGATCAACGCTAGTCAATCAATAGAGAGAAAGTAGTTGGGAGGGTTTTTGCTATGCACTTAATTTTATACATTTGGTTACAAATGATTAATTAGGGTGTATATTTCTTATGTAATTAAATCCTTCTATTTTGTTATATTGTTTTTCAAAGGTTTCTTGATTTGAATGATATTAGACAACTTATTTCAAATATTTTTGGTGTGGTTTTTTTTTCATTGTTTCAGAGAGTGTAATGCAAGATATATATTACGACCATAGGGTACAATAATTTTGTCCAACTTAGGTTTATTATATCTTTTTTTTCATGCTTAGTTTATGATATTTCATCTGTAACTTAGCTTAACCTTTGGTTTAACCAACAACTTTTGTTATTTGATTTTTTCTAAATCGTTCATCGTGATGATTTAGGTTGACTTTATAATATTTAGGTAGCCTAATGTCACATTTGCAATGAGCTAGTAACTCAAATTTTCATTTCAAAAAAAAAAAAAAAACTGTGGCTTACCTTAGAATGGGCTATGTGTATAAGTTAATGGGCCGCTTTTTAAAAGGGCTTCTCATTTTTGGATTCATGCTTTTTCCTAGGCTTGTAACGAGGTTGAAATCCAAATACAAGAAGATCTACCAGTCTCTTGAGGTTGAATGTATCGTTTGCTACAACTTCTTTGACTCAACCATGCACGTATGTTTTCTCAATCAATATACGTACTTAATAAATATGCATAATATATTTGTGAATTCAACATTCAATGCCAAGTATAAACCTAAATTTTGTGAGCCAGATGCACGCAATGTTCTAAGAAGATATAACCTTCCAAGCGAATTGGAATTAACCTTCTAATGGGTAGGGGTGAAATCTAAACGGTGTACTGCTAATGTTTAGAACAATGTATATAAGACATCATTTTGTTTTTTCTTGTTGAGCCACAAGGCCCACAACACATGCACAAGTGGAGAGGAAAGATTCATAAAACCTTCATGTATAGCTAGCTAACACACTTTCTTCATTTCCCACCAGACTCATAACTTAAAGTTATTCCATCAAATCATACTAAGCAAACCCTAATCAAGATAAATAGCAAGCAAAACCCACTTCTTTTTTCTCCCTAGCTACAAGTTCAAATCCAAATCAAAGAAATTAACTAAAAAGCAAACACATACAAAAACATGGCTCTTCAAAAAACCCTACTACTGTTATCACTAGCGATGACACTAGCCCTAACTAGGCCGAACTACTCTCGTGCATGGGGCGACATGGCACCGACGACGATAGATTGCACTACGGTGACCCAGATGTTGTCCACGTGTTCGGTGTTCATAACCTATGGGTCACCGGACCCGTACCCCGGGTCCCCATGTTGTGACGCGGTGGTCGGACTAGACAACCTGGCTAACTCTCCGGACAACCGGAGGGCGATTTGCCGGTGCATGATGGGGCTGATCGCCACTTACAACCCTAGTAGTACGGCCATTGCCACGTTGCCTGGATTCTGTGGGGTCTCCCTTGGATTCACCATTGATCCTAACACTGATTGCACCTAGTAACTAATCACTACTTACTCTTATATATTCTAGCTCGTTACTTAACTTCTCTAATAATTCATACTTTGCTAATTGGCTACTTTTCTTTGGACTTGGTCGCAGCATTCCCTAGAGGTTTGGCAAAGGGGGAGTAATTTGGAAGACCTAGCTCGTTAATAAAAGAAAGCTAAGTAATTGCTTTCTTGAATCTAGGATTTGAGTGTTGTTTATGTGATCTTGAGTGTCTCTTTAAGTGTGGGAGAGAGGTTGATGTGGCTTAAGGTTTGTTTTTATTAGAACATATATATCTTTCTTCGTGTAATAAGGTGTTAACTTTATCATTTGTCTCGTTGCACTATTCATGGGTAGATTAAGAAAAGAAAGAAGTTTTGTTGTGTAAGAAAAAGTTGATGGGTGAAAGGAAGAAAGAGAAATAAAGAGATAAAATATGAGCGTAGAAAGGTTGATGGGTGTAAAAAGTTGATGGATGAAAGGAGGAAAGAGAAAAAAGAATGATAGAAATGTAGGTATGTATAGTAAAAAATGATAAAGTGTGGTTGGTAAAAGTGAAAAAGTAGTTGATAGAAAATGAAAAAAGGGGGAGGTACGACAAACATTTTGGGACGAAAAAAACGACATGAGACAAACATTATGGGACAGAGGGAGTATTTGAATCGCACATTATAATTCAAAATTTTGCATCATAATGCGCGCAGGATCCTACATTATAATGCACGATCCAAATGTACACATTGGTAATTGCTGTTGTGTTTTTGGCTATTACGTGGCTGATCGAGCACATGTTTGGTGAATCCTTCCATTTACAATCGCACATACGAAATACAGTACTTATCAAGGACCACAAACAGAGGGAATATTGAGAATATGGCGTATGATATGAAATCGATAATCAAGATGTGAGTCAATTTCATTCAAACCATAATATATACTCGTATGATTTATTGCAAGCCAAAGATCACTAGTCACCATCTACTTGGACCTGTCCAAATGCGGGTTGGCTCACCCGCCCATAAGGACGGGCGCAAATAAGGACGAACTTGGACAAGGGTTCAGGCTTTACGGAGCAGGCTCGGCCCGCCCATGTTTAATCCGGGTTAGATAGGGACTGATCGACTTTTAGCCCATTCGGGCCGCTAGACCCGGCCTAACTCGTAATATTTTATAAAAAAATATATTAATAAATGGGTCCGGATCCGGTAGGAATGATTATTGTGGTAGGAAATAGGAATGAATCTGAGCCGTTGATCACGGAGCAAAAAAAAGGCAAAAATTCGGCCCCCCAAAACGCGTGAACAGTAACGCGCTACTGTTCACCCTCCTCTCCCCCCAAACGCGAAAATCGCCCCACTCCCATTCGCGAAAATCGCCAGCTCGTCTCCGTCGATTTTCGCCTCCGAAATCGATTTTCGTATCCAAAATCTGTAACTTGCTTTGATTGTAGGTCAAATCTAAGAACAAACTGCAACAAATCAATCGCCTCGCCAGATCTCGTTTTCGCGTTTTCAGATCTGGTTTTCAGATCTGAATTTGCGAGCAAATCTCAGCACGAATAGAACAAAAACTTTGAACAGATCCCAGACATTGTTCCGATTCGAACTAAATCAACTACAAAAGCAATGGAACCAGGTAGTAAAAACTTTCTTCGATTCTCTTGAACAAATTCATAAAGTTGCTCAATAAAAACAGTTTTCCTGTCATTGAAACCGATTGTTTTTCTCAAACTAGTTATTAGAGATGTACAATCACTTATATCAGCTGCACAAATTGTAATTGGGATTCCTAGTTGAATAAATTGAGAATCGACTATACAAAAACACGTAAACAGATTACGATGGTGTTATAACGTGTTTATAACAGAGTTGAACAAATGCTTATATTAGTTGCACAATGATGATATACGGTTGCACAAACATGGTTACACATAAACAAAACACAGACATAGTTGCACAATTAGTTGCACAAAGAAGCTTACTAGTTGCACAAACAATCTTACTAGTTGTACAAAGTTTATTATACAGTTGAACAGAATAGTTTACTTCATTACTGGAGCTCCAATAACTTATTGTTGATGTTATTTCACACTAATGAAGGTAAAGCTGAAGAAGAGAAGGGTTTGAAGATCTCCATCTCTCCTGGAAACACTACGTATTACATACCGTTTTGTGATGATAAACTCAGACCTCAAGTGGGGATGGTTTTCCAAACTTGGCAACAAGGAGCAAACTTCTATAAAGACTACGCACGGGCATGTGGATTCCAACCACGTAACGGGACTACCACAAGATCTCGTGATGGGAGTATAATTTGGAAATTCATGTTGTGCAACAAGGAAGGCTTTAGAAAGGAATCAACTACAAAGATTGCACAATCTACAACCACTAAACAGATTGTTGCAAAAACAGAGGAAAAAAAAAAGGAAGATGAAGATGAAGACGCAGAAGATGAGGGAGGATCACATCCATACGTATCATGAATTGTCGCTTCGGTGTTGAATTCTATGATGTTCAGACGGAAATTGCCGCTTCGGTGTTTGAATGTGGCCTAACAAATCTGGTGAGGGGGGATCACATCCATACGTATCATGTGAGTCACTTTAACAAGGTGTACATTGTGCAACACAAACTGAATGGTCACGTTTGTGCAACTCAACGGCCAATTTGTTCATTCATATTTGTTCAGCTCTATTGTCAATGTGTTGAATTCTATTTGTGCAACTTAATGGTCACGTTTGTGCAACTCAATGGTCACGTTTGTGTAACTCAACGGCCAATTTGTTCATTCATATTTGTTCAGCTCTATTGTCAATGTGTTGAATTCTATTTGTGCAACTTAATGGTCACGTTTGTGCAACTCAATGGTCACGTTTGTGCACCTCAACGGCCAATTTGTTCATTCATATTTGTTCAGCTCTATTGTCAATGTGTTGAATTCTATTTGTGCAACTTAATGGTCACGTTTGTGCAACTCAATGGTCACGTTTGTGCAACTCAATGGTCAATTTGTTCATTCATATTTGTTCAACTCTATTGTCAATGTGTTGAATTCTATTTGTGCAACTCAATGGTCACGTTTGTGCAACTCAATGGTCAATTTGTTCATTCATATTTGTTCAACTCTATTGCCAATGTGTTGAATTCTATTTGTGCAACTCAATGGTCACGTTTGTGCAACTCAATGGTCACATTTATGCAACTCAATGGTCACGTTTGTGCAACTCAATGGTTGGTTCATTCATATTTTTTCAAGTCTATTGTCAATGTGTTGAATTCTATTTGTGCAACTCAGTGGTCAATTTGTTCATTCATATTTGTTCAACTCTATTGTCAAAGTGTTGAATCCTATTTGTGCAACTCAATGGTCACGTTTGTGCAATCACGATCGTCGATTGTGCAATCACGATCGTCGATTGTGCAATCACGATCGTCGATTGTGCAATCACGATCGTCGATTGTGCAATCATAGTAAGCATTCCAATTATGATAAGAAATGAACAAATCGATCTCAATTATGATAAGAGCTTCTCATGTCCAAGTTGTATATATCCACTTCAAAAAATCGTCCAAAACTAGCCATCAAACCAAGAGAAAACAACTACAAACCACCAATAAGTCAACAACAACATGTAGCAGCTCATTTTTTAATCACTTCCAACATACACCAGCAAATTACAAATTTGAGCTCAGCAAATATGAACAAAACTAGCAAATATGGATGAACCTGTTCAACATTAGCACTTAAGTAACAATGAATGAACAGATTTTCTAAACACAAGTACGCAGACACCTTCGACGGAGTCGCAAATGCGAAATGCATTTCTTTCGAGATTTTAGCCTGCATTACACAATTTTCATCATGAAAAATCAGTTTCTTTGAGATTGAACCAGAACATTTCAGAACTTGATGTGAAACTAGAAAAATGTTTACTAACCGCTTCATTAATTGATTTGGAGACATGGACGAGATGCTTTAGGTCGTCGTGATTAACGCCACAGATGATCTTAATCTGCACAAATTGAAACCGTAAACTCAATTAGTAATCGAAAACTTTGAAAATGTTGATTCTGAAAGCTTCTAAAAGACTTGCGAACTCGAAAGAAATGCATCCAATTGAAATAATTGAGACTGAGACTTGAAAGAAACCACTCACCAACAGCTCTTGAGGCAAAGATTCAATAACCTATTTCATCCATTTCAATACACCAATCTAAACACGCCTGAAGATCAATTTGAACGACAACAACAACAAATAACAAGCAAATTCAGATCGAGTCCGGATGTTATACAAAGAGAGACAGTGAGTACTTGAAATCTGAAACATATGAGAATCGGTCGATTGAGAACGCCTAATCCATTGTTCATTGTTTTTTGGCGGATTTTGTGTACAAACCTGAACTAGATCGTGGATTGTGCAATTACGATCGTGGATTGTGCAATTACGATCGAGGATTGTGCAATTACGATCGTGGATTGTGCAATTACGATCGTGGATTGAATTAGATCTGGCGACGAGAGGCGGAGCGCACATGAGAGCACCGCCTCGGTTAGATCCGGCCATAACAAGGATTAGCAAGACAGATCTTACAAACCACAAATCTACACAGTTAAGCACAGATCTTACAAACATGTATCCGGTACGTATAAGCACAGATCTACACAGTTATGCAAAGAATCAACAAGAAACAGACGTGGATTCGAACGAAAACAAGCAAATGACTACAAAAATACATGAACTAGAGCAACAAATCAACTAAACACAAACTAATCGCAAATAACCGATTCGAAACGACTTCAATAACATCACTCAGAACCAAAATCGAAGGAAAAACAAGTGAAATTGCACAGAATCGAAGGAAAAACAAGTGAAAATACACAGAATCAAAAAATTAGAGTTCGAACACAAGCAAAAATCAAAAAAACCGAACCCTAGGGTTTCGAATTGAGCATACCTCGCGTGTTTGCAGGAGACGACTTCGATCTCACCATTGTTGAGTGTAGATATCGCAGTTTGAATGCAGGAAACGAGCGAAAAATCGAGCGAAAACCGTGAAGATTTGACGTGAGATGAAGTCGGGAGCAGTTCCGCAAAACAGAGAGAATTCGGGAGGAGTGAGAATGCGTAAATGTGAAATGGAAAAAAAATTCCGAAAATACAGTTTTATCCGAAAACGCACGGAACAATTAATGCATTAGAATTTAGAATGCATGTTTGTAAATTGTAAATTTGTAGAAACATGTATTAGAATTTTAGCGGGCTAGGATGTGCACGGGGCAGCTCGGCCCGCAATGCCGAGCAGGTTTGGACAACATTTTCAGCCCAAATGTCCAGGCCGGACTTGACCCAGCTCGCACATATGGGCAAACAATTAAATTTAGCCCGGCCTAAGCTTGCGTTTAATTAATGAGTTTTATGTCAAAACTTTAAGCCTTATTTATTTACGTTATATACGTAGACTTATATAAAGATGTTTTTTACTATTGAATTTCATGTGTAATTATGGACACTTTAGAATTTGTACAATAGAAACATGAATATAGTATTATTTGTAAAAATAATAATAATAAAATAAAATTCTATGATTTGATTTTAGGTGTATATACGGGGTAACCGGGTAAATTCATCATCACCATAAGTATGAAATGAAACATTAAGCAAAGCTTGGTGCCTCCTTGGTCTATTCATCCTATTTCATTCACAATCCTTTCATCCATCACTAGTTGAAGACAAAGCTTCGTGCCCCTTTTAACAAATTATATCCATCACCATCATTTGATCGAGGTTAGAATTGAAATGTACTTATTGGAACCTGGAAAAAACCAAGTTTTCATCAACAATCCATTGGATGGATTAGCCATTCCATATCAATTGAGATGATCATGATCCATAATGACACGTTGAGCAGTACAGAAGACCGTGCTTAAGAGTTAAGAGAGTTGAAATGCATATCAACTAGCCAACTACCAAATAGTGGTGCACATTCTCTACTAAATATGCATACATTTCTGTAAGTTTTACGTTGAACTACAAATTGACTTTCCCCTTGTCCACAAAAACGAAAACAGAGCTCACAGCCCAACAGATTAAACAGAGTCCGAGGACGTACGCACTACGCAGACACGCAGTGTCGAAACGCACACAGAAGAGAGCGATCAACTTGTTATAACTAAATGAGAATTGAAAGGATAAACTATAAACTACTCCATAATCTATAAGAAATTGAGTAAGAGCAACGGATTGATTTCTAATTAAACAAGAAAGCTAGCTAGTTCTATTAGCCGACGGCACGTTGTTGGTTGGAGGACTCGTCCAATACAGCTTGACAGCGAAGAGAAGCTTGTGCCTTACAAGTGGGCCATCCTCATGGTCAACGATTTGACTGTCCCATCTTAAGGCGTCGGCTATGGCCTTCACCTTCACCAGCAAGTCCACGTCATCCCTGATGATCACGCTCCCTTCTGGCCTCAGTATCCTGTCCATCTCTAGTAGAATGTCTTCCATCCCACATCTAGTATATTCATGCCATTCAATCCATATATACAAGTTCAGATTAATGGATTTGCAAATTGAATAGTCTGATATAAGTGCTATAATGAGGGTTTTCAACTATACTAACCGGTTCTTGTAGAGTGTAAAGATGGAGTCTGCATGGATTAGATCGTACGTTCTTGGATAAGTCGACATGGCTTCACACCTATAATGTAACCCTTACATTCATCAACAAATTAATGTATTCAAACCCTAATGTAAGTACCAAGTGAGCCTAATTCGCTAGGAATGGACCAGAGGGAGTATAATGGCCGGTTTTACCAATTTTGGTAGGTGCCGATCAGCCCTCTCTCGTAGATGACTCCAAGTGTATTGATCTCGGCTTCTACAGGCACAACGTTCATCACCCACAAGGGATCATGAACAAAGGCGGCGGCAAAGCCTCC
Organism: Polygonum maritimum; assembly: GCA_963924305.1. Lineage (NCBI taxonomy): Eukaryota > Viridiplantae > Streptophyta > Magnoliopsida > Caryophyllales > Polygonaceae > Polygonum > Polygonum maritimum. The sequence continues at coordinate 12,243,564 of OZ002737.1, read as the reverse complement.
CAAGTACGCGTTCATGTCGAGGAGGTTCCGGTACCTGCCTGCCTGATTTAGGTAGTTGTTAACCGTCTTGTAGTATGAAACCCTCCTCTTCCATTGCTCGGTGTCGCTGTAGAAGGTTTCGGCAACCACCCCTGGTATGGACCCTTGGCTTATTCTTGGAGGGGCAGTGGTCAGTCTCTCCGGCCACTTGGCTAGCTTTCCTCCGGCTACCTCCTTAGTGTCTTCGACCTCGGGTAACGGGGTTCGGCATCCCTCCATGTCTGTGTACCTGAAATGCAATTTCGGTTAATCTGGCTGGCGTTATTTGCATAACATATCAACATGTACATACTAGAAGGAAATGAGTTGAAGGACGACGAACCAAGCCATGTCGGGATCTTGAACAGGGCAGAATCGCGGTTTGGCGGCCCCGACAAAATCCAGTACCCACCAGGCCTCAGAACCAGGTCCACCTCCATCAAGTACACTCCCTCTACATTGTTACACCAAATGAAACACTATTGGTAAGACAAATTGAAAGTCTTTTGAGTAATAACCCTTTACAAGTTTCATTTAAACAAACCATGTTGGGTCCACGGAATGAGGCAGCGGGAGCAATGAGCCATGTCGAATGACCTTGACGGGTAGGGAAGACGTTTCGAGCCCATGACTCCAATCAACGCGGGCACCCCTCGCTCCAGTGCGAATTGCACTTGAGCTTCGTGGTTATCTCTTGGGGCCATTGACATTGTTATAATATTCTTTGATAACAAGTAGGCTCCCCAACTCGCTACCTGCATTACATATCAACTACTCTTACACCCTTGATCAAAAAAAAAAAAAAAAAAAACTACTCTTACACAATTGCATAAATTTCCCTTGCAAACTAGATTATCTCATATCCAAATTTGATGATTTCTAATATCGCTAGAAAAATCTTATTCTATATTACTTTATTAGGGATGTGTTGTGGAAGTAAACAGAAAACTAGTAAGTAAAATCAAGGCACGAATTTAAATGACTAATACTTGATATGTAGGATAAGAATGAAAACAGAGGATTTAGATGCTCATTACCCCACAGCCAGTGTCAACGGCGGTCCTGATAGAGCCACTTTGGAGATCGATGAGCCGTCCGATCTCACGAATATAAGCATCGGCTCCGTTGGGGAAACTGGTCCCCCCGCCGGGGAATCTGAACCGGTCGCCCTCGAACCGGATCCAGTTCTGGTTGGCCTTGTCAACGGTCAACTCCTTGTGTGGAACATTGTTGTACCAAGCATAGTCTCTGCTGTGGGGCCACCTGAACGGGCTCTTGTACCCGTACGGGGCGGGGACCCGGCACTTGAGTAGCTCGGGCCGGGCCGGGCAGTGCCTCTCCATGAACACCATCCGTTTCCGGCTGAACCGGAGGGACCTCTTCGGGTGCTGGCACGGCGTGTACTCGCTGTACCTGACATGGCACGGCGGGTACGTTGGCGTTGTTGACGTGGCGGATGATGTCATCGTTGGCTCCTCGTCGGCCGCGTGGTGGGTTCCGAAGTCTAGGGACGGGGTAGTACTAGTGTTACATGTGGTGGTGGTGGTGGTGGTGAGATGGCGGTTGGCTTCTCGGTTGTGGCCGAGGCCGAGGAGATAGGAGAGGGAGCAGAGGAAGGCTATGGCGCCGAGGAAGAAGAGGCTGCCGGGTTTCCTCCGTCGGAAGTTGGCGATTATGCCGGCGGCGGAGTAGGCTCGCCAGGGCTTGGGGGTCATGGGCCCACCCATGTTTTGGTTGTTATGGCTTTGTGGTGGAGGGAAGGAGAGTGAAGATTAGTGTGACTTGGTGATATTGGGATCCAGAGGTGCACAATCAATATATACAGAGCATACAGGACGTAGGACATTAATCACGTTTGGATTGAAATGATGAACATCAACCGAGGGATCTAAATTAATAAATATTAGTATTAAATTTGTTAATCTTGGGGCTTATAATATGTCATTGGGTATTTCAACCAGCAAAGGAATGTCATTTGGGTATATATTTTTTTGGTCGAAAATGTCATTTGGGTATATGATAAATGCAAAGATTAATTTAATTATTATTATGTTCACTCCGTAAATTCATGCGGGTTAGTGTAGTATTCTGGCTTTGTTCAATTTGTATAAGTTAGTGAAGATATTTTGAGGCAAATGATATTCAGTTTTTTGTCGATCTTGTGCTATAAAATTATGAGATATAGTAAGTGACAAACAGAAGAAGAATAGGATTAGATTAAATGAATGGAAGAGAAAATGCATTATTTGGTTAGCGGGGAAAAAGAAACTAGGGGAGGTTAGAGGGTAGAGGAGGGTTCATATGGGGTGTGGGCGTATTTGGGGAAAGCTATTATGACACCAGTTCGGTACTCTCTAGTGTTTACATCACACTGCAACATCGAAGCCCATCCTCATCCCAAAGACTTTTTTAACATCTTCTTATGGTATTTTTGTTAAGGACAAAGAGCTATACTTTGGACGGTACTTCAGTCATCGCATGCTCCGGCAATATTTGCTAAGTGACCACAATGGCCCATTGGGTCAAACCACTAATGAAGCCCAATTTCTATATAACACAATTCTCTATCAGAGAGAGACGGTTATATTGTTATAAGGAAACTTTACTTGTTTTGACCCAAAAACCAACGAGCCACCAAACATGCCCATGAGGGGTTCTTGCCCCAAACTCAATTCCTCATTTTGGGTCATACGCCTTGGCTCAAAGACGCCTTCGATCATGCACCTATGCTCTAGTTTCCCTTTCAGGTCATGAGCCAGATCGCATGCCAAATTTTGGTTTTCCTTTAGGTCATGTGCCGGGTTGTAAGCCTAAAGCCAGTCATCATATCGCAACCTCATTTTACAAAAAATACTCCATAAGTCGCAAAAGGACACAATTCCACCCAAACGCTTAGGCATATATGAACATTCATAGCTCTTCCAATGTATCTTACGTTGACTATCCAAGTCATCCCAACAAAACCGGTCAATAAGTCCTTGAATTTCAGTAAGGATGGCATGAGGAATCTGGAATTAGAACTGCCATATGTAGGATTGGTTACTCTAGATAAAAATAATTATAACTCTTCTTGAGACCTGATTCAGAAAGGTTATATAAGTTGGAAGACACGGAAGGTATGCTAAGTAGTAAGATAGGACATTCTCACTTTCAATTATAATCATAACTATATCATAAATCTATTCTATTACTATATACTAAAGCGGAAGCAAATTCCGCCACCATATTGCGCCACATCACCCACTTATTAAAATAACTATCTTATCAATCTAAGCTTTAAGTTTAATCTTATATATATTTAATTAAGTTCTATTTTAAAATTTGAGTTGCTTTCTATCCTAATATATAAATATAAATCTTATCATTATATAGTTACCTATTTAGTTAATGTATTAATTTATCCTAAATATTTTATTATAAAAAATCAGTTTTACCCATTTACTTAAATATTATATTAACAACAAGTATTATTTTCGTAATTTTGTTCTAAAATTTTCAAAAAATCATCTTTAGTATCAAATTCTACGACTATATTTACACCATTTTTTTAATTAAAATAATGTATTAAATAGTTTTTCTATCATATTATATTGAAATCCAATAATAATAATATTAATAAAAATTAGATGATATATCTACCCTAAATATATCCGTAACATGAGATGCACATTGATTATGTTTTAGATAAAAGATAGATCTCTTATTAAGATACTGATCCGTTAATATTTTTATTTGATATTTATATATTCTTATTAAACTAATGTTTTACAACATAATAACGTATACACAAGATGATTTATTTTTTTATCGTATTAAATATTCTCTATATTTTAAAATATAATACTATATTACTCCAAAATTTATTTTAAATTATTGATTGATTTATATAAATTAATATATGAAACTTAAATTAAATTTTATAAGATTTTTATCAATTTTTTTATAAAGTGTAACAATGCATCTCATCTTAATGCATTGTTCCTCAATATATATATATATGATTATGTATGTATTAAAAATTAATATTTAAATACAATAATTTTATATAGATATTTGATGATATATGAGAATTATGTTATTTTATAATCTAATAGGTATGAACATTTTTAAAAGAAATTAGACATATGATAATATTTGTAATTATTATAGTGAATTCATATACAAGATAATAAAAACAAAAAATACCCCGTACAAGGTGCGGGTCATTTGCTAGTATATACTAAAGTAGAAGTTAAAAATAATAATTATCACGATACGTGTCACCTTTACATTGAATCACGTCATCCATCTTTATTAAACTAATTTAATTGGTTAAATCTTCACTTTAAGCCCCACATGTATGAAACATATGAAAGAATATATATCATTGAAATTGTATCTATAAGTTTTCCTTAGACATATAATTAATTAATCTTACCATATACTAAATTTGAGATTAAAATAATGATATAGAAAAACATATGTCAACTCCAATTTAATATATAATTATAATTATAATCTGTAAAAATTAAAATAAATCTTACAAATCTTAGGAGTATTTAATCCTTATACAAAAATTATAATCCTACAAATCTTTGTTCAATTACAAGAATATATTATAAGAAAAATATTATACATTAAAGTAAATCCCATAAGAAAAAAATTAAATAATATACAAGTTTTTATATCAAACTATTCTTTTAAATAACTTTATATAAAATTTAATTTAGTTAAATCAAATCCGTGTCTCGAAGGCACGTGACTAATAGTTGTTAATAGATAAAGCAAAGGAGAGTCAAGCTCAATCTAGAATGAATAAACTATATTGAAGTAATTAAAGGTCCCAAACCTAGATTAAAAAGTTAAGATGATTAAAACCTGTCCGGGGATACAATCCAGCCTTCTTTTGAGGCGCTCAATTTTAAAATGTTAAGATCAAATTGTGCCATAATCCAAACTACACGTCTCATAAATTGTTTGTTCACCTGATTAGTTTTTTCGTATTTGTACCTTTTCATGTCGGTAGGTCTGGCTATCAATTTACTTGGTATCTCAACTTAATGGTATTTGAAAGATTTAAACTAATCTAATTAACGTACGTAGTTGAGTAAGAACGAAGCTAGTGCTATTGGCCGACCGTAACGTTGTAAGTTGGAGTTGGACTCGTCCAATACAGCTTGACAGCAAAGAGGAGCTTATGCCTTACAAGTGGGCCGTCCTCATGGTCAACGATTTGACTGTCCCATTTCAAGGCGTCGGCTATGGCCTTCACCTTCACTAGCAAGTCCACGTCATCCCTAATTATCACGCTCCCTTCTGGCCTCAGTATCCTGTCCATCTCTAGTAGGATGTCTTCCATCCCACATCTAGTATATTCATGCCATTCCATCCATATATAAAAGTTCAAATTAATGGATTTGCAAATTGAATGGTCTGATGTAAGTGTTATAATGAGGGTTTTCAACTATACTAACCGGTTCTTGTAGAGTGTAAAGATGGAGTCTGCATGGATTAGATCGTACGTTCTTGGATAAGTTGACATGGCTTCACACCTACAATTTAGACCTTACGTACATTCATCAACGTTGTATTCAAACCCTAATGTAATTATAAAGTGATCGAGCCCAATGCAGTATGAATGGACCAGAGGAAGTATAACGTTGTTACCAATTTTGGTAGGTGCCGATTGATAGTAAATAAAATAGGATATTATTGTTTGTTATTAGCTGTACACTCAAGATACTCTTGAGAGATCTTCTCTGTTTGTTATCTCATGTATCGTGTACCTATATATACATTTCAATATATGCAACCCTAATTAAGGGGATCAATTACTTTCTCACACCGATCAATCCTCTCTCGTAGATGACTCCAAGTGTATTGATCTCGGCTTCGACTGGCACCATGTTCATGACCCATACGGGGTCGTGAACAAGGGCGGCAGCAAAGCCTCCGAAGAACGCGTTCATGTCAAGGAGGTTGCGGTACCTTCCTTTCTCTCTCAAGCGGTTGTTCACCATCTTGTAGTACAAAACCCTTCTCTTCCATTGCTTTGTGTCGTTATAGAAAGTTGCGGCTGTCGCTCCTTGGATTGTCCCCTTGCTTATTCTTGGGGGGACCGTGGTCAGCCTCTCTGGCCACTTGGCTAGCTTTCCTCCGGCTACCTCCTTACTGTTTGAGACCTCGGGTAATCGGGTTAGGCATCTCTCCATGTTAGTGTACCTAAAGTAAGTTTACATGGATTGTGTCATGTTGATGGATCACAAACTTATGATATAAAACATTTGCTTTAAGGAAATAGCTAGTTTAGGGGACGGACCATGCCTTGTCGGGATCTTGAACAGGGCAGAATCGCGGGTTTTGTGTGAGATTTCGTCGGTTCTTGCAATCAAAATGGTTGAGAGGCTTTTGCCAAACGGCAATGTCATCCTTCTCCACCACCTTGTTCCAACAAAGGCCTTCAAGAATCTTCTCAATCAACCTCTGCTCTGAGTTTAAATCCTCTTGCGTCCTGTTCCACCCTTTCCAGCTCTTCTTCCACCTGATTGGCGGGCCCGACAGTACCCAATACCCACCGGGCCTAAGAACCCGGTCCACCTCCATCAAGTAGACCCCCTCTGTGGCATTACAACCAAATAATCAATTGATATATATACCAATACATATGTGTATGTATATATGTGTATAAACTTGAACAAACCATTTTGTGTCCAGGGAATGAGGCAGCGGGAACAGTGGGCCATGTCGAACGACCTCGACGGGTAAGGAAGCCGCTTTGAACCCATGACTCCGATCAAGGCAGGCACTCCTCGCTCTAGTGCGAATTGCACTTGAGCTTCATGGTTATCTCTTGGTGCCATTGACATCGTTATAATATTCTTAGATAATAGGTACGCTCCCCAACTCGCTACCTACACGCGAGATCGAGCACAAAACAACTCTCCATCTTAACATGTTTTTTCCCCAATTAGCTAGAATCACAGATGAGTAACAACTTTAGTGTAAAATACCTTCACACTAATTCCTAACATTTCTCATATATAGTAGGTGGAAAGTAAAACAGAGCATTTACGTACGTACCCCACAGCCAGTGTCAATGGCGGTTCTGATGGAGCCACTTTGGAGATCGACGAGCCGTCCAATCTCGCGAATATAGGCACCGGCTCCCTTGGGAAAACTGGTCCCACCACCTGGGAACCGGAACCGGTCGCCCTCGAACCGGATCCAGTTCTGGTGTCCCTTCTCAACCGCCAGCTCCTTGTGAGGGACGTTGTCATACCAAGCATAGTCTCTGCTCTCGGGCCACCTGAACGGGCTTCTGTAGCCGTGCGGAGCGGGGACCCGACACCTGAGGAGCTCGGGCCGAGCCGGGCAGTGTCTCTCCATATAGGCCTTCCGGCGCCTGCTGAACGCGGTCGATCTCTCCGGGTCCTCGCACGGCGTGTACTCGATGTACCTGACGTGGCACGGCGGGTACATCGCTGGTGGTGAGGACGTGGCGGATGGCGCGTGATGGTGGGTGGAAAAGTCCAGCAGCTCAGTAGTTGTGTTACATGGTGATGATGTGGTGGTGACATGGCGGTGTTGTTGGTACAGGCCGAGGAAGTAGGAAAGGGAGCAGAGGAAGGTGAGGCCGGAGAAGAGGAGGAATTTCTTCCGTCGGTGAAGGGTGGCGGAGGACTGATCTTTGGAGGGTTTGGGAGTGAAGAGGGGCCTACGCCCACCCATGTCTAACGTCGGAGGTTGGGAATGGGAGGCACGTGGGATACCGGGGTTTATGTATATCGATTAATGTGATGCAATTGATGCAATATGAGATTTGGTTTAATATGTAAATAGATTTGATTTTAAAATTATTAAAATATTACTCTCACCGTTTTAAATTACTTGATCATCTGGACATTGTACATATATTAAGAAAAAAATATTATTCATATATTACTCCTACCAAATGTAGAGTCAATTATTTATTTAGAGAAATATGAAAAAAAGTGTAATGATTATGATAAATTATTAGATGTATAAATGAAACGAGATGGGAAAAAATGTGAAATGAATAAGTATTATGAAATAAAAAGGTGAGCATATGATTAAGTATTTCGAAATGGAAGAAATATTAATTAAAATGTTTAACGTAAAGTTTAGTTAATAATACTGTAGTATAGTAGTTCACATCGACAAGCATGTTTCATGATAAAACACATAAATAAATGATAATATTGACCATAAGGTCCATAAGTAATTTAAGTTTAAACAATATATAGTACATTCACTTTGGGGTACGGTCTTCATTTTACTACTCTATATATGGCTAGCTAATTGGCCTTTGAGGGTCCGGAGAGTGCCGCCTCTCCTTCGACAAAAAAAAAAAGAAGCTAATTGGCTACCCATTCGTGAGAGGCTAGTAGGAACTTCAAGTGATTGAGTTGCTAAACCGACAAATATTTGTAGGGATCTAATTAAACACACTTATTTCTTCTCGGGAGTGATAGAGATACCCGTAGGGTAGTCTACCCACTTGCCAAATCACCCATTTTTTTGCCATGTCATTACCTTATTGCCACGTCATAACACATCATGACATGTCATTTAGTTTGTGTGAGTGTGTAATAGAGGAAACTAACTTAACTAAGTCAAAAATATTGGAGTATTTATGGACATTAATAAAATTTAAATTACCTTCCTAATTTTCAGCCATATCTAAAAGGGAATTTTTTAACCAGCGTCCTTCACAAAATTTTCTAATATGTAGTACGTATACCACTGGTATTATATTACACTATTAGTATACTATGTATAGTAAACAAAAAACTACTCTATGTATTATAAGTTATAACCCCTCAAATATACAATATATATATATATGTATAATTTAACCCATTTCAATAATATAACTTATTTTTCCAATATTCGTAAGTAGTTATATTATTTATACACATGACACATCTAATTATGTTATTAATTATGCTATATTTTTTTGTATGAATTATGTAATATCGTTAAATTAGTGTATTTGGGCATTTAGTCAATCGGTTAAACCTCTAGGGTAGCACCCAAAGGTCTTCGGTTCAACTCTTATGGGTACCATCGACCAAAAAAATATATATTTTGAAATTAGTCCTTTCATCTTATGATCATAGTATAACTAAGATGATGTTATAAATTTTGAGTAAACAAAACTGTAGTCTAAGATAAATTCTATAAGAAATGAAACTACTTTCATATTTATTCCATTCATCTTATAAACATACTAGAATATATAATAATCTAGCATTTATTCTATTTATCTTACTTTTTACCCAAAAATAAAATAATACATATTGAACTCTAAACTTTAAATCATCTTACTTGTTACTTGAAAATAAAATAGCATATACTAAAACCATAAACCCTAAAATAAAATAGCATATACCTATAAGTTATTACGTAACTCGTATATTATTATATTGTATATAATATAAGGTCAGGTGAAGTAAAAAGGTGTCCCAATTTTGTGAGGAGTTTCTTTAGAATTTTAATATATTAATGGATGTAAATTTTTGAAAATTAGATCTAACCAAAAGTTCAAGAAAGTATTTTCATTTCTAGATTTCTCTCTCATGTTTCATTACATCTAAATTAGCGTTTACTCTAAATCTTATATCCTCTAATACATATTAAACAAGTATATTATTGTATTGTAAAGGATCATTAAATGTATTGAATATACGAGTTTTATAATATTATGATTAATTTTTTGAGAAAAACCACTTTTTAAAACAATTTTTTTCAAGAATCCACCTCTTAAAATGTCGTTTGTGTCAGACCACCTTTTATAATGTAAACACCCAAGTTTAAACATATTAAAATAATTTCTTGTGAAAATTTATCATATTTTGACCAAAATATCCTTATAAAGTAATTTTTGTTATTTTCTTCTAATATTAAGAATTTTTCTAAAAAATAGTCAAAACCTTAGACCACTAACTCTTTATATTCTAAAATCTAAAATGTTGACCCTTGAATGTTAAATCCTAAACACTAATCCTAAATGCTAAATCTAGCTAAAACCCTAGACTCTTACCTAAAACCCTACACAACAACACTAAACATTCGAGTTGATGAACTTTGTAGTTTTGAATCTCTTGAACAATCTCCTAAAATCTCCATCTCATTAAAAGTTTTGTTATACCAACCACCAAATTTGAGTAAACTTTGAATAATAATAAAAATGAAAAATCTCTACAATCCTATCCCGAATGAAGCCTTTGATATGGTAGACCATTACTCACCCCGTTTATATTTATATGTCAATTTAGAGTTCATCTTAAAAATTAAAAGTAGAATGATTTGACTTCGCTACTCTCTATATCCTCAAGATGATCACCAGCCTTCTATTATAAATTTATATAATTATTTTAAAGTAATGAGAATAATTTTTAAAAATTGACTAAATATGTCAAGTGATAAACAAATGTTATTGAACAAAAAATGTGACAAAAATAATTTATACATATCAATAGAGAAAGTTTAAATCTAAAATACATTGATAAATCCAAATTATTTAGACGGTAAGAATATACTTCCAAATACTAATTAAATATATATACCCAATTTTTTTGGTCGATAAAATATATATACCCTATAATCTAATGCTCATGGTCTAATTGTACATAAGTCTTAAATCTTAAGCTTGCACATTCATATATTATCTATTAAGATATGCACATAAAAACGAACATAGGTAATCCACTATAATACAGTATAAAGCATAACTCATGTCTGTGTAAAAACTTACGTCACATTATCAAGCCTGAATAAAATAATGATTTTATTTTTTACTTTATATTTTCTAAAAATAACTCATATAACCACTTGGTATCTTTTCCAATTTCCTTATATCTACTTCATATCTTAATCAATTTTTGATATCTTAAGATTTTTTCTCAATATGGTTTTTTTAACAAATTATCCTTATATGAATAAAAAAAACTCAAGTGATTTTTTTTTTATATCTTAACAGTTTTTCCTTTAATCAACATACATTTTTGTCATTATTAAATATAAGTACATATATATAGATCAATAGGTGCGGACTCCGGTCTATCAGGTTTGGGTTGTAAATTCTCGAGTTAAAAAAGGGTTTCATATCATAATTCGATTTCAAATCGGTTAATTCGAGTTTATAGAACTACATTACCCGTACATGGTACGGGATTTGTACTAGTTAGGTATAATACTATAGAACTGTTTATGAACATGTATTTATTATCGACCCTTATGTGGGATGTTTTAAACTTTTTTACAATGTTATTTTTTATTTTGATAATATTGTAAAAGATATATGTATTTATATTGAAGTTTGATTCTTTCCTTTTGTTAAAAAAAAAGAAATGGAGTGAGATATGAAGCAAGATTTATGGAAACAGTTAAGATGAAAGAGAAGATGTACATGTCAGCCTTACCATTTAGTTTGATTTTAATGCATATATTGCCAAATCATTAGGTAAGACTAACATTTTCCTTTCTTAACGTTCGCTCAAATGAAGTTGATACAACATTTTCCTTTCTTAACGTTCGCTCAAGTCAAGTTGATACAACGAGATTCTTTTTTCCTTAATGATTAATGCACATGCTCATTTCTAAAAATCTGGCTAATCAACAAACTTATCTAAATTTCTACCCAATAAACAAACTTCCCTAAACGCATAAACATAATTACTAGCTATATATCCCAACAATACCTCGCTTAATCAATGAAGTCCAGTCGATTAAACAAACCAAAACTCAATAACACACAAGCACACTAGTCAACTCCGCAATTAAGCTTCCTAGCTTGATAATAACGCACGTACGTTTGTGCAAAATGAGGCACTTTCCATCTCTACTATACATACACATCCTCCTGATCCCCGCCCTCTTGAGCCTACTATCGGGGTCGTCCTCGGCCCCACAGAGCTTCAACGTGAACACGTACGGGGCGAAGGGAGACGGAGCATCAGACTCGACGAAAGCGTTCCAGGACGCATGGAAGGCGTTGTGCGGGGCCGCGGCACAGGCGGAGATGTACGTGCCCAAGGGAGACTATGTGGTGCAGCCGCTCAAGTTCCAAGGGAAATGCGCATGCCCACGCATGACACTCAGGATCGAAGGCTCGCTGCTCGGCCCTACTGACTACATGGTGATATCCAAGGCCAGATTTTGGATTCAAGTTTTTGAGGTGCAGAATTTGGTGATACAAGGAGGAACGTTGCACGGGCGTGGACAGTACTTGACCAATTGCAAGACTACTCAATTCAATGATCCTAAATGTCCCTTCGGAGGAGTGGTTAGTATATGTTACATACTGTAATTAATAATATATACCACATATAATCGTCGTCATCCAATTGAGATATGCTATTTATCAAATATTAAAATTATTTTTAGATATAATATAAATAGCATATTCATATCAAATTGAGATATGAATATGCTATTTATATTATATATTTGATATGAATATGCCTGTGATATAATACAAACTGCTGCCTGTGATATTAATTGCATTATACCTGTAACAACTTTTCTTAATATATATTTTCTAATTTTTTAGGGTGTACTTGTGACCCGCCAATATTAGTTTGATATATTGTCTATAATCATCCGAATATACTCAAGTGTATATCTAATTATTTTCTATAATCGTCCAAAAAACGCTTAGACACTTACAATTAAACAATCGATGAGATATCTCTGCATCAAAATAAGTTTTAGTTGTGCATTATCTTCAGTCTTTTATATCTAGAAAAATCAAATACATACCATATAAATCTCAAAGGCAAACAAATTGTGATCGTACTTGTTAGTATTTGTTTTTTCTAAAATTAACGTCAAATACATATAGTGTTAAAAAGGTAGATAATAGACAATTAATAGACAAGATAAAAAGTGAACTAAAATACATGATACTATGTACAACATGATTTGACCAAAAAAGTGAGATGATATTAACATTAAAAAAAAAACACAGAACTAAAATAGACAAGATATTATGTAAACTATTTATAGTTAAAAATTATTAAATTTATATTTTTGTTTAAATATAATGCAAGGTACGGGGATCACACTTACTAGTGTACTATTATGATGTTTGACTTTCCGTCTATCTATAGGAGGAAATCAAGTTAGAGATATACTGTAATGTATTTTGTTTAAAACTAAAATTTAAATTGTAAAATGACATATTTTACTGGAGAATTTTTAGACTCGATCTTCAATCACATGCCTTGCATATGTGAATTCATCGCCATAGATTAATCACTTTTAATATGCAGATGTTGGCAATTATCAACTCAAATCACGTGTCGATAAACCAACTTACCTCAGTCCACAGCCAGGGCTTTCACATTGCCATCGAGGAGTCTCAAGACGTGAGTGTCGTGGGCGGCTCCATGGACGCTCCAAGCGACAGCAAGAACACCGATGGAATTCACCTCCAAAATGTGCTCGGAGTTACCATCACCGGCTCCACCATCAAAACCGGAGACGACTGCATATCTCTCGGCCATGGCTCCCAGAATGTTTGGATCCAAAACGTAAATTGTGGCCCCGGACATGGTATAAGGTACACGTTAGTTTCTTATTGATTTGGAGGAGGGTGCGACTAATAATAAATTTATTTATAAATATACCATAATCGATATCATACACGTTAATTGATTTTTGTATGCAAGTACAGCATTGGTAGCCTAGGAGCTGGACCGAAAGAAGAACCGGTAAAAAACGTGACGGTCAAGGATGTCCATTTCAACGGCGCCACAAATGGGTTCCGCATTAAGTCATGGGCAAAGCCTTTTTCTACAACCATTGATAACATCCATTTTGTGAATGGGATTATGAATAAAGTCGACAACCCCATCATAATCGACCAATTCTATTGTCCGAGCGGTGGTTGCCCTACTTCTCAGGTTATCATATCATAGCCCAATGAGTCCTTTTTTCTATTGTGCCTTATTCTATATATGACCTAAAATTCGATATATAATGAAATATATATTTTGTTTGGCGAAAACAGGCCTCGCAAGCGAAAATAACCAACGTAGAATTCAACAACATAAATGGATCGTCGGGGCTGCCCCTAGCTATCAAGTTAGATTGCAGTCCCAAGTTTCCATGCACTGGATTGACTCTTCAAAACATTAAGTTGAATGCTTCGCCTGGGCCGGCTCAATCGGAGCTCAAGAATGCGGTTGTTAAAACCATCGGAGTTGTTGAGCCGAAAGTCGTCGGAAAATAGTACAATATCGGAATCTTTATGTACCTTAACTAATTATTTCATTTGATCATTGCCGTTGAAGGTATAGGTTGTTCTAGATACGATATTGATTTCACCAGCTTTCATTGGATACCCGACCCAAAAAAACGGGTGAAAACCGAATAATGTTAGGTGATAGAAAGGGACAAGTGAAAGTTCTTTGCCTATCGATCACCAATCCATTATATCCTAAAATATGCATATAATTATGTAATAACTTAATTCCTAATACTTACACCTTAAATTACTGGTATTGTTCCAATTTCCTATATAAGATGTTATGTGTATTAATAATCACATAATGCTAATTTATGATTTGTGTCTTGGACAAGGGCTTTTTCAAATATATATATATTTTTTTTGAATAAAAGGGTTATTTATTCACAAACGTGGCCGAACAAAAATGCTAGCACAAGGCTAGTTAGTTACATCGTCTCCGATATCTAAGTAAGCTAGGAGATTTCTCTCCGCTCTCGACTTATCCTTATATCTCGCTCTAAGGCTATTTCTAACAAACATGATACTCTTTCTAACACATGGACTTTTCCATTACCTCATTATGAAAAACGAGCCTATTCCTAGCATACCAAGTGTTATAAACAACACTATGACACACACCAAATGAGAAATCTTAGAGACTTCTTGCCCTTCATTAGCTTAGCTTGCTCAAACCATTCTTCAATGCTATTAGTTCTCCTGTGAATTTTGGCCCACTTGAGGACTTCCTGAAGCACGTAGCTGGTGTAACTGCAAGCAAACCATAAGTGGTTTTCGGTTTCCTGCAGGCCAGCTTGACAAAGCTCACAACTATCCTCCTGCACTAATATTGGTCAAGGGCTCTTTCAAATTTGGTTTGGGTCATCTCGTACAAAACTTAAGGTGACCCAATATTGGCAATATGATCCATCACTTATATCCTCTCTTATGAAATTGTTGATCAAAAAGAGAAAAATATTAACTTATTTTGTTAGAGAATCCTATAGACAAAACAATCAAAATATCACTAAATATAAAGGAGGGAGTAGTCTACCCATTGACTTGAAATTTTGGGTCAAAAGATGGATTTCAACTCTATATCCAAGTGTGGGCACTCCGTGATGTCGTCAAGGCTGAGCTGTGGGCACTCCGGCACGGGCTCAAGCTGGGCTGCAAACTAAACATTCCAAAGCTACTAGTTGTATCGGGCTCGTCTACCACGGCTTCTCTAGTGAATTCAAGTATGCCGACCACTCATCCTCATTATTGGCTGATTTAGCAATGTCGTGATCTTGTTGCACCAAGTTTTCTATGAAAGCACATCTCTCAACTTCCAGAACTAAAAAACTTACTATATAGTTTATCAAAGCATCAAGTTCAACAACTTTTTCATTTTTTTCTCATCTTTCTCTATTTTGGAGATTTGAAGAAATTATTAGAGATGCTCTAGCCCCTAATCGACCAGACTGATTTTTTTTCTTAATAAAGCTTTTTCAAGCTTAGTTCCCTTTCATGATAAGAAAAAAAACGAATTTGGAAAACTCCATCCCCTTTGTAGAATATGTAAAAGCACCTCCAATTCCTTTTTTGAATAAAAGGGGTAAAATTTTATTAAAAAAAACGAATACAAAACGCTAGCGGAGCTAGCTATTTACATTCTCATCACTCTCAATTCTCTCCAAAAATTTCTTAGCAGCTCTCGAGTTTGTCTTTGCTCTAGCCTTACAACAATTTTTAACATGCCTAATACTGGCCTTCGAACACTCCTCCACACTCCTCCTTTGGTTGCCAAATATTGCTTCATTCCTATTCTTCCATATGAAACACATGACAATGCAGTGACATAGGTTCCAAAGGTCGAAAGCAAACGACCTGTTGTCCTTGAAGTTGCTGGTTTGTTGAATCCAAGCATTCACATCATTCTCCTCCAGCCAAAACGAGCCCAGTTCAGCACTTTGTCCAAGACAGCTGAAGAAAACACACACTCGAACCAAAGATGGCTATTGGTTTTCTCCTGCTGGCTGGAGCACAACACACACTCCTCAGAATCGGACAATCCCCATTTATGCAGGTTGCTACGCGTTTTGCATCCTTCGTTAATGATCTTCCACGCACCAAAAGCTATGCGAGGAGTATTCAGCCTCTGCCACACCATATCATGCCAGGGAGCAGGCTGATTTTTCCTCCTAAGACTATCATAAAGAAGTTTGCTGTCCAATTTGCCATTAGAGGCGATGATGAGACAGGGATTGCCATCATGATTAATAGAGTCCCTGATCGTGTCTCTAGTGCTCAACACAGACTTCCACACAAAGCTTGAAGTGGATTTCGGTTGGACAGTCCAGATGCACAGCCCTCTTAAGTAGTTGGCGTCCACCCACGACTTCCAGATAGACTCGATACCATTTGTAATATCATAGATCAGCTCTGCCATCCCTGTTTTGTTCCATGCAAGGAGATCTTTAAGGCCAAGACCACCCTCAAGCTTAGGCCTGCAGACTTTACTCCACGCAATAGGGGCCTTGGATCCATTACTAGTTCCGCTCCAGAGGAAATTTCTTAGAGTTTTGTTGATCTCAGCAATCACCGCTTTAGGAAGGAGGAAAAGCTTGAACCAATATTGAACCACACCGTAAAACACGGCCCTGATAATCTCGAGCCGCCCTGCATAAGACAGCGCTCTAGCAGCCCAGGAATTTGCCTTCTTTCTAATCTTATAAATCAGGTCATGAAAATCTTTGGCTTGAGCCCTCGAACTACAAAGGGGCACTCCCAAATACTTCACAGGCATTTCTCCAAGATCCATCCCCATGATCCTGCACAACTCATCCTCTTCATGACTTTCAATTCCTGCGCAAAAATTTTTGGATTTCTCCAGGTTCGTATAAAGACCAGACGACTCGCTGAACTTTTTGAGAACAGAGTTTATGAGCAGCAGAGATTCCTTGTTCCCATGGCAAAAGATAAAAAGATCATCCGCGAAGCATAAATTTATGACATTTGCGCGCTTGCAACCCGGGTGGTATTTGAAAGGGTTATAACTGGCCATGTCCTTTAGAGCTCTAGAAAGGAACTCCATGATGATAACGAAGAGATAAGGGGCTAGAGGGTCACCTTGGCGTAGCCCCCGTTTTGCTTTGAAATGACCACAATAATCGGCACCCATCTTGATAGTGTATTGGCATGAAGTGATGCATTCTCTAATCCAATTTATCATGACAAGATGGAAATTGAGCTGCTCTAACAAGCTGAAGAGAAAGTCCCAATTTACCGTATCATAGGCTTTTCTCAAGTCGATCTTCAGAGCACATCTGGGACTAATGAACTTTCTTCCGTAGCTCTTCACAATATCTTGACAAACGGCAATATTATGGCGGATACTTCTCCCCTTAATGAACGCGCCCTGATTATTGCCAACAATCTTTGGGAGAACACTTTCAAGACGAGCTACAATCATCTTAGAGATGACCTTGTAGATCGTATTACAACAAGAAATGGGCCTATAGTCGCCAATGTCTTTAGGATTATCCTTCTTAGGAATTAGAGCGATGACAGTGTTGCCGAGTTCTTTTAGCAATTTTCCGCTGGAGAAAAATTCAAGAACCGCCTCAGTAAAATCAGCCCCTATGATGTTCCAGGACCTCTTGAAAAAATGCGCATTAAAGCCATCGGGTCCTGGGGCCTTATTTTTATTTATGCTCCAGAGAGCTCTCTTTACATCCTCTTTGGAGAAGCCAGAGATCATGTTAATATGGTCAGACTCTTCAAGAACAGTTCCACCACGGATGCAAGAAAAATCAGCAGGGCAGGCCACCACTGAGGAGCCGAGGAACAATTCAAAGTGTTTCACAACGTGCCTCTTGATGTCCTGATCGTCAGAGATGCAGTTGCCATTATCAATCTCAAGGGAACTTATGGAGTTGATAGCTTGTCTTTGCTTGATTGAGTTGTAGAAGTAACTGCTACAGCTATCCTGGTATTTAATCCAGTGAAGTTTAGCAAGTTGTTGCTGCTGGCTTCTCTTGCTCTTGATGGACGATTTCAGCAGGGAAAGGACCTGTTTCTCAGCATCAACAAGGGACTGGTTGTTCGGGGCAATACAAAGCTCAGATTGGATGTGGTTAAGCTTATCATGATGCCTGGCTATCTCAGCTTCTTCATCATCCAGCTTCTTTGCACGAAGCCTTTTCAAAGGAACCTTGAGTTTTTTAAGCTTGTTGACAACTTGAAACATTTTATACCCTCTTGAGGGTGTGTTGAGCCAGACCTGATTGACAACAGAGTTAAAGTCCGGGTGATCCGCCCAAGAGTTGCTGAATCTGAATGGAGGTTTTCTCTTGGGTTTGGATCCCTCAATTTTTAGCACAGCGGGACAGTGATCTGAACAAGAGGGGTTCTCAAAGCTGACATCAAAATTATTGAAGGTATCCTGCCATTTTTGGTTGGCAAGAACACGATCAAGCTTGCACATAGTCAGGGCATCACCCGCTTGCTTATTTGACCAAGTAAAGAAGGCGCCCCTGAAACGAAGATCAGACAGCCCATTCCGATTAATACAATCAAGGAGATCACTGCAGAAAATATTAGAAGAGCTTCTGGCGGACTGTTTTTCCCTGGCATCAATAATAGTGTTAAAATCTCCCATGAGAATCCAGGGGGAGCCGTTGCTGATAGAGGAGATATGATCAATGGTGTCCCAGAGCTCCATCCTGCTAGAAGCATCATTAGCAGCATAAATAAAGGACAAATGCAAGGAGCTGCATAAGATTGGAGAATTGATGTGAACGTGATAAATTTGAGCGTTCTCAATGAGAATGTTAACGTCTATCTTTGCGTGGGATTTCCAAAAAATCCAGATTCTGCCGTTTAAGCCTATGCACTTAGTGCATCTGCTCCAACCTTTGAGGAGAGTCCTGGAAACCTCCTCAAGCTTATTCTCTCTAACTCTAGTTTCAAGAAGTGCTAAAACATCAATATTGAAATCGGTGACGAATTTTTTGATGAAGTCACCTTTAGAGGCGTCATTTAAGCCTCTAATGTTCCAAGAAGCGATTGAGAGACTATCCATAGGAAACAATGGCATCGTTGTCGGCATCATCCATTGCCTCGTCCAAGGTTTCTATGTCGTTCTCCAGAGCAGCAAATTTCGATCTCTCAATGCAGATTTCTTTCCCTTTGGATTTAATAGTATCAAGAGCAACTCTTCTGGGACTTTTGCCTCGGACAGTCTCCCATTCGCGTTCCTCTGTATTCCCAGGCTTAGGGGGCATCGGATTGATGGGCCTGGTTGTTGGTTCCACTTGCCGTGGGGCAATTTGAGGGGCCACTCTATTCTCTGCTGTTTTGCTGGATTCCGGAGCTCTCGCAGCCGTAGTAGTTTCCTGGGCAGGCCTTGTCCTTTGTTTCCAGGTGCGTTTCTGTTGGTTAAAAGGGCGCCTGGTCCCTAATCTTTGGAAAACAGGTGGCTTGCGCTTATCACAGTCACCCTCATTGTGACCAAAAACGCTACACTTATCGCACTTGTCAGGGACCCATTCATATGAGACCTTTTGCTCCACTTTTTCGCCATCTTCTCCAAGAAAGGTAACCTCTTTCCTAAGAGGCATCCTGGCTGAAATTTCCACAAGCAGCCTTGCAAAAGATAACCTTTCTTGATTCTCGGTGACTTTGTCAACAAGTATCGGTTTACCCACAGCGCTCCCAATTTTCTCGAAGAAGTCGTCGTCCCAAAATCTAACATCCAGTCCTGGAAGGTTAGCCCATACTTGTGTCGATTCAAAGCAGGAAGGGTCAAGCTTGGCTCCCTCTGTCCACCTCTTTAGAGCCATGGGTCTTATGCCACCCACCATCCAAGGGCCGTTAGCAAGAACCCACTCCATATCTGATTCCGAAACGAATTTGAAGACGAAAACACTAGAGTCCGTTAGAATGATTTTCGGCTCAGCCACAGACCATCTATTCCGGACAAAGTTTTGGACGACGTTGAAAGACGTTTTCCCTCCTGCAATCATTCCAAGAAGGCTGGAGCGCCATTTCTCGATGTTTTTCTCCACATCCTTCTTCTTGAAGTGGATAATGCCATCCTCACAACCCTGGACGTAGTTGAGCCTACGTCCTTCCTTATTCGCTCTATTTCCGGCAAGGGCATCCCGAAACGAAACCCTGCGGATTTGGCCAGCATCTTTATCTCGGGATGGGGCCGATTCCGGGACTATCTCGCCATCTTCCAGGTCTGTATCCGTCTTAAGGACAGCTGCACTGTCCTCTTCGCCGGTGGAACACGGCAGGGTCATGGGTGCGACAGCGGTCGACGGAACTCCATTCACAGCACTCTCATTGCCTTCCACCGACTCGGCGGCCAATTCCAACTCAAGCGACTGGCACGCTGCATTGGCTTCGAGGGCCCTGGCTTCACTTCTCAGAATCCGCCTGTTGTTCGCGCGAATGGTTCCTTCCGATACCACCGCAATGCTTTCGTCGGACCGGCTTGAGGCTCCAACATCCCTGGAAGGGGACGCCTTTTTCCTTCTGCCGGCGCCTTTTCCCTTTGCCATAGCCTAGGGATCGCCAGGCAGCGCGAGCCTGACACACTGCAGAATATCGCCCTATTTGTCGTGCGCGTGAGGCGCGTTAAACCATTAGGTTCCTACAATTCAATTCACGTAATGTTGCAAAAGCACCTCCAATTCCTTGTGTAAGTTAAAAAAACTTTTTTATTTTTTTTGCCAAAAACCACTTTTTTTTTGTTAAAATTTCTTTTTAATTAGTAAAAGTATGTTTCATAATGAAAACACCCGATAACCACCTTAAACTAATTTAGGGTAAAAATTTATCATGAACCTTTTTTTCTTTAATAAAGCGTTCTTTTTTTGCCCAAAACAACTTTAGAATTATCTTGACCTATTTTTTTTTGGTTGAACCTTGACCTATTTAATATAAATGAATAATTAAAAAGAAACAAAATAAATTTACTTTCGAAAGATATTTTGATTCAAATAAGGTAAGTTTTCACCCATTATTAGGTTATGGACTTATGATTATCAAACATGGGTGTTTATATCATTAAAGGTAGTTTTATTTTAAAAATATTTAAAAAGCGTTATCTTAAAAACAGATTTTAAAGGTGGTTGATTAGTATTTATGATTTAGAAATAAGATCACGAAAGGAAAGATATATGAACAATATTTGATATATCTTGTCCGATCGATAAGCTAAACCTCCGGTGGGTCTGCCGATCATGGCGACGTATCGCGCTCCTTCCCACGCCCAATTCTCTTCGTATCAGCCGATTCTTGCCTCCAACTCACCCCAATTCCTTCACAATCCCGCCCAACATCCTCTCGCCGATTCTGCCGCTCCTTCTCCGTAGACGACCTCACGATCAACGCCGCTGCCGTCTACCTTCTCCGGCCACGCTCCGATCCTTCCAAAGTTCGTATGGTTCCCCGGGCCACGCTCTCGGGTATGACCATCAGTCGGGAGCCGTGTTGGACTTGGATCACTGGATCAGCGCGACACAAATATGTCGATGGTACGAGGGCAGGGGAAAGACAGATAGAAGTGGTAAGGTGGGTCTCGTCGCAAACCGTTCTGGGTCCGGACTGATTGGGCTGTGGGAGTCAAACCGCTCCCCGAACTCGAATTTGCTAGCTTTCGGGCTCGAGTACTCGTCGTGGACGAATAGTGGTAAGACCGCGGCCCGCTTACTTAGCAAGGATGAGATACAGGACTATGTGAAATTCAATGGATGGATTTACGCGGTCGATGATCAGGGCTATATCCACGAGCTGAACGAGGGGCGGATATGAAATTCCAGCAAAAGACTTTTGGTAAAAGATGTGTTATGTCGTGTAGTAAGCAATCGAGTTGGATGCGGTTGGTGGTGTCGGATGGAGGGTTGCACTTGGTCATGAAGCTCGTGAGTAAGTGTTTGGTCTATAGGTGGTTAGGCGTTTACAAGAAGGGTCAGGGGTGGAAGGAAGTTGAGGATTTGGGAGATAGGGTTTTCTTCTTCGCCAGGAATTGTTCGTTTTCGTAAGGAGGGAACTGCGTTGTTTTTACTGAAGAGTTGGCTCCTTTCGGCCATGAGATCAGGGTTTATCACCTTGGACGGGGTGATGATCATGTTATCAAACCGATTTCGGCGTTAAAAGGCTATTCTGACTTGTTGTCATCGATTTATTCATAGTCGCTCGAGTTGTCTTGGGTAGATTTTTTTGTTTCTTTGGTTGCAAGCTATGTCTTGGGTGAATTTTTGTTTCTTTGGTTTAGTTGTTTGAAAGATGTTTGCTTTATTTTAGTTAGTTTCACGAGGTACATTGTTTACTGGATTGCTTGATTAGGTGCGTGTTGATCAAAATTGATTCATGGTGTTAAGAGTTTTCCAACATAATCATGTAATTAATAACAATGCTCCCTATATTGTTTGGTTAGATACATTGCTCCATTGTTCGGTTAAGTTTATATTGATTTGTGACAAACCCTAAACTCACAAGTCACTGCTGATAGGCACAACGAGGCTCATCACTGACTCAAGATCTGTCCCAAGTCCCAAACCCAAATAAAATAAAGATGAGTCATCAACATAGTATGAAAGTTCATAACTTTTGCAATTGGATTAGACTCATTCCGTCCTCAAATCTCTTGCTCGTCTGATCATGATTGCGAAATACAAGCAAAAAGAACCCAAGTTATTGCCTCCACCTTAGCAAATTAATTAAGGATCATTGGTTTGTCTTGACGGGTGAGTCAAGGTCATCTTAATTAGCTTAATAGTATATATTAATTGGATCGGAGCACGTATTAAGTTTTGTTTGTCATATGCATTGATATTTTAAGTTTGTTCTTCTGACCAAAAAAAATAATTAAAGTTTGCTCTAGTACTAAACTAGTGTTAGTGCCTGTGCCTTGAAGGCACGACTTGGATTTGCGTGGATTTTCATATAAAAATAATAGTCAGATAAATGTAAAATTATGTACAATTTCTTCAATTTTTTATTTTAGGGGTACCATACGTACTTTATTCTTGTAATATATTAGATAGATTTTTTTTATTTGGCTAGATGTGCATAGTGCATACGGTAAGTTAGGATTTTAAAAATATATTGGATAGATTTGTTTTTTAGATAGGCATACTTTATTTCAACAAATATATTAGATAGATGTTTTTAAAATTTTGGCTACATATGCATATGGTAAGTTAGGATTCATTTTTTGTTTGGATAAATTCTATAACATACGGTAGTTTATTTTATTAAATTTTAATTAATTAAAATGAGAATTAGTAGATAAGAAGAAATGTAATGTGGGGCCTTTAATGAAATTTCAACCAATCAAACAAATTGAATTGTTTTAATAAAGATGGGCGACGCGGTCCAATGAGAGGGTGACACGTGTCGGGCTAAATATTATTTTATAACCTCCGCTTTAGTATATAGTTATGATGATAAATCGTAATTTAAATGGGTCAACATCTGGACTAAGTTCTATCCAATCAAATGCAATTGTGTATGATTTAGGAGGCCGATTAGCCTTTATCAACTCTAAAATTCATACTCTCGCTATACGATGACATTTCCTAGTAGTTTCTCATACCATGACATCTTCCAAAAACCAATCTCCAACTTTGACAAGCTACCATTATATAACCTTTTTGTACATAAACATAAACAATTTTGTTTCAACTCTTAATTAATGGTACCATATTGGAACATCTTGAACTGCACCACCCAAGAAACATGGAAATTTGGCTAACGATAGCGGTTTCGGTATGCTTAGCTGCTCTGCTCAAGGCCATCTTCCAAACAAGACCAAAGCCATCCCTCAAACCTCGCCTCCCACCGGGCCCAACTGCCATCCCCTTCGTCTCCGGCTTCCGATGGCTCAGCAAATCCGCGCCGGAGCTACAAAAAACCCTCCGATCACTCAAGCAAAAGCTAGGATCCCCCATCATAACGCTCCCCATCTTCCCATCTAGGCCATTCATTTTCATCTTCAGCCGCTCACTCGCCCACAAAGCCTTGATCGAAAATGGAGCCGTTTTTGCAGACCGACCCAAGCCACTCATCACCGGTAAGATCTTCACTAGCAACCAACACACCATCAGCTCGGCCGGCTATGGAGACACATGGCGGGTCCTCAGGCGCGATCTCACCTCCCATATCCTACACCCGTCTAGGATCAAGTCCTTCTCCTCGGCTCGGTCTTGGGTCCTCCAAACCCTCGTCAAACGCCTCCGAGACGCCCAAAATGACGCGTTTTCACCCGTCAAAGTCGTTGACCACTTCCGACACGCCATGTTCTGCCTCTTGATCTTCATGTGCTTCGGCCAAAGGCTCGGCGATGACCAAATCCGTAAGATCGAAACCGTCCATCACCGACTTCTTTTGGGTTTCTCTCGATTTCAGATCCTCAATTTGTATCCTTGGATTACTAAATGGGTTTTTCACCGGAAGTGGAGGGAGGTCTATGATCTCAAGAAGGCCCAAAACGACGTCGTCATCCCTCTCATTAGAGCGCGAAAGCAAAACATTGTCGAAGACATTGTTGTCCCGGCCTACGTAGACTCCTTACTCGAGTTGGAGCTACCGGAGAAGCGAAGGATGACGGTAGATGAGATGGTGGTCGCGTGCTCGGAGTTCCTAAATGCGGGCACCGACACAACTAGCACGGCTCTCCAATGGATAATGGCCAACTTGGTAAGGAACCAAGGAATCCAAACGAAATTGTTCAATGAAATCTCGGAAATTGTGGGCCCGCATTCGGAGGTGATCAAGGAAGAGGACTTGAGCAAGATGGAGTATTTGAAAGCAGTGGTTCTCGAGGGCTTAAGAAGGCACCCGCCCGCGCATTTCTTGCTCCCACACGCCGTGACACAAGAAACGGAGCTAGACGGTTACGTGGTCCCTAAGAACGCGGTGGTCAACTTCATGGTGGCGGATGTAGGGCTGGACCCGGAGGCGTGGGTGGACCCCATGGAGTTCGAGCCCGAGAGGTTCTTAGGGGATGACGATGATCGGTTTGACTTGTATGGGACGAAGGAGATCAAGATGATGCCGTTCGGGATTGGGAGGAGGATTTGTCCTGGACTAGGGTTGGCGTTGTTTCATTTGGAGTACTTTGTGGCGAATTTAGTGTGGGAGTTTGAGTGGAAGGAGGTGGATGGGTATGAGGTTGATTTGTCTGAGAAGCATGAGTTCACAATTGCTATGAAGCACCCTCTTCATGCTCGAATTACGCCTAGGTCTCCTCCATGATCGATCATGTTATACATGTATATAAATATGTTGTAGCTTGACTTTGTTGGAGATGATTTGTTCTACGTACAATAACATCTTATGTGGCTTGTTGGTCGAGTGTTGTAAAGAAAATTATCTGGCTATATAATGAACTATTTTTCCTTGAAGACATCTTTTTAATTTTGGTTTGCTTTCGTATATATATTGAAACTATTTAAAGAACGTGTTTTATTGGGTGACTGTAAAGAAAGGGTTTTATTGGGTGCTATTAGACGATAGGCCTGTTTGTCATCCAACCACGGAAACATAAACAGAATAGATATGAGCCTGGACCAAGTTAGTATCATAATACATTATGAATCACCTCAATTTTCATTTAAAAACTATCGTATAAGCCCTCTTTCGGCACTTCACTTGTTAACCTAATCTAAGAGTAGGATAACAAATCACCTCAATCATTGTTTTCATCCCTTTTCTAGGCATACAAATTTTAAAGTTTTAAATTAAAATATTTTTTTTCAATTAATTTTATAATGAAACATAATTTGACTAAAGTCATTTCTGTTTCGTTTACGTTATCATGGTTGAAAAAACAGCCCTGCTAAGTGTAGGGTAGTTATGTAATCTTGTACGAAGTGTTCGAGCCTTGAGCCATCTTTTTTTATCAACAAAATTTAAGACGGGGAATGGTGTCCCAATTCAAGGGCACGGAAGACCAGGAGGATTTTCATATATCTCACGTCAAGGAAACTAGTGGCATCAAACCATCTTGTATATGTCCAATTTTTTTTATCGAATAGGGTTAAATTTATGATTTCATCATCTATATATCTAAGTTGAAACAGAGATCTCATGGTTCCCTCAAAGCTTTAAATGTTGAACTAACCTCAATTGACTTTATATACGTCAAATCTATGTGAATGAG
Source organism: Polygonum maritimum (assembly GCA_963924305.1). NCBI lineage: Eukaryota > Viridiplantae > Streptophyta > Magnoliopsida > Caryophyllales > Polygonaceae > Polygonum > Polygonum maritimum. The sequence goes on along the minus strand of OZ002737.1, from coordinate 12,217,153 downwards.
AAATTTAGGAATATCTTCCTAATGAGAATCAAAGAATATCTTCTTAATATTAATCGTCTCTCAAAATTCTACATGCCATCATAGACATGATCTTAGCCTAAACCATCTTTTTTCGACCCCCACCACTTCCTATCAACCCATCTTCCGCCTTTTACAACCTTCGAACAACCGCCACCGTGGTTCAATTGGTTTCGGTGATACTCGTACCACATCGTTGACCCACAAGTTGTGCAAATACCGCATTCAACAAGTGATAGTTGTATCCCAAGTCGCTTCCGCCAACACTTTGAAGAGTAGGTTACAAGAATGTGAAACGCTCTTGATGCCAAACAAAAACTTGGTTTCATTATCAAGTCGGATGTAGCCTCCCCCGATGCCAACCATTGGTTCTCCATCTACTCTATGTTAGTCGGTTGGCTTGTTCAATCGATGGATCCGTCTCTACGAGCTTTCGTTGTGTATTTTGAGATAGTGAAGGATTTACGGGATGATCTTGATCAATGCTTTTGCATTAGGGACGGTCACCATTTTCTCCAGATATGTTCTGAAATTGCAAATTACATTTGACCCGCCAAATTTGTCGCCTCCTACTATGATGTCAACAGAAGGCTCTAAGAGGAGCTTGCTACATTTATCCCTTGGAGTCTAGCACATGCTCAATTGTTTTTGTCGTTTAAACACAAAATTGTTCGAAAGCTCGGGACAAGGAGCAAATCCACTAATTCTTGATGATGGGAATTATGGCACCCAATGATTCAACATCATGACTCACGACTCGTTTCCTTCTATAAGGATTTATGTGCTTGTCATTAAGGAAGAACGTCACAAATCTACTTTCAAAGATCGGAATGCCCATATGAATGGCCTTGCTTTTGCTGCCAAGCCGTTGTAGTCACCATCCTTCACAAGTAGGAGTCCTCTTTAATTGGACTGTATACTTCTCAAATCTCAACCACACACATTCTGGACGCCCTATGATGCATTCCTACCCGCCTCAAGCCTTGGCTCGACGAAACCAAATTGACCACATCCTTGGCAGCCTCCTTGGAGCCTCTCGGGCCCCTTCAACGACCTTAAGGCGTGTATTGCACGTCAAGTTGCGCATGCCTTGTGCTCCAAGGAAGAGGCCGTGTCCAGCCGAGCGTCCACATAACTTGGGCGCCAAGGCCACGGCCATGTCTAGCCCGTCGCCACGTGCCTTGGACGCCTAGGATCATCCATGAGCTCTCTACATGGGTAAGCCTTGCTGCCCAAGCCCTAACTGCATGCCCTTGCCTTGTGTCCCAAGCCAAGCGTGGTCCATCCAAGTTCCTTAGAGTGTAAGTTGACTAGAAGATATCTTCTAGGCTATCTTTCTATATGTTAAATCGTTAGTTGTTATTTGATTCCGATCTTTTATTTCTTTATTTTTATTGGTCTGCAAGATATCTAGCCTAGCCCATTTTTGTAGGATATCTTTTCCATTCTTTTTTATTTAGACCCTTCAATTGTAATCCTTTAGGTTATGCGTGAATTTATGAATCAAACTTTGATATATGGTAAAGCAGAGTCATTTTCTCCTTCACTTCATGCATCCTTTATTCGAGCCAAAGCTCACCCCTTTTGCCTCACGTTGGCCTAATCCTAGTATAGTCATCACGTTGGTTTTGCCTTCTTTGTCCATCACATTGGACATTGCTTATCCTTCACTAAATCGCTTCCGCAAGCGATGGGACTCCGTATGTGATCTAAATCATCCTGCTAGCATCCTTGATCTTCGTCGAGACATAGGGTGTATCACCCTAGCCATATATGATATCTCTACACTCTACTTGTTTCAAGATTCATGGCTATCACCATTGGTTTTTCGAGAAGAAAGCCAATGACAAGAACCCACTTCTATCGACTTTGATAAACTTAATGATGTCACCAACATGCCTAACAACCGATGTCGGATCTCACTGCCACCTTTCAACCGAGTTTACTGTGTATAAGATCGCCAACAACTTTGTACCACTTTGACAAATGAACAATGGCCATTTATCGTTCAATCCTTTTCTACTATGACTAGTACATTTGCCTCTTGTAGTCGGTTTGGTATGGCCTCTCACCCTGCATTTTAAAATACAAGTGCTTCTTATCTAGAGACAAATAGAATGGCTTAGGTAAAAGTAGACATTTAGTGATATATTGTTTGTCATTTACTTCACATGTTTTTTAAAATTGAAACTAAAGTATTTATTTGGGTTGAGGATTGTGTCATCCTTTCTTTTTTTGGCTGAAGATTGTGTCATCCTTTTTGCTATGAGTAATGTTTAGAATAATATCAAGTACCAGTTAGCATGGGTGGACTAAATTTGTCTTAAATTAAGATGATCAAACTACCAAAGAAAGAACAAAAGGAAATAATTGAAAAAGTGCAAATGTAGTGAGTTGAACTCACAACAAAATAGGCACTATTGCCATCTATGCAGCTTGGTTTCTATAAACTCCTACTTTACTTAATTTTTTATATAAAAATCCATAAAAATAGGGTGGACTACAGCTTAGTCCAACCCACCCCTGACTCCGTGCCTACTAGTTAGTTTTGGGATTGAGAAAGAAAATATAATTGCATGAGAGATTTGAACCCATAACCTTAAATTACTAATCTGAGGTCTTAGTTGTCAAATTATATATATACACTAAGTAGTTTTGGGTAAATACATGGCATTTTTGCCAAAAGGTCTAAATATATGCATATATTTACGTGTTTTTCCCTCCTTCTCCCCAGATATTAAAACGAGAAAAATCCCAGAATAATCCTATTTTCAAATATTAATTCCAAAAATATACCCCCATCTAATATTGTTTCCAAAACTATACCTTTTATTTAGAAATACCAAAACACCCTTACCAATTAATAGGTAATCTATACACCATTAGTTAATGAATTTCTAAGCCCCAAATACGTATTGCCAAGAACCCTTCTCTGCCGGCGACGTTGCCCGCCTACCGCCGAGATTCCGACTAGCCACCCTAGTCGCATCGTCGGCCACCACCTTACATGAATTAATTTACATTAAGTTAATGTAATACACTAAATTAACTTGTATTTATGTAATGAAATTAGTGTAAAAAACTTGTATTTATGTAATGAAATTATTGTAAAGACCTTGTATTTATGTAAGGATATTAGTGTAAAGAACTTGTATTTATGTAAGGAAATTAGTGTAAAAAACTTCTATTTATGTAAGGAAATTAATGTAAAGAACTTGTATTTATGTAAGGAAATCAATGTAAAAATCCTTGAATTTATGTAAAGAAATTAAAATAATAAAACTTTTATTTACGTAAGGAAATTTATTTTACACTATAGACAAACCAATCTACATTAAATTTAATGTAATAGAACTTAATTTTATTAATTTCTACACGAAATTAATTTACATGAAATTAATGTAATACACTAAATTAATCTACATAAAAAAATGTAACATAAATCACGTAACAGTTAATGTACATATCAAACTAATCTACATTAAATATACCAAACTAATCTACATTAATTTAATGTAATCTAATTATCTAACCCTAAATTCTTTTTAATGTAACACAATCACGTACATATTGATTTGGGTACAATCGCACTTATGGCTCCGGCGTCGAGGAGGGCTGACCGGCGACGAACGGCTCCGGTGTAGATCAGTGGTGGCTGGCAATGGACGGCTCCGGGATGTGGTTGCAACGAAGCATCGATACGGATTGCAATGGGCCGTACAAACGGAATTATAGGGAGGGTGGCTGACGATGGTTTGTCCGGAGGCCAACAACGTGACGAAAACCGGCGACGGTTGGGATAGCGACCGACGATGATTCGTTAGGAGACCAACGACGAGACGGCGACCGACGATGGTTCGTCAGGAGGCCAACGACGGGACGATGGTTGGGATAGCAGACGACGGGATCTTGGGCAGCCATCGACGGAATCGGAGATGAGATGGATTTCTTACTGTAATTTCCGTTCTACAATTTTGAAGAATGGGTAGATCCCATACCTAGATTTGCTTACAAGTGATTATAAGGGTATATTTGTCTGATTTAATTTAAGGGTTTAGTTTTGTCCATATACAATTAGATGGGTGTATTATTGGAATAAATAGTTCAAATAGGTATATTGACGTCTTTATACTTCATACATTTTGCTCAAAAAAATCTTTCTTCATAATTTCATAGCCGACCAATTATTATCCTTATATATTTCCCCTAAAAGGCTAAAATCACTAAATCAGGTCTAATACTCGTTTTATATTTGTTTGTGTTGAAAATGAGAATATATTTCTCTTTCTACAAATTAAATTCCATGTGACCCATTTAATGTACAAGACCTCCCACCCACAAGTCACCAGCCCTTGAAGCTGCCAACATCTTTTTAAAAAATCAACTTATGGAAAGTCTTTTCCTAATATCAAAACACAATCCACACTTTTTAAAAGAACAATGAAACACTTACGCCTTTATGGCTTTACCCTCTTGGCTTGTTCTTTCCCGCTGCTTTCGCTGTCCATTTGGAATTTGGTTGTAATTTTTATCTTTTTCCATCCTAATTTATAGAATTAGCTTGCCTTTTAATGTTTCAAATTCCTTTGAAAACGAGATGAGACAATGAGGGTAAGTAGAACCCTGAATCAAATCAGTGAAGAAAGTGAAGACCTTGAGGAGGAGAGAAGATAGAGAGAGCGTGAGAAGAATCAAATTCAGCCGAGACTCCTCCTCCGATTTCAAATCTACAAATCCCTTCCGTTTCTTCGCAAGACCCTCCTCTAAGTTTGTGGTGGGCAGCTACTCCATTGCAATTCCCATCTGGGTACACTTGGTAATGGCGGTGGTAAGCCCTCCATTTCCCTCTACACATTCTTCCTTATGAAACCCTCAATTTTGCAGAATTGAGATAGGTCCAAATACATGGTGTCCTACTGTGATTCTTGCTTATGGGCTTCTGTGATTGTTTGATCGTTCCTTTTTTCTGGTCTATGTCATCATAATTGTCAATTTTAGCTTTCTGATTTGCCTGAGTCAAAGGGTGTTCTTAAAATTGCCTGAATTTACCAGCAAGCTGCTGAGAAATTACATGGTATGTTGGAGGAAGTTTAACACATTAGCTGCTAGAATTGTACTTAAAAATTCTCAGGAATATGCCTACATGTTGGCTTATTATATCAACGCTCATATCTGAAGACTTGGTATATTTTTGTGCGTCTTTTTCATTATGTCTATGATGTAACCTCTACCTTTTGTTCTCTGATTACAATATATGTTTTGGGGCTCAGAATTCTGATTGCAATATGGTCCACAGAACTTTATATCTTGCTTTATACTAACTCTTGGGTATTGGTTCTTTCATGAGCTTATAGAAATTCCTATCATTTTAGCAGTACACTAACCTATAGTTTTATGGTTTATGACGTTCAGGAATACCAAATAGTGTAAACATTTTGATTATTTTGAATGTTGCAGATTATGTTGAACTGAAACAAAGATATCCCCCAACCAGTTTTATATTGTGTTTTCTTTGACTTTTGAGGTTCAATATTTTCTTATGTACAGATAATACGAGTCAATGTCAGTGTCATGCTAGGATATCTTTTTCATGTGAATTATAGTTTAGTTTGACAGCGAAAAAAGCTATAGTTGTTAAAGAGTGCAACGCCATTTGACCATTTAAACAAAGACTTCATGGTCAATGAAATGGCATGTATTACTCCTCAGCCATACCTGTTCAAAATGTTGTTTCTCTGAAGGTGTTTTGTACACTACAACCCATATATGAAATAGGATAGTTCTGTAAAGGTGATTCTTCATCAGAGATGTCATTTACAACCTTTTGTCTTGGGATGTGACCTGCAAAAATTTTCAACTGCGAAATGTTTTTGAATCTACTGTGTTGAAAATGCTTGGAAAGAAGAGTAATTTTTCCTCCTACCTTACCTTTCTTTCCCCCTTCTATACAGAAAATCTGTTGTGGGGTTTCTGCTTCATTCTGACTATATCCGTATTTGCATTTAGTCCTCAACTGGTCTGATTGGTTTGCAATTTTTGTGTTCACTTAGTTGCTGAATGGGCTTAACTGTACCTAGAAGGTGAAGAAAACTCTTCATGGACCCTAAGGTGAGAAATGATATTACCATATCCTTGTTTTCACCTGTCATGCAGTTTTTGTTTTCTTTTTTGCTATTGTTTCCCCATTTTTGTTTTCCCTTTTATTTTTTCGTTTCCATGTTTTTCTCGTGCTTTTATGGTTGTGTTTATGCTTTATGCATTTCATGCTTTGTACCTGGTCTTCTTAAAGTATGATGAGCGGTGTGAGGGCTCAGCATTGACTTCATTTGACAAGTGGAAGAAGTATTTGTTATGCCAGAAGGCGTTACCGATGAGATACCTTAGGGATAGAGTTAGCTTTTTCGATTATTTTTTGGCATCTTCGTAGTGAAAACCATGTGAAAATTGTTTGTAAGCAAATTGAACTAAATTATTCAAGTATTAGCCACTCGTCTGGGATGACCTGCTATATTATATGATAGATTTAGGTAATAGAGCTCAGACGCTCATTTTCAATTATGATCATTGTCACTTTTTCTCGTATGCATAAGATTCCTTGCTGATAAGTCTGTTCTCTCCCACAGAGGTAAATAAATACCACTTAAGACTACAGTAGAAGGAGCTAATTGCATCCCATATCATCAGGTCATAGTCTTCATGATGGGGAGTCATCCCTGGAATACCCATACAATCACTCCTGATCTGTCTGCAGAATTATTCCCTGGTCTTTCTTATGAGGAAGCTGTTGAAGACCAGGTATCTTCTTCTCTATTTATTTTTATATTTGGTAAGCATTCGCTTATTGTTTCCTTTCTTGACTCTGATTTCTTTTTCAGGAAACTCTTTATGAGGCACTTAGAATAATTGCTAGCGACCCAGCAGCTATAGCATCCAGCAGTCAGAGAAGCATTGGACAACATCACAGCTCTCCATCATGGGATGAATCTCATTTTTCAGGTAGTGTTGACACTGACGTGCAGTTAGCTCTGGATGAAGCTATGGCCAGATCTTTGCAGGAACTGGAGGATGGAGTTGATGACATGTCCATCTCTGGTACTGGGGCTCATAATGCTACTGGTGAGAAAGATAGCCACTTAGCTTCATTCCATCATTTATATAAAGTTTCCATAAAGCTGTTTTGCATGTATTGTATTCTACAATAAGAGCATAACAGTATCATTTGTATGGTGTGGTTTTAACTTGGGATTTAGGCTCAGGGATTTCACTTTGCATTTTAAATCAGGCAAAACTAAATTTTGGTGTCATTGCAATGTAAAAGCATGTAGTAAATATGAGTAGATGTTCTATGATGACTAGAGATCCAAATTTGCTGTCCAATTTCTTCTCCTTTTAACAGTAGCCATGCACATTAATTTACCCAGATCTCTAGAATTGAAAACCTATCTCGGGGTCTCGTCACTGTAAATGACATCTGTGATCTAGCACATGAAGGTTTATAGTCAAAAGTTCTCAAAAACATATATGGTGGCTAATCTATAAGGTAAAGGAACAACTACTTGATCTACGGTAAGGCCTTTGGGTGGCATGAAAGTTAAGTTATACATAGAAATATATACCTTTTCAGATACCAGAAAACATAAATAATGATTTAGTATCTTAGACTAACAGCACCTAACAAAGAGCACATTTCCCATATAATGGGTTGGGGAAAGTACAGTGGGTTTAAATGCTTCAGGGAGCAGGATAATATAATATTTACGAAAGGGGATTTTCATCTGTTTACCTTTACTCTTCCTGCCAAAGATCATCACATTGCCAACGAACACATTATGGTAGGAGGTGCTAACACTTCCTCTCCTCTATCCTAAGTAGTTTAGTTTGATTTTATTTAATTTGTTATGGTAACCCTTTTTTAATATCCAGGGCGTGCATGTAATGCTTTAATTGTTTGGTTGCACATGTTCAAAACCTTTATGAAATCTCTCTTTTGATGTGACTGATATTAGTAAGAGAAAGCCTTGGCTAGCATATGTGCTATGCATCTGATCCTTCAATATTTAAAAGACGGCTTAAAATGGCATTGTTTTTGCTACCTATTGTATTGATCTTACAATACTGTATACTGTTGTTTGTTGACTAAATGATGGTTACTGGCTTATTGCAATATATGGCTCCAGTTGTATACAATAAATAAAGTCATTCGTTTGATATCATTCTTTGTCTGAGGTTTGCTTACTTTGTACATATCTCTGTGCGTCATTTTCTGCTATCCAGGTCAAAACTTCTTCTCCTTTAATCATGGTTTTAGATAGCTCCAACTTTTTTTTATTTATGTTGCAGCATTATGCTAAGGCTTGAAAAGAAAGTTGTTCATGCATGCAGCAAAAGTCATGTGAAATTTTACTTTTCCATTTTTCGTATATAATTGGTCCACAATGATGCACCTTGATCTGTAAATTAAGATACTTAGAGAGTATATACAACATGAGAAGCTAGATAAGAGAAGTCAGCCAAGTTCTGTTGTTTAGAGTGCATTTTGTTACAGAAAAGGAGCTGGAGGTTGTCAAGTTTCTAAGTTCTCAGTGTCTACTATTTGAACTCATTCAACTCAAGTGATTTGTCAAGTATTTTTCTGCTTATTTTATTCCTTGTGCTCATATCAAAATAAGACTTCCATCCTCCATGCTCTCTAATAACCCTATGCATATTCTTGCATAGCCCTCTTCACTCGTCAGATCTTTTTGGCACTGCAACAGAGTTACCACTAATTAAATTATGAGACATGAATGGTCGGTTGTCTTTATAAGCCACAATTTACGCCCAGCTCTTCCAAATGATATTTGTCCTTTTTGAACCGGCTTAGAATAAAATGAAATTGTATTGGTGTTGAACTGTGGTGATTCCATTGAAGAGTTAAACATGCCTTGTGAACCTTTTTCCATTCATAAACAAATTATTCCAGCCTGTTTTCAAATCTATAGTTTACACCTGCAAATCAACGACATCTTTATTGTCTGTGCAATTATCTCAATGTAGAATTGTTGTAATCCAGTGCAGATTTGGCTACTATTGTCATGTCAAATGTCTATCAATTATGGGGAGAGGCACTATTGTGGATTGTTTGGTTTGAACCTGTCTTTATTTTCTGGTTGAATAAACAACTGATTTATCATTATTATGGTGGATGTCTATACAAGTGCTCAATTTCTCTGCCTTTTCTCATGTTTCCTTTGTCCCGTTCATAGACTCTCATTCTTAGTTTACAACTGTATTCGCTGACATCTGGAAACTTACTGGTTATATGTTACGTGTATTTTGGTGTCCCAAAACAGTGTTTTTTTCCCTCATGATCCGCCTAAAATTATGGCCTTATTACAGAACACTCTCTGGTTCCTAGTACATTTTCAACTATGATCATGATAACTCTACAACAGATATATTTTTCGCAAAGTAGATTTGATATTGAAGAATAGACTATAAAAATGTCACAGTGTCGATAGGAAGAGTGTTCAGAGTATGATCTATTCTTTGCATTAAAGCAGCTACTGCTATTGAGTATTGACATCATTCTGTTACATATTTTTTCTGATTTTAAACCAAGTGCAAAGCCCAAAATGACCCCTCGCCCTCAAGTGAAACAAATGCTACCTTTGAGCCTTGTGCAATTGACTGCCTTTTTGGCTTCATTAATTTTGATGGGGTTATCTTTTCTTTTAGTTTCTGATGTGGATACTGCCTGCTTTGTTATTCAGAAAATGAGAGAGATACTTCTGGAAATACTTCTGCTAATGCCTCTGCTAGTATCTCTGCAAGTTCATCTGCTCTGGTATCGTGTAAACTCTGCTTATTTTGTTTTCTTTTTAGTAATTTCAAACCTAGTATTAAAGCAGAGTTTTGTCATGTGTTCATTTTAGGGCCAGAATGATGATGAAGCTCTTCCTGAAATGACATATGAGGTAAGTTGTCCACTACAGATTTCTTCACTTCATTTTAGTTTGAATGATTTAGAACTGGGTTTAAAATTGAATTTTGTCCCTTCCTTTTGCAAATATATATTAAACCTGTAACTAGATATTTTTAAAAAGCAGGCACTATTATGCTGAAAATCTTGTAAGTAGAGTAAGCCACAACATACACAGGCAAAATGGTTTTCTGTCCACATAATATTTGGGCAATAGATGTATCCCATAACTTGATGGAATATACTTTTTTCCTAATTCTGATCTTCTCAGTCTCTTTTGTGCTTGCTTTGACGAGTTTTCTTTATTCTTCTGTCCTTTGTTTTTCAGATCCAAATGGGGTGCTTTCTATATATATATCAATGCATTCAGTGTATAGTAATATGTATTACATGGCTAATTGTATTTGAACTTGTTTGGAGTCTGGGAACTGATAAACAGTCATAATGATAAGTTATAGCCATATTACCTGGATCAAGGTTTAAAGGATTTCATTGAATTCATTTGATTGCATTGAAACTAAATCTGACATTTTCAGTGGCTGCCTTGATTCCAGGAACTGTTATCACTTGGAGAGGCGATTGGCACAGAGAGCAGAGGTCTGTCACAAGGTGACATAGACAGTTTGCCAACTTTCAAGTTCAAAAGTGGATATTTCATTAAGAAAGGCAAACCTGGAGAGTAAGATTCTCTCTCTGTATCCCTTACTCAGAAACAAGTTCACTTAGTTGATTTAGAGGTTTTGCCTGCAGGAAGAAACCGTTCTTGGCTGTGACTGAACTCATGTACTTGCTGCAATAAATAGACAAAAAATTGCAATCCTCTATAAAATATACCTTGTCATTATTCTTTGTAGAACTACTGCAATTTTCAAGTGCAAAATGTGTTTGAAAATTCAAAACAGGCCTACAAACTAAATTCATGCTTGGTGACAACTGAGAACAGTGCATTTGTACAACTAAAGCTTCACGCACATGCAAAAATCTTTAATGCTTGAGCTTAGTGGGGCTGACTTGACTATTCTTCTAAGATTGAAGGTAGCCCAGTGGTTCTAGACATTAATGCTTTGTGCATGTACAAAGTTAGTGATCTGTTAGTAGATATGCCTACTAGTCTTTCTTTGTTTTCATCAGAGTAGATATCTGTCACTGTCTGTGAAAACATAAAAGTACTATGATAAATCTGCACCAGGTCCTATTCTTTGATCAAGCATTTACTATTGAAGTGTTGTTGGCCGCATGCAACTGTGTTGAAAATTTGTCTGCATCAAGATTAGCTCAGTTGTCTATTCAGTTGCAGTAAACTGTTCATTATCTTTTGTTGTATTTATACGTGAAATTGTCCATGCACTCTTCACTATCTTTTGTTGTATTTAAATGTGAAATTGTCTTGTCACAATCATGTGTGTGACCCAGATAAGTAACTTCTACAGTACAAATAAGCGTACGGATCCTCTGGTGGCTGTGCTTACTTGCTTGTTACATCTGGTATCCGTAATTCCTAATATGAGATTTTCTTTCCCCAGCTGTCCGATTTGTATTTCAGAATACCGGCACAATCAGTACCTCACTACATTGCCGTGTGCGCATCGCTATCACTCAAAATGTATCAACCGTTGGTTGAGTGAAAACAAGGTATTCTTCTTTCTTACCACATGTTCAGTTGTAGCATCTGATTCCGGTGCTAACTGGGTCTCTGATTTAATCAAAACAGCTATATAAATTGTTGCTTCCTATCATAGATGATATCTTTCACCTCAAAATGAATTAGTCTACTTTGTGTATTGAACCATATTCTTATCTCGTTATCTTCATATTGCAAATTTACATTCCTGGGGAAGTGAAGAGCTTTGACATACTTTTTTTTTTGTCTTGGCAGAACTGCCCTATATGCCAGATGGAGGTCAATTTGTCATCTTGAAAGAAAATGGAGGCATAGATTTCAGAAGTATATAGTTTTAGCACTCGCCTCCATTCTCGACCCGGTTTCATTCATATGAATCTGCAACTTCTTTGTCCTATGGTAAAACCATGTGTGTGCTTATCTCCAGCTAGCTCCTTGGAAACTATGGTTCAGTCTCATATCTGACTGGTAACAGTTAGTATGGTTTTTCAGCATTCAGATATGTCCAAAGTAGTGCTTACTGCTTGCTATGCCTTTCTTTTTTGTCTCTTGTTTTCTGCCCTTTGCTTAAAGCTAGACTCATTCTGTGGCTTGGTGTAAATGTCATTAGGTGAAACGTCAATTGGGAATGAGCTGAGAAAATTGCTTCTTATGTATCATTGTTTTTACTTCCCCTTTCTTCTTTTGATGCATTATTGACACAAACCCAAGCTATGCCCTTTCTATTTGACTCCGTCATTAGTCAAACACTTTCTTGGTCAATACAAACATTCGAAGCAAATGTCAAGCACTCCTAGTTTGAGGGTGAGTGTTATTCAAGACTTTTTTGGTACAAAAGGACGAGTGTTTAATGAGGGAAAATGTAGTAAAATTGGAGTATATATATGTGACTTCATTTTTTTTGGTTGAGAATGTGACTTCATTTTTGTTAGTGACATAGGACATCACCTCTTATCCAAACTTTAAAAGATTATTATACTAATTAATACACCCATAAAATTTCAATTAGAACATAATTCTTACATACATGACTTTGACGTGTATACAAAGATTACACGTAGTAATAAACGAGACACAACATGTGTTTAAAAATAGACGTATGTGCAAAAGTCAATTTCACTTGATTGTGTTAGTGATAAACAACAGCCACGTTAAGAATACAAATGAATGTAGTGCAGATAATTACGCACTTAATTCACAAAAACATGATAAGAACGTATATGCAAGTTGACACGTACACCATTTTACGTTTATTGGCGATGTCGAGTGTTCACGTACACCAGGTGTTTTGAAAGGGGAGAAAGTGAAAAAACAATGGAAAACCTGCCTCTTTAGAGTCTTACACTTGCACCCTGTCACGCTCTAATTAACCTTGTTGCAACTCTGCAGTATCGACGATCTTACTTGTAATCGCTTAATTATAAAACTAGACGTACAAGTAGCGAAGATCGATCAATAGCCTTAGAATTGGACAATAATTAGGGTGCAAATGCTCAATCTTAACTTATTTTATGGTTCTTTCCTTGAAGCAATTGGGCCAATAATTACACAAAAGATTTAGAGGTTCATATGAAACCATTTTAGTAAGTTCTTAATGAGGATTCAAGAAGACCATATATATATATGCTATGGATGGATGGGGATAATAGGGGGCCATGCATTATGGATAACAAGAGGAGGCTGCCACATACTCAAGATAGGAACGTGATTCATCCTCCTTGATGGACTTCCTTATTTGTCCTAACCACGCCTTGTCACCGCCACCTAACTTTGCAGCCACCAATCAAACCGCGCGTGCTATTCACGCCCCACCAACATGGAAATTTTAGTAATAAGAACATAAGAGAAGCCATTTCTTCAAGAGGAACAAGACTTCTCATCTGCTTTGATAATGTATTGTCTTGTATTATACATGTCATTTCATATACGTCATTTTCATATATTATGAGTGAACCTCTTTATTCATTTTTTTGACGATTGTTCTATCTGTGTTTATAATCCCATGACTTGTTGTGATCCAATAAAAAAAAATCATGAACTGGATAAATTCACTTACGTTGATCGATTTGATACAATAAAAATAAAAGACGATAAGGTTTGAGTTTAAGAGTTTTCATTCAAATAAATGGAGAGGAGTAAGGATGGAACCTAAAGTCTTTGAACCCCATTTGATGCTAGCTTTACAAGATTGGCCCTACTCGATCGTTTGTTCCCTAGAGCGGGTATTGTACGTGTGGTAAAGTAGAATTAATGTTGTTTTGAGAGAAGTATACATATATTACCTTCTATGATAAGCATCATGAGCTATACCATGCTATTCGTCCAAAATGGCAAGTTTATTGTGCTTACTTTGGTCTTGTTGTCTAACTTAATCGGTGCATTACTCCTGGGGAGCAAATTTTCTACAACGGTAGTATATACTACATGCTCCATGTTTTTAAAGAAACTATCTTTTGTTTTTCCATGCATGGAGCTGTCCATTTCCTATGTTACCTTTAGTCATGCAAGATATATAGGTAGGGTGATTTAATTAACAAATTTGCTTGTTCGGGTTACCTATGAGTTTTGGTAGATCCAATGATTAAAAAACAATGATTTTTTTTTCTATTTTTTTAATCTAATATTAACATGGAGCATGATTTAGATGATCAAAATTACTAGGATTAAACTAAACAATTTAACGCACAATTTATATCGTAGAAACGTTAACATATACTAGTATATAAATTCATGTATTCATCACACGACTCTAGCCACAACCCACAAGTAATAAGAATTGGATATTTGTTTTGTTTGTAAAGATATTCAGATTTTCGTAATCTACCAATAGGAAAGTGATTAGGCTTAATTGTCAAAACACGATCCATCACACATGTGACTCATTTGTCTGGTGTACAAGTAATGAATGATACGATCTAGCTTGGATTAGACCTGGTCCGGTTAACCTAACTGTGGTTCCAGTTCGGAACCGGCGGTGGGAACCCGGTTAGCCGGTTCCGGTCTTGACCGGTTTCTTCCCGGTTTTGACCGGTTTCGATGCCGGTTCCGGTCCGGTCCGGTTTTTTTATATTCTTTTTCGTTTTCTTGCGAGCCCGCGGGTGCGGCAAACATTCTGCGACCGCGGTTCTCATCCAAAAGGAAACCGCGGTCGCGGTTTAGGCTACCGCGCCCGCGGTTTGACCGGTTCATGGCCAATAAAACTAAAAAATATAATTTTTTATTAAAAAAACATATAATTTTTTTTTTAAAATATGTAAACCGCCGGTTTTTACCCGGTTCCGGTTCCGGTTTGAACCGCCCCGGTTCGAACCTCCGGATCACCGGCTTGGCCTATCCGCGAACCTTAACCTTAACCTTGCCCAGTCGGTTTGGCGGTTTAGGTTAAGGTTCCGGTTTTGACCGGTCCGGTTCCGGTCCGGTTGGCCGGTTGAAACCGAACCGGACCCAGGTCTAGCTTGGATGCTCGTAAATACGACTGGTGTGTAGTTGGTGGATAGTCACTCATAGTACATTGAACTCTTTGAAATGAGCATGGTGTGGGCCGGAGCCATTAAATTCTGGTATGCCTGGTTGCACATTTCGTATTTATTACTCAATTTGCAACTAGGAGACGTACTCACTTATTTAGCATTAGGTGGCCACAAATCCTTCACAAAACTGGCGATTCCCCCTTTCCTCATTATACGCCATTAGTTTTTTGAAGCATTTTCAACAATAAAGATTCTTACTTTAATTTTGGTGAGGCACTGAGCTTTCATGGGCTGGCTTCAGATTTGTCACTCAAGTCCTATTCATAAAATTTCCTTGTCTTAAGCATAAAAATCAAAAACGTGCAGAAATCCGAATAATACGTATACGTCTACAAAATCCAGTTTCTTCAGTCGTCGTCAAGGGGTCTAGCTCAATATATATACTCACCCTCCTGTTCTTCGTCTCTGCATACCAAAGCCATTTTTTCCTCCAACCAACACAAAAAAAAAAAAAAATCATTTTGATGGCGGGCTCTGTTTACCAGGAAAACAGAGCAACATGCTGAACGGAACTCCACTCCCTCCCTTGTCCGTCTACTACCTCTTGCTCTACAATTGAACTCCATCCTTGTGTAAATTCGGGGTCTTTAATCCGTATGGGAGCTGGGTTTTCCGGGCAGGGATCTCCGGCGACGGAGGCGGCGTTGGGGGAGCTGCCGGAGTTCTGTGTGGCCCTGATCGTGGGTCGGCTGGAGCCGCCGGAGATCTGCCTCCTGGCGAGGCTGAACAGGGCCTTCCGGGGAGCTTCGTCGGCGGATTTCGTGTGGGAGACGAAGCTGCCTTCTAACTACAGGTTCCTTGCACGCAAGCTGCTCGGCGAAATGCCTGAGAGACTGAGCAAGAGGGAGATCTACGCCAGGCTCTGTAGCCCCATCAGATTCCATGGGGGTACAAAGGTAATGCCCGTTTCAAGACCCATGTATGCGATATGTATGTGTTGTCTGATGGGAATTTGTGCAGGAGCTGTGGCTGGAGAAGAGGAGTGGGAAGATGTGCATGAGCATCTCATGGAAGGGGCTGAAGATCACAGGCATAGATGATAGGAGATATTGGAGTCACATCTCTTGTGAGGAATCCAGGTCACATATTCCTCTCTATTCTGTTTGTACTTTTGCAAATTATGCATCATTTTTATCATGTTGTATACTAGGCTAGGCCATGTTTGGTTGGGCTCCAAGGGTTAACATCACTTGACTAAGATCATGAGTTTGATTGGTTGAAATGGAAACCAATGATATTTAACCAACTTTTTCAGTTTTAAAAATGCTATGCCTTTTCTTTGGATATGGGTTTTGGGTCTTGCTCTGAAATCATAATGTATACAGTTGAGGAAGGTTGAATTTATAAGGTAGATTGAGCGTATCTATCTATCTTATCCTTGGCATGAGGACCTTTTCTTCTCCTACTCCCCAGATTTTTGTTAAGTTGCTTTTAAGAGTAATAATTTTATAGTACTCCCTCCGTCCCATTTGGTTTGTCCGCATAGTGATAAAGTTGATGAGAAAGGTGGATAATTGGGGGTAATATATAAGATTGGATGAGGGTAGTTTTGTAATTTTATAGGAAAAAGTGATAAAGGTGATGAAAAAGTTGGGTAATGGGGTAATATATGAGAGTGAATAAGGGTAAAAGTGTAAAAACATATAGATAAAAATGGAAATATTTGAAAGATGGACAAAGCTAATGGGACGCCCAAAACGGAAATATGGACAAACCAAATGGGACAGAGGGAGTAGTAGAAGAATACTAATCATTCTCAGGAGTATTTTATTTAATGATAGTCAGTGCCTGTGATTTTCCCTGATCAAGCTTATCCATGATTTTACCTGCAGCAATGAACAGCACTTAAGAATTTTCAGTCCTCATTCTTTCCATAAGCTAATCTAAAACTTAAACCCTGGTTTATTTTGTCATCTTCTCGCTAATCTTTGTTATCGTCTCGTCTTAATCAGAGATGATTACGAATTTACGATGAAGTAGTAGGACGTGCGTGTATAATTAGTCCATCATACCTTACCTAGTTACCTTCGTAATTGTTGACCATCGCTTGCTTAATTATTTGATGGTTTATAATCATGCATTACCTCATCTCGTTGTATATATAAATAACCAAAGTTTCAAAATCAAGCAAGCTGTTGCGTCTACGGATACTCCTAGTACTGTATCCTACATCATGTATATAAGATTGCCAACTAGATAGTATAATATTAAGAATATATATACCTTTCTTATCCATGTTCCTAGTTTACTACACACTTTATTTTAATATAGTAATTTGACATCAACCCCAAAACTATGTGCTATTTGATAATTTGTTGCGTTAAGATTGGATTGTATGGCATGTGTATGGTTATTAGCTTGAAGGTTAGGTTCAGGGGCGGACCCAGCCCTAAAAATTTGGGTAGGCTAGATTGTAGGATAAAAATAAAAATAAATAAAATATGGGTCAACTTTTACAATTAACCAAAAGGGTGGGAAAATTTTACAAAAACACAAGAGGACTGAGCGTTGAATGGTGTAAAAATAAAGCAAGAAGTCACTTTAACCCTATTGAGACACGATCATCATCCACATAAACTGAGCAAATTGCCGCTAGACTAAGCTGTGTATTAGTCCTTTATGTCTCCTACTACTAATTTATTAGAATTTTAGGGTAGGCTGGGGCAAACCCTAGCCTACCCCTAGATCCGCGCCTGCACTTAGGTTACATTGATAATCCTCTGCCTAATCCTTTCTTTGCCTTCTTAATATCCAAGATAGTTTTACGAAGTTACCGAATACCTTGATTGTTGTCTTATTAATTCACTAGCTTACATAAGTGTCACTCAATTAGGAAACTTGACTAAAGTCTATACCTAACTCCATCTAATCCAAGAGTACTACAAGTTTAGGTAACCAAAATTTCAACACAAATCCAAGCTTGAACGCAAAATCCCGAAAACACAATTTGCATTCAGATAACTCTCAACACAAGAAAAACGACCAATAAAGAAGCTCTTAACACTTGCGTAGCGAAAATTGCCAGCCTAGCATTGCTATCATTTGCAATTGTGTATCTTCTACGTATATAATAATTTGATCTTTCGTCTAGTTTCTTCAATTTCAATGCCATTTTCAATATTGCACCATCCTTGTTGAGATTAGTACTTTTCACTTGTAAGCCCTCTTACAAGCATCAGTCAAGAAGGAAACTAAACCACTGCGTGAGTCGCCTGACATATCTTTATTCATACTCTATAATTTTCGATTGGTCCGTGTAGGTTCCATACCATTGCATACCTCAAACAAGTATGGTGGCTAGAAGTTGGCGGGGAATTGGAGTTCAACTTCCCAGAAGGCTCGTACAGTCTATTTTTCAGGCTTCAGATAGGGAAGACCTCAAAAGGAAGGCTAGGAAGACGAGTTTGCAACCTCGACCAAGTCCACGGCTGGAACATCAAACCCGTCAGGTTTCAACTGTCAACTGCCCATGGCCAACAGACTACGTCTCACTGCTACTTGAGTGAAGTCGGGAATTGGGTTTATTACCATGTGGGAGATTTTGCAGTGGAGAGCTCGGATTTGGTCACCAAGATCAAGTTCTCGATGACACAGATCGACTGTACCCACACGAAAGGCGGGCTTTGTCTAGACTCTGTATTCATATACCCCAGTGAGTTTAGGGATAGTTTTAGGGGTCCCGTGGGCTGAAGGGGTCTCATTAGGAAGTTAGGCTTAGGAGAGTGTTGCTATGCAACGTACAAGTAGAGAAGTATATAGTGGCAATCATGTTATAGAGGGTATGAGCGTCATAGATGATAGATTAAATGGGTTATGTATTTTGGCTATTCATGGATTTGTATGTAAATAAGTACTTGCTTGGCTACATTTGATGCCCAAAGATATATGTAGGAAAGGTTCCCTTCTTTTATCGTTTGATATTAATTGGATGTTCTTGATAAGAAAATGCTTTGATGTCAGTGTGATTAAATTTGGAGTGGCAAGAATGGCAACACACTTGCATATGCAAAGACATTAGAAGTCATATACATGAGAGTGAAGGAAAGCACATTAATATTGTCCATGTGATCAAAACAAATAGAGAGGATTAGGGGCACGACCAAAATGACAAGAAAGCATAAGCATACATAATAAGCACCGGCACCCAAGCAAAACATACACACACTTCATTCCTCTGAATTTTGAAACCACTCTAGATCCACAAATTAACCCTACTTACTTATATAGTAGTTATATACAAAAAGGGAATAACAAAAAACACAAGAATGATACACTTTGGTGCAAAACAGACGATTGAAGCACCTATTTGTGCAAGCATTTGTTGAAGAGACTGCATTAGATTTTGTAGTAGTCACTTGTTACACACCTTGAATGTTCAAGATTTTCTTCACCTCCAATGGGGTCTTTCCCCTTATTGTATCCGTCACAGTTTGACAAGTCAAATCCATCAAGCTCTTCATTTTCAGATGGTATGCGGCCTGAACAACAACAACAATTCAATTTTCACCGTTCCACTAAATGAAGAAGTCCTATATATTACTGTAATTAAAAAATTACTGTCCTAACCAGGGTAATGTCGAAAAACGTTGACTGGTCAGCGCTGAAGAGGGCTTTGGCCCAATCCTTCAACTCCTCCTCTCCGGCGCCGGCGGCCCGCTTCTCGGAGAACTCGATCGCCGCCGCTAGCGCCCTTCCGTCCACCTCGGGAACGCCGATGACATCCCCGGCGCACCACCACGGGCTCCCGATCGCCGATTTCACCTTCTCGGACGACTCAGTCAACGCCTCCCCGTCGACCTCAAAAATCTTGCCGTCCGAGCTCTTCAATTTCACGGTCGTCGGAGTCGGAGCAGGAGGATCGGAGACCTTGAACCTTATCCTCTTCGGTTCGGGGAAATCGAAGGCCGATTCCTCTCCCCGGCGCTGCTTTTTATGAGCGATTCCTGATCGTGCTCGATCGCCTCGTTTGGGCTCGGTCTCCGACGCCGACGGACAATTGTTGTTCGGATCCACCGGATTGACCTGCCTGGTTTTGAAGATGCCGATTCGATTCAGAAACCGGTGCATCTTGCTTTCTTCGAAGGCGACGAGTAGTTCGCTCTCTCAGCCTGACTGTGGATTGGGAAAGGTGAGTGGTTGGGAGCGTGAGGGACAATATTGACCTTTACAATTTCTTTGGCAGTATATATTTATTCTTTAGGTTGACCATTCATATTTGCTAGATAAAAAAAGGGACTTCTTTATTAAACTTTACTCTTTTTTAACTTTTTTTAACCTAATTGACAATTTTCACGTGGCTTGTTCATTTTGGATAACCGACAAACACACATTCTCCAATCTCCATTTGAAAGAGAACCAACCTTCTTTGCCTTACAACTTTGCATTTGAGCCTCTCTACCAAAATGGAAATACAATGGCCCAACACCTTCTTCGCCTAAGCACCGTGAATCCAACGAGGTCATTATACAGTTTTCTGCATTTTTTAACCTTCTTTGCCTAAACATACTTCAACTAATTTGTTTGGTAGTTCTTATCTACAGCATGAAACCGCAATTTAGTCTTGTACCAAGGAAAGAGGCTTGCATCCAAGGAATAACTTGGGGAACTAGCACTGATTGTTCGTATCGGATGTCCTCATCCGCTTTTCTCTGCAAATATGATATCGTTTATCAATTCCACTGCATTTTAGAAAATACAGTTGATGTGAGAATCAAGGAATCACATGTTAAATTCTTGCAATTCGTAACAAGTAACCCAACCAAATTACCTTCCTCCTTCAGTATATTAGGCTGATCAACCAAAAGCTGCAGGAGTGCACTTAAATCGCCTGCCCTGAAGGCCATCACAAATCAGTAGCATTCCAAGTTAAGCCATATTCATCACCTCACATCTATGAACAAGTAACATATATGCAACAACTAAATTACTCCCTTGCTTTCTATAGCGATGCCCATAAATTTGTTACCAACCAGATCCCCAGCCTAGTGTTGAAGAAGTTCAGTTGCAAAACCATTTCCGATAACAGGACTTTTAGCCTTATAAATGTGGCTTCCGCATCAGTTCTTGCAAAACTATTTATTATGATTACAACACCTAGGGAATTAAAACAGATGCATAAGTCCATTCATGCATACCTAGATTCAGTTACAACCTTGGGCAGTGCTGCAACAATGGACATTTTCAACAAGTACCTGAATTTTTTTGAAATAGAGAGCACAAAAATCAGCTCAAACTGAATTTTGTTTCCAACAGTTATATCATCATATTGAAAATTATATATCTAAAGAAACAACGAAACTGTAAACGATGTAGCATACTCTGAGTGGTGCATTTCATGGAGAATTATGAGACCGTCTAAGCAGTCGTTAAGACTTGGTTTAACACCCACTCTCTGCTGCAGCTGCTTAACAGACGGCTGCTGAGACCCCCCTCTAGCAAGCTGTCTACCATCTTTAACCAACTTGTCAAGGCACCTAACAACCTCATGAAACTGATCCCTACAGACATCCATAACATTTACATTAAAGAGACGATTCCAAACAGGTTTTCAATTCACAATAATAAAACATAACTGGACACCAAAGAGCCCGGTTCAGGTTTCAATTTTACCATAAAGAAAAAAAAATGGTTATCGGAAGAAAAGGTTATAAACTTCAGTGTGTAGACCATAAGCCTTTAGCAAGGGAAAGAAACATCTTTACGAATACTCAATAAACACTTGGTGCTAGCAAAACTTACATGGTCTTGTTAATGGAAAGCATAATCATCTCCAGAGAATCCATTTGCTTTTGCAAAACAGCCACCTCAATACCACCAACACACCTTAAGCTACCATAGTTCTTTGTGTCTTGGATCATCTAAACCCAACAACAATCAAGAAAGACTCATCAATTATCTAACATTGAGAGGAATTAACCGAAAAAATCTAACTCGAGTTGCGCAAAATTACAAGGACCTGCAGTCTTTCGATGACCGAAGACGCATTCCTGAACTGAGACAGCAGATGAGCTTGAAGTTGATCCCAATTACCCATTTGTTCACGAGCTTGTTTGAATTTTTGCTGATACTTTTTCACCATATCCTCCATTATTACTAAGGACTCAAAACAAGTTTTTACAACTAATCAGATCAACATCCGTAAGGATAGATTATATTATAACAGATCAAAGTATCAAACAGTTCCAAACAGGACAACACCAAATCATTTACAAACTTATTCAGCATTCAGAATGTTGTATTATGATTATCACACGCATACACATGCAGCTAACAACAAAAAGAAGCAGCAAAGCATACACATATACATTCAAAGTTGATGATATTGGACCTACTAGCCAATACTCCCTTTAGAATGTTGATTTATCACATAATACTCCATTCAATGTTGATTTATCACATAAGTCGATTATGCAGTTTAATTCAAACTTATATACCAGTTCTTGACATACTTACTTGAGAAATTAAGCTTGCGACCTGCGAGACAGAGAAGTAGACGAGCACTTGCGATCTGCGAGGACCGGAGAGACAGACCAGCGATTTCCGACTGTGCGACTGCGAAGAGCTTCGAGGACAAGGTTGCGGGCTGGCGGCGTGACCGGAGAGATGTGCTAGGACGAGGATGCAAGCGCGAGAACTCTGGCGAGCCGGTGACGACCCGGCTAGGGCTCAGTTCTTGAGGGCTCTGCAAGTTCAAATGGTGTACGCCTGTACCCACGGCGCTAGGGCGCTAGGCTCTTGATATGCCCGGCTATTTAGTTCTACTTTTTTTTTTTTAGCAAATCTAGTTCTTTTCGTTATTAGTAGAGTTGTCAAACACCGTCGCGTCGGGTAGATTCGAGTTCGGGTTCGGGTTAATTACGAGTTCAAGTCATCGGGTGTGCGGGTTTGGGTCGACTTAATAGATCAATAATTTGAATTATTAATAATTATTTAAAATAATATTATAATTAAATAATAAATCTAATAATATAAATATTAATTATAATAGATTTTATAATAATATTTTATTTAAAAATAGTAATAATATATTATAATATTTAAAAGAAAATATATTTATTCTATATATATACAAAAAATCGGGTTAGTCAGGTTGAGTTCGGGTTTCAACCTAATCGGGTTCGGTTTTTTTTCTTTGCTCGTTACTACTCGGGTTGAGTTTCAAGCCTAAAACTTTCAGTCGGGTCGGGTCAGTTTTTTTGGTCGGGTCAGGTTTTGACAGCTCTAGTCATTAGTATTCATTTTATGACCGGCTATTTATAATACTAGTTGTACCCGTCGTGCCTTGCACGACTCGTGTTTTGTAATTTTTTGAATATATCATAAGAAGACTCGTAGTGTGAAATCGTATCATAAACAATTTGACATAATTTAATTTCATCAAATATTAGAAGTCTTTAATTGTTATATAATCAATTAAGAATATCATTATACAAATCATGCACTCATATTTTATAGTCCATAACATAAATTATATTTACTTATATCTGCCAACCACCAACTTGATATAACCAAATTAAATATGTAGTTGTTTTATTCATAATATTTAATGAATAATTTTTTACCTCTATATGCGTGAATAAACCAAAACAAAATCTTATTAAAATATAATATATTTCCAACAATCAAGATATTCGATCAATTATAGAAATATATACATTAAAATTTAAAAAGTTAATTCTTATCTAATGTTTGATGACAATATACAATATAGTTTATATTTAAAATTAGCTTTCATATCTATACCGCAGCTCATGATATGCATGAGCTGCGGTATAGATATGAAAGCTAATTTTAAAAACCGTCTTTCAAGATAAAAATATATTGTTTACATTAAAATATAAAATATATTTTTCCAAAATTAATTCTTATATAATATTGGACCATCAAGTCATAGAAATTAATTATTATTGTTTACGTATTGTACGTGATACTAAGAATACTTGATAACGTAGAAGAAAATCAATCAATGGTATATTTGAATGCATATTGGGTATTTTTTATAGAAGAAAATTGAAGATAAAATTATTTAAGGAATATAAAATTAAAGATAGATAGTATGGCTTTTAAGATAAAGTTGAAAATTATATAATGAAGGAAAATAAAAGATATAGGGTTGTTATTATCTATTTGAGTTGGAAAAAAATAATTTAAAATCAAGCGGGTTCAAAATCAACGTGGTGACTCAAAATCGATCGGCTCATATTATTTGCCCAAAGATACCAAATATGATAAAATTAGGTTAACGCGTACCCTGATGAAATACATTAGTTTAAGCGTAATAGTTTAACTCGAAATCAAGCAGGTTCAATATTGAGCTCAAAAAAAAAGCGGGTTCAATATGGGTTTTTGTTCATGTGATAGGTTTAATTAGTTTTATGATAAAATATCGTATAATCCTAATCATAGAAAATAGATTATTTTCTAAATAAGTGAAAATTATTGAAAAAAATTGTATATTTGCCCATATTATTTGGCTAAAAAATCAAGTTTGTTATCGAGATAGAAAACAATCAACCTATAAAGGGGTGGACTTTACGATGCATATATTAAAGTCATACCTTAACTTAAGTAATTCCTTGTACGATGCATATTTTAAAATCATACATTAATCTAAGTAATTGGTACAGGTTTGAGGTGATGCATATTGACTAAGTGCCAAAATCATACCTTAATCTTCAATTTGGTGTGTGTTCGTACACGTACGTGATTGAAAATACCGTGGTTTGGAAGTTTGTGATTTGTGTTCTTTGTCTATTTTTATAGAAGAATATCTTTGTAAAGATAAATAGTATGGCTTAAAGATAGATATTAGATAAGTGAAAGAAAAAAGAAAAAAAAGATTGGATAATTAAGAAAAATGAAACATATAAAGTTGTTAATATCTATATATTGAATTGAATAAAAAAATATTAAAATCATTATATGAAGTGGGACCAGAATCAACGTGGTGGCTCGAAAACGGTCGGCTTTTATAATATACTAGCAGATGACCCGTACCTTGTACGGGGGTGTTATTATTTATTTATTTATTGTTTTGTGTATGAATTTACTCTAACAATTACAAATATTATCATATGTATACTTTGTTTTAAAACGGCGCTTATTTTTTGGATTATAAAATGACATAGTTCTTGTATATCATCATATATATAAATAAATTTTATTTATGTATTTACTTTTTATACATACATAAACAGATATTTAAATAATTGAGGAAGATTGAAATATGATAAGATGCATTATTACATTTTATTAACAATTGATACAAATATTTTGGCATTTAAATTAAATTACTTAAAATAACTTATATAATAAAATCGATAAGTTTAAATAAAATTCGGATTAATATAATATAACATTAAGAATATAGATAATATTTAATATGTTAAATTGAAAACCAAATTATCTCGTATATATGTTATTCTTTTCTAAAAAAATAACTAAATAATAAAT
The DNA here is from genome assembly GCA_963924305.1 of Polygonum maritimum. Lineage (NCBI taxonomy): Eukaryota > Viridiplantae > Streptophyta > Magnoliopsida > Caryophyllales > Polygonaceae > Polygonum > Polygonum maritimum. Next base: position 12,191,571 of record OZ002737.1, on the reverse strand, counting down.
ATATAAAATGTAATGAAAATGTGAATGAATTATTATCTTAATTTTATTGATATTTTAATATGCAATATTAGTAATATATATATATGTTAAATATAACATATACTAATTTTATTGATATTTTAATATGATATGATAGTAAAAAAAATTTTTAATATATTACTTTGATAGAATGAATATTTGTCTTAAATATAGTGGTAGAATTTTCTACCATTGATGATTTAAAAAATACCATAATAAAATTACGAAAAATAATTTAAATTTAATATGGTATTTAATTAAATGGGTATAATAATATGATTGTGATTTATAGATTGTGACGAAAAATAATACTCTTTTAAATGAAAGGTTTATGATAGATCTATGTATTAATTAAATGTGTATAGTATAAGATAGAGATTTTTATATTTGGATAGAATTATTAATTAAACAACACAAATTCTAATATAGAAATAATATTTTAATGCAGTATCTATAAGATTATGATAAAATATAAATTTAATAAGATATTTTTTTTTTAAAAGGAGGTGATGTGGCGCAATATGGTGACAGAATTTGCTTCCGCCTTAGTATATAATAATAGATAGATGTATATATATATTACAATTGTAAGATATAATATTAAAAAAATAATGAGTTCATTACAACCATAATCTTTTTTGGGAAATTCCGCGTAGTAACCACGAGGTTTTGCGAATTCCGCGTGGTGCCCAAAGTTATCTGAGATTCCGCGTGGTGACCATGAACTTTTGCAAGTTCCGTGTTATAACCTCGGCATATTTTAAAAAGTTAAAAATATATATAACTCACCCCTAGTATTTCATAATTACATAAAATCACCCCACATTTTATTTTTTCAACAAAACTAGCAAATCTATTTTCTTAAAACACTTAATAATAATTATCACTTGATACACATAATATTTATTATTTTTAAATGTTATAAAAAAATTGCCTAAATTTGTACATGTCATTAAAAACTCTATCCTTTTTTTGCACATTTTTTCATGTCACTATATATTTACATTATATTTAGAAAACCAATTTTATATTATTTTGGAAATAAATTACTTGAATTAGTGCACCTAATTTAAAAAAAAGACTCCCTTAAAATATCAACTATTATAAATTTTGAAAAATGCGGTTCTTTTTTATAATAACAAAAACAAATTTTTAAAAATAATAACATATAGTGACATGAAAAAAGATTAAATAAAAAAATATATGATTGTCGAATTATAAACTTAAGTGTTTTAAGAAAAAAGATTTGCTAGTTTTGTTGAAAAAAATAAAGTGTAGGGTGATTTTATGTAATTAAGTAAGTACTAGGGGTGAGTTTTATATATTTTTAACTTTTTAGAATATGCCGAGGTTATAACACGGAATTCGCAAAATCTCGTGGTCACCACGCGGAATCTCAAAACACTTTGGGCACCATGCGGAATTCGCAAAACCTCGTGGTCACCGTGCGGAATATCCCATCTTTTTTTTATGATTGAGTTGTGATTAAAATTTTGAAAATTTGTGAAAATATACTCCGTATAATTAAAAGAGTAATAAATATTTTAGCTACCCAAGAGCAATAAATATTTTAGCTACCCAAGAATAAACTACAATAAAGAATGGGTGGTTGGTTCATCGGAGCGACGATTTGGTTAGAAAAAACTCCACACGGGAAAATTGAAAATTGAAAATTGGGGGACAACCATTAAATCCCAAATTCGTCGATTCTTTCCTTGAATTCCACCCAATCAACACGCCAAGGCGATCCTCTGGGTCAACTCTCCGTCGAGCAATGGAGGAGCTCACCATGTCATCCATGGCGGCCGTCATGGGCCTCTCCGTGCCCGTGCTCAGATTTCTCCTCTGCTTCGTCGCCACCATTCCCGTTAGCTTCTTCTGGAGATTCGTCCCCAGAACCCTCCCTAAGCACATCTATTCCGCCTTCACGGGGGCTCTCCTCTCTTACCTCTCCTTCGGCTTCTCTTCGAACCTCCACTTTCTGATCGCCATGTCAATTGGGTATCTTTCCATGCTTGTTTGTCGCAGCCGATGTGGGATTATTACCTTCTTCGGCGCCTTTGGGTATTTGATTGGATGGTATGTTTGCTCAATTTGATCTAGTAGTTCAAAATTTTGGTTCTTCCGATTAATTTATTTTTTGGTGGAAATTGAGGATTTAGCGTTGTTAGTATGTGGATTTGTTCCCTGTTCACGATGTCCTTTGATTGGATGGTTTGCCTGATTTGCTCAATTGGCATTCTTAGCTTTCTAATATTGCTTTCGAGATGTGGAGGCTGAATATTACATGAAAGTGTTTATCTTGTTTGAGATATTATTGGTGACACCTTATGTTTTTTTGCGAATTTCTTCGCAAGATAATTTTAGATTTTCGTTTGGCCCTGAGATTCTGTAGACTGCAATACTCCATCTGTTTCTCTTTTCCTTAATTTGGATCTTCTGTTTTCTTTCTTGTTGGATAGTCATGGGTTTGTCCCCATTTGAGGGACCTCTTGTCTTTAGTGTTCATTATATTTGCTTGAGTTGCATCATACAATGTAATTTGCAAATTTGCAATTGCTGACTTCTAAAGTCAATAAAAGGGAAGTATTTCGCATATCGAGCTAGATTCAGTTTTACGGCTCTTGTAATCGCCACCTTACATTACTCTTGTGGTTGTCTCTTTGGTTTCGTCTGTCATGACTTGGCACATACTTCAGAAGTATGAATGTCTTGCTGTGCTGTAGCTGCATAATGGACTAATTGGACGGAGAAGATTCTGCCACTTTCCTTTGGTTCTCCCTTTTATGTCTTACAGTTTCTGAACACATGTTTATGATGAAATTCTTTTGCTTTATTCAGCCATGTTTACTACATGAGCGGAGATGCCTGGAAGGAGGGAGGGATTGACGCTACTGGTATGTAGTCGATTAACTGATCATAGTAATGTTTTCCCCTTGACTGTGAAGAGCACTTATAGACAGTTTCATATAATTAAGACTATCATCATATCAGCCAGTCTTGCTGGTCACTAGGCTTTAACTTTATTTAGGCGAACAAATTATTTTGTTCCTTTGATATTATGTGCAATGGTTGATCAATTAGAGGCTTACTGTGAGCAACTCTATTTTGCTCTAAAATTGCTTAATGAGATACCAAGACTAATCCTCTCAGTGCTATATTGGTAAACTTGATACCAATAATTGAACTACTGAACTAACCTTTATTAATTTTATTTGTAAGCGATGTGGTTGGAAGGGACTTCTTGTGCTCCTTAATAGTCAGCAGAAGATTCCAGACTTGACAATATAATGGCATGAAGTGCTGTCCCATGGGGGAATTTCAATAAATGTTCTCTATATTTAAGAGGGCACAAGTACAGGCATTTTGTTATAGAACAGTAAATTTAAATTGGTTGCCTTGCTAAAAGCTTTGCGTGAGTAGTAACACAGAACTGATAATGCTTGTATAAAGACCTTGGCCATGTTTCACAATTTGCCTTTTTGGATGTGCCGCTAAATCAAAGAGAATCTTGAATAGAGCATATGACTCACTTTTTCATCATGAAAAGAGAAAAAGGACTTAACCTAATAGAAGTCCAGTTGCTCCAAACGAACACATCCTGAATGTCCTCACCAAATATGTGACCTATTTTCGACAGTACATCTTGTTCCTAGGTTCTGTGAAAAGGTCTTGGTTTGTGCTTAATTGTGTCCAAAATATTTGTATTCAGGTGCACTGATGGTCTTGACTCTGAAAGTGATATCTTGCTCAATAAACTACAATGATGGGCTGTTAAAAGACGATGAAGGGCTACGAGAAGCCCAGAAGAAATATAGGTTGCTCAGAATGCCCTCATTGATCGAGTACATTGGTTATTGCCTCTGTTGTGGTAGTCACTTTGCTGGCCCCGTCTATGAAGTGAAGGATTACCTTGATTGGACGGAAGGCAATGGGGTCTGTTTACCAGAGCCATTATCACTTTTTTATTATAATTTATTTGCTTTTATTAGAAGTTCTTCCGTGATAAAATACTCGTGAGGATGTCCCTTATCTCTAGATCTGACTCTTGCAATTCACTAATTTTTCAGGTTTGGAGCTCATCTGAGAAGCAGCCATCTCCATATGGTGCTGTAGCTAGGACTATATTCCAAGCCGCTATTTGCATGGGATTGTATTTATATCTTGTCCCATATTTCCCTTTGAATACATTTACTGACCCTGTTTATGGAGAGTGGGGATTCTGGAGGCGTTTGGCTTACCAATACATGTGCGGTTTCACTGCACGTTGGAAATATTACTTCATTTGGTCTATCTCAGAAGCTTCCATCATAACTTCTGGATTTGGTTTTACTGGATGGACTGATTCATCCCTGTCAAAGGCCAAGTGGGACCGTGCTAAGAATGTGGACATTCTAGGTGTTGAGTTGGCAAAGAGCGCTGTTGTGATTCCACTCTTTTGGAACATACAAGTTAGCACATGGCTACGCCACTGTGAGTAGCTAAACTAGCAAATAATCAAATCAGTTTCCAACTTTGATACCTTAATTAACATTTCTTCAGATCTTTTATATCTACTGACTGGAGGTTTCATATTAAATGTTGGTTTGCAGATGTATATGAGAGGCTTGTTAAAAAGGGTAAGAAGGCTGGCTTCTTCCAGTTGCTGGCAACACAAACCATCAGTGCTATTTGGCATGTGAGTGATCCTCGAACTTTTTTTTCTTTCACTACGGCATCTATACATGATCTTCCTAACACAATCTATGTTTTGAGACTTGGAAGTACTCTGAGAAATTACTAGCCATTCTATTGGAAAAAGATTGGCCAGTGCAGCGATGATTTTAGCTGTAGTTCTTTTTATGCACTCTTGGTTTTGATCAGCACCAAACGAAGAATCACAATTGCAGATGGCCATTGTCTATCACATTATTGTTTGGCTTGTTTCCTTATGATGCTGTGCATTGGTTTTGCAGGGCTTATATCCTGGTTACATAATATTCTTTGTTCAGTCAGCATTAATGATTGCAGGCTCTAGAGGTACAGTTTACTGCAAATCCGTCCATAAATTCATTCAATTGTATTTTTCTCAGATTCATTCTGAACTTTTTCTCCTTGGAACAGTTATTTACAGATGGCAACAAGCTGTATCCGCGAGCAACGCACTGCTGAAAAATATACTGACTTTCTCAAACTTTGTATATACCCTGCTCGTTCTGAATTACTCTGCTGTTGGTTTCATGGTTAGTTTCTCTCCATTTTTGTTATGTAACATACGTTGAGTGATTCTATCAAGAGAAATTGACTGATTATATGCACACCTCAGTGAAGGGCTATTCTTAATTCCCCAGTAATTTATATGTGATTTGAAAAGCCATTTTTTCGACTTTGTTTTGAGCTAGTGAACTGACTTTTATTTTTTGCTAGTTTAGCCAATTTCTTGCATTCTTTGTATGATATAAAGACATAAAATGGATATTTTGAGGAATCAAACAGTTATGTTTTCTGTAAAGTTTAACTTGTCACCATTATAGACACATGTGCATTTGTGGAGTATGAATCAAGAAGATGATATTCTTCTATCTCTGATTATGTGATATGTTTCTTTGTCTGCCAGTATTTTTGCCTGATGAATAACGAATTATATTATCCTTGTAGTTTGTTATTCCGACAATTGTGTAAAAGGTTATTTCTAAAAGTATTTCCTTATCCTTGACAAATTATGTTCATCATCTAAATAATTCACAGCATAAATAGCAGTGAGCTCTAATGAATACTGATTTTTCTGGCTGTCTTATCTTACTCTTAGGTACTAAGCCTGCATGAAACTCTGACAGCATACGGGAGTGTATACTATACAGGCACCATTATTCCCATTCTTGTACTCGTCATGGGTTCGGTAATCAAACCCGCAAGGCCTGCCAGATCAAAAACTCACAAGGAGCAATGATTCCACAAACTGGCCAGAGGTGTTTGAACAAGTGCCAAGATTTGCTTTGCCGTACTGGTTTTGAAATTGTTGAATTGTCAGTTGCACCGAGATAAAGATCTGCTTCCTTTGTTTGGTGCACACGAGGAACGGATAAATTGTGTAGCAAGATGATTCTCATCAGTTAACAGGACTTGTAACTTGTTTCAATCGTCTGTTCCAATTGTTCTACTCTTTGTTATTGTTATCACCTAAATTTGTTCAGGGTGATGTTTTAATTTAATCTGTTACTTGATCAAATTCTCATTACGTATTGCCACATGCTTCTGCTTTGGTCATACAACTACTTTCTATTCGGGGGTGTTGAATTAATGAAAATGAAGGAAAAAATATCGGTATTGAGAGAAGTTTGTGGTACGAAATTGAAGTGGGGGTTTTGTCAATTTGAATTGAACAAAGAAGTTGCCACTGTTGTTTTATTAGGAAGGAGGGGATGGAAGAAGAAGAAGAAGATTGCCTTTTGAATTTAACGTTTTATCTTGAAAATGCTTTATTTTATAGAAATTTCAAGTAAAGCCAACAGACAACAACTGCATTTAAAGTGGCTCAGGCAAGAAGATAGCCAAGGCAAAATGTCCAAGGCTCTTCTCTCAAATCCAATTCCACCATTAAACAGACCCTTTTCATTTGGCGCGAATTCTTGCTGTGGATTCCACCATTGTATTCCCAGATCGAACACGAATGGAATTACTATCCGGAGAAGAAGAGAATTGCAGTTATCAGCTCAAGCTGACGATTCCCAATCACAACAGCAGCTTAATCTCTCCGTCCTTCGCTTTACATTTGGTTTCTTCCTTTTTCCATCTTCTCTTCTCTCTAGCTCCCTTTTGGATTGATGGATTTTGATGGGTTCCATGGGGATTTTGACCAGGGATTCCGGGTCTGGACGAATCTTACTTGCCCAGATGGATCGGATACGGATTCGGGTCGCTCATAATTGTGAACCATCTTGTGGGTTCTCGCTCCCCTCTGACCTCTGCCCAGCTTGTAAGCAACGTTTCACCAGTTGGGTTTTGTCGGATTTTGGGAATTATGATGTGGGTTTCTTCCAATTGTTTGAAGAAAACTTGGGTTTTCGATTTTGATGTATTTTGGCTTTAATTGGCTGGTTAGGTTTCTGAAGCTTTAGGGCTATCTCTGGCTGCGTTCTCTATCACACTGCCCTATCTGGGAAAATTTCTCAAGGTAATTTCAGTCTTGTTATTTTCAGTCAGTATATGTAAATTTACTTTTATATGCAGTGAGTCCGGATTTATGGTTTGCATCTTTGGTTAGTTGAATGAGGGTAATGTTATTTTGTAGGAAAGATCAAGAGTTTTGCAAGTTTAGTGTTTCATGGAAGTGAGAAGGCAGGATAGTGTTGATTGTTAGTTTTTTTGTACAGAGTTCTTGATGAAGCCAGGAGAATTTGAATATATTATTCATAATGTGGCATTGTTTTGCTGCTCATGGAATCAGCTTTTTACCTGTGATTGATTGTTAGTTTTAGTGGAAATAGATAGCTTTGATCCATCAAACAATGCGGGTGGGGACTACTGATGTATTGAAACGTCTCGTTATGATGAAAGTATCATCATTAACGGCAAAGCTAGTGATATGTGATTGTTTCTGGACTGTGGTAGCTTAAATTTAGTACAGAAAGTGATATTTACATATAGCTCTACAGGGTGCTACACCTGTCGACCAGGCAACTCTCCCTGAAGGAGCGGATCAAATTTTTATCATGTCACAAAATATCTCTGATAATTTGAAGGAGGATCTGGCTTGGGCAACCTACGTTTTGCTACGCAATACAAACTCTGTGTCAGCAGTAAGCTCTACACTTCAACCTATGTTTTGTTAAAAGATGAAACAAGTATGGGTATACATGTTACTGATGGGTTGCCTTTCCTTTTAATCCTCTTGTCAGCTTATATGCATAAATGATCTCTTGTGTGTGCGTGGCTATTGGAAAACACCAGAGACCCTGTCTGCTGCTGATACTTTTGATTGGTTCGAGACACAAATCCAAAGATATGGACTCTCCGACCTAAAAGACAGCCTATATTTTCCTCAGAGTGCAGGTGAATATTTACCATTGTTACGTTAATGGCCGGGTTTTGTACATGTCTCGCAATGAAGCCATAGCTTGAGTTCTTGAAGGACAGAAAACTTTTTGCAACTATAAGCTGTTTTGTTATCATGGCTTTGCAACTATAAGCTGTTTTGTTATCTATGGTGACTTACTCTTTTCATGCATCTACAGGTAGTCTCACTCACTTGATGTATTGCTCCTGTGTTCTTAAATCAAGATAGCTTAAATTTTTTGCTAAATAATTATTTGGAAGGAGTGAGCTTTAGATTACAAAATTATACTTGTGCTTTGAAGTTGAACATATGACTCAGGAAGTAGATCAGATCTTTGCAGAGGCCATTGAGCTCATAAAAGCTTTTGTTTTGTTAACATTTTTCTGATAGTACACTTTATTAAGATTATCATGATATCTATTCGGGAAGTTCTTGTGTGGTGTAAAATATATGATAAGATCAAGAAGACGAGTGTTGTAAGTTTCACAATGGACCTATATTCAATGCTCTCTGTGGAAAGTGTTTTGGCAGACCAAAATGTCTGTGAAGATTGTTGTTAAAAGTTTGAACATAACACCAAACTCTTAAGAGTGCTTTTTTTTCCAGAAGTTTAATATTTGTTATCAAGGTTTGAAATGTATAATATTTATTTGTGGTTTGTTATCTTAATGTCATGCAGACTCTGAACTTGAAGAGCTCCTTCCAAAGGGGGTAGGCTCTGTCTTAATACAACCATTCGGCAAGAATGAGAAAGTGGCAGGATTTGTCCTTGTAACCTCTACGATAACTTATGCATATAGTGATAAAGACAGGTCCTGGATAAGAGCTATGGCCAACAAATTTAGCGAGTAATACCATTGTATTGATATCTGTTCAGGTAACAATCATGGCTATCATCAGTTAGATCTTTGCTTTTTGATGATTTCGTTACTATATATTGCTTTCTGAACACTTTGTACACAGAATAATCTAAAAGATCTTGACAAGGCAATACTCATTTGTGTTTACCTCAAATGATTTGAGATTTTTCTTTACTGAGGTATTTTAAGTGGAGGTGAATATTACATAAGAAAATAGAGATGTCCTGAGACTAGTTTGAGAATCTTTTCTAGACTAGTATGCTAAGAAAAATGAAGAGCGTTATGTTATCCATGACAACCTTGAGGTGTTTCTCTACAAGGATTTGTTTACTGTGGCTTTCTAGTAATCAATTAAACCCCATTGGATGCTACATACGGAATTTAAGGAAGAAAAAGACAACTATCAGGAAACACAATCCTAAATGTTAGAGACGATTAAATAGCACAGGAGGAAATTTAGAAAATTAAATACAAGAAGCTCCATCAGTGCTTACAACATAGAACATTCCTGTTATCATCATCTGAATCTCTATGAAGATATAATGAGCCTATGGCAAACAATGCCGAAAACTGTCTTCAAAATCTTTAGCTTATACAAAATTGCTACACTATACTCTTCTTCTTTTTTTTCGAATGTCATAGCTCGTTGAACTTCTCATGACAAAACTGTTGCTAAGTACATCTTGCTACTTGTTCAGTTATGCTGTTGAACTTGCCTTGGCCCTTTGCCTTCCAATTAGGGGATGATGTGCAGTAAATAGATGATAAATAGCTTTCAAATTGCATTGAGAAGCTGTAGGTACTGCATAATTCTTGAGCCTCTACAAAAACTTTTCCAAACCATAGACTAGGTTCTGTCAAAGCGGTATAGAAGACATAGATTAGTTCTATTGGAGCAATGGATTTTTGCAGTAAATTAAAAAAAAAAAGTTTGTTGCTTTAAATAGTCTATTGTGATTCCTGTTACCTTCAACCGCACAACTTTTCTAATGGCCAGAATTAAGCCTGGCATAAGGCATTCCACATCAGTGATTTCGTGTCTTAGGGTGTAAACCTGTACCATCCATTTAATAAAAGTCAGCAAAGCTTCATCTTAGTATATAACTTCTAATTGAGAGACAAAAGGGATTGAACTCCTAGAAAAATTCAACAAAAAAAGCTGCTAGACTGTAAAGAGACAGTATGATGCCTAAATTAGCTGTAAAAATGATGTCAACAGGTATTACTGTCATATAACAAATAAGTCTAATGGAACTTGTGAAATATGTCTTTGATCAAACCTCTCCTGGGCCTGAGAAATAAACTGTTGTGCCAGAAGTCAGACCAGGAAGAACCATGCTGTGAACACGAACACCATCTTCTCCAAGAACTTGACCCCTCGCCTTGCAGTGTATAGAATAAAATTCATAAATGTCTGTTATATCTAAATCAAATGGAGCAAATCATAGATCTCTAGCTATGAATCATGTTAGAAGGAAAAGTAGATTTGTGTTAAATTATGACTATAAATGAATTACTCTCAGAGTTCTTAATTTGGCTTCTTTATATTTATCTCTGCAAATTTGTTCTCTTACCGTAACATCAGTTGAGATATCCTCTCTGTTGTAGATCTGCCCGAGATCTGAAAGATTGGTAGCAATTTGTTTTGCATTTTGTGATGGAAGATCCTGTTACACAAGAGACCATGACATTTCAGTTGAACTTCAAATTTTGAGCTTTTCTAAAACATTTGATCTGCGTTTCGAAACTGAAGATTAACTGAATTGCATGCTACTCGAGAGCGTTTCTTTTAGCAAACTCAATAGCATTTTAATTAAGTAGAATTCTACTGATTATATTAACAGTAGCCCATAGGTGTGCTAAACAGATTTCTACTGATTCTAATGTCATTTAACAAGATATGCAGATTTACATTTTTACCTGTGAACTCGGCCTTGATTCAACGATCTCTACATTGTTGTAGTGGAAGGAAGCTGAAATAGCGGCCTGCTGGAGGAGGATTGATCCTATGGACAATGTTGGAGCCACCAAGCAACCCTGACATCAAAAGTTTACGCCATTCACCGACAAAAAAAGGGTAAAATGCTAACAAATGTCATGGACGAAATGTTTTCTACGTTTTCCTAGTTAACAATCAATCTCACCCTTTTGTGCTCACCATGCTGGCCTTCTCACAGAACCCAGATAATGCTGCTACCGTGTCTAGCTTAATCTTAGGAACATAGACGACACTTTTTAACCCAAAAGCTGTTGCCTGTAGAAGAAGAGCAACACCACGAAGGGCAAGTAAACATGAGTTGATCATATGTTGCAATGAAGTATCAGATCAAGAGAAAGCAGAAGAAGAAACACACACCTGTTTGACATTGTCATAAACTGTTGTAGGATCTGTGAAGTCAACTACAACCCCTGTTGCTTTCGACTGACAGGACAGGGAAAAATGTATATTAGAAATGGATTGATTAATAACTAAAATTCCTCTATTTTCGGGTGACCCACTTCATTTCGTGTAGGTGCATTAAGAGTGTAACACCCTCTATCATAGGTTTATAAGCTATTTCATTTTCAGGGCTCACCATTTATTCAGGTGCTATCTACATAAGATCATTGGATTAGAGGAATACCTGGGAAATGGATCCCAAAACCATAGTAAGATCATTTACTATGGGAATCTCTAGTGGCTCCTCCATGTCACATACCTAATCACCATATCAAGAGGATGATCATTAGAGTTTGAAGCTTTGAACTTGTTTTTAATTTCCCGAAACGGGATTGCGTAAACGAAAACCGAAAACTCACCGAGCCAATGTCTTCGCCAACAAAATGAGAATCCACAGCACCAGCAATCTCCATTCCTCTGGCTTTAGTGACAGCCAAAACTGCTGCCCTCCCTATACCTTTCGCGGCGCCGTTGATTATGACCTTTGAAATCGAAACCCGCATTCAACCAAACAGCCCCTATGAACTGGTAAACGTAGGAAATGAACTAATGTCTAAGGCTACACAAATACCTTGATGTTACTTTGAGAAGGCTGTTGCATTGAGCAGGATATGACCAAGGGCTGACTGGTATAAAATTTGGGATTATTTTGGTATCTTAGAGAATGTAGTATGGAGCTTGAGTATGCTGCCATGGCCTCCCAATCAAGCCTTTAGCCTTTTCCTTTCTACTGAACTGAGTTGCTGAGAAGTCTTGTGGCTTTGTATTTGTTGTAGATAAGGTGTTGGCTCTTTGATGATAGGTAGATGGTGTGGCCTTGTTTGATTTGTTGGCTTGTACGTGCATGTTTGGATCCCCAGTTACAATTATCTTTTTGACTTCAGCTCTTCTTTCCAGTTTAATCAACCCTCAGTAGTCAGTAGACAAAATAACCAATTAGGCGAACATTTGATTTATTCATAAGAAAAAAAAATGTAAATAGAGCTGGTAAATTAACCGTCATAATTATTTTCGCAATTATCCAGCCTTAAAGATATTTTTACTTATTTATTAAGATTTCTATCTTTTCCCTATTTTCTATTAAAATAAACGGTGGCAGTTAAACGTTATAAGGCTCTATCTTGTCGTAAAGATAGAACTAACGATGGATTGAGCTTCAAGAAATCGCTTGACCCTCTCTCTTCCATTATAAATAAATTAAATGTACTCGGCATGTATAGAGAGGTATCTTGTATCTTCTACTTTTTCGCAATTTCTTCTCTCTTACCTGCGCGCTCTACTCTACTCTATTGACTTAGGCATCGGAGGTGGATTAGGGGATCCCCGCCCCTTTGTCCATTATTTTGCAGGACCTAGGTCATTGAAGAAGGTGGGAGATGAAGGAAGTCAGAAGAGCTACCTAGGTGCATTAGAGGAATTTTTGTGCATTTACAGTAAAAAGCTTATCAAAATTAGGGCATTCATTTCCCAAAAACTCTTATGTTTGTGGCACAGTGTTTTAGATATATTTTACTGTCTTAAATAAGTCGTTTTTTTGCTATATCTATGTTTGAGGGAAAACAATGCAACAAAAAATGAGCTTTTTAAAAGGAGGGTACGTATAGTCCTTTTTATGGTTTTCATTTCTATCATAGTCTTTATTACTCATTAACTAATTAATAGTGATCGAGAGTAGTAGCTACAAACCTTTACGGTTCTATGCTTGCTCTATTTAGCATCTACTATAATTAATAAGGCTTAAAGTTTATAAGTTCAAATGTAATATTTAGAAACTGGGTAATGATATTGCAAGAAAGTTCCAAACGCACGCAAATACATGTTTCCTATGGATTATGATAAAGCGTCTTGTGATTCATACTGTATTATACAATTAGTTTTATGATTAACCATATTGCGAAGCAATGAACAAGTATGATGAACGAGGGGAAGAACAAGAGTAATATCCATCCACAAGGAAGGAACATATATCTGCATAAATTTGTGTTCAATAATGTGTTGTGATCTCATAAGCTAACCCTTTCTTTTTGAGTTTATGACCATTTATATTTGTCCTACAACTAAGGCAAGCACTCTATTTTTTTCCTTAATAATTAATGCATTCCAAAAATCACACTCATTCGATTCGATGTCATGGAGAGAACTGAAGACCTCCTACTCAACATCATCTTTCAAGATTTAACTGATTGACTAGATTTTTGAAGATGGAGGAATACTCTTACCTTTCAACTTTTCTATTTCGCATTTTATTCCCTTAATCTTATGTTTACTATAGATAGATTCTATGATTTTTTTAATGAAATCTATCTTATGATTGTATGAAAAACTTACTCTACAAAATAGTACTCCACCTATTCCAAAAAGATTATTTGTAAAGGATGGTTCCAAGTGAGTTGAAAAAAAAAATTCGACCAAAAAACAGTGAGTTAGTAAAAAAAAAATTTTGGATAATGTAGATAATATATGAAATTGAATAGTCACAAAGGTATAATTTTATAGAGATATAAAGTTAAAAAGTTGATGTAAACATTGGATCATGGGAGTGATATACTAAGTTAAACCGGAATAATTATATAATATATTAGATTGAATAAAGATAATATTTTAAGGAAAATATAATACTGTAAAAGTTAAAAAATGAACAATCTTATTGCACAACAAAAGATAAAAGATGGACAATTTTTCCATGGTAGAAATTAAGAATACTATATATACTGCATCATAGCTAATCTGATCGATGGAGCAGGCTTTCGGGTGTTGCAGGGTGAGCAGGGTGTCAGATTTCTAGCTTTAGCTTTAGTTTTGGTTTAGTTTCCTTTGTAGTTTTATTTGCTTTCCGTTTTAGCTTGTTGAGTTGGAGTGGTGTGGACCTCTTGGGTTATATCGGGCGTATTCCATCCAAGTCTGGAATACCCCCATTCTGACCCCTCAGATCCTACTTTTATGGGACTATCTGGGTAAATGTTGTTGTTATATATACTGCATCATCTTAAGAGTATATACATAATGAAAATTTTGTTAGACACACGATCAAATGTTTTTTTGGCTCTTAGTTGCAAGTAAGTAAGGTTAACTTTATTGGGTAGAAATTTTATATTATTCAATCTGCATTGTATTTTCCTTTTATTTTAGGTCAAGGCAGTGCATTTTTTATTTTTGAACAGTGAGGATCAATCTGGAACACGCTTTTAGGGCAGGTCACCTAGGGCATCCTTTCGGATGAGAGCATGAAACTCATGGTGGTTCCGGCCAAATGGTTTCCCATGAGAGATTGTGGCCCAAGAAAGCAATTTTATCAGTCACAAAATTACGAGTCCTACTCTCATGATAGAATCGTATTGACTCGAAGCCCCGCAGAACTACAACAGTGTCTATTAGAATCCTTTCTATTTTCCATGGGCAATGAATTTATCTGGAGAGAGCCTTTATGACAATGATGTTATCCCCTTCGATTTCGAGTTTCCTTACACCTAATTGTTTGACCTTCTTTACTCCATCCCATAATGTCATTGTCTCCATCATTAGCACCGACACTTTCTCAAATGTTCTGGCTGATCCACCAATTGGCTGCCCGCTTTCATCTATTATAATCGAGCCTCCTACTGCATTTCCATTACCGATCTTGGATCCATCGAAATTTAGTTTAACATAGTGTTTAGGGGGTTTCTTTCACTTTCCCGACCACTTTATTTCTCGACTTATGTTTTGAACAAATCTTCTTGTCTAGGTCCTTCTCTTCATCCTCCTGCCAATCTCTCGCTTGCGTCCACTGAGTCAGCTGATGACGGATATATTGACAAAGATCTTGGATATGGTCATTTGGTGTTTCCTGGAAGAGTAATTTATTCCGTTGATGCTAGATGCCCCACCGGGCCACTGCCAATTCCACTAACTCGTCTTTCTTTAATTTGCTCTTAAGTTCATATAATACCTTCCGTGGGTTCCTATGTGTTGCGTTATATTCCCTTAGCGCCTTCTTTGTATTGACATTAATTTTCTTCACTATTTCCCGTATATGGGAGCATTCTAGCAGCAGATGTATCGTGTCTTCATGCGTAGTGTTGCACAAAAGGACTACAATTTGTTTCCAGAAAGTCTATGCTTCTTAGGCAACCCATTTATATCGATTTTTAAGAGAAATTTTTTCACCTTTGGATATACATCTAGCTTCCAGATCCAGGCATTGGGAATCGGGGTCATAATGTGTTCTTTAGTTATTAGACTTATTGCTGAATTTGTGAAATACTATCCATTTCTGCTCGGAACCCATACCAGTTTATCCTCAATATCATTTATTGGGATAGGAATTCTTAAAAAAATTTGTAGTGGGACGACTTGTCAAGGCATTGCGTTTTCTTTGTAATGCAACGTTTTGCAACTCATAATTAAACAAATGGGATGGTCGGTCATCTTGTGTCCCATAAATGGGACCCTTACCCTTAATTATATGCCGCCCGAACCTTTCTAGCTAGGTTATCGAAATCACTAGCATACCCAACTAAGTTTGATAAAATTTACGGAATATTTATATTTTTTTTGGTTGAATTTAGGGAATATTTATTGGTTAATTAGTTTTGTTGGCTATAGTATTATATACCGTATGCGGAGTAATTTTTTTTATTTTTCTTTACTTACGAATAATTTTTTCCCTTGTTTATCTCTTAAGTGATATGTATCACGAATAATTTTTTTAACCTTCATTATAGTTGACCATCTTATGAGTGTGTGGGAGGGTATATTACTCTATTTGAGAATCCTCCCGAAAAGTTAATGAGTTTCTTAGAGATAGAAATTGGATGGATAATAATACGTAGGGCAATGCTACTTTATTAAATAAAACGGCTTATTAGCATCCTTTTGAATCTACAAATAACTAGTATTTCATTTTGGGGTGTGGAAGAGTACCAAGCTAGACTTGGATCGTATTTAGATTTGAGGATAACGTTTTTATACATCGATCAATTGGACATATATATATTTATTTAAGAGTCTGGTTCTAATAAAAACTCAATTTATCCTAAAAACTAAAAATGAATAGGAACCATCTGATTATATGGATAGACGGTCCAGATTAGAAGGATTCTCCTTTTATCTTTTAAAAGCACGGGGGCATTTTTGTACTTTCGTTCATATTTTTGTAAATGCTTAAGCGGAGCTTCAATGGCTTCCATCGCACCCTCCTTTCAAATCTCAGATATTCTACTCAACAACTTCGGCCTTAAAGATGGATTTACAAACTCTCCCACGGTCGAGTTCCTGGTCAAATCGCTCGGATTCTTTGAAGACGGAGCTGTCTCCATTGCTCCGAAGGTGAGTCATCACTTCCAATCATCCAAAAAGCCCGAATTGGTTGTCGATTTTCTCGAAATTACTGGATTTGAAGCAACACAGATCAGAAAAGTTGTTAGCATAGCCCCAATTGTGCTCCACCACGATTTTGCGAAAAACTTGAAGCCGAAAATTAGGGTTTTTCAGGAGCTAGGGTTACGTGGCTCAGATTTGGGGCAATTCATTTCTCAAGATCCGTATGTGCTAAACCGGAGCCTGGAATCTTAGATCGTACCTTTCCTTGAGAAATTGAAATCGGTATTGGGAAGTAATGAACGTCTGATTAGGCTTTTGTTGAAAACGAAATCTCAACAATGGCTGCTTTCTTAACATCTACCTTCAGTATAATAGATTAATCTTCATTTCCTATTTATAGGTCTTTGGTTTTTCTTTTGAAAATCTGCTATGTGTCTAACTGATGAACTTGGCGATCCTAGTATTATCTTAGAACTTGCTACTCTAATACTGCATCTTGAGTTTACATGGGACGAAGATTATTTACAATATACTGGTTATTCTTCTTGCCTGATGTTGTTGCAGAGGCTGTCTGGTTCTTCTCTTTTGATATTTGCTAATAAGCAGGACATACATGGCGCTCTATCCCCTACTGAAATAGCAAAGGTGTGGCTTTAGCATCATTTGTTTGGTTTGCAAAATATTAGTTTTTTCATGCTTAAATTTCATTTCATTTTATTGAATTATTTACGCGCCTGCACTGATAATGCAATGGCTTCTATAAGATAAACAACATTTATCGATTTCTGCCTTCTTATTTGAGGACATTAAGAGGTGAAATTAGTGTAATCTACTACTTAATCCAGTAAACATGCCCTTCTTGTAAGTGTTGTATCACTTGTATGTATGTGACTTCCTTTTTATTGGCTTGCCCTACTCGTAACTGTTGTATGTATCTGACTTCGTTTTAATTCGAGTGCTTAACTTGGAGGCCATGGACAAAACCAGCCACTGGAAAATTGTGGGTTGCAGTGCATACACAGGTGATGGGCTGCCTCGACAGTTTCGATTGGTTGGTTCAAGACATTGCAACTAGGATCTATATGCTTGACTGAGCCCTCCATTTTTACCCTTTTACTTTTTTGCTCTTTGTAGTATATCACAGGCTAGTCACATGTGATTTTTACCTCTTCTTAACTGTCTATACGAGTCCTTAATTCACGGAGTTTGTTAACTGTCTATACGAGTCCTTAATTCACGGAGTTTGTTTCAATTTGCTGGCGCCTGAAACAAAAAATTCATCTTTGAGGCTAATAGTCTCCATGTTCTCTATATATAGGCCACCAAGTTGACCAAAATGTTGAGGCTACCGTCACTTCTGTGGCTCAAAGTGTGAGTCATAGCTGGTCTGCTCCAACGGAGGGATGGGTGAAGTTGAACGCTGACGTGGTATCAAAGGGCAACCCGGGTGCGGCAGGGGGTGCTGGGGCGTTTCACGACTCATCGAGTGCGTTCATTCATGCCTATACATGTAAATGTGGTTCCACGAATGCTCTTGTTGCGGAGCTTTGGGCTGTTTATTATGGACTCCAACAGGGTCTTAAGTTGGGTCTCGAGCGGCTTATTGTCGAGACTGATTGCTTAATTGCTTGCAAGCTCATTCAAGACAACAACCTCATGACGCATGCGGCTTTTCACCTCATCAACAGCTGCCGGCAATTGATTGCTGAACACCCATGGTCTGTGCGTGTGCAGCATATTCCAAGAGCCTCAAATTACATAGCTGATATTTTACAAACTTTGCTTTGTCTACTGATGTCAATTTCCAGGATTTTAGTACTGCCCCTGCTTGTATTGCTACTTTGATATCTCAAAACTATGTTGCCTAGTTTGATTTAATAAAGATCAAGGGCCCTGCCCTCCATTTTGACCAAAAAAAAAAAAACAGCCCCTTAAACAAAACAAATTGCGCAGCTAACACCAATTACCATCCAAAACAAATAATACGATGAGTTTGATGACCATTAATAAGTTAGATATGCTAGTTATGTGAATTTAGCTTTGGCTGGTCATTTATTGACTATAGAAATTGCACAACCAACAAAGAGATCGAGCAATAATATTGACGGTATTGCAGATCGAATAAGGAAACATTAATTCATTATGAAACCCATATATATATATGCATGATACGAAATTGATTGGTCATCATGAATCATATAAGACCGTATCATATACCTTTCATGTATATTTATGCATGCTATGAAGATTAATAAGGGATCATATATATATGAACAACCTCATCAAATATGTGAACATCTAAATAAAATACGTGAATATACAGACATATTAAATTGTTTCACCCATTTGAACTTATTTATGCATTATATAATGTATGAACTTGAATGTATTAGAATTTTAGTAATCAACCTTTTTCTTTATCTTTACTTGCTATCTCCATCGAATTATCTTACAAATGCAGCTTTTGCTGCATTTGTTTTCACTATAACCCAACTTGTCCTTTGATAATTTTATATATATAGAAAGATCATGCTTTATAATTGTGCAAATTCAAAAGCCTTACATATATGTGTGCGTGAATCTGATCATACATCTAAAATACGTGAACACAATTACTTTATATGTGAACGTGCATCTAAAGTACATGAGCATAATACTCAAATACGTGAACACAACTACTTCATATGTGAACGTACATCCAACATACGTGAACATGATACTCAAATACGTGAACACAACTACTTCATATGTGAATGTACATCCAACATACGTGAACATGATACTCAAATACGTGAACACAACCACTTCATATGTGAACATACATCTAATATACGTGAACTTGATATTCAAATACGTGAACATTATACTCAAATATGTGAACGTACATCTAAAATACGTGAATTCAACTACTTCATATGTGAACGTACATCTAAAATACGT
Organism: Polygonum maritimum; assembly: GCA_963924305.1. Lineage (NCBI taxonomy): Eukaryota > Viridiplantae > Streptophyta > Magnoliopsida > Caryophyllales > Polygonaceae > Polygonum > Polygonum maritimum. The sequence continues at coordinate 12,171,977 of OZ002737.1, read as the reverse complement.
GAACACAACTACTTCATATGTGAACGTACATCTAATATACGTGAACACGATACTCAAATACGTGAACAGTATACTCAAATATGTGAACATACATCTAAAACACGTGAACATAACTACTTCATATGTGAACGTACATCTAATATATGTGAACATGATACTCAAATACGTGAACATTATACTTAAATATGTGAACGTACATCTAAAATACGTGAAACGAACCACTTCATATGTGAACGTACATCTAATATACGTGAACATAATACTCAAATACGTGAACATTATACTCAAATACGTGAACATTATACTCAAATAAGCGGAGGTTGTACCTTGATGTTGAATGTAATTTGTGAATAAATCGAGGATCATTTTTTAAAAAATCATAAAGCGACAATAGGCATATGGCATCTTTTCAGTAAAAGGATAACGAAAAATAAGATAACTACTTGTTAGCAATTGAAGTTGGGTGTTCATTCATTAGTGTGTACTGATCCCCTGATGATTAAAAAAAAGAGTGAGTGATCAATTTTTGCCTCCATAAAACAGATTGATCCATTCAAAGACAACAGTACGCGACATCTCTTTATGGACAAGGCAGAACATTCAGAAGAAAGGAGAAAATACGCTCTTCATGATGGTATCTGAAGTCCAAACTAATCAGGTTCTCTAATTTATAAGTTCTTCAACCAAACACGGTCATATCAAATCAATCACCAGCTACTCAAATTAAGTTCTTGGACAGTACCAAAAGTTCAAATCTTCAGTCATTGCAAAACAAACAAAGAGTACTCTTCTATTAATTTTTGCACAGAAGGAGACAATAGGAGTTTCCGCAGATTCAGAAGAATGAGATCGTCGACGAGCACCTGTGTCGAAATCTCCGCTTGCAATTCTCCCTTGGCAGTGAGAACGGAGAAATCGAAGCTACCTTGGATTCGGCCTTCAGCGTTCCACGTGCTCTGGCCGTGTCTCACCAGAACAACTCTCTTCGCCGTCTTTATCGCCGGAAACGATTCCGAAATCGCCGTTCCTACCTCCAATTTTCCCTCGCTATCATCCTTCTTCGTCACCGGCGCCGGCGAGGGTTTCTGCTTCTCTTCGAATGCCGATGCCGAACGAACTTGGAGGAATTGGAGATGATTTCGAGATGGATGGGAACGAGAATCGCGTGGGCGGATTGGTGCAAACAGGAAGAAAGCTATGGGAAACTGAATGCATTTGGGGCAAGGTCAATTATGCCCTTAATTTCCCCTATAATTACAAAAAGACCACCGTGCCTTTAAGTCTCCTTTCTCCCTCTCTCTAAGGTCCTGTTTAATCTCAGCCCTACATTCTCTTAATCCAATGGATGATATTTATTTATAGTTTGTATCTTAAGGGATATTTATATCCGAATCAACCTCTTTATTTAATTGCACCTAATCTAGGGTACTACTACAAACAATTTTTTTTATATTTTACAAAATAGTTTAATTAATATTTTTTAAATAAATAAACTTTATAAATATAATACTTTTCTTATCAATGTGTCTAACTAGTTTAGTGTGACCGATCGTAAAGACACTGAAGCGATTTTAGTAATTTAATTTAGGATAAGTATGGTGACATTGCACCACCTTTTATTTGACTCGTGTCTCATCCTGAGTAGGTGTTATGTACCATCTCCGACGTTTCTTGCTTATACATATTAGCATTTTTTTCCAAAAATGTTTTGCTTTAGTAGAATCTTATAATTTGCTACAATAAATTTTGTTTTTTTCTTGGTAAAACGCTAGCTAGTTTCAAGAATCAATCCTTTATAATCAACACATGGACACAATATAGGTAGCCATGACAAAATATGATTCAACATTATCAACAATGTAATCAATACAGCAACGTATGAAGTTGTTAGAACTTCGTTTTATAATAAACTGCTCGAAGGAGACGTTTTTTTTGTTTTTATTTTGCATCGTAATCGGCTAACAACTAAGTAGGTACTATCACATTTTCATATATTTTGATTTCTCAACCTACCTCATGACTAAGAGCCATGCGTATAGTTAATAGTATAATTTAATAACATTAATAACAAAGAAAAATCTTAAATCGGCAGATTTCTAAATATAATTAGTATATATCTAATTTTACCAAGAGTTAGTACTTTTCGGTTAGGGTATTGCTAGTATGTCCGGGAACACTGGTCAACCTATGCTTTAGATAGGAAAAATCCATGTTATTACGAGCAAATTTGAAAACAGTAAGTATCTATGTATCATTATGTGACGATTTATTTAATCCGAGGTACAAGATGGCCACGTGAACCCGGTTCACCTTGACCCGTACATTGGGTTTGCGAATGCGCTGGAACTGTCGGTGCCTGCCTCCTCTTCCGTATTTTTTCACTGAAGAGATTAAAAAAAAACATTTCAAGTCTTGACCAGGTCTACTTCGCACATGAACTCTCCTTTTATTTTTTTTCAGTAGGAGTAAATAGAAAACGAAAATTAGGAATAACCGTAAACACGGACACGGTTAAAACTGGGTTGAATATGAAGCATTTTAACCGTGTCCTAACATAACGGCTTACGAGTAAAGATGTTGTGAGAGAAGGGTGAAGGGGGGTGAATATATAAAGCATTCTCTGAACGTAGCTTCCCCTTTCTCTCTCTTATTCAGCGCGTTCTCTCCAGAACAGCGAACAATTAACTCAGTACAGAAAGAAAGAGAGAGAAGCCAATTTCAATTTCAAGTAGATTCTTTATTCTTTCATTTTGGGGTTCTCCCATCTTCCGCCCCCCCTCAATAATTCTCGCTTCCTCGTTCTTCAACCGCGACTTTGATTCTCCAATCCAATTCTCTCGTTTCTCTGTGCTTTCAATTCCAGGAGCGCTGTTCGTTTCATCCCAACACCAGCGAAAACGGTGGTTCTGGTCGGTTTCAATTTCACCTCCGTCGGCGGAATCTCCGGCTTCCAAGATCTGTCTCCGGTTGTATCCATTTCCATCGATCTACGCCTCTGGTAATCGCCATACGAGCTTCTCTGCCGATTTTTGGGTGCAGATTCGAGTTTGGCTCGTTCTGTAATTGCAGTTAAAGAGCAGTAGATTTTTATTTTTATTTTTTTGTTTTAATTAAAAGAAAGAAAAAATATGATGCGGATGAAGACGAAGCTCACCGGGCTATCGCCCCTGGGAGCCTCCTCGGCCGCCGTCAACGGCGGCAACAATACTAGCGGCGAGCAGGGGGAGGTTGACTGGGAAATGAGACCCTGCGGAATGCTCGTCCAGAAACGGGACGATTCGGATCAGAACTCCCCTCCGCCACCGCCAATTCGGGTTCGGGTCAAACACGGCTCAATCTACCATGAAATCAGCATCAACTCCCAGGCTACATTTGGTAAATTTCGTTCTATTCCACGCCTTCAGTTGTTTCTGTTTTGGTGGTCAGTTTGATAGGAATGGATTTGATGTGAGGGTTTGTTTGTGTATGCAGGGGAGCTGAAGAAGAAGCTTTCGGGCCCGTCCGGGCTTCACCATGAGGACCAGAAGCTGTTCTATAAGGGTAAGGAGAGGGATTCCAAGGCCTTTCTTGATATCTCTGGAGTCAAGGACAAATCCAAGCTCGTCCTCGTTGAGGATCCCATCAGCCAAGAGAGGAGATTTCTGGAGCTCAGGAAGAATGCCAAGCTTGAGAAAGCTGCTAAGTCTGTCTCTGATATCAGTTTGGAAGTCGATCGCCTTGCTGGCAGGGTCAGTCTTCTTGGATTAGCTCATGTTTGGGGGTTTTGGGGCTCATATTAGTGGCAAAGTTTTGAGATTCTTTTATTTTTGGATTTGTTATGAGTAGGTTTCTGCTCTTGAATCGGTCATCTCAAAGGGCGGAAAAGTCGCGGAGAAGGACGTTGTAAGCGTGATCGAGTTGCTGATGAACGAGCTCATCAAATTGGATGCAATTGTGGCTGATGGGGATGTTAAACTCCAGAGGAAAATTCAGGTATCAATTTCATATGCTCAATTTTGTTGCACTCTCTTGTTCAATTTGAATGAGTCTTGTTTTTGCTAAAACATCTGCAAATTGTTCATCAAGGTAAAAAGAGTTCAGAAGTATGTGGAGACTCTGGACTCACTCAAGATCAAAAACTCAGCTCCCACTCCCACGAGCAAACGAACATTGCCAAGTCAACTGCCAAACCGTCAACAGCCACAACAAGTGCATCCAACCCAGAAACCGAAACCCCCGGGTTCAACTACCGTTGTTACTACCAATTGGGAGACGTTCGATTCATCGACTACTGCAACGAACCCGGGCTCCTCCCCACCGCCACTAATCCCTGTTTCGCCCACATCGGCTTCTGGGCCAGCTCATTTCAGCAACCAACACACCAAGTTCAGCTGGGAGTTCTTCAACTAAGAACCCAATGATACTCTACATCCCACATTATTTCAGTTATTTTTTTCTTCCTTCCTTCCTCTCACAGGGCTTCTTGTCTAGTTGTGAATTTGTGTATGTGCTATGAGGCATTTTGTATGTTCAAAATCCGTGGTGTTTATTATTTTGGCACTGCTATTTTTAGTTGTTCTTCATTCTTTTTGTGTAACCTTACATTTTGTTAGGCTCCCCCTTGTTTTTTTTAGATCATGTGGTTGGAGAAATAATAACGGGGGTTGCCACGAAATGAGAATCAATAGTACCAAAGTTTGTTAGCCGATTCATGATTGAGCTCATTCATCCTTTTGGATTGAATAATTTGTACTATCATGTTTGGTTTATTCTCATTTGTCTGCTGACTCATTCTGGTTTAGTTAGGTAATCTTTGATCCTTTTGGTAGAGGGCAAAAATTGTTCCAAAATTCGTTCGTTCAACTCGATTCGTCTTAACTTACAACAAATGCAAGCTCAACACGATCAAGTTGAAGAGATTGCCAACAATGTTAGTATTAGCCAGTGAACCGGTTTGTTATGTAAACCGGTTAGTTGGGAGCCTTAATAAATAGCTAGCTAATGTACTGATTTTCTGTTAATGAAATCAGAATTCCCTTTCTTCAATTCTGTTGTCTCTCATTTTCAATTCGATCTATATTTTCTAAGAGACAATGACCCAAAACCAAATTAATGATCTAGAGTTGAAATCATTGAAGGCGGATCCAAGTTGTCAGATTAGAAACATGAGGTGCTAGGGTGGTAGTTGCAGAGAATATGAATATAGAAACAGTATAATGAAGAGATTGCTTCCTAACAGGGTTACAAACTGACACAACCTAGTGTGATGGGCAAGAGTTGGGGTGTATTTCACAAGGAGGGTTTGGTTTGGTTCTCTGATCTTATCAACAAACCTAACCAACACCCACCACCAAATTATGATGCACACAGACTAACAAATCAAAACAGCATAAGCTGCCAATTGGAATCGAGGAATGGTGCACTGTCTTCTTCCTCAATTTGGCAAAAAAAAACCCTAATTTGGTTAATCCCCTAATTAGGTAATTTGGTAGCCAAATGTCAATTTTGAATGGTGTTGCCTGAAATTTAATGAATACACATGATTTGAATGCACCCTTTTCAGCCTTGTTCCTGGGGTTGGGTATAATTAAGGGGTTTGCATGTCTGAGTCTTGTGATTGGCTGGGGATGGAAACAAGAGAAGCAAAGCATAAGATTGAGCTGAAGCTAGAAAAAAGTGGGTGCCCAATTGCCTTTTTATGGATGATCACTTGTAACAGAAGCCACCTGATCTGCTGTTGTGTTGGATTACTAATTCCTTTTGTTTCTTGGGTTCATAAAGGGGAAGAAAGTGTTGGACTGAATTTGTTAAGGGAAATGATTGCAATGGGATTTTGAGCTTTACACATGTTATAAAGCAATTCCTAGGACTGTTACTTTTTCCAAGTGTGATTAATTGCTGCTGATTTTGCACGTCCAACTGTCCAAGGAAAAAAAAGACGCAGAAATAGTAGTATTAGACTAGCAAAAAAAAAATTGTACATATAAGTTGGTGGAGTATTTGGTTAGAAATGTGCTAAATATGCTAATAACATGGATTGCGAAGCAAATTGGGTGACCTCAGAAGTGTATAACACATGATATAGCAAAACCTTTCGTGTCATATTATATTGGACAGGAGACACACACACACACACGCCTTTTAAAAGATGGATAACAAAATGCACCATAAGCCAAAGTTCATGAGAAAATAAAGGAGAATGTTTCATTGAATGAGTGCAAAAGAAACACCATTCCCCCAAGAACCAGTTTGTGCGATAATGGATGAGAATCAACATGAAGTTGATTGAGTTATCAATGTCTAAGAGAAAGTCCCGCTAGCGCAAACTAAAGGTACATTGCTAGGCGTACTACACGATTGTCCTTGATCAAGTTGTCATTACGTATGGAGCTTCCGCCCCAAGTTCGATTCGGGCCTTTTCAAGTAGCGTTGGATACAAGGTTGAAGAAATGATCAACATCCTAAGTATATGCTCGTTCGTAGTATTAGTATAGTAGCATATAAAAAGTTGAAAGTAAATGAACGCATAACAAATTTCTGTGTTTAACTTTTGGTGATTCTCTGGCTTTCATTAGAATCAAGTAAGAAGATGAGGGGTAACTTTGGGCAGGGCCCAACCCAACTACAGTACCCGCTATAACTGGAGGTGGGGAAAATGGGTTTGGCGCCCTTTCAACAAATGGGCCAATTTTGGATCCGAAAGTAACGGCCTTGTTTACAGTTGCAACCTCAGTTTGATTATGCAAGGTTGTTGGGTTTCGAGCCCACCCGACCGTTTGATAATTCCCCCATACTATCTTCTTCAATTTCAGTCAGAGGAGTCGTTGAAGTCAACCAAGTGTGTTTTCTACTTCTAGAGTATCCCCACCTAACCCAACACAGATCTACCATTAGATTTAGAGATCCCTGCATTTTGGGAGGACTGTAAATCACATTACAGACTACATACAGCACGTCAAAGTTAGGAATGTAAATGATACTATTTGACGGTGGGTGCTATATTGAGCGGGTGCTATAATGTCAACCAGATCCATGTGTTGATTTGGGGTGAGATTTTTCAGTTTCGTGCCGTTCGGCTCACAACACGTACTCACATAATCACATGTATGCACTGAATTTATGCCAAAATCAAACATTATAATCCATACCGTAATCGCATAATGCACTGAATTTATGCCAAAATCAAACCTTTTTTTGTTACCATAATCACAGGTATGCAATGTATTCAGCGTTAACACTAAGATATTGGGCAAGTGTCGCGTACAAGAGCTACCGTCCAGAGCCTTGAGAGAGTATAAATAACCGTAAATAACTTCCCACCACAACAGAACACGCACTATAAACCTGTCCTCATCCAAACAGCACCTCCCCCCATTCTCCGTCTACCTTCCTGCAATTAATCCCCATGGAAGTTCGCCGGCGACCAAAACCGGCCTCCGGCGAACCTCTCCCGGCGGCCAAGGCCTCGGACGCCCTGCCCCTCCCTCTCCACCTGACGAACGCCGTCTTCATCGTCCTCTTCTTCTCGGTGGCCTACTTCCTCCTCCTCCGGTGGGGCGAGAAGATCCGCAACTCCACCCCCATCCGCGTGGTCTGCGTCTCCGAGCTGGCCGCCCTCGTCGCCTTCTCCGCCTCCGTCATCTACCTCCTGGGCTTCTTCGGCATCAGCTTCGTCCAGCCCAAGCCCTCTCCGCCGCCGAAGAACCGGACCGCCGACCCTCCCGTCGACCGATTCATCATCCAAGAGTCCCCGATCGCCGCCCGCATTCCCCGCCAACCCCCCTCCGACTCGGACGATTCGATCGTTGACTCGGTCATCTCCGGCGCCACGCCCTCCTACTCGCTCGAGTCGAAACTCAACGACTGCCATCGAGCGGCCGCGATCCGGCGCCAGGCCCTCGAGAGGATCACCGGCAAGTCGCTGCAGGGCCTGCCCTTGGACGGCTTCGACTACGACTCCATTCTAGGCCAGTGCTGCGAGATGCCCGTCGGATACGTCCAGATTCCGGTCGGCATCGCCGGGCCTCTCCTCCTCGACGGCCTCGAGTACTCCGTCCCCATGGCCACCACCGAGGGCTGCCTCGTTGCCAGCACCAACCGCGGCTGTAAGGCCATTCACGTCTCTGGAGGCGCCACTAGCGTCCTGCTTAAGGACGGCATGGCGAGGGCTCCGGTTGTTCGGTTCGGGTCGGTTAAACGGGCTGCTGACCTCAAGTTCTTCCTTGAGGACCCGGACAACTTCGACACTACTGCTCTTGTTTTCAACAGGTTACTAATGTTAAGTTTGACCACGCTAGTAATATTTTGGTGCTAATAATGTATTGTTGCAGATCGAGTAGATTTGCTAGGCTGCAGAGTGTGAAATGCGCAGTGGCAGGGAAGAATTTGTACATAAGGTTCTGCTGTGGTACAGGGGACGCAATGGGGATGAACATGGTCTCCAAAGGCGTCCAAAACGTTCTTGATTTCCTCCAGACCGACTTCCCGGACATGGACGTCATTGGGATCTCTGGTAAAATTGATTGTCTCATCCTTAGTGTTCTTATCTCATTCAAGTAAAGTACGTCCTCCCTTAGTGAAACCTTTTGCAAACTGTTTTGGGTGGGTCAGGGAACTTCTGCTCCGATAAGAAAGCGTCGGCTGTCAACTGGGTGGAAGGCAGAGGCAAATCCGTGGTGTGCGAGGCTGTTATAAGAGAAGATGTTGTGAAGAAGGTGCTGAAGACGAGTGTCGAAGCCCTGGTGGAGCTCAACGTCCTTAAGAACCTTGCTGGATCGGCCATTGCTGGTGCCTTGGGCGGTTTTAACGCCCATGCCAGTAACATTGTCACTGCTGTTTACATTGCTACTGGCCAGGATCCGGCTCAGAATGTTGAGAGCTCCCATTGTATCACTATGATGGAAGCCGTTAATGCCGGCAAGGACCTCCACATCTCTGTCACCATGCCTTCCATTGAGGTAAAACCTTACAATCTGTTTATAAATCTCAAAAAATCAGATAATACAATTGTCTGCCTACTATTATTGTGTCCTTGAAAGCAGTGGCAGCACACTAAGATGTAGAATTGATATCTGCTGAATCTCCAAATTGAGGTTTGTTTCATGATCATGTAAAACTGCTGAGCTGAATTTGAGTGATGACATGATACGGTTGATTCCATATCATGTGGATACTGAGTATCAAAACTAAAAGCATCAGCAAATGCTATAGTGTTATACAGAATAATACAAATGCAATTTTGGATGCTTTTGTTATTATTATAATCATATAAGTTCAGCTGCTCATGTACCTACTATATGGAAATCAAATTGAAAATTTGAATCTCTGCCTAATGTTGACACTGTCTTTAATTACTCTGTAAACGTCGGTTTCAAAAGAACCAGCCAAATCCGGTGGATTTCATATAACTTGTAGTTCTGTCTTTTATGTAAAATAATCTGTGATGTGATACTGCCTTAAATTACTCAGTAATCTGTCGCCTTGTTCACAATTTCATGAATCATGTGTGTAGGTGGGCACGGTTGGAGGTGGGACCCAACTCGCGTCGCAGTCGGCATGTTTGAACCTGCTTGGGGTGAAGGGCGCTAACAGTGAGTCCCCAGGAGCAAACTCAAGGCTCTTGGCCACCATTGTAGCTGGATCAGTTCTGGCTGGGGAGCTCTCACTCATGTCTGCAATCTCAGCAGGACAGCTTGTTAAGAGCCACTTAAAATACAACAGATCAAGCAGAGACATTACCAAATTGTCTTCTTAGACACTGTTTTTGAAGGTGGGGAAAATAAAGGGGAAAAGCATCAGTCAGTCCCAACTTTAGTCAGAATCTAGCTATAGGGCTAAAACACCCTCCAGAAAGGAAGTTTGGTCATATCAGAAAAACCAAAACATCACCCCAATGTAGCAGAAAAGATATGTAGAACATACTGTGTTTGTGTTATGTGTGTGTGTGTGTGTGGTAGAATAAGATAAGAGAGGAAATACTGGTACTGGTGGGCAAATGGAGAAGAGAAATCAAAGAAGAACATGTGATTGTGAACATGGGTTCTTGTGGGTGGTGATTTTGGATCAACCAAAAAACAAAGGTGTAGTGGGGATCTTGTGAGGTTTGTGTGATTTGTTGTTATGTTGCTTAGTAATCAGAGAGCCATGTGCAGTTGGGGTCCTCTTTTCATTGTGCTTGTAAGCACTGTGGAAAGAGGGAAAAGTAACAAAAAGAAAAGGAGAAATAGGGCTCATCTTAGTAATCAGACAAGCACATTGTGCTTGTCATCTGTGTTTTAAATTTGTTTAATCATTTGCTGTGTTTGGTGTTTGTGTAGTAAATTACTCCGAAGTAATAGTATAGTTCTCAGTGTCAGTGCCAGTTGTTTAGTGTAGATGGATCCAAGCAACAAGTGTTGAACTTGTAGGCCTTCCTTCAATATGCTTGTGAGTCTGTGACTCTTTCTTCAGTGGAATTTCCTTGGTATCTCTTTTTACTTCAATTTCATACTAGTTGGGTGTCCAAATTACTTCAATTAAAATAAATTACACATACAATGCCTCACATTTAACCTGTCAAATTCTGCAATGTATTGGCTTGAGCTATCAACTTCAGGGGAGGTGGTCAATGTGCTTATCAAAAGAGAGGGACTAGATCTTGTTGAGCATGGTCCTACAAATGTGTTGCCGTCACAAAAGTCCTTGCAACTTTAATGCTCTGTGCAAATCAGGGTCCAAGATTTTGATGATTGGATTGGATTGAATTTCACCACACAGAGAAGGTAGACTTGTGTTGCAAGTGGGCTCAACCTACCAGATTGAAGAAATGGACGATGCATGGGGCTTGGAAGTATCATCATCAATTATGGGTGATGCATAGGTGGTCCAAACACAGTAGAAAATCTCAGTGCGTTTTTGGACATAGCTAAATGATATAGGCACATGTTGCCTGTTTCAGCTCATTCGGGGCCAGACCCATCACGTGCACTCGGAGTACGTTTTTTTTTGGTCGGATGCACTCGGAGTACGTGGTGCCACTGCTCTGTGACATGAGTAAATCCATCGCTTTTGACACTTGTATGAGCTCTTTTTCTTTCCCCACCAAAATCAAGAAGAAAAAGTAGCAAGAACTATGTAGTGTGTACATTATTATAAGCAGGAGATGAAAACAATGAAGAATGCAAGTCTCATGGCAGTATGTGAATAGCACTTAATTTGAGATTTGACATTTTTGACATGCCTAAGTGAAAGGGTTGTAGCATTTGTACTGCATTAAACTACTCATTCCATCCTAGAACCAACTTCTGGCCAAAACTACATGCAATGGCTTCTTAGACGAAAAAAGTATCAATCGTTTATGAGTTGTATTCTGGCTTTTGATATAAACACAAAGTAAGACACAAGGACCATGACCATCTTGCTTGGAATTTGGTCCGAAACAATGAATGATACTCCCATTACTCCGTAGTAGGCAACTCAACGATGGAGATAGAATTGGCAATTACAAGTTATGCTGAGTTCAGGCCTCAGGGTCACTGGTAATAGTTGGCCCATTGGGCTGCAAGAACGGGACCAGACAGACAATTTATTACATTCATTAATTACTAAAACACGGCTTGATTGGCTTCTAATGTTGTTGCTTGCAAAAGGAAAAGAATAGACAGGTAGTGCTTTACTTATGGGTCAGAAGGCCCATCAAATATAGTTTAGTCAATGGGCTGGTACTATACTTTTACCCAAAAAATAAGGGCTTAATGCATATACAGGCCCTCGAACTTGCACGTTTTTGTCACTCAGGCCCCTGTACTATGAAATGTTCAATTAGGCACCTGTACTTAGCATTTTTTGTTCTATCAAGCCCTCCTCACACGCCATGTGCCACGTGGATGCCACATCAACGCCACGTGGATGCCACGTCAGCGCCACAAGCCACACCAATGCCACGTCAGCTCCACATAAATGTCACGTCAGCGTTGATGTGGCATGGTTAAAAAAATATTTTAATTTTAAAAAATAAGATTTTTTTTAAATAAAATATTTTATGATTTTTTTTAAAAAAATAATTTACAATTTTCTAAAAGTTTTTTTAACAAAATCATAAAATATTTTTTAAATAAATTGTACAATACTTTTAAAAAAAATTCATAAAATATTTTTTTTAACAAAATCATAAAATAGTTTTTTAACAAATTCATAAAATTTTTTTAAAAAAAAAAATCATAAAATATTTTTTTAACAAAATCATACAATATTTATTAAAAAAATTCATAAAATATTTTATGAATTTGTTAAAAAAAAATTTTATAAAAAAAATTTTATGATTTTGTTAAACAAAAAATTTTAAAAAAAAATATTTTATGAATTTTTTTAAAAAGTACTGTACAATTTATTTAAAAAATATTTTATGATTTTGTTAAAAACTTTTAGAAAATTGTAAAATATTTTTTTAAAAAAATTTCATAAAATATTTTATTTAAAAAAATCTTATTTTTTTAACCATGCCACATCAACGCTGACGTGGCATTTATGTGGAGCTGACGTGGCATTGGTGTGTCTTGTGGCGCTGACGTGGCATCCACATGGCGCTGATGTGGCATCCACGTGGCACATGGCGCGTGAGGAGGGCTTGATAGAACAAAAAATGCTAAGTACGGGTGCCTAATTGAACATTTCATAGTACAGGGGCCTGAGTAACAAAAACGTGCAAGTTCGAGGGCCTGTATATGCATTAAGCCAAAAAATAAGCTAGCCCTCACAATACACTCTCTTAGGCCGTAACCTCTTAATGATCAAGTGTGCGAGGTCTTATCATTACAAACTTCTTACTAGTTGTACCCGTCGTGCCATGCACGACTTGTATTTTTTAATTTATTTTTGAATATATAATATATAAAATATTAATGTGAAATGTATAATAAAATTTTTAACATAATTTGGTTTCATCGAATATTAGAAGTTTTTAATTTTAAATGATTTATGGAAAATATGTTATTACGCAAATCACATACTTATATTTTATAGTCATTAAAATTCATTACTATGCAATTTACAATTACTTATATTTTAGTATACAAAGCACCAACTTGATATACCCAAATTAAACATGTATATTTTAATCATAATATTTAATGAGTAATATTTTGCCTCTATATCTATTAATAAACCAAAAAAATATCTTATTAAAATATCATATTGTTTACTGAATAATATTTTTTTTCAATAACTCTTTAAGCAAATAAATCAACGTTTTAGGCTATTAGTCGGGTTTTTTGCAAGATCTTTTCCATGCAATTCAGTATATTTAAAATTAAAATTTTATCTTATAATTAAGTTATTAATTATTTTATCAAAATCTTTGTTATATAATGTAAAAGAAATTAGGAATAGTAGCAATGTTTAAGATTTAATTTGATTCTATCTAAAATAATAGAATTGAGGAAATTTCAAATGACCTAATAAAATTCACGTAAAAAAAATCAATTGATTCAGTTTCCCTAAATAATCTCTAAGTGTGGATCGGGGTGCAAGTAGTAAAGCTTTATCAAATCTTGAAAAAAAAAAGTAATCCAAAAAACATTAGTGGAGGTTTACGTTTAGAGATTATTTAGGAAACAAAATCAGGAGATTATTTAGGAATTAGGAGATTATTTGATAAAGCTTATTTAGGAGATTGTTGATACCAGGAACCATCAACGCGGTAATGCACCATACCGAAACAAAATATAGCCAAGTATAGACTTCTCAAGATGGCGTCCGGCCCAAAGTTCTACCGCCATCGCGATCGGATACGCCGCCACCCAGATCAACAATTCCTTACGAGGCAGACTCCTCACAAGGCGGAGACCCGGACCCGGGGTTTGCGCTCACCGCGCTCATCGCCACGTCCCATCCACGCAAGTGGGTGGGCGGCAACGTCCCATCGGATGAGCGGTGGGCGGCGACGTCCCATCCTAGCCTTTGATTGGCCAGCTCCGCGGCTGCCGCCTCAGGGGCCAACCATACAGCGACACGTGCCTGGGCGGCACCCGTCCCACATCGGCATCTCGCTCCAGCCCAGCTCGAGCCTCCCCTATAAATAGCGAGCTCAATGCACCAGAACAGGGATCGAAAAACTCGCGAACCACATACACTAGATCTCGAGCTAAGATCATTTGTTGTAACCCGATACACCTAAACGCGATAGAGACCATCTGTTTACCATTGTAACCCCACGGTTAATACAAAAGCACTCTTAACACTACCCCTATCGCGTTAAACACTTCAAGCGACCAGATACTTTCCATCTCTCCGTCCGTTGACTCGGTTGAGTTCAAATCTCTTGCTCTCATCGCGTTACTCTACCATCGGCGTTTTCGGACTTCAACAGAGATAATTTAGGAAACAAAATCAGGAAATAAAATCCTCGATTGATTTTTTTATCGATTCAAAAAATTCAAGAGATTATTTAGGAAACTGAATAATTTGTATTTATCCCCTTTAATATTAGTAAATAGAAAATATATGACGTGGCTCAATATTATGGCGACACGTGGCAAAATCCTTGGTGGCGTAATGTGAATGCGACATGTGGAAAATGCTGACGTGACGCAACGTGATGGCTCCAATCCTTACGGCTTTTATATATATATATAGATTCTATCCGTTTATAGAGAAAGAATCCTAATTCTCACTGATTTAAAAACAGAGTGTGGGTCTTATCTAATAAATTACCTTCAACTCGTTTCAAGTCATACTCTAGCGTGGCAAAAATCCACAACGGTCTAATCTTTACATCCTTACATTGGAGCGCGCTGCTTCACGTCTCAAACAAGCAGATTGTCAATTTGTTTAACTTATCTCTATTTCATCCTTGTTACGAATTACCTCATCCTTATCTTATTATAACATTTTATGCCCACACATTCAATGTAACACCCTCATCTATTTAACCATCAAACTCCACTCTCTCACCTTTTTAAGTGGCCAATATTTTGCCTTATACAACAAAGCTATCTTAAAAAGAACTTCTAGAACTTACCTTTGAGCTTGCCGTTTGCGACCACTTTCTTATCAAACAAGACTCTCGAACCTCCCTGCTTATGTCCATCCTTGTGGGTTGGTGCGTGACATCTGAATCAACATCTCTATCACTCTACATAAAGGATTCCTTGTACTTTTAGTCCCCGCCTCCAACTATCGCGTCGTTATATATATATGTCTAATCTTTGGATACATACTTTTTGAGAAAATATCTTCACAAAAAAAGTTACTTAGCACATTCTCCTATTGTCACGTCTAACACGTGCTTTTCATTTTTTAGAAATAAAAAGAACTGCCCACCACTCCTTTAAAGAAAAATAACTACCCACTTCTACTCTAACTTCTTTTTCAATCTTTTATTTTTTATATTCTATAATATTAACCAAAGTAAATTATATTCTATATTAACTGGTTGATACTTTTTTTGTATATGTAAATTTTAAATATGCTATACTCAATCTTTTCACATTACTCAATTTTAAAATTTGAAATTATTACAATGTTAACTAATTCGACTAGATTATGATATTAATTTTAAGTAACCTGACAAGAAAAATCTTGTGCAGGGCACGTACACAAGGGCGGACGCACATTGCGCCCATCAAGGACTGTAGCCCCCACTCAATTTTTTGCAAAATTATTTTATTAGAAATATATATTTACTGACCATTAAATTGGACCCGAAATTATCCCACAACTAATTATATTTGAATGTATTAGTTTGATATAAACTGATATTAGAAATTACCCAATACAAACATTTGAAACCTCAAACTTACCCGACCCGATATCATTTAAAAAAAAAAAGTATCCCGACGCAAAACCACGCAACCCAAAATAGTTTGTAACCTTCAACTTCATGACCAAATTTACATGAAATTATCTCATATAGTCACATGTACCAGTAGAAATACAATATCATTTAATAAGGTACTTTAGATACAGTATTTTATTTTACAACTTAATAAGTATGAATATCTGCTATAATTAAAATTTTGAATTTAAGTTTAATTGCATACACTAAATATATAGTGTTAAAGTTAATTAGACTAGGACAAAAAGCACCATTCAAATATCTTATCAGAATCGAAATCCGAGTCAACCCAAAATCCTGGCACAAAATTGACCAACTCGATTATCAAAATATACAGATTTAACTCAAATCCGGATTGATCCGAACCGCAAAATGACCGGGTTCGAACTCGCGCATGGGCCCCAATTGACAATTTTTAACTGCTCCCATGACCGTGGTCAAAAGAAATCGATATTTTGTATATTTAGCTTCGCTCGGTGAAAATTCTGAGTCCGCCATTGCACGTACACTACACTAATTCTAATCAAATGAATAGAAATAAAATCTTTAATTATCACTTGTAATTGTAACCAACCATGATCCTAACCAAATTTAATCCCCACGACCGAAAATAACATAAGCGAATATTCCGGTTAAATATTGAGCTAATCTTGAGATAGGTACGAGGTGGGCATTAGAGCATTACTCCATTTACAGGCATTGAGATCTCAGCATCGAAGTCTTGGATGTGCTTTTGTTTTGTCTGATTTGCATTCAAATATGTAGATTGGGACTACTTGACCAAATCTCATATCACATCTTTAAAAAAAATAAAGAAGAGAATTCCTAGGATTTCCAACTAAAATTAATAATTTATGTTAAACGCCAAATTCAAACTCAAGATGTGCTTGCGATCTCGCAAGTTGCGGCTTGAGTTAAGGTCACCCAATTGTTTGTCCAATCCCTTTTGAATTTTGCTCCATCAACTTACTTAATTCTACCTCTTCGATGCCGCTATGTAGTTTTGATCCCTACACTTTCGAGCTATGAAGAGGCAAATTCGTATATGTCAATATTAGTATTTGAAAATAAATAATGCTACTATATTCTTAATCATTCCGGTTAATTTAATCAACAATTCGCCGGGTCAGCTGGATCCATGTTTTTCATTCATCTTTGTTTTCCGAAATCCAACTTGAAACTTGAAAGAGAAAAAACAAACTTATTAAGCTAGCTAGAAGCCAAGATTAAGCTGCCCCTTAATTAATCGTGTCCCTTTAAATAAACCAAAGGGTTAAACTCTTTAACTGGTCTATCTTGAATGTCCCTTGGGGGTTTGGGCCTCAATTAATTAGGGTACGCACGGTACGTAGTTATCAATTAATTAGTCTTTTAACTAGCCTCACCCCAATTGGATCCTTGAAAGGCAGCCACACGCTCCACATGTCCAATTTGCTCAAGTGGTGTGCCCTAGTGGCCCTCTTAATTACAGATTATCATTTTTAGGGTTACTAGTTAGGGACACATTGGTGTTAACCATTTATGACTATATATGCCATCTATATGTTTATAATGCATGAGACGCTCTCTTTGAAAACGAATGCCTTCCCAATTTATCAGCCCACACCAAAACAAAACCCTAGCTCGATCACATTACATCTTATGCACTCTTAGCTTACTTGTGCATGGCTTTCTTTTTTCCTTGATTTGGTCGATTTATCGGTTTTGCTATAACTAAGGAGCAGGTTGATCAGCCAAGACGCGAGCTAGCATTGATCCGCTAGCTAGAAAACGCTAATGGCCTCGTGCAATATATACGAGCCATTAAACGTACAAGTGTATAGGTTAAAGTTTGTATAAGTTTAGAGATCGACCTTTTTTATCCTTTGTCAGAAACAAGTTTATAGTTCTTTCCCTCTAGATCGATGTAGGGTCTATAACGTATAGTGTATGCATCATTTAACTCTTATGAGTTGTACATGGGTTGTTAGTACGTACGTAAGTAGCTAGATGTATACGGGCATGCCCAAACTGGTCATCTTGTGTATATGTTTGGTGCGCATGATTGATTTTAATAAAGGCTTGTAAAAGTCAAATACAAGTTTTTATGTCTACGAAAGTGTGAGTTGATTTTTTTTTAAACAAAAAGTGTGAGTTGGTTGATCATGTTTAATTGAGTTCTTTCCCTCCATGTTGCAAAGGGACTAAGAGCCTTTTTGAAAAAAAATATACGGAGTAGTAGTTTTTGTCATTCTTGATGAGTGCATCATGTATATGAATTTTTTGTTAGTCCTATGAAACATATAATAAGTGTTAGGAATGTTCGTTTTTGTTTGATTTGCAGGTGTTTTAAATATACGCTCAAGCTACATAAAAGACTGGCGGTGTCTATAATAACAATGTGGGTGTGGTTGGACAAGCAAATTTGAGGTTAGTCCAAATTTCAAATTCCCATATTAAACGAGCAATGGGTTACCGTTTTTAGTTACTTTATATAAGATCAAGATTCATCTTCTAATTGAAAAGATTTAACGGTAGAGATTTCACCACATATATAAGTGATATTTGATATACAATTCTCAATGCGGGATGTTTCTCGACATACACAACGTCTCAAATGAATTTGGTTTGATCTAGTTAATCTTCAAAACATTTTTTGATGGGTCTATGATCTCAAACTTTTTATAATTTTTTTTTGACAACCTCCTGTCATCTTATTATCTCTTGCCTATATACTCATTCTTTTTACCATGAAGATGGACCCAAACCATATATATATCACACTTTGTCAAATTTCATAAAATTGCTAAACATTGATGTGTTAGATTAATAATTATTTCATATATAAGGTCTAGATCCACCGTACCATCGAATCCAAAAGCTTAAGTCAATACGTAGAGACTTCACCTGTTATACCAATGATATTTAGTATATATACTTCCCATGGGGAACGTCTTTCTCAACACATACATAATTTTTACTTCGATGCTCACTCGTAGTTTGAGCAAACAAACAACCATTATGAATAGCGACATTTTAAGTTCCTTGTTAAGTTTCATTCTTCTCTCTCTATTGTTCAGCGAATCAGTACTCTCTCCATCAATTAGCTGAATTGATTTGGGCGTATGGAATCTTCGAAAATAAATCTCTTTTTGTTTTGATCGTGGGTATGACTCATAAGAGTCGAACCGAAAACTTTTGGATATTATACCCTAGAGGCTTAACTGATTGATCAAATGTCTAAAAACAAAAATAACTGTCTTTATGCATACTCCAAAAAATTCTGGTAAATTCTAACAGAATTTTTCTAATATATATCTTTATGATGTAAGTTAAGAAATGATCATAAACCCTTATGAAAAAAAATTAAGACTTCAAAAATAACTAAAGTCAGGCTCACATCATATGGGCCCAAATACTACATTTGTTGGGCCTTTGAATGGATATGGGCTATATTTATTTTATGGGAAATTCCTTTTGGTGCCCTCGTAGTTTTGACAATTCCTTTTGGTGCCCAAAAAAATTTTGATTTCCTTTTGGTACCCCTGTGTTTCGCAATCTTACCCATCCGTGACCTAAATCACTAATTTACCCAAATTGTTGTAACTCTGTTAACGTAAATCGCTAATTTGCCTAAATTACTCCGGCATCTTCAAATTCCAACCCAATCCGATCAATTCCACCATGTCCACGCATCTCGAACCACTCCACTTCCCTGATTTCGAATCCAAGCCGGCGATCTTCGATCTAGTTTCGCCGTCCCCGCCTCCGAAACCTAGGTCTAAGTCCAGGTTCAACGATCGCAAGCCTTCGATGAAGATCGATGTTTCGAATCCGGTCCCGAAGCCGGCGGAAACGGCTCAAGCTTAGATCGGCGCGAGCCAGCACTACAGAGGAGTGAGGCAGCGGTCGTGGGCGAAATTCGCGGCGGTGATCCGAGATCTGAACCGGCGTGGCTCCAGAGTCTGGCTCGGCACCTTCGATAGAGCCGTGGAAGATGCCAAGGCCTACGACAGTGCCGCCTTCAAGCTCCGTGGATCCAAGGCCATCCTCAGCTTCTATCACGAGGCTGGCAAGATAGCCTTCATGGCCTTCGACGGCGCCGTTGAGAAGAAATTCGAGACGGCCGCCTTCACAGCCTCCTACGGCGCCGTTGAGAAGAAATTCGAGACGGCCGCGGTTAAGGCTGGCCGTGAGCCGGAGGAGCCCCGGAGAAGGTGGCTAAGAAGGAAACGACGTTGTTGGAGGAGACGGGTTAAAGATTTTTGGAGCTTTTAATTATCCTTTTTTGTTTTGCTTTTTACGTTAACAGAGTTAAAAGAATTTGGTTAAATTAGTGATTTAGGTCACGGATGGGTAAGATTGCAAAACATAAAGGTACCAAAAGGAAACCAAAATTTTTTTGGGCACCAAAAGGAATTGTCAAAACTACGAGGGCACCAAAAGGAATTTCTCTTATTTTATTTCAATACTTTGCCCCTTTTGATTTTAATATATAGGAGAACTCCATAAATTATTATTTTTCTATCCCTCTCTAATCAGCATGACTTACAGCTCGAATAATATTTTGATAGGTCTAAGGCAGATTTAACTCATTCACAAAGTATAAACGCATATCATTTGTATGGATCAAATTCGAGGGATTTGAGTGAATCTCATGCAAATAAACTTGTTTATTCGCACAACTGCACAAGTCACACTATGTCTTGGTATTTAGATTAACTCAATTCACGACTCAGTATCATTAGAGTGGTATGTCAAATTTTTGGTCACCATAAACATAAAAATAAATTCATATATTATTTCTTCCATCCTCTCACTTTTTTTATCATTAAATGTATCCTCATATTAAGAAAGAAGACCAAAGTTTATTTTGACCATGAGGAAGACCGATCTTCATTTCTTTCCTTCTATTTTCTTCACATTTAATAATTTTTTTTTTCTTTCATTGGGGTGCTCGCCCTCCTAACATTTGCATTTAAGTTTCAATAAAATCCTAGGCTCAGCCTTTTTCGACCAAAAAGAAAAAAATTTAATTTTCTCTCTCCTCCCAAGGTCAAAAATTGTCTTAGAGTTGATTATATTGAATCAATCGGCTTATTCTTTCTACCCAAAAAATGGACTTATGCTTAGTCAATGTTAAGAACTATGCTAATGTTTCTTGCATAGGATAATATATAGCCATATAAACCATACATGCATATTAGTTTAAATACTTCATTATTTAATCCCACTAAACTTCCGGCCGGTCGAATACGTAATAACTCGAGTTGATAACTTATTGAACAGGGAATAGGTATCATGAGTCTTTTAAAAAAAAAAAACTGTACTAGTTTCTTTTATTGAAATGATTAGTACCGACATTTTCTGTTTCTACTTCCATAAGATTGGCTGTCGATCACTCGTCACATTTTTAATCTCATTAAGTACACACTTAGTGGCATAGTTGCTAACTTGCTATATAATTAAAACTCCATAATCAGTCCATTGGATCAAAACAATAAGCATAAACAGCCCAACAGTCTTTACATGGGTTGTCTTTTAAAAGATAAACCAAAAAAAAGGGGGCATATCCGACTTGTTGATGATAAATAATTTTTTCTGGTCATGCTTGAGCTTGATGATAAATAAATTCGATCATAATCACCGTCCATATATTTGTGTATTGGCTTTATCTACGATTGGTAATTTTTATTTGTCCCAAGCATTTTCAATTGTCCCTTTTGAACCTTTCAATATGTTATTCTAATACCACCATTTGTTTTTCATACAAAGTGTCCCTTGGAAGTTCAATTAAATCAATTACAAAATCGATACAAACAATCCATAATAATGCAGGTTGGTTTGAGGTGCATGCTTCACGCTTTCACGTACCAATGATCACTACTAAGTGTTCTTAAATAAATAAAAGCTATAAGGTACGTATATACTTCTCACTCCGTCCCTTAATGTTTGTGAAAAATAGTGAAAAAAGTGATAAAGTAATAGATTAAAAAGAAATGATTTTTCTATTATGTACCCTAAGGCACAGTAATTTTAAAATTTTGGTAAATCTTTAAATTTGAGATTTTTTAAATATTTATTGTGATGGGTTCATTATTTCTTCTTCAGGGTTTTATTTTCTTGTTTAGTATACTTACTAGTATCAGCCTCATGCCTTAAAGGCACGATTTTGATAACTAAAAACTTATTTTAAATTTTATGTTATTGAAAAGAATATTTTATTTTTAGAAAAATAATTAACGTGGATATATTATGTGGAATTTTTGGCATAAAATGTACAAATTTTGTGGAAATTTTTATTTTTAAAAGACGTGCAAATATTTTATTTTTATAAAAATAATTAAAAACGAAAGCTAGTAGATAAGAATGTTTTTAGAAAAATTATAAATTAACATGTACTTTCTTTTAGAAAAATTATTAAATAAAAATTAGTAGATAAGAATATCTTTAAAAATTTTGTGTGAACTTTTTTGGTATAAAACGTATAAATAGTTTTTTTTTAATTAAGATTGAATTGATATAAACAATTAAATCAAGATAAAAGGCATCAATTGAATCTATAAGTTTTGAAATCATAAAAGAAAATCTAAAACTAATAAAACACTAAAACTATGACTCATTACCAAAACTAAAATTTTAATTATTTTATGATTGGATT
The DNA here is from genome assembly GCA_963924305.1 of Polygonum maritimum. Classification (NCBI taxonomy): domain Eukaryota; kingdom Viridiplantae; phylum Streptophyta; class Magnoliopsida; order Caryophyllales; family Polygonaceae; genus Polygonum; species Polygonum maritimum. Next base: position 12,149,547 of record OZ002737.1, on the reverse strand, counting down.
TTAAAAATGCATTTTTTTTGAAATGAAGGTACACTTTTGTTTATAGCTATTTATTATAATATCTTCTTAACGTAGAGTTCTAAAACCACATATTATCATAACTAAACTTAATGTAAGTTTTTAGAAAATAAGCTTTATTCATGTTAATTAGATAGATTTCTCGATCATAAATTTGTATATACTACACATACTTAAATACCAAAGTTTTACAATTATTGTATAAGAAAATGATAAGATACATAACATATTAGATAATGTCTAGGTAAAAACATAGCTAATTAAAATATATCTATTGAAAATTATAAAGAGTGGATTTTCATTATGTGTACAATTTGAGATAGTTTTTTTAAGGTTTGGATAAATAAGCTTAATTTAAAAGAAAATAATATATTTTGTAAATTTAGATTTGCCGGCAATACGTGTGATTTGGATACAAATCTTAAATTTGTAATTCTATCTATTGGTGGCAATTTTAATTGAATAATATCGGATCAATAAGCTTTTCTATATGTACTCACATATAAATAACTTGTTTGTTTCATATGTTCAAGCAAAAAGTAATATGTACCTATTAAAGGGACAATTGGAATTAAGATTTTGTTCAAGCAAAAAGTACCGAATAAAAAGGATTGAATTGAAATTAAGATTTTGATCAAGGCAAGATTTTATAAAAAAATTAAGATTAAAATTGAAATTATATATAAAAAATTAAGATTGAAATTGAAATTAGCTGATAAGAAGATTTCGAGAAAAAAATTAAATTTTGTTAAATTTATTATGCATAAAATGAAGATTGATTTTAAAGTGCATGTTTAGTAGATAAGAAATATATTGTATAAAATTTAAAGTTTATTGTTTTAGGAAAAAAATTAAAATGGAAATAATTAGATAAGAAGAAATCTAATGCGGGGTTTACAATGAAATTTAAACAATTAAACAACTTAAATTATTTTAATAAAGATGAGTGATGCAGTCCAATGAGAAGTTGACATGTGTCGTGCTAAATATTATTTTTAACATCCGCTTTATTATATAGATATGATGATGATATAGAAAAACCGATTATATAAACCCCAAATTTGATACAGTGAATTTGCATCTTGAAATTTATATGATCGGTTTAGAACACACAATAGAAAAATCCTTATACGATTAAAAGTATTAGGGATTGATGTTCATGCAAATAACAAAATCCGATCATTCGACCAAAAAAAATCCGATCAATGAGGCATGTTCCAATCAAACAAACGACCATTGCACTCCTTTGAAAAAGAAAGAACTTACAAAGAAAAAGAAGTGTACAATCCATCTGATCGATCTATCTCTCCTATTCTCTATCGACAGGTATAGATGAGCCAACTAAATCCTCTGTCTCGCTGCACGTCCTCTTTGCCCTTATTGGTCGGAATTTCAAAATTACACTCTTTTTTGTGTTTTTTAAGTCAAAAATTAAAATTAAGACCAATGAACACAAAGGGATGTACTTGCGGAACAGAAGATATGGATTGTTGGACGAGAATCATGTGATACAATTGTTCACCTACTCCTTACAAAAATTACAATAAAGCTCCCAACTTTCAACTATCAACAAATATGCACATTTTCCTATAACACATGCAATTATACGACATTAGGCAGGGGAAGTTTTGAGGCTATCTCCGGGACAGTTGCTCTCATCCCTCTGTTGAGGCATACCACCAGACCGATCCTCATGCTCCCGCTACCGCTGTGCCTCGCGATTTAACCCCTCTACCATGGCCCAATGTAGGGTTCGGTTGGGACGCCCGGGTTGAGCATTATCAACTTTTGCCAAATTATACGACATTAAATACCATCCGTTTTCTATGGGCTTCTTGGCCAATTTTGAAAAAAGTCCATGAGCCTGGTAGATAGGTAGAATGGGACGTTCGGTACAACCACACATGTGTTTATGAGCCTAGTATATAGGTACGGTCCATCGGATTCCACCCTAAAACCAATTTGTATTCTTATTTCAGATGTGGGATAAGTTAAGTCCCAACAATTTTCAAGTTTCTTACCCATCTTCATAGAATCGTAGGTATCCATTCATGAGAGCAGACTACTTTTTTTATGTAATGTATACACTTTAAACAAATCACATCGCCTTTGTCAAATTGGGTCAATCGGTTCGTATTCATTGGGTTTATGTCATTAAAGTTACCAACGATCGAAATGCAAGTTTAGGTCGATCCGATGAGTCAATATTAACTAGTACACATCCTGTATCATGTACGGGTAACATATATATAAATCTGATTTAATTGATCCAAGATCGAGTTTTTGACCCGAACTTGGTTTTTGCTCAATAATGTCCGAAATAAATTATATTTAATCAATTTGATTAATATTCTTATGTATGATTACTTTCCCAAGTAATATTTACTGAAATAATTTTTTGTATTATTTTATTAAGATTTTTGTTTTTATTTATTAATACGGTTATTTGTACTTTATCTATAAATATATAAAATATAATCACTTCAATTTGAAATCCATTATTTTAATTAATTATCTAGAGTACTCATAACAATAATTTAAAAAATCTATATTACTTAGAATGAGAAATGTTTTAATTATTTATATATAAATTATATTTTCTTAAGATAACAAAATTAGATAAGATATCAAAGATATCAAAAATGGATAAGATATCAAGTGAAAATAAAGATGATTTTTGCAGTATATAATTAAAAAATAAAATTATTATTTTATTCTATCACGATGATATGGCAAAAATTTTAACAAAGACTTGGGCTTCATTTTATAGTGTATTATAGTAGATAATTTTCTTATAATTATTAAAATGATATAATTTAACAACATGCAAAAATACATATATACTTAAATAATACAAATTATTAATAAATAAGGGTTTGGATCAGGTGAGAATGAACCCTTAAGTGAGAAATAAGAATAAACAGAAGACATTGTATGAGGAGGAAATCAAGCGCGTTGATCATTTCACTTGATAGGGAAAAAAGGGCACAGTCAATTTTTTGACAAATTATTCGTGTATTTTTAAATAAATACAAATATAGAGCGAGCCCAAGATTGTTCATCAAAACTATGAATTTTTTCATCAAGACCGACTGTCTGTTCATCAAAAACCTATCATTTTCTCATTAAAAACCTATTGTTTTTAGTGTATTAAAATCGTTGATTTCATGATAATAATGTACAAGTATATGATAATGATACACAGTTGCTCAATAGTGATACACAAATACAAGATAGCGATGGGCAAACCATGCATAAAGTTCTAGTATTAGTGAACAAAAGTGCAATCCTGATGCACAAGCTGATATTATTGATGAACAAATGCACAACATGCGAACAAATTGTCCAAGTAGATGAATAAACCAATTGTTGAAGTCCGAAAATCTCGAACTAACTACGGGACAAAATTATTAAACTCTCGGGCCCTTCGGCGCGCTAGAAACCGGCTCGTCTTGCTTTGAGGTCTCCCACCCCCCGCGTATTATTTTATTCTCTTTTCGGAGGATTATAAGACTTGTTAAGGTCTTTCCCGTAAAATAGTGCGAGCTCCTCGGAGACTCAAACACGTCGGGGCCCGTCCTTCGAGAACACGTCTCGGGACCGGCCTTTTTCCGATCCTTTATTATGTACCACCACCACCCTATATATAGAGAATGGTGGTGCTTGCTTACCTCTCTCCCATCCGACGTGGGATAGCTTCCCATCTCCTTACTAAGCAGCTCGTAAGCTACTTGCTTAATTAAGCATGTCACTAGCTAGCTCATGTGGTGTTATGACCAAACATCAACGTCATTGGCCAAGAGCCTTGGCTTCATCGCGGTGAGGTGCACAAAGTTGCCCTGCGTTACAACTTCACCTCCGTATATTCGATGTGAGACGTTACGTATATACATGTTGCCATACGCGTACATTTATTCATTTTTAGTTATTCGCGTACTTAGCGCGTTAAAAGCATGTTTAGCGCTTTAATCTTTTATGTCGATATTATCATCTCGTGCACCAACGCGGTGACAATTCCGGGTATCAACACAACCCCGTGACTCGGATGTCCTTAGTATTTCAAGGACAAACGAGGTACTCACTTGATGCACATACTTATGGTCAACGCGTTGTTGTAACCGGCTCGAGCTGTGTAACCAACTCGAGCACGCCTACGCGCGTCGCGTGTGTTAGTGGACAACCCCAAGCGATAGCTTGGCAGGTTCCCTAACGATGGTTTTGGTACTTGATGTTTTTTTAGGCTTCAAACGACTGCGAGGGGTGTAACCCAGCTCGAGCGCGCCTAAATGCATCGCGCGCGGGTCAAACCCTGAGTACAGCTCGGCGGCTGGCCTTTAGAGTGCGATGGGATGTTTTGAGTTTGTTGCGACTATGAGCGATAAAGTTAACTCGAGCGCGCCCTCGCGTTCAACGCGGGCCAAACCCCGAGCTCAACTCGGCGATTTGCCTTATAGAATTTGGACTTTTGGGTTTATCGCGACTACGAGCGATGAAGTCAACTCGAGCGCGCCCTCGCGTTCAACGCGGGCCAAACCCCGAGCTCAGCTCGGCGATTTGCCTTAACGATAATTGTGGAGTTTTGATGTTTTAAGGCTTTAAGCAGCTGCGAGCGGAGTAACCGACTCGAGTGTGCCTATGCGCATCGCGCGCGTTAGCGGACAACCCCGAGCGAGGACGGCATCTCGGGTTTCCCTAACGACTGTGGAGTTTTGATGTTTTAAGGCTTTAAGCAGCTGCGAGCGGCGTAACCGACTCGAGTGCGCCTATGCGCATCGCGCGCGTTAGCGGACAACCCCGAGCGAGGACGGCAACTCGGGTTTCCCTAACGACTGTGGAGTTTTGATGTTTTAAGGCTTTAAGCAGCTGCGAGCGGCGTAACCGACTCGAGTGCGCCTATGCGCATCGCGCGCGTTAGCGGACAACCCCGAGCGAGGACGGCAACTCGGGTTTCCCTAACGACTGTGGAGTTTTGATGTTTTAAGGCTTTAAGCAGCTGCGAGCGGCGTAACCGACTCGAGTGCGCCTATGCGCATCGCGCGCGTTTTGTATTACAGAACATGATTAGCGCGTTGACAGTAACTGTGAGCAAAGCTCAAAAACAGCCGTCGTCTAAATGGGGTCGCGGGCCGGCCATATGAGGCTTATTTAGTTTATTCTCGTTTTGGAGGCGTTATTTAGTTTGTTGTTAAACTTGTGCATAACAAACCTGTATTAGTCAATCGCTAATATCTCAAGGTTCACTAATGGCGTTCACTGGGCGCTGAAATGCAAAAAGTGAGAGTAGCGCGTAAGAAGACACAACACCATACACCAAAGGAAGAGCCGGGTGAAATAAAACCCTGAGCCTCTTCCCCCAAACCAAAAGACAGATCTTTTTATTAGCGTTCATGACATGCCAAGCAAGCGCACCACAAGAGGTTTTACAAATTCACAAAACCTAAAAACAACAAATCCTGACAACAAGAACAACACGAGCAACCCGAATTCGATCGGAGTTACATACACGTCAGTTTTTGCACTTAGCGCGCTGGCAACGTGCAACAGAATCAGTGAAGTTTGCCACACACTCCAGTCACGAACCCTCGCGTCTCCGGCCACGCGATGTCCTGAAGGGAGCCACAGACCACGGCAATGGACCACGCTAGAGAGATAAGCGCGACAGCCAGAGGCCGGAAGAGCGCGGTGGCGGGCCGGTGAAGACACGGCGGAGGCTTGTTAGTTTATTCTCTTTTCGGAGGGTTGTTAGTTTATTCTCTTTTAGGAGATGTTATTATGGGGTCGCGGGCCAGGGCCGTGATGGGGCCACGGGCCAAGGCCGCGAGCCCAGGCCATGAGCCGCGATGGGGCCGCAGGCCAAGGCCGAGAGCCAAGGCCACGGCAACGCGATGGGGCCGCGCGTCCATCGCGATCCATGCTAATTAAAAATGCATACTAATTATATAAGCAAAAAAACACACTAACTTGCGCGATTCTTAACCGATGACCCGAGAGCATGACAGTCCAAGGACGAGAAGGATCCCCACAGACGGCGCCAATGTTGAAGTCCGAAAATCTCGAACTAACTACGGGACAAAATTATTAAACTCTCGGGCCCTTCGGCGCGCTAGAAACCGGCTCGTCTTGCTTTGAGCTCTCCCACCCCCCGCGTATTATTTTATTCTCTTTTCGGATGATTATAAGACTTGTTAAGGTCTTTCCCGTAAAATAGTGCGAGCTCCTCGGAGACTCAAACACGTCGGGGCCCGTCCTTCGAGAACACGTCTCGAGACCGACCTTTTTCCGATCCTTTATTATGTAGCACCACCACCCTATATAGAGAATGGTGGTGCTTGCTTACCTCTCTCCCATCCGATGTGGGATAGCTTCCCATCTCCTCACTAAGCAGCTCGTAAGCTACTTGCTTAATTAAGCATCTCACTAGCTAGCTCATGTGGTGTCATGACCAAACATCAACGTCATTGGCCAAGAGCCTTGGCTTCATCGCGGTGAGGTGCACAAAGTTGCCCTGCGTTACAACTTCGCCTCCGTATGTTCGATGTGAGACGTTATGTATATACATGTTGCCATACGCGTACATTTATTCATTTTTAGTTATTCGCGTACTTAGCGCGTTAAAAGCATGTTTAGCGCTTTAATCTTTTATGTCGATATTATCATCTCGTGCACCAACGCGGTGACAATTCCGGGTATCAACACCAATCATGTTGATGAACAAATCAGTAGTATTTAATAAACAAATTGGGAATAATGGATGAACAAATTAGACATACTGAATGAATAAATCACTAATATTTGATGAACATGTTAGAGATAATGATGAACAAATCGGTCATATGGATGAACACATTATCAATACAAATAAACAAATCAATAATATTGATGGAAAAATCAATAATACTTGATGAAAAAATTGGAAATACTTGATGAATAAATCAATAATATTTGATGAATAAATTGGAGATAATGATGAACAAATTATCAATATATATATGAACAAAATGGATATATTGATGAATAAACTGCTCGCATGCCTCAAACAATTTTTTTTTTGAAAAGATACTGGAAAATTCGGCATCATTTTTTATCCATTTGATAAAAATCTAATATAGATCGTTAATTTTTTTAGAGAGACCGACCGAGAGGTATTCTTATTTCTTATCGTAACGCGAGTTCTCTACTAATTTTTTTTCTCAATGAATAAAATCTCTACAAAAGCATATCCTCAAAAAACCAAATAGGTGTTGACGTGTTGGTGAAGTAAATTTGGTGTCAATTCATTTTTAAAGTATGGAAAATAATTTTAATAAGTCAAACAGCTTTCAATCATAACATTTTGGTCAAATGGATATGATTGAGATATTTGATTCTTAATTTTAAGTCAACCGAGATTTTGGATTATTCATAGGCTGCAAGGTTGAGGTATGGTACCATTAAAGGCTTTAAAGTCAAAATAAATGAAGCTTAAATACAATTCAAATATATACTATATATCAAAGTCGATGAATTTCGAGTCTCCACGTTAACTTTGACCTCACTCAATTTAAGAAATAAAATTTAGAAAAATAATTTTAAAGTCTTTCTTATTCTTATTAATTGTCTATCATCTATTTTCTTCCTTTTCTAATTTCTATCATTTTTCACCAAATTTCTATCTTTTTCAACAATATGCTTAGACAATTTTCTTTAAATCAAAATTATAATTAATTTTTTAAATTTATTTGTCACTCTACAATTTTGTTTTTATTCTAATTTTATAATCATATACATCCGGCATATTTCTTTGTCAATCTTTTTTTGTCCCATAAATTTATAATTTAAGCTATAGATATCTAAAGATATCTTTGAAAAATATGTTTACATACATAAATTAAATTCTTGTTATAATATTCATTTGTAGATTATATTGATCTATAACTCTACTTTTATTAAATTAATTTTTTATAAGATCTATTAAAATATTCATTTTATTTCAAAAGTATCATTATTGATACAAGTCTATATTTCTAAAAGATTTATTTGAATAAATCAATTTAATTTTTGATTTTTATCATCATATAAAAATCTCATTAATTATAAAAATATATATGTTGATAAAATATTTCACTTGTGATTTCATATCGTATCACATATGATTTTTTAATTAATCAAATATATTTTGAAATAATAAGATAGTATTTTATCTTTACTTTTTATTTAAGTCATATTATATAAATTTTAAATTTAAGTTTATTCTTAATATCAAATCACGATTTTGGATTGACAATCAACGATATCAATATCTAATATTTAATAATATTATCATGCATTCCTTTATATTAAAGAATACATCAAAAAGTTACTATCGATTGTGTCCCATACTAGATATGGGACATAATCTAGTTATCTTAAAACTTTTGAAATACCGTCCAATCTTGTTCTGATTTGTGTATGAAAAGAGAACAAATTGTCTTTTATACTAAACACACTATAATATACAAAATTTAGATAGATTTTTATAGATATGATTAAAAAAAATTGGTATCAATTAAGAGTCTAGGCTCTGTTTCATAGTAAAATATGGAAACGTAAAAATGAATTTACTCTATTTTAATGTGAAGATATATTGACAAAAAAAATATCTCTACTCAGCTCTTATTCATAAGAAATTTGAGTTTCCTCAACTTCAATTATTCCTCTGCTAGAGGGGGTAACAATATAGGGATTCACTCCCTTCCATCTCACATTGAAAATAATAGAGATGTTGGATTTTGTGTTAATATATCATCGCACTAAAGATTGTCTAAATTCGTTTTTATTCCGTTTACATGTTAGACGGTAACCAAACATGCCTTAGATATATTAACCTTACTAACTTAGCTAGCAAGTGAGAATATCTGTAATAATTGATAGCAAAGAAGATGGCGATACTCCACAAGATGTCGAAGATCTTTTGACGACTCCAATTCAAGGTCCGATTACAAGAAGTCGAGCCAAGAAGATCATGAGAGGGACAACCTTGGCCCTTGAGTGTTTATCTTCGAGGCTTGAAGAGAGTTCCAAGAAGAAGCCGGTAATGTTGCTTGAAAGCCGGGGAAACGAAGCCATCGTCAACCAAGAAGACTCCCAGGATCGACCCCCCCAGGGTCGAGATCGACCCCCCCAGGGGTCGAACCAGGATGAGCCAAATTCACCCTCTCAGGATCGACCCTAACAAGGTCGAGATCGACCCCCCCTTGGGTCGATCCCGAGACGCGGACGAGCCGGATCGACGGGCTTTCTTTATTTCGTTATTTTGGAAACTCTTATCTTGTATTTATCTTTATTTTAGGATAGATATGAGGGAACCCTAGATACTATAAATTGGTTTAACTCTGCCTCTTTTATTTTTCAGCGTATTTTGAGAAGAGAACAGAGTTCTCTTCCTGCGCCCCTTTGAAACCTTTTGTTGTTTGGATTGATTTGAATCAAGAGTTGTTGATTTGGTTTGCAATTGCCTTCGTTCTTGTTCGTGTGGGCGTCTGAATCAATTGTGCGAGTTTTCTCAAGGATTGTCAAGACGAGCCTCGTCCAAAGCCTAGATCCTACAATCGCTTCCGAGGCCGACGATCTTCCCGGGTTGTCGTGCATCAAGTGGTATCAAGAGTCATCCGACTTTGAGTACGAGTTAAGTCATATAAATCCTTGTTTCTTACTTCGCAATTTGCAACTTTTGGTTCAAATCCTCCACTAGTTTTCCGTTAGGTGTTGTTCGCAGGGAAGAAGTTCGAACCCTAACCCATAAGGTCGATGTCGACCCTACCTTGGTCGTGCTCGACCCTCCTCTGCCCATTGCCGATCTTTGTTCTTGCTACTTTTGGGGTTCGAAACCTAGGTTTTACTACCTTGCGAGTGTGTGCCATTCCTTTGATATCAATTTGCATTGCATAAGTTTAATTTGGAATTTTTATTGCACTTGTTGTCAATTGAAAGTTCCATAGAGTAAATTTGACTTGTTTGCATTGCTTAATGTCGAACTTGATGGCTACAATTTGCTTGTTTTCTCTTGCATCGTTTGTTTCATTCATTAGCTCCTAGTTAGTTTCATTGGTAGTTGCATTAAAAAAAAAATCAAAATCCGATTTAGTAACCGGTACACATCTTAGTAATTTGTGTTGAACAAAAAAAAAAACGCACCTTTCTACCCTAGCTAGTCGAGCGTCCGCATTGTTACTTACTTTGCTTGTTCGATTACTTGCATATTTGTTTTGGCTTGTAGTTCAATTTTTGCTTTGCTTACTTGTCTTGTTGAAGGAATTCGATTCTTTTGATAAACATTTTCATATTCTTAATTTGCTTGTGTTTTCATATTGATATCTCTTTCCTTACCTAACCTTGAGTGAAGCTTTCCTAGTCACCTATTTGAACTAAAACTTGTGAATTGTGATTAACAAAGAACAAGTTTTGGCTTAACTAGTTGCTCTAGTTGTTTACTCCTTGAACACTTTACTTGGGTATCTTGCTTTCTTTGTAGGCATGTCGGAAGACACGGCTAATTCTAAGACATCGGCTCTTGGTGTCTCTAAGGAGATTGCAGACTTTGTGGCTCGTGCCATAGAGGAGGGAATTGTTCGAAAGTACCCTCGCATTGCTAAGGTGGCGGAGGAACACCTTGAAGCTCGGTTCAAGATCATTGACCAACAATTTGAGGGCGTAAGAAGTGACATCTCTGGGCTGTCACAAAAGTTCGATCATCTAAGACAGCAATTGACGGCTCTCACAAGTGCCTTGCTACCGGGGAAGCATAATGCGGATCGGTCACCAAGCTCTCTCCATCAACAATCTAGAGCCATGACCGAGAGCTCATCTCAAGCTCTTCCGCTTTTACCACCATCAGTGTTCTAAAAATTGGTCTAGGCACCCGCCTAGGCGCTAGGCGGTGCCCCACCGTCCCGACTAGGCCCTAGACGGTTGACTGGGCGGCTAAGTGGGCTAAGCGAGCACCTAGGCGGTCTAGACGGGTGCCTAGGCGGCTGGGTTAGTTGGTTAGGCGGTCTAGGCGAGCCCGTAGGTGTTTGGGCTAGTTAGTTAGGCGGTCTAGGCGAGCCTCTAGGCGGCTGGGCTAGTTGGTTAGTTGGTCTAGGCGGGCCCCTAGGCGGCTTAGACGACCTCCTAGGTGGGCTGGACGGGTCTAAGTTGAGGCTAGATGGGGCCTTGAGGTGCCAATTTATATATAAATATTAAGATGAGATTGTTCTTTTATCTATATTCTCACCAAATAAGAATAATAATCTTATATTTCCAATAACTTACAAATCCGCCTAGGCTCCGCCTAGGCCCCCGCCTAGCCGCCTAGGCGCTAGGCCCCATCCCACCGCCCAGCTTCCGCCTAGCATTTTTTAGAGCACTGACCACCATTGGAGCAACAAGTTTCTACACCAACACCCATGGCGTCGCTTCCCTACGACTACAAGGGAAAGAATGTGATGATTGAGCATGAGCATCCACAAACGATCACATCATCATTGCCTCTTCTTCACATTGGATCAACACCTTACCCTCAAGAGGTGAATCCAAAGTATGGGTACGTTTCTAACCAACAGTCCATACCCTTTGCTACTAACTCTTCGTTGCCTCGTATGTCTACTTTTAGGAAACAAGTTCCCGAACAACAACACTACCAACAAGAAGGGACCTTTTCTAGGCAATACAGGAACGAGGAGGAGGAGATGGGCGATTGGGAAGCATTGCCACCCAATTGGCAAAACGCTTACCAAAGACCCGATGAGAACTTCTTTGGGGATGTGGACACGGTGGAACACCTACCAAGGCCCATTTACACCGACCGGAGAGCTGCCCACAACAACAACCAAGCGGCGCAAGCAGGGCGCCAAAGTGTGAAGATCAAGATTGAGAAATTTGATGGGGAGCTCGAACCGGAGAAGTACTTGGAGTGGGAGCGAGACACCCACCATGTGCTTGATCATCTCGGCTATTCTGAAACCGAGAAGGTTGATGTGGTGACGTTCCACCTCACCGGACCAGCGCGTTCTTGGTGGTATCGCCAAAAGGACGAGAGGATGAGGCGAAGATGGCCACCAATTGAGACATGGAACCAGCTTAAGTACATCATGAAGAAGAAGTATGTGCCCGAGGAACACGTCGAGCACATGAGGTTGCGTGTAGCTACATGCAAGCAAGGGCTGAAAACGCCTAAACAATACTTCAATGAGCTTGAAGACTTGAGTTCTAAAGCTGGAATCCACCATACCCAACAATCCATAAGGACACAATTCATGGCGGGCTTGAACCAAAACATTCGGGATGTAATGGAGATACAACAAATCAAGGATGTGCAAACCTTGGTTCATTCAGCCCAACTCTACTACAACCAACTCCAAAGGAGGAAGAAGGAGGCGTGGAGTTCCACAACACCACGTAGGTATGGATCTAATTCTAATTCTTCGTTTCCTTCTAACCCTTCCATGCAGCCTCGGGGAGTCTCCACCTCACCGAAAACAGTCCAACAAGAGTCACGCAAGCCAACCGTTGGCAACTCCTCGGCGCAAAGAACAAGCGAGGTGAAATGCTTCAAGTGCCAAGGGAGAGGCCACATTGCTCGTGATTGTAGGAACACAAAGACCGTCGCATTTACCGCCCAAGGTTATGTGACCGATGAGGAGGAAGGTGAGGAGGCTCCACCACAAGTGGAGGAGGGACATGAGAGTGGAGAGCCATTAGTGGACGAGTACATACATCCGGAGGAGATGGAGCAATCTTATTGCTACGTCAACCAATGTGTACTCACCATTAGGGAGGCTCCACGAGAGGACCAAAGAGAGAACATTTTCCATACAAGGTGTACGGTACGTAATCAATGCTTGAATATGATAATTGATAGTGGTAGTTGTTGCAATCTTATCAATGCTAGAGTTGTAGACCACCTTCAATTACCGACTACACCTAGGACCATTTCTTATGGCTTAAATGGAATATATGATGCGGGATCTTCTAATCTTGTCACTCATACTTGCACCGTGCATATATCCATAGGCTCTTATAATGATGTTATTGTTTGTGATGTCACTAGTATGGATTGCACTCATATCTTGTTAGGTAGACCATGGCTTTTTGACAATAGAGTTATCTATGATGGTTACCTTAACACTTATGCTTTTAACCACAATGGGAGGAGACTTACTCTTCTACCCTTGAGTCCTCAACAAGTTTTGCAAGAACAGGTTTGTCGCAGCCAAGCTAGGACGTTGGATGAGGCAAGACGCGCAAGCGAAGCGCGACATTCAACCACACTCGACGGCGAGCAACGAACCAACAAAGAGGACGGGCGTTCTAATAAGCAACTCGGGCAAGGGAGGCCTAATTCGGAGGAGCTTTCTAGCACTTCAAAGGTCTCACAACAAGAGAACAAACGCCCACAAAAGAAAAACCAAGCGGGCATTCAAGGAAGAGTAGAGCACCGCTCGTCATACCAAGGAAACCACCCGGTGCCACTCTCAGGTTCGACCCAACATGGGTCGAGATCGACCCTAAGGGGGTCGGTCCTGACCACCTCCCTATTGCCATCCTCAGGACCGACCATGGGAGGGTCGAGCTCGACCTTAAATGGGTCGATCCTGAAGCAAGCGTCCCCTGTTTCCGGAAGTCCGAAGCCTCCCGATCAAGCCTGCTACATACTCATTCGAAAGGAGGTTAGTATCCTAAACGTGGTCAATACGATTATTCCTAAGTGTGTGCTAGATGTTCTCCAGGACTTTCAAGATATCATGCCAGAAGAGCTACCAAAAGGGCTTCCACCGATTCGAGGCATCGAGCACCAAATTGACCTAGTGTCGGGCGCTTCACTACCCAACCGTGCAGCCTATAGAGCAAGTCCCGAGGAGACAAACGAGCTGCAACGACAAATCAGGGAATTGATGGACAAAGGCTATGTGCGGGAGTCCATTAGTCCATGTGCCGTATCGGTCATACTTGTGCCCAAGAAGGACGGTAGCTGGCGTATGTGCGTTGATTGCCGGGCGATCAACCAAATCACTGTTAAGTATAGACATCCTATCCCTCGTCTTGATGATATGCTTGATGAATTGTATGGTGCTTGTTTCTTTTCAAAGATTGATTTAAGGAGTGGGTATCATCAAATTCGCATGAAAGAGGGGGATGAATGGAAAACTGCGTTTAAAACTAAGTATGGCTTATATGAATGGTTAGTTATGCCTTTTGGTCTTACAAATGCACCTAGTACTTTTATGAGGCTAATGAACCATGTGTTGAGAAAATACTTAGGGAAATTCGTAGTTGTCTACTTTGATGACATTCTTATCTATAGTAAAACCTTGGATGATCATGTAGAGCACTTGAGACATGTGTTAGAGTGTTTAAGAAGTGAACAATTATCTGTTAACTTTAAGAAATGCTCTTTTTGCTCGGAATCTACCGTTTTCCTTGGTTTTGTGCTTTCCAGGAGAGGTCTTCAAGTAGACGAGTCAAAGGTGAAAGCGATCATGGAGTGGCCACAACCCACAACACCCACGATGGTGAGATCGTTCTTGGGATTGGCGGGTTTCTATAGAAGGTTTGTGAAGGGGTTTAGCTACATAGCCGCGCCCTTACATGAACTTACTAAGAAGAACGCTAGTTTCATTTGGACGGAGGAGCATGAGAGAGCTTTCCAAGCTCTTAAGGGGAGTCTCACCAACGCACCACTTCTTCAACTTCCGGACTCCATGAAGACATTTGAGGTGGAAGTAGACGCATCCGGCCATGGCATTGGAGGCGTGTTGACGCAAGGAGGCAAACCCGTAGCTTACTTTAGTGAGAAATTGCACGGGGCCGAGCTCAACTATCCTACATACGACAAGGAACTCTTTGCCTTGATAAGGTGCCTCAAGACGTGGCAACATTACCTATGGCCCAAAGAGTTTGTCATCCATTCGGACCACGAGGCGTTGAAGTACCTCAAGAGCCAAGCAAGGTTGAACCGGAGGCATGCAAGGTGGGTGGAGTTTATGGAAACCTTTCCATATGTGGTCAAGTACATGAAGGGCAAGGATAACATCATCGCCGATGCCCTTTCAAGGAGGTATATCTTACTCTCTAGTTGTGATGCTAAGATACTTGGTTTTGCTTTGATTAAAGAATTGTATGCTAGCGACCCTTTCTTTGGTGACATATTTAATCAATGCATGAGTAAGGGACCTTTCAATGCTTACTTTGTTGATGATGGATACTTGTTTAAAAGTGGGAAATTATGCATACTATTGTCTTCAATTCGTAGGCTTTTGACTAGAGAAGTGCATGAGAGTCGTGGACATAGGGGAGTTGATAAGACTTTAAGTGGATTAAAGGAACATTACTTTTGGCCTAACATGAGTAGATATGTGCAGAAATTTGTCAAAAGTTGTGTTGTTTGTGTTAAAGCAAAGTCTAGATTGAACCCCTTTGGATTGTATCAACCTTTGTCTATTCCTAGTGCACCTTGGCATGATATTTCTATGGACTTCATTGTTGGTTTGCCTAGGACAAGAAAAGGTAGGGATAGCATTTTTGTGGTAGTTGACCGATTTTCTAAGATGGCTCATTTCATACCTTGTCATACTACCGATGATGCTTCTATGATTGCGGATTTGTTCTTTAAGGAAGTTGTTCGTTTGCATGGTGTGCCATTGTCTATTGTTTCTGACCGTGATGCAAAATTCTTGAGCTACTTTTGGAAGTGTCTTTGGTGTAAGTTAGGTACAAGGTTACTTTTCTCCACCTCGTGCCACCCTCAAACGGATGGGCAAACTGAGGTCACAAATCGTACCCTTGGTGCTTTACTTAGAACTATGATTAAGACTAACCTTAAACGTTGGGAAGAAGTTTTGCCTTTTGTGGAATTTGCTTACAACAGGTTAGTCCATTCCGCTACACAACGGACTCCTTTTGAGGTGGTGTATGGCCTCAACCCGACGACGCCAAGCGATATGGTGCCACATCCTTACAAGGAGAAGCCAAGTGAGGATGCTTTGGATCGTGTTGCTTGGATCAAGCGGCTGCATGAGGATACTAGACGCCACTTGGAGAAGAAGTCTGAAAGGTACAAAGCATTGGCGGATCGTGGAAGAAAGGAGATGCTATTTGAGGAGGGTGATCTCGTATGGGTTCCCTAAGGAAGGACAGGTTTCCACATGCTAGGAACAACAAGCTTAAGCCAAGAGGAGATGGACCCTTCCGGGTCAAGAGGAAGATGAGGCCAAATGCATATGAGTTGGAGTTGCCCGACGACTACAATGTCCATCCTACGTTCAATGTTTCGGACTTGTCACCTTACATCCCTGATGATGACTCCGACATCGAACCGAGGACGGTTCGACTTCAAGTGGAGGAGAATGATAGCAAAGAAGATGGCGATACTCCACAAGATGTCGAAGATCTTTTGACGACTCCAATTCAAGGTCCGATTACAAGAAGTCGAGCCAAGAAGATCATGAGAGGGACAATTTTGGCCCTTGAGTGTTTATCTTCGAGGCTTGAAGAGAGTTCCAAGAAGAAGCCGGTAATGTTGCTTGAAAGCCGGGGAAACGAAGCCATCGTCAACCAAGAAGACTCCCAAGATCGACCCCCCCAGGGTCGAGATCGACCCCCCCAGGGGTCGAGCCAGGATGAGCCAAATTCACCCTCTTAGGATCGACCCTAACAGGGTCGAGATCGACCCCCCCTTGGGTCGATCCCGAGACGCGGACGAGCCGGATCGACAGGCTTTCTTTATTTCGTTAATTTGGAAACTCTTATCTTGTATTTATCTTTATTTTAGGATAGATATGAGGGAACCCTAGATACTATAAATTGGTTTAACTCTGGCTCTTTTATTTTTCAGCGTATTTTGAGAAGAGAACAGAGAGTTCTCTTCCTGCGCCCCTTTGAAACCTTTTGTTGTTTGGATTGATTTGAATCAAGAGTTGTTGATTTGGTTTGCAATTGCCTTCGTTCTTGTTCTTGTTCGTGTGGGCGTTTGAATCAATTGTGCGAGTTTTCTCAAGGATTGTCAAGACGAGCCTCGTCCAAAGCCTAGATCCTACAATCGCTTCCGAGGCCGACGATCTTCCCGGGTTGTCGTGCATCAATAATGAGGTCACAAGTTCCAATTCAAACTCTTCCCTAGCTATATGACCCAAATACTTTAGATAGAAAAAACATTGAAGCTGAAGTTGTATATTGTGTATAGGACTTCAGATTTTTTGTCAATCGAAAGTATCCTCAACCAGAAAACATGTAAATCTTTTCCATCATAGATTATGATTCTCTTATTATTAACGAAATAATTAATGTCAATCTTTTCCATCATAGATTGTGATTCTCTTATTATTAATGATATAATTAATGTAAATGAATTAGTATATGAAGCATAGTCAAGAAAAAGGCACATGCGACAAGTATACTCAAAGAAAGTGTGTTTTGGCAGCTTCAACCGTCGTTCACCTCGCACAGAAGGCCTAAGAGGCAAGTACCTTGATGAGTCATGGCCTCGTGCCCCCTTCAAAGGCTGACCCTCAACCTCTCTTGTACAACCAATCCCCTTGATTATTAAACACCAAACGTACTCAACTCCCCAAATTATAACATTTTAATGTCAATAGCCGATGTGGTAGGTAATTGGTTCACGCTAAAAATTTAGTTGTCAAGAGCTAATTAAGAAGACTTGATTGTGAGTATATATATATGTAGAGGGGCGTTTGGTACAAATTCGGGTATGGAAATGAGATAAAATACGAGATTGAGTTAGTATGGGGTTGAAACCCTACTTTTTTTTTTTATCAAAAGAAATCCATACTTTTAGTTGAGTGTTTAGTAGAAAATTTGAGAATGAAATTAAATTTATTCTCGAGATTAGCTTAAATTATTAGACATTCATTTCAACGTTTGCGTGTTAACTGTGGAGCTGATTTCATTGACGTACATCCTTAGCTCAGCATGCAAAAAACGTACAAAGTAGGCGTATTTTCCTCATATTCTCTGAAATTAGGCATGTATGGTGATGTATCAATGCATATGTTCCTCCAAATATAAGGATACCTTAGCAAAACATATTTCTCGTAAGAAGTCAAAACTGACACGAATGACACAATTGTTTCCATCACATCTACTATAATAATACAGTATAAAGCAGAACCCATCTCTGTTGAAAACATTGCGCCACCTCATCAAGCCTGTATAAAAAAATGTTATTAATGTCACCTCAACAATTACAGGAAAAAATACCGTAAAAAAAATGAATGATCCCAAAATTGCAAAAACAAATCTACAAAACCGTACAAATAAGTCCCCAAAATACGTACATGATATTGCCCATATCTTCCACATACATAAAAGGCACGTAAAATTCTATTAACAATTACAAAATTTTGTCACGATCAATAATATTGGCCAAAATATTGATTATCGTAGTTGCCCAAAAGAATATTGCCCATATCTTCCATATTTTCACGTACATATTTGTACATAGTAGCCACATACATAAAAGGCACGTAAAGTCCTATTAACAATTACAAAATTTTGTCACGATCAATAATATTGCCCAAAATATTGATTGTAGTAGTTGCCCAAAAGAATATTGCCCATATCTTCCATATTTTCACGTACATATTTGTACATGGTAGCTGACACTTCCGTACATAGATAAAATTGAAAAAAAAAATTTGTCCATATCTGTCATAATTATGATTTGCACGTACATATTGGCCATAATTATGATTTGCACGTACATAAGATTTCCCTTAAGATGAGTACACCGAGTTTGTATTTGTATATATATACACGTATTGTCCAAACACTTTGTATTGTCCAAATACTTCTAACATTGTTTTTTTCTCCTCCATCACCACCGTGTAAGTACATATCAGTATTTTTTTTAGTGTTTTACTACCTTAAGTTAAATTCTATTAACATTAACATTATTTTGTATTTTGGAAGGATTTGAAAATGGGGTCCATGTACGATGATATTGCCAGTATTGATGCGAGCAAACAAACTTGGAAAATTCGATGTCGCATTATTCGCCAATGGAGCGTATCATACCACTCAGCTAGGATCGATGAAATCCAATCTACTATATCTACTATAATACAGTATAAAGCGGAACCTATGTCTTTGTTAAAAGTTGCGCCACCTCATCGATGTTGAATAAAAAAATACTATTTACGCCATGTAATCGAGGTTGAATAAAATAATGCTTTTATTTTAGCACATATTAATAAAATCAAATTATTAACCAAAAATTAAGAGGATTCTGCACTATAATTAGATTACATATCAAAATGGAAAATGGAAAATTATGTTAGCTAGAATCTCTCTATATACTTTTCGGTATTAAGATTTTAACTTCTTACCAAGGATGAAAAATTATTAACCAATTAAGATTTTATCCAATTAAAATATCATGGAATATTATCTTTTGCACAAATCTCATATAATTTATATCTTTTAATGTACAAGTTAGAAGTACGAGGATGAAAAATTATCTTTTACACATATCTCATATAATTTATTTCTTTTATTTATTAAGATAATCCTCATATAATTTATATGAGCATGAAAAAAATGGTCATTATCCGTACATGGTACGGGTCTTCAACTAGTTAATATGTTATACTTTGACTTAGAGATTTGAACTGCATTAGTTTAGCTTATAATTAATTGTTCAAGTAACAAGAAATTTTTCGACCAAAATAAAAAGTAACAAGAAATTTAATTTTCTTATGGCTTCGATAATACTCAACAAATGTCATATAATCTATTTACACATGATCAATTACTTAGCATAATTTGACTATGTTAATCCCTTTTAAGTTCAATAGACTAGGTAGCGATTGATAATGAACATTTGTATTTGGTTTCACAATTCGTTCGGGTTACATTGTCACGACCAGTGGCGGATCCAGGAATTTACCCCAGAGGGGCTAAATAGTTTAATCTAAGCATAACGACTATAACAAGTTCAATCTGTAATCATTAGAACTTGGAACAAACCCAAAATATTTTAATCTAAATATAAAATTAGTCCTAATCTTATCAAAGAAAATGAAACAAGTTGAAAAACATGTATTCTTTTTCTCTAAGTCTTCAAATTTAAGCTTTACAACCACACCCACAAATTAGACAACTTCAAACTTCGAACGGACAAGACATGTTGAAACTTCAAACCGGTATTTTCCGAGCAAACTGAAGTTTTTATTAAGCTCCATGTGGATTTCAAACTAATATTTAGATTATAAATTTGCGGATTAGGGATCGGTACCGGATCAATGCAGTGGATTTACGGTTCTATCCATTAATCTAAATATAATAAACAACACATGAGTATACTTATGCAAGTGATGCCTATTAGGTCTAAAAACGAGCAAGCAATCTCCTACTCCATCCAACCCATTAGTGGGCAAATAACTCACACTTATTGTTTTTTGATCAAGTCACACTTATTTTTTATAAGGGCCAAGTATTATTTCCCAATGCATTTAATTTCAAAGTGAGATGTTTTGCCTTTTTCTTGCATAGCATACCTGCCAACCTACACAATCCCACATCGAGATTTTCACATTGGGGAAACATTTCTGAATACTATATAACTGCAATAGATTAAAGAGGTTATAACACCATTGCACTTTTAAAATGAATTGGACTTTTTAGACCTCTTATGAAGAAAAAGAGAAAGAAAATTTTAAATATGATAACAAAATTCTAAATCCCAGTGGAGGCTACACTCCCGACAGAGCGTTCCGCTCATGTACATCCTCCCTTAGTCATGAATCTAGACTTTTGATCCTTCAGGGTCACATAGCGCTCCGCTCTCGACAAGGCCAAGTAACACACCACATGATCATTGTTGGTTTCGACTTTTTTTTTGTTTTTTTTTTTTTGTCGATGTTTAGAATTTTATTAGACTCACCATGGGAGTGGCTCATCCCCTAACCAATTTCGATGGTTGATAAAATTATGATATTAGACCACGACTCCATTTGATCATATCATGAATCATTCAGAACAAACCCAAAATATCTTAATCTAAGTATAAAATTAGTCCTAATTTTATCAAAGAAAATGAAACAAGTTGAAAAACGTGCATTTTTTTTCTAAGTCTTAAAAATTAGGCTTTACAAACACACTCACAAATTAGACAACTTTAAACTTCAAGCAGACAAGACATGTTCAAACTTCAAACCGGTAAATTTCAGAACAAACTAAAGTTTTTATTAACTCAATGTGGATTTCAAACTAATAGTAAGATTATAATGTTGCGGAGTACAAATCGGTTTCAAATCAATTCGGCAGATTTACCATTTTATCTGTAGTATCGGTTTCATTCAAAATCTAGATATAATAGACAAGACAAATGAACATACTTATGCAATTAAGGCCCATTAGGTCTAAAAACGAGCAAACAATCTACTGCTCCAACCCATTAGTGGGCAAATAACTCACACTTCTTTTTATAAGGTCAAATATTATTTTCCAATGCATTGAATTTCGATGTGAGATGTCTTGCTTTTTTCTTGCACAACATACTTGCCAACCTACACAATATCCCACGTCAAGCTTTTCACATTGGGGAAACATTTTTGAGTACTATGTAACTATAATAGATTAAAGAGGTTATAACACCATTGAGCTATTTAAAATGAATTGAACTTTTTAGACCTTTTTTTTTACATAAGAAGGAAAAAGGAAACTTTAAATATGATTAAAAAAATTATAAAATTCCAGTGGGGGCTATGACTCCTACTGAACATCACGTACATCCGCCCCTTGTCACGAATCTAGAGTTTTGATCCTTCAAATTCACATAGCGCTCCACTCCCGACAAGGCCAACCAACACACCACATGATCCATGTTGGCTTCGACCTTCAAGGACTCATTAGGGGAGTGGCTCATCCCCTAACTGATTTTGATGGCTGATAAAATTACGATATTGGACCATGAATCCATTTGATCATATTGTGAATCATTTAGAACTTAATATCCTCATTCGCAAGTAAGCTCTAGGATGTCTCTCATAAAGGGAACATTGTAATTCTTACCATTTTAGAAATCGGTAAGGTTGACAAGAATCCGTCTTTAACACCATCTAGTCCAAGCATAGCGAAGATCTCACCGCACTTGACCAATTTATGCGGCCTCAACCCTTAAGATGTGAAGGTGAATCACATACAAAAGCCCCGTATGCAAATTGCAGTTATGAGCCCCTTTTGTTGATGCATTACCAACAATGGGATGTCAGGCTTTGATATGTCAAAGTGTACTAGTGAAAGTTGTACTACTGAATCTAGTGTAGATCCTCGTGCATGATCATTTCGTTAGATCTAGAGGATGGCTCAAATTAAAATTTTGAAGTATGCATGCAATTGCTAACCATCATACCTACAAACCCATCATGTGTCCTTCAATAGCATATTGCACTAGTCAGTCTCACCCTACAATACACTCGATAGTCTCTTTTGCCTGAACCGAGGACCGTTCCTACAATACTTCACATCTCACTTTCTCAACTCACGACCACACAATGTTCAACTAAACAGAGCCTTGGAGTTTCTTAATAGAACCCATCAGTTGTTGGTTTCTCACTTCCAGGGGCTCATCATTAGATCGTACCAACAATCTAAGCATTTCGCTTACTTGACACATGAGTGCTTGGTGTATAACAAATTAGAGCCAAATCTACTCTAGTATCATTTGCCTTGAAGCTTTGACACTTCAAAGGCCACGATGCCCGCTCTCAACAAGGCAAGGGCAACACACCATAAGCCTACTAGTAATTTTGCCATATATATCTTGGGCTCATCAAGGGGCTAACTCCTGCTTATGATCAATTTGTGTAGAATCTATTAGACTGTATTATTTGTAACCCTAACTTGGCCCACGAGGCTTGTTTGTAATCGGTATATATTGTGATAATTGAGTGGAGAACCCTCAAGGGGACTTTTACCCAAACGCTTTTATGGTATCAGTTTTCTAACCCTAGCCTAGTCCCCAGCCTCCGTCGCCGGATTCTTTCCGCCGCTGACACCCCTCCTCCTCGCCTCTCCCACCGGTTGCTCCTTGCGATCAACCGCTGCCCGTCCCTTGCCGCTCCCCTCGGCTCATCTTCCCAATCGAAAAAGCCCGTCGTCTCTCGGCTTCAATGGCTGACGACGACAACTCTCACAATACCGAGAATCGCACCGCCGATCTCGTCAATGCCGGCGGCGGCTCCAGCTCTTCCTCTCGCTCATGTTTTCACTCGGCTCTCGCCGTCTCCAATGTGAAGAACTTGATCCCGCTGGTCCTCGACATGTCCAACACCAAGTACAACTCCTGGGCCGAATTGTTCAAAGTCTCCGCCCGCGCTCATCGGGTCCTAGACCACATCGACAGCACCATTCCTCGTCCGGCTGACGTCGACGACGTCCTCTGGGACCAACTTGACGCTGTCCTTCTCAATTGGATCTACTCCACCATCTCGCAGGACCTGCTCCTCACCATCCTGAAACCGAATTCCACCGCTATGCAGGCGTGGGATCGCTTGAAGAGTCTATTTCAGGACAACAAGGCGTCTCGTGCCGTGTATCTGCAGAACGAGTTTGCTCGCTGTCACTTAGAGTCATCCTCTTCTCTCTCTGCCTACTGTCAGAAACTCAAGGATCTTGCTGATCAACTTGAAAACGTCGAGGCTCCCGTCTCTCAACGTCAACTTGTCATTCAACTCATTGCAGGTCTCTCGTCTGAGTATGATACCGTGGCCAGTCTGATTCACCAAACAGATCCTCTTCCGGACTTTGCAAAGGCGCGGTCTATGGTCATGTTGGAAGAGACTCGTCGCTCCAATCAGAAGTCTCTCTCCACCGACTCTAAGGCTCTAATGTCTCCTCGGATCAGCAACCTTCTTTGCTGCCGAACAAGTCGAGCCCGGCGTCCCCAACTCCGCAGGATTCCAGCCGGTCTGGTCGTGGCCGCGGGCGCGGCCGTGGTGGTCGAGGTCGCGGGCGTGGGCGTGGCCAATCTCAGGCGCTCTCCTTTCAGCGCACTCTGTTCGGCTGGATGCCTATTCCTGCCGGAAACCAGCAGCAATCATGGCCCATGTATCCCTGGAATCAGCCTCCATGTCCTTTTCCTAAGGATCCCGACGCCGGAATCCTTGGTTCCAGCCCTCGTCAGCAGCCCCAGCAGGCTCATGCTGCCTTCTATGATCCGGGATTTGGACATGGCCAGCCCACTGATCTCCCGCAGTCGTTCAACTCCATGACGTTGTACTCGCCGGGTGACTCGTGGCACATGGATACCGGGGCGTCCTCCCATATGACCAACAATCCAGGTATGCTCTCTTCTATTACTTCTAAGAGTTCTTCTCCTTCGGTCATTGTCGGAAATGGTATGAGGATTCCAACTTCGGGTTCAGGAAAAACCACCATACCCACCCTAAACCGACCCTTACATCTCCAAAATGTCCTCATCACACCCAATATAATCAAAAACCTTATCTCTGTTCGCAAATTTACCTCTGAAAATAATGCTTCTGTTGAATTTGACCCTTATGGTTTCTCTGTGAAGGATCTTCAAACGGGCACAACACGTCTGAGATGCAATAGTCAAGGAGACCTCTACCCTGTCACCCCCCTGTCAGCGTCCTCGTCTCATCCTGTCACCTTGTCCGCCGAGACCTCTCCCCCATGGCACGCTCGCTGTGGTCATCCCGGGGCACCTGTGTCGCGTCTTCTTGAGTCCTCTTTGTCGTCTAGAGTCAATAAGGAGCGTCCTTCGTCGCTCTGTCATTCTTGTCAATTAGGAAAGCATGTTAGATTACCTTTTCATAATTCTCAAACTCATAGTTTGTTGCCTTTTGATATCATTCATAGTGATTTGTGGACATCTCCTATTGTTAGTTCCGACGGTCATAAATACTATCTTTTGTTCTTGGATGATTATTCTCATTTTCTTTGGGTATTTCCACTTAAATACAAATCTCAAGTCTTTACTCACTTTGTGCAATTTCATAGCTATGTCCAAACTCAATTCAAATGTCGCATAAAATCATTCCAATGTGACAATGGTCGGGAATTTAACAATAACGAATTTCACACCTTCTTCAAGCAAAATGGGATCCTCTTTAGGTTTTCTTGCCCTCATACTTCCTCTCAAAATGGGAAAGCGGAACGGGTCATTCGTACCACCAACAACATGGTTCGGTCCATGCTTATACATGCGTCCGTTCCCCCTCGTTTTTGGCCCTATGCCGTGTCCACAGCCTCATATCTTCACAACATTCTACCTTCCAAGTCAATTGGCAATAAAACTCCCACTCAACTTCTTTTCAACACCTTTCCTACGTATGATCATCTTCGCGTCTTCGGGTGTCTTTGCTTTCCCAACCTGTCCGCTACTACCTCCAACAAGCTCCAACCTCGCTCTACTCCTTGTGTGTTCCTCGGGTACCCAAAAGACCACCGGGGTTACATTTGTCTTGATCTCTCAAGTCACAAGTTTTTCATCTCTAGGCATGTCACCTTCGATGAGTTCTCCTTCCCTTTTGCATCATCATCTCGGTCTTCGTCCTATGACTACACCTTTCTCCAAAATGATGACCATATCTCTCCTCTTGTGACTCACCATCTCATACACACTCCCAACCCTCCTCCGACTAATGTATCTCAGCCCGTCGTGCCCGTCACCTCCCCAACCGATACATCTAGCGCCGTCACCTAGCTCGCCATCACCTAGCTCGCCGTCAGCCCCTACCATGACCCATCCGTCACCACCTCCCCCTCCCGAGCCTCCTGCCGTGCCCGCCCGACATCCCATGATCACCCGCGCCCAAGCCGGCATCTCCAAACCCCGTCAAATCCTTGACCTATCCGTCACCACCACCCCAACACCATCGCCCATCCCCTCTTCTCACAAAACAGCCCTTCTAGACACGCATTGGTCCTCAGCTATGAATGACGAATACCGGGCTCTTATGAGTAATAGAACCTGGGTGTTGGTTCCTCGCCCGGAAAACGTCAATGTAGTTCGTTGCATGTGGCTGTTTCGTCATAAATACCGCTCTGATGGCTCTCTTGAACGGTATAAGGCCCGACTTGTTGCTAATGGGCGATCTCAGGAAATTGGCATTGACTGTGATGAGACGTTTAGTCCTGTTGTAAAACCTCCTACTATTCGCACTGTTCTTCATCTTGCAGTTTCCAGGTCTTGGAAGATTCATCAGCTCGACGTCAAGAATGCTTTTCTCCATGGTCACTTGCAGGAAACCGTGTACATGTTTCAACCGCCAGGTTTCGTTGATCACACACGCCCCAAACATGTGTGTCTTCTTCAGAAATCTCTCTATGGCTTGAAACAGGCTCCGCAAGCATGGTACCATCGGTTTGCTTCTTACCTTTACCGCCTGGGGTTCGTCAGCAGTAAGTGTGACACCTCCTTGTTCATCTACAGAAACGGCACATCTATGGCTTATCTTCTTCTGTATGTTGATGATATTATTTTGACGGCTTCTTCTGACTCTCTACGGTCTCACATTATCACTCTTCTCAGTAAGGAGTTTGCTATGACTGACCTTGGTACATTATCCTATTTTTTGGGTGTTTCTGCACGCCCATTTGGCACCGGCCTCTTTCTGTCACAGGAAAAATACGCTCGTGAGATTGTTGACCGTGCTTCTATGTCTAACTGTAACCCCGCTGCTACACCTGTCGATCCGGGCAGCAAGCTCAGTGCTGATGCCGGCCCTCCAGTTGCCGATCCCACTCTATATCGCAGCTTGGCCGGCGCATTACAGTATTTTGACATTCACGCGTCCCGACATCTCTTATGCAGTTCAGCAGGTTTGTCTCTTCATGCATGATCCTCGGGAACGACATCTTGCTGCTCTGAAGCGTATTATTCGCTATGTTCATGGGTCTTCTTCTCTTGGCATCACTATTTCCGCTGCTGGCTCTCCTGCGCTTGTTGCCTATACTGATGCTGATTGGGCAGGTTGCCCTGACACACGCCGGTCCACCTCTGGTTACTGTGTCTTCCTCAATGACACACTTGTATCTTGGTCTGCCAAGCGTCAGAATGTTGTTTCCCGATCGAGTGCTGAAGCAGAATACCGCGGTGTGGCCAATGTTGTGGCCGAATGCTCTTGGCTACGCAATTTGCTTCTTGAGCTTCATTGCCCCCTCCCACGTGCCTCACTGGTCTACACCGACAATGTATCTGCTTCTTATCTAGCTAGCAATCCGGTTCAACATCAGCGTACTAAGCACATTGAGCTGGATATTCATTTCGTTCGGGAAAAGGTTGCTTTGGGTCATGTTCGGGTTCTTCATATTCCATCTAAATTTCAATATGCAGATATTTTTACTAAAGGGTTACCTAGACAATTGTACTTAGATTTTAGAGACAGTCTCACAGTTCGGTCTCCTCCAGTTTCGACTACGGGGGTATATTAGACTGTATTATTAGTAACCCTAACTTGGCCCACAAGGCTTGTTTGTAATCGGTATATATTGTGATAATTGAATGGAGAACCCTCAAGGGGACTTTTACCCAAACGCTTTTAGAATCGATGTACAACCTTCTTTACCTCCATCAAGTCCAAGACTAGCGACAAACTCAATTTTGTAGGGTTTCCGGTGGGCCATATGCCCACCAGAAACTAATAAAGCTACTCTACCCCCTCTCTTGATGCACGACCAACAACGGGCATCGAAGTCATACCCAACATGCACTAACTATCACAACTTTGTGTTAGTACAGTAAAATATTTCAAAGATTAACTTTGTACTTGTCAATCGAGTCGGTATAGCCTGTCCGGGTTTGAGCTCACACATGTTCAAGTTAACCGGGTTACGGATTAAGTTGCTCTTTTTTTTTGGTTGAAACGGATTAAGTTGCTCTAGTCATGACAAATAATCGCTTGGCTCCGAGTTGACAAGGTCAACCGGACAATATTTGAATGTCCTCATTCACTAGAGTTAAATATGATTACAAATATTACATCAAAACCTTGATTCATATACTGCTAAAAATAAATAAAAAGATCATCACATTATAATTTTACGAGTTAAAAAGAGCATCAATTAAGGTACTTAAAGATAATTTAAAAAAATGCATCTTAGTAATTCTTAATGTAATATTTTAATAAACTAACATATAACTACATGAACATGAGGACATTTTCGAGTCAAAATCGTGATCAACTCATTTAATTTTCAGTCTATACTGTTTATAGTATAAAGCGGAGACAAAGTTTTCACAAAAAATTGCATCGCGTGTCATATCTTTAATAAAACAATTAATTGGGCCCTTGCGTATATAAAAAAACACTAATTACAGTAGAAAGATAAATATATATGATTTGATAAAAAATAATCAGCTAGGCTCACATCTATATAAATTAGGTTATTAAAATCTCATAAGTACAGTAATTTTTGATAACTATTATTATTTAATAAAACATGATATTTATCGTAAAGTAATTTTTGGTCGAACAAATCCAACTTATTTATACTAGATTAACCTGTCGTGCCATGCACGACTATTTTACTTAAAAATATTAAGATTAAATTAAATATTTATATGGAAAATATAATATAATGTTTATTGTATGGAAATGTTTTTGTTACTTTCTATAAAGAGTGATATTGTTTTTGAAATTCATATAACCCAAAGAATATACATATAAGACATAATTTTTTTTACTCATTTGTATGTTTTTATAAATAAGTGAAAATTATTGAAAAAGATGTACGTTATCAACATATAAGTGGAAATTATTATTTGGCTAAAAAATCAAGGTTGTTATCAAGATATAAAAAAAAACAAATATAGTGGGTAAAAAAAATATAGTTGATAATGTAAATATAGAAAATAGCTTAAGCTTAAAAATGCTACATTTGTTCAAATAAATAAAATAATAAAGTGACAAAATTAGTTTTTCTATTAAAAAATAAATTAAAATCTTAGTTTAAAAATTCTAAATTTATTTAAGTAAATAAAATATATTTGGTTCATAGTAATTATATTTTGAAAAATCAAAATATTTCTTAGAATCAGGTTTTTCAATTAAGTGATATATTAAAAAGATAGAATATCTTACCAAAATTCAAAATTTTGAATATATTTTTTACATAAATAGATAATGTATAACTTAATCAAATTAATTGAAATACCACAAATAAAAACTATTTTTTTTTATCAAATAAACGGTGAGTCTAGAATCGATCAACTTTAGAAAAGATAAGTGATATATTAAAAAGATAGAATATCTTACCAAATTCGAAAATTTGATCATATCTTTTGCATAAATAGATAATAAGAAATATAATTAGATTAACTGAAATAACGTAAATAAAAGCTTTTTTTATTGAACATGCGGAGGGGCCAAAATCAACGTGGTGACTCGAAAACGGTCGGCTTTTATATTTTGTTTATTTCAACATATAAAGTCATTAAAATCATGTTGAACTCATTTTATACTTCTAAATTTTGATATTATATGTTAGTATTTTTAATTAAATAACAATTCATAAAAATTATATCTCACACTAATAAACTGTAATATTAAAATGAAAAATAAATCTCATTTTATGTTATATTGACTTATAATGTCTCAAAATTGTGATAATAGAGACAATGATATATATTAACCGTTAGACACAAATTTTGAACTTTGAAGGATATTCCTATGACGATGGTTTTAGATAATATATAGAATCGTAAACAATATTGTTTTCTATTGATACATTTTCCTTCTACTATAAGCATGCATACATAATCATCTTTCAACTTCACATGTTCCTATGATTACGAAGGTGCGGAGTTCGTAAAAATAATGGCATTGGTGCGATCCCCTACTAACCCTAAAATCATACGTAAAACAGTAGGAATTCATATGCCACGAACTCGAAAATTAAAAAGATAATAAAAAAGATAATATCTTTTACCAAATTCATATGCTAGAATATTAAAAAGATAGAATATCTTACCAAATTTAAAAATTTGATCATATCATTTACATAAATAGATAATAAGAAAGATAATATATAGAATCGTAAATAGTATTGTTTTCTATTGATACATTTTCCTTCTACTGTAAGCATGCATACATCATCATTTTTCAACTTCACATGTTCCTATGATTATGAAGGTGCGGAGTTCGTAGAAATAATGGCATTGGTGCGATCCCCTACTAACCCTAAAATCATACGTAAAACAGTAGGAATTCATATGCCACGGACTCGAAAATTAAAAAGATAATATCTTTTACCAAATTCATATGCTAGAATATTAAAAAGATAGAATATCTTACCAAATTTGAAAATTTGATCATATCATTTGCATAAATAGATAATAAGAAATACAATTAGATTAACTGAAATAACATAAATAGAAGCTATTTTTTATTGAATATGCGGTGGGGCCAAAATCAACGTGGTGACTCGAAAACGGTCGGCTTTTAATATATATATTGATATTGATTATGAGTTGATCGATTTACTATTGTAAAAAAACATTAATCATAATTCGAAGATACATATATATGATCGTATATTTTTAACGTGATCATTGACGTTACATATCTAATTAAATTGAGTTTATAATCGCATTTGTACGGGGGTTAACCTAGTTTCAAATCAAATCGGATTTATGTAGGAGTCAGTCGGATCAATTTCTGCGGATCGACCATCATTTTATAGCTCTATTATTATTTATTATTAGTTTTAAATCTAGATATGTGTATTGGAAGGAGAAGAAACCTCATTAAACAAACTAGTCCAAAGCTAACATGGTATTTTTCAACTGGCCTTAATGATCTCTAGTACTAGCTAGCTAACATTACACTCAGTCTGAACAAATCATTGACCGTTATGTATGATTGACGTATTACTTATAACCAACGACTCAAACTAGCTAGAACATTATTTAGGTGAAATTATGAAGATCCAATACGATGCTCAATTCAAGTACATCTTGTACATGCAAATTTAGGTGGCAATCACATGGTCATACTTAGCTTAGCTGTCCATATTTCTAATTTTTGCTTGCGTGCGATCTTTTTGCATGTACTGGAAAATTAAGTGGCCGGGGAGCGATGAAGCTATAGCTTATTCATATTTCTTCGTTGAAAACAGGCCAGTATCTATAATCTAGAAGATGAGTACTAGATCACATGTACCAATATATATTAGTATCTTTTATAAAGTTCTCTTTCGGAGGTAAATGGAGCTAAACTGGATTAAAATAAAAAAAGGATCAAGAACGTACGTATGCAAGTTTAGGTCTTCTATGAGCGAGTAACTAACTAGTTTAAACCTCGTACTATCATCGAATAATTATTATAATCTAAAGTATTTCATGTATACATATGTGAAAAGTCTGAATCAGACTAATTTCGTAATCATTTTTCATTACATGGTCAATTACTGTCCCCAATCTTTTACATATAGCGTATGAGACTAAGGTGCGATGATTCGAGAATAAAGACCGAAGAGAAGACACTGAGCATGAATATTGGGGTATTATTAAGGGATCATAGAGAGTTTCAAGCTAAAATGAAAAGAGAAATAGCATGATACTCTTGAAAGAGTTTTACATTTCAATCCCCATACCATGGGGTTCAAATAGACTCTACCATGACATATGTCATATATCATGGGGTTCAAATAGACTCTACCATGACATATGTCATCTATCTTTCACTTTGACACCTGGAATTAGAGGGTCCCCGGTGTTTCTAGAATGGAGGGTGATCCGGCCCGGCTTGGTGGGAACGACTTTGTATGCGTTTATAAACTCACTGACAAGCATCACGATGCCTTTCCTAGAGGCTCGTTCATCCACACATCTCAGGATTTGTCAAGTAGACGGCATGATATATCTGAGATGGCGAAACTCCGAGGGCTTGAAGGAAGTCGCGAATGAAAGAGGAAAATGGAAATTTGAGCCCTAGGGAGAATGGAAACTCATTAAAGCAAATCCATCCGGGGCATATCCAGTCTATCAGCTCGGGGCCAGGACAGTAGGTTTGGGTTCCGACTGGGAAACCGCCCTCCGCGACGATTTTTGCTATCTCAGCCAGAGTAATCTCACAGGGAAACTGATCTTGTGGGGTGAGGGAGTTGGAGGGAGCGAAAAGGCTCGGTTCGGCCATGACAATCGAAGGAACAAGACAAGAGAAAATGAAAGCGAGATTGGAAGAAGGAAAGGTTGAAGAAAGAGCTTGTACTTGAAGCGATGGGTTGAAGTGATGACTCTCTACAGAAGGGGAGTTGAAGTGTGTTTAAGAGGGGCAATTATAACATGCAAAATCCCGATTTCCAAGGGGAAATCAAATCGAGCGTTAGAAGATCCAGTTCAAACCTAATTGAAAATTCGAATTTCAATTTCAGTTTCGGTTTGAAAGGGGTATTGTTGGGTCTGCCGCCAAAGGCCCATGAGCGTACCTAGATCAGTCTGCAAGGAAAGCCCATGAAGAGCCGACATTGTTCTTCGAAAATAATCTTATCAAGATCCAGCCACATCTTATACGTTACAAACAAAGATCTCATCAAGCCTAATAAAATTCTATCATATCTAGAGGGTATTCTATCCAGTATATTGTATCTATCTAGTTATCCGAATATCTTGTAAATAATCTATCTTCTAGGTACCCCTATATATACAAAGAGGGGGTCACACATTATACACATACACATACGAGATCATACATGATCAATCAATACAAAATACATACGTCTTTCTCACAAATTCTCAAGTTCGTTTTGCTTTGTTCTAGCCCGATCTTGGCTAAGGAATCGCTAATTCTACTTGGTCGATTTCTAGCTAAAACATTTTTAGGATTTGCGCGTGAGAATATAGACGTTGATCCTCCAGAGGGATCAAAGAACTGGAAACGAAATAAAGTAATTCAAACAAGTAAAGATGAACACAAACAATTCCAAATGAGTTTGCAATTCTTATTACTTAGAAGATGACTTACAAACGCAGATCTTAGTCTCTAGGTGTACACAACCCAAATCGCCAGACTTTGATCCCCCAGCGTTGAACATCTTCAAGAACTTGGCAAAGCAAATCGACCCACCCCTTTTAACCTAGTACACAAATAAATCAAAAGTCTCTCTCTCTCTCTCTCTCTCTCTCTCTCTCTCTCTCTCTCTCTCTCTCTCTCTCTCTCTCTCTCTCTCTCTCTCTCTCTCTCTCTCTCTCTCTCTCTCTCTCTCTCTCTCTCTCTCTCTCTCTCGTTTTGAACCTAAACAATGGTTCGTATCTTGTTATCCAATATAAGATAAAATCTTATATTGGATAACAGGATAAAATCCTTCCTTGAGAAAATATATCTTCTTGCACCTAAGATATTATTTCCTTCACCGATCCTTCTCTACGCGTGTTTCCATATAAAATATTTTTTTAAAACTTATGATTAACATTATGTATTTAATTTCATTTCATGCACCTTGTTGTGTACTTTTATTTTTGTTAAGTATGGTCTTTTGGTTTCATTAATAAAATAAGTTCGTTTTGGTTCGGAAGACATTTTTTTCTACTGCTTTAATATGATCTTAATTAAAAAATTTAATTCGAAATATTATTTAGAATTTAAAACACTTTTACAAACCCTACATTAATAAAATTAGTCAAGTTGTAATTTAAATATGCATGCACAATTATGTAAATAAGTATATAAAATTAATACATTAAGGATGTAGTAGTAATTGTGTAGATACAAATAAATGATTGTTGGGAATTAGAAAAGTGAGAAATGGGGTTCATTGATTTTTAAGTGAGTAGTAACAATGAAATTAGAGAATGATAAAATGATGTAAATGAGAGAGAAATAATAAAAAGTAAGAGATTAGAGAAAGATTTCATATATTTTGGCCAAGCTTTTGGACCATATAAACTAATATTTTATTCAAAGATAAGGCTTTATTTTGTCTTTATTTAAAACATCCTTTGTTTCTTAATTTAAGCCACATATGGCCATTGTTTTGTACTTTTGGGCCTCTATGAAAGTGTATTGCAACTAATAACATGCAAGTGCTTTTAATCGTGATTTCATCTATACTTACATCGAATTGCATTAAGTTTTTAGGATTTGGGTAGCTTTAGATGGAAGGAAAACTTTCGGGATCATTGGGCACTACAATGCTAAGGGCCTCACAATGTTCACGTGGCAAGGGTCTTTTCATTTCTACCTTTCAGCACAATGGGTAGAAGATACTTGTTGGAGGATTTTGTCCCACATCCAACATATGTGCAAAATACTAGCTAGAATATAAGAGGATGTAAAACTCTACCCATTGACTTAAGCTTTTGTGTTGAAAGGTAGATCCCTACCTTATATGCGAAGTAGTTAAATTTACCCGACACTTCACTCAATTATCTCGGCCCATTGAAATTTCACATGGTATCAAGGCATGTATAGCTCTGATACCATGTGTTACAAGATGCCAAGTGTGTGTTGTTTGGAAAAGTTGAATAAGAAAATTGTTCACATTTGGTTCAATTGTGACTTCTCCAAGGAAATTTTGATCAAAGGTTTGGATTGGACAAGAATAGGAAAATTTGTCACATTTGGTTCAATTGTGACTTCTCCAAGGACATTTTGATCAAAGTTCTAAATTGGCCAATGATAGGAAAATTGGTCACACTTGGTTCAATTATGACTTCTCCGGGGACATTTTGATCAAAGTTCTAAATTGGCCAAGGATAGGCATAAGATACTACAATTTGAATGATTGGGTTGAAGCTACAAGGTGCATTTGCAACAAAAGAAGCTAGCTTCATGTTTAGTGGGTACCTTGTATCAATGCAACTATTTACTACAATTGAAGAAGAATTAGGAACACGAATGTGTTCCAAAATAATGTAGATATAATTCTATTGATTGTGCTAGGGTACAACACAAAGGTGAGCTTGTTGCTTGGCATGATATGGGTTGGAACCAGCTGAACACTCCCAAGACAGCCTTCATTACTTGGAAAATTGTTAATGGAGGGGTCAACACAAAGGATAATTTGAAAAGATGGGGCCTTGTCCAAGATGATTCTTGCATTCTGTGCAATGCTAATATACAAGAAACTCAAGATCACTTATGGTTCGAATGCGACTTTTCAAGCAAAGTGTTGAATCATGTTCTCCTGTGGGCTAAATTAGGGAGAAAGAACAGAAGTATAGAGCAATGGATCAGCCAAACTAAGTCTTTGAAGGGGAAGAGATCTCTTGCTTACAACTTTTGGAATCACATTCACTGTGTAGTTATCTACCACATTTGGAGGACTAGAAACTTAATTTTGTTTAATCATCAAAGAATTAGTGTTGAAGAGTATCCTGAAATATGTGTGAGACACATTAGAAACTGTATTCAGACTAGGTGGAATAGGAAGTCGAGAGATGCCTGTAGGTACATGGAGAAGCTTGGAATTGATCTTGCTATGAATAGCTAGCTTTGCTAGCAAATTTTATACCCTTTCGTATTTTAATACAATTTACCCTTTTAATTAAAAAAAAAATATTATGCTAGGGTAGTCATCAATCACTTGAGGAATAGCACTAGCTTCTAGATCGAAGGTTTGTATCAAAGAAGTGAGAAACGGTTCTCGAGGATAGGCCTATAAAATCCAAGTGTCTAGAGTTTTCCTCGATCTTTTTGTAACACCACCCCCTTTTTGAATGAATTACCCTTTGTATTAACAAAATTCTAAATTGGTCCCTCACTTTTTATATTTTGTGAAATATGCCCAATTTGTGTATAAATAATTTTTAAAAATTATAGATGTTGTCCTTAAAGGGTTAAAATATTAAAAAAATAATTGTAGATAATTTTGGTTCTAAAACATTCCTAGTGGAAAATAATTTTTAAAAACTTCATTTTAAATCTATTAAAAAATATATTTGATGAGATAACCTTAAAGGTTTAGTTTTTATCATTTAAAAAAAATATCATTAGTCTTTTTATCTTCTTTTTTTTTGAGAGCAAACCAACTTCAAAAATATCATTAGTCACAGTAGCACATTCATGATGTTTATCAAATTATATGTTGGCTAGTATATATTCTAAAATAAATAAATAACCAAATCAATGATATTATTGGACCGCATCATCCACCTTTATTAAAACAATTTCATTGATTAATTTTGATTGTACACACCACATGTATGTAAAATATGAAATGATATATATTATTGATTGCATCTATAAGTTTTTCTTACAAATATAGTTAATTAATCTTACTCTATACTAGATTGGAGACTAAAATAATAATATAGAAAAACTCCAATTAAATAAATTAATATTATATATAATTAATATTATAATCCATAACAATTAAAATAAATTATACAAAATCTTAGGAGTATCCAATCCTTATACAAAAAATTATAACTGTACAAATCTTTGTTCAGTTAAAAGAATATATTATAGAAAAAATACAATATTATTAAGATAAATCCTATACAAAATAAATTAAATAAAATAATACAAGATCAAACTATTCATTCGAATAACTTTATATAAAATTTAAATTAAGTTTTTAGTTAAATCAAATTTGTGCCTTGAAGACACGGGACTAATACTAGTTATATATAGTTTCAGAAGTTTTATTATAAAAAATTAATACAAATGATATATATAGAGCGGAAAGTATGCATAATTTTGTATGAAGTTATTTAATTTTTAAGTTAATAACCAAATCAGTTCTCACTAAAGTTTATTTTAGTGTGGCTGGGGTCTTATCAATTCAGGAAATAAAGTCGAACAAAAATATCTTAAAATTTTCAATCATTATGCATCATTGAATAAAATGATTTTTACATAAACTAGTTAAAACTTAAGAGACACATGATCGGGTGGATTTCCGGGTTCCTAATGTTCTTCTTATTGGCTATAGACTTAAGGATATGGACACATCAAGTTCAACGGCCAATAAGGGATTGTTGTATCCATTTTGCATGACTAATTTGATGGGAAACCCCTCCATCCGATTCGCGACGTAGCAGCGTTCTTTTCTTTTTGATGAAAAGCAGTGTTCTTAAATGACACCAAAGAGTCATATCCTCGCTTATGACATTGTCGTCTTTAATTATGCCGTTTCCCTAAGTATCATTTAGTTTATTAATTAGTTGAATTTAAGTAGTACTACAGACCTAACTAGCCATCTACGCCGGACCGGTAGTTTAATATATATTAGTTTGTTTTTCATTATATGTTTATGTCTATAGTTTCGTCGATTAATATCTTGATATAAAAATATGCACAATGTCTTGATTTTAATAATTCGCTAGATAATTTTATCCGTCGGCATGCTCCATATGAGGGGTTGTTTAAATATAAATCACTACAACTATAATCAAATGGTTTATAGAACTGTACCTAAATCATATAATCCAATCAAACAATTAACATAATATATAACATATATTAATATATATATAAGTAGTGTAGTAATAATGAAATGAGAATGATAATTTGATCATCAAATGTATGCATATACTATCAAAAAAATGCAAAAATACACGTAGGTAAGATCTATAAGAGACTTAAGTCTAATGTGAATATGTCATCTTTAATTGCGAAAAATTTCAAGGGGTGTGTCCAAGATATTTAATGGTATTAAAATCCAAAATTAAACATATGTTAGATAGACGAGAAGTAAATTTAATTAGATCATATATAGTATTAAATAATAATAATAATAATTTTATAAGCTAATAATAGCAATAGCATATTACATTAAACATAATACAACTTAATTGAAGTAAATCAATTTAATGCATTTAATGTAAAAAAAATTACAACTTTACATGTAGATAGATAGATAGATAGCCGTTAAAAATTTACCCGTTGACCCCCACACAATTAATCTAATCAATTTGAAAGAGAAAACTATAAGTACTCCATATAGGTGTTTGAGCTAACTTCCACTATTGACCCTCAACCTACGTCGGGAATTTGAAAATTAACTTAGAAGAAATATTGATATGAAATTTAGACTACTCCTTTTCTAGCAAATACTCAGTACATTTTATGATAGAAATAGAACCCTATTTGATCGAATACGTACTCATGTGTTGGGATCTAATCATCTAAGTACATATGTATATATGCGCACATTGCTCGATCATCAGACTATCCAGATTAACATTTGGGAAATTCCACCCGGTAACCACGAGGTTTTGCAAATTCCGCGTGGTGCCCAAAGTTTTTCGGTATTCCGCATGGTAACCACGAGGTTTTGCAAATTCCTCGTGGTAACCTTGGCCTATTATAAAAAGTTAAAATTATATGAATACTTACCCGTACTTTCTAATTAATTACACAAATCACCCTATCTTTAGTTTTCTTTTAAAAAACTATCTATTGATCTATTTTTATAAAACATCTAAATTTATAATTTTAGTATTATATATATTTTATTATTTTCTCTTTTCCCATGGCATGCACTATATATTATTATTTTACAAAATCTTCTATTTTTTATTATTATAAAAAGAACCACATTTTTCAAATTTGTATAAAAAACAGTTCCTTTTTCAAATAAAAAAAAATCATACCTAATTTAAAAAACAAAACTACCAGTTCTTATTAACAAAATATAAACTTGAATTGTATTAATAGTTGATCTTTTAAGGTGGTGTTTTTAAAAGTGGGTGCACTAGTTCAAATAATTTGTTTTTAAAATATAATAAAATTGTTTTTTCTAAACATAATGTACATATATAACGACATTAAAAATGTGTAAAAATTATAGGCTTTTTATGACATGTACAACTCTAGGAATTTTTTTATTTATAATAAATTAAAATTTTAAAAAATAAAGATTATATATTGAGTAATACTTTTCATTAGGTATTTTAAGAAAACAGATTTGATAGTTTTGTTGAGAAAATCTATTTAAATGATATTTCTCATTAGGTATAAGAAATTAGTTTGTTTATTTATTTTTTCAACAAACCTATCAAATCTATTTTGATTTTTTAATATAAATTTGAAAATTGTTATTCTTTTTTTTAATAATAAACAATGAAACATTTTGTAAAATAATACTGATATATAGTGTCATGGAAAAAGAGTAAATAAAAATATATATATATAATGCTAAAATTTTGAAGTTAGTTGCTTTATAAAAATATATTAGATATTTAAAAAAAATAAAGATAGGGTGATTTGTGTAATTAAGTAGAAAGTATGGGTAAGTTTTTATATAATTTTTACTTTTTATAAAAGGCAAGGTTATCACGCGGAATTTGCAAAACCTCGTGGTTACCATGCGGAATACCGAAAAACTTTGGGCACCACACGGAATTTGCAAAACCTCGTGGTTACCGGGCGGAATTTCCCTTAACATTTTGAGAACCTGATTTTCATCTTTATATATATGTTACGAAAGACATGCATATAGTATAACTTTAACATAACTTAATCAATCTTTTTTTTTTCTATTCAAAATATAAAATTAATATGTAACCCTAACTATGCTAATAAGAGCTTAGTTTCATTGAAAATAACTTCGTGTTCAAACAAAAGCCTCAGATCCGACGTTACTAGAACGCCGTGTCTTCCACAGCGTAGAAAATGTTCAAATATATACTTATACTGTAATATAACAACAATCTAGATTGGGATACAACCAATTATATTTTGCGTAATAATATATGACTGGCCTCAAGTAAGTAAACAGGCACTATCTAACACACTCCAAGAACCAATATTATGCATACATATTCATATATACATGGCTTTTGGAGACTGCTCGGGGGCGTTGAATTAAATCCTAATTTTTGGGAAGATTCACGTACTGATCTCGTCCCTAGACTGTACGTGTTGTTTTTAACATTATTATTCCATCGCATTACACATATATACTAAAACACTAATACTATATACAATATTTCTAACGTGATTAACGATTTTTCTCTATTATTTTGAGGCGTTCTTACTAAAACAAATCTATTTTACTATGCTAAATGTGTATATTTATATTTATTTAAATTTAAATTTTTATGTAAATTATAGAGGGAGCTGCCAGCTCAACTAAGTACTACTCCAATAGTTAGTGATTGGTCGATCACGGACGGTTTTTCTTTTTCTTTTTTTGTTTTGGTCGAAGATCACGGGCGATCTCTCTCACTCGATCACTCTCCCCCTCGATGCATTTAATAATTAAGAGCTTTCGGCATTGCTATGTAATCATAGTTATTAAGGTTTAAAAAGTACTGGTAGTACATAATTCAATAAACAATAACGATTAGGGGAAATGTGTCCACCCATTCGGTGGAACCTTCCCTTCACACCACCTATTACATTTATATGTGTCCCTTCACAAGTCCTTGGAGATGTCCCACGTTAAGCAATTGAATTACATCAGGATGAACTTCTAATCGAATCGAGGAAGAAACTCTATCCATTATCATAAACGTTTTAGTTACATTATAGATTTTGACCTCTGGCTCTAAATACATGTTTACGTAATTAAAATTAACATGTCAATTGATATCGGAATTTGACCATTTATAATCATATTAGAAAATTTGTAGGTTGATTGACTCTAAGTCAAGTGCATAGACTGATAGACATATAAAATCAAGGGTGGAAATCTCAGTTTCTTCATCAAATCTTTTAAATGTTAGTGTTTTTATAGTGTATCCAATAGAAAAATCGATATCAAAAAACTAATTCCGAAGGTATTGGTTCTTTCTCAGACCATGAATCTTAATTCATTAACTATACAATAACTCGCAAAGGTTGTACCACCAATCCATTAATAATGTACGACAATGTAGGTCAGTTAATCTTAATTATACTTATACAACCAAATTTATATTTCCTAAACAAATGAGCGCTAGCTAGCTAGTTCTCAAAGATTCAAAATGGTCCATCGGATAGAGTACATATATATAGCTTGTATATACAACTTATGGTAGCTTACTAGCTAGCTAGCTTTGGTCAATTAGCAGCCGTACCTTGTACTCTCTCTCTCGCAAGTAGGAATAATGTGCACACAAGATGACAAGATCGAATGATCGATCTACCTCGGTATATTCCACAGATTAAGCCCTGCTCCGTTATGTAATTAACTTAACACTATCCTCACCAAAAAAAAAATTTAACTTAACACTATTTAACTATTATTATTATTATTTTAATAAAGTATACTCGCCCCTGTCCTTACTCATCGTTTCAAAACAGCCTTCCTCCTTTCCCGCCTCCCACTTGTCACCAACGCCGTCAGTGAGCACCCTGGCCCGCCGGGCCTCCGCCTCCCAATCAGTCCGCCCGACGACCCACACCATGGCCGCCGCACACGAGCCCTGGGCCGCCAGCAACCCGACCCATAGCCCGACGAAATCCCACCCTCGGAAGAGCCCCAACCACACCGCCACCGGCATCCCCACCCCGTAGAAGCACGCCAGGTTTATGTTCGCCCCGGTCTTGGGCCGGGCCGTTCCCCGCAACACCCCGCACCCGGTCGTTTGCGGGCAATTCCCGAGCTCGCAGAGCCCGATTATGGGCAGGGCTAGGCCCGTCAACGCCATGATCTCCTCGTCCGCCGTGAAGAGCCGGGCCCACCCGTGCCGCACCCCGACCGCGAAGTGGAGCGCGGCGACACCGAGGGCGAAGCCCATGAGGAGGCCCGTGATGGCGGAGCGTCGGGCCCGGTCAGGGCTGCCCGCCCCGATGAGGTTCCCGACGCGGGTGGAGACGCCGAAGCTGAGGGAGGAGGGGAAGATGTAGATTAGAGAGGTGGTTTGGATGAGGATCCCCATGGAGGCGACGGTGGCGGTGGGGTTGCTTAGGAGGCCGCAAAGGAGGATCATGATCTCATACCACCACCACTCGAGGCAAACCGAGACGCAACTCGGTAATGCTAGTGTTAGGAGTGACTTGAAGCCCTTTAAAGAGAGGCATTCGGCGGTGAACAAGCTGAGCCCTCGGGCTTTGGAGGTTGTAAGGTGGATGAGGAGGAAGATGACGAAGTTGAAGTTGGTCAGCACGGAGCCCAGGGCGACGCCCCGGACTCCAAGGCCGAGGACGATGACTAGGAGGTAGTTGATGGGGACGTGGAGGAGGGTGGAGAGGGCGGCGGAGATGGTCAACGGGAGGATGATTGACTGGGATCGGAGGTAGATTCGGAGGGGGTGGAGCAGGGATTGGGCTAGGAGGTCCGGGAGGGAGAATAGGAGGTAGATTTGGGCCTGGTGGGCCATGGGCGCATCCTGCCCACATAGGAGCAAGATACGCTCCATGTTGGCCCACATTAGGGAAACGGGGATGGAGACGAGGAGGAGGAGGAGGACTGTCCTTTGTAGGGCCAGGCTCAATAGGGCGGGACGACCCGCCCCAAAGGCCTGGCCACAAATGGGTTCCATGCCCATAGCGAGGCCCGATAGGATGGAGTAGCCGGTGATGTTGGCGAACCCGACGGCTAGGGCACCTCCAGCTAGAGGGAGGTCGCCGAGGCGGCCGAGGAAGAGGAGGGAGATGAGGGAGCGGGAGTATTGGAGGAGGCCCGTTAGGATCATAGGGAGGGCTATGCTGAGTATGGCCTTGCTCTCGGTTATAGCAAGGGAGAGATTGGTTGCTTTATGCGGAATGTCGTTGGTGCTGTCGGCCGGGTCGGGCTCCGGGCCGGGCTTGGCATGCTGGAGAAGCGGGGTCTTTGTTGGGTGGTCTTGAGTCCCATCGTGAAACATATTCTTCTTTTCTCTTGCTCTCGGATCTTAGGGGAGAGAGGGAGAGATTAATGGTGGATTATTTGATTAATTGCATAGGATTTGGGGTTTTGGGATCGCCTATTTATAGAGTTATGCACTTATACTCCGTATTTGTTTCCGGATTTTATTTTATTTTAGGAGGAGGATTTTGGGGACCAACTGTCCAGTGAATGCATTTAAAGTCACGTTCGGGAAAAGCTACATTTTTTTTTTTCTCCCTTCTAATTTTTCTAAAAAACATCCTGGCAATCTCTCTATAAATTATACTCCTAACATTTTTTTTTACAGATTTTCTATTTAGGCCTTGTTTCACGTACTTTTGGACTGCAAAATGTTTTCAAGTAGAAAGTTATTTTTTCGGATATTTCACGTGGTAACCCCGAAGTATTGCTTAATTAACGAGGTGTACTAAAAATTGGTATATTTCATACGGTAACCCTAAACTTTATTCCAATTTTGTTTTGTACCCAAAACATTAAACTTAACGTTACCCGTGCTTCAAAATAAAAAAAATGGAAAAAAGGGTTAATAAGAGGGTTTTCTCCACGTAAGATAATGAAAATTAATTAATAGTAGAAGATGTTTGCTGTAAAAAATCACAAGTTTAAGCTTTACTAGATTATTTCCCTTACGGCCGTACCTTTTACGGGACATGATCGATAATAATTTTTTGATATATTATTCAAACATAAAAGCATGCATAATAATACTATTAAAAAATTAGATATTATCGTTTATTTAATCCGAAATCGTTACAATATTTTGTTAACCCAAAATCGTGATTTGATGTTAAGAATAAACTTAAATTATTTATTTTATATAATATGACTTAAACAAAAAGTATAGATAAAATACTATCATATTATTTCAAAATATATTTGAGTAGTTAAAAAAATCATATGTGATATGATAAAAAAATCTCAAGTGAAATGTTTTATTAGCATACATATTTTTATGATTAATAAGATTTTTATATGATGATAGAAATCAAAGATTAAGTTAATTGTGACTTATTTAATAAATCTTTTTAGAAAAATACACTTGTATAAGTAATAATACTTTTTG
The DNA here is from genome assembly GCA_963924305.1 of Polygonum maritimum. Lineage (NCBI taxonomy): Eukaryota > Viridiplantae > Streptophyta > Magnoliopsida > Caryophyllales > Polygonaceae > Polygonum > Polygonum maritimum. Next base: position 12,105,788 of record OZ002737.1, on the reverse strand, counting down.
AAATAAAATGAATATTTTAATAGATCTTATAAAAGTATAATCAAATTAATATTAGTAGAGTTATACATCAATAGAATTTATAAATGAATATTATAACAACACAAATTTAGTTCATATATTTTTAAGATATTTTTCAAAGATATTGTTAGATATCTGAAGCTTAAATTATAAGTTTATGGGACAAAAAAAATACAAAAAAAGAAATATGACGAATGTATATAATTATAAAAATACAATAAAAACGAAAATTCAGAGTGAAAAATAATTTTGACAATATAATTATAATTTGGATTTATAAAAAAGAATGTCTAAGCAAATAGTTGAAAAAGATAAAAAATTAGGTGATAGAAATTAGGTGAAAAATGATAGAAATTAGAAAAAGAAAAAGGTAGATGATAGACAATAATTAATAAGAATAAGAAAGAGTTTAAAATTAGTTTTCTAGATTTTATTTTCTTAAATGGAGTGAGATCAGAATTAACGTGAAGGCTCAAAAAGTCTCGACTTTAATATATAGTATAGATTATCTAATTCCACTTTTAATTCTAAAGAAGTTAAGTATGAAAAGTTAGGTTTAACATTTTTGGATATAGGATGAAATTGGAATAAAGTTTAGGGTTACCATATGAAATATACCAATCTTTAGTTCACCTTGTGAATTAAGCAATACCTCAGGGTTACCGTTTGAAATATCCGTTATTTTTTTATTAGAAAATGTAAAAAATAGATAGAAATACATATATGGATTTCAAGCGAGATGAAAATTATTTTTGGGTGAAAAGATATTTTGAGTAAGAAGCCGAAAAAGGCCTTAACCACAGTTAGTATGAAATTTTGACATACGGTTTTCGGAAAGAATTGATATATTGACAACAAATAGGCAAGTTCAAACTTAAATGGTTTAAAACTTGCAATTGTAAACAACCTAAAATAATAAAGATTTTTAAATGAAAAAGAAACCGATTAGTCTGTTACTATTTCCATCATTTTTTTTTTTTGAGCCCAAAAAACCCCTCACTCATTCATTGCATAAATCAGAGGAAACAGCAGTTTGAAATTCAACAGGCAACAACTCTAAACAAGGGAAAACAAAGCAGAAGTCCAAATTAGAAATAGCTAAAGAATGAGCTGCCATGTTAGCTGTACGTCTGGCATGAGACCATCTGCACACCTCAAACCTTTCACACAGCAACTTGATCCTGGCAAGAATATGTCCAAGCTCTCCCCTCCAAGGCGTGGAGTTGCTGATTTTTGAGAAGAGAGACAAACAGTCCGTCTCAAATACAACATGAGAAATGTCCATCTCGATCGCAATAGAGACAGCCCACAATAGGCCTTCGGCTTCCGCAAGCTCCACATTCCCCGTCAACTGAATAGTGCGAGCACCACAAGAGCACACCTCGCCAGCTGCATCTCTTCCAACAAAACTTATACTGCATTTACCATTCTCCACAACTGAAGCATCTGAATTAAACTTAATGAAGCCCTCCTCAGGCCCCGCCCAAGAAGAACTACCAGGGCTAGAAAGAACCTGCTGTAATACCGGCCCTTCGAAGGCTTTGAGCTGATTACAGAGCAAATCAGCCGCACTTAAGATATCAGAGGCATTAGAAACAATTCCTTCAAAGATGCGTTTATTACGAGCACTCCAAATGCCCCAAAGAATCGCCACCCATCTCGACATCAGGTTTTTATCCAGCTGCTTGCAGGCTATCTCAAAGATTTCCATAAAAGACAACTGCAGATGAGAGAACCTGTAAAGCTCCATATCAGACTTCCACACCTCTTTAGCCACCCTGCACTGGAACAAGGCATGAACCACAGATTCATCACGCCCACATACATCACACCTACAGTCATCTGTGATTTTTCTTGCTTTAAGATTGCTCCTCACAGGAATGACAGTTTTGCAGGTCCTCCAGAGAAAGTTTCTGATCTTGGGAACTGTCTGAACTTTCCACAACTTCGACCACAACGATGCAGGCTTTGTTGACGAACAAGATCCCCCTGCTTTCGTAGAAGAGAGCTCGTCCTCAACCAGAAGGTGATAGGCAGACCTGACGCTAAAAAACCCATCCTTGGAATAAAACCACACAAGTTCATCCTGCACCTGAGCATCAACAAGTCGCAGATTCAAAATTAACTCAGCATCACATGGAAGGAACATCTCCTTTACAATATCCTCACGCCAAACATTCCTACTCCAGTCGATAAGGTCTAAAACTCTCGCATTCGGATTATTCGTGCCAATGGGAGAGATCACCTTAAAACCCAAAGGCCGAGGAATCCACCTGTCAGTCCAAATCAAGAGATTAGAACCATTACCCACATTCCAGTAAGACCCCCTGATCAACACATCTCGCCCTTTCAGAATTGATCTCCAAGTGTAGCTAGGCCGATGACCCAGACCAGCACTGAAGAAGTCAGAATTAGGGAAGTACTTAGCTTTCAGCATTCGACATAGTAGAGAATCCGGTTGTTGAGTAATTCTCCAGCCTTGTCTAGCAAGAAGAGCTTTGTTGAAATTCTTCAGGTCCCTGAAACCAAGCCCACCCTTGTCCTTTGGTAAGCACATCTTTTTCCAAGACTGCCAGTGCATCTTCGGTTTGCTATCCGAGAATCCCCACCAGAAATTACACATCATTCGTTCTAGCTCCTCGCAGAGACTATCCGGGAAAGCAAAGCACGACATTGCATACGTCGGGATCGCCTGAACCACCGATTTTAGCAAAACCTCCTTTCCTGCGCGCGACAGATTCCGCTCCTTCCAGCCGCCCAAATTTTTCATGACTCTCTCCCTAATCTGACCAAAGATCACCATCTTCGATCTACCAATCATAGTCGGTAGACCAAGATACTTTTCATGTTTGCTTACCTCTTTTACACCCAAGATTTGCCGGATTTCTGCTCTTCTTGCCTCCTGGACGTTCTTGCTGAACGAAAGCTCTGATTTACTAAAATTGACTTGTTGACCGGACACGTCTTGGTAAGCACGAAGTATATTGACGATTTCGCTGCTCTGTTGACAAGTAGCTTTAGTAAATACAATGCTATCGTCGGCAAAAAACAAATGGGAGACAGTCGGGGCACCTCTGGCAATGGTTATCCCTTTGATTCTACCAGCAGACTCACTTGCTTTTAGCATTCCTGACAGCCCTTCAGCACAGATGAGGAAAAGAAAAGGCGATAAGGGATCCCCCTGCCGTAACCCCCGTTGCGGAACGAAGGATTGAGTAGGACATCCCTCGATCAGGACAGAGAAAGTCACAGACGTAACACATTTCATAACCAGCTAAATCCAGCCATCAGCGAAACCGAATCTACGCATACAGAACTCCAAGTAGCCCCATTCCACCCGATCATACGCCTATTTCCATCATTTAATGACTTGTTATGGGCAAAATTTGTGAAGTTGTGGGGTTTGGTCAAATAACAACGAACATATAACGCGATGTGTGTCGGTTATAAACTCGATCGAACCTTAAATACACGACATTGATTGAGTCAAAAACAGTTTTCTTTTTTCTTATTTTGAGCAAAAACAAGATAGTTATCTTCAAGGATATAGTTTGTGAGTTAGGATAATGTAACGGTGTCTTAATTAGGGTGTTAAAAAGAAGTAAAAAGAGCTGTATGATATTAATTTCTGATGTAATTATGATTGAGAGCCTGAAATCTGCCATTGATCATGGCCGGAGAAATGTATTTCACCCCAAAAAGAAACAACTTTAGGCAATTGGGACTTCAAACAATTCACAAACAGCGTACTCGACGTTGTGACCAATTTCCTAAAATGCAATAGAACTAAATTCATTTCAGAACATATATAGTAAACTAATCTAAGTAGTAAGCACTCGTGTTATCTACCATAAAGACTAAGAAAATGCATTCCTTAGTCGTCTAAACAGGATCCCAGGTCAATAGTCTAGTATCACCGAAGGTAAACAAGAAAGGTTGTTGGGATGGTGATTGATCCCAATAATGATCCGATCCCAATGTGTTTTGAGGATGATTGAACAATTGTGAAGTATTTAATATTGTTTGCTAAGTGTTTCGTGATTAATTAAGCAAAAGAACAAAAGCAAGATCAATCGTCATAAACAGCTAAGGGAACAAAACTATAGTCGACGTGTTCGTTGGTTCATGATTGTACCACCATGGGATCAATGCAAAGACCTGAGACTATATATAGAAAGTTGGATCAACGTGTGGGCACAAAGGAGGGATCTTTCCTTATTTAGAATGATGCTTAGATGGACGATTATAGAGAGAATATAAGATCATGTGGAGGATGAGATTTCTTCTAGTAAGGATAAATTTTATCTTGGATATATCTTGTATCTTTAGATAGAATTTTACCTTAATTAATCTTTATCTTATATTAGAAGATGGGATTTTGCCCTAGGCGATGTATTAGGTTAAAACTAACGAGCTTAGAAAGGTTTAGAGCGCTTTGTGCGATCAAGGGGAATACATGGAGACTTTAATTTAGTTGTGTAAGAAGATTAAAAGATGTGGGTCGAGTTTGCATTGTCGAGTTCTAAGGGTGTTCAACACTAAGGGGTCGAAGTCTGTCGTTAGGGGTTGTGTACGCTAGAGACTAAGCGTTGTGCTTGTAAGTTCACTCTTGAGTAATAAGAACTGTAGATTTGATTTAGAATTGCTCGTGTTCATGTTCGTTACTTCTTTGTTTAATTTCCACTGCCTAATTTGTTGATCCCTCTAAAGGATCAACGTCTGCATTCTAACACGCGTAGATCCAACAAAAGTCGGTGTTTTATTCATCAGACTCGCACAACGAAGAACGAGCTAAGCTAGCATAGCTCCTCAGCCAAGTTGATGCAATGGAAATTGAATCCACTATGTGGATGTTGGGCCCACTTAGGCCCTTAGCTTTGAAAGACCGGTTACCTCATAATGAAATCCCTTCCCTACTTACATGCTAGGTCATTATATTGGGGTTGCAATTGTGCTATCCATATCAAGAGTTAGGAAGAAAACAAGATAACTTATGAGTACTTTGGTCACTCCTCTCATTGTAATTGGTTTTGGGATGATACCCCATATGCTTGTGGTTGATTTTGGCAATTGGACCCGTCTCCCTTCTAACAAGTGGTATCAAAGTCGATGGTTCGGTTTAGGGACCAAGAGGGTTCGCCGTTTTCGGTTATGAAGGTTTCACAATTGAGGGGGAGATTGTTGGGGTTGCAATTGTGCTTCCCACATGGAGAGTTGGGAGGAAAATAAGACAACTTATAAGTACTTAGGTCACTCTTCTCATTGTCAATTGGTTTTGGGATGGAACCTCACGTGCTTGTGGTTGGGCGTGGCAATTGGTTTTGTATTCTAATATATATATATATACACACATTCATCCACGAAAGTTGGAGTCTTAAAGAGTTGCATGCACTCAAGGGAGGAAGAAAAAGCGCAAGGAGAAGTTCGAGATGAAGTTGGGTGTTTAATTTTCGGTCAATTTTGATCGAGTTATTTAGATTTTGGTTCAATTAGATTTTGAGTTGACTCGAGTTTCAAATTTTACCATATCTCAAATATTTTCCTCCTAATTTTATTACCTTTAGCACTATATGTTGAGTGTAGCGTTTAAATATGAAAAATATTCATCATTATTAACTTGTAAAATAAAATATTTATTTAAGTATAAATATATATTTAATTTACTTGAATTATTGTATCAAATAAAATTGTATTTTTCTACAAATATGCCTATATGAAATAGTTGCATGAAAATTTAGTTATTGATTTTAATGTTACAGATTATTTCGGGTCGAGTCTTTTTGATGCGACTTGGCCCCAGACCGAGATCAATCATTGCTAGTCCGATTCGCCCAAGAATTTGACAACCAATCCCGCTCTTTAATGTATTTCGATATTTAGCATATTATTATTGGTATGTTCTGTTTTGCACTGTTATTGTTTTGGGCATGTGTCTTCTTATACCTAATAAACCGGCCAATTAAGCTAGAATAAGGACAATAAAGCCACTAGGATTAGACCTAGTTTTCCATTCTGTTTTCTAAATAAGCATTGGATGTATTCCTTATTATTCACATCAATAATAAAATCCAAATCTTGAGTTCAAGATGAGTTTCCTTCTCCCTTTGGATTTGTTGTCGCCCCTTTATTTCTAATCTTTGACTAGACAAAAAATGAGACCATCACGTTATCTTCAATTTGGATTCATCATGTTGAGTCCATGTAAGGTCCTTCACGTAGGCCCTTCAATCCAAAGCCTTGCCCCGCCCTCAGCAACGCGAGCACAAGAGGCCCGTAAGTCATCATGTTGGCTCATGCTTATCCCGATTATCAATCATTCTGAAATGATTCCGGCCCTTCTAGCCTAGATCGGGCAATCCTAATTGGACCTACGTGTGGAACACATCAACTTTTGAATTGGAAGACTTTGTTTTTTCAGACAATGTCGGGTTGAGTAACTTTGGATTTTCGGATGGTTTACGGTTAGGTAACTTCGGATATCAGACGATATGATACTAGTACATCTGTATATAATCTACTTCGGGTTATTGTTGAGTTCAAATTGGGTGGTAATAAATTAATTAATTTTTTTGTAATTTTTTTTAAATTGAAGAGGAATACAACGTCCACGGGATATGTTGTAGCTCCGCAAATGTTCCCATGATATTGGACTAGAAGATTATGCTTCTAGAATCAACAAAATATTGCATACATATAATTCAGGCGAATTGGCATGTATACCCCAAAATAAGTTAATAAATTGAAAAATGCCCTCATTTAGGCTAAATGACAAGAATAACCCATTTTGGATATTTTTGCAATAAAAACTTGTGAAAATAACATGAAAAATAAATTAATTTCCACAAAAATTCTAAACAAATCTCCTTATAAAAATTTCATTCCAATAAATTTTCCTTATTGATTGCTCTATTGGTTCGTTGCAATATTTGTAACAAACTAATAATCAACAAATCTCCATATGGATCTCAAAAAAACAGATCTCCATTGGGGATTTCAGCTCTTGTACAAAAGGATGAAGCATATTAGCATATGTACGTGAAAATACATTCTCCCCGATCCCTACTTTCTTTTTTCTCTTCAATTAATTTCCAAAGTTAAACTAAGCTGCTTCAAATTTCGTCACTTTCCTTTGCCTAATCATACACAATCAGTTGACTCCTTGGTGTAGCAGAGGAAGGACACTCATCTTCATCAACACTCATCTTATAACCTAGAAAAAAACAGTTTAAGAATGAAAATGATATCTAGGAAAATTGAGAAACGATGCTCGATTTCAGCCTTCAGTCACGACTCACAATCATGCCAATGAATTCACGCTGACTTGCAATCGAGTTCCATGACAGATGTAATTGAGAACGAAAATCAACAACGGAGATTCATTCGCATTGGCATTGCACTTTTTAGGGTTTTGGGAAAGTAATTTTTCGAGTAATATAAGGATTTAGTTTATTTTTTCGCTTCTAAGAATGCGTAAAAATGTTGTTAGCTTTTTTATTTTTTTCACTAAATTTATTTTTTTAAGCAGCAAAAAAAAATTGGGATTTAATTTGTTTTTTTAAAAGGAAAATTTTGTATTTTGGGCATTGTTGTGATTTTTGGACATTTTTATGTGGGTATTGATGCAATTTTAATAAAATGAAGGCATTTTTACTATTAGTAACTTTTGTTGGGGTATGAGCTGTTATAAACACTATACACTATAATTCAAACATAATTGATTAAAGTTAGTGTGAGACTACTAAGCCCTTTTTTCTTCGACAACTAAGTAACTTCCCAACTTTACACTACCATGATCGTTAAGGGTATGTTTGGTGCAATCGCATTACAGTTTTTAATTTATTTATATCAAATTTTCTATATTTAATAATTTAGTTATATCCAATTCAAGTCTTTTTGAATTTAAATCCAACGGGTTTGAATCCCTATTGGGGACACAAAAACAATGGTTTTCGAATATAGAAAGTACTATCCTGATTTCCAATATAAGAAAAATAAAATTTATCAAATATCCATTATACAAACACATCTTTTTTTGGGTTGAACTATACAAACACATCTTAACAATCAAATATTTAAAAATAGAAAAGAAATGTATAACACCAAATACACTCTAAGCATCCAAATGTGTTCACACGCTTTTCTGTGGTATACCTTGACTACACTGAGAAACGGCCTTTGATTAAATTTGGGATTTGGACTTGTGTAACGTAGATACACTATTAATCCAAATTTCGTTCAAAATGTGCTGCGTTTTCACTTGATGGCATCCATTCAGCACCTATCACAAACTGGCCAGTTATCATTTATTTATGTTGATAGATTGGTCAAATATTTAATGAAGAATGTTGACTTGGATCATTTCACCCCCTTCCTTCTACGTGTTTCTAGTGTCATGTTCTACTAGATTATCGACAGTTGTGCTTATGTAATGATAGACCAATTAGACTATAGACTACTTTCAAGTTTGATCATCGTTTACAATGAGTAACTTTGATTGTGATGCTAATTTTAGCTAAATTAATTGCTTTTGAATTAACTCAAGTCAGGCTCCCTGCTGATAGACGAAGCTAGGTCCAACCTAGGGTAGATAGTAAGGTAGATGACAGGTCGGTAATAATTCGCTAAGCTCAACCCAAGGTAAATAATGGGTCTAGGACTAAACCCGCTCTGATACCATGTTAAACCACGATGGGCTATATATGATGTAGGAGAACACGTCGGTTTGTGCGCAGAACACGCGATAAGCCCAACACAAAAGCTCATGGGGTTCCACCCTACAACCAATTGATAATAAGGAGAGTAACCCATGTATTTATAAATAGGTCATTTATAATCTTATTTTAGATATGGGATAGGTTAGTTCCCAACATATTCATGTATTTTTGTAGCCTTGTAGGTCTATGGTTGGGGACCTAAACGTAAGGTATCCCCAAATGGATCCGAATCTTCTGTCCCATGTTAACGTCCAAAAACACGTCTCACTGTGTTTGATTGGTTGAAAGTTTCAAACTTCACATTTTTTTTGCATTTTTTAAAGCCCCAATATAACATTTCAACCAATCAAACACAGTGGGACGTGTTTTGGGACGTTAACATAGGACAAAAAATTTGGATCCTCCTCAAATTAAGTATTTTCCCAAATCCTAAGAAAGCTCAAGTAATATAAGGCTTCTTACGTCTCTAGATCAACAAACCACATCCTAGCTAGTCTCTCAATCTCTTTTTTTTTTCATTTAACTAGTAAGCATTGTTTTATATGGATGGCAACATATATATATACACACACAATATGCTTATTCACAGGATTCAATTCAATGGTATTGTTTTGAGAGATTTTTAGATACGTATGCATGCATGTCAACCTCGCTCCTACCAAAGAACAAATTAGTACGCATAAGATGGGATCACCTTTCACGATACCTGCTCCATGACTAAAAGGCTCAAGCTCTTCCACTTGTACAAGTAGCATTGACAAATTAATTTAGTTGAAACTCGCCTCATAATCCGATCCATTGAACCGAATTTATAGGAAAAATCCTTAGCAAAGATTATGATAAAAATTTCTCAAGGTCCAATTTTTTTAATATCCTCCTCTTGTTTCACCCTCTTTAATTACTTACTACCCACCACCCTTTGATCATAAAAGTTTAAGTATAGCGCTTCTACAATCCCTATATACATGCTATTTGTTCAACATTTGTGGATTATGGGATTGGCGAACTTCTATACAAAAATGTCTAATTTTTTTGGTCCATAATGTTGTGAAGGAATCTATCACAAATCTAATCTAATGAAGAATACAAACCTCTACATATAAGTACACGTGGTACTTTCTTATTGTCATTTAGTTGTAAAATGGAGTCCAATGGATTTATATGTTAGGCTTATAGTGTGCATGTAAGTTAACCTACCCACTAATCCCATGAGCTTTATTTTTTTTATGATATTAGAGTGAGTTTTGGTCCTAGACTGATTATTTACCTTGTCAACTGCTCTCCCAGTTACACCTTCACCGATCAATATATAAGAGTGTTAATTGTCCTCCCCAGTTGGACCTTAACATACCGATATGTTCAACTATCAATTGTCCTTTCTTGTTGCACTTGAGGAGAAATGTTGAGAATAAATATATCCAACATTTGAATTAAACATACAAGTTGTGTATCATATAAGTATATGATTTTTTGCTCCTCATACCGATATGTTGAGAAGTATCTTTCCTTTACTTGTTGTGAAATAAATTCTTCTACAATTCTCTTATTTACAAGTTTTTTTTGTTTTTAATTAAAAAATCTCACAGTTTTCCGACTGTACGTGGATCCTGTAACAAAACAACCACATATCTGTCAATTATTTTCTATGCATTCTACACCTGCCGGCAAAAGCATGTTCTAAATGTGACCCAAAATCCTAAATGTAAACATATTACTCCGTATTATATACTGTATGTGATGAAAATGCAGAGCACGAGTCATTGGAAGAGTAATTGAGAAAAGGTATTGCGTGCGTGCATGTCGATCAGCATGTACGTGGTTATCACATTTGTTTCACACTAGCATTAATAGGCCATATTTGCATGTCATCCCATGCATATTACCAAAGTACTCTCTACTTGGTATAATGAATTAATGTTACCATATGTTCATATACTATAGGTTGTTCTTCAATGTAATTCATCTTATATTTGAAATCTATGTGATTATTAATCGACCCATATTTAAGAGAGGTTTGAAGACTCTAATATGGAAGCGCATTGCGTGTTAATTAAATGCTTTTTTTTTTGGTCGAACGTGTTAATTAATTGCTTGTGCCAGCTTATTTTAGTGTGTGTCTATCAACCCTCAGAAGACAGTCTCTATTCAACCAACCTTTTGTACTTCATTGAATCCTTTTTGTTTGTTTGAATCGTATTTTGGCCCGGTTGAACACAGGCCGATCGATCTTGTAACTTTTTGAATACATTGAATGTTGACATTTGTGGTAAAAAAAAGTCGCTTTATATGCCAATTCAATGGGCCGGGTTTCCGTTGGATCAAACAAACTAGAGATCATCATGATGAACGTACGTGTTAACACCGTAATTACATTAGTAGGAGGGTCTCCTTAGATTTGATGACGCTGGCCAGTAGGTCTTGATAGATCCATAGATAGATGGACGGCACTAACTAAATTGTGTCGATTCTCAAGTTCAGATTTGACTTCTCTTTTTGATCAAACTAGGGCACATGTCCATCAGTGTCGAGCCTGCGACCTTCCGACATTAGCTTTGAAAGGTTAACCGCTTCATTAGATGTTCAGACGTCACCTTCATGAGCCTGAGTCCTTCTCTTTTCACACGTACACTACTTTATACTTCAAAATAGTGTATAAGGTAAACTATATATTCAAACGTCACCTTCATGAATTGATTAATTTATTGATAAATGATCAATACATTATTAACATATTTTATATTAGTAAAATGTATTAAATTTGAACTGTGAACGAGTTTGCTATTTAGTTTGTTAAAGAAAGAAAGATTTTTTGAATTGGGCCAAGGATTTGGTTACTGTAGGGCCCAAGTAACAGACGGATCGGACCACGCGTGGGATACGAAACTGGTTTGCAAGCAAACCATCTAGAATGGTGGGTCCGCATGGGTTGTTGGACCTTGAAGTATGAACATGAAAGAAAAGTTTCAATCAAATGAAATTTATGAAAAAAGGATGTAAAACATGACTTACTACAATTAAACGTATACTAAAGTGAGATTTGGCCGTGATATATCAGAAATCACAAACATGATGAAAATCACAATTCTCCCCGGTGGGCGACAATGTTTTTCAAACCCATCCCCCTCAGGCCACGTGTCTATTTGTTGTTACCAAGTCCATTGTAGTTGAGCTATAACCTTCATCAATACATATGAAATAGGTTTAGGCTCCCTTCAATAAAACTAGCGGAAATCAAATTTAAATGATAGTTGAAGTTTTGTGTAGGTGAAATTCATAACAAATTTTAGAAGGTGATATATTAAATTAAGTGGAAAGGTGTAACGAACTCGAACTCTTGTCATGTTAGTTTATTTTTGGTCAAGTGTCATGTTAGTTTATTTGATTCACAATCTTTTTCAATCGTGTCAAGAACTCGGAGTTAGTCACCAAAGAAGAGTTCATAGTTAACCAAAAATGATAACTCAAGTTTCCCAAAGTATGCACAATTGTGTTGTTTTTCACTGTCATATGTGATCTCAATTGGTGTTCGCTCAAATCTCAAGCTTTCTGCCCTAATCGAAGAGCTCAAAACCACAAAGTGTTAAATTTGATTGCAAACTTATCTAAGACCTTTTAACTATGTACATACTCGATCCAGTGTCAACAAATTAAAGCAGAAGATCGATGAAGTTCAAAATCTTTTTTGGTCAAAATGACGTTCAAAATCTTTGAACACTAGATCGATCGACTAGCTTAAATTTCAATCCTAGTAGGGTACACATGCACGAAAAGTAACAAAAAAGGTCAAAATTAAACAGGGATTATTATAATGTCCCTATAGTTCATGCCATGATGGACCATCTATTCATTTAACTAGAGTTTAATTTGTTGGTGTGGTCTATCGATCTATTCAAGAAATAGTCGTATTTAGTTCAATGTGCCTATCAAACTTTAAGGCAAACTAGGGTTGGAATAAAGCATGCATGATACTCTTTAGATATGATCGAGTATCACACCGGAAAATTGGACTTATGGGTAAGAATTTGTTCGTTCTTCATACTTTCGGTTTCTCCTTTTGTGACCAAGGACTTAGTACTACTAAAATATATCTTTTACAAGATTAGTCGGAAAGTGATTTAGTATCGCAAGATATTTTCACGAACTGGAAGATCGAAATACATCAGGAAGTATGACGCGTTATTATTAATATATTTTATTGTAATTTTATTGTTAGGTTTAATTACCTCTTTTCGGGTTTTCTTTACTGTTCTTTCCTAAGACACTTTTATTGAACCGTTAACATTAGGGTTAGCGTTAGGGTTTATAGTTTAGCTATATATATTGTAATTTGTTATTTGGAGAACCACTCAATCAATCAAAATCAATTCTACCATAATCATCATAACTATATACTAAAGCGGAGGTTAAATGTAATATTTAGCACGACACATGTCCATTTCTCATTGGACTTCATCAACCATCTTATTAAAATTATTTAATTTGTTTAATTAGTTGAAATTATATTTCATTGTAGACCCCACATTAAATTATACACATAATAAATCTACCCAAATCTTTAAAAAAATCTATCCAAAATTGTACACATAATGAAAATCCACTCTTTTATAATTTTCAATAGATATATTTTTATTTAATTATATTTTTAACCTAGAATCTATCTAATATGTTATGTATCTAATAATGATAGTAAAATAAATTGCACATATAATGTATCTAATATGTTATGTTATTTAGTTATATTATAATAAATCTCATAAGAAACAAAATAAATAAACTAATACAAGATTTTATATCAAACTATTCTTTTGAATAACTTTATATAAAATTTAAACTAAGATTTTAGTTAAATCAAATTTGTGCCTTCAAGACACGGGATTAATACTAATTATCTCTGGTCTCCCTCTACCCTCTATCTCTCTATCCTACGTGCCTCTTCTAAGTCTTCTTCTCCTTCTACAAACTCCTCCTTTCCCTTACTTTTCACGTGACTCCTTCTACTTAATCTCTTCCTCTTGCCTCTTCTCACATTCAAGGTTAGTTTTGGTCAATTAATTAGTGTGCAAGCCATATTTGCCTGTATCAAAGTATTATATCTTTTCCGTGATTTTTCATTTTTTTTTTTTGATTGTGGAGCTACTAGCTCGAACAAGCCAAAATTAGGCCACCTTTAAGTTACAAGGATAACCTAAATCATCGTGACGGATGATCTTTAATAATTCACACAGCGCGGGTTGTTGACTCAACAAACACCGCGACTGTGTTACAGACAAATGAGAAGACGGAAGGGACGAAGCATGAATGGGCAAGGCTGCATTGAAGCTCTGAAGATTGATGTGTCTTCTTGCCAGGAAATCTGCAGCAGCGTTAGATTCCCTGAAACAATGATAAAAAATAACAGAGGGGATAGCCGAAATCAAGTTTCTTATGTCTTCAATAATAGAGTGAATTTCCCAAGGCACTTTCCATTGGCGTTTTAAAGAATTAATAACAATAAGATTGTCACCTTCTATTATAAGATTGTGAATGTGAGAAAGGTCTGTTTTTGTGATAGCATGAAGTAAGGCTGAAGCTTCAGCTTGTACTATAGTCATAGAGGAAAGTTGCTGGCGTCCCGCAGAAAGAACATTTGCAGAATGGTCTCTAATGATGAATCCGGCATGAGTCGTTCCTGTTTTGAGTCTAGAAGCATCGAAATTTAGTTTGTGCTACTGCGAAGGTGGTTTTTTCCAGAATGTATGATTTTTCCTTTTTGGTTTGTTAGATGTCTTATGAGGTTTCAAACAACAGCCTTCCCAAGCAAGGGCGCCTGTGAAAGCTAAGTTGGACGGAAGGTTTTTTGGGTTAATTCTAGTCGGATCAAAAATTTTTGCATTCCTATGTGCCCACACAAACCACCATAGGAAAGCTAGTGACGTTGCGTGTTGGTTCTTGGCCATTGTTTGTTGTAAATTTTGTTGGAACGTATAATTCGTAGTAAGATTAAAAGAATAATTTGAAAGTTTTTGAAGACGAAAAATCATAGCTTTTGTAAAAGGGCATTAGAAAAAGAAATGATTTAGGGATTCATCATTTAGCTCACAAAGGGAACATAGATTCGGAACTGAATTATAGAAACGGTTTAATCTGTCTGTTGTCGGGAGACAGTCAGCACAAGCTTTCCAAAGGAAGTTGATTATTTTAGGTGGTAATTTTGATTTCCAAATTTAATCAAATTCATTAATACTTGTATTTTCTGGAGATACTAAAAGTGAGTTTGCTGATTGAATCGAGAAAACACCATCATTAGCAGGAAGCCAGATGAGTGTGTCCTCAGTATTTGTTACAGGGATTCTAGTTAGAATGATAATATCAACAATATGAGGTGGCAAAACCTGAGCGAGGAGAGTAATATTCCAGGTCCTATTTGGAAGGATAAATGTGTCGACTTTTTGAGTCGGATCCCCTGAATCGATAAAGGGTAGAAGGTCAATATTTGGTAACCAAGGATCTGTCTAGAATTTGATTGTTTTACCATTTCCTAGCAGCCATCTAATGCCTTTAGAGAATAAGACTCTAAGACTCATTAGCCTGCCAAACTGCCAAGAGCAACTATTTTTATGATAATTAAAAAGGGAGTCCGTAGTTAGGTATTTTTCAGTTATTACTTTGACCCATATATTTTGTGGTTGCGTCGCTATTTTCCAAAGCAATTTCATTTGAAGAGACATATTGATGTTTTCCGCAGAGCGAAGGCCAAGACCCCCGTTCTCTTTTGGAGAACAAATCCGGTCCCAACTAATGAGTAGATGGTGATTTGGAATGAATTTATTCCAAAAGAAAGATTTACAAACCGCATCTATTTGTTTGAGGACCCCTTGGGGCAACATAAAACTTTGCATGAGGTAGTTAACTTTGCTTATCAGACATGATTGGATAAGAACTACCCTGCCTGCTTGTGAAATTGTATTAGCTTTCCATTGGGACAGTTGTTTTTTAAGATTAGAAACTGAGTCAGAAAACATAGAAATCTGAACCCTTCCTTTGAGAATCGGAATACCTAAGTATTTTTCCATAGAAGAGGTGACTTGAATATTGAGGATACTTGCTAAGGCAATCGACGTAGGTTGAGTAACGTTAGCAGATGTTTGGATCGAACTTTTATGATAATTAATTGATAATCCAGAAACCTGAGTAAATTTTTGAAGGGTGTTTCTAATAAATTCCATATTTGTAACGTTTGCGTTTGCAAAGATAATTGTATCATCTGCAAAGCTTAAGAAGGGTAAGATTGATCCGTTTTTTGTGAGTTGGATTCCAGCATGGTTTGGATTGGCCGAAACCTCCTGTTGTAATGTTCGAGTTAAGTATTCCATACATAATACAAAGATGAAAGGAGACATTGGATCGCCTTGGCGGATTCCACAAGTAGGCTGGAATTCAGGCCCTGGCTCATTATTAACTAGAGCTGATGACGACGAAGTGGTTATACATGTCATTACTAGTTGAATCCATTTATGATGAAACCCGAATTTGGATAAAACCAGACGGATAAAATTCCAGTTAATTTTGTCATATGCTTTTTCAAGATCTAATTTAATGGCCATCCAACCAATCCGTCCTTTTTTCTTTTTATGGAATGAATGAAATATTTCATGAGCAATAAGGACATTGTCTTGAATCAAACGCCCTTTAACAAAAGCACTCTGAAGCGGATGAATAATTGAAGGTAAAATATGTTGAATTCTGTTTGATAACACCTTGGTAATTGCCTTATAAATGGTATTACATAAACTAATCGGTCTATAGTGATTAATAGATGTTGGCGTATCAATTTTGGGAATTAAGGTTATGAAAGTTTTATTTGCAGCGGTCAGCATAGAACCGGAATGGAAAAAGGCCACTACAGCGCGAACAACTAACGCACCGACCATAGACCAATAATTTTGGAAGAATTCCGCAGTGAAACCGTCAGGTCCCGGAGTTTTATTAAGAGCTAAGTCAAAAATTGCCATTTTTATTTCGGATGTTGTCGGTTGTTTCGAGATAGTTATGTTGTCAGCGTTGGATATCATAAGAGGTATAATATCTAGGTCTTGAGGATAGACTACTGAGTTAGGATTGGATTTGAACCGAGCCGCTAGCTCATTGGTAATATTAGCCAAAATTGTTTCATGATCAAAAATAACCAAACCATCCTGAGTCTGAAAGGATGTTATATTTTGTTTAAATCTACGTAATTTTGAGATGGTTTGGAAGTACTTCGTATTTTTGTCTACATTTTGTAAATGGTTAATTTTAGCTCGTTGAGCCCAAAATTTATGGTGAAAGTCCATTAATGCATTATACTTGTTAAGGTGTAGTTGTAATTTATTTAATAAAGACTGGTTATACGGATCGGATAGGAGAGAATTTCGGAGTTGTTGTAGCTGACGTTCTGAAATTTTTAGTTGTTCAAAATTATTATTTATATAGCGTTTGGCCCATTCTTTAGAATATTTCTTAAGGAGTTGCATTTTCATGGAAACTTTGAACATAAATGATCCTGTGAGTTTGTATTCCCAAACCTTTTTAACTAATTTAGCATACGAGGGTTTATCAATCCAAGCATTTTCAAATCGAAAGGGGTACTTAATAAATTTCTTTTTAGAGTCTAGGTTGAAAGATATCAAACAGTGGTCTGAAGTTGTAAAAGGGTGGTGATGGGTTACAAGTTTAGGAAAGATTGGTACAAAATCATGATGAATTAGGACTCTATCCAGTCTTTCGAATGTGTTATCTGTAGAGGTCGTACTTTTTCTCCAAGTAAATAGGAACCCGGTAAATTTCGTATTTAAAGTACTCATTTTGTTTTGGAAGTTGAGTAGACGAACAAATTTAGCCGGAGTTGGAGAAACCCCGCCAAATTTGTCCGAACTACAATCGATTTCATTGAGATCTCCAATCAGGAGAAAGGGTAAACCGAAAGATGAAATCGTGTTTTCAAGATTCAACCAAAAAGCCGGTTTGTTTTCTACTCTTGAAGGAGCGTAAGCAAAGATTAGTAGGTATGGATGAAACGGGTTTTGAACCTGCATAAAAATAAAATTTGGAGTTTGTAATACTAGTTTACAAGAGCGAGTAAACTCGTTGTGATAAATAAACAGAGCCATCCCTCCTTTGGAACCATCCGAAGGAGATGAAATACAGTGATGGAAACCGATTTTTCGTATAATAGCATCAGAGGGATGGATATCCGTTTTCGTTTCAGTTAAACATAGAATTTGTAATTTGTGAAGTTTTCTTAGGAAGGCAATTTCATCCCAGAAATTAACCCTCCTAAGCCCCCTCACATTCCAATAGGCGACAGTCATAATAAAAACGTGGAGTGAGACTGGTCATATAAAGTGGTAGAACCAAAGTTTAACATCCGGTGGCCATTTTTATGCAAAAAACACAGCCACCACTGATGGGGTTTTGTAATAGTGTAATAGGAACTCCTAAAAAATTTACACAAATCATACGTAGGAGTGAATTGGATTACTGCAAAGTTGAAATGTAAACTGCATGTGGAACATGCATGAGTGAAAATAGGTAGATAAGATTTGTGGTGATGATAACAGCAAGGGATGCACCCTACACAACCACAATTTGTAGTAATGAATTTAAAAGCTATGTAGTTAATATAGGGTGGTGTTGGAACCTGTTTACAAAAGCACAATTTATGAGGTAAGTTTTGCGCAAAAAGAGTAAGTAGATGATGTTTTTGATGTAAAAGCAATGTGCAAGTTGTTTCCATATAGAAGAAAAAATGAGCAGATTGAAATGATTCAGTATGAGCAAGGTTAGTATGTGTACACCTATAATTAGAAATGTCCCAGCAGGCATAGCTACAAAATGGGAAAAAAGGCTTATGATTGCTACACAAATGAGGGATTGTTGAACTTATACAAACAAATTTGCCACGATTTCTAAAACAAAGAGTTGATACATTAGAGTAATAATACAGATGGCTGATGAGTTTGTGATAGGTAGGCTGCCAGTGCAAAAAGTATGCACTATGTTTACAACACAGCTGAGGGATAGGAAAAATGATACACATATTTTTTGCAAGGTTTATACAATAAGGAGTAGTTACATGAGAACAATAATACAAAATGTTGATAATTTTGTAATAGGTAAGATGCCACAACAAATGAAGCCAGTAAACATCATAATCTTGAAAATGTAATCCAGTTTGATCAACACGTGAGCAAGCATTTAGTTGTTTCCAAAATAACCTGTCACATAGCAGCAAGCATATGGAATTGGTAAAGTAATTGGTCATAGACAAATTTTGTGTATACAGATTGCACGTCTTTATGAAAATAACAACCAGATTGTCGATGGAAGTGATAGATTGAAAGTAGTTCACCTTGTCAAAAAAATTCATACCATTTTGTAGGTCATAGTAGTGTTCAAAAGCATTGGTTAACCAAACCCAGAGCTCTACCAGCCCCCAAGAATGCACAAAGGCATCCCTGAAGAGGCAAAACCCTCGGTAATGATCAAACAGGTTGATAATTGTTTGAAAAATTAGAAATTGGAGGACCAAAGCCACAAAAAAGCAATCCTGCATAGTAGTGATAAGAGGGATAAGAACCAAAAGTTCATAGAGAAGATGAAACAAAGGTGAGTAAATGGTAGTAGTAACTGTCATTGTCTCAAGGACAAAGGGGTCACACAAATTTTCAATCACCCAGAAGGTGATAAGTTTGTAGATAAGGGTTTGAGAAAAGGTAATACCAGAGCTAGGAGGCCACAAAGCCCCCCCCGTGATTTTTCATTTTGAAAACGGCCGGCGTAGCAAGAAAATAGATATTCATGTGATCAAGAAATTAAAGCACATGATATTAGACAATCCGCTAATTATAAAACCATCATACCTGAACTAACCGTCAGTACACGTCTTTTATGAAATCTTGCGAGTTCACCCCATTCCCATGTCATGTGTACCTATAAAATGTGTGACGGAGTCTTAAGTCTTACCAATCTGACTGGTAGTCTATATATAAATTCTGTAACTATTAAGTAGTTCAAACTTTGAATCATCCTCCTATGTTGTAAGAACTACACACCCATGTGTATTCACAATTTGCTTAGTCCCTCCGTTTCATAATAAGTGTCGTTTTAGCACTTAAAATTTGTTTCATAATATGTGTCGTTTTAGGTTTTCAAAGTGATTTTATAGGGGTGAATGATGATAATTTTTATTGGAATGTGTATTTGTTGACTAAAGTTGTTCATGCATTGGCCAAAAAAATGTAATGAGTGGTAAGATTAAGAAAAAGTTGTAAGTTTTATAGTGAATGATTGCTTTTCTTAAAAACTGTGTTAAGAGCTAAAACGACACTTATTGTGAAACGGAGGGAGTAGTATCTAAGAAAATAACCTTGATCTAACGATCATGAATTCGATGTCCGATACCAATGGGTCTTAAACGTACCTTTGGATCCAACAAAATTAAGAGAAATATGTCGGCAATGTCGCCAAAGGAAGTGTAAAACATTAATATCAGAGTTCAATAAACAGGAAATTAGAGTTTTCCGACAATGTCATTATTGGGTTAATGAAACCAATAAAAGACAAGAACACTCCGAAGTCCGAATATCATTTTTGGGTTAATGACTTGTACAAACAGAGACAGAGAATTGGGCTCTAATGCTCGGTAACGAAGAAGAAAAGTTTCTTGCATATGCATAAGGTAGTAAATCTTTATGGGCTTATTTCAGAAGAAAAAGGAGATTCTTGATGGGCCTTTTAGCCCAACAAGTATAGAATAGATCACCTCTTATTGTACAACGTTCATCATAGCGCGCTTTAACAGTTCATGAACACTACACGATTGAATAAGTCTGTGATGATATACGTACTACTGATATGTCCAAGACAAATTATACTCCCTCCATTAAGGGCATCCACCAGGGGATTAGCTTTGTGTCTGATCTAAGGGACGACAACCGCGTTTGAGCTAGGCCACATTAGCTTCCTACAAGCTAGCTAGGTTCGATCAAGTGAGAATCCTTGCGAGAATGAGGGGACGTGGTACTCAGAATTGTCGACAACAACTTGTGGAAAGTTCATTGTGTCGCCGTGTAAAATTGCCCACGGTTAGTGCCTCGCAACTTCCACGCTTGAAACTAGTAGTCACTAAATTGCCCTCGGAGATGGCGTCTATATTGATAGTGGCCTAGTTGACTTGGAATGATAAGCAAGCTATATTGGACGTGCATTTTGAGCATTGCAGTATGTGTATTTGGATATAGTTGGGGCGCTTTTAGCGACCTCAAGGTTGCTTGGGACTTGGGTTTTAAGAATGCCCTCCTGGAGATCGATTCTAGTCTGGTAGGTGTGATGCTCAGAAAGCCTCCCTACCCTCCCCACCCTCTTTCGAGTATGGCCTCTTGCAACCAAGGCTTTCTCGACCAGGATTGGATTGTTCGGGTCTGACATGTCTTCAGGGAGTCAGCGAACCTCTCACCAATTTTGTTTTTTCATTCCCTTTGGTTTGCACGTACATTCTTGATGAGCCGTCAGTTTGCGCTCGTCCTTTTATTTTCGAAGATGTAAGGGGTCGTGTTTGTATTTTGATTTCTTTTAATGCATATGCTTTGATCTCCTTTTCGATCAAAAAATGAATAATAATAAACTACGACAAACTATCCTTCTCATTCTCACGAGGACGTGCACTTAATCTGCAGCTAAGGGCGAATTTGCATGTATGCCCTCACCAAAGTTTGTAATATGGAGAATACCCCTATTTAGATTACATGGCAAGGGTTTTTTTTGGCATTTTTACAATTAAAACTTTAATATTTTTATCTTTTCTAATTGAAAAAAAAAACAAGATAATTTCCTTATGCACAGAAACTGTCGGCCCTATTTTCAATTTCACAACCTTCTTCCATAGCTGCTCCTCCTTCAACCTGATCACCTCCCCCAATCCAACCACCACAACGCCGCTCTGCCACACGTATGTCCCGATCGTCGTCGTCATCACGGCAAACGCTCTCCCCAAGAGCACCGTCACACAAAGGCTCAGCAGATTAGACACACCACGGGGTTAATCCTCACCGCCGATCCCCCACCGATCTCGCTTTGGATCGCGTTTTCCGATGCCGGAGGATTTAAAACGGATTTCTTCAAGTCTGGGGCGATCGCTGATTCCGGTTTTGATTCTGCTTTCGAATTCGATTTCGGTTTCTCATCCAGAACTGTGCGATTGGTGGTGGTTAATGGTTCCAGATCGGACGGCTGAAGTCTGAGGGACGATTGATCGGAGCGGCGGGATTAGCAGTGGGATCAAATCCCCCAGTGGCCTCGATGACCGTAAAGGCAGGTGCTTCCGATGCCAGAACTCGATCGTTGTTTTCTATATTGAGTTCTAGAGCATGGCGGGTATGACGTTCTACGAGAGGGGTCGAGTGGACCGGATGGAATGGACTGGATTGATTAGGTGGAGTCAGTGGCGGAACCAGGATTTCGTATCAGTGGGGGCTAAATATAAAAATACTGAAATATTACACTAATTTGATTAACATGTCTTCATACTCATGAAAAAAAAACCATTCAAGAACAAAAACAATACAACCTTTAGAACAAGTTAACAATCTCATTATTCTCCCAAAAGAATTGTCAATCGGTAATAAACTAGCAACAAATCCTAAATTATACAAATACAAATGAAGATTAATTAACCTGAATAACAAAACGTAAGCCAATATACACAAATTGGATTTTACAGGTTTATACACACCTTTTTATTAAATCGGTTTATGCACATCTATACCTATAATTAATTTGAATGAGTGTAGCACATAGAGGAATTCGATCATGTGAGCACAGAAATAAAAAGGTGTGTATAAACCTGTAAACCGGTAGATGAGTAGATCTGGACACTAGAGGTCAGGGCGGAGGCGGTCGACGGCGTAGCAGAGGCGGACGAAGGCGGTCGGAAGATTGCGGGTCTGCGGCGATCTGAGAGCGGGACAAGAGGAGACGAGGAGGGTAGCGGACACGGGGCGGGACGACAGAGTGGCGGACGGCGCAGGCGGGGAGAGACCGAGAGAGTGAGAGAATGAGGGAGGGTGAGGGACGGCGGCGGCGCCGACTGGCTAGGCGAGAGAGCGAGAAGCTGCGCGTCTCGACGTCTGAGGCTTTGAGCGAAGTTGAACGGGAACGAGGGAGTGGGAACACGAGGGTTTCTGAGTTCTATTTTCCATATTTAAATTTTTTTTTTTGTAAAATCCCAGCACCCACTGGGCACCGTGTAGTTCCGCCTCTGGGTGGAGTGGTGGAGGACGGGGGCAGTTAAGATATGATTCAATTAATTCTTTTTTCAATGGAATAAATAAATAAAATCATCAATTCTTTAAAAAATAAAGTTTGTAATTTTAGGATAAGGTCGTACCTAGAATATTCCGGGATTTGATCTTATCCTGTACCCTCTTGATCTTATCCAATCCTTGTATTATCTATATAAAGGGTCTCCTGGCAACCCTAATGAAATACGCAGAAAACATTCTACGTTACTCAAAAGTCTATCTTCTCTCATCTTTTATAACACGTTATCAGCACGAGTTTGCTCGAAGGTAGTATTCTCATTCATCTCATTCTCGATCTGCATAGACCTAAACTTGTTCACTAATTAATAGATGAACAAGTACCGATCAATGGTATATTTTGTTTGAACCGAATTGCTATATTTTTTCCAGTCAACATGATTGTATGGTCTTTGCTCTTCAAAAGTAATTAATAGATGAACAAGTACCGATCAATGGTATATTTTGTTTGAACCGAATTGCTATATTTTTTCCAGTCAACATGATTGTATGGTCTTTGCTCTTCAAAAGTAACTCTCGTGTTCTTATATCCTGTTTTGATCATAATTAACCTAACTGGATCATCGTTGCTATATACACAGATCGCTCTGGATTTCGAATCGATTATACTGTTCTGATCTGAATTTTTTTTTTAAAAACTGAATTTACTCTTTTTAAGATACGTGTACTCTTTGATCATAATTAACGTATTCAAAGAAAAAAAAAAAAAGGTCTACTGCTTGATCTCTTGTTCTCTCGCTAGATACTGCTTCAATAGAGTAATCATTCGTGTACTACTTCTTCCATCATGTATTTGATTTCTCTTGCCATGTACTAAAATTATACTCCCTCCGTTTCATAATAAGTGTCGTTTTAGCACTTAAAATTTGTTTCATAATATGTGTCGTTTTAGGTTTTCAAAGTGATTTAATAGGGGTGAATGATGATAATTTTTATTGGAATGTGTATTTGTTGACTAAAGTTGTTCATGCATTGGCCAAAAAAATGTAATGAGTGGTAAGATTAAGAAAAAATTGTAAGTTTTAAAGTGAATGATTGCTTTTCTTAAAAACTGTGTTGAGAGCTAAAACGACACTTATTGTGAAACGGAGGGAGTATACTGTTTTGAAGATACGTGTGCTTATTTTGTAATCATTGCGTATACTGTGTATCGTGTATTGTTTTGCTCCATTGCATGTTCTGTGTATTATTTGCATGATGAATTTCGTTCCATTCGAGTTGGTTAAGGATCAAATTAGTTTTGTCAGTACACGAAATATGTCGGTGTACAAGTCTCAATTCCTTCTTCAATGACCTTTTTCTCCAAACTTCCTTCACCTTCAATGACCTTTCACATAGTATACGTGTGTATTTATAGAGGAGAGGGACAGAGGGGGGCGCGCACCTAGGGTTAGGGCGATGCCTTGCTCCCTAAGTCAACCAAATATTCTATCCCAGGCGAAGATAAGATTCTCCTCCATAAATAATATCCTAACTAGAGTAACTACCCTATTAAAGGATAAAGCATAATAAATATGGATAGCAAAATAAACAAGATAGAGAAATAAATGCTAACTAATTGATATGGAAATATGCCCACCCACAGTTTTATTTAAGCATGATTAATCTAATTGAATTAACCTAATTGGATTAACCTAATTTAAATATGCATGCTCGAACTGTGTTCTGCTTATGCATTTAATTTGTTAAATTATGCAAATCTTATGGTATATCCCCTGGTGTGGATGTATTCATACAAATTTGTCCCAGAAGTGACAAATCAAATTTAATATATCCCCTGAAGTGGATGTATTTATAAATTTGTCCCAGAAGTGACAAATAAATCATGTTTTCATCTCCTGAAGAGATGCGTAATAATAATTATCCCAGAAGTGATAATTTTTGATCCAATCTATCAACTCCTGAAGAGTTGAATACAATGATATCATATTACCCCTGAAATGGTAATTTTCTTCATTCCCAGAAGAGAATGAAATATCATTATATAATCCCTAAAGTGATTATTTTTCAATCCCGAAAAGATTGAAACGGCATAAGCCTAAACATGATTGATACGTCTTAATATAACTCAATCGGTTTAATTTATACTTTTATTATTTTTTTATGATATTACATAATAATACATGCTCATTTCCTGTTACGTGATCATTGCTATTCAAGTGCATACATTCATTTACTGCTTTTTTTAGGATCGTGATCATTGCTATTTTTTTTAATTGCTAGTATTTTTTACGTGATCATGCACTCTCTTTGGTGAACATATAAGTACGTATATGTTAACATATACATGATTCATATCTTATATAATTTTCGTTCATGATTATAGAAAATGTCGAACCTTACGAGGCTGGAATTTGCTGCTCTTGATGTTTCTGGGAGAAACTATCTGACATGGGTGCTTGATGCGGAGCTCCATTTATCCAGCAACCATTTGGGAGATACCGTGAAAGAAAAATCAAGCGCATCCCAGCAGGATCGCGCTAAGGCAATGATATTGCTTCGTCATCATCTCCATGAGAGCTTGAAAGCTCAGTATTTGACTGTCAAGGAGCCTTCTGAACTCTAGAAGAGTCTGAAGGATCGCTTTGATCATCAGAAGACAGTCATATTGCCTCGTGCACGATATGAGTGGATGCACTTGAGGCTGCAGGACTCTAAGAAAGTCTCAGATTATAATTCTGAATTGTTTCGCATTGTTTCCACACTGAGACTTTGTGGAGAAACAATAAAAGTGGAGGATATGCTGGAGAAAACATTCTCTACTTTTCATGCTTCTAACCTTGTACTCCAGCAGCAGTACAGGGAACGTGGGTTCAAGACTTATTCTGAATTGTTGTCTTGTTTGGTTTTAGCTGAAGAGAACAATCAATTGCTTCTCAATAACCACCAAACTCGGCCTAGTGGTTCAGCACCACTTCCTGACCAGTCCAAAGATGTGCCTGAAGCACATGCTAACTCTTCCCGAAGAGGACGTGGTCAAGCCCGCGGACGTGGCCGTGGTCGTGGCCATGGTGGTAATACTGGTCGAGTCCAGAAGAATATCGGGAGGCAACAAAATAAGTTGAACCAAGAAGAGAAGCCTAAAGAAAAAGGTGAAACCCCATGCTTCAGATGTGGACAAGTTAGGCATTGGGTCCGCACCTGTCGTGCGGCACCACATCTAGTAGAGTTGTACAAAGCTTCCTTAAAGAAGGGTAAAGGTGTGGAAACTAATCTTGCTGAAGCCGGAAGCTTTAGCAACACCCACCTGGAGGCTAATGATTTTCTCCTTGAAGATGACAAGAAGCTGCCTGAGCTGGGTCTTAAGTTTGATGATCTCCCAAATGATGGAAACATTTTCTCAGATTATTGAATTGCATTGTTTTTCCCTTTTAGCTTATAGATTTTTCAATTCATAGCTAGAATGATCCTACAATATTTCATATTTCCATTTTTAGGTAGCAATTTGGATATTTAAGTTGTGTGAACAATCTATTTTTAATAAATAAATTTTTATTGGTATATTTATGTTTCTTTTTTATAGAATGGATCATACGAATGGAGCACTTAATGGTGGAGAATTATGTCTTATTGATAGTGCCACAACTCATACCATATTGAAAAACCAGAAGTTTTTCTCAAACATAGAATTGACAAAGGCAAATGTCAATACTATATCTGGAATGAGCAATATCATAGAAGGCTTTGGCAAAGCCTCTATCCTGTTGCATGGGGGAACAAGGATATATATCAAAGATGCTCTATATTCAAGAAAGTCACAAAGAAACTTACTCAGTTTCAAGTATATTCGAGAAAATGGCTTTCATATTGAAACCATGAATGAAAATGGTATTGAGTATTTATCATTAGTATCTCACCAAACTAGCCCGAAGCTAGTGTTGGAGAAAATGAGAACATATACATCTGGATTGTATGGCACAATAATTTATCCTATTGAAGCCCATAATGTGACTAACCAGAAGTTAGTCAATAAAGATTTGTTCTCTTTGTGGCATGACAAGCTCGGTCACCCAGGTGAAACCATGATTCGTAGGATCATTGGATGTTCACATGGACACCCACTCAAGGACCTGAAGATCCTGTCAAAGGGTGACCTGACATGTACGGCTTGTTCTCTTGGCAAATTAATAACAAGGCCGTCTATAACAAAAGTAAACGCTGAATCTCCCATGTTCCTTGAGCGTATTCAAGGTGACATATGCGGACCTATAACACCGCCGTGTGGACCATTTAGATACTTTATGGTGTTGATTGATGCATCAACACGATGGTCACATGTAAGCTTGCTTTCAACAAGGAATGTTGCATTTGCAAGACTTTTAGCCCAGATAATTAAATTGCGGGCTCATTTCCCTGATCAACCAATTAAGAGAATCAGGCTAGACAATGCGGGAGAATTTACATCAAAGTCATTTAATGACTATTGTTTATCAATTGGCATTGTGGTTGAGCATCCAGTGGCTCATGTACACACACAAAACAGCCTGGCAGAGTCGTTGATTAAGCGGTTACAACTAATAGCTAGACCAATGCTAATGAAGTCAAAATTACCATCCTCGGCTTGGGGTTATGCAATATTGCATGCTGAGGCTTTGATTCGACTTCGACCAACCGCAAACAATAAAATGTCTCCCTTGCAACTTATCTTTGGAAGAGAACCTGATATCTGTAATAACCACTATTTTTATAAATAAGGGAAATAAAGTTTTCTTAAAATCCTTATTCGTACAACTATCAAGAAGTCGTCAATAGTAAATTCCTCGCCCAATTAAGTGTAAAACACGTTCAAATTAAATTATGGAAAAACGAGCCTTTATATTAAATTATTATTTTAAAATAAATTGTTCAAGAATATAAGAGAAAAAAAAAAAACAAGGAACAAGTATAATATTCGGGTAGGCCCTTAAACAATTAAATCTCAGCCCAAAAGTAAGAATAAAAAGAGGAGAGTATAAAAAGAGACAAGTGGGACTCGAACCCCCAACCTCTCCGACCCCTTTCCCTTCCCTTACCAGTTGGGCTACCAGAGCTTCACGTGTAATAAGGGAACGTATTTTACTAAACTAGTATTGCTTGACTACCAAAAAAATCTGAGACTAAAATTCTGCAGCCCTTCACCTTGTAAATGATCGACAACGCAGAGATAATTTCTGCCAAATGAGATCAAGCAGATCCACCCTCATCATTACACCCACACCTCCTTACGTAGTGAATTAGAGAAGGCTATTATAAATTGAGGTTTCCCCATTCAACTTCAGCACTTGTAACACAATTTCATACTCTGTTCTTCATCAACACCTGTGCTAATCTAACTCCCAAAAATCCCAACCTATGCCATCAAGCTCCAACCCGAACGAATTCAGCAAAACAAAAACGTTGAAACCCACCCTTCAAATCTGATTTTTCCAAAACTCCCAACCGAGCCCTAGCTCGCGCGGGCCCGTTGCCTGGCCTGTCGGGTGCGTCGCGGACGAGCCCTGCCCGCCTGACCACCGCTGTTCGCCCCGCTCGTTCCCCGCCTGACTGCTGCTCGCCCCCGCTCGTTCCCCCGTCTGACCGCCGCTCGCCCCCGCTCGTTTCCCCCTGACCGCCGCTACTCGTCGCTGCCCACCGGCCGCTCGCTGCCGCCTTCTCGTCGTGGCCGGAGGCGTCGTTGCCCTCGACCTCCTCGCCGGAGGCGCCATCGGTAATTGCTGGCGTGGAAGTTGCTGTTGTTGCTGTGGTCCTTTGATTGTTGCGTAAAAGAAAAAAAAAAATCAAGGCAAGCCTAGCCTCTTTGTATTTTGGTGTGGGCTTTTAATTAGTGCTAGTTTAAGTTAATGGAATACAAATCAGGCCCATTAGTAAATTAAAGAGGAGATTAATAAGTCCATTAATTCTCAGCTGAAAGAAGAGAAGGGTGTTAATTGACCTATTAACATCTTTTATTGATTTATAAAGGTGGTTAATATAAAGATATAAATACCAATCCTAAGTTTGAATAAATCTCTTGAATCAAAAATTGAACCTTGTCTTGGACTATATAATGCTAAACTATTATTAAGGATGAATAAGGACTTTTATCAAATATTCTTGGACTATAAGGACTTTTATCAAATAAAAAGAGGTATTTGATGACTACCTATAAGTTTATGATCTTAACATGGCTCTAATAGTGTCTTAGAATTAATTACTAGCAAGTTGAGGAGTTTAGATAATAAATTATTGGAGGATAATAACTCATTATAAGTCATACAAATTATCATGAAGGATAATAATAAAAATGAAGAAATAATAAGGTGACCAAATCATGAATAAGAAATGAGTTAAGTGTTAATCTAACTTACCCTTCTACAAAATATTAAGTTATTAATATTGGAAGCTTTAAAATCATTTTATAAAGGGTATAGAGATATGATAACCTAAGGAAATATTTTCTTCCGATTAAGAAATAAATTAAATATTAATTAATCCGCATCGCTTTGGAACCGTATCCAAATTAGGTTGAGCACCCGAGTCGCCGTAAGCTCAGAACGAACTCGTAGGACTCGAATTCTGCAAAGCAAAGGCAAGTGGATGGTTCTCCCTTATTACTCGATATTTGTGAATTCCTTTCCCTCTGTTATCATATCCATCTTGTTAGGAACACCTTGTTTGCTAAATAAAATGAACTTAGGGTTATTTGCTGTTTAGAAATAATGACCCCATTGTTACTATACTGCGCTAGCCCATGGACTTAGGACCGATTGATTGCGGCCTTTATGTGTTTAAATGTCTCGTTTGAGACTTTGCAATGGACTAGAATAGGGATTAGGGGTGAGAGCTCGTCTCTGAAAACACCTCTAAAAAACGTATTAGGATGTACCTATACCCTAATACTGGGTCATGACTCTGCCCGCTCTACCGCTCAGAGGGGTGATAGCACCCTAGCTAGGTGCTCAACTATGTGGCTCTAGGCTCGCTCAAGGGGTCGCCGCATATAAAAATCATTAATTGAATTGTTGAATGGATATTCCTCGGGTGGCCCTTGACTCGTATGAGTTGCCACATCCGAAAATCGTTAAAACAAGATGTATTGGGTGTGGCCCTTGACTCTTATGAGTTGCTACATCCGGAAATCGTTAAAATAAAATGTATTGTTGTATTACTCAGAGAGGATAAGTTGATGAAGGTTTTTACTACACTTTGATGTGCATTAATGAGTTCCCAACAAAAATCTTAATCATCTCTCGTTCCGAGGAATCACTTTCTTGTGATTTCCTATGTTCAAAAGAAAGCTCGTTCTTCACTTCCCTTCGGATTTGTTCCTTTTAATATCATCTGATTGTATTCGAATAAAGCCTCGTTCTCTAAATTATATCACACTCTTAACCTCAAAAGAACCTGATTTGTCGGGCATCGCTCAACTCCCTTTGGACCTTGATGCCGACATACTTAGCCTTTTAAGAACCTAGTCATATTCTACCACTTGCTTAGTCTCGCGTTAGACTAATACCACTTTCTTTTCTTCCCGACATTGGTCGGCTGGTATTTCTTGCTTTTATGGAAATATCAGGAAGTAAAGACAGGCTTGCCGGAGACCAAGGACGAAGACTCGAGGATTTAAAGGAAGGAAGATTTTCAAGAGGTTTCAAGTTATTCTAAATATTTTGGAGTTTCCTATTTTGTTTTTGTGAAGAATCTTTTAACCGTCATTTTATTTCCGCTGCAAAATGATTTATATGTCTTTTTCACTCAAACATTGTTATCTTGTATCATTTACCATTGACTTCTAATCATGTATCAAACATTGAATCGCATTTGATGTAATAGAAGTTCAATATTTCGTTTTATATGAATCGAGTTGTGTTACCTACCGCCTTGGGTGACTTTGGATGGGAAAATCCGAAGTCACTGGCATGTAATACCCATGGTTTCAAAATAGGGGTGTTACAATATCTCGCACCTGAAAATCTTTGGTTGTGCGGTGTATGTCCCTATTTCTCCCCCACAACGAACCAAAATGGGGCCACAAAGAAGGTTGGGAATATATGTAGGGTTCGAATCTCCCTCGATTATAAAATACCTTGAGCCAATGACTGGTGATTTATTTAGAGCTCGGTATGAGGATTGTCATTTTGATGAGACAAAATTTCCAACCCTAGGGGGAGAAGAAAAGGAGATTGTTAAGAAAGAGATAGAATGGAATACAGATTCTCTATCATCCATAGATCCAAAAACAAATGAATGTGAACTAGAAGTTCAACGGATTTTGCATTTGCAAAATGTAGCTAATACGCTACCGGATGCATTTACCGATGCCAAGAGAGTGACAAAGTCACATATTCCAGCTGAAAATGCACCAGCTTGTTTAGAGGTTCCAGAAGTAACCACAAAAACGGCAAATGAGTCTCTAGCACGACGAAAACGTGGGAGACCATTAGGCTCTAAGGATACAATTCCCCGGAAGAGGAAAGAGCCGAAAACATCTCAAGGTATTGATGAGATGTCGACTGAAAAACAAAATGAAGATAGGATTCCTGAAGAAATCCTATCCAAAGACCCTGAAAGCAAAGATGATGACATGGGGGAAAATTTCGAAATGTCAATAAATTATGTAAGTACCGGTACGGGGTGGTACCGGGAAGAAGTAGAAATTGATGATGCCTTTGCTTATTCAGTGGCCATGGAAGTCATAGAAGAAGATGAAAATGATCCCCAAACCATGGAAGAATGTCGGCATCGAGATGATTGGGAAAGCTGGAAAGAAGCAATTGAAGCAGAGCTTGATTCATTGAATAAACGAGGTGTATTTGGGCCTGTAGTCCCAACACCACGGAGTGTTAAACCAGTTGGCTATAAGTGGGTGTTCGTACGAAAAAGGAATGAACGAAATGAAGTTGTCAGATATAAAGCTCGACTAGTTGCACAAGGTTTTTCTCAAAAGCCTGGAGTGGATTATATGGAAACATATTCACCGGTAGTCGATGCAACAACACTCCGATTCCTTGTTGCTTTAGCCGTTGTTGAACGACTCAAGATGCAACTTATGGATGTGGTAACGGCGTATCTATATGGGTCATTAGATACTGATATATACATGAAAATCCCGGAAGGATTGAAAATGCCCGAAGCATTTAAACCACGTCACATGTACTCCATTAAGCTTCAAAGGTCGCTTTATGGATTAAAACAATCGGGAAGGATGTGGTATAACCGCCTTAGTGAGTATCTAGTAAGGCAAGGGTTTGTCAATGACCAAATAAGTCCATGTGTGTTCATAAAACGAAAGGACTCGGGTTATGTAATCATAGCTGTCTATGTTGATGACTTGAACATTATTGGAACTCCGGAAGAGATCCGATTGGCACCTGATTACTTGAAAACAGAATTTGAGATGAAGGACTTGGGGACCACCAAATATTGTCTCGGCCTGCGGTTCGAGCATACAAAGAACGGAATCTTTATCCATCAATCGAATTATACAGAAAAAGTCCTAAAACGGTTTAATATGGATAAAGCACATCCGTTGAGTACACCTATGGTACGGTCCTTGAGTATGGAGAAAGATCCATTTCGCCCCAAATCAGAAGATGAAGAGATATTAGGCCCTAAAGTGCCTTATCTAAGTGCAATAGGTGCACTAATGTATCTTGCTACAAACACTCGACCCGATATAGCTTTTGCTGTAAATTTATTAGCAAGATATAGTTCGGCACCAACAAAAAGGCATTGGAATGGTGTCAAGCACATTCTACGTTATTTACGTGGAACAAGTGATATGGGGCTATACTTTCAAAGGTCCAACGAAGGGCAAGTTGGTGGATTAATTGGCTATAGTGATGCCGGTTATTTATCTGATCCACATAAAGCTATTTCACAAACAGGTTACTTATTCATGTATGGTGGAGCAGCTATTTCATGGCGATCAACGAAGCAGACCTTAGTTGCTACTTCATCAAATCATGCGGAGTTAATTGCCTTGTATGAAACTGGAAGAGAGAGTGTATGGCTGAGATCGCTCATAAATCACATTCAAACATCTTGTGGATTGAAGTCAGATGCTCGAAGTCCAACTATTATTTTTGAAGACAATGCAGCCTGTATTGCTCAAGTTAGGGAAGGATATATCAAAAGTGATCGAGTGAAGCACATATCGCCAAAGTTCTTCTCAACCCATGAGTTTCAAGTCAAAGGCGAAGTCGATGTTCAACAGATCCAATCGAGCAAGAATTTGGCGGACCTGCTTACTAAAGCCCTACCCACTAGAGTCTTCAAGCAACTCATACATGACATTGGCATGCGGCGTTTAAGAGATATTTGTTAAATTGAGGGGGAGTAGTAGAACTGCACTCTTTTTCCCTTCGCTTGGTTTTTATCCCAATGGGTTTTTCCAAGCAAGGTTTTTAATGAGGCAGTTAGTAAGGTACATCCAAGGGGGAGTGTTATGATATTATATATTTGTGGATGTACCTAGAATATTCCGGGATTTGATCTTATCCTGTACCCTCTTGATCTTATCCAATCCTTGTATTATCTATATAAAGGGTCTCCTGGCAACCCTAATGAAATACGCAGAAAACATTCTACGTTACTCAAAAGTCTCTCTTCTCTCATCTTTTATAACAGTTTGGGCATTTGATGCCTATTTTTCAAAATGATGGTATTTTTTGTCATCACTAACTTTTAATGGGGCATAAACTGCTATTAACACTTTTTTTTTTTTGATCAGAGCTATTAACACATTTTTTTTTTGGGTACGGAAAGCCCACATGTAGGTTGATCACTAGAACAAAAAACGTGTTTTATCACGGTCCCGTGTCATGATTTATCACGGTTGTGAACCGATATATTTTGTTCCGGTATAAAAGAAATAAGGGTACAGACCCGTGATAAAAGGACAGTATTAATCCCGGTTATACAACCGTGATAAAAACCCTATATACCCGGCATAAAAAAGAGACACAAGCGTCCCAATGGACCTTTATATCGCGGGTAAGAACCGTGATTGTTGGTATAAACAATTTTTATCCCGGTTCTAAAACCGTGATAAAATGTATGTCCAACCGATGTAAAATAAATTTGAGTGCGTTTAATTGACTTATATATCTCGGTTATAAACCGTGATAATTACTTGGACTTGAGCGCAAAAAAAATAATTAAATATACCGGTATATATATTGATCATTTGCTGTGTATATATTGATCATTTGATTGCACCATTAACCTGCGTATATATTGATCATTTGCTTTTCAACCATATTTATTTCCAATTCCAAATATAATAAACACACATAAGGACAACAAATTTTAATTCATATAAAGTTTTCATAGATAAAGTAAAAATCAAATATTTAAGTAACTAAAACAAAAGTGCATTCATATTTGTTGATAATTGAATATTTCACTGGACAAAAAGTCTCCGCCTACCAAAAAAAAAAAGGAAATGAAGTTTGAATCTTGCTAACACTTAGTAGAACACAATTGAACCGGCAATCGATATGCGCCTTGAACTTGATTCCAATGCAGGCTAGCAAGCAAGACCTGAATAGTAGATAAAACACGCATATTTAGCGTTGTTGTTTATACTTTTTCTCAAGTCTCAGCTTCTCATTCTTCTAAGAAAAAACCACTAATAATCGAAATAGCATAGTTGCACCACATATACTGAAGAGATGTTTACCTAGCTGTCAGAATTTCACTAAAGAACTTTAAGGGATAGCTTTAATGCAATGAGTTAACAAGATGATACTTACCAGGATTATGTGATCCCTGAGAAGGGTCCCATGGTCCAACAAACGAATTTGTCCATGCACTGAGAAAACCTTCTTTCTGAAGCTGAACATGAGAAGAAAGAACTTGAAGTGTAGGAGTATCTCTCTCATCAATTCGGACAATGCCAATTACAATATTTTTAAAACCAATTTAGTTAGAAAAACAACTGTTTCTGGGGTTCTTTGGATAAATGGCACTACATAATCCATAACCTCTTGTCTAGCAACGTGGTCACACTCGGATCAAGAGGAAGAAACTGAAACCAGGATATCTGGTGAAGGCCTCCCTGCAAAATTTTTAAAATGATGTGACAAAACTTAAACGCCAAGTAAATAAGATAGCATCAGAGATTAAAAAAAAAAATAGTATGATGCCCACAAATTTTGATCTAAAATAACTGAAAACAATATTTTTTATGAACTTAAGTACCATTCCAGAACCTCTCTCTATCAGTTGATTCTCCACATACACAAACACCATTTATCATCACAAATTCACAATACCTAAGATTTTTTAGTATTTTCATGCAACTCCTCAATGTTCAAAATTTGTATGGCCTAAGTTGTAAGAAGTTAACACATATGCCAAAAGTTGATGAGATCAAAAGCCAACTGCATTTTGTCATATTTATATATATAGTTTCACTCACACTCCATGACATCACTTCGTTTCAGTTTCAAAAAAAATTCTTTATATACTAAAATGTATTATATACGTTATTTCAGTGTCATTTACAAGGGATGATTATTCCATTTCCATCATATTACTACAAGTGTAGAAACTTCAGAGTATATTAGTATACTGACTAAGAATGACAATTCTCAGGGGTTCAGGGATGAATCATACTCCAAACATTGATCAGTTATATAGCTTTTTTGAACGGGGCAGAAAGAGTCTGTCTACCTTAACAAAATTCTCATTATGCCAAAAAAGACTGGATAATTTCCACCAACCATGATCTCAGTATCTCGTTTATCTATGAATCTATTTAATGTTTCAGTACGCACATATAAAGGATAGTTGTATACAGGAGCAATACTCTCTTAGTTTTTTTTCGTTTTCACAATACTAGTAAAGAAAATATAGATGGATTAATATTTGACAGATTCTTTCTAACAGTACTTGATTGTTCCAGGTTTTAGATCAAGATTCGCTAAGAACCACCTAAATATGCAGGATTTACAAGAATAATGACAGTCACAAAAATAATAAGACAAATTGTATCCAAAAACAAAGCTGTCTAGCATGCCAGGAGCAGCCCCAGCCAGCAATTAGGAAATGAATCTGTAGCAAAGCAATTAAAAATTAACAATAAATCTGTAGCAATTAGCAAGTAAAACATTGATTTGGAGAGAATTGAAGCAGCAACAGCCAGCAATTATACAATAACAAGTTCATAAATCATTAATCAAAAACCTTACCCTAGATTTGGAGGAGCCGAGCAGCAGCCAGCAAGGCAGCGGCAGTCGGCAGTTCTTACTCATCAACGAACCATCAAAACACCTCAGCTAGTAACAAATCCGTGAGAAAAGCCCTACCTTCAAATAGTCGAAAAGCAAATCGAATCGGTCGCCCTTATTGCTCTTGTCAGCGCGACTACGCTTGGTAATAAGATTGGAAAGCGCAGTCATTGTCTCTTCGTATGGCGAAACCCCCGAAATCGTCGGCGCCACGGCCTTGGTCAATCCGCCATTATTGCCTATCTAATTTCGGCAAAACGGAAACACAAAAACTAAGCATACAGATTCACACAGCAAATAGAACGAACAAGAACAAGAAAGAGCGAATGTGGAGCTCTTCTTTCACCTGCAGCCATGGCGGATTGGATCCGGGAGAGAGGGAAACTAACGGAGAGAGAAGCGGATTTGGATCGGAGAAGGACAGATAGAGGTAGGAGTGATTGTACTCCAGAGAAGCGAAGAGAAAACAATCGGTTTCTCGAATCTTCTCCCGGAAAGCTTCCACCACCAGCGGAAACCGGCCACCGACCTCCAGATCGGTGCTCCACATCGGCAGCGAAGCAATGTCTACATACTTGATCTTCACTCCTTGGATGGAATCCGAGCAAATCTTCGTCGCGAGAACAGAGAATCAAAAAATCGCCGAAAATCGCAATTGGTTGACAAAGATGAGTGATTTGTCGGTGTTGGATCGATTGAGAGAGGCGGACAAGGCTCTTGGGGCGTAGAACTAGGGCTAGGTTTTTAACATTAGAAAATGAATTAAAAAGAAGTATACACCGGTTCTCTTGCAACCGAGATATATTGCGTTAAAAAAAGCGTCCCTTCCTTTTCTCATCTCGGATATTTGTCCAACCGTGATTATATGTCCGTAAATTCTTTTTAAGACGTCTTCAACCAAAACCGTGATAAAATGCCTTTTTTGTACTAGTGGATGTTTATAATGCAAAAAAGAGATACGGCGACTGGAATTTGAGGCGTGAGGTTAAAGGATGGAGTTGTGACACCGCTTATCTCAACTTTTATAGAGCACGTGCTAAAAATATACGTAAGTCGGACTAGGTTGTTCATCAATAAGCTAGCTAGCATCACAATTACAAAGCAGCCGCTGTCAATTTAATTGGACAACGCGTTTCCTTTGTTCCCTTCAAACCTCTCAAATACGTACTACTCCACTTAAATTTGGAAAAAGTCATAAATTAGCTACATATGTCCACTCCCACGTAAGCAATCATAATCCTAATGATTTATGATATTATTACAGTATATTTTCTCGATGGGAAGTTAGTTGCCACTTGATAGTACTGTATGCCCCTCGTGTACGTGGGATCTAGTGTAGTTGTAGAGCGTTGGAATTTTCTAAGGCGGCCTCATATTCGTTACGTGCGCGCAATTGATGGAGGCAGTTAATGTACTCGAAAAAAGAAAAGAAAAGTCGGACAAACCGTGTAACCATATATAGCTAATTGATCACTCTAGTATTCTCTAAGTTAATACATCAACACTCTTGAGCTACCCACATCTTGACTTTGTATGTATATATGACTGCCAAGTCAAAACGCACGTACACAGATTTCAATTCCCGTAGGCTGTAGCTGTGTGTGATTTTTGTTGGTCTCGGATTTTGACCCCCCGCCCATTTTCTACATTACATTACATGTATAGTATAGTTAATCTGTTAATGTGTTTTTTATCTAGCTTCTACAGTATAATGCAAGTCTTTCAAGTTTTGAAGTAGTCCAATTAAATAATAGTATAATTAACACGTCTAAACACCAGCACAGCACATCACAGTTTTACTTGTAACAAGTACGGAGTATAAAAAGACATTCCCCCAAACAGCTGGCTAATACAACCTTCCTAAGTAAATAAAAAAAATGGGAATATAAAATGCGACGTGTCAAGTCAGAAGGAGTCAAGTGAAAAGGCGCAGCAACGGAAATGAGAAAAGGGAAGGCGAGAGGAAAGTGAAACAGCGGGACCCACTTCGGGATCCTAGCTGTATCCTCTTGTGATAGCGCGTGCCTCCCGTTTGCTCAACACTTATCCAACACAATCTCCCCTCGTATCCTCATTAATTTAAAATCCATCAACCGAATCTCCAACTCCCTCCTCTCTATAAATACCCCACTCTCAACTCCCACCATTTCCATAAACTCTCAACTCAACTACACAGTCTACACTCCAACACTCAAATCCACAAAAATCGATCTCAACACACACATGGAATCAAACGCCTACTCAGCAACTAACTACACCTACCTCCCCTACGGCGCCGACGACGGCTCATCTTCCTCCGGGGGCAGCCCTCCCCCGCCGACGGCCTTGTACAGCTGCACGCTCGCCGAGTTCAACCCGAAGAAGCGCGCCGGCCGGAGGAAGTTCAAGGAGACACGTCACCCCATATACAGGGGAATCAGGCAGAGGAACAAGTCCAAGTGGGTCTGCGAGGTCCGCGAGCCCAACTCAAAAGCCCGTATCTGGCTCGGCACCTACCCCACCGCCGAAATGGCGGCGCGTGCCCACGACGTGGCCGCCCTCGCCCTCCGCGGCCGCTCCGCCTGCCTCAACTTCGCCGACTCCGCCTGGCGCTTGCCCCTCCCCGCTTCCGGAGCCACCAAGGACATTCAGCGGGCCGCCGCCGAGGCCGCCGAGATGTTCCGGTCGCCTGAGACGGCGGCGCCCGCGTTGACCGGGGAGGCGGAGTCCGCCTTTTCGACGGCCCCGGGTTTCATGGAGCAGCAGGGGTTGTTCGATGAAATGCCGGAGATGATCTTGGCTGACATGTACAATGGCATGATGCTGCCCCCTCCCGACTGCGCTTACGTGGCCGAGGATTACTACACCGTGGAGTGTGACGTGGTCTTGCCACTCTGGAGCTACTACTAGAACTCGTACGTTCTGATTAGCTAGGCGGGAGGGAGGTATATTCATTTATAAGGTTTTTTTGTTCACGGATATACATACATAGTTACATAGATTAGGGACCAAGGCTCGAAATTGTTCGTTGTGATTCTTTGGAGTGTAATTTTAGAGTGTGGCCCATAGTCCCTACGTACCACGTTTTTAGTGACATGTTGGGACGACACATATATTGGCAATGTAATGTAAAAAGGAAAAAAAAACATGAGGCAAATTCATTTCCCATTTTATAATAAAGCTTAATTTGATCGAATCAATCCCTTTCTTACTCCTTTTACAGGAGACCTGTACGTACCTTTGTTTTGTGCTTCCAATTAATTACAGTATATTATAGGATGCGCCCACCAATGAAGCCAAGACAACTAAATTTTGAGCACACTTGCATCTGTGCTAGCTAATGAATTCAAAACTGTATAAGCATAGTTACCTCACCCAAAGAAAGAAAGTGTACAAGCATAGTTTGCCACTATTTTTCTATATTCATTGGTTGCCCACTGCCCTTTTGCCGGTCTTGAAATTTGACGTCCATCTCCAACATCACTATGATTTAACTCGCTTAGTCCAATAGTTTGATCGACACCCACGATATTATAAAACCTAAGCTGTCTCTCGTAAACGGTACAGATGTTAATTTATTATGGGCTGCTTGGTGACATTAATCCATGTTAGCAGAAATTGCCTGGAGCTTAATTTTTGTGAAGCTCGTTTTCAATTCTACCTCGATTACACGATTGGAAATCAATTAAGAACAAACAATAACGAATAACAAGTTGAACACAAGAGATTGGTAACGCAGTTCGGGTAAACCCTACTCTGCGGAGCCTCAGTCGGGAGACTCAGCCAAAATCCACTAAAGGTGAACAACAAGAACACAAGCAAGCAAGCAAGCACACACAAAGACGGCAGTAGCAAGACAGAAGGGAGAAATGGAAGAACGGAGAAGGCACAAAGCCTCAGAGTAGCTCAAGCTCAGGCCGCTCACAGAGAACGCCGAGTCCTACTCGTTACCGCTATCCTTTTCTCTGTCCAAAAGCCTAACTCCGGCGAGCAAGCGGTGAGCTAAAGGGGGCAACTCAGGTGAGAGCTACCAAACCCTAAAGATCAAAGCTGCGCGAGAAAGGTTTCAGACGAGTGAACAGGAACCCTAGAAAAAGCTTTTATATGGGTTCCAAGCTCACACGACGTCGTTCTACAACTCAGAAGACGCTCCTCCAAATTTGGGTTGCGAGTCAAGTTTGGGCTAGAAGCCCATGTTTAGAGACGCGGCCCAAATCTTGCAAACTCTCGGAAACAGGCCCAAGCATTCCTCAAACTCAAACACACATATTAAACCGGTTTGCTCAAGTGTTGGTCAAGCCGAGACATGGCTCAACCTCATGAGCCATACCATGGTCACATGTGTGTTCAAGCAAGCTGCTTGTAACCTGCATTCCCCCTAAGTCATCCAACCACCTAGCCTAGTGTGTGCTTTGCTTTACTATAGTGTTCAAGTGTTTACATGTTACATCATAAGATTAAAACAACAATTGCCCTCCTAATCTATGCTGTTACATGTGTTCACACAATTAATTAGTGGATTAAGGTCGCCATCTCCCTAAATCATCGGCCCATGAGCTCCAGAGGCTCATTTGGAGTCCCAAATATGCAGGAAATTCCTGCAGAAATGGAACTTGTCAGCAGTCACAATCTTGGTGCCAAAGTCTGATGGATTCAGCTCTCCTTTGATCTTCTTCATCTCCAACACCTTCTCGTCAACTTTAGCTCTCACAAAGTGGTATCTCACATCAATATGCTTGGACCTTTCATGTAGCATAGGATCCTTGCACAGATAGAGAGCACTTTGACTATCCATGAAGATAATGGGAAGAAGAGGTGTAGGCTGTATCTCCTTGACAATGCCAGACAACCAAATTGCTTCTTTTGCTGCCTCAGTAGCAGCTATGTACTCTGCCTCAGTAGATGAAAGTGCAACAACAGATTGTTGTTGAGACTTCCAAGATATGCAGTTTCCTGCCCATGTAAAATAGTATGCAGAAGTAGACTTTCTATTATCCTTGTTACTAGCATAATCAGAATCACAATATCCAAATAATTCATTTCTAGCATTATGCTCAGAATAAACAAGGCAATAATCTTTAGTTCCACAGATGTACTTCAGACAAAACTTCATAGCAATCCAATGACACTCAGCAGGATTAGACATGAATCTACTAAGCACACTTATTGCAAAAGCCAAGTCAGGTCTAGTACAAAGCATAGCATACATGACAGAACCAACAGCAACATCATAAGGCACATCTTTCATTTTAGATTTCTCATCTGGGGTTGAAGGGCAAAACTTCTTAGACAATTCTAAATGGCCTCCTAGAGGAACAGAGGTGGGTTTAGAATCTGTCATGTTGAACCTTTCTAAGACTTTAAGCAGATAATCAGATTGAGACAACCACATCATTTTCTTTTTCCTATCTCTTCTATGCCTAAAATCTTTTTAGCAACTCCTAAGTCCTTCATGTCAAAATTCTGCTTTAAATCTCTTTTAACAGCAGCAATCATAACTTTGGAATCACACATCAGAAGTATATCATCCACATAGAGAAGCACAAACAAAGGAGTTTTGGTTCTAATGCCCTTAAAGTATAAACAATTGTCATAACTGCTCCTAGTGAAACCTAAGTTTTTCATGCAAGAATCAAATTTAATGTTCCACTGCCTAGGGGACTGCTTCAAACCATATATAGACTTCTTAAGCAAGCACACATGATCAGGTTTAGCAGAATCCACAAAGCCCTTAGGCTGTTTCATATAAATTGTTTCAAGCAAATCACCATGCAGGAAAGCAGTCTTAACATCCATTTGTTCAAGTTCCCAGTCAAACACAGCAGTCATGGCAAGTAATAATCTCAGAGTTTTATACTTAACCACAGGAGCAAAGATTTTATTGTAATCTATGCCCTCCTTTTAAGTAAACCCTTTAGCAACTAACCTAGCTTTGTATCTAGGGGGATCACCTATATGAGCACCATCTTTAATTTTAAAGATCCATTTGCAATCAATCAGTCTAGCATTGGCTGGCTTGGGAGTAAGAACCCAAGTATTGTTAGCATACATAGACATGATTTCCTCTTGCATAGCTTTAGTCCAGTCTTTAGCATGCACACATCTCATAGCACATTCATAAGTTTCAGGTGTAAAGCTATCAATGACATGCTCAGCAGCAAGGAAAGCATACTCAATCAAGTTATCATGCTTGGCAATTTCACAGAATTCAGCAAACATCATGAATCTTCTAGCAGGAATCCTAACTCTAGGTTCTCTATCTCTAGCAAGTTGATAATCATGCAAAGGATGCTGTAATTCTACATGTTCTTCACTCATATCATGTTCAGAAATTACCTCCCCACCAGCTTGGTGGGGCAACTGGTCTTCAGTACTTGAATCAACACCCACATCAGTGGGTGGAGTTGCTCCCTCAGCTTCCTGGTGTTCCATTACAGTGTCATTCGAGTTTTCTCCTTCACCATCATTGTTTTCCTCCTCATTTTGAGGCAAGGCACTGTCAAACTCATCCTCAGTTTCAGTTTCTGCCTCATGAGGAAGGAAGAACCTCACATTTTCCCTTTCTTTGCTAGTACCTGCACACTCAGTAGAGGCATTAGACTTCACTTTGAAATAAAATTCTGACTCATTAAAGGTTACACTTCTAGATGTGATAACCTTATATCCATGAGGTTGACACACTAGAAGTTTATAACCCTTAATGCCCTCTGGATAGCCTAGCATGACACACTTCAGAGCCCTTGGTTGCAGCTTGCCCTGGGAATTTTGAGCATAGGCTGTGCAACCAAATGGTTTCAAGTGTGCCAGAGAAGGCTTCCTCCCTGTCCACATCTCCTGTGGGGTTTTGAAATTAATCACAGAAGATGGAGACAGGTTTATGAGATATGAGGCTGTTGTGACAGCCTCACCCCATAATGAGGGTTTCATCCCTGCACTTATGAGCAGGCACCTTGCCTTTTCAAGCAAGGTCCTGTTCATCCTCTCAGCAGTTCCATTTTGCGGAGGTGTGCCAGGGACAGTCAGATGTCTCTTTATCCCATTTTCCCTACAAAAATCATCAAAAACATGGTTATAGAATTCAAGACCATTATCTGTTCTAAGGCATTTAAGTTTCAAATCAGTTTCATTTTCAGCAAGCAATTTCCAAGTTTTAAAAGCATCAAAAGCTTCATCCTTAGATCTCAGCAAGTACATCCACACCTTCCTAGAATAATGATCAATCAGACTCATGAAATATTTCCTCCCACCCACAGTAGCAACTTGAGCAGGACCCCACAAATCAGAATGAACATATTCAAGAGCATGCTTAGCAACATATGCAGACTTGCCATAACTATGCTTAGCTTTCTTTCCTAGCACACAGCTTTCACAGAAACTCAGATCCACAGGCTTTCTATCAATTAAACCAGTTTTAAACAGATAATTTAGGCCTTTCATTCCTATGTGTCCAAGCTTAACATGCCACAGTTTGGTCAGATCAGGAGTCATAATATTACACATTCTTGAGAAATTCAATTCAGGAGATGCAATAACTTTGTATAACCCTCCCTCCTTAACACTCTTGATAAGAGTAGCACCATTTTTAATTACTTCCCTTATACCAGAATGAGTAATGATATGACAACCAAGATCATCAAACACAGATTCAGACATTAGGTTTCTTCTCAAATCAGGCACCCACCTAACCTTCTGCAGGACCCTAATTTTCCCATCATACATCCTAAGAGGAACATTCCCAACCCCTCTAATAGGCAAAACAGTATGAT
This sequence comes from Polygonum maritimum, assembly GCA_963924305.1. Taxonomy (NCBI): domain Eukaryota; kingdom Viridiplantae; phylum Streptophyta; class Magnoliopsida; order Caryophyllales; family Polygonaceae; genus Polygonum; species Polygonum maritimum. Next base: position 12,061,782 of record OZ002737.1, on the reverse strand, counting down.
CACCCAGAAGAACCTCACCACCATCATATTCATGCAGAGAATCAAACAAGGATTTGTCAAAAGTAGCATGCAAAGTGCAGCCAGAATCCAGAATCCAAGCATTTTTATCTCCAGAAGATGAGCACACAAGCAATTCAAAAGGATAATTAGGAGCAGACTCAAACAAGGCAACAGAATCACCAGAATTCTTTTCTTTTTCTTCCTGTTGTTTCTTTTTGCAGTCTTTAATAAAGTGTCCAGTTTTTCCACAGTGATAACACTTCCTATTGTCCTTTTTCTCCTTTTCATTCTTGTCAGTTTTCTCATTCTTCTTGTTTGCATTTTTCTTGTTATTCTTAGTCTTGCCTTTAGTCATTAAAACCTCAGTTTTTGACTCAGTTTTCTTTTCACCCTTGATTTTAAACACTTTCAGAACTTCATTCTTTTCAATAATAGCTTCCATGATCTTAGCTTTGGTCAGTTTATCATTTCCATATTGAATCACATCCTTTAAAGTGTCAAACTGGGAAGGCAAAGAGCTAAGCAATAACACAGCTTGATGGTCATCTTTTATCTTATCATTGCATCTTTCAAGTTCAAGAGTCATCCTAAGAAATCTATCCAGATTATCATTCAAAGGCACATTGAAATCCATTTTGAAAGAAAACAATCGACACAGCAGAGAGATTTTACTAGGCAGAGATGTTTTCAAGTATTGAGTTTCAAGAGCTTTCCACAGAGACTTAGCATCAGTATAGTTCAATACCTGTCTAGCCACATCATCTGTCAATCTCATCATGATTTCATAATGAGCTATTTCAGAAGCCTCAGTTTTAGTTTCTGCCTTAGTGTTTGGTGGCCAAACACCTTCTATAGCTTTCCAACATTTCTCCTTTATCAACAGAGCCTTCATTTTCACCTGCCACATAGCAAAATCTGAAACACCATCATAAGGTTTGACCTTGGGGGTGTTTTCAGACATTCTTGAACACAGATTAGAGAAAAACTAAGCTTAAAGGAGAACACTTCAGTCTAAGATAGTGATCTTAGACAGAAGCAGCAGAGAAGCCCTTTTGCAAGGGAAGACAGAATCTAAACACACACACAACCCTTTGCTCTGAGTTATTGAAAAACACAGAGTAAGAGCACCAAACAAATCTCTTTACAGAGATTATGTATGTTCCGCCAAGGGTAGAGTTAGCATAAGCTACTCACCTCTAGATGGGCGTGGAACACCAGCCGTGTCACAAAGATACCACTGTTGATTTTTGTTCAACCTTGAATGTGTGTAAAGCTGTATCTTTAGCTTCACACACTTAGGTTTGAAACCAAACGGGTAAGAGCGAATAGAAAAACAAGCAACTTTTGAAAAATTGTTGTGAGAATCACAGAGTCACCAGAGCAGGTCTTACTGACCTCAGATCTATAGTCCCGGCATCAGACTTAGGCTTTTCAACACAAGCAGTCACCCTGAAGACCAGAAAAGAGGGAAGAAGTAGGAACCCTAGACTCAAGAACACAACAAGCAGCGGAAGAACAGATCAGAGACACAACCTGGCTCTGATACCAATTGTGAAGCTCGTTTTCAATTCTACCTCGATTACACGATTGGAAATCAATTAAGAACAAACAATAACGAATAACAAGTTGAACACAAGAGATTGGTAACGCAGTTCGGGTAAACCCTACTCTGCGGAGCCTCAGTCGGGAGACTCAGCCAAAATCCACTAAAGGTGAACAACAAGAACACAAGCAAGCAAGTAAGCACACACAAAGACGGCAGTAGCAAGACAGAAGGGAGAAATGGAAGAACGGAGAAGGCACAAAGCCTCAGAGTAGCTCAAGCTCAGGCCGCTCACAGAGAACGCCGAGTCCTACTCGTTACCGCTATCCTTTTCTCTGTCCAAAAGCCTAACTCCGGCGAGCAAGCGGTGAGCTAAAGGGGGCAACTCAGGTGAGAGCTACCAAACCCTAAAGATCAAAGCTGCGCGAGAAAGGTTTCAGACGAGTGAACAGGAACCCTAGAAAAAGCTTTTATATGGGTTCCAAGCTCACACGACGTCGTTCTACAACTCAGAAGACGCTCCTCCAAATTTGGGTTGCGAGTCAAGTTTGGGCTAGAAGCCCATGTTTAGAGACGCGGCCCAAATCTTGCAAACTCTCGGAAACAGGCCCAAGCATTCCTCAAACTCAAACACACATATTAAACCGGTTTGCTCAAGTGTTGGTCAAGCCGAGACATGGCTCAACCTCATGAGCCATACCATGGTCACATGTGTGTTCAAGCAAGCTGCTTGTAACCTGCATTCCCCCTAAGTCATCCAACCACCTATCCTAGTGTGTGCTTTGCTTTACTATAGTGTTCAAGTGTTTACATGTTACATCATAAGATTAAAACAATAATTTTGTTTTTTATCCGAAGATGCTTGGAGCTTAATTACGTACTAATCAAATTAACTAGCGCGGTATCCTGATAAAGCACAGCTGGTATATAGTACTATAATCTCGTTTAAGATGTATAAGCAACACGGTCATGCTACTCAATTAAGATTAAGTAATTAGCTTTCCACTCCTTGAGCTAGGATATATAATAGTAATCAAAAAGTGATCCACCAACTGATTTTAATACTACTTCAACTAGCTTCCCTCTGCTACGTACGTACATCACCTGGTGTCCAACCAATAAAGTCCAAACTCTTGATAATCTAATTAAAATAACAAGTGGTATGCGATTAAATAAATAAAGTTTACGCCTCCAACTCTATTCATACCATATATATACACTAAGTACTACAGTACTTTATTTCCATATGTTTCTTTTGATTTCCAATGATTGTATTAAGATAACAATTCATGAAATAAATCAAATTCGCCTTTTTTATTTCTCTTGGCACTTTCCTAACTCGTACATTTCTAGATATTTTTTTCCTGTTTTTAGATAGGTCTAGATGAGCAGGGAGTATTATATTCGATCATGCCAAAACACTTCTTGACTCATACTCCCTCCGTCCCTTTATGTTTGTCCATCTTTCCGTTTTCATCGTCCCGGAATGTTTGTCCACAATTCTATTCTTTCCATTTATATCACTACTTTTTTACACTTTTACTCTTATACATTTTACTTTTTACTTACTTTTCTTTTTCATTTCTCTCTCCATCCAATCATCTCCATCAAATACATTACAAATAAACTCTCATAAACCCAAAAATAAACAATATTTCAATAATTTTTTTTAATATTCATACTTATTGAATTTTTTCCATTAAGAAAACACCCATTTAAGGTATATTTGGATTAATTTTTTTGACCTAAATTTCTCAACCTCCATTTTTTAATCTTAACCCATCTTCACCTTTTTCATTTCAACCACTCATATTACTCCACCAAATACCTCTTACACATTTTCTTAATTTACGCGAAATTGTGCTTTATGGACATACATATAGGGACGGAGGGAGTATTACCAAAATCTAGACACGTACAATGTGTAATAATTATTGATTGGTTTGCTTTATCCCATGCCCCAAAGATAAGGTTAAGAATCCAATATATTTATATAAAAATACTAAATTTCAATTATTTAACATTTTTTTCATATAGTTTACGCTTTATTTTAAGATAACAAAACATTTCTTCTTGTGTAATAGCATTACTTTGTAGAACAAGTCTAAAAATAGAAACAAAAAAATTAAGGTACAAATTAATTAAGCAAGGCAGAAATTTTAGATCAAATAAGTAGGCAATTAATTGTGAGTTGAGTAAAATTCCACGCACGTAGGAAACTGTCAAAGTGAGTGGATGAGGTCGAAGTTTGAGAGAGCGAGTGAGTGTGAGTGCACAAATATCAGAAAATGAAGGTCCCACAAAACACAACTTCCTTCCCATGTATGGAGTAGAGTATAATCTTTACCAAAAAAAAAGGACGAAGACATATGCGGCCCCCTCAACTTGCACACATTAGTCATTTTGACACCTCAATTCATCGGGTATTCACTTGGACACCTGAACTCAACGTTTTGTGACCGATTAGACACCTGAGCGTTGATGTGGCAAAAAAAATTGCTAAGAAAATGCCACCTAAGCATTCAATTTAATGACATGTTCAAATTTAATGCCAGCTAGGATTCCAATTTAACAATGATAAAAAAAATGATGTTTTGACCCAAAAAAAACAAAAACAAAAACAGAACTCCCTAATTCCCCCTCTTCTTCTTCCTTCAACATCCCCAATTTGTTGCATCTGCTTCCATCCCACCTTCTAACCCCACAACTTCAAGTGTAAGCCCAAGGTCAAACTCAGTCTTCCCCGGCCCGCCTACTCCCCTTCCCTTTCTCCGATGTGGACTTCGCCATCCTCGACTCCGGCGCCCTTGTTGCCGCCGTGAAGCCCTCCACCCACCTTTCTTCAATCCAATCCAAACATATTTGAATAAGATGAAGAGCTGGTGGTGGTGTCTGGTGGCGGTGGCACTGGCGGTGTCGTCGCTAGGCTAGTTCGCTCGAAGTCGACAATGGAGCCGTGCTCGAACTCGGACGCGTGCAGTGCGATGGTGGGGTACACGCCCCTCCTACATCCTCTCCTCCGTCTATGCCGGCCTCGTCTCCTCCGACCAGCTCCTCGAGGCCAACCCCGCCTCCGTCCCCGACCCCTCCGCCCTCGACGTCGGCCTCACCCTCTCCGTCCCCCTTCCCTGCACCTGCTTCAGCGGCTCCGACAACGGCCTCCTCGCCGTCTACCTCAGCTACGTCGTCAAGCCCGTTGACACTCTCGCTGCTGGTGGAGAGGAAGAATTGGTTAGATTTGGTTGGAGAAATTTGGGGTTGGATGAAGAAGACGCAGGGAGAATTGGGGCTTTTTGTTTGTTTTTTGTTTTTATTTTAATTTGGGATTTTTTTTGTTTCTTTTTTCTTTATTCTTTTAATTAGGGGATTTTTTGTTTTTTTTTTTATTTATTAAACTAATGATATGGCATGTGATGTGGCAGTCTAGTGGCAATTTTTTTTGCCACATCAGCGTTCAGGTGTCTGATCGGTCACAAAACGTTGAGTTCAGGTGTCAAAGTGAATACCCGATGAATTGAGGTGCTAAAATGACTAATGTGTGCAAGTTCAGGGGGCCATGTATGTTTTAAGCCAAAAAAAAAAATGGAGTAGAGTATAATTTGCAGGCGGGCCCCATATAAGCAGTTCTTGACTTATTGGGGCCGGGTCGAGCTGTTTCCTCTTCGTTAGCACCGAGTATTGTTGATTTAGACGTTTGATTCCAGATACCTTTAGGTGTACTCCCTCTATCCCTAAATGATTGTCCCTTTTACTTCACAATTTACAAAGGAAAAAGGACAATCATTTAGGAACTGAGGGTGTAGTATCCAAAAATTATCGATTTGGTTTTCATGCACGGTGTCCTCAATCAAAAAGACATTTCATTCCCGTTTGCATCCACTACAAGTAATTACAGTCGCTAAATACTTGTCACATTTGGTTCGACGGTTGAGTTTTTATTATAATACATTAGTACCCTGAAATCATTGTTTCGAACCTCCTCACAGGGCTTGTAACCAATTCTCATACACACTAACACAAAGTTCAATCAGTCTATCCCAATATCGGAAAATCAATGGAAGGTCTTTCAACTGACATGCACCAAAGACAATCAGAGGGCGAGCGCCTAGGCTTCCCATGAATTTTGGTTTAGATAAAAATATATAATATAATATATATTTTTAATTTTTATCAAAAAAATCCCTCAATCTAACATTTCAGATGATATGGCACCATTAAAATTGAAGGTCTAGATAAATAGACTTGGGTCCCGTACGGAACCGCACCGACGGTTCCGGTTCTGAGAACGTTTCTCCTCTTTTCTACAAAATAATACTCCGTATAACAATTATACTAAAGTTACAAAAAATACAAATAAGACTCTAAATTTTTGTATATAATAACCAAAATCGCATTTATACGTAAATAAACGTCATTTATACCCGGATTTAACTACATTTTTTTAAAATAAAATAAAACACTTTTTTTTTGGGCAGTTTCAAAACTGGTCTGGAACCCGGAAAACCGGCTAAAAATCTGTTCCGATTCCGGTTCCATAAAGTGTGAAACCAGGACCCGACGGTTCCAAAACCGGATTCATGTCTAGATGATGATCGGTCATGGCATGTACGTGTAGCACAGATGTGCCACATTCCAAATTAATGAATTCTTCTCTTCTTCAAAACAGAGTGGTAGTGTTAACTTGTCATCTATAATTATTCGTTTGTGGAAATGTTTTCAATCTTCAGTTGATTAATTTTCATTGACTCTCTATACCCACTATAGGTATGTTGTGATTGGGAACATTTTGCCACTATATATATATGGGAACATTTCTAAACATTTTGCCCTCTCTCGTTTGCTATGGAGTTTGACTTGGCTGCGGCTAGCGCATGAGGATATAGCTAAACGGTTTGATCCACATTGAGGGCATCGAGATTCGGAAGTGGCGAGTGTTTACATGTGGACCCACTTTTTGAATCCTTGCTGGATGTTCGAGTAAGCCATAGGAGTTTAATGTGTATTTTGCAGTTTTGTTTTCAGTTTGGTTGCCTTGTTGTACTCTTTCTCCTCTTTTCTTTGAATAAAATTTTTTACCATTGGCAAAAAAAAAAACATCTTCAATTTCAATATATATTATGTCAACCGGTATTTTTTCATTTGACTCTTAAGTTTTATTTGACCCACATTTGGACTAAATTATAAATTAGTTTCCATAGTTTTAAACTTCGACAAATTATATATTTATAGTTTACGTTATGTCAACCAGTATTAATAAGGCCTTGCTAGTTGCTACACTTAAGAGTAAAAAGTACTTTCTTGCAAAAAGTATACTTTTAATGTCTCCAAATGTGTGTAATTTAGTTACTTTTTACGAATTTCAAGGCGAAAAAAATATACTCCCTCCGTTTCAAAATATATGATCATATGCTCACTTTTTCTTGTTTCATAATACTTGTCCATTTTATATTTTTGTTCCATCTCTTTCCATTTATCCCCTTAATAATTATGTTTATCATAATCATTATACTTTTTCATATTTATTTAAACAAATAATTAGCTCTACAGTTGATAGGGATTATGTGGAAATACCATTTTTTTTCTTAACATATGTGCAATGTCCAAATGGTCAATATATTGAAACGAAGGGAGTACATTTTATAAAAAAATACTTTTAAAGAAGAAGTGTATCAAGCCCCAAGTCTGTTGGGCGCCTGTACTAGGTTCAAGTGTTCAATTCCCATATACCCTCAGCTCTATTTCTTTTCTCTCTTATTATGTTTTTGAATTGTAAATGGGCCAGAAGCCCATGACATTAAAAAGTGATGGTACCCATCAGAGGGCTCAAAGCCCGTGTCCCTTTTTGCAACTCCTTTTTAATTTTTATCTTTTTTGCTCTATCTATCTTTCTAATCTAGTATGTCTCAAGGACATAAGAGTATAAGACAATTAAAGATGACTCCTTAATTACCCACAATCCCAAGTTTTTTGTTTTGTCCATTGAAGCGGAATATTGTTCTATGACAAATGTCACCCGTGCTATAAAGTGACTCGAAAGAGTGTTGTACTTGGATATTTGGGTATCTCATTCCCAACCAATTTGGCTATATTGTGATAGTCAATCCACTGTGCATATCACCAAGAGCCTTGCTTACTTTATATAGACATAAGAACTTCAACAAACGATAATCATCATCCTTGCTAAATATGCTCATCCTTGCTAAATATATGCTCGATCCCACGCACCCAAATGGCGCACATATATACAATTACAAAGGTGTTAGACAAGGCATTAACGCACTGTTTCTCCTCTTCCTTCATGATTAAACTGTGCATATCCGTAACTTTACAAACATGCCTCAATTAAAGGAGTAATTAATATGTCATGGATGGGTATTACTATTACCACGTTTTGAATGGGTTGTTTTTGTTTACCTATAATATGCGAGCAATTGCGAAACAGTAGTAGACAGGGGCTTTTGGCTTTGATAATCACAACACACCAAAAGGCTTGAATACACAGACAGACACTTGTTACCCCTCATTGTCCTAGCTAGAGTGCCCCCTAGGTCCGCCACCACTGATCAATTGGCATCCGAAGCACCTTCATAATTGTAAGATATAGACATGTATATATATAGATACGAATATGATATATTTTGTTTCATTTTAATATGCGTACGGACGGGGCATTATCTATTAAATCCCAGATTTTCGTTGTACTAGTACGTAATATATATGCAAAGAGATAAGACTAGACTTTCCCTCGTGACTCATTAATCATATCCACTTGCAAAGTATGGGCAAGTAGTAGAGTAGAGTAGGACAGCACGTTACGTTAGTTGAAGGAATCGTTTACTCGTTATAAATGGACAGTGGCAATTTGGTATATCGTCTATCGTTAATTAACTGAAGATGATGTAATTAATTAGCTGACGGAAAATCAGAAAGCAACACGTTTTCCAAATCCGAATCTACGTTAATTATCTGCTACAGTAGTACACTAGTAGTCTAGTACACTAGTACGTTGACACGTTGTGTTGTGAGCAATTGTGACATCGTCCAGACGGTCCAAACTCTTACACTTAGTACTACTAGTATTAAATTAATTTTATCACAAGTGGGAGGAAAATAAAATTCTTCCCTGGCTGGTTGGCTGGCTAGTGCTTTCCTTTTAACTTTTCAAGCATCTAGAAGTTTGATGGTATCTTTATAATACGGAGTATTATACTCCGAATGTTTGTCCGAATCCTAATTATACTCCACGTTACTACCCATATGTATCTAATCTGTAAAGTCAATACTAACTTACTCAACTTTTTTTTAATAAATTAGTTTTGTACTCCAGAATGATTAAGGCTATATATACAATTGTTTTCCAGAATCCTTCCTTATTTGTATTTATCGTCTCGCATTCATTACTCATGCTGTACACTACAGTATATCTAAACCACTATATCCAAAGCTAAATTAAATGGCCTAAACTAACAAACAATGAATGTATCACGACCCACACACTAGAAAAGGCCCACCTTTAATTAGAATATGTAAATACTGATTATAAGCCTAGATATTTCCACACAAAACAAACAAAACATCAGGTGATAATAATTTGGGTCGTATAGATTTTTAAAGACGAGTTTTTTTGTCGGAATAAGTTCCAAGAAAACATATGATATGATATGATGCATACTGTAGTAATTATTTTAAAAAAAAAGGAGATGTATCAGCTGTTTCTTGAATATGATATTACACTTACTAATTACAGATGTACCTGGAAGAAAACCAGAGTATACTATGCAAAGAGAAAGAAAAAGGGATATGTTATAATATATCCTGGGAATCAATTCAAACAGGATAAAATAATACTCCCTCCGTTTCACAATAAGTGTCGTTTTAGCACTTAAAATTTGTTTCATAATATGTGTCGTTTTAGGTTTTCAAAGTGATTTATTAGAGGTAATAATGATAATTTTTATTGGAATGTGTATTTGTTGACTAAAGTTGTTCATTCATTGGCTAAAAAAATGTAATGAGTAGTAATATTAAGAAAAAGTTGTAAATTTTAAAGTGAATGATTGCTTTTCTTAAAAACTGTGTTAAGAGCTAAAACGACACTTATTATGAAACGGAGGGAGTACTGTATAGAAAAAGGCCAAAGGACAGAGAGAGGCAAGTCGCTGTTAATTGCTTTTTCAAAGAAAAAGACAAAAACACAAGATTCCAGAGGGAGCAAGGATCGGAAAGTGATGTGGAGGGAAGAGCCCAATCGAAGCTCTTGGGCTGCGGGGCCCACCCTCCGAGGCCCAGCTGTTTCCCTCACAGCATCGATGAAACCGTGTGCGTTCCGTTTTCTGTTAATTACTTAACCGACTAAGTTACTTAACGCTCTTCCCTCCGTCTGTCCCCAAACATATAAATACTCGCCTCACTCCGTAGCAACGACTAACACTCTCCCACTCAAAATATCTCTGTGGTCTCGTCTACCAAAACAACCAATATCACTGAGACCAAACTGATCGAATATTTCACTTAGCTTGCTTGATGGAAGGCTTCTCAGGTAACGTCCATGACTCGCCCGGGGGGAGCCCGAGCCCGCCCCCGCCCCCGGGGGAGATGATGCTGGCCGAGTACAACCCGAAAAAGCGGGCGGGCCGCAAGAAGTTCAAGGAGACGCGGCACCCCGTGTACCGGGGCATCCGGCAGCGCAACTCGGGCAAGTGGGTGTGCGAGACCCGCGAGCCCAACAAGAAGACCCGCATTTGGCTGGGCACCTTCCCCACCGCCGAGATGGCCGCCCGGGCCCACGACGTCGCCACCATTGCACTCCGCGGCCGCACCGCCTGCCTCAACTTCGCCGACTCCGCCTGGCGCTTGCACGTCCCCACCTCGGGCGACACCAAGGAGATCCAGCAAGCGGCCCTCCGCGCGGCCGAGATGTTCCGACCGCCCCCTTCGAATGCGGGCGCCGAGGAGCAGCCGGCGCCCCAGGAGGCGGCGGCCAGCTCCTCGGCTGCCCCGGGCCCGTCCGAGGAGGGGATGTGGATGAATGAATTAGTAGGAGTCGGTGGTAGCACAAGTCATTACAACTACATGGACCATGATGACTTCTTTGAGATGCCCGAGATGATGATGGCTGACATGTACAATGGCATGATGTTGCCCCCGCCAGGTTGCGGTTACGTGGCGGATGACTACATTGACGACGACGCTGACTTGCCACTCTGGAACTTCTGATTTCTCTTTTGGTGGGTCTCATGCATCGAGCTGGCTAGCTATAGCGTATAGGTATAGGCTGGCTAGCTCATTGATTCTTCCGGATTTCTTCATAATCTTTGTACGTGGGTGGGTGACTTCTTCCTTCTTCTTCTCCTTTTTTTTTTCCTTTTGGTGTGTGGGTGTGTTGTAGACAAGGCCATGGTCCGTATTATGTTATTTTATTTAACAGTACGGACTATACCAATGTGGCATTGTGAAAAACAAAGGAAAAAAGAGGACTTGACCAAACAAAAAAAGAAAAAAAAAAGGAGGAGAGGAAAAGATTAGGGGAAAAAAGTGATCGGCAAAAAATGAACTAAAAATGATCAAAAAAATATAAAAATATGGTCCAAAAAAAAGAAGACAAAATGAGGGTATGTCAAGGTTATTACTGAGAGAATCGGATGACCATCGAAGATGTCGGGTGGTTTCGGATCATATTTTGATGATTCTGGGTTCCGCCATTGCTTCAAGGAAGGGAAAACGAGTGCAATTCTTGCATTCAGAACTTGCGAGGGGGCATTCAAGACTAGCTTGCGATGAAGCATAATTTGGACGCGCTGGGTGGGGACAAATCTTTTGGACCAGCTGGACATCTGGACTGTGCAGGTGAAGGCTACGGACGGTTGGGGATGGCGTTCCACTCTTGCGGTTAGGGATGCCTTGCTGGAGGTCCTCGGTCCCGATGATTTTGCCGCTGGTTTCCTTGAGCAGAATGGTGTTTTCTCCTGCCGGAACGCCTACAACATTCTTCGATCCCGTGCTCCCCTCTGGCCATGGGGATCTTCTTTATGGACAGGTCTTCATACGCCCAAATGCTCCTTCATTTCCTGGCTGGCCCTTCATCAGCGTTTGCCGACAAAAGACCGTCTTCATCGCTGGTTCCTCGACGGCCCATTGACGTGTGTTCTGTGTGGTATAGCGGACGAGAGCTCGCACCATCTATGGAACTGCTGCCACTTCTCCAAGGCTGTGCTGGAGGATCTTCTTGACTGGCTCCAGCTTACGCAACGCTTCTCCTCCATCCATGGGTGGTTTGAATGGATTGAACACTGCCACAAGGGGAAAAGCACCCGCTCCCAGTTGATTGCAGCCAGCTTCACCACTTTTGTTTACTTTGTTTGGAGAACTAGGAACGATGTGATTTTCAACAATGGTCTTGCTTGTCCTAGAGCCTGCTCTCGCATCATCATCTCTCATCTTAGAAGTTGTTTAGTTGCTCATAAGTTAAAACGTCCAATTATGCTTGGAGGTTTTCTCTTATAAGCTCTGGGTGTTGCCTCTTTTCTTCTCCTCTGTTGTAGCTTTTGAAGCCCTGAACTTTCTCTTGTAATTATCTCTTTTATTAATGCATTTTTACCATTTCGAAAAAAAAAAAAAAACGTATAATCTTTGATGACAACTCTCACAATATGACCTATAGTCAACGTATAATCTTTGATGTGATTTCTAGACAGTCATCTACTTGGATGATTTGTGTTGGCTTACTTACAAAGAGCCATCTAGTGTGCGCCAATTATAAAAAGGGAAAAAGAAGAATTATGATTTTTTTTGTTGAGTGCACTGCTCATAAGAGTCGAACCGGTGACCTCTGGGTATTATCCAGAGAGGCTTAACCGTTTTGACTAAATGCCCGAAAGCGAAGAATTATGGTTTTTTGGGTTGACAACTAAAATTCCTATTATTCAGAAAACATACTTTAATGCATGAGGCAGTGTGACATGTTGGTTGCTGAGAGCTTGTGGGTTTGGAGGCGGTTGTGACATGTTGGTTGCTGATTAGTTCGAGGAGAGGACACCTCATGGGACGAGTCAACCAAATGTTGACGTGGTGTCGTGGCACATAAAACACCGCCCCCAAAACTTAACTGGCTAACTTAAAGGTGTAACTTGTAGTGGTTTAATTGGAGCATATATTGGAATCTTCATCTCAATTAGTAGTGCAATTCTTTGACATGTACTCCGTATCTACGTAGATACTACTAGCACACATTAACAGAAAAAAAATTACGTAAGATACTTAAAAGGCCAGGTGTCATACAGAGTTACCAACGTAAGCAAGGACCTGGTCTGAAAAGCAAAGTATTGTGATATTTATTGAAAAGCCAGCACACGTTTGGCCAAGAAAAAGGAAAGCCCCACAGAAAGTGGGAAAATAAAGAAAGAAACGTTGGAAAAAAGGAGGACCAAGTATAACCGAGAAAATCACATGGTCGATTATGAACCGCACAGAAATGGGTATAAACTGCTACTACTAGGAAGGCAACGTCAACGTTAGTGATGATGGATGGAGTGAGTACACAGAGAGGGGTCACGTTGTCAGCCCCTGAAAGGGAAAGAAATTGACGATGCTGTCACCTCTTCCCAATTTAAGTAAACCCCCACTATCCAGGTGGGCCCCACGTCTCGATCCGGGTCCTTCATATCTATACGTAATATATTTTTTTGTAGAAAAAAGATAAGTTCTAACCTATTTAAATACATATACATTGTACGTGTAACGTATGTGAATTGTTTTGTGATCACGTGATCCAAAATTTGTTAACTTTAAAAGTCAAGCGTATCTAATCCAATTTATTTTCCAATATTTGCAATTTATGGGTTGTATGTATCCTAGACTATTTAATTTATGGGCTGTATCAATATTTGAAGTTTCTTTCCAATTTTTGATACTCATTTTCAATAGATCTATTTTTCTCATTTTTATTTAGTTCATTCAAATGAAAGTTAGCTTAAGTTTTTTTCTTTCTTTTCATTTTAAAAAAAAATGTATAACACTTGCTTGCTATCTAGCAATACATTTATCAATCTGTCTTTAAAAAGAATGTGTATCAATAAGTCAATACAAAGGCCAATTTCAATAAAAACAATTAGGATAAAATAGCACTAATGGGAGAGAAAATACACACGTGAAAAGGAATTAGAAGAGAACTAGGAGAATATAGAAATAATTTATTTTTGAAAAAACTCAATTAAGAACGTTTAATGAAATATAAATAAAATACATATATGTGAAGATTTCACCTAATGTTGTTACTTTTTAATCCAAGATTTATCTTCTTATTGCCCAAGATTAATATATATTAACATAATTTCTATTTTTTTAATATAAAGTAATTCAAATACATATCTATGTTAATTTTTACGTACATATTCTTCTTTCTATCTTGATTTTTCAAATAAAAAATCACATAAATAATATGTATACAATTTATTGATTGTGTTGTGTCCATATACCAAATATCATAAAGGTATTAGCGTGGCAGGTTCAGTGGGTTGGTCATTTGGAGTTCGGATCGAGTGTAATTAAGTTTTGGCTATTGTGTATGAAGAATAAAAATATTGATGAGATTAATCAGTTTGATGGGTTGATCATTTTTAGTTCGAGTTGAGTACATTTTGGAATATTGCATATGGAGAGTATATCCATTAATAAGGTAGTCTCAACTCTCAATAGGTTATTCGTTTGAATTTAGATTAAGTACAGTTTGGGGGTTGAAATTTATATGTCAATTAGGTAAGATCATTGCAAGTTTGGTTCAGTTAGGTTTGAGTCATTCAGTTTGGTTCGAGATTAAGCATATGTTCACGTCGTTATTTTTATAGGTTATTTATATAAATATGTATTATACGTATGTGAATTGTGATCACAACAATTATTTGAAGATTTTGTGATCCAAAATTTGTTAATCGTAAAATTCAAGTTTATCTAATCTTAAATCCTAGCCTTTTTGGCTTAAATACAATCGAACCGAATCAATATTTTCGATTTCTTTCAAATTTTTGTTACTCATTTTTATTTGGTTCGGTATTGAGTATAAGTTTACGTCGTTATTTTATAGGTCAGTTAAGCCAAGTTATTTAGGTTTTCTTACAAGTTTAGGTTGACCAATTGATGAAAATAGTCGATTATTTTATACTTTAATTTGATGCCAGCACTTTGGACCAGCTTGATGGCGGATAAAAGTTATTTTAAATTATTTATTACAATAATAAATTGTATATTTATATTTTAATAATTTTATATAGGCAATTTTAAAGTTAAAATTATGAAGTTAAGGTATAGTATTCATTATTTATATGTAAATTAACATATTATGTTTTTTAATTAAAAAACTCTCGGATAAGCATCGGTTAATTAAGTAGGTTCACAACATTACGTTCAAGTTTACTCTACATAGGTTCGTGTGACTAAAATTAAACAAGTAACCGAACTAAAATAAGTTATATTTTTTTAAATTTATAATACTTATATGATATTTAAATTAACATATCCAAAATTTATTTGACACAAACCCCGGGCAAGGCCCGGGATATAACTAGTTAGTAACTAACGGACTAACTAAATCCCACACCACCAAACCCGGCCAAGGGCTCACCAGTCCACGGCAGGAAGACACGTTACTCCACGCGCCAGACGGGAGCCCAGTACCTGCCGAGATAAGATGGTGGTGCATGTGTCACGCTCCGCGTTCCATCGGCCAAGTTAGACACGGGTCATGTCACTTAGGCACGGAGCCTAAGTGATTCTAGAGGCTTCCCGGACATTCGGGAACAAACGGGGCCGCTTCAGTGCCTTCTAAAGGCCGGCGCGCCCCAAACGGGGCAAGGCGCGCCAAGACGGGCTCTTCAAGAGGCTTCTAGGAGAGCCGCGCTCCATCCGGGCCCAAGCGTGCCCCGGGCGGACGCTTCTGGAGCCCTCCAAGGCATCCTGCCTCTTCTAGGCACGGGCGCGCACAAGCGCGCCCTTCTGGCCGGAGAGTTCCAAAGGTTCCGCGTGCATTCTAGGCGTCGCTAGAGGCCAACGCGGGCTGGCGCGCCCCACTGGGGCCTTTTGGAAATTTCAAGCACGGGCTAGATTTCTCTAGGAACAACTTTATATAGCCCATCTTTTGGGTATTAGCTTTATAAGGGTTTAGGGTCTTTTGTATCTAGAATTCTCTCTTGTAAAGGGACGGCCTCATCTATAAATAGGCTCCACCACTCATTTGGAAGGGCATCCATCAGGGCACCAACACTTAGGGACTTCGCCACTAAAGCACACTTGTAAAACACCCTTGTAATATTCTCTTGTGTAACATAAAGTCTTCTTTCCCACATTATCCATCTTAACTCATTGGGGAACGGCTTGACTTAGCCAATCGAGTGTGTTCGACTTAGCCAAGGGCCGCACAGTATGTGTGAAGTGGTGTCAAAGCGCTACGATCCAAGGGTGAATCAATGTCTAGCCCCGACGGAGGAGCTTAATAGGTAGGAGACCCTAGTACCGCGGCGAAGAAGGGAAGCAAGAAGACTAGGGGCGCCTCGAAGGACCGGGTGACTAGCCTTGAGGATTGTTTTGAACGAATGGAGTTGTCGATGGGCGAGGTGCATGATTCCATCGAGGACTTAACCAAGGAGGGGGATGACCTTGGAAACTCCATGGAAGGGCTCAAGGGGGAGCTGATGCGCACACTCAACGAAGCCAACGACAAGCTAGCCAAAGAGAATGTTGTCCTTAGGGAAGCCATGGGGGCGTTGTGCGACGAGGTTAGCCAACTCAAGAGGGAGCTTAAGGCATGCCGAGTAGCCATAGGGGCGGGCATGATCGCTATAACCCAAGCGCACAAGTTAGAAATCTCGAATCCGAAAGAGATCAAGGGGGAATGATCGCGAAGGAGAACTTTCTCTATGGCATGTAGCAGTATTGCGATGGATTGGGTATTACGGCTTTACTTTGGTGGAGGCGCCGCACTTGTGAGAAGACCGGGGGGTCTCAAATCAAGACTTGGGCTGAGTTCGAGGCTGAGTTTAAAAAATAATTCCATCCCATCTATGCCAACGAGGAGGTCCGAGCCAAAATACGTCGACTCACACAGAGGGCCACTGTGCGCGATCGAGTACGTGAAAGAATTCTCCGAGCTCATGCTTCAAGTTTTAAACTTGGCCGAGACCGAGGCATGCTTCCAATTCATGGATGGTCTCAAACTGTGGGTCAAGCAAGAACTACAAAGGAGGAACGTGCAGAGCATGAATGAAGCAATGAGCGCAGCCGAGTCACTTATTGAGCTCAAGAGTCGAGACTCTCACTGCACTAAGGGTAAAAGTGGGGGAGAGGAAGAAGGGAGCGACTAAAGTAGCGACGACGAGCGCACATCAAAGTCACGAAGGAAGTCGTGAGCTGATTGGGACAATGCGTCAGGGGACGACGATGGGAGCCATTCCCAACCAAGGTGGAGGTCCGGAGGGGACCAAGACAAGGGCAAGCGCAAGGAGAGGAAGTCCTTGACTTGCTTCCTTTGTGATGGGGATCACCTTGTGCGAGACTGCCCACAATGAGGCAAGCTCAACGCGATCATGTCCTCGAGGGACGAGGAGGCCGAGCGAGAGACGCACCATCGGCTTGGAGCGATAGCGTTGAGCTACACCAAGGGAGGCGACGAGGAGTCGCCAAGACCACAAGAGCGATTAAGCTAAGGTCTAGAAAATCCCAAGATCCGCAATGCAGCACACTCTCCAAGGGAAAAAGACGAGGGGTGCTCAGTTTGGGTGCGATACGGCTAGGGGAGGTACTAAGAGAGGAAGAGCCGACGTCCGAGGCAAGGGGCCACGACAAGGGGTCTTCCACGATCGACGAGGGTCCAAGATGCCATGGAGGGACAACAACCAAGGGGAGTGATGGTATGCCTCAAGGGGAGGCGCGACAAACATCCAAAGAGCAGAACACGTTACTCTGGCCAAGACGTGACAACCGGACAACAAAGGGACTTCAGGGCCAGCCGAGATACTCTGGCCACTCAGCTTTCGGGTCGTGGCCAAAGAGCGGAACGCGACGAGGACATCGCTAGATCCAGTGGTGGAGAATGTCACGCTCCGCGTTCCACCGACCAAGTTAGACACGGGCCAAGTTACCTAGGTACAGAGCCTAGGTGATCCTAGAGGCTTCCGGGGCATTCGGGAATAAACGAGGCTGCTCCAGAGCCTTCTAGATGCCTGCGCGCCATCCGGACCCAAGCGCGCCTAGGGCGGACGCTTCTGGAGCCTTCTAGAGGCGTCCCGCCTCTTTTGGGCACGGGCGCGCACAAGCGCGCCCTTTTGGAGATATCCAGAGGGGCCGCGTGCATTCCAGGTGCCGCTAGAGGCCGGCGCGCCCCACTGAGGCCTTCTGGAATTTTTTAGCACAAGCTAGATTTCTCTAGAGACAACTTTACATGGGCCATCTTTTGAGTATTAGCTCTAGAAGGGTCTGGTTAGGGCCTTTTGTATCTAGAATTCTCTCTTGTAAAGGGGCGGCCTCATATATAAATAGACTACACCCCTCATTTGGAAGGACATCCATCAAGGCACCAACGCTTAAAGACTTAGCCGCAAAAGCACACTTGTAAAATACCCTTTGTAATATTCTCTTGTGTAATATAAAATCCTTTTTTCCACAATATCCGTCTTAACTCATTGGGGCAAGGTCTGACTTAGTCAATCGAGCGTGTTCGACTTAACTAATGGCCGCACACTTAGTGAAGAGTCTCAGCCCGTATCACATCTACATACACTTCCCAGATCGATGTTCGGATAAGATACGGGTCTCATTGTTAAGCCTAACATACATACAATTTCATTCCTAATTAAGTTGAACCATTGACTTTGATACTACCGGTTAAGAAAACACTCATCGTGTGTATAAGTCCATGATGAAAATCCATTTCAAAACTAATTGACGGTAGGAATAATCCATATACTTATTTATCAACTTGTTTCTCGATCTCCCACTTGGATGCATGATTAATCACAATTGGATCCCAACAGAAGGTAGCTACCATCAACGGATCAGAAACGGCCATAGTTAAGATCGATGTTATCGGAGATTCTTGCTGACATTTACAGCTAGATTGCGGTCCCACCAGATACTGTGGTTACGTGGTTAATGATTAGGCCCAGCAGCATATGTAGTGGACTAACAATTACATGTATCCCTATTTAGCAAGTAGTTTATCCTTCTATATTAGTTTCTGTTTTTTTAATAATGAAATTCATGCAATGATACACAGTATGAAAGCTATCATTATTTTATTGGTGTAACCAATTATTCATCACTATACGGACCGGTAGATCGACTACTAAATGGCAATCAATACTCCCTCCGTTTCACAATAAGTGTCGTTTTAGCTCTTAACACAGTTTTTAAGAAAAGCAATCATTCACTTTAAAATTTACAACTTTTTCTTAATCTTACCACTCATTACATTTTTTGGCCAATGCATGAACAACTTTAATCAACAAATACACATTTCAATAAAAATTATCATCATTCACCCCTATTAAATCACTTTGAAAACCTAAAACGACACATATTATGAAACAAATTTTAAGTGCTAAAACGACACTTATTATGAAACAGAGGGAGTATCTTTTATTCCGCAAGCATGTCCCCTCTCTCATTGGTTAGAATTTCAAAATTGTACCATATTTTGTGTTTTTAATTTAAAATTTTAAAATTCCGACTATATGAGAGACTGTTAGCCACGATATATAAAATAAGATGACCCCACCTCTTACACTTTCTCAATTGCATGCCAACTTTTAATTAAGTTTTCCATGTGCATACACCTTCATTACTTGAACACATCTTCATCACATAACGTGCTAGTCCTACTATAGCTCAAAACTTCATTTATTCATTGATGTAACTTTTTCTTGCAACCAAAACACCCAAAACACATTTCTTTTCATCCCTTCTCTCTCTTCTTATTGGACCAAGCTATATATGTCTTGTGAATTGAAATGCATATATATATATATATATATATATATATATATATATATATATATATATATATATATATATATATATATCAAAAACCTACCTTCCTGTGATATACGTCGTTTCTTGTTCATTAATTGACTAGTATACTTTTGCAATACTTGTACTATCTTAAATCTTATATTCCGATACTAAACATTACTACATTAGTACGTCTTTGTTGCTCATAAGGTCAAATAGACCATCCCAAAAATCATCCTATCTTTATCAAATATGGACACATATGTAAAATGTTGCTCCATTTCGACGACATAGGTTGTGAGTAAGGGCCATTGTTTCTCTTATTTCGATCATCACATATATCAATCAGCATACAATGTTCCTCCAATATGGATTTAATTAGCTAGTGATGGAGTAGGATGATACAATACCATGTATCAATTAACTAAAAAATAATGATTTAGAAGGCAAAGAATGATGTTGAGCGTGAGGAAGATTGAAGACAAGGGAAGGAGGCACATTCATAGAAGAGGGAGGTAGAAGAGACGAGAGGGAGGTTAGAGAGAGTTTAGGGATATAATTGATTTGTTGATTGATTGATTCCCAAAATAACAAGATTACAAGATATATATAACTTTGTCATGACCCGAATGGGATCAAGAGATTTAGAAGGGAAATTGATAGAGATTAGGGTAAAGAAAGGAGATTAAGGAAGAAAGTGTTTAGGGAAGAAGAGAGATAGTTCAGAGTAAAGAAAGGGATTTCTGTGATTTCATTCATGATACGTACAATCTGGGAAGACAAGTCTTTATAGGCTTTTTAGCCTATTTACAAAATATGCCCACATTTTCCCCATATTACACTACTAGCCCTTATCATTACAAACTGCCGAATAATGAAACCCTAATACTAATTAATGCTAGCCCTAACGGTACAACAAGCCGTTCCGGGATAGACCGTAAAGAAAACCCGGATTAATTAAATTAACTAAATATTACAATAAAATATATAATATCTAATGTATCGTAAGACCATTTTCTCTGGCCAGGAAAATGAAAAAACTACTTCAAAGGTACCCAACGAATAAGAAAGGTTTGTCGACGACGCTTGCTTACAATGTCGGGGACATATCGTAAATAGTACATATAGAGCTAAAAATCACTCACCAACCTTTTATAATTCAAACAACATATCTACTTATAAAACTTATCTCGATTATCACGGGGATCGGATGTCAACTCCAACAGGTACGTATTCTTACTCCTGCATATATAGAAAAAAATTGGGAGGAATTTAAATGAAAGTCCTTTAACTCGGAGTAATCGTATTAAAGTATATCAACAAACAACTATTTTTTTTTTTGACTCGGTGAGGATTAGGGATCCTTCTCAGGCAGAAAACCTAAAACATTCAAGTAGATGGGAGCTAGAAGCTCGTGATGGCTCTGAATTACTTCCCATAAGTGATTGTGGTCCAAACTCACAATTTTATCAGTCACGTCAATTTAATCAACCAACTAATTGAATCTCTGATGTCAACAAGTTATCTATTCAAATAGCTACGTGTCTGAATATTTACGAGTGGAAACATATTTGAAAAAGTAAACTAGAGCTCAAATACTCCACATATTCATATATCCATTAGCCCCTTGTAAAGCAAGTTGAAAAAATTCGAGAAAATGGAATCTAAATTCAAAGGGTTAGAAAATCCAAATACAAAAAAAAAAAACTATTTGTGCCCATAACGTAATACAGTATTATAGGTTAAAAAAATGACTTACAATAATACAAACTATTAATGGTCTTTCACGTCGGTACTTCAGTTTGGACTCTTGTTTTAATTTTATGACAACCCTACCGACGAATCTAAACAAGGACATATATATGCTCAGAAGCGACGGATCGTTACGAGATTTAGAGGTCCATCCCGTTGGCGATAGATCAGGGCAAGGGTAGAGGTGGAACCGCGCCCCCTCTACCCGACATTAATCCTAGTCTGGATCCGCCACTGGACGACTAAACTTCAAAATTTGAAAGTATATACGGATATTGTGTTTGAATATTAAAAGGATGTGTATATTCGGATTGACTAGACTCATATATAGGCTGAAAAATCTATAAACACAAATTAAGAAGGGTAGATATTGAATTTTTAAGACAACGGCAAACATGCATGTATATATATATATGCATGATGAATGTTTACCTGTTGAAGATCGAGATGGTGGCATTGCATATTTGATTTCAGCGGAGACCCTCTTGTGCCAGAGGCAGAGCCTGCAGGGGTCCGGTGACCCTTTTGGCATGGGCTCACTACATATATATATTATTATAAAGATGATGAAAATATCTAAGCTCAGGTGAATGTCCACAATTGCTCCACATAAACCCATGCCTATGTTTTAACTTTATTTATCCCTTCGACCATCTATATATGTATAGGCCCCACTTCTACCGACCTCCTCATGTACATCTCTAATATTGGAGCACTTGATGCGCCAAATTAGATGATGAACTCATTTAATTTGCATTAATTCGTAAGATCGGTCTCTAATAACATATCGATATATATAGATTAAACACAGTCAAGGAATTGACTCGTACACACAATTACTACGTACACGAGTAAGATATAGGTGTATAAGCATTCAACCAAAAAAAAAAAAGATATAGTTGTAAGCAAAAACAAGTATATATCCAACCTTGCCTATTTTGACGAACTCTGGAAATTGAAAGGTAAGAAGCAAGATCATCATATAATTAGCGTAAACCAAGCATCTTAATTAGATATTTAGATTGCAAATAATGAGAAGAATACACCCACGTATAAAGTTTTCAAGCAAAATCTCCTATATCATCTTACAAACGTAGTTAAAAAAACTCATCCTAGACTCCGAGTACACTTCATCAACTATATTAAACTTTTTATTGGATCCATATGTCTTAGATATGATTGTACAAACTAGCTGGTTTTATTAAAAATCATAACAATTCTACAATAACTCCCATTCGAGGTATTCCAAATCTCTACATCTTATTAACTTCCAACCGTTCAACTTCATTAAAAGGTTTTTCTGAGGCTTTCATAACTTTCCAAAGTGTGTATAATTCTCAAAAAATAGAAAAACGAAAATCAACCAAAATATATAAAATTTTGTGAGGCGCTACTCTTCTATCTGAATCCAAAAACTCAAGAAACAACAATACAATACCATACCAAATTACCAATGGATATTCTTACGTTTGGTTACATATTTTTATCTCAATCAATTCAAATCCAATAACCACCAAATCATACATATATGTTCTTTACTCTATCATCTATCGCATGCAAAATTTTCATAATTACCCCGATTGACACTATAGTCTGATGCACATATTTGGTACAATTTCCACCCTTCCAAAGGTTATTAGCTACCCCAACTCGAGCACAATTTTTAAGTACTTAAAAGCCCTAATCGGTTATTACAGAAAACATTCGAAATAAAGGTTAGCAAGGCTCACCGAAAGCCCGAAGCCAAAGTTGAATTCTGTATTGGCCTTCGCTCGAAGAGCTCATTGCTCTATACCCCAAAAAAAGATGAAGAAAAGAACTCCTTGCTTTGTTAGTACGTGATGAGAAAGGGAGAAAAGGAATTTAGTTATGTGAGAATTGGCCAACGGATATATATAGAATACTACTCCCTCCGTCCCTATATGTATGTCCATAAAGCACAATTTCGCGTAAATTAAGAAAATGGGTAAAAGGTATTTGGTGGAGTAATATGAGTGGTTGAAATGAAGAAGGTGAAGATGGGTTATGATTAAAAAATGGAGATTGAGAAATTTAGGTAAAAAAATTAATCCTAATATACCTTAAATGGGTGTTTTCTTAATGGAAAAAATTCAATAAGTATGAATATTAAAAAAAATTATTGAAATATTGTATATTTTTGGGTTTATGAGAGTTTATTTGTAATGTATTTGATGGAGATGATTGGATGGAGAGAGAAATGGAGAAGAAAAGTAAGTAAAAAGTATAATGTATAAGGGTAAAAGTGTAAAAAAGTAGTGATATAAATGGAAAGAATAGAATTGTGGACAAACATTTCGGGACGACGAAAACGGAAAGATGGACAAACATAAAGGGACGGAGGGAGTACTCCGTACGTGGTGTATATATATAGCCGGCGGGAGGGCAAGGTCTGACCTCTTCGGGCCACCACAATTAAGTTTTCTATCACGTGCATCGAGCTAGCCCTTAATTAGGCCCAAAGCTCTAAATTTCATTTGCCGTTTCCTACTCTAAATTCCCTTGAATTCCACTTTTGTACACAACATTTTCATGAAGTATGATATTGCCCTTTCTATACCTCACAAGTCCCATCAAGGGTGCGCCCTAAACTAATGAGAATTTATCCACATACAAGTAGTGATGGCCAACAAAGCGGGTCGGCCCGGCCCGGCATCATGGGCCCGAAAGCCCGGCCGGGCCATGGGCTGGTCCCAGGTTAGAGTTTTCTAGCCCGGTCCAGCCTGGCCCGGCCCTCCCTTTTCCCTCCATTTTATAAAAATAAATATATAATCAAGTTAATATATAAATATATGAAAAAAAGGTTAGAAGCTTAGGCTACGTTCATACATAAATATAAATATATAATCAAGTTATTAGCTTACGTTCATACATAAAGGTTAGATGCTTATTTCACCGAGTTAATTAGCTTTACGTTCATACATAAATATAATCAAGTATATAACATCACCATATATTTATTAATTAATCTCCTTAATAAGCGTTACATATATATATCTGACATCTTAATTATTAAAACTTTGATAAGTACTTATCGAAGTTAAAATAATTTTGAGCAAGCCCGCCCCTCCCTTTTCCCTCCCTTTTAAAAAATAAAACATTGGCCCGGTTCGACCGGGCCCGAAACCTGCCACCAACCCGCTCCCAGCCCGGTAAAACCGACACGGGCCCGTGTAGACCAGACCAGCCTATACCAGCCCGGTAATTTGTCGGGCCGGTCCTGGGCCATGGTTCTTTGGCCCGGCCCTGTGGCGACCAAGCCCAGTTCCATCACTACAAACAAGCAAATTAAGGTTGCTTTATTCGATGACCCAAACAACTCCGATCCAAAACCAAAAAAAAGAAGTTAAATAGACAAAAAATCCCTTCAAAACCCCATTAAACTTAATTTTGATGGTTAAATAAGCTTTGAAGGCGTCTCTACCTTTAGCTACATTCTTCGAGACCGTCAAGATGCACTAATCCACATCGATAGAGGACTTTAGGGATGTCAGTCCATTCTGATGACTAAGGCGATTGCGCTTCGCCATAAGATTTTTGAGACCATCTGACATGGCGTTTTCCATATCCTAATAAAGGGTGACAACTTAGAACTTGTCAAAACAGTGCACGACGATTGGAGTTGGCCTTGGGAAATCGTATTTGTTCTTATCAATATCTATTTTATGCTCTTTTGTAGTTGGAGATCTAGCACGTGTTCCAAGAAACCAACTTGGTTGCGGACTACATCGTTGGACCAGTTCATTAAGTCTGATCCTTCTTGACCAGTTTTAATTTGGCCTTTAGGAACCTCGTTTATAATATGATTTAGGGTAGATTACACTCTTTTTGGAATGATCTATCCTAATTCCATTTTTTTTAAATCAAAAGATCGATGTAACATATAAAGGAAAATTAAAGAAATTTGTACATAAGCATTTTGAAAACTTACAACATTGACCAATACACGAATACTCAAAACAATTTCAATGTTACAATATAGATTTTACAAAAGAAAGCCCCATGTATTTTAGGATGTAGGAACTAGTGAAGAGGTTATCATGCTTGTTATTTCCTTTTTTAAGTCTATGTTGTAGGCAATGTAGATCATCGAGGAGTGAGGATTTCCATAAAGTGATCAAGCGAGTGAGATCTCGACCAACGTTTTGCTGAAAAACACGGCTAGGGTGTTCTTCCAAGAACTTCCAAACGGGACTATTTGAGAATGAAATGTTGCATTCTATTATATACTCTCTCATTACATTTCTTGATATTAGACATTCTAGGATATTGAAATTGACAAAAAAAAATGATGTTTTTATAACACTCTCCCTTCTCTCTAGAGTTCCTAGTGTGAAAAACACATGACAACTCAAGGAGAAATTTAAAATCTTAAACTCAAAACAAAACTCTCAAATTCTCTCCACTCTTGTATCCATACTGATACGTTATGCTTATTATTATTATTATTATTATAGTTAGTTAATTTAATGGGTCGTTTGTTGGCCTTAGGGTTAGACTAGTATTAGGGTTTTATGATTCAACTATTTATATCTTGTAATCCTGTTATTTGGAATCATTCAAGAATTCATCAATCAAATATCTCTTTTTCCCTAAACTCTCTAACCCTATCTCTACCCTTATCCTTATCCTGAGGCCTCGTGTTGCCTCTTATCCCTATCCCAATCGATCCTCTTGGTACGGATCCGAGCTAGTCCGTATCAATTGGTGCTTTCATTGAGAGTAGCTCATCATGACCCACCATGTCGGGGTCAAACTCGATTCCTTGGCCGCGGACCTTGAGCGTTTAGCCGCTTCGCAGAAGGATCTAAACGCAAAGCTGACGGCTATGGCCGAGAAATTCTATCCTAATCTCCTCGCGGCAAAGTCCGCGAGCCATGTTGACCAGTCCCGATCCTGCCAGAAATCGCAGGCTTCTTCCATGGTGTTCCCGTTCGCGACCTCGCCGACCCAATTCTTATTTTTCAGCTTACTCGGTATCAAACATTGATACTTGAGAGTCAGTATTAGACGACATAAAGTATTGACTTGAATAAGACAAATAAATCAAGGAAGTGAAACAAACTTCCCAAAAAAACAGAGTTGTGTTCGTTGTTGCAATAGAGCTGATCCTGACAAGGAACAATGCAAATGTGCATACTTGTTATATAAGGAAGACAGTTACAAGGAAGCATCTAAGGCTAATTCGGGTGACTTGGCGCCTAAACACGATAGATTGATGTATAAGTAAGATTTAAATAGGATATATTTTATTCATAGATAGTTATTTTCGTTAAATAAAATCTATGTAATATCCTTCCATATATCTTATTATTATTAGTAAAATTTATTCTATCCATTAATATATAAGGAGATAGGTACACGATTATTAACACACATTCATTTACCAAAAATTATAAGAGTCTTGAGAGCTGTGTGCGATTAAGGAAAGAAAATGAGCATGGAGAAAATTGCGGCGGAACTAGATGCGAAGTCTTGATTGTACGGTGAGCTCACCGATCCTGGTTAGAAGGGTTGTTCGATAAGAGCATGTATAAGTTCGACCCTAAAAGTTGTGTACACCTAGGCCCCGTTTGGTAACACTGTTGGAATCGGATTGGAATCAGGAATCGGAATGGAATCAGGAATCGGAAGGAACCATTCCAGAGACATGTTGTTTGGTATGTTGGAATGAACCATTCGTGACAATTGCGGTTTAAAATTCTTAATATTTAGGGTACTTGATTATGACTTTAAGGTTTTATGACTTTTGAAAATTATAATTTAAGGTTATGGAGTTTTAGGATTCAAAATGAACAATTGTAATCCTTGGAACGGATGATACCTGCCATTTTCAGCTGAAATCAAATTAGCCTACAGCTTTGGAATGAACCATTCATGGGAATGAAATCGACTCCAGAATCTTTTCTGCCAAACATGATATTGGAATCATTCATTCCTGATTCCCATTTCTTATTCCCAGGGAATGAAACCAAACGGACCCTAACTATTAAATTTCCTTTCAACCTCAGCAAACCAAAATAGACAATTGAACGGTTCCATCATTTTCAACGGTTACTGAAACTTGTCCAGTATAAACACACTTTATGTACCGACGTGCAATACATTATGAATCCTTAATTTCTTACAACGTATATCTATGCAAATATGGAACTTAGCCTCTTCAATAAAATCCTAGCCTCGAAATCATTTGTGGCCTATAATATGGGCTTCAAACTATTTTGGATATTTTCCCTACCTCGCGCGACGTACACAACAATATGCTACCCCAAAAAAAAGGGACACAAACAATATATCAACTTCTTTCTTCCGATAAGCCTCTAAAAATTAAGGGAAATTCCTCTTGGTACCCACGAGGTTTCGACTTTTCCTTTTGGTGTCCCACGAACTTTTTTTTTCCTTTTGGTACCCCGAGGTTTACAAAAAGTTCTCACCGTAACCAAAAGTTAACATTTATCCATTTTCCATCCAAAACCAAGAATTTCCGTTAAAAAAAAAAGTTAAACTAAAATAATAACTAATTTAAACCAGTTTATCTGCCTAAATGAAAATAATAATGAAAAAAATAAACTAAACCATTTTACATTTTACAAGAACAAAATACGCAGATTTGGGGCTTTTTCATTTTAGTTTTCATCATGGAACCCTTGTGGAAACTCTCGTATTTGTTGGAGCCGGCCTCAATTACTCTCATGGTGACGGCCGTTTCAGTCACATTTGGATCTGCATTCCGAGCCCTAAACTACGGCAAAGAAATGGAGAGGAATCACGATTTTTCAGAGGCAGCAATCACCCTAGACAGGTCCCAGGCGTTGATGATCCCTATGATGAGTTCCTTCAGCCTGATCCTCATGTTCTACTTGTTTTCTTCGGTTTCGCAAATTTCTGACTGGTTTCACCGCCATTGCGTCGGCCTCGTCCCTCTTCTTCTGCTTCTCTCCGTATGTTAATCAGTTGAGGACACAGCTCGGTTTTGCGGATCCGTACGTTTCCAGATGCTGCTCCAAGTCGTTTGCCCGGGCTCAAGGGCTCTTATTGGTGGTGTGCATTGGTGTTGTGGCGACATGGCTTGTGTCCGGGAATTGGAACCCTAATCGGTCCAAGGTTGCAATTGAGCTTACCTGGTGGGAATTGGAAACTGCGAAACCCTAATCGGTACAAGAGGCTCGCCTAATCGGTCCAAGAGGCTCACCGTCGTCGCCCCTGAAGGTCGCTCCCGTGGCTCGTCGCGCCTGCTCGCTCGCTCCCGTCGGTCGTCGCGCCTGCTCGCTCGCTCCCGGATCTTCGCAGCCGCGTGCGCCGCCGGCGCCCCTTTCCCCTGCGTTCGTCCTCCACCTGCTCGGTCGCCGGAGTCGTCCCTTTCCCCTGCCGGAGTCGTTCTCGTTCTCCCGCTGGCTGTCGCTCGCTGCTCACCCTCTATCGTCGTTGTTCGTATTTGGATTCCTTCGTATTTTGTTCTTGTAAAATGTAATATGGTTTAATTTATTTATTTTTATTATTTTCATTTAGGCATATAAACTGGTTTAAATTAGTTATTATTTTAGTTTAACTTTTTTTTTTAACAGAAATTCTTGGTTTTGGATGGAAAATGGATAAATGTTAACTTTTGGTTACGGTGAGGACTTTTTGTAAACCTCGGGGGTACCAAAAGGAAAAAAAAAGTTCGTTAGACACCAAAAGGAAAAGTCGAAACCTCGGGGGTACCAAGAGGAATTTCCCAAAAATTAAATCAACGTTTACTATATTTAAAAAAAATGCACACCCTTGATAATCTATAGGGTCTACACATCTTTATCTTTGATATACAACAAACCTTTTGTGTAGCACAATATATCTTACAACTCATATAGAATTATTTCCCAATGTATAAAAATCTAAGAGTGATATCACATACTATAATTACATGTAGATGCAATTCTTGTGGACCATGATAAATAAATTTATTCTTATCTTATTATCAATTAGTTTTAAAATAAAACTCATAAATCTTATATACTGTATATACATGTCTCCAACCCATCAACCTATAAAAGTTTAATAAAACCGTAGTACATGTTGAATTTAAAATTATTTTTACAGATCAAAACCTATATACTCTCTCCGTCCCATAATGTTTGCCCACTTTCCTTTTATATCAATAACTTTCTTCCAATCTTATCCCTATTCAATCTCTAAATTTACACCCATTATCCAACTTTTCCACCTATTTATCTCTTTTCAACTTTTTTCCCCTACAAACTTACAAAAATACCCCTATTCAATCATATCTTTTATCCACTTTAACCCACTTTTTCATTTCCCAATACCACTTTATACCTTGCATTAAAAACCGCAAAAAGCGTCCTTTTGGACGAACATTATGGGACAGAGGGAGCATTTTCTAATTAAAAAACTTAAACTAATGAGTAAAAGTTCTCTTCTGGTCTCAAAAAAAAAAAAAAGTTCACTTCTAACTACTTGGTCGACCTGAGATTTTGGACACGTGACATCTTGACTAAATATGACCAGCAAATAATTTACCTTATGGTTAATTGAAACAATTTCCACACAAGCCTAAGAAAAAGAAAAGATCTTTGGCATACAACTCCACAAATAAATATCTTTGACAAGTACTAGTCACGAAGATGGCAACCGCCCACAGATGTACAATGGCCTCAACGAACCCCATGCCCTGTCTAGATTAAACTTCACTTATTATGCATAGGATAGGACAACAGAAGAATAAATATGGCCTCAAACACGATCATTTTTAATACAAAGTAGGCCCACTACACAAGACCAAAAATCAGCCAATTATCAATCAGCTGGGGCAGCATTAGCAACGTCTAATCCCTCTAATTTAATTTGTGGGTCTCGCCAATTAACCTGATAAGAAAGTAGTCTAATTTGGAGTTCAATCATAAATCATAATTATGCTTCATATACGTGTAGATCTGGTTCACGATGTAAATCTTCCTTCCACATGCATCTAAATATATTTACAACTAGATAATTTTGTATATAAGTTACTAGTACTAAACATCTTTAATTGTTGTGCAAGCCTTTTTTCAGGTGTACTTAAAGTTGCTAATTTGTTTGGTTTGTTTTAATTAAACTTCAAGTTCACATAAAAGAGATGGTTTAATAACATGCATGTCCTTGTTTAAATAAACGGTTTTCTCTAAATAAACCAAATTACAAGGGCTTTTTAATTTCTTTGGTGATTTGGGTACCATTTTTTTCTTTTCGTGATACTCCCTCCGTCCCATAATGTTTGTCCAAAAGGACACTTTTTGCGGTTTTTAATGCAAGGTATAAAGTGGTGTTGGGAAATGAAAAAGTGGGTTAAAGTGGGTAGAAGATATGATTGCATTGGAGTATTTTTGTAAGTTTGTAGGGGAAAAAAGTTGAAAAGAGATAAAGTAGGTGGAAAAGTTTGATAATGAGTGTAAATTTAGAGAATGGATAGGGGTAAGATTGGAAGAAAGTTATTGATATATAAGGAAAGTGGACAAACATTTTAGGATGACAGATTAGGAAAGTGGACAAACATTATGGGACGGAGGGAGTATTTTTTTGAGGAACTTTTCTTCCGGTCATGTCTAAAGAGTAAAGACACACTTCGATCAATACACACATCCGGTCAAAACACACTAAAACCAAAATAAAATCCAAAAAGATTAAATGGGAAATAGGTACGTGGAAAATAATAAAAATATCTAGGAATAAACAAGAGCCAAGAACTAAAATAAAAGTTTGATCCTTGCATTTCAGCCTCATAGTTGGTTGGTTGTCAAGAAAAAGTCATTACATTTTATGTGGCAACCTGTCCATATCAGTCAGCTGCTTGAAAGCGAAAGGCAATGAGCCTACACGACAAAGTAAGCTCAGCAAAATAAATATATCTCCTTTCCCTCAAACCAAAAAAAAAATCTTGATACTTTCTCTCAACCCAAAAAAATATCCCCATCCGTTCTTTCAACCAAAAAAAAATCTCTCACCAATCCTCCAACCTCAAAAAAATATCTCTTCATCCTGAAAAAAGATCTCTCTCCTTTCTACCCAAAAAGAAAAAATCTCTTCATCCAAACCTCTTGATAAATTTGCTTGTTGCCCATTTTGCCCATTGTTTAGATAATTAGTTTTATAAATCCTTGATTCTCGGTTACATTTTTTTATGTTTTGCTTAATCGATGTCAATGTGTATGTATATACTTAATTTTGTATCCGAGAAAATTACGTCAACGATTAGGAATTTAGGGTAGTCAGAAAAAAGGAGATGGTCCATTTTTTTTCCCTCAAAACATCGGAATCCTACTATAAAATGTTTAACCGTCTTCCCGTGAGGAGGATTGTCCTAACTCATCCCCACCTGACTCGCATACGATGGTGTACGTCCTAAAATTTAAGGGCATTTTGCTTGGTAGTCCAAGTTTAACTCTTTTTCGGATGGCGCTTTGAGCTTTTATCTTTGGTTGCGTCGAAGCCTTGAACAATAATGGATCTTCTCGAACATGGCTAATTGGGCTCGTTTAAGTGTGGTTCGGGTGTGGCTCGACTTACGAGATATAAGGGAAATAATTGACATAACAATAAGAGGCTAGAAAAAAAAAGCTCTAAGAATAATTTGGAATACTCTCAAAACTCTTAAAATAGGCAATTTTATAGAAATTCAAAGCGAAGAGCTTGTTACATACTAAGTTGAGGGTAAGTAACGTAATAATATACTTGAACTTAGTCAATTTAAATCAAAGATGCACATACTCTAAAAAAATCCAAATGATCATGCATACCAGCGAAAAAAAACTTATTTTTGATATGGTAACTGAAATACCCTAAAATGTATGCACCAACCGAAATTACCTTCTACAAGACTACAACGATGTTATTTTCTCAGTCCACAAGGAATATTTAGACCGCAACCTAATAGGCCAAATATAATTACCTACTTAGTAAACCGATAATTAAGATTTAACCTTTTTTCAATAATGTTAAGAGCTCAAGTCAGTGTATAACAATCTCCTCATGCTTAATTATGACGTACTTATCGTTTTCATTTATTAAATCAAGTACGTTGTGGTGTTTCCTCTACACAAAAACAAAAGAAGTAGGCGTGTCGAGTTATAGGCGGAGAGGGTAGAAGTGATACAAAATACCACTAGCTGATCTGTCGACATAATATTACCCCTCTCTCACATTTCTCTCTAAATGAGAATAATTTTTCATGTTTGATGAAACGTTTTTGCTAAATACATGGAGTAATAAATTATAGAGGTAAGTGCAACAAGGAGAGTATTTGAGGAGGACAATTTCTTACTGATATCATAGGAATTTCTCCGGGTGGTACTAAATATACATACACAATTTTTTTTAGCAATGTCATGGAAGGTGCTAGAGTTGTTAATCGGGTGGGTCGGGTCGGATCTGGGTCTATTCATTTTGAGTTTGGACCAATTCGGATTAGAGTCAAATCTGAATATTTTGACAATCTAATTAGACAATTGCGTGTCGGGTTTTTAGTTAATCAGGTAAAATTCAATTTTTGGGTCAAATTCGATCAGGTTATTTAGATTTCGAGTTGAGTCAGATTTCGATTTGGGCCGTACTTTGAAAAATGATTTTTGTCGTGGTCTAATTACCTTTACCACAAAATATGTAGTGTAACACTTAAGTTCAAAAATATGATTATTACAAATATTCATTATTATTAATTTATAAAATTAAATAATGATTTAAGTATAGTTATATATTTAATGTATCGAAATTATTTTATCAACATATATTGTAATGAGATAGTATATATCATGTAAATTTGGTCATTGAATTCAATATTATGGATTATTTTGGGTTAAGTGCTTTTGAGTCGAGAGACTTTCTTTTTCGGATGATATCGGGTTGGATAACTTTGAGTTTTAGATGATTTTGCATTAGGTAATTTTGAGTATAGAACTTGTACATTCAGATATAATTAGTTTTTGGGTTAACTTCAAGTTCGAACTTGTGGTCAACAAATACATATTTTTAATAAAATATTTTTTTTAAATCGAGTGGGGGCTAAAACCCCTAGTGGGCGGGTTGTAGCTTTGCCATTGGTGAGGGCTAATTTTATCTATAGGATTTTTCTTTTACTATATAAGTACCAGAGACATGACTCTGAACAACCCGTGTGATTTTAGACAAAAATTAAGAACATCAGTTCCTAATTTTTCAAAGATGGAGAAAGAAAAAACGATAAAACCGTACTCATTATCAACTCATTTAGATTTTGGAAGAATATTTGTTCTTCTTTCTGGCAACAACTTTAACTACAACAACCTCATGGATAAAAGCATCAAAGCCGGCACCAATGACATCTAAACAAACAATTTTATTCCTTGTCTCATCTATAAGCAAGGACATCCGGATGCCTAAGGTTGCTTATTTAATTATCAGCATAAGAGGTTGTCCTTAACATATGGACTCGCCTCACCATAAGTCCGGCCATAACAAAAAACCAGAAATTATATATACTTATTGCATAATAATTATCTTTATTGAAAGAAATAAATCATCTTATATAACTATAGTCTATAATTTTGTTTTACCTATAAATGATACTAACCTGATGTACTGAAAAAACATTCTTATTATGTAAGACAATTTTGATGTGTGCTACACCCTAACCGAGTAACTGTAGGCAATCGAGACCCTATCCTATCAGTCCCAAATGGTGTATGCTTGATGTAATTGGCTTCAGGATGGAACTCTTGTGAGTTTATGTGTTATGCCCATATGCGTATGTGCACTCGTATCGACACGCCTCGTTTGACCTACTTACTCGACCGAGGGACTTTCTTCGTGGTATTAGTGCTAGACTGATCATCGACCCATCATCTACTTTGGATTGTACTTAATGGGTAGCTAATCTACCGAGTGTTAGCTGCCCTTTCCTGTGACGCCTTAACCTATCAATGTCCGCATGTCAATTGTCTTTCATAGTTGTATTTGAGGAAACATGTGAAGAAGGAATTAATCTTGACAGAATAATGATAATAATAACAACCCTTGCTTTCATACGTCTCTCTGGTTACATATACATCAGTCTACGTTCCAACAACTTGTAGCTGCACACTTGCACCACCGTCCATTCCCTACTAGAAACAACCTCCGTACATCCAAATAGCCTCTCTCCAAACTACGTACGTACGTAGTCTAATAAGATTACACCAACCATGAAACCAAAATTAACGACTTGGTTGCCTTGGCCAACCCCACAATTTCGTTATACATGGTCATTGGAAGTTCACCCTTATATTGTAACCCAAGTGGTGGGTAGGAAGAGAAACACACTCACTAACAAAGTAACAATGGGAAATTTGATGGGGAGCGCAGGGGAGGCCACGATAGCCATTATGGCAATGGGCCCATTTCCATATCAAATTATTGGCCGTGAATGATCGCGAGCAGCAGAATACGGAGTGAGTGTGAGCGCGGGGCCCACCATTTCCGGGGCCCCACCCTTTCCTCTTCAATTATCTCGGGTTTCCATATATAGTAAACCCCACTCGGGCCCCACTCCGAGCAGTTACACACCTCTTTCCCACGTATTTATTTATCCTATTTAACCAAATCTATCAACTCCAATTTCCCATACACCCTCAATTCAAAACCCACACACACTCGATCTACTCTCTCTCTCCCTCTCAACAAAGATCAGGGGAAATCAATCAACTAAAATGGAAAGTTTCACATCATCCTACAACAACTACCCGAGCCCGTACCCGTCCTACGGCGACGAGGGCTCACCGGCGACGGAGAGCGGGAGCCCGATAATGCTGGCGGAGAACAACCCGAAGAAGAGGGCGGGGCGGAAGAAGTTCAAGGAGACACGCCACCCGGTGTACCGGGGGATCCGGCAGCGGAGCATCAACAAGTGGGTGTGCGAGCTCCGGGAGCCCAACAAGAAGACCCGCATCTGGCTCGGCACTTTCCTCACCGCCGAGATGGCCGCCCGCGCCTACGACGTCGCCGCCATCGCCCTCCGGGGCTCCTCCGCCTGCCTCAACTTCGCCGACTCCACCTGGCGCCTCCCCGTCCCCGCCTCCTCCGACACCAAGGACATCCAGCGGGCCGCCGCCGAGGCCGCCGAGGCCTTCGGGCCCCGATCTCATCAGTCGCTGGCGGCCGCCGAGGCCCAGGTGCCCGACGTCGCTGACGTGGCCTCCTCGCCCTCGGACGACTACAGCCTGGTCTTCGCCGAGGAGGACCGGGACTTGTTTGAGATGCCGGAGATTCTAGCCCACATGTACAATGGGATGATGCTGCCCCCACCGGAATATGCTTACGTGGGCCACCTGCCCGATGATTACATGGACTGCCACGTGGACTCCAACTCTCTTTGGAGCTACTAGCTAGCTAGCTAGGCCTTCAACTACTAGTATATAAAGATGATTGAAGTGTTTTAATTAGTTGAGGACGTCGATTGTAGTGTGATTTGGGGGCCATGTTTATTGCAGTGGTGCACATAATCAAGGATGCTGCTGAGTGCTGATGCATCCATTTTTTAGATATATTTTTGATCTGTGTTGTTGTTTGTTCTGACCCTGTATGGAGTAGTACTACTGTACTACCCTCAGGCGTATTTATTCGTTCAGGCCGATTTGTTCAGTTGTCAGGACTTTTCAATTTTCTGGGCACGTTTCTTACATCAATTCTTTCCGTGTCAAAAACAAAGTTTAGGCCAATTGATTTGAAGCATCCATGCTGCTAAATTGGTGGCTACAAATTCAACTACGGGAGGTCCACATCAATCTTCTGGGTTTTTTTTTATTGTGCTCAGGAAAAGATAAAAAACTGCTACTGTAGTACTTTATGGGGTCATTGTATTGACTACTGATATTGTATGATTATTATAAGATGGTTAAGTGACGTGGAAGCAAGAAAGACAAAAAGAAAGAACTGTTTTATTTTAATGAATTATTCTTGATAAACACAAGCACTCGAGACTTCTAATTCAATATTGTAAATATTTTTTCCAAATTACTAATTCTGTTAGAGAAGTTAAAATATGGGCCTGTGTGAGGCTGTGACTATACCTTTGGGCGAAGAAACCCGTGAGCAATAATGCCTATACCATATCTGTGCATTGGTTGCAATCAGACCTGTAAACTGTAACTATAAACCAAAACGTGTTAAGAATCAGGAAGACGACAAAACCAAGCACCAACATCATCATATTAAATACACCAGCTTAATTCAACCAAAAAAAATAAAAATACACCAACTTAATGTCTCGAACAATGTATTTCTGGAAGCAGACAAGCTGCAAAAACAGGGACCAATATTCAACAAGCAAGATGCAAAAAAAAGACTACAAAGGGTGGTGGTTTACAAGAAGAGTCCTATCCAACACATTTCTGTGGAAACAAAGGCTCTTTAGCTTGACACGGCAGAGAGCCTGTAAAAGGACTTACAAGCATCAGTAGATGCAAAAACAACAGCAGCAACAACAACAACAACAAAAATGAAGATCAGGGCGCTGCACTGAACTTTCTTTCTACATGGCACAAAGTACCAGCTGAGGCCAAAATCTTCTATGTCCGTTTCTTCTCTTGGCTCACTGTTTGGTACTCGGCATCATCTTTAACAAAGCTCCACCAGAGGAAAGAGAGGGGGATGACTGCCGCGTGACAAAGAGCATAGGAGTCAACGAGTCCCTTATATGGAGGGAAGTCGCATGCCAACAGAAACAAGGAGAGAGTTGCACCTGTAACAACTACCCGCACCTTCCAGCGTGATGGGTGGTGGGTTAGGGCTGCCCAAACACCCCACAGTACGAGTTTGGAGACCATCAGAACAAAGCACACCTTCTTATTTAAGCCTGCAGTGCAAATCGGAAACTATTAAGGAAACTATATATGGCATTTGTCAAAGGATGTGCTTAGGGATGTTTTTAAATACTAACAAAATTGGTGAATTGGAGATTATAAGAGGTTCCTTGAAAAAAAAACAAAGAGGCCAGGAAGCATTAAAGAAGAGACACGGGCATGTATTCTATGCATGTCATAAGGAACCACAGGCTTTAAGAGAGGTGATTAAGAGGTTACAAATTGAATTCTCTTGCAGCCATGCAATGTTTGATAGAAAAAAAAGTGTGCAATGGAATGGGCCTGTGTTGCAGAAAATGAGGGTAGCTGGATTGTGAATGGTAGGTTGTTAAGTATGCAAGAAGGATCAAGGTGTCTTTACTTTACAGATAAAACAGGGAACATAAAACAACCCCAACTTACATGAGGTTCTGAAAAAAGAAGCAGTGGTATGAGTTTTGAGCAGAACTACAAAGCATAGGAAAATTTAGGGAAATATCATCGCATTGGGTAAGCCTAGCATTCAACATGTTTATATTTATAAGATGGAAAGAAATCAAAGGTCCAAATGACCAAGAACACATAAACTAAAAATGTAGTCTGAGAAAGAATTAGTACCATAATCAAGCCTGTAGAAGTTCAAATACATGATATGCGTTGTCACAAAGGCAATCAATGGGGCAATGACCATAACCCTTGCAGCTTCATCTCTAATGCTGAAGGTCCGTAGAATAGCCAAAACAAGGCTATACCCCAAAAGTGCCACAGCAGATGAGTAAGCAAACTTTTCAGTCAGTTCAACATCCCTGTATAAGGTGACATATTAGTAAGTGGAATGATCAAACCACAACCAGAAGAAACATAATATAATGAGGGGAAAAAATCATGGACCCTAATTAGTAGCAAGCTTCTATAGTTTCTTAACCTAAAGTGCAGACAGCCTAGTTCTTTCAGTCAAGCAGAAACAAGACCATTATCAGCATCATCATAGTGCCCGCCTTTTTCCTACTTCATCTCTTTCTCAAACATTAGCACTTAACCAACTGAGAGATCAGAGGGAAGAAGCTAGATCTCTACTTAGCTGCATAAAGCATTTGCACAAATTTCCCTTTTCCCCTTATTACCTCGATACCTTCTCCTGTTACAATAGTCATAGTTTTTAAGCAATTCCCCATTCCTACATTTACCAGGTCAAATAAATGATACAAAAGGTCAATTATTTCTTAGTGGATAAGTAAGAAACCAACTCACCGGCTGTGAAAAACGGCATTCCAGAACCATGAGTTCATTGCCAATATTCCATAGATATGCCACAGACCAATATATTCATACTGTGGTTTCTGAGACCTCAATCGAAGTTTGTAATATACAAGAATAAAGAAAGATATCCAACCATGAAATTGCACGGCAAGATTAAGAGTTGAGAGAGCAACAGATACAGGCTCCTGAAAAAAACATACTAGATCAGAAGTAGGCCAAACACAACAAAGTATATTAGTGTTGATTAAGTTCATGTTGTGAAAACCTGAATCCCATGTACACGCTGAAAAGGCCATTTCCCATGATACTTGACTGGCTTTTCACCACGCGCTTTCCTTTCTTCCTCCCTAGCAAGCACACAGCGGTATTGACAATCACTGCGACAATCCCACTGTTTCCACTTCACATAGAGAGGCTCTTGGAGATACCATTCATTCCCATCAGAAGTGAAGTTGCAGCTCTGAAAGCATTGGCCATCCACGCAACCAGTCGTCTCACAGTTATCAACACAAGACCTGAAGGGCAAAAAGCAAACAAACTCTGTCCATCAGGAGCATGAAATCTCATACTGCATATTACCATTACTCATGCACATCTCCTCAGCAAAAGAACCTTCGTACAAGTCTGAGATTAAACAGTACTGACAGAAAGACCTAAAAAATCCTATAAATACTCAAATAATGCACTATGATGAATGATGCTGTAAAGCAGTAGCCCTTCCCTCAGCTTTGGTTTAAAACTGAGTTTAAAATGGAAATAAAAGCAGTATTTCTAATATTAATTGGATTTCTACAAAAGAAAAACAGAGACAATAGATATGTAACAGAAACAGACTCATTTATAGTTCCATTATCCACTCTCCACTAAGCAAATAAAATGAGGTAGACCCAAAAGAATTGATCCCATTAACATTTTTTTGTGATACATAAATTTCGATCAAAATGCAGAGACAGCAAAAAAAAGGTATGAAGCCAAAACTGAATGGTTCCAATAACATACACGAATCAAGATCAGCTGTAAGAAGATCAGCTGTGAGAATTTACCAAGCTGCAAAGGAACAGAAAGACATGGTGTTTATGGAAGCAAATATAGTTGCTTCATACACACACACACACAGGCCACAGCAGACCATCCGTTCTTTTAACTTCCAATTTACACAGCATAAGCATGAAGATCAAGTGAATAATAAAACCAGTGAAATCACACAGACTTCACAGCATGGCCAGTAGACTTTGCCTTACAAATTTGACCATTAAAAACAAGGCCTATTATTGAATCTAGCGAAATGTCACTAGCCTACAAATAGACAACTATCTCAAACACTCTTCTCGGCCTCTGCCTTGAAGGAATTCCAGCAATAACATAGATCTGGAAACGAAAGTTCTACAGCTACAAGTCTGAAGTAGAGTCTTCAACAATCAGCCAAGTTCGAATCTAATGCACTCTCAACAGAACTCTGATAATGACCACAAAAGGGGGGAGGGAGAAAGGAAAAAAACAAGTCTGACTTCTCATCAAGTGCAAATCGGACCAAACAGCTCAAGCGTTGACTAATTTAACCGAAACTTGTTTTCGGATACAAAACCGGCAAAAACAGAGCAAAAAGGATCGCCTACTGAATCCACTTTAACAAACTCATCCAGCAATCTGGTAAGAACTACGATCAACAAACCCTAAGAGACTACAGAGCCGATAAATTGCGATGAAATTAAAAGCGCGAAATCAGACAGCAAGACTCACTTGTAGAGCGGATCCTCATCGCCTTCGCTTGCGCGTAGGAGGCCGATAAGGAGCAAGGCTGTGGCCAGAAACGCCGCTCGCCGGAGATACTTGGACGACATCGAGAGAGCTGATTGGACTGCGAAGAAAGCAATCCAGACTCCGGAGAGAGGGAGAAGGAGAAAGCGAGAGAGGGAGGGAGAGAGTAGAAAAGGTTGAGGCTATGTACTTGGGCGATCTTTGGAGATCTTTCAATCACATTCCGCCAGAGGAGAGAGAGTGGCTATGGCGTGGAGAGAGAGTCGAGGGATTCTTTCTATTCGGACGAGAGAGGAGGGGGAGGGGTCGTCTCTGACGGTCCATTATCCACTTGACACCTGGCTTTCGGGTTTTTGCTTCATTTTGTCCATACGTTTTTTCCACGTAATTATATGAATATGTCTAATAAAAAATGTCATTGACAAATTCGGAGTATTTTTTTCGACATAGTATTAAGATAGCGATTAGCGAGGCTCATATCAGACGAAAAAAATCTGAGGCTTTTTTCAAGGCATTTTTTGGGATTACTGTGGTCATCCCTTTCCTATGCAGTAATCCTCCCGTCCTTGAATATAAGACTTATTTGGAATTTTAAATAAATTTTAAGAAAAAATTAAAAAATAGGTAATTTATAGTGTTTGTTGAAAATAATACGTAAAAGAGAGGAGAAATGGATAAAAGAATGTGTAATTTATAAAAAAACATGTAATTTGAATGATTTGGTGAGAATTATATAATAAAAGTAGAGGATAGAGCAATACAAAAATGTGTAATTTGATGAGGGTTATGAGGTAAATTTATTTGTCCAAAAATGAAAATGTTTGCAAATGGAACTTATATTTTGGGACTGCTAAAACGGAAAATTGAACTTATATTTAGGGAACAGGGACAGAGAGGAAGTATGATTTATAAGAATGGTTCTTTTTGTGTTTTCCATGGTTTGGTTTAGTGGTTTAGACGTTGTGGTAGTAACTGTTTTGAATCTCACATACTTATTGGTTTTAGAGATAATTTATTTTTAGGAGGATTTGAATTTAAAATCTTTAGTTAAGATAGCAAGTCTTAAAAACTCCCACCGGGGATCATGGCTCTTGATTTTGTTCTCCTTAATTAACCAAATTCAGAATCTTTGCGCCTGGGGCAGAGGAAACAACCAATATTAATGCACTGTATGCACATGAATCAATACTTGTTGAAAGTATTTTATAATTAAGAGCATCTACAACGGTGAGGAATGCACATCCTCTTAAAACTCTCTTTCCTCTATGAGGATGTCCTCTTTGATGTAGAAGTTATAAGAGGATCCTCTTTTGAAGGAGGAATGAAAGTAATCCTCCTTCTACTAAGGATTACTCATATTGGCTCTTGTGCCAAAGAGGAAACAACTTCAAATTATATGTTGACATGTGTTCATCTAAGTATTCACCTATTTTATTTCTTCCACTTCAATTTACACTTAATATTTGTCTAACTCAAAATTAATCAATATGAGATTATCTTAAAACTATAAAATTAGTTAGTGTTTAGAATTTTTTTTGTCTATAAAAAGAGTTCAAATTTACCTTATTTTTTTCTTATTATTCCATGGATCATAATGTCTATAATAAATGTTATTTTTATTTTATACCTTTAATACTTTAGAATATTGCTTGAAGATATGTTTATATAAATCAAGTTTTATGTCTCAATAGTAATTCTTTTTTTATATTTTCATAATTCTTTTGTAGATACTAAATTAGTTAAATAAATATAATTTGAGGATTTAAGTTAGTAGAATTGATTAATTAAGAAAAGGTGAAAATGAAATGAGGATCCTCTTTGTTGAGGGGTTAAATAGAGTAAGAGGAAAGTAAGGAGGAAAGGAAAAGTGAAAAATGAGTTGGATGAAAGAGAAAGTGATGTGTCAACTAGATAGAAGGTGAGAGAAATTCAAGAGAGGATTTAACATCCTCACCATTGCACATGCTCTAAGAGCATTTGAATGGATGAATGAGTTATGCTGATCCAGTGATCCACCTAAGCCGCTAATAGAATTCGGCTAGGGTGCACGGGAATAGTCTAACTGCATTGTAGTTTGGTGTAATGATGTTTTTATTTGTTTCCTTTGTAATTTAACTAACAAAACAAAGAGCACATTGTCGGTTGAATTGGAGTATTTTACATTTGTTTTCGGGTTAATCGTAATAAAAGAGTGAGCTATCATCCGTAAAGTTTAAAAAGTGTATCACTTTGATTATTTTTTTTGGTAAAAGTGTAGCACTTTGATTAAGATGCACTTGTGTAATTAGCTGACAATTAATTTCTTATTCGTTAAAAAATTATAGTAGATGTAAATACAGCACATAGCCATAATTAACAATAGTAACATAAAATCCCATGAAATATCTTCTGTAAATCAAGATCTCATTAAAAAAGAAACCTTTTGGCACACCAAACCGAACTTGCTACCAATGTTTACTCGGAAATTCGAGCAGCTTTGCTCGGAGTTTGGTTTTCCCTATTTCCTAAACAAACTCCATCAAAATTGGAACTACGCTCCTCGGTATCTCCAAGGTCTCTCTCCCCTGTGAATGCCCGCCACGTCGCGCAACGTGTCCGGATCCGGTCCTGTTAACAAAATCCAAACCGGTTTCCAACCCACCCGGGTTTTATAGCATTAAGTGAATCAGCAGGATAGTTTCCCCAACATAACACGGGCTAAAATCAATTGGATGACAATTCTTGTATATACGTAAGTGCTAATTAACGTGGTTACAACAGAGGGCTTCAAGAAGATTGACTGGGGAAGGAGATTCGTGCATTCATGATGGCAATACATTCGGTAGGAAGCTGTAGGAAAGTGTTCATGAACAAGTCATCGATGGGCTCCACTCTTGCCACCCCTACAAGCCTGCAATCTCCGGCCTCCTTGTCCAGCCTCTGCCCTCGCCCGCTCTGCATCTTGCCTCTCGAATCCTCACTCGTCAACACCGTCCCGACGACCAACGCCGGAGCTCTATAGATACTCCCCACCGAGAACATGAACTTGGCCTTGAACTCA
Organism: Polygonum maritimum; assembly: GCA_963924305.1. NCBI lineage: Eukaryota > Viridiplantae > Streptophyta > Magnoliopsida > Caryophyllales > Polygonaceae > Polygonum > Polygonum maritimum. The sequence goes on along the minus strand of OZ002737.1, from coordinate 12,018,593 downwards.
AGATCCACCTGCCACCCCACCAATTTCAACTTGAACTTAGACCTTTCTGGCTATATAAGACCCTATTTGACTTGACTTGACCTGGTTGGAATAAGGGTGCGTACGTCTTGACCCCAGACCAAATGGCAAACCCCATCTGGCCGGGATTGTACTGGGACAAGTGTTGCTATTGTTGTACATATATCCGGAAACTTGGTTTTCCAATTTCCTCATATATATGAAACAAAATTCATCAATAGCTAATGGTACCTTGCCAGATTGTGTGTTGATGCAGCCTTTGAAGAGCTCGGGAACGATCTCGATTTTAAGGAAAGGCGGCAAAGGCAAGCCCAAGAACCTCGTCGTCGAGCTCGACATTGGAGGAATGTAAAGCGTGTTCGGATCAAATGAAACCAAGATGTCGTCCTTTGAAGACATATCCTCCTCATTAGAAGGATTAGCTAGTGGTGTTCCGATCCCTTTTCCGGCTCCGCCTTCTGCATTGTACTCAAAGTAAGGGTACCTAGAGATGCCGAGTTTGCACCCTTCCAAAGTCTTGAACTCTACTTTGTAAGTTTTTGTGGTGGTTTTTGGTAGTTGGGTTTGAGCCACATAAATGGGCTTTGCCTGGTTTTGAATGTAAGCTTTGGGATTCGAGGAGAAATTGATTTGACATTTTAGCTTCAATGGCAAGTTCATTTCTTTTTTGATCCTCTGGATTCAACAAGGAAGATGAAATCAGAGAGGAAGAGAAAGTGTTGATGAACTTCTGATTTGCACTGTGCAGGCATTGGTTTGATGGTTGGCTGTAAACTTGGTGGGAACAAACATGTGGTTGGTTTTGTTTCTGCTATATATAACCTTATCGGTTTCTTTTTAGATGCTCTTATTGGATCCTAAAGTTTTCATACATCAATCATTAAGTGGGCTAATAGTTGTGTTTTTGAAGATTTTTTTATGTAAGATGAGGGATGAGAGACAACACGTACAAGAGATTGGTGCCACTTAACATTATACCATCATGGCTTTCATTATTAATGCTATCGCTATCTTTGTTGTAGACTTGTAGTCTGTGGTCATGATGAAATCATGATTCCCATTTGTGTTTTTGGTTAGTTATTCCCTGTTTATTGGTCCATAACATTTTATTATTTATTTCTGACTGGGATAATGACATGAAACTTATCTTTTTCTTCTACCACACCATTTCGTTCTCGTTTTGGACAATACATCATACCTCCACCCAAAGTTGTGACATATCTAAGTTTTCATATGTGTTTGCATCAATTTGTTCTAAGCAGCTAGATATAAATGCGATTCTTCTAGCCCTAGTACTAAACCCACATGGTTGGATTGACCAATGTTATTCCACATCCTAATCAACTACTCCTAGCCCCATTAACTCTCCCCATAAGTCAAAGTTTTTTTTATATGATACTCCCTCCGTTTCACAATAAGTGTCGTTTTAGCACTTAAAATTTGTTTCATAATATGTTTCGTTTTAGGTTTTCAAAGTGATTTAGTAAGGGTGAATAATGATAATTTTTATTGGAATGTGTATTTGTTGACTAAAGTTGTTCATTCATTGGCCAAAAAAATGTAATGAGTGGTAAGATTAAGAAAAAGTTGTAAGTTTTAAAGTGAATGATTGCTTTTCTTAAAAACTACGTTAAGAGCTAGAACGACACTTATTATGAAACGGAGGGAGTAAGAATTATGAGTATCACAAATATCACATGAGTTTGCCTAGATAGGATGAACATGGATAAACGACTCATTCTAAAGAGGAAACGACAAACCATTGTTCGAAACTATGAATATCAGAACAACTCCAAAGACTTTTTTTTTGGTCGAATAGAACAACTCCAAAGACTTGAACACCGAACAGATCAATCCTGAAATTAAAAGTCAATGCATTTTAAAGCGTAGAATCATACGTATTTCATGATGGCCAGTGGTCAACTTTTTGCAATTTTAACACCTTCCAACTAAAACAATCATTTTTTGTTTGTTCGAAAGTGGAAGAACAATTCAGAAACCCCTTTGTAGAGAGCATTTTGAACCAAACAAACGGGAGTTTTGAAACCAGACACAGCTGGCCTCTTTGTCACCTGGTCGGCCATAATTTCATGAGATTCCCTTCCATAATGGAGTAGTAATAATAATAATAATAATACCATTTAAAGCCACCATTACAGGATTTCAAAAGTTTTGCCTTATCATACATGTTAACTCAACTCATGAATCAAACCAAGCCAAACAAGAAAGAAGAGATGTAAATCGCTACTAAGAACCTAAACATTGCTACCCAGAACCAGAACATCAAATGAGGCAGAATTGAACTAGACAAATACAAACCGGCGTGGTAAACAATCTACACCAAACACACACAAACGACTCGACTCGACTCTTCGCAATTGCTTTTAGTGGTAACAGATGAACCACCACTCAAAGGAACACAGCACCAACACACACACACACATTGCATTCATTCTTCTACTGTTGTCAATCTAATCTAAGTGAGGAAATTTACCAGAGCTTCATAATGTCAGCAGACGAGAGACGACTGGAGTGATGGTGTAGTTGGCAAATGTGTGCATGAAGCCCATCTGATGACTGATTCAGTTACCATTAGCTCGATCTGGTCAAACTCCCCAAGACCAATTGTTCGATTCCGCTTGTTGTGGATACTTGAAAGCCTACTACCAGACCCGGATCCTCCACTCCTTTTAGCATCACTCGTCTTCTCTTTGAGGTCAACAGCATCTTGCCTTAAACAGATTGCTGTACAATTGACCAAAGAATCATGTTTTAGCAATGGTGCCTAAGTAAAAGACGGTTATGACAATCAAAACTAAAAGCATGAGCTACCAACCTGAGCAAACATCATTTGTGATTTCTGTGTTGGTTGCAAAGTCAACGGCGAGAGTTATAGGTTCGGCTGAGAAAGCCAATGGGTCAGCTGCGAAACCTGGGCTGAAAAAGGAGAAGCTGGGCGCAGAATACAAAGGGGAGGCAAATTCGTCTGCAGCTGCTGATCCTTCACACCCTCGGAATGATAGCACACCAGGTAAAGAGAAAGGCGTTGATGGCTCCACAAAGAATGTAGAGAAAGATGATTTACAGGTGAATGTAGGCGAATGTGGGTCAGACATCAATGGTGATGCAGTGCCAAAACTGATATCTTGATTCCTGGTCATCAAGGGAGTGGAGAAGGAGTCTCCACCACACTCCAACTGCCCATCTTGGGAGATTTGGTGTTCGTATGTTTCTTCATCATTAATAGGCGAATCCTCAAGCATCCATGAATGATCTATATATGAAAAGGGACTAAGATCGTCATCACATTAACCCACCAACTAGTAGCATAGCATTAAAACGTTAGATCATTTTTTTATTCTTATAGCAATTAACCATCATTCACCTTTAAAGTGGCTCCTTTTGGTTCTTGGCAAAGATGATTTTGCAAACTATATCCAAAACTGGAAAAAAATAAACCCTACAAAAATCTGAATGGTTCCTACATAAATTGAATATAAGAGAACCTTCCTATTAATGTGAACTTTGACAGTATTCAATGGCAATTTCAGCTTTTCCATGCAAGCTATGTAAAACTTTGCAGATCTCTCAAATGTATGAGAAAGGGCAAACTTTCATACCTAGAACTTGCTGAGCATTTAATCTTTTCAAAGGGTCTTTGCAGAGCATTTTCCTGATCAGTTCCTTTGCGGATTCAGATACCCGATCCCAAGCCCCAGATGGAAAACGTAGATCAGCTGCACGAACAGCATCAAATATCCTGGACTTTGTCTTCCCCCAAAAAGGCGGCATCCCACTCAAGAGAATATACAGTATCACCCCAGCACTCCACACATCAGCAGACTGCGTATATCCACCAGCCAACACCTCTGGAGCTATGTAAAATGGACTGCCTACAGTCCCATGCAAACTCTGACCTGTTTGTTACAAACCAACTCATTAGACCATGAACTAACCATCAATCAACGAATCAAAATAGTGCAAAATATAAATACTACAATACCTGGTTCAATGTAAGTGGCAAGACCAAAATCCGCCAGCTTAATTGGTGAAGAGGATGCTTTGGTGGCTAAAAGAATATTCTCTGGCTTCAGATCTCTATGAACGACTCCTTTATCATGACAATACGTAACTACTTGCATCAAATACTTGAAGATAACTTTGGCTTGAGCTTCGGAGTACCGACCCTGCTTCTCCAGCTGGTGGAATAGGTCGCCGCCAGCACAAAGCTCCATGACAAGATGGACAAAATCTTCTTCCTCGTATACTGCTTTGAGATCTACCACGTTTGGGTGCCCAGATAACCGAGTCATAATCTCAATTTCCAGCTTTATGCCCCTGACATCATCTTGTGTCACCAATCTCTCTTTGGCAATGGATTTGCAAGCTAATGCCTCTCCAGTGAACTTATCGGTGCATGCCCTAATGATGCCAAACTGGCCCCAGCCCAATTGCTCCCCAAGGATGTACTGATCCTCTAAGTTGGCTATATCATTAGCATCCAAAATGGCATCCTTCAAATTTGAAACTTTGAAGGAACTGAAGGATTGTGCTGTTGATTCAGAGTAGTTACCGCTTTCAGCAACAGCCATACCAAGCACCCAGAACCCCAAATTAACTGCCGTTGAAATTTGGACTAGGCTTCTTTAAATGAGCTATAGTTCATAAGCCACTAGGTCTGGCTATGCTTCCATGTATCAGCTCAGAAACTTGAAAACAATGCTTAAAAGTGATCAATGGATGGATGTAGCTGTTGCTTGAAAGGCTGAATTCTTCAACCAGAAGAGATGTAGGACAGCTCAGGTTTGTTGGTCAAACCATGTGTTGCACCAGCTGGATCTGGATTAACAATCAGCGTTTTAGAACTTACGCTAACACATAATTAAAATTAAAGCAAAAAGATCCCAGCTTGAGGAGAGGAGCATTTTGTCAACAGAACAAGCATCAGGAGATCAAATTTGAAGCAAGCATCAGACAACCCACCTCAGGGAAAAATGCAAACTTCCTAGTTCATCACAAAAACTGGATCGTTACAATACCAAATTGAAAATCCGCACAAATACTTGAACAAAACCCCTCAGGACCCTCCAAATGTAGTCTAGAGATTCTCCACCAGCAGAAGAGCACCAAAAGGATAAAACCCTAAACCAACCCAGAAGAGGAAGCATAGAAAAACTGCCAAAGCACCCACATATAAAGCTGAAGAGGCGAAATCAGGGACGAGGGTAGGAGAGTTCCAATAAAATCCAGGAGTACCCAGATCTAATTTCAAACATCAATGGCCATAGCACACACATATAAAGCTGAAGAAGCAAAAAAAAAAAAACTGTGAAGACAGAGAGAAAGATGTACCCGGAAAGCAGCAGAGGAAGAGAGATTAGGGCGGAAGTTGTGTTGGCCCGAACTCTCTCTTTCTGAGATGAGTGAGTTGCCGAAGAACAGCCCACCCCTACCACTCGGTTTGGTTGCTTGCTTCTGTGGTTGCAAGTGAAGACCTGGCAACTAGTAGCAATTTCGCTGTCGTCTCTGCTTTTCGATTTTTCTTAATTCCCCGAAAAGAATTTGACTTTTAGGGGAAATTGATTGATTCTTTTTCCTATGCTAATGCTATGTACGCATTTAATTTCAGTGGATGCAGTACTACGATAAGGAAATGATGTCAGCCTCGCAGTCTCGCGAACAACGGTGAATTCTTTACTCGTTCTTTAGGTTTCTAGGATTTTTTTTCAGGAATAGGCTTGGAAATTTTTTTATTTCTGTAATTAGGTTCGGTGGAAAAATAATGGGAAATTCCGCCCGGTAACCACGAGGTTTTGCAAATTCCGCGTGGTACCCAAAGGTTTTTGGTATTCCATGTGGTAACCACGAGGTTTTGCAGATTCCGCGTGGTGACCTTGGTCTATTATAAAAAGTTAAAGTAATATAAAAACTTACCCATTCTTTCTACTAAATTACACAAATCACCCTATCTTTAGTTTTTTCAAAACTATCTAATCTATTTTATAAATCACCTAACTTTATAATTTTAATATTATATATATCTTTTTAATTTAATTTTTTCCATGACATTATATATTATTATTTTACAAAATCTTATAGTTTTTAATTATTAAAAAAAGAACCACATTTTTCAAATTTGTTTTAAAAAATTAAAATAGATTTGATAGGTTTGTTGAAAATAAATAAAAAACAATTTATTATACCTAATTTGAAGTATCATTTAAATAGGTTTTCTCAACAAAACTATCAAATCTATTTTCTTAAAATACTTAGTGAGAAGTATTACTTAATACATATTTTATTTTTAAATGTTAATTTATTATAAATACAAAAAATTGCCTAAAGTTGTACATGTCGTAAAAAACCTATAATGTTTACTCATTTTTAATGTCATGATATATGTACATTATGTTAAGAAAAAACAATTTTATTTTATTTTAAAAACAAATTACTTGAACTAATGCACCAACTTTTAAAGAACACTCTCTTAAAGGATCAACTATTAACAAAGTCAAGTTTACATTTTGTTAATAAGAAATGGTAGCTTTTTAAAAATTAGTTATGCTTTTGTTAATTTGAAAAAAAGAACTATTTTTTATTCAAATTTGAAAAATGTGGTTCTTTTTATAATAATAAAAAATATAAGATTTTGTAAAATAACAATATATAGTTTCATGGAAAAAGATTAAATAAAAAAATATAATACTAAAATTATGAAGGTAGGTGTTTTATAAAAATAGATTAGATAGTTTTTAAAAAAAAAACTTAAAAAAGGGTGATTTGTGTAATTAAATAGAAAGGATGGGTAAATTTTTATATAACTTTAACTTTTTTATAATAGACCAAGGTTACCACGCGGAATCTGCAAAACCTCGTGGTTACCACATGGAATACCGAAAACCTTTGAGCACCATACGGAATTTGCAAAACCTCGTGGTTACCGGGCGAAATTTCCCAAAAATAATTACTGAGAATAGGCACTCTTGTCAGGTGTGGGGGTTTCTCATGAAAAAGTCTCTCTTTTGCCCAGGTAGCCCATCGTGTTAGTTTTGATTTTTTTTTTTCTGTTATTGTATTTTATGTATAGTAGAGTAGTAGTATCAATCTTGTAACACTAGTAGGAAGCTAAAAAAATAAACAAAACTATATGTGATCGATCCGTCCGTTGTGTAAAAATCTTTTTATATATTACCAAAATATGCAAAAAAATATTTACTTATAAAATAATTTTATAATGACACTATTTATAAATAATAATATTTTGTTCTTGTTTCATTTGGTCAACTTGATCCATCTGAACCTGCAACACCCCAATCTAATCGATTGACACGTATCATTAATAGTTTGATCTTGTCATAACTCGGATTTTTTTGGTTGAATTTAAAATCGGAAAATGATTCAAAATAATCTCAAGTATAGTATTTTAACCAAAAATAATCCGAAATTTGGAAATCACCACCAATGAGAGACTATCATAATATTAACCAAAAAATATCCAAAATCAATATTGGACGAGTTTTCTAGTGGAATTGATGATGCGATGATCTAAAATATTTTAAATAAGTTTAGAATATTAAGTTGTTATGTCAGATTTCTAATTGATGAAACATCGATTCCAGATAGGTTCTTATACATGTTCGGGTCAATCGGATTATTATGCATGTTCGGATCAATCGGGTTACAAGTAAAGCTGGGTCGGGTCCTAATAGGTTATTGTGCAAGTTCAAGTCGACCGAACGGGTCAAAATTTTAAATTTAAATTATTAATTAAACATTATTATAATTTATAATAATATTTTTAAAATATATTCTACATATACAAAAAAAATTGGGTTAATCCAACGGGTTCGGATTGGGTTTGAGTTTCAACTCAATCGAATTCGGGTTAATCAGGTTCGATTTTTTCCTATATCCGTTATTTTTCGGGTTGAATGTCAATCCTAAAATTCTCGATAGATTCGTGTCGTTTTTTTTGATCGGGTCATATGCCTACTACCAATAATTAGTTTTTTTTTTTGGTGAAAACTACCGATGATTAGTATACGTATAATGTACATATTTACGGGGCTTACGTGGCATTAACATCATTAAAAGAAAAATACAAGACACGCTGTGCAAACCAGCGACTCTTGCTTGGGAAAAGCTGAATTGAACTGCCCCTTTATCCCGGTAAAGAGTGCCTATCTTGGTAAATATTTTTCTACCGAGCCTAATTACAGAAATAAAAAAGTTTTCAAGCCTATTCCTGGAAAAACTTCGGTTTCTAGTGTCTCCAAATGGTGAGAGTTTAATGTAACTAACCTAATGATATGGACTTAATCACCTATGAGGCTCTAATGGATGAGTTGACTTGAGTTATATACAGTACAGTACAACATACCATAAGTTTTTTTTTTTTTGTCAAAACATACCATAAGTTTTAAATCTGAGCTAGTATTAAACAAAGAGTTGACTTGAGTTATATACCATAAGTTTTAAATCTGAACTAGTACTAAACAAAGAGAACATTGTAAAGATAGCAATATGCTTAATAATAGACAAAAAAAGATTATTAATATACTTTCACATATCTTTGTCCATTTTATGCATGGCTATAGTACTTGTACGTTTTTTTCAACAAGACCTATCTGCTTTAAAATTTTCTATTAAACACCTAAAGTTAATTAAAAAAATTTCATCAAACACTTTCAACTCGAAACCCCTTGTCGTGAAATTCACGTGCTATGACATGGAATTAGATTATGACACATAAGAGCCACGTAATTAAGTAAATTCACAAGTTCTCACTTAATTTACTTGAGAAAAACCTAAAACTAGCAAAGCATAAGTTCCCACTCTCAAATCCCAAATTGTTTACCTATATCCATAAAAGCAATTGAACAAGAGCCGAAGATGAAAACACAATTGAAAAACAATTGAATTGTGTTAATTCGTGCGAACAATTGCCCGAAGAAGAGAGCCGAAGAGCTACGAACAATCGCCCGAAGAAGCTCTGTGCGAGTGTGGAGAAGAAGAATGAACAATACACATGCGCAAAAGACGAAAATTCCCCTCGCAGTTAAAAGCAACTTAAAAGCACCGTGTTAATCTGTCCGTTCATTTTCCCAGATCCAACGACTATAAAATGTTCGCATTTTACACCCTATAAGCCTATCTCACCTCATCGCAAATCTGCTTATAAGTTCATTCCCCTGAGCCCTTTATTTCATTAAATATTAATAAAAATCATGCTTATAGTTATAAGTTCATTCCCCTGCTCAGTGAGATGTTCAAAATAGGACTTGAGAGTGAGAGAGCGTGAACAGAGTTGATGAGTCACCATCTCCAGCAATGCAAAACCCTCTTCGACGAACTCATTAGCCACACCCGCTCTCCCAATCTCCCCCATGGCAAATCTCTCCACGCTCGCATCATCAAGGCCGGCCTTTCCTGCAACTCCTTCCTCTCCAACGCCCTCGTCCAATTCTACGCCGAATGCGCCCACCTCCCCGACGCCGAGCTCGCCTTCTCCGAGATCACCCACAAGGACACCGTCTCATGGAACTCCCTCATCAACTCCTACTCCAAAAGGGGCTCCCCCAGATACTCTTCTCTCGCCATAGAAACCTTCTCTCGGATGAGGTCCGAAAACACTCTCCCCCATACTCGCACCTTTACCGGCATCTTCACCGCCGTTGCCAACCTCGGCGACGTTGCCTTCGGCGGGAGGGAGGCCCATTGTCTGGCAATCAAGACTCTTTCTTGTGGGGACGTGTTCGTTGGGAGTGCCCTTGTCAACATGTACTGTAAAGCCGGCCTTGTGGGGGATGCGCGCAAGGTGTTCGATGAAATGCCCCAGAGGAACTCCTTCTCTTGGACGAATATGATTTCCGGGTATGCGGTGAACCGGATGGCCTGCGAGGCTGTCGAGTTGTTCAAGTTGTTGATGGAGTGTCAGTTAGAAAGGGAGGAGTTTACTCTTACAAGCGTGCTCAGTGCTTTGAACGGCCCTGAATTGATCGATGTCGGTAGACAGGTACATTGTACGTCGGTTAAAGATGGGCTAGTCTGCATTGGTTCGGTGAGAAATGCGTTGCTTACCATGTATACGAAATGTGGGAGCCTGGAGGACGCGTTGCGGATGTTTGAGATGTCGGTTGACCGGAACTCAATCACCTGGTCGGCCATGGTCACTGGCTTCGCACAGAGCGGGGACCCTAGGAAGGCTCTTGAGCTGTTCTCCAGGATGCACTTTTCTGGGGTTTGGTCAACTGAGCATACATTTGTGGGGGCTATTAATTCTTGTAGTGACACCAAGGCGATTGAAGAAGGTAAGCAAGTGCATTCTTATTCTATCAAGATGGGCTTCCAGAGTCAGATGTATGTAGCAACTGCTTTGGTTGACATGTATGCCAAATGTAACAGTATTAATGATGCTAAGAAAGGATTTGACTCTCTACGACATCCTGATACCGTCTTGTGGACTTCCATGATTGGTGGCTATGTACAAAATGATGAAAATGAAGCTGCTCTGAGTTTGTATGGGAAGATGGAGGCAGAAGGAATCCTGCCCAACGAAGTGACAATGGCAAGCGTCTTAAAGGCGTGTTCATGTCTTGCTGCTTTGGAACAAGGAAAACAAGTCCATGCTCGTGTCATCAAATACGGGTTTAGTTTGGGGATTAAAGTTGGAAGTGCCTTATCAACAATGTATGCAAAGGGAGGCTGTGTACATGATGGGAATCTTGTTTTTCGAAGAATGCCCACTAGAGACATAGTTTCATGGAACTCAATGATTTCCGGGCTTGCTCAAAATGGGCGCAACAAAGACGCTCTTGATCTTTTTGAGGAGATGAGATCAGAAAGCGCAAAGCCAGATGACATTACATTTGTGAACATTCTTTCTGCTTGTAGCCACATGGGCTTGGTAGAAAAAGCTTGGGATTACTTTAAAATCATGTCAAGTGAATTTGGCATTGCCCCAAAATTAGATCACTATGCTTGTATGGTTGATGTGTTGAGCCGTGCTGGAAAGCTAGAGGAAGCCAAAACATTTATAGAATCCAACAACTTGGATCATGGAATGTGTTTATGGAGAATCCTTTTGAGTGCTTGTAAGAATCATGGTGACTATGAATTGGGAGCTTATACTGGCGAGAGATTGATGGAGTTAGGTTCACAAGAGTCGTCTGCTTATGTTATGCTGTGTAGCATTTACACTGCACTTGGAAAACGGGATGACGTGGAGCGCGTCAAGAGGTTGATGAAACATAGAGGGATTTATAAAGAGCCTGGATGCAGCTGGATTGAGCTGAAGAATCATGTTCATGCGTTTGTTATGGGAGATCAGATGCACCCTCAGATTGGAGATGTATGTGAATGGCTAACAATTTTAACAAAAGAGATGATGGATCAAGGTTACCGGCCGGCTTCTTTTCTGTCTCAAGCTCAAACCTGATATATTTTAAAATTTTGTTGTTGAACTACATGATTTAATATGGGTTCTGATATAGTCCAATTCTTATGTATGAATTTTTTCCCATCCAGATTAGGGTAAGTCTGTAGTTACTGGAGTAATGGTGAAATTATGAGAATGTATGATCAGTCTTCAAGTTTGACCATGTCCTCGTTTGCCTAATATTAACTTGTAAATTCAGTTTGCAGTTCATGTTTTCCCCAAACCATCCATGGACAGCAAATGGAGCATGGATATGATATAACCCTTTTATAAGAAGTAATAATCCTATATTGCACTTAACAGTCTCTACACATAATATATCAGGTTCGTAGAAGGTAAGAGGAGGCAGAAATAATTCTTAATTGCATTTCCATAGTTTCTATGCATAGAAACTTATACCTGAGCTACTAGAGTTGCAATAAGATCATCTCTATCTTTAGCAGTCCTAGAAGTCCTAGAGATTGAACATGACCTTGATGGCATCGCCTCCCCGAGCACTGGTTTCAAACGCGTCTTCTACGTCCTTCTGTGAGAACCCGAACCTGTGTGTTATGAGCGGCTTCACATCAATCTTTCCACTGCTCAGAAACTCAAGGCAGAGCGGCCATGTGTTCTTGTACCGAAATACACCAATCACATCCACTTCCCTGCCATTTTGCAAACAGCAAACCAAATGATCAAAATTCTTGCAGATGATTAATCAATAGCTTAAAAAAAGCAATACAGAGACATCAATACCATTGAGATACACCATCTATGCAATCAAGGGTTTGTTGAAGATATTTAAAACAATATAATGCATTAACCCAGGTAATCCAAATGCATTAGATGCCAACATTCTGGGGCCAGACAAGATCACAGAATAATGTCTATCTTTTTGGTTAGGAGGAGAACTCAAAATTCATCTGTGTATCAACTGCCGTATCATAGAACATTATGCAGTGAGATATATCCCTAAGATGACTAGTAACATGCAATTCGTTACGAGTAAGAACACCCCAGGATCATCAAAAATACCTTGCAGCTGCAGGAGTAAGAGGCACGGTCATCTCGCCATGGCCCATTCCAATGAGGCACACCTTTCCTCCTGATCTCGTCGCTTTCAGAGCTGTTGTGAACGTTTTGTTAAACCCAGCACAGTCAAAGGTCACATCTATTTCAGCTCCCATAGCCTTGTGAATTTTTTCAACATCTTCTGGTATATCCTGCAACAGTGAACAAACACAATCATGGGTCATAAGGAAAATGCAATAAGGCTTGAGCTCTGTTCAGATCACAAACACAAAAATTCTAATGCAAGATGGCACGCTGATGCTAACCTGCAGATTTGTAGAGACTTTAACAATGCCATCTGCTCCGAGTTTCTTTGCAACAGACAAGCGACAGTCATCAACATCAACAATGACAATTCTCGGGGCACCAAAAGCGCGAGCAGATAGCAAGGTAACTAGTCCAATGGGTCCTGCTCCCATGACCAAGATTGTCGTCTCAGGGCCTACATTAGCACGGCGACAGCCATGAACCCCGACACTCAAAGGCTCACACATTGCTCCCTCTTCCAGACTCACATTTTCAGGCAGTTTAAAGCACAAATCGGCCGGGTGCACAACCTGTCACAGAAGCATATACTCAGATTCAAAGATCAATCAAATATGTCACAAACTTTTAGGAATTGAGTACAGGAGTAACAGGACTGTGTATGTAAGAACCTGGTTAGCAAGGGAGCCATGAACAGGAGGAGTAGCGAAAAACTTCATGTCAGGACACAAGTTGTAGCGGCCGCCTTTGCAGAGGTCACACCTCCAACAGCTGATCCCAGGCTCCAAGGCAACACGGTCACCTGGGACCAATGATTTCACCTCACTCCCTACTTCCTCAATCACACCAGCACACTCATGGCCAATAACCATTGGCTCTTTCACCACAAAATCAGCACATCTCATGGTCTAAGCAATTCAATCATAAGCAATTCCAAATAACAAAATCAGAATCATATGACATATGAGTATAACTCGAGAAATTATTTTTGATCACTATTAGCTCTGACTCAAAATTACTGATGGATTGTGAGGGGAAACCGGAATAGGGATTTTACCTTGAGATAATGAACATCGCTTCCACAGATACCCACAGCTTTCATTCTGATTCTAACATCATGGGGTCCTTCGGATTGTTAGAACAAAGAAAATCCCAAATCAGACTTTGTCTACAAAAAAAAGAACATATTTGAGAGAATCAGGAAAGTGGAATACCAACTGATGGCAGAAGGAAGGGCTGGATTTTGAGGGTGTTAAGACCCAAAAGCCAGGCAGCCATGTTTTCTTGAGATCCTCCTCCATGAGAGTTTCCACCCTTTCCCATCTTCCTCTTGCTCTCTGTGTTTGTGGGTTATGATGAGTGATTGATTAATTTGGAGAGATGAGAAAATGAAGGATGGATTTGAAAAAGACCGCTCCTGGGTTTCAATTATACCATTTGATTTTGCACACGATATAGACATTTTGCTGATTTTTATTATTGTGGTCATTCAATTAGATGACGATGGGTTTGTGCTGTTGTTCTTATCCGATTTGCATCGCTAATTTTACACATAAATTCTTGACCTGAAAAAATAAATATTACACATAGATTCGGATTTTGCAGCTCACAAAATCTCGTTCGATTAGATTTAGAGCCCATGTACGATTCGAAAAGAAAAAATGAAACTGAAATTGCGGACCACTTTTCAACACTTTTTAACCAAAATTCCAAGGACATAAGAACAATCACCTGCCTGAATTCATAGTATATGATCCACTTGTAAGTTTTATACGCTATGTTTGACATCTGTATCTCAAAAATTTTAAACTTCTCATGAACACCATTATCCATATAATGACTTCAGCTGTAAACCATTCATTTTTCAACATGCAAAGCGCACCGTCAGAGCAACTCCATGATTTATTTGTTCAACTGATTTGCAGCTTTATACTCTTTTTTCTCTAATAGTGGGTGCTAAATTGCCAACAATGGACAGGAAATGAGCTTTTTCAAATGCATAACCTTGAAACAATGAACCTTTTAAAGTCACCTTAAAACAATGTTTCTTTCTGAAGACACCCTAAACCTTCACAATTGCCAACCTCTAGAATTTGGACTCATATTTTCACTGCTACTGGTATTGTCAAGAGGCTCGTAAGCCTTTTTTTAGCAGGTTCCATCACAGAAAGACTTCTTTTTAATCAATAGTTCCAAGAAACCAATGAAAGAGATAGACATCAGAACACAAAAAAATACAAACTATTTGAAGATCGTACCAAGCAAGTGCTTGAAAACATGTTCATACTGATAGATTGTGTACGTACCCCATAAAAACTAACCACTTCTTAAATTACCAGCAGAAGCAAAACTCATGATCGAAGATCTTGTACACATTTTTAGGTTGCAGAAACCACCATTCCAAAATTGTTTACGCAGTCAAATCAGTACAATCCGCCAGCCGATTTCTGGCCCTGTTTCATGGTTAGAAAGGTAATTATAAATAAGAGAAATGACCAAAAAATTAAACAGAAAAAAAAAACATTTCCAGAGAAATACTGAAGCAGGATATTTTCCATTTGTTATTGACTAGCACAACGTCAATGTACCTGCCACCTGTTCCTATATATACTATATTTTGTGTGCATACATGTAGACTTAACATAATCACTTGACTTAGCAACCAAGTATTTGTATATTGTTACACATGATACACGACTTAGTTAACCCCATCAACATGCTTACCTAGGTGGGGGCGGATAATGAATTAAATTGGGCAACACAACACACAAGAAATAACTTCGCCACACACAACCTAACTCGGTAAAGCTAAGCCTTAACATATGATTTATGGTAAGTCTTGAGAAGCTTCTGCAAGGTGGCTTCTTTCCACCAGCAAATTATTGCAGCCAAATAGTATATGCACAAAAAAAAGTCACTCCATAGCGTTTTGTTCTTCGGGTAGAATCAATTGTCAATTTTAAAGTATTTGAAATGATGATTAGTTCAGAATTTAGAACACATGATTTAACCTATATGGATTTGAAAAAATACCCAAAAATAAAGCAATCTATCCATAGGGTTACTTGATCCTGCCATAAATTTCATAGCACATAGAATAAAAAGGCGTTTAATTACATTCGTCACACTAAATGAATGCACCATTTCGGTCACGACACCAAATGATTCACTCGACCCACCCATCACCTATGAAATCCACCCCCTGGCAACTCATCCATCATTTACATATCCGAGAGTTTCGGATGAAACTATGAAACAACTTGCAGTCTATTTCTTACGCTTTCTTGGTGTAAAATTGCAAAAACCATGTAAACTGGCCAGAAATAACTACTCTAAACTCATAATACATCGCAATCACGGTTTAGACAATTAAAAAAATGACTTGGCAACACGGTAAAGCAACATCTACCATAGAGCCATCAGCCATGAACTTCAAAATTATTCAAGCAATCACAATGCTGGCTCAATCTTATTCAAACTTCCAAGAGAGACCGAACCGACCATTCACAAAGGGTTACTATTGAAGGGGTGGCGGTGAAGTAAATTTTCCAGAAACTACGTCAAACTAGCTAGTGCAAGCAGGGCTTAAGCAACCGTGTAAGAGCAAGCAACATCATCAAGCTGACCAATTCAAGCCTTGCCACACCTCAAATACCAATTCTAAATCCCCAAAAAACATAATTTGGAATTCATCTTCTGCACCTAATCTCCCTATCTCCATTTCTAAATTTGCATTTCTTTCCTCAAAAAAAAAAACAAATTTTTAATGTACAGTACCTTAGATCTCTGCATCATCTCTGCAAGCAATCTCTCGACCGTCGAAGACGATGCTGACGTCTACGTCACAGCCGGATTGATCTCCGGCTCCGACGAACCTCTGGCTCAGCAATCAACCGGCTTCGCTTCCGCCATATACAGCAATCCGACTTGGAACTTCCCGATCCAATTCCCTGTCTCCGACCTAATCGCACCGAATAGCTCCCCAATCGTGTACCTCCAATTACGATGCTACCACCAAGGCTATCTCAACTACGAGGAAGAGATCGGCGAAGTGTACCTCCCGATCTGCGATCTCCTCGACTCCGAAACCCTAGGATCCACGCAATTCGTGACCTACAACATCCCGGACCAATTCGGGACTCCAGTCGGCAAATTGAACCTCTCGTACAAGTTCTCCGGCGAGGATCGTCGTGATTGGAGGACGCCGACACCGAGCGCGCCGCCGTTGCCTGATTCTCCGGCTTCGGAGCCACGGGAAAGGGGGAGAGCGAGGGGCTTCCCGGTGAAGGCGGCGATGGTGGCTGCGGCGGCTCTTATGGCCCCGCAGATGGCGGATCTGGTGGCGAAAGTGCAAGAGGTGGTGGTTGCGATCATCGCCATGGCTCTGGCTTTCTTGGTGTTGGTTGAGATTTTGATTTTGATGCCGGATCTGTTGCGACGTGTTGCCGCCAATAATAGAAACGGAGCCCGAAGGTAGCGATCCGTGGGCCCTATGAACCCGGCCCGATCTGGTTATTCGGGTTTACCCGCTTAGTTTCTGTGTTTGTAAATAATAAAATCTCATTTGTCATAGGATACATAGGAGCTAGAGAAATCATTGTCCAATGCTTAATTTTCTACCTTTTCCAAATATCGTCGTTGGAGCTTTTGATATACGTGTGTAAACCCGAATTAATACGGCACTTTAATTTAGCATATGGAGGAATTAATACGGCACTTTAATTTAAATCGGGTGTTTTAGTTTTTCTTGTTTCTTCTATTTTTCATAATATGTGTAGCTTTACCAAATTTCAAAAGTGCAAAAGGAGAGATGTAAAAGCAAAGATCTGCAACACTCAAGAATTCAAGATGGAATAAGACATCACAACTTACACTCTTAAAAGGGTAAAGCAACGTACTTTGAAAAGAGGAACCAAATATGAGATTGCACACTACAAGGATAGATATTCAAGATGCCATTGAAATGTTAAGATCAAATAAGTTCAATCTGCTGCTAGATGGACTTTGTTTGTCAAGATCATATAAGAAAAGGGCTTGAACTTGCTTCTTTGGTATGTTTTTGAGGTAAGTTTCTAATTAGTTATATCATACGTTATCATACAACATCTTAGGTAGTCTTAGAGGGAAAGTTTTGACCTCTTTTCACTTCATGCACATATTGAAAACCTAATATAGGCCGAGTAGATCCGTATGAATGTTGCGTTTTAACTTTTTGATTTTTTTTTTCTTGAGAACAAACTTCTAAAAATTATAGTACTTCCAATTCAGCTTATTTTTGCAAATGAAACCTTAGAATAGCTTTTGGGATTTGTATCAATACATGCCAAAGGGCTCGTTTAAGTTATGATACATGTGTTCAGTCCGATAGTTATCTACTGTTGGCACTCTGCAAATTAGAACCAATGAACCCACATTCAACACCCAATAGACTAACGAGATGGTCACAAAGGTACACACTACAGGCTTTCGCTTCTTTCTCGGGATGTTTATAGCGGTTTTCAAGGTCCATTTAACACCATATAGGACATGACTTCACGCACCTACGAGCTCCCAGATATCACGCATGACAGCATGTTTTGAGAACACAAGGAAACATGAATGCAATAAACAGAAACTATTTCATGAGAAAATTGTTCCGTCTACTAGTTAAAAGAGTAAGCTAAAACATTTCAATCAGTTAAACATGGCTCATGGTCTACTTTTAATCTTTTTCCAAGCATGCTATTTTGTGTGAGATCTGTTCTCAACCGTTGGATCAGTGCATTGCACTGTTGAATACTAGAATGTGGTTGATGAAAAGCGAATCGTCACATCTTGTAAATGGAAAAGATAAGTCTTAGGTGGTGTACTGTATGTGAATTTGAAATTAGGGAAAGAGAAGAGACAAAGGAAAAGAGAAGCCACCAAGGAGAAGGATTCAGGGAAAAAGTGCCTTCTTTGGACTACGCTCTTGTTCTTACACTGCCGGCCACTGAAATGCTTCTTTTATTGACTTGATGGTGTCCTTCCTTTGTGTATCACATCATGCAAATACCAAAAGGGTAAATTATAATGGACCATTACACTGACATTTGTTAATACTTAATACTAGTCTGAATGATCAAGCAGTCCATATATATCAGCATTACAATACTTGATACATTATGATTGTGAAGGCTGTGTCTGACTGATAATACTTGCAAACATTACAATGCACATACATGGATACCAAGTTACCGAATGGTCAATGTGAAGTACAGAAATTCATACAAATTTCAGAACTACTAGTCAAAAACAACCAAAGAAGAAGAAAACACTTCTCATAGATTAGGTTTCAATTAGTTCTATGTATCTTGGAAGAAAGGTATATTTTGTGTATTACAGTCTCCTACTCCATGCAATATACCACGACCCATAATGGAGATGCCTTGACCCCACAAATGCACATAAAGCTGGACACTTTTGTCATTCTTGTAAACTAAGGAATTAAAGCCGCCCATTCTCTAGAGAAAATCACTAGCTTTTATGCATAATGAAAGCAGCAACAGACAATAAAGAAGGATTAAAAAAAGAGAGAGGGTGCTACCAGGAATGAAGTTTGAGCCTGCCTGAGAAGAAAAAACAATGCCTTCTCAAAGCATCAGAGAAGCAGCTAATTTTTGTCTTCATTCTTGCTTGCCAAATCCTTCTCCTTCCCAGCAAGAAGCTGAGAACCCAGCTCCCAGCCTCACAAATTCAGTTGCAGAGAGTCGCCGTTTCTTTGTCACCACCACCGCCACTTCGTTCTTCCCCAGCATTAAATTCACAAATCATGAGTCTCTTCCCTCTCTAGAAGATTCATATCTGCAGTTTATTGAATCCTATCCAAACTATACTGAGACAGATCGGATTGATGAGATCCGAGCCCAAGAATACTACCACCTATCACTTGCAAACCATGTCTGTCTTGATTATATAGGCATTGGCCTTTTCTCTTTCTCACAATTTCACAACCAACTTTCCTTGGCATACTCAACAGCTTCAACTTCCTCCGCACCAGTCCCAAACAATTCACAGGTCTCGGATTTCCCTCTCTTCAGTTTATCGTTTAGGTCGGTCAACCTGAAGTCAGAGCTAATGGCCAGCACTCAGGATACAAGATTGGAGATTGCTGTTAAGAAAAGAATAATGGATTTCCTTCACATCAGTGCAGATGATTACTGTGTTGTTTTAACTGCAAACAGGACAGCCGCCTTCAGAATGATAGCGGAATCATACCCATTTCAGTCCCACCGAAAGCTTCTATCGGTTTACGACCACCACAGCGAATCAGTAGAGGCAATGATCAGCAGCTCGAAAAAGAGGGGATCTCAAGCCATGGCAGCTGAGTTCACCTGGCCAAGGCTCAGGATTCAGTCAACAAAACTGAAAAGCATGCTTGTGGGCAAGGGTAAGAAGAAAAAGAGAGGGCTTTTCGTGTTCCAGCTTCAGTCAAGGATGTCAGGTGCAAGATACTCTTATCAATGGATGAAGATAGCACAGGAGAACGGGTGGCACGTGCTACTGGATTCGTGTGCACTTAGACCAAAGGACATGGACAGCTTAGGACTGTCTCTTCTTCAGCCAGATTTCCTCATTTGCTCCTTCTACAAGGTGTTTGGAGAGAAGCCATCTGGGTTTGGGTGCTTATTCGTCAAAAAATCAGCAATTCCAATTTTGGAAGACTCCACAATTGTGGGCATTGCAACCATCATTCCAGCTAACACATTCCTCCGTCCGATCGACGAGTCCTCGGAAACCGATACTGAGGATGATCACAGTACCAACGGTGACCCACAAGAAGTGCATTCTACAGCATTGACAGCCTTCTCAGGCCCTATATCATGTCCAACTCCAGAGCAACGAATCTCAGGCATTTCGTCGAGCAGTTGGAGTGCAGAGCAGAGTACAACAAACCCAGGCCTTGAGATAGAAGAAATAGAGTCAGGCAATGTCACCCCTCAGACTCAAAACCCCACAAAACCCAGCAGAAAGAAGCCAACACAGATCGAGTTCAGGTGCTTGGACCATGTGGACTCACTAGGGCAGACACTGATCAACAACAGGGGAAGGTACCTGACCAATTGGCTGATCAACGCTCTGACGAAGCTCCACCACCCGAACTCAGAGAGGCGTAACCCCCTGGTGAAGATCTACGGCCCCAAGATCAAGTTCGACAGAGGCCCCGCCATCGCATTCAACGTGTTCGATTGGAAAGGGCAGAAAGTTGAGCCTCTTCTTGTCCAGAAACTGGCGGATAGGAAAAGCATCTCGCTCAGCCATGGGTTCCTGCAGAACTTGTGGTTTCCGGACAAGTATGAAGGGGAAAAGGGCAAATTGTTGGAGAAGAGGAAAATGGAGTCTTCGCAGATGGGGGTGAAGGTGGTGACAGCTGCACTTGGGTTCTTGGCCAATTTTGAGGACGTTTATAGGGTTTGGGTGTTCATAGCCCATTTCTTGGATGCCGATTTTGTGGAGAAAGAGAGGTGGAGATTCACCGCTCTCAATCAGAAACCTATAGAGATTTGAATACACTGAAAAGGGTGAATCACAGATCACTAGATTAACCCATAGTGTAATTGTCTGATTCCGGCAGACTTTGTAACCATTTCTCATTTAGCATCTCACTTTTATACGTGTTACAGATTATTAGCTCTAGTTTTTTATGCAGAGGTGGGATGTTCATGTCATTAAACAAGTTAAACAATACATTGTACATGCTAAACACGATTGTTTTTTGTGTACTAGATTGGTGATTTGGAAATGGTAGCTAGCAAATCCCCAATGAATAAAATGATGAGGGTAGATCGGTAGAGTGTTGTCAAGGCCGTCCACTTTTTTGAGTACTAAAAAGGCATATTGTGTACATATTAAGTCCAAGATTCGTGTAGCTAGACAGACATGATTGGTAAATTGAAGAGAACTACGCCAAGTCATGTAGCATTGGGAATACATGTAAACGTATAGTGGTAGTACAAGTTTCTTGTACTCCTCTTTAACTTGCTAAACGGTACTAATCGTCTACACCAAACATGATAGATGACTACAAACCAACAATCTCACCGTCCAAATTTGGCTTTACAATACGAGTGTTATAAGTTACATTAATCAAAGTGTTATGACCCGGCCCATTTGATCAACAGTGCACATCACAGAAGTATAAGCTCGATTTATTAATCCAAACACGTTGATTAACGTTTAAAAAACATATATGCCTAGTCTGTATGTACGGTACAACATGTTTCATGTTTGGTACTATAGAATGCCAATTAAGCTAGCTAAGCTTCTAGTATCCATGTCTCTTCCGCCATGAGTGACTTCAAAGTATCATTAGCTAAGAATTGTTGTTCTTTGTATTTTGAGCTTGTCAAAGAGTGCTATATATAAATCCTCTAGAACCCCATATCAAAACTCATCTCAAACATTCATACAGTATATCTACTTTTGATCCCACAAACACCTTTCTTGAGTAAGATAAAAATGGCAGTCCAAGCATTGCCCATTTTCACATTCCTAACGCTCTTTACAGCATTCATCGGCTCGCAAGCAATGCTCGACCTAAACCATTACGAGCACACATGTCCTCAGGCCGAAAAGATCATAGCACAAACCATACTTAACGCTTCTATCCATGACCCCAAGGTCCCAGCCCGCATTCTTCGCATGTTTTTCCATGACTGCTTTCTTCGGGTAAGCACCGATGCTTTGTACATGCGAGACAAATGAATTTATCATTCTTGGAGGCATCATGAAGCTATAAATTTGGTTTTTGTAACTCTTCTTGTAGGGATGTGACGCTTCGGTTCTATTGGATTCAACTCCTACTAACAAAGCAGAGAAGGATGGACCTCCCAACATCTCATTGGGAGCATTCTACGTCATCGATCAAGCTAAAGCTCTGCTCGAAAAAGCCTGCCCACACACTGTATCCTGCGCGGATGTGCTTGCCATCTCGGCTAGAGATGTAGTCACCATGGTAATTAAGTTTCTTGGACTAGTCACACCTTATGAGGTAGAAATGCTTAAGTTTTTTACTTCAATTCATAATATAAGCAATTAACCCAGTGGTGTCCAAAAGTGCTGTAATGTGAGTTGAATTATCTTTTACTATTAGTACATACAGGATAATCAGTATATCAACTAGAGAAATTGTCACCATGCATGGTAAATTGTTATAACCAATGATAACTTAAAGGTCTTATGATTGTATAACCTTTTGTGTTTGAAGGGACTAAACTTATATGTCATGATATCTTTTAACCTTAGAGTGGAGGTCCATACTGGAGAGTGCTCAAGGGAAGAAAAGACGGGCGAGTATCGAAAGCAAACGATACCGCCAACTTACCAGGTCCAACACTCAACACGACCCAGCTGATCAAGAGCTTCGCGAGCCGAGGACTAGGGATCAAGGATTTAGTCACCTTATCCGGTGGCCACACACTCGGATTCTCGCATTGCTCTTCCTTTAGAGCCCGGATTCACAACTTCAGCCTCACCCACCAAGTTGATCCTGCCATGAACGGTGATTTTGCGCTCACCCTCAGGCAGAAGTGCCCGGTGCATAACAAGGATCATAGTGCAGGGCAGTTCTTGGACTCGACGTCGGCTAAGTTTGATAATGACTACTACAAGCAGTTGGTGGAGGGAAAGGGAGTGTTCGGATCGGACCAGGGGCTTTTTGGAGATTCTAGGACTAAGATGTTGGTGGAATCATTTGCCAATGATGAGAGCTTGTTCTTCAGAGAGTTTGCAGCTTCGATGGTGAAACTTGGGAATGTAGGAGTGATTGAACAAGGAGAGGTGAGAAGAGATTGCAGAGTTGTGAACTGAAGATTTTAGTAACATGATGACCATATCTATAACGTTGATGTGAGAAAGTCATAAAGGAGAGAATAAACCGTACTGTTGGTTTTTTTTACAGAGTGATATTGTACTCTTTTTTCATTAATGTACTTCATTAAAATAAATAATACTAATGATTCTGTTATCACTTAAGATGTAAATCACCATACATTCAACTATGGTTTTGTTTTACAATACAAGGCACCGCAATTAAGTGAAAAAATGGAGATCATCACAGACCTGGGTCCGGTTAACCGAACCGTCGGTTCCGAACCGGAACCGGCGGTTTAGGTTTGGGTTTAGGGTAAACCTAAACCCAAACCTTGGGGAACCCGGTTAGCCGGTTCCGGTCCGGTTCCGGTCTTGACCGGTTTCCTCCCGGTTTGGACCGGTTCCAATGCCGGTTCCGGTTCCGGTTTTTTTTTTTTTTTTTGGTTTCCTTGAGTGACCGCGGGCGCGGCCAAAAGAACGCGGCCGCGTCCAGCGCCGCGGTCGCGGATCCCCTACCGCGCCCGCGGATCCAATGAAGGAGAAGATGATTTCATCTTCTCCTGGATGAAAACCGCGGGTGCGGTAATGTGGCCGCGCCCGCGGTTTTGATCCAGGAGAAGATCATCTTCTCCTTCATTGGATCTGTGGGCGCGGTAGGGGATTCGCGACCGCGGTTCCTTTATAATTTGAGTCATTTTCCGATTTTGTTCCATTCTATCATTTAAAACAAAAGTGTTTGGAAAATTAAAGGGCTTGAACTTAATATTAAGTTGCCTACGTATCCTCTTGGGGTTTTAGAGGAATCAAAGCCCACGTAGTTTTCTTACCTTTTAGTTTGAAACCCCACTTACCGTCTAAGACGACCCTTCGGTTTCGGAGCCGGTACTACGAGCGGCGGCGTCATCACATAAGCCGTCGGAGGAAGAATCCGTTATTACCGTCAATTGTTG
Source organism: Polygonum maritimum (assembly GCA_963924305.1). Classification (NCBI taxonomy): domain Eukaryota; kingdom Viridiplantae; phylum Streptophyta; class Magnoliopsida; order Caryophyllales; family Polygonaceae; genus Polygonum; species Polygonum maritimum. The sequence goes on along the minus strand of OZ002737.1, from coordinate 11,994,320 downwards.
TCTAATTTCCGCCTTTTTCCAATCAGCCGCACATACTTGAGCTTCCAATATCTCGGGTTTCATGCTAGTTCTCCTCGGGTTGAGAATGTGTCCACCTTGGCTAAAAGTTTGTTCCACCGCAACCGTTGAGGTGGGAACGGCAAGAAGTTGAATCGCAATTCTTGAAAGTGTTGGGAAGTTCTTCTTTTGTCGTCTCCAAAAATCTAAAATATCAAAACCTTCATCGGGATAGTCAAAAGAAGTTGTTAGATAGTTTTCAAACTCCGCACTCGAGCTCAAATGCCTTGGTCTCTTGGTTTGGTTTCGTAAGAAGCTACTTCCTCTCCCCAAACCCCTACCAATACGACCAAATACTCCGCCAGACGAAGATGATGGAGATTGTGGAGGTAATGATGAGGAAGATGAAGATGAACCTCCTCCGTCTCCGCTACAATCATACTCTTTGTACAAATCCTCAATGTTAGTTCTAACTTTAATCATCATTTCCGCAATTCGAGCATTACTATCAAATTCATGCAAGGGTAATTCCAAAGCCTCATAATAATCTCCTAATAAAGTTTCCAAACCACTAAGCCGTTGTCTAGGATCAAAAACACAAGCAACAAGATAGATATCGGGAATAAATTTGTAATAACTCAACCATTTCGACTTCATAGAATCAATAGCGGAATTCAATTCGGGGATTCGAACCCCCACATAGAAAGCACAACCAACATTCACGGCTTCCACACAAAATAGATGAGAACAAGGTTGATAAACATGACTAAAAGTTAAAGTTGCATCTTGAAAAACTTTTAAAACTTCTAAGATTTTGTAACAAAAATCCCAACACTCTACAATACTAGGAGAGTTAGGAAGATATTGAGCAACAAAAGAAGATAAAACATCCTTATAGGGCATGCATGCATAAATCAATTCATATGTGGAGTTCCAACGATGGCAAACATCCTTTGGAAAAATCCTAGGATGAACACCGTTGTTCATACAAAATTTTCTCCATGAATCGGTTAGTCGGTTGCTAGCCCACATACTTTTGATAACATTTCTAAGAGGCTCAATATTTTCCTTTAAAACATTCATACCACTTTTCACACATAGGTTTAAAATATGGCAAACACATCGTATATGAAAATATTTTGTACCAAGATTTGGTTGACAAAGAGGAACCAACTCTCGGATAGAAGCGGTGTTGTTAGATGCATTGTCAAATGAGATGGAAAAAACTCTACGAAGCAATCTATATTCTTCCAAAATAGTACGAATAATGTTACTAATTTCTACGGCGGTATGATCAATGTCGAAAATTCTAAAAGCCAAAACACGTTTTTGCATAGTGTAATGATCATCAACAAAATGGCATGTAAGACCCATGTATGCATGCATTCCATAACAATCACTCCAAATATCACTATAAATAGACACTTTAACATCATTTTCACTAAAAAATTTAACCAAGGCACATTTACGTTTTTTATATGCTTTGAGCACATTACCTCTAATTGATTTTCTAGTAGTCCTTTTATAAGCGGGTTGCACAAGAGTAGACATCCATTCATTAAAACCCGCTTTCTCGGCAAATTGAAATGATAAATACATACGGCTTCGGCAAGACCATACATACTAGCATTATGATCATAAATAAATAAACTAGGAGCATGAGAAGAAGAAGATGCAAACCCGGCGAGTTGCGTTTGTCCTCGCATCATTCCCATCTTGTCGGGGTGGTGCTTCTCCAAATGAGTCCTCATTGTTCCATAGCCTCCTCCTTGTTTCCATTGATATTTCTTGTCACAATAGTTACAAGTAACAACACATTTCTTAGTAGCTTGATCGATCTCGCCTTTTCGAAAATGTTTTGTAAAAACTTCGGAAGCAAGCTCTCGAGTGGACGGAGTGGTAGAGGATTGTTGTGGTGCTTGAGATGATTCCCCATCTCCCACATTTCCTTGTCTTGGAATGGAAGGGGGCACCATCGGCGGAGGCATCATCGTATGATGCATACTAGCCTCATTTTGAGCATCACTCTCTTGTGAGCCAAAAATGTGATCATATAATCCATCCATTTTGTAGCAAAAAATGTAATCAAGAAGACTAAATTCAATGAATCAAGAATTACAAGATTTGAAAGACAAGTATGTAATATAAACCCTCCAATAAAACAAAGCTTGTAAATTGTAAACTTAGAGAGATTGAGACTTGAGAGTATGAGACTTAGATAGTTAGAGAGATGATGAGAGATGGTGTGGATTAAATTGAAGAGCAATGGAGTTTTTATAGGGGTAAAAAAAAATTTAGCCGTTGGTAACTTTTGAAACTAGCCGTTAGAACTAGCCGTTGGCAAAACCGCGGTCGCGGCGTGACAACCGCGACCGCGGGTGGCCAAACCGCGGTCGCGGTTTTCCCGCCGCGACCGCGGTTTGGAACAGAGTTGTCCTGTCCAACTCTGTGATCAAACCGCGGCCGCGGTTGCGGTTCCGCGCCCGCGGGACCTCCCCAACGGCTAGAAACCGGCGGTTTACTAGCCGTTGAAGATATTTTTATTTTTTTAAAAAAAAAAACCTAAACCGCCGGTTTGTCCCGGTTCCGGTTCCGGTTTGAACCGGCCGGTTCAAACCGCCGGTTCACCGGTTAGCCTTAGCCCCGAACCTTAACCTTAACCTAAAATAGCCGGTTTGGCGGTTTAGGTTAAGGTTCCGGTTCGGTTCCGGTTTTGACCGGTCCGGTTCCGGTCCGGTTCGCCGGTTCGAACCGAACCGGACCCAGGTCTAGATCATCAGCCGTCTATAATGACAATAACACATGCAGCTTTTAGACATTTTGCTTTTAAGTAAAAAAAACTACAAACCGTGACTTCCAATTATAATAGCCTATAAGGTTTTCACAATGAATACAATTACAAGTAAGTAGTGCATTAAACGAAAAGTTAGGAACTTTGGACATCCTGTGCAAACCATGGCCTAAGCAAACAAGTATTCCAAGACTAATAGAATAAAGGCATGAAAAGAAGAAAATGAAAGAAGGTGGGCCTTTCTTTTCTTTTTGATATGAATGCACAAACTTGACAGATATATAGTGCTAATGGTTACTTACCTGGTCTTGAATAAGCTAAGGAAAGGGCACTGGACAAAAATTAGGTAAAGTACTAAAATGACACATAAACGACAACAAAAAAGTAGCATTGGCATATATCCTTCCATGTTGAGGCTAGAATTAATCCCAGGGTAGCTAGCTGGGAGCTACTTGCATTAATGATAAGCCCATTGTCTAACTACTCACCAGCCTAGATTTTGCTTCAGAGCAGTGATGGCGGGCCTCTTTCAACGGAAGAGCATAGAGATAAGATTAGTACGGAGTATATGGAGATTTGTGGATGTGTAGTCTTGGATTAATTATCACGGGGTCGAATGAGTTGCGAATAGACACTCAGTCACTAGACGACCATAAATAAAATTAGTTAGATACGGATAAATTAGAGGCATTCATCATTTTGTTTAAACCGAAAAAACATTACAACCCAAAATTTGACAAATTATTCGCTTATTTTTAGAAAAATATAACTGCATGACAAGTCATGATTGGTTCGAATGGATTCATCACCACCGTAACACCCGGAGCTTCAACCATAAACTTGTTGCTAGTTGCTTCTCCGCCCTAATCTATCATGTTTGGAAATGCCGTAACGACCTCATCTTCAACAACATCTCTACTTCTTCTCGTGACTGTTCAAGGATCATCATCACTCGTCTTAAGAATTGTGAGGCTGCTTTTAACTCCAAAATGCCCAGCTACTGGGGGCGTTGGCTACTTTGAGCATCCTAGCAATTGTTTTGATTGTTCTCCTCTTTCATCATCTGTTGTTCCTCTTTGTAGACTTTGTTGTGTGGCTTGATGTTCCCTGACCTTTCTTGTAGTTTTGTAATCTTTCTTTCATTAATAAAATTTTGCCAATTCGAAAAAAAAAGAATATGGATTTGTGTATTTGTGATGGATTTGTGCATCTAATAATATGAATTTGTTCATTTGTAGATGCGATTTGTGCATTAATACTATGAGTTTTTGTAGGTGGGTAAATTTACCATCTTAATTAAGGATAATATCTTCGTCAGCCAGGTAAGCATATGCCTATTAAATCCTGGTAGTTGGAAGATTCTATCATATTTAAGAAGATAGAATTAATGATGGATTGGGCTCCAAGCAATCAGCTGACCCTCTCTCTTCCACTATAAATACATGTCTTCGCCATGTAGAAAGGAGATACAAAAACTACCCTAGAAGGGCTGATCATCGCTCGCCCTAACCCTAGCCCTGCGCCTCTCTCGTTATTATTTACCCTCGCGCTCAATCGACGAATACTCTACTGACTTAGGCATCGGAGGTGGATTAGGGGGTCCCCGCCCCTTTTGTCCATTGTTTTGCAGGTCCTAGGTCATTGAAGGAGGCTTGGAGAAGAAGGTCATTAAAGAAGGAGTTGAAACCTGTACACCGACATATTTTGTGTACTAACAGTTTTATTCATGAGTAATATGGATGTGTGCATCTAGTAATACAAATTTGTTTCTAGTACATGTAGTTTGTGCATTAACGCTATGAGTTTTGTTCATTACTAATATTAATTTGTGCATCCGTAGTATAGATTTACGCATCTAGTAATAATACGGGCTTGTTCACATGTACATGCAACTTGTGCATCAATAATATGAGTTTTCTTTTTTCAGCACAAATACAAAGACGCTATAACGATGAACAAATGCACCATAGCGATGAACAAATAAATTATAATTATGCATGATTGCACAATATTGATGCACAAGATATACAACCAAGTACAAATATCAGTTTAAGTAAACAAATACTCCGTACGTAATAGTGATGAGCAAATAGTTGGTATTGATGAACAAATGCACAATATTAATGCACAAATACACTATTGTGTTGCGCAATAGTGATGCACAAACCAAGACATACAACAAAGTACAAAGTACTAGTTCAAATGAACAAATATGCAATCCTAATGCACAAATTGATGTTATAGACAATATTCTAAAAGTCTCTTCTAGGCTCCGCATAGGCCCCAGTCTAGGCGCTATGCGGTCCCTGTCCGCCTAACCTTTTAACCCGCTTAGACGGTACTAAGGTGTCTGTCTAGACAACTGTATAGGTTGCCTAGGTGGTAGAAGGTCTTTCTCTACCTAGATGCCATACAACGTTAATTTTTTATAACATTGGTTATAGGTTTTTTTTTTTTTTTTTTTTGAACCGGTAAAAATTAGGAGACCCCCTCAAGGGGGACGTCCTAGAGCGTCTGAATGGACGAGAACTTTCAGTTCTGGATGATTCATAATGACATTAGTAGGGAGGTTATGGCCCATTTTAGCAATTTTATCGGCCACAGCATTACACACTCTACTGACGTGGGTGATTCGGACAGTCTCGAACCATCTTAACGAGACTAGAATATCTGCAATTATTATTTCAATGTCCCATGGGCTTTGTCCCTTTTTGTTCACTGCATTAATTACTACAAGGTTATCATCCTCTATTTCTAGTTTTCTTAGACCCAATTCTTTGGCCATCCTAATTCCATCTCTCAAAGCCAGCGTTTCAATTTTTGGTACTGATATATTTCCATACTGATTCGTTCTTATTTTGATTACCTCCGTGTTTTGATTTCGAATTACTATGCCGGAAGCGGTAGATCCGTTAGTGAATTTAGATCCATCAAAATTCAATTTGGCAAAACCTGCGCTTGGCCTACGCCAGGTGGTTGTTTTCTTTTGCTGACGTTGTCTTATTGGTCGTTTCTGTAGTTGATCATTTTCTTGTTCCGTCCAATTTTTGGCTTGGGCCCAACTGAGAATCTGAGATTTTATAAACTGACTTAGGTCAGGTATAAAATCATTAACAGATTGTTGGAATGCAAGCCTATTTCGTTGATACCAGATTCCCCACCATACAAAAGCCAGTTCCGCAAATTCCTTTGTTCCAACTATTCGACAAATTTCTGTAATGATCTGTCTTGGCGATTTATCTGATGAGTCATAGCTTTGCAAAACAAAATCAGTCTTTGGATTGATTTGTTGTAATATGTTGCGGGTGTGGTCACATTTAACAAGAAGGTGTTCAGTGCTCTCATGTTGGCAACTACACATAAGGCATCCTCCGGGAACAATGACATTTTTTCTTCGTAGTCTGTCCTTTGTTGGGAGACCGTCGTTGTCAATTTTCCATAAAAATTTTTTTACTTTCGGAGAAGTATCTAATTTCCATATCCAAGAGTTTGATGTACGATTGTGGTTCGTAATTTTAGTGATGTGATCAACTGCTGAGGAGGTTGTGAACCAGCCATGTTTACTAGGGGCCCAGTATAATCGGTCTGTGATTGCATTTTCCGATATGGGAATGTTCTCTATTTGTTTGATTTTCTCGATTGGTAGATATTGTCTTAACTCGTCAGTTTTCCATTTGCCTTCCCTAGAGATAAAGGCATGAGCCGTGCAGTTCTTATCAATTTCATGGGGTGTAAGGGAATAATTCTCCAGCGGCTCGTTATCGACTCATCGATCTGTCCAAAACTTAACTGTTTTGCCATCACCAATTTGCCAAATAAGTCCTTGTTCAATTTCTTTTCTTAATTTCATTAGTTTTTTCCATTGCCATGATGTGTTGGTTTTTAGCTTGTATGAGAAGAGACTGTCTTCTTTAAGATATTTTTCCTTGATTACTTGAACCCAAATATTGTTGGGTTCTGCAATGATTTTCCATAACAATTTTAGTTGAAGTGCTTTGTTCATGTGTTCTGTTTTTCTTATACCTAAACCCCCATATGCTTTAGGTTTACATATTCTGTCCCAACCTATGAGAGGTTTATGGTTTTCACCTTTGTTCCAAAAGAAGTTTCTGTTTAGTTTATCTAGCTCTTCATGTATGTTAGATGGTAACATAAAGCTTTGCATTACATAATTTGGTTTGGAGGTCAAATTGGATCTAATGAGGACTGTTCGACCTTCTTGTGATAACGCATTTGCCTTCTATTTTGACAATTGGGCCTTTGATTTTCCGATCGTGTCGCTGAACGTTTCCTTGTTCACTTTCCCATTTATAATTGGGCAACCTAAATACTTTTCTAGGTTAGCCATGGTGGGGATGCATAGGACTTGTTGAATCTGTTGTTTTTGGTGGTTTGTCACGAGTTTAGAAGTTTGGAAATTAAAGTAGATTTGTGATAGTTTACTTATTGTCCTGAAATGGCGCAATAGTCACTAACAATACTTTTTACCACACCACAGGCATTGCGGGTGGCCCTAGCGAAAATAATGATGTCATCTGCAAACGAAAGGAAAGGTATTTTTGTTCCGTTTCTTGTTAATTCGAAACCAATTGTTTTGGACACGGTGTTAGACTCTTGTTGAAGACGTCTTGCTAGGATTTCTGCACCTATGATGAATAAATATGGTGACAAAGGGTCTCCTTAAAACAGATTTTAAAAAATGCGAAAAATATACTCGTGCCGTTTTTTCCCATTTAATGAATGTTTAATTAACCTGAAACGTTAATTTTTTTTAGAAGGAGCGCATGCGAGACATTCTCATTTCTCACCATGAGACTCCTTCTCACATTATTCTTTGTCGATTATTATTATCACTTGTAAATAATATTAAATTAACTTTGTGAAAATGTGAACTAGTTGATGGTTTGCGGAATAATCAAAGGCAAAAGTACGTAAATACGAAAACTCAAGATTGAGCATTTATCCCTACTCAGACTCAAGTAGGCACATGATCGAGAAGGACATGGTTGGATGAGCAAAAACTTGCACTATCTCATAGCAAGAGGCAAGGGATGATATGGGCTCGCTATGTGCACCTCCCCTTTGTCACCCAAGGGACTTCTTGGCGTGTGACACCCGATGTCATGTGGCCTCTGTTCGGAAAATTTCAGATCGTTCCTGCAAATTGATAAATAGTAAGGCAAACCAAGACAAAGAATACAAGCAATTGTTGACCTAGTTCGTCCCTAAGAACTATGTCTAGGGGCACTACCAAGCCAATGATTCTCCACTAGATCAGAGGACTCAAGGATTACATGTATTCTTCCAAACCTAACCTCTCAATCTCGCTTTCAGGATTTTCTGTCAATGCTTTTGGCAACACACCAATTACAATAATCAAGTTGAGTATAAATAGGAGAGAGCCAAAAGATATAATTTTCCTAAGGAAACAAAATATCCCGAAAGATATGGAATCTTCTCGTCGAATCTCGCGGGACGCTCCAAAACTCGGCCGAAGACCCTAAACCGCGGGCGCGCTCCCAAGGTCCCATCCCGCGTTTCGCCGCCGAGAGCAAAAAATCCGAAGCAGCCTTGACCCGCGGGTGCGGGCACCCAAACCGCGGTCGCGGGCCGCCATCCCGCAATCGCGGGTCCTGGCGATTCCGCGAACTCTCTTCGCAATTGCCCGGTTCTCCTGTTTTGCAACCCGATTCGCCTTTCTTTGACTCCTCTTCCTCCTCTTCAATCCTTAGCTCGTTCCATCTTCTTCTGCCCAATCGAATCAGGCTCCATACTCAACAATCTTTCACGTGGAGACTGATTCCAACTGTAATTGAATCTTCCAACGCTCAACAAACTCCCACCTGAAGAATGTTTCAGAGCGCCCACATCGTCTGCCTGACAATCCTCCCTTCTGGTAGTGGTAGTGCCAGGCCTCAAGCTTACGTGCTTAGGCCATCAGAAGCCTCTCCCGACTTCTCTTCAGGCTTGCTCCCACCTGGTTGCAACCCTACCGGATACTCCACCTCTCTAAGAAACAATGCATCTCCCACGAAGTCTGCATCTCCCTTGTTCCCATGCGAATTCTCACACTCGTTCTTGTAGTGACCTTTCTCACCACAATTCCAGCACTTGACGTGACTCTTGTCCTCAGAAGACTTCTCCTTCCCCTTGGACTTCGACTTCCCATGACTTGACTTGCCCCTACTTCCAGCATTCAAGGCCGAACCTGATGTAGCACTTGACTCTTGCCTGCGAGTCCCCTCACCAATCACCAAGTCCCTCACCTCTTCGTACTTTAACTTCCCCTTTCCAACCGATGCGCTCAGGGCAGTAACTGTACCGCTCCAACTTTCCGGTAAAGAAGAAAGCAAAAGTAAAGTATGTACCTCATCTTCAAAGTCGATCTTCACCGAACTCAACTGAGCTATCGTCGTATTGAGTTCGTTCAAGTGACTCGCCACTGATGTGTTTTCTCCCATCCGCAAATTGAACAACTTTCTCATCACATGCACCTTGTTCACTACTGACGACTTCTCATACAGATCAGACAAGGTCTTGAGCATCTCCTTCATCGTCGCCGATTTAATTGTGGCAGGCGACATTCCTGGACAATGACAAGCGCACCACGCTCATCGCCTTCCTGTCCAACAGCTTCCACTCGTCCTCCTTCATGTCTGTTGGTTTCTCGCCCATCGGTTGATGCAATCCGGACCTACAAAGATAGTCCTCAATCTGCATCTTCCAGTACCCGATGTCTGAGCCATCAAACTTCTCAATGAGAATCTTATTGACATCCATCTTCAATTTCAGGAACCTAACGCTCTGATACCAGTTGTTCGGGAAATTTCAGATCGTTCCTGCAAATTGATGAATAGTAAGGCAAACCAAGACAAAGAACACAAGCAATTGTTGACCTAGTTCGTCCCAAGGACTATGTCTAGGGGCACTACCAAGTCAGGGATTCTCCACTAGATCAGAGGACTCAAAGATCACATGGATTCTTCCTAACCTAACCTCTCAATCTTGCTTTCAAGATTTTCTCTCAATGTTTCTGACAACACACCAATTACAATAATCAAGTCGAGTATAAATAGGAAAACTAGAGCTAAAAGATTTAATTTTCCTAAGGAAACAAAATATCCCACGGTACGCTCCAAATTAAACTCGGCCGAAGACGCCAAACCGCGGACGCGCTCCCAAGGCCCCATCCCTCATTTCGCCTGCTGAGAGCAAAAAACCCGAAGCAGCCTTGACCCGCGGACGCGGGCACCTAAACCGTCGTCCCGCGGTCGCAAGTCCTGGCGATTCCGCAAACTCTTTTCGCGATCGCCTGGTTCTCCTTTTTTGCGACCCGATTCGACTTTCTTCGACTCCTCTTCGGTCTTTAGCTCGTTCCATCTTTTTCTACCCAATCGAATCAGGCTCCATACTCAACAATCTCTTTGTGTTTGACACCTTGTCACTTGGCACACTCATGGACCATAACACTTCCCCAACTCAAATATGTGTGAATGTTGCAACTTTATTTTGATTTTTCTTTATCTTAACTGTTGAATCTCTCAATTAATGGGAGCACCATTTGATAGAGTATAAATAAAAAAACATAAGTAAATACATTATAATCAAAGAATTGACACACAAAAATATCAATTGCAATTGAAGATCCTAGATGGAGAAGAATTTCCAAAAGAGCAAAATCTGATCGGAAAACCTTTCGGAGAGGCCTAGGCCTAAGTTTGAAATATCTGTATCATTATACTATCGGCTTTTCTATTGTGTGTCCTCTAAGCGTCCTAAATATAGAAACTAAAATCCTAAAATAGAAATAGTGAACCAATCTAAAAAAAAAAAGTAAACAACCAAAAATTCAAGATTTACCAAAATCTTTCCATTGGTAGATGCTTATAGTGTCCTCTTAGAGCACATTATAGAAAAATCCTTATACTATAGATTAATCTTTAAGAGAAAACAAAATCGAACTTAAGTGGGTATTTGAGCGGGTAACACAATCGAACTTAAGTTTATGAGGATATTATAGCATTCCAATGACATTTTTATCAATAATTAGCGTCCTAAAATAATAAAGCATTCTAATATCAGATTTTTTTTAAATGATATGGTTACTTCAAATTTTCAAATAGAGTATCATTACCATTGTTATTCAGATTTTAGTACTCCATTATTTAAAGCAATTTTCCATAATCAAAATCATACCTCATCTAAAATTTCCAAAAGAAGTACAAGAAAATAATGTTAAACTTCTCTAAAGCTATTCTTGTTACCCTAAGAGTATGAGATTTGAGGGCTCATATTACTATAAAGTTCAAAGGCATACAGTATAATATAACCAATGCGGTCAGTGCCACGTGACACGGTCTCTTCCCTATTAAGATGCTGAAAGACAACTACACTTGGTATGCTGTCGAGCTCTCATTGGCACTTTCTACCTTAACATCGTACGATGATTCGACACGATGCCCAATAATACTGATAAGTGATACTGTAATAATATAGCCCATTGAAAACAAAGAAAATTTATTTCATATTTCTTCCCATAAGTCCGATTATGAGTGCTATTTTCATTTGCTGATGATTCTCACAACTCTCGCCCACTTGTTTGTTGTGCTTGCCTTCATTATTCCTCCAATCCTTCTCCTTTCCGTTCCTGTGTTGATTCCCATCTTCTTCTTCCTTTTTCTCTCTCCACTTTCTTTCTTAAGTTTACCAAATCAAGATAGGAGGAAACAGCTTGCTTCCTCCTCCATCCAACCCATCTCAAATTATTAAATCACTCTATAGAAACCAGGAATTGGTCTTAGAATAATCATATACCTTTTCCCAAATGTTAATGATCTGCTGTTGTTTTGTTACTCACCCGCCTACTTTTGTGAAAGGCCTCTCTCTGTGTATAAGGCCGGTGGTTGGTTGATTTGGGGAAAATGGAATTTGGGGTTTTCTTCTGTGCTCTAGCAAACAAAGGGACTTGAACTTCCCCCTGGGTTCCTAGGGATTTCCTTCCTAGATCTTCTCCTTCAAACAGATTGTCTTAGCTTGTGTTGTGCTTCTTCTTTTGTATCAAGGGCTGAAAAAACTAGGGTTTTTTTTTCTTCTTTTTCTTGGAGGAGTTTTACACTTTCTTCACCAAGCAAAGCTCGAAGCTTTTGACTTTTTTTCCCCCAGAAATTGTTCTTCTGTTTCTTGGGCAAGCTTCTTTCTGTTGGGTTATACTGATGCCTAGCTCTGTGGGTTAATATTCTTCTGATAGGTGAGGGGGTTCTTTTTGGTCTCTTTCTGGGCTTTCAGGAAAATTGTGGTATTTTTTTTAGTCTGAAAATTTCCGAGTAGTTACTACTTTTTCTGGGCTTTTAACCAAATTCCTAGTCAAAATTTTCGGGGGCAAACTTGTGTTGTTGGTTTCCTGTTTGTTAAGCTGAGCCATCAAGGGAACTTGATCTGATAATTTTGGTGAGTTCAGTTTCATTGCATCCATTTTATTATGAGAAGTCAAATGTTCTTATTCTGTACATACTGTAAATTTCTAGTTTTTTATGCTTGCTTGGTTGATTTTGCTTATGTGTAGTGTAGGCACAGAGAAAGGAGAAATGGTGAGGGGTAAAATAGAGATGAAGAGGATAGAGAATGCAACAAGCAGACAGGTGACCTTCTCAAAGAGGAGAAGTGGGCTTCTGAAGAAAGCCTATGAGCTCTCAGTCCTCTGTGATGCTGAGGTTGCACTCATCATCTTCTCCCAAAAAGGCAGGCTTTATGAGTTTTCTAGCTCTGAGTACGTACTTGCTCCTAATTTTTATTATTATTCTTCTTTAATGATCTAATTTCCTGCATTTTATGTTAATTTCACCAACATCATCTGTTGGTTTTCCCAGCTTCCAAAGATCTAATGAATATTTATCTTTAAATTGTTTTGTGCTCATGCCCACAAGCATGACAGAATCATGTTATGCATATGGTCATTTATCATACAAAACTCTTTACATTAATTTAGGTCTAAGTTGGAAATCTATCATTAAGTTCTCTCTTGATTTTGAGTCTGTCTAGATCTAGCTAGGAGCTATATTCATGTCATATCATATCATATCAAACCACCTACACACATATATATACATTTATATTTTTTACTTTTGATTTTTGTAAAAGGAGAACCCAGAGGTTTTTTTTTTGGTCAAGAGGAGAACCCAGAGGTATATAAACCCTACTTTGTAGTTTTGTACAGTGGGTATGCAGTTCTTTTTGTACCATTCTGCTCAAGTTACTGGTTTCTTTCCAGCATGCTATATACGAGAAAGGAAAGATGCTGAAATTATAAATGTTAAAGAAATTGCATTTATTGCTATGGTGGGTTTCATGATATATATATATACTGTATTATGCAATTGGATGTCCTTTTTTTTTTGTAGTTAACAATATGTCCTTAGCTATGAGTTTTAAGAGGTCCTTTTGCGCCTGTTTACTTCCATCTTTAGAAATCATGATAATAAATGTGTTTGTAACTAAATATCCTTTTCTTTTTTGGCTTAGGATGATATATATCCTTTTTTTCTAGTAGCAATGAACCTGAAAAATAAATTATCCTACATTTGCAAGTAAATATCTACTACCATATCATATGTACATTGGTGTTACTTATTTAGGTGTCTAGAAGCATTGTTCTTGTGTTTGTGGATGCTCTAGCTATAGATCTTTTGGTTGAATCTGGGTAGTGGGTATATATATAGGAGCCTAGATCTTCAGTTGAATTCTTGCATACTATTTTACTATACATCAATTAATAGTTGCATATCATAAAAGAAGAAGAAAAAAAAGAGTGTACAGCCTATAGGTGATGTATATGACTAATACACGTTTCTGTGTATCTTATTCTTCTTACATGATGGTACAAATTTAGTGATGGTATACAGTTTCATCTAATCTAATTCTCTATGGGAAGTATGAGCGGATAATCATTCACTTAAAAGGCCATATAATTATCAAATAGGCAATAGGCAATAGGCAATAGGCATAGTTAATCAAAATATGATGTACGAGACCATAGACATAGTTGTCCTCTTGAATCATTCAATCCAATGTACAATATTGGATTGTACAATGAGATGAATTGCTAAAACAAATATAAGAATGGTTCACTTATTACATGGAATGATGATTGGACCTCGGGAAGGGTATATACACTAAGTTATTAGATCAAAATTAGAAGGACCATAAACATGCATGGTAAAATCAAAAGTCCTCAACAAATAGAAGAGACCCAACACCATGGTGAAATCAGATTTCGTTCTTCCCATCTTCAGTACTTACTTACAATGAATAGCCGTCTCTTCCTCGTGTCAGTTACATATAAGAAACAAGAAATTGCATGCAATCATGTATCCTAATGGATAACAATCTTCTAATGACAAAAACTTATGAGTTGGGCTAGTTTTCACAATGAGATAGATCTTAATTTTGGTACCCTTAGGAGCTAGGATTGGTCTTCAATCATCAATTTGGCAGGTTAAAGTTGAGTGTATAAGTTAAATATTACTATCTAGCTTAGAGGCGTGTAAGTACAATTTTACAAGTCTTTGAGTTGTCTGCTGAATGTTTGGAGCAAATTCTACTATGTTGAACTTGTCAGTCTATGGAGTTGCAGATATGATCTAGATTATGAAATCCAAGCTGTGGATTTACATTTCTAATCATCTTATTGTGTTGACTTATGAAGATATTTACTATGTTTATACGGCTTGATCTTTTGAACTTCTCAGTATCCGGAAGACGATTGATAGATACCGAAAATTTGTTAAAGAAGTGAGGATTAGTAATCCAGATGTTGAACAACAAATAGAGGTCAGCATGTATACTTGTTTGTCTAATAATATCATTCTTCTTCAAGTCAAATAACATTCTAAACTTTACCTGGAAAAAAGAAGTAGAAAAACTTGGCCTTTTGTCACCATACTCTTTATCAACTATATGCCTTTGTTTGCAACTTGTTTGCAGCAAGTGAAGTATGAAATAGCTATCTTGGCAGATAGGATTCAACAGCTGGAGTTGTCTCAAAGGTTAAAAGCTTCTTAACTACTTAATTAGTTTCATCAAGGCTGAGATTTCTTCTACCTAACTTTTCACTTCGCAAAGCAAAAAAATCATCCATTTTTGTGCTACTTCTGAAGTGTGAGATTATCAATTTGTGATCTAATCAGGAAGTTGCTGGGGCAAGATCTAAGTTCAAGCTCTAGGGAGGAACTCCAGGAGATTGACACACGACTCGAAGAAAGCTTGGTACGCGTTAGAGAAAGAAAGGTAATAACTAATCACGATTCGCATTAGGTTTGTTTTTTTGGTCAAGATTCGCATTAGGTTTGTATGTAGTCAAAATTGTAGTTTTTGTCATTTGTTTGGTTGACAAAAACAAAATGCTTAGGTACTGTGATTGTCCTATAAGTTCTGTATCTCCTTTAGGTTAGTGAATTGCACAAGATAACATGAATGTGCAAATAATGTTACATGATGGTCTGTAGAAAATGGCGGATTAGTGAAACAGATGTGTGGATGTAATGCAAAAGATGATTCTCTTGACTAGAAGAACTCATGTGTGTGACTTGGGTCAAACCATATACAAGTACTAGTCAAACTAAAAAATCATGAAATTGACCAGCTCTTTCAAATGCTAAACCAAACTGTACGTAGATAAAGTAGGTTATTGTAGTTTGTAACTGTGGGTTCTCAATTTTTTTCGGTTTTGTTGAACAATGCCATAGTAATGACATCAATTTGGGATGTGCATGATACAGGAACACTTGTACCAACAGCAGAAAGAGAATCTGAAAGCCAAGGTATATATACAACCTATTTATACTTTTGTGCTTTATTTATTTGTGGTTTTCTACAAGCTGCACTAGTGCCTTATGACAGAGATTAAAAATGTTATTTTTTTATACTAAAGTCAAAAAAAAATATAACCCTAAGTTAATAGAATACAATTTTTTATATTTTTTTAATATTTCAAGGTCCTTAATTAATAACCTAATCTGACAAATGATGATTCAGGAGAAACTGCTACTGGAAGAGAATAAAAGGCTAACTGAAAAGGTGAGAACTTTTATAATACGAGCTTATTAATTACAGTACTTGATAATATTGCTGCTTCTTAATAAGCAGTTGCTTAAGGTGAAGTTGTGATTAAATTTGTGAAATTGAACATTGTATGTGATATATATACTGTACGTAGTTGGAAGCCTATTCAAACCAGTCGGCAAGAAATGTGCAAGGAGATGGATCGAGGAGCCCAACAACAGAGAATTCACTTGTGGAGACCCAACTCACGCTCCATCATCGGCCTTCCTGAGATGAGCTCGGTAATTAATAAAACCAAGTTTGTTGTCCATTGTTACAAGTGCAACATACTATATACTCCGTACTATACAAATACATCTTCTATGCACGTATTTGCTTTCTCTAGCGAGGATTTTAAGTGTTTTGATTTGTATTTAATAATCCTCTATCCATGTAAATTTTATTTCGTGTTCCTAATCAGTCTAATTACTCTCTATCTTCAACATTTTATACTCAGGCCTCAAGGTATGTATATTTTCTTTTGAGCGCAAAGGTATGTATAGTTACTACAAAACACGTCCAACTTTCCTCATACTTATAATCAACCTATTTACTTTACAATTGAATTAGAAGAGAGAGTATATAAACTGAGCAAAACAAAGAAGCCTACGTAGCAAACCTTGCTACATAGAACAAATGTTGTTAAAGTACAAAATCTGGAGCTTGAATGTACTAAATAATATTCCACTTTCTCTCTTTGATTATGAATCGCAACTTCTTCTAGATCCGTAAAACAATGGAACAAGGGGCGTGAGACCCCTTAATTCACCTTCGAAGCCTAAGTCAGAAAGGATCGGATGTCAAAATATGTCGAGATAAATCGACTAGGGAAAATACCTTTCTATAACGATATCATATTGCCCTTATAGAATAATGAATAAGCGAGGTTGAGCACCTCCTACGGTCGGCCGGGTATTTTAAGCCTAAACAAGGTGATTACTTGCTCCCCAAGCAAGTCAAGATTCAATTTTTATCTTAATTAGAAATAAAATCTTTTACTTACTCTCTCATAGCTTCTGTAAGATTACAACAAAGAACTTAACATTCTATGAGCAAATATCATATCATATTAATAAAAACATACAATAATAAAATCCTACAATTTTAACAACACTACCCTTTTGAATCTTATCGCGTATCAATCACGACACAATATGTTCAAATCCTCTAGGATTTATCCGCGAGTAGCCATGCAAAATTAAGAGTGTTCAAGTATTCATATTTTGTACATTGGTATATTCGCACATCCATGTGTCAGGAACATTGGATCCGTGCTCCACCATACACACATACAAGGTTTCATTTTAGTTTCCTTCGGTATCGAATTTTCTATCAATGTGATTCATTAATATTGTTAACTTTTTTATGCAAGACTCAATCTAATACAAACACACGACTTATATAAAAAACAAACATGAATGTCACGAATCCCTAGGACAAAAGCAATAACAAAAAAAGTCAATTCTAAGGGCATCATCAAAGCCACGTGGGAAAATAGTACACTTTTTCCTACATGAAATCCTAAGACCGAGTTCCATGCGCATGGAAAATTGAATCGGCGCAGTCGTACTTAGCCTTACACGACTGTCCTCATCAACTGCTCAATGCGAATCCTTCGTCTTTCCAATCAACTTGAAAGTATCGTAGCACATAATGTCAAATGAGCTTCCAGGATCCACCAACACCCGTTGTACCTCGAAATCTTCAAGACGCAATGACAAGATCAAATGTTTGTTATGCGGAGTTTGGACCGTGGCAAACTCTTCCACGTGAAACTACAATCCTTGCAAAATATCTCTTTTCGACCAACTTTTCTAAGTACCTCTTTCAAAGTTCACCATCATCCATCTCCTTCCCAAGATCCCTAACCCTTCCCTTATCTCTGATTTTCGCCCAATTTCCTGTTGCTCAACTCTTTACAAAACCATCTCCAAGCTTATCTCTGACCGCATCCGCTCCATTCTCCCCGATCTCATATCTGACGGGCAGGGCGCCTTTGTTCCGGGTCGATCGATCCACCACAACATCCTCCTATGCCAGGAGCTCTTCAAACATTTTGGCCGTCGCAACACCCCTCCAAGTTGCGCAATCAAAATTGATTTCAAGAAAGCTTTTGATTCGGTCCAATGGCACTTTGTGGAACATGTTCTTTGCTTCTTTGGATTTCCTGAGCGGCTGATCTCCCTCATCCTTACTTGCATCTCATCAGCAACATACTCTATCGCCATCAACGACGAGCACAAGGGCTTCTTCGCGGGCAAGAGAGGGATCCGGCAAGGTGACCCCATCTCTCCTTACATTTTTGTGCTCCTCATGGAATACCTCTCGCGTATGCTCTCCAACCTGAAGCTCGACCACGACTTCAGCTGGCACCCCCGCTGTGGAAGTACCGAGATCAACCACCTTGCTTTTGCGGATGACCTCTTTGTTTTCTGCAAAGGTGATGCTCCTTCTGTCAATGCCACTTTAAAGGTCCTCACCCTCTTTGGCCAACTTTCAGGCCTTCATGCTAACCCGTCCAAGACAAGCATCTTCTTTGGAGGTGTGGAGGAGACCACTCGTGCCCAAATTCTCTCTCTCACAGGTTTCTCCTTAGGTCAACTGCCGACGAAGTACCTCGGTATTCCGCTCGGCTCGCGCAAGTTGCTGTGCAGAGACTATGAGGATCTCATCGCCAAAATGACTTCCCGCATCCATTCTTGGACTGCCAAGAACCTCTCTTATGCAGGCCGTTTCGAGCTCGTCAGATCGGTCCTTTATGGCATCAATGCCTTCTGGTGCAATGTCCTCCTCTTCCCTAAAGAAGTTCTTGACCGGATCACTTCCATTGCTCGCTCCTTCCTCTGGAGTGGGCTCGCCTTCTCCACCAAAAGCCCGGTTGCCTGGAACCTCGTCTGCACCCCTCGGGAGGAAGGCGGTCTAGGATTCAAGGAACTTCTGTCTTGGAACCGAGCTGCCTTTTCGCGCTCCATCTTCGAGCTCACTAGCCAGCCAACCAACATTTGGGCTCGTTGGGTGCACGCAAATCTGATCAACCAACGTGACATTTGGACCGTCGAGCCTAAGGCCTCTGATTGCTGGAGCTGGAAAGCGGTTCTATTGCTCCGCGATCTCCTCCTTTCCCGGGGTTCCCCTGCGATTGTCCTTGAAAACTTGTATGGCCCTGTCGGCTCCTACTCCTCTAGAAACGCCTACGACTTCCTTAGGCCGAGACGTCCCAGCTGGCTTTGGGGTACCATCATATGGAAGAAGCCACATACTCCGAAATGTTCCTTTATCTCTTGGCTTGCTCTTCACAACCGGCTTCCCACCAAAGACAGAATCGGCCGTTGGACCGCCTTATCTAGCCAGACCTGCGTCCTCTGTAACGCTGCCGACGAATCATCTGACCATCTTTGGAACCACTGCAACTTCACCGCCTCTGTCATCTCCGATCTCCTTGACTGGCTGCACATTACTCACCGCGCGTCCTCGATCCATGGCTGGCTTGAATGGGCTCATCATAGGAGAGGACAGCGCAACTCCAACCACAAATTTCTTGCCAGCTGCTTCACCGCCCTCATCTACTTCATTTGGAAAAGCCGTAACGATCGCATCTTCAACAACCTCCACACTTCTCCGCGGGATTGTGCCAGAATCATCATAGGTCACCTTAAGAATTGTGCGGCTGCTCACAACCGGAGTTCTCTCCCTCGTTTCTGAGCATCCTCTCAATTGTTTCGCTACCCTCTGTTCTGGTTTTCATCTCCTGCTGTTTTTTGTCTTTGTTCTTGTTGCTGGAACTATTTGTCAGTAACTCCTTTCTTTTATAATATATTTGCCTTTTCGAAAAAAAAAAAAAGTTCACATTCCCCGGTGAAGTGCTCTCAAACTCGATGATGCATGCAATATTTTGGGTCACTATTCTCATCTTCCGTACACTTGCCTTTCGGCAGATATTGAAAATAACTTTCATACTTGATATGAAAAAGAATCTGAAATATGGGGATATTGAAGACCTTGTAAGTGGCCTTGAATTTCCACGACTTCACGTAAGCACATCGGCCTTGGTCCTAGCTCGATGTGTCGTGCGACTTTTGAGGCGGTGATGACTTCAATGCTTTGACCACAAATCAACTTCCTCAGGATTGACAAACTGCCTAACTCGCTCTTATAAGTTGTAACTCAACCATAGTGGTGGGAGGTTGAAGAATTTGATCTTTTCTCAAGCTTACTATCTCATGGAAGGGTTCTCATGAAAGTTGTGATGGCGATTCTCTCGTCACAACCATCTATCTCTACATAACATTCCATGAAGCGGTTCGCAAAACATTACAAACCTTCACTTATCTCTTTCATTATGTCAAAGAGTGTATCACAAGAGACCAAATATATCTTGCCTATTGGCAATATAATGTCTTACGAACTTGGTTTCTAGTTGATTGGATGACTTTTCGAGTGCGATTTCAGATTCTGAAACATCTTGTCAAGACTTCCCGAAAACATCTTGCACTTTGTTGTGTCATCGAAACCCCAGAGTGCCATCTTGTGAGATGACGCGCCACATGATTGACGGGATCCGAGTGACCGTCATATAAGGGGAAAGTTAGTGGTGAGAACTTAGTCAACGACTTGGCCTTTTGAATGTCTCAATGGAAAGGCATCATGAGCCAATTGCATGGTTCCCCCTTGCGCTCTTAACAAGTCAAGCAATCTCTTTTCCCTTAGGTATGCCTCGATTGTCCTTGCTCGGCTCCGCCTGTTATCGTGGCCATGTTCACGAGAGTGCCTACGGATGTTGTCATGCTTGAGGTAGTGCCTACGAGCTTTCTTGTGAGGTGGTGAATCATTTGGAGTCACCGTCCCCGAGGTGCCCTACGATCTCACTCGTAGTCGACTTGCACCTTTTTGGACTCCTTCCTATCGTCGGAGTCGATCGATTTGGGTCTATAGTGGTCATATATGGGTAATTTTGATGACACTAGCTAGCCGTCAAGTTGTCCAGTAGGTCTTCAAATCCTCGATGGGGCGCTTGCTTTGAACTTTGTCTAGGGAGAACATTAACTTACCAATTGATTCTCTTCTAGGGCTTCTTCTATACGGGATTCCACTAGGTTTTATCAACTTTTTTTTTTGAGCTAGGTTTTATCAACTTGAAACCTCTTGTTCGTGTGAAATGTTGATGTTAGGGTTTGAACTAACTCTACATCGTCTTTATTTTATCTTTTCATATAATCATATTGTGATAGTGACACACTATGATGATAAAATTTGTTACCACTTCAGTTTATAGTAATAACATATTTTTCTACAATATCAAATTTATTTTTAACATTAAATTAATTTAAATTTAGTATATATTACATTAATAAATTACTTTAATAAAATATAAAAAGTACCAAAAAGTTAACCAATTGTGGATTATATTATCATTTACCATTATATACTTTCAAATTTCATTATTTTTTAATCAAATATATATTTTAAAATAAAATTTTAAAATGGATAGTTCAGATATTAAGTCTCTTGCAATTGTCTCTCGAATAAGGTATGAAGATCAACAAGTTGTAGAGCTGTCAAAATCCGATTGACCCAAAAAACTGCCTAAAAACTATCGAGTTGAAACCCGTAAAAGCGAACCCGAAACCCGAAAAAAATTGAACTCCATTAACCCGAATGTTATTGGGTTGAAACCCAAACTCGACCTGATTTATTATGTATTTTAAAAGTTCTGTTTTGTTTATTATAAAAAATATTTTTAATTAAAAATTATTATTTAATCATTATATTATTTTAATAATCATTAAAAACATGAAAATTTTGACCCGTTAACCAACCCGAATCGATAACCTGTCATAACCCAGCGTAGCTTAACTTGCAACCCGATTGACCGGAATCCATACTAAATCTGAATCAAAACCTGACTGAACTGAGTCATTTGCAAAGTCTAACTAGATGTACTTAATAGGCTTAAAACATATACAAACACTTGAACTTGTCCATTTTAGTCATTTGGACACCTAACATTTGAAACAGACCTATTGAGCACCCCAACTTGTCAAAGCCTACATGTTAAACACCTCATCCCTAATGTGGCATTGTGCGTGTGATGTACACTTGATTTGGGAGTATTTTCATTAGAATTCATATATTTTTAGGCTTATGTGTATAAAGAAATTTGCCCATCAATGTAGTATAGTAACATGTTTATGTGACAATCAATTAAACGAGGATGCCTTATCTGGCTTAATGTGACCTATTTTTTGCTTAATCATATTCACGTAATAACGCGTGCGTATTATGACACTCTGTAATCAGGGACGATGTGTTTAATAGGTAGGCTTTGACAAGTTAGGTACTCAATAGGTCCGTTTCAACAGTCATGTGTCCAAGTGACCAAAATGGACAAATTCAAGTATGCGCATATATTTTAAGCCGTACTTAAAAGGTTGTTACATTGGGCCCAAAAACTGCAAGCCCAATCCGATTGTACTGGCCCAATAAAACTGTTCATTACGACCCAAGGAATCAGCTAATGGGATTCGACCAAACATAATTAATTAGGGATGAGATTAAAGAAACAGAGGGGAAAGGCGGGCACGTGGATGTCAGACGTGAATCAATATGCAGACAAGAAATGAAGATAAAAACTGAATAAAGCAGACGCTCCCCTGCACCTGGCCTAGCTCAATCTTAGATACATTGTGTTTGTAGTTAAATTGGATTCTTTCAGATTATAGTTATTTTTCTACTTCAATCATAGATAGATTAACAGTGTTTTATTATTAATTACTTCAATAAATCTTATCTCAGGTCTACATGTCAATGTTTTTCATTTTTGTGTAACACAATTTCTTACATATGAGATCAACGTGAACTATTAACACTAGTAATAATTTCGGAACTGCCTCGTACATACACTTAGCTATGCCCTTATTACAACTGGGAGTGAGATCAGTTCTAACAAAATATACGTCATCATACATATTATCACTTTCAATAATGTTTACACCAAACCTAACTATAGCCCGTGTATGAGTTCATATACGCACATCCATGATTCATGCATTTACTAACTAGTTTACGTTCATTTAATCTATTTTCAATCAATAAACAAAGATTCCAAGATAAATAAACAAAGATTCCAAGATAATCCAGTCTAATCTCTAGACCCTATAGTTCTATTAAATACTAATTTCTTAGCCAAAACATGTAAAAATAATAACATAAGAAGACCAATGACCCTGATAACAGCTTGCTTGATAGATTGACGGAGAATTCAGCTTCAATGGCGATCGTGATTGGTGAACTTCAACTACCTAAACTTAGTTGTGTTTAAAGAGATTAACCCATGTGAGATATAAACTGATTTGTTTTCAATTAAATAAGTTATTCTCACGTGATTTCATTTCATAAACCAACTTATCACTATCATATCTTCCTAACCTATTTCCAATTGTCATATATTTCAAGATTGTACTTTTCTCTAACCTAATTGATGCATTTTCCTTATCTAACAACCATTCTTCCGCAATAATTGTTGCTTTCTCACGTTGTTCCCTTACATAAATGTCACTTCATTTTTTGGTTCTCTTACTTTCATTTTTCATATCTTTTTTGAAACACTATGAAAACATACATCAATATAAATCAATTTACTTTCTTTTCTCTTGATTACTTATGACCATCCTAAATTCAAGGACAACAATAAAACTAATTACTACTCCGTATTCATCACCAAGAATTCTAAAATGACCAAGATTTTTTTAACAAGAGCTGCATGGTAAAATCATAGATTGTTGTTGTTGATCATGATGTATGGAACAAGTGGAATGTAAGTACATAACATATAATTTTTATTCCGCGCCACTTGTTCGAAGTTCCATTTGTTATTGTGCATTCTCACACACATAGCATACTTTCATAATTTCACGTACTTGTACAGTTGTACTTTATGAATCACGTGGATTTGGTATATACTGTATATAGTAAACTTTTGATGAAATTCATGCCCTATGAATCAATCCCAAATACCCATTCCACGGGTGAAAGCGTTACTACTCCGTATATTCATGCAAAAATACTTATAAATCAGATCGATTATTACAAGTTAAGTGCATAAGCTAGGATACGTTTTTGGTATATTTAGAGCATCTCTTAGAGCTGCTTCCCCGTATTCTTGAAAAGTATGAATATGGAGAATATAGTTTTCACTTCAACAATTTCCCCATCACAATCTCCATTATAGAGATTTCTCCAAATAAATGAGTTCATTTCCCTATATTTGTAGAATTCTCCAAAATAATTTGGAGAAGACATTAATCGCAAGTTCTATCATGACATCTTTTGATTGGTTGGTTTATCTTTTATAATTTTTTATATGGTATTTTTGTATATAATCCATATAAAAATATTTATAATGGGAAAACTGTTGGAGTTAGACTAAAATAATTTTGGAGAATATGTGTTTTGGTGCTTCATTCTAAAAAAAATTATGGAAAAACTCTTAGAGATGCCCAATCACTCTATAACAATTGCATGCATATACTAGCTTCCTACTTCTTGGATAAGTGTAATTGCTTTCGTATTATAAATCAATTACTTTAGCCAATGAAATTAAGAAATGAAGTCAAACAAAATTTAATGACTATGTACGTATATAGTTTTGTGCATTTGGACGCTGCCGGTATATAAGAGGGAGTACTTCAAATTTTGAAACACCTTATAGACCTTAGAACTCCATCAATTAAATTTATTGTTTTTTCTTATACTCTGCATATGTTTCTGACCAAGAGGGCCTAGAGTTTAGTGAGACCCAGGAATATTATTTGCATGTAGGGCAGCTTAATTAAAATGCCAAGGAATCTACTAGAGTGTTCGTGTCCAAACGTTCATGGAGTACATGTTTTTCTGTAATTTACTAATTATTTATATAATTCTTCCATCATATATGACGTCATGTAACCGTTGCTTTTGCCAGAGATTATAAATAATTTTATAATAAAGTCTCTGATTTAAGCATATACTCCATCCGTTTCAATAAACATGTCCTTTTAGCCATTTGCACATATATTAAGGAAGCTATTAAATAGACTATTATATCCCTAATTATTACCTCACTTTTTTACTTTATTGAAAACCACTACTAATAAACTGCTAATGATTATAAGGGTAAATCTGTAAAGTAAATGCCAAAAAATGTAAAAAGACATGTATTTTGAAACAAACTTTTAGAGCTAAAAAGACATGTTTATTGAAACGGAGGGAGTAATTAATTACACTGACTTCGTAGTTAATTAACTAAGTTGTGATCGAAGTTCAAAATCAAATAACGTTAGCATGAATTTGAATATAGTTTTTTTTTATCAAGTGAATTTGAATATAGTTCGTGTCCATGATTAGATTATATTTTTCTTATAGACTTGCTAAAACAGATAAAATATCGTTACATAGAAGAGGGACTGTAAGCCAAGGCTTCTTATAGGTCTAACATTAGAATAGCGTTTTCTTAAAAGAAACTTTACAAGGAATGATCATTTAAAACTTTTTGTGCAAATGCACGTTAATCCAATCCTAGCAATAATGGTAATAATAATAAATTAATATAAGTCAACCCATATTGTAACATGATAATTCTAAGCAATATATATTTTAAGTTCAAACATTTAGTAGTCGACAAGCTAACGTAAGCAGGAACCATGTAATTATTCACGTCTTGGCGACTTCGGCCACAAGGAGATATAAAATTTCATTCACAAACTTACATTTAAAAGTTGCCGGAATTAACACTCTAATTCAGATACTAGTAGTAATTAACAAATGTGTGAAACCAATAAAGAAAACGCTCCCGAATGGAACCCTGCCCCCAAAAACTTCAGCCCCCAAAACTTCAGCCCCTTGTTCATGAACAGTACGCAAATTACAACCCTAGCTCCCGAATTTCAGCCCAAATCAAAGCAATCTTGCTCCTTCTTCTTTCCCAAATCCAAAATTATGGTGAGAAAAACCCTCTACAAAAACCAATTAGGCAAATCTCACCCCAAAATCCTGAAGTTTCTTGTGAAGGTTATGAGAAATCTCAAAAATTTATGGCAAGGTATAGCATCCATGGTGGCTTTGGATCTACGGGGATGATTTTCAACCACCTAAAAAAGCCAAACAAGAAGTGTCGTGGCCTATTGCTCAAGGAACCTCGTTCAATTTGGAGGCTAGGGCTGGTAAGGCTTCGCTACCGTACAAAGCTTAACGGGGGATCCATGTCTGGGGCGCTTCCACAGCTTCAAACATCAAAGAGGTGGGAAGAGCGGCATGAGGAAGACCAGCGAGGATGGGTTCACGCCCTCCTCTGGATGCGGCTTACTGAGCACCAAAACCCGAAACTGAACAGGTCGATTCTTTCTTCGTTCTCTCTTGCTTATCTTGAGTTGCCTGATGCGAGTTATGGTGGCTGGTGGTTTGGATACAAGCTAAAAGCTTGGGGGGCGTATCTCCCGTGTATTCTAGCTGATTATTCGAAACCCATGATTTTAAAGAACCCTAAGATGCCGAGAAGGCAATTTTTGATTATGGAAGAACCCTCTAAAGAACAATTTGGAACAATGAACCCTACAGTTCAGTCTGAATCAATATCCACCATGGTTGATGAGACCTTAAAGGGTGGTGATGAAGTTAGCTCAAGTATGTATAGAATGTCGGACCATTTATTTGAGTCGTCACCTTTGCAGTGTTACAGTGTGTTGAACGATCAATCTGATGATATTGCTAAAATCCTAAGGAACTGTAGTATAGTGCACTACAACTGGTGTCTTAATGTGTTTCTTGACATGGTTGTGATGGTGCTGACTTGGTGTATGGATAACCTAAAGTTTGAAATCAAAGGGAAAAAAGTAAGAGATCCTACTTATAATGTCAGTATGTTGTGGAAAATCTTTTTTCAAAGATTATACTTTAGTGAAACCATAAGAAATTGCCTTCTTAATGCTTGTTGCTCTATTCCCAACGATTACCTCCATAGTATAATGGAAACACTCCCTGGTGAGACAATCAGATCTAGTATTATGAGAATATCTGTGTTTTTAAGAAAGCAGACCTTGTGCTTTGGTTTGTCACTGCCTAGCAATGGGCAGATTGTTCTTAATTTTCTCTTGATTAAGTGCAATATAGGCCAGTATATCCTACTTCATAAACTTGGAGATGATGATGACCTTTCTCTAAGCCAACTTGATAATCTAGGCCTCAATTTGTCTAGCTTGAGACTTGTATCCTTAGTATGAGAATTAAACTCTTCTTTGGCAGGAAAGGGTGTGCCCTCAGCGAGTGTATGATCTGGTTAAAGGAAGATGGTGTGTACAAGGAAGATGATGTAATGATGATAGAAAAAGACCAACTCAAATGGATTTGGAATTTGCTTAATGTAGATGGAAAAAGAGAGTTACAGAAGGAGAAGAAACAATCACGATCTTTTTGGGTTTTTGAAGTGGTAGACGCAGGAAACCTTACCTATGGGCATTGGTGGTCAATGAAGACATGTGGATCAAGTTATTGTAATGATTGTTGTCTTGGTATGAAAAATGTAATTAAGCACACCATATTTGCACAAGTGTTACTAGTTAATCGTTGTTTTTAGTGTAAGGCAAGCATGTATCAAGATGGTGTTGGCAAAATTAATGGGCTGGGCAAAGGTGTGAAAGGAAGCCACGGTATCAGTCTGATATCACCTCCAAAAAAATTAACCAGCTCTAGATGGCAGTATGCTAACAGAATCTTGGCAACACAAGTTCTTAAGGTTTTGTCAAAAGGAAAATTGGGGAAGCCAATTAAAACATGGTTGTGTCTAAGAAGCACGAATTGTAATCAGCCAAAGAGGTTAAGTGCTCAAAAATGTCTTTTGATCAATGATTGCGGGTTGATATATTATACCTTCCCAACACGAAAACTTTATGAACAAGTGGGTAAAAGACAAGTTTCGAAACAAATAGGAAAAAGGCTCGACATAATAAGCATACATTGTAGTCGACTCAAAGGAGTTGTTGGCCACCCCTATAAAATAAGTTATAAATGAAAGTAGCCTTGTGAAATAGCAGAGGTATGGGTAGGAAATCGTTCTGGCCTGAGATTGATTCGTTTTGTAAAATTGAGCATATCCAAATTATGGCTGTTGTGGAGACAAAAACGGAGAAGCTTCCGAGCGATCAAGTATGGAGACGCGCAGGATTTGACAATTTGGTATGGTCTCCGGCCGAAGGTAGGGCCGGAGGCATATGTGTAATGTGGAAAGAACACCAATTTAGCAGCGAACAGGTTGAAATCCTAGTCCACAAACCGAGGTATATTATTATGAAACATGTAAATTTTCTCACCGGATGGGTAAGTGCGGTGTGTTTTGTGTATGCCCCGCCAAACGAGACTCAGAAAGATAGCTTCTGGGCAGAATTTACCAGTTGTATACTTGTAATTGACATCCCAATGATTATCATAGGAGACCTAAACGAAATCCAAGAAATTAGTGACAAACGAGGTGGGTCTATTCCGACGACCAATAGATTCAAACGTCTTCAAAAATTGAAAGACACTTGTGATCTTCGCGATATTCCCAGCACGGGGAATAGATTTACATGGAGAAAAAACAAAACAGAAATTGATAACATCTACGAAAAGTTGGATCGCGTAATTGTTAGTGAGACTATTCTTCAATGGTTCCCCGGAATCCGAACTCATAACCATGCATTCACGTCGTCTGACCACTGTAAAATATCGATTGATATTACGAATGATGAGACAAGTAAGGTTGCGCCATTCAAAATGGAAAAGATGTGGCTAATGAGAAAGGACTTTAGGAATGTCGTCAAGCAAGCTTGGAGGGCTAGTTTTCAGGGATCCTTCATGTTCCAGCTTATGAAGAAAACTCAGCTGCTTAAAG
The DNA here is from genome assembly GCA_963924305.1 of Polygonum maritimum. Classification (NCBI taxonomy): domain Eukaryota; kingdom Viridiplantae; phylum Streptophyta; class Magnoliopsida; order Caryophyllales; family Polygonaceae; genus Polygonum; species Polygonum maritimum. The sequence goes on along the minus strand of OZ002737.1, from coordinate 11,965,539 downwards.
CACACACAAAACAATGGAGGAGGACAACGTTTGGGAACACCTTTGAACAACTTCGGGAAATTGAGGATACGTTACTCGAATTGCAAAAAAAGATTGTCGAATCCCCGCAACCAGCACTCGTTCAAAAACAGCTCCGATTTTTGAGGAAAAAGGAATGTATATTGCAGTACCACCAAGCATACTGGAGGCAAAGAGCCAAGACAAAACACATTAAATTGACTGACTCGAACTCAGGATACTTCCACAAAATAGCAACGAGGAGGAGAAACTATAAAACTATAAGAACAATTACATTAAGTGATGGCACCCAGGTTGTGGGAGAAGAAAACATCTGTCGAGAAATTAGAAACGACTTCTGTAGGCGATACAAAAAAGAACAAATAAATTGTAATGTCCTCGAGGAATACCTAGCGCTTATAGACAAGGAAATAACAGATGAAGAGAATATTAGCTTAACAAGGCCGGTAACGAACGACGAAATAAAAAGAGCAGTGTTCCAAATTGGTTCAAACAAGTCACCAGGGCCAGATGGCATGACATCAGAGTTCTATAAAAAATATTGGGATATTGTTGGTCCCACAGTAATGAAGGCTGTTAAAGGTTTTTTCCATTCGGGAAGGATTCTGAAGCAAAGTAACCATACGTTCATTTCGCTACTACCGAAAAATGACAACCCATTAACGACTAACCACTATAGACCTATTAGTCTATGCACAACAACATATAAAGTAATAGCTAAGATTTTAACGGAGAGACTAAAGATAGTCATGCCTAAAATTATCCATCCGTTTCAAGGAGCCTTCGTTGCAGGTAGGGCAATTCAAGATAACGTCCTTATAGGACATGAAGTCTTTCATTCCTTTAGAGGAAGCCAAGCCAAGGAAGGGTGGATGGCGGTAAAATTGGATATGAAAAAAGCATATGACAGAGTTGATTGGGGATTCCTCTTCCGTGTCCTCCATCAATTCGGGTTTGACGACAAATTTGTAGGATGGATTCGAGAGTGTGTATGTACCGTATCTTTCTCAGTTTTGGTCAATAGTGGTCCTACCATGCCTTTCGCGCCGGAACGAGGAATTAGACAAGGGGACCCGTTATCACCTTACTTATTTGTAATTGGTGCAAAAATCCTTGCCAGGAAGCTCCAGAAAGCTAGTGAAGGTCCAAAGCCAGTAATAGGATTCCCGATAGCCAGAGGAGGTAAGAGAGTACCGTTTTTATCATTTGCAGATGATATTATAATATTTGCGAAAGGAAACCAGAATGCGTGCAACCAGATGAAAAAGATTATTGAAGAATATTGCACAGCAACTGGACAAAAGGTAAACTATCACAAATCAGCATTTCACACCTCTAAGAAAGTGACGAACCAACAGAAACAAAGCATCAAACAAACGTTGGGGATAAGTACGATGGAAAATCTAGAAAAATACCTAGGGTGTCCGATCATCAATGGTAAAGTGAACAAAGAAACCTTTCAAGATGTAATTGGAAACAGTCAGCGTCAACTAGCAAAATGGAAAGCTAATACGTTATCTCAAGAGGGAAGAGCAATGCTAATCAGGTCAAATTTGTCCTCAAAACCGAACTATCTAATGCAAAGCTTCATGTTGCCAAAACATGTGAGTGAAGAAATTGACTCCATTAATAGAACGTTCTTCTGGAATAAAGATAGACAACACAAGCCGCTTATCGGGTGGGACCGAATCTGCAAACCAAAGGCAAATGGGGGTCTAGGCATTAGGAAAGCAGAGAATATGAACAAGGCGCTCCAAATGAAACTTATGTGGAAAATTCTTACTGAGCAAGATAATGTATGGGTTCAAGTGGTCAATATATGAAAAATATCTAAGGGGAAAGTCGCTCTCGGAATACAAAATAAAGGCAAATAGTTCATGGCAATGGAAGCAGTTGATGAAATTGAAGCCAGAATTTGAGAAAGGGCTGAGATGGCAAATAGGAAATGGACAGGAAGTGAACTTCTGGAAGGATAGATGGGTCACAAATGAACCACTTATAAAGTGGGCAACAACAAATGATGTTAACTTGCTAACGAAAGTTGAGCACTTTATTTCTTCGGATAAAAGATGGAAAATAGAGGAACTGCATCAGGTGATTCCTAGAGATGTGCTAGAAGATATTTTAAGAATTCTCATCCCAGAAAATGACATTAACGACAAACTGATATGGGCCCCAAGCAGAAATGGATGGTACTCCACGGAATCAGCAATAAGTCTAATAACCAAAGAAGAAACCATGCCTTTGAACCCTAACGCATGGATCTGGAAGCTGGATACATACCCAAAAGTAAAGAACTTCTTATGGAAAATTGACATGAATGGGTTACCCACTAAACAAAGACTTATTGAAAAACATGTTGATGTACCACAAGGATGTCTCATGTGCAATGCTACACGCGAGGACTCGATCCACCTGATGCTCAAATGCCCACATACTCTCGCAATAGTGAAGAGTATTAATGATAAAACAGAACGAGTAATGAGGGAACTTGACTCAAATCAAATGAACCCACGAAATGTTTTATCCCTGCTAAACATTAAGTTAAGGAAGGAAGAATTTACTGAGTTAGCAGTGACATGGTGGGGAATCTGGCATCAGAGAAATAAGGTACTCTTTCAGCAAACACCCAATGACATCATACAAGATCTTAGCATTTATGTCCGCGATCAATTGGCACAATGGAGACATGCAAAAGACTGGCACGATGATGAAGAAAAGAATCTGAATAAGCGAGTCGGCCCTACAAGTAGAACGCGAAACAAATTGCAAAGTTGCAAGAAACCGGCCAAAGGAAGTACAAAACTAAACTTTGATGGGTCTAAGCTTAGCGATGGTAATGCGTGCGGAGGTTAAATAATAAGGGATGATGATGGAAAGCCAATTGATGGATCTGTCAGAACATATGGAAAAGTGTCGGTTCTAATGGCAGAAACACTGGCATTGTGGGATGGTGTAAGGAAAGTGAAGCAAATGAATATTAGAAAGTTAGAAATAGAAGGAGATAATATAACAGTTATCAAAGCAATAATGGGGCAAATTCGCTGTCCATGGGAAATTGAAAGAATTGTTGCTGACATTCTCGTATCCCTTCAGGGGTTCGAGTCAGTCCGTTTTTATCATGAGAGTAGACAGTGTAACTCTGTGGCTGATAAAATTGCTTTTTTGGGCCACAGTCTCTCATGGGAATCGATCTGGAACCATCACGAGTTTTTAGCTCTCATCCAAAAGGATGCTCTAGGTATTCCGCCGTGAGGCGATGCCTAATTTTCACCGTTTCAAAAAAAAAAAAAAAGAAGAAAGATACTAGTAGTAATTTATTATGGGTGAAACAGGAGTAAAAATAAAGGGTTCAAAAACGGATAAGAAGGACGTCATGCAGATGCAATGATTCATTTAAAAACATTACAACTTGGGGATCCCCACCAAAAGCCAACTTCATCGCTGCAAATGCAAGGGAATCATTTAGTAAAACTAGGGGATGCTGCTAAACCAACAAGAATATTGCATCAGCTTGTAAAGATTCTGTTGAAGCACTAAAGTTTTCCATAAGAACGATTGTGATGTTTCATGTAATTATTTCTTTTCCACGTTTTTGAGTTATGATGTATCAAAGTAAAGTAGGTGTTATGATCGATGGAATACATTGTAATCGGCATGAGGCAATTAGAGAGCAAAGAAGCGATAGTATAACGGAAGGGTGACATCTAAGAGCATGTTTATCGGGAGAGTTTTTAACACCGGTGTTAGACTTTTATTAATATTTAAATGTGAATTGACACTCTAAGATCAATGGTATTAGATTTACAAAAAGGAGCACCTCAATAAAAATTAAAAGATGGGGACCATACTTTTTTTTGATGAATAAGCTGAGTTTTATGTTTGCCTTCTCTCGTGTGGCGCATCGCCCTGTGATTGTTTGACGTGTAATTAGTTTAAACTTGAAAAAAAGACCATTTTGGGAAATATAAACATATTTTTAAAAAATATGATAAGTTAAGATTTTTTTCTATACATTTTGACACCCACTTTGGCTATATTTGACATATTTTTTAAAAATTTGTATATTTTGGGGTATTTTACCTTCAAAAATAATTGACGCTTGTTGATTTGGGGGTTTTGGTGAAATTTTATTAATTGTGTTATTCTAATATTTTTTACAAAAATTGTGTTTCTTTTTTGCTACAAAATGTAATCATTTGTAGTTGTTGGTTTACGATAATAGAGAGAAATTTAGTTAGTTCATAAATTAGATTAGTTATCCATGTCACTAGTCTAATTGACGATTTAAATTACATCAAAACCAACACATGGCATGAAATGCAAGAAAAGTTTTGTCGCATTTGAAGGATAGATGAACATTATCACATGAAAAATCTTACAAGTAAAAGGTATATTTATAAATTAAAATAAAATGAAAGTTTAATATAAAATTAAGGGGTTTTATTTTATAATTTACTAACAACCACCCGTTAAATAGGCTATATTACTAACAACCACCCCTTATACACGAACTTTTTTAAACCACCCACACAACTCTCATTCCGTTAACAATTAGCCACCCACGAGCCTTTCCCGTCAAAAAATCCGTTAAATCCTACCCTTTGACACTTTTGCCCTCAACGGTTCATCCATTTTCTTCTTCTTCTTCTTCTTACGTCTCGTCCGACCTCCGCCGACCACACACATCCAGCTGTCTGACCAGGTCATCAAGGTCGCCGACGAGTCCTCCTCCTTCAAGCAGGAATGCTCTGACCTCAAATCCCGCACCTCCAAGCTCGCCGACCTCCTTCGATAGGCCACCCGCTCCTCCTCCGACCTCTACGAGTGCCCTACCGCTCGCATCATCTCCGACACGAAACGCGTTCTTAACCGGACGCTTGCCCTCGCTCTCAAGTGCCGATTCGCCAATGGCTTCCTCAAACGCGCATACACCCTCATCATCGCCGCCGCCTTCCAGAAGCTCATCTCCCTCCTTGACAACTCCATAGGCGATGTCTCTTGGCTCCTTCATGTCTCCGCTCCCGCCGATGGCGTTGACTACCTCGGACTCCCCCCAATCGTCGCCAACGAGCCCATCCTCTACCTCATATGGGAGCAGATCGCGCTCCTCCACACCGGAACCCTAAACGATCGCTCTGATGCCGCCACCTCCCTCACCCGACCAATTTGGATGTGTGTGGTCGGCGAGCAGGGTTCGAGGTTGGGCGAGACGAAGAAGAAGAAGAAGAAAAGGAATGAATAGTTGAGGACAAAAGTGTCAAAGGGTAGGATTTGAGAGAATTTTCTGATGAAAAAGGCTCATGGGTAGCTATTTGTTAACGGAATGAGAGTACGTTCTGGTGGTTTAAAAAAATTCGTGTATAATGGGTGGTTGTTACTTGTTAGTAATATAGTCTATTTAATGGATGGTTTTTTGTAATTTCCTCAAAAAATAAATAATTGGAAAAAAGTGAAAAGTGGGTTTCAAGGAGTTCATTGATATCTAAATTGGATTGTTAAAATGAAATTGAGATGATATAAGATGATATGGAAGAGAAAAAAATTGTGAAAATGGGATTTTACAATGTGTCACAAGTTCAACAATCAGCCAATAAGTCCTCTAAGACAAAATCTACTCAATCCCCTTTCTAAGACTTGACCAAACAAGCGATGATGAAGCAAATCGTGCAACATCGTTCAAAGAAGGACGGGTGTACTTAGCCGGAGAACCTCAACCCAAACTTCACCATTAGAATTAAGAGATCCTCAACCCATGTTTTTATAATCAATATTGTTATATTAAATAATATTTTTAAGTATTATATCACTTTAATAATCAGAGAGACCTAAAGTTCTTGACTTGTTGGGTCGATCTAAATCCATACAGATTCACAATAAAATGATTGACCCTTATATATTTAGGGTCATACATGTTCAAAACCTAAACCCATTTGACTGTGAATCTGAATCTAAACTTGACTCATTGACAAGTGTACAACTGACTAAAGAGAGTTTCATTCAAATCACCAAATTTCAGGCCAAATTTGCTCCAGGAATGATAAAATTTGCAAGAGCTACATAAAATTTTAAGATCCAAAATTGCATAGTCGTTTATTCGAGTTTTTATTGAATACCCTACAAAAGTAAGTTAAGATTGTTGTTTTTGAAAATTAAAACTCTATATGAATATCAAGAAACCCGTCAAAATAATGTTTTTGATTATAAATAAACATAACCTAATCAATCTTTTTATTTTGAGACTCTTCATCTATACTTTACAAAATTCATTTTTTATTTTACTTTGTTCTTTTCCTATGTTCAAAAGTTGCATGTGTCTTGTTCTACCAAAAAAAAAGTTGCATGTGTCTTCCGACCAAAAAAAAAGTTGCTTATGTCTTCAAAGTTTTTTACAACAATATACATCACCCTTGGGTCCTTGACTACTTCAGTCTTCCAAGTTGAAACATTAGTCTTATCAGAAGAACTTCGTCGCATTGAGGTTAGGTGGAGTTACTATAGTTGGAATTTTTTTTAAATCTTAGTTAGGGTTGTCTGTGAGATGGGTTATGTATGGATGAAAGACTCACTGCGATGGAATGTCACCAAAACCATCCGTTACTCATCAGTTATATAGGTGAACGGTTTACCCGTATGGTCGTACATAACTGCAATATTTTTTTTCCCTATTTCATGTGATAATTTAATATTGATAATGCAATACAAAAATATATATAAAGATAACGATTCAACTAATAAATTATCAACACACAATGCACTAAGTAAATGAAAATACAAGTTAATAATTCTAAAAGGAATGTTAAAAAATTAATAAAATACATCATAAAATGTTAATGTACATTAAAAAGATATTTGAAATGTTTAGAATTTTTTATGTATACTAAGGTAATTAACTATGGTAAAACCATGTTAGGTGGGCAGTTCGGGTGAAACGGATGATGAGTCAGGTGTTGTGTGTGTTATGGGTTGGGTTATGTGGGTGACAATCCCCCACCCGTATTTGACTCGTCATCCGTTTCACCCGCTCCGCCCATCTCCCACTTTAGTTGGATTTTTCACCCGTTAACTTTGGGGGTGATAAACGGGTGGGTCGGTCAACCCTAATCTTAGTCATTAAAGGTCAATATTAATATACTTTTTCTTGCTTAATCTTTGATTTAGAAGATTTTTTTATGAGGTTGATTCCGATGAGAATCTTCCATATATTGTAAACTGTAAACGTAAACCACAAACATAAATATGTGAACTATGATAAGAAATATGTAAACTTAAATCAACCACTAATGTAGATCGGATTAAAACACACAATAACACAGTTCTACGACATCCTCTCTTAGAGACCAAATTACTTTACATACTAAAATATAAAACCACAAACATCCTATCAGAATTCACATATTTTTATTTCTATTTGTGAGGTAGGGTGATTTTCACTTTAATAAAAACCTTTTTTATAAGGTTTGTTTTTTTGTTGTTAGGTTTTATATATTTATTTATAGAGTCTTTTAATATTTCTATCATTTCAACGACTTTATGGCTATAATTATTATAGAAAACACACCCAAATAGTTCGTTAAATGTTTGTCGAATCCAGTGGCGGATCCTGCAGAATCCACTGGATGGGAGCAGACTTTTGCCTAGTCACCTTTCTCGAGTAAAATGTAGACAAGCTAGAAGGTGTAAGGGATAGGTCATGGTACAACCCCAAATGCCTACTGCAACCTTAGGTTTTTGAATCGGGCTTTAATATCCCACGTGTCACTTGCTTCAAATTGGGTGTCAGGGAACGGGTTTTGTTATAGTAAAATAAATCTAGATAGAGTTATAGATTAATCAAACAAATAAATAAAAATTTTTAATGGTCTCTTTATCGAATAAAGCAATTCTACCCCAGCTAAAATTCCATAAAAATAATTCAATAACTCTTACCTTTTTTTCATCCTTAATCTTTACCTAATTGTCCTAAAATTTAATTTTGTTTTAACATTTTCTCAAATTTTAGTCTCCAAAGGCCCAAATCTTATTTTTTAATTACTTTTTGGTTAAGTTTTAGTCAATCAAATTGGCCCAACTAGAAGCCCATTCCACATATCAATTTAGGTCTTCTTCAACCTCCCATCAATCTCTTCCTATCCCACCGTTCAGTTCTCTCCTCCTCCTCCTCTATCACCAGAAGTCACCCCGTCCGCCCGATCCATCCTGCCCCGCACCACTCCCGCTCCTCATTACTCCTTCATACTAGTCTGACGAGATGGGGGTCGCCCCCTCCGCACCCCTGGATCTGCTATTGGTTGTCTCCTTGTTTATTAAGGCTTAAAAGAGATGAGTAGATCAATGTTATCAAAATCGCGATCTAGCCAAATGATCCGAATTTCATAAAATGGTTTAAATTGTGCATATTGAGTTGTAAGAAGTGGGATTGTTGTAGGGTCATTCATGATCACAGTAGGATCGCATAAAATCATAAAATATTAAGTAGGGTCATAAGATCCTACTAAATCATACAAATTAAGTTATAAATTATTATTATTTTAAATATGTTCACCACTTTGACTATTACTAATTGAACTTATATATTAAATTATTCATAAATGACTTTATTATTTATTTAAAAATAAAAATAAAAATTATAATTTTATTATTCCTATTTCATGCTAACCAAACTTATCAAAATAGTGAGAAAAGAGTTGATCACTCTATTCTATGGATAAAATATTGTTTATTTTTACTGATTCTATACATGAATCATAAGAACATAGTTATTCAGAAAAATTGAGCTCGATTATTGCTATTCGTTTTCTGTCGAAAATACTCTCTATATGGGCTTGTTGTCTATAAAAATGTAATTAATATGTACTATTCTCAATGATTTAATTTCATGCTGGATTGATACATATTACACAGCATATTATCATTAAAGTTTGCATAATTTCATTACTTTGGTGACATATTATCATTATATCTAGCTCGATTATTGTAATTCGTTTTTTGTCGAATTCATGTTGTATATGGACTTGTTGTCTATAAAAATGTAATTAATATGGAGTAATTTATGAATAATATTTAAGTATTCTCAATGATTTAATTTCATTTTTGATTGATACATAACATATTATCATTAAATCTTGCATAATTTCATTAATTTATTGGCATATTATCATTAAATCTAGCTCGATTATTGTTATTCGTTTTCCGTTGAATCCACATTGTCTATGGAAATGTAATTAACATGGAGTATTTTATGATCTAATTTTCAATGATCTAATTCCAAGTTTGATTGATACATAGAATATCATAATTAAATCCTGCATAATTTCATTAATTTGGTGGGATCTTTCTATCCTAAGAATCCGATTTTACTACCTCTTCCGATCTGATACTAGAATCATGTCTTGAGAATATTGATTATAAGCAGATGTTTGTACCTAAAGCGCAAATTACACTCCACAAGTTGGAAATAGGTAGAACAGTGTTGGATACCTTGTAGATGTTAATATATATATATCGAACTTTGTGGTGGAAAACAAGACTAGTCTATGATTTTGGATTTTTAAAATTTTTTTGTTTCGGATTCACTGTTTCCATTTTAAGGTTTTAGTTTCTATATATTTAGTACGTTTAGGGTGTACACTTAAGATACAAAATACAAAAACGTTTGATAAATAGAGGCTTGTTGAATCTGTAAAAATGTAGGGACATGAAAAAAAACACTCATCTATAAAACTATAAAAACTAGCCTCATCCCTCCCTAAGCCATAACTACTCCTCCCACCCCATTCCTATTAGCATTAACAGCTGCTATGTTTTCATTAGTGTTTTCCGTCATCTGTTTGCCTGCCTTCTTATTCATTTGGCTTCATTATTGTCTGCCTTCAGTTGGCGTTTTTTTGCATTGCCTGGCTTCATTATGCCCTTTGTTCACTTAAAGCATCCGTTTTTTATTGCAACACCTGCCTGTTCGTGTCATACAAGGGTTGTGGTGTTTAATTTGGGTACCCCATCAGCCTTCCCCTGTAATTATATATAGTCTCCTTCTTCTTCATCATCCAGCATTCCATTGTCGCTTTCTTAATGCTTTCCTAATTGAGTTTCTTTTCCCCTCTTCTCCTTGGTTTGCGTTCTCCAATATACCAGTTCAGAACATACCTTATGATGCCACGGAAGATCAGCTTATTCAAATTTGCGAGGAAGTTGGCCCTGTTGTTTCCTTCAGGTTTGTTCTCTTAACTCTATACCCCTTAATTCTTTTTTTTGATTAAAAGATTTAAACTTTGTGTGCCCGCAACTTCAACCCTAGGGTTTGCCCCTATAATCTCAGTTTGATCCAGTGCTACCGGAGATTGGTTTGGATTTCGTTATTTGTAAGTTGTGTAGCTTCAATTTGGTACCCGTACGTATAGCTTGCACGTCAATGGAATTTGTATAGCTTCAATTTGGAAGATCAATTTGTTACTTGTAATTCATGAGCAAATTGCACCAAGGTTGTTCCTGAACCTGCCTGCAATTTCAAAACACAGAATATTGAATTTTAGACCCTACATGTTTATTCACATGAATTGCATGCTTCCTTATCTTCATAGCCTTCTCTTGTCCAAGCCTTTGAATTACAGGCAGCCATGAGTTAGTCTTTAGTTTCTACAAAAGCTGTGAAAACTGAAAACAAATGGCAACCAAGGATCGAGTAGCTTTGTTACTGGAAAATTGGTTGTTGGCTTACAGTTGATCAGAGTAGAATAGCAAAGTAGAGAAGCAAAGATGATTCCATATTATTTAGATTATCAGAGTTGTCTACTCAATCAAATGATGTGTTAAACTTTCTTTTGTTTGTTCTCTTTTCAAGCAATCTTACCCAATTCATAGTTTTTGCTATGACTATTGACTAATTGCATTTGAAATTAGGGCCCTTGTGCTAATGGGTGTTGATGCAAGCATATCAACCTTACTACTAGCACTAAGTTGCAGACAGAGGAGTTTATGGCTTTCAAAGGCAAGTTTGCAGATTTTAAATTTATGGTATACCAATTGTGGTGTCTTCCAATATTAAAAGATTTCACTTAACCGAGTTCTGCAGGTATATCAAATGATTCAGATTTCTCCTTCTCCTCAAACACTCAATCTGGACTTTCTCACGACGTATGTTCATTCATTTATTGATCATGTATTCCAATGGCTCTTAGTTCATATTAATTGGCTTTGGCTTTTTATCTGTAGCGTCACGTTTCACCCAGCAAGACTAGCTTAAGGATCTTTTATAGATAAAATTCCCAGTTTGTTAACTAGCCTGGTGCTTCTTGCAGAAATGAAGTGAAGTTGGAGAGGATCCAAAATCAGTAAACCGTGCTGTTGGAATGAATCATCCTTTCAAGATTAATTCCACGAAGATCAGAAGGAGGTCAACCAAAATGGACGATTGCCCAAGTTTTGACCTGGGATTCTGAAAGAAAGAAGTGCTCATTCAATGTCGTTTTTGGTTTACAATTCTTCAATTTCCTTTTCCCGATCTCCGGGAACAAGAACAGTATTGTGAATGTATACAAACAAACATTCGATTCTAAAATCCATAGGCTTTTCCTGTTTGGTGAGTGCATATGCTGATATGCATCTATTAAGTGTGTTGAGAATTGACACCACAACTGTGTCTGCATTGACACCATACTCGTAAACATTCATATTTTGTTCATAAGAGAAGAATCGAACTCTTGGCAGTTGGCACCACATGTGCGTAAACTTCAAGAGTTACTAAGACTAGATATGAAAATATTTCACACCTTTGTTTTTGACTTTTTTCCCTTTGCATTTGACTTTTGTGTACCTTCTTCCCTGAGTTCGTTGAAGTTTACAGCCAATATAGTCTCTTTAATTAAGAAATTTTAACATATTACAATGAGATTAATTGAAGTTTACATAGATTGAAGCATTTTTTATTTATTAAATTTGTGTACTAGATTTTAGGCTTCAGCTATTCGTGTTTTGTTTTTTTTTTCTATTATTTTTAGATGTATATAATAGATTTTTTACTTGAATTAATTTTGGTTAGATTTTGTAGATGTATGTAATGGAGTTTAAATTCACCTGTATTTAAATTAGATTTTTGATTTGCATGCAATGCTAAATTTGTATTTTTTTTATGTGCTGATATACATTTGTGTATATATATTTTAATAGCTTCAATTAGATTTTCAATTAACATTTTAATAATAAATTTGTAGTTTTTTAGCTGATGTATTTTTTTTAATAAAAATACTATGTATTAAAATGTAATCACACATTTAACCATGTACCTCTCTAATGACAACAGAACATATAATTTAAGCCTTTTAAAACCAATGATACACTATAAACAAATATTATTGAAGTACAATCCACAATTTTAGAAATATTATGTCTATTCAAAAAATTTGGCCCGTGCAACGCACGGGCATCACCGCTAGTATATCTTAAACGGAAATAATTATGAGTGTCTCTGTATTAACCTTCCGACGATAAAAACATGTTTAGTATCAATGATTAATAACACAATCATTATGCTTAGCGAACTTGGAATGAAAACCATTACGTCTATTCTTTGCAAATATTGGAGATCCAGCAGCGATTGAAAAAAAAAATCTCAAATAGTACTTCCTCCGTTTCAAAATACTTGTTTATTTGGACATTGCACATGTATTAAGAAAAAAAATGTTATTCCTGTATTACCCCTATCAAATATAGAGTTAATTATTTGTTTAAAAAAATATGAAAAAATATAGTGATTATGATAAAGATACTTATTATGGGTATAAATGGAAAGAAATGGGTAAAAAAAAGTGAAATGAACAAGTATTATGAAGCAAGAAAAAGTGGTCTATTTTAAAACGGATGGAGTATCATATGACTTTGGATTATATGGAACACACTCCTAAGGTGTTAAATGAGGAAAAATCTTGGCCATCCAATGTGGAGAAATGAATAGCCCACATCACAAGGGACAAAAATTCATACGGTGGCATAATCGTAAATAATTGAAAGTTTTCGAAGGTGCACTGTTAGGGAAAAAGTACATTTATAACCCGAAAAATTGCACTAGTAACCCGAAAAAAGTGCGCTGCTAACGAGCGTTGCAAAAGTGCATCCCTAACTCTCAAAAGTGAAGGGGTAACTTGATTTTTGCTCGCAATCTTCAACTTATGAGTGCACTTTTTCGACATATCAATGTACTTTTTCACAGACAAAACTTATGCTTATTTACAATTATGTCACCGCATAACTTTTCTTTCCTTTGATCTTGGCCGCCCATTCCTCCCATCGGATGGACAAGATTTTTCTTCTTTTAACACCTTAGGATTGTGTTTCATGCATGTGATCCTAAAAACATACATATCATATTACTAAAAAAAAGCCATTGAAAACAAAATGGAAGTTAAAACCTTCCAAAAGATTAATGTTTGGTATTAGTAGATTTTCATGAAAGAGAAAAAAGAAAAGGCAAAATTCTATTCCGGAGAGATGTAATATGTACACAAGTTTAATTTTGGATGTGCATTAAAAAATAATTATGTGTCCATCAATACTAGTATTTGTATGCGCATGACTTTTAGATACACACTACACTAGCCTATCAGCCTATGCGTTTATTTTGAACGTTTTGGCTAAATGTGCATCGAGACCCAGTGTGTTTTTAATGCACATATTTGGTAACACCTGTGGACATTCGACATAAACTGATGCACATTTAGTGCATCACCTGCCTGATTGTGCAACATTTAGTATATGTGCACCGGTTTTTTATCATTAATTAATTTCAAAAAAAAAATGTGTGCATAAAAATTGCAACGTGTTATTGATTTTCGCTGCAGTACAAATTGGTACACGTTTTTAGCATAGTTTGATGTACAGTCAGGGCAAATACTATTGCAATACAATATCGATGTATATGAAATATGCATCCAAACAAATTTTATTTGCATTAATTTCAGAATTTCTTGTACATGTTTTATCAAAAACTTCACAACTAACATGTTTTTATATGCATTTTCGGAAGAAAAAAAAACCTTTGTAAATTGATCATCCATGCATTTGTTCAGTGTCTCCGTGGTTTTTTCAACTGTATTGTACGACACGATCGACTTGTTAGCTAAGCTTCCATAATTGAGACCTCAAAAAACGACCACCATGAATACTTTAAATGGAGGTTTGACCCGAGGCCATGAGAAGAAGAACTCGAAATTAAGAGGGCAGTAAAACCAAGAAGTAGAAACCAAATGCAAAAGCTTCAAAATTTATTTTGACCGGTCAACCAGAAATCCCTTTTACCCTCCTTGAAGTTGGGGAAGCTGGAAAAAAAAATTCCCAATATTTTACATTTCCCCAATTTCCATTTATCTACACTACACATCTGCCCATTGTACAGGAATTCTCTGGAGTATGATCGGGTACCCGTTCTCATTTAGGCATGAATTTATTTAATTGTAGAGAGATTCTATTTCTGCATGATTTCAAATTTGAAATTACGCAACAAATTAACGAATAATTAATATTGTGCAGAAGTGAACGTTAAGGTTGGAATACAAATAAAATTTGCAGCTCAGAAGAATATTTCATATAAATTCCAAAAGTTTTCTGATCGTTCCATAACGCAATGTGTCTTCGTGTTGGAGATCAATTTGAAATTACTAGTACGAGTGGAAACAACACAAACAAAATAAAAAAACAATTAAAGAAAAAAAAAGAAAGCAGTCAAAGTTAGACGACAAGAGGGGAAAGGGTTGGGTGCAGAGGCCTGTCCTGTCATATTATTATTATTACATTATTATGTTGTTTATTTATAAAAATAAAAAAAACGGGGAAAAAACGCTCTCAACTCTCACATCAGATTTCATTTCAATTCATCCTAAGTAGTCTCGTATTTCTCGATGCAAGAACCGTTGGGAGTTAGCCCTAATAATAGATGTGGATTAAAATAAATGGGGAGTATTATGTTGATCTTATATGTGGTTTGAATCGTAGCTGTTGTAATTTATAATACCAATATAATTTCAAAAAACAGGTAGCAAAACGATGCGTTTTGAGGGGCTTGAAATGAGAGAATGTACGGTGGGGTTTATATGATGCACCCAGGAATTGAGCCCCGGAAATAGGAAGCTGAGTGACCCCCACCATCATCACCATCACCACCGCCCTCTCTTGTTGGGGGTGGAGCGTTGCTTCTTCTTCTTCATTTCATTCTTTCTTTCTCTGTGTGTTGTGTTGTGTACTTTGAAAAAAGAATTCCACTCTCTTTATCTAAATAGCGGACCTTTCTCTCGTCTCCACATTTGCGCCTACTTTCCAGGTAATCTAGGTGGATTCTCTTCTCTCTCTTTCTCTGCTTTTCTAACTTCCATAGCTTCCCTTTCTTGTCACCACCACCATCTTTTCATAACCCCCTCAAAAGACATTTCCAAAGCCCCCTTCCTCAAAAGAGCTCTTCTTTGCAGTTTGCACCTGCCCCCGTGTGTTCTGTTTCGGTTTCGGTTTCGGCTTCGGTTTCAGTTTAAGGACGTTTTGGAAAATGGGGAGGGAATGGTACCCATGGGGTGCCAAATCCTCTAAGAGAAGAGCCGCCAAGGGAGGAGCTAAGTCCTCTGTCGCCACTGTGAAACCAGAGCCTCCGCCTCCGCCGCCAGAAGTGGTGGGGTGTATGGGGGTGGTCTCCCATTTGCTTGATTTTCACCCCCTGCACTTCTGCTTGCACCACCCTGAAAGCCACCACCAATCTCCGTTTGGTCCCTCCCAAGATGGACTCTCTTCCCTCAAAGGTACCTACATTTTGTCCGTTGATTCTCTTGATGAATTTGCACCTCTTATTAATCTTAGTGTTTTATATCTCTCAGGATTTGAAGCGCCGAGGAACAGCCTGGAAACAGGGGCGATGGTGGGCATAGGGACTGCTTCATTAGCCTCAATCTCAGAGGCAGAGCAAGAGCCAGACCAAGACCTTTACATCCCAGTAAGCCATGAAAGCCCTTTTAAACAATTCTTGTCTATGTTCAAACAGCTCAGTCATTCATATATTTATTATAGCAAGTTCTCTTTTTGGAATTGGCAGATGGGTATTCAAATTAACACGGGTAGAAGGGACACTAGGCTGTTGAGATCCTCCCAATCTCCAACCCCCAAATTAGTATGCCAGGACGACAGTTTCTCCTTCTCTGAGCCGGAAACCTCAAACACTCCTCCTGTAAGTGGTCCTCTCCCTCTAATTCCACACATCTTCGGAAACAATTGATTGCTTTCTGTTGTAACTTACAATGGAAATGTGTATCCAGATTGGCACAACCAGAAGGGACACAAAACTATTGAGAGTCAGAGCTCCAAGACCCGAAACACGGGAGAAACAGAGCAGCTCAAATCTCCCAACCGAAAGCACCATCTCTCCAGCTGGGCCCAGGACTCCGACTCTAGTAGCCAGGCTCATGGGCCTCGATCTCCTCCCCGAAGGCTGCCCTTCGTCTTCTAATTGCACTCCGAGATCGTCGATCACGACTCCCCACAGACCCTCGTCTCACTCCGCCACTCCGAAGATGAAAAAGAGCAACAAATCCCCCACAACCAGTGTTAACGGAAGAGGAGCTTACGATTTCTCAGGCTCATTAATGGAGACGCCGAGGCTGTCTCTCCAGCTCAACAAGGAGAACCGCGGGGCAAAAGAGGGGTTTGTGGAGTTGTCGAGGCATTCGTGCTCGGAGATTAATACGAAGAGGAGGGATTTCAATTGGAAGGGTGGTGAAGAGGAGGGGATGATCAGCAGAAGCCCTGGGTACTACGCGAGACAGATAATGAAGCAGGTGAAGGATAGTGTGATGATGAGGAGAAAGTTTGGGTCTGACATTACTAATAAAACAAGGGAGGTGCAGAGCAGAGATGTGAGGAAGGAGAACAAGAGGCCTCCTCAAACAGCTAATGTCGATGTGGCGAAGAAGGAGAGTCCAAGGAAATCGGTTTCGCCATTGTCTCCGATTCGGGAGCAGAGGAAGGAGGCGGCTCCTCCCGCTGTAAAAGTGGAGGAGCCAATGGAGATTGCTAAGCCGGAGAATCATCAGGAAAAGGCGGCCGTGAAGAAGGATTGGAGAGCAAGAAACCCAGGACCGGAGAAGAAAGGTGCGAATCCGTGCGCGAAAAGGAGCCCGCAGATGAACAAGAAAGAAGAGCAGTTCGTTCGAGCCGGGGCCGTGGCCACCACGCGCGTGAACCAGGGGTCAGAGAAGAAGTGCAAGGCGACGCCGTTGTCGAGCGAGCTGCTTCAGGGGAGAGGCGTACCGTCCCTGGGCCCGCTGAAGAAGTCTGATCCTTCAATTCCAGCAGCCAGTGGCAGAAAAGTAGCTCAGGTATCATTTTCATTGAGCCGATTCTGTTGTGGACTATGTTCAAATTTGAAAAAAGCTAATTTTGGCAATCTTGACCTAATTTAATGTGCATTTTTGGTGGGTCTTAGGAACAAAACAAGGCCAAGCCGCGGCCAACAACGCTGCCGGCGCCGGCATCAGCCAGTTCCAGGGCTTCCTCAGCCGCTCCCGCCCGATCGGAGTTCAATCACATTAGCCAGATCCTAAGGCGGGCCGGAATCAACAGGGACACCCCGGTCTCCGCCTTCACCCGGTGGTTTTCCCCGTCCCGCCCTCTCGATCCCTCCCTCTTCCACTTCATGGAGGCCGAAAGCCGGCCTGTAACCGGCGCCGATGAGCTCAGCCCGGCTTGTAACCGGAGACTGATGTTCGACCTCGTGGACGAGATCCTGGCCCAGATAATGAGGCCGAAAAAAGTTGGTCGGGCCGGAGCGGGAGGAGCCGGGCCCGGCGGATGGGCCCGGATGCATGGGTTTCAGGTGACTAGGATGGTGTGGACCAGGGTCAAGGAGTTCCCGCGGGCCGATTGCAAGATCTTGCAGGACATCGATGAGCTGGTCGAGATGGACTTGTCGGGCCAGGGCATGGATGCAGGGTTTGTGGCCCGGGAAGAGGAAGAAGACGACATCGTGGCGGTCATCGGGAGGGAGATAGTGGAGGCGCTGGTGGCTGACACTGTGGTGGCGGTAAGGGCGGGTGGAGATAACGGCTACTTTCTTACAGGGAGACCAGATTAAACGATTAAAAAAAATTTAATTCCTAGCTAGTTTAGTGCGGAGTAAAACGGTGTGCTAAGAATAAAAATATTTATGTGTATACAGTGAGAGGTGAAAGCCTTCTCTGCGAGTTCGGGTTTTGTAATCCACTTATTTTGATGTGGATAATATTTGCATGTGATGGTAGACAGCGTTAATCGAAGCCAGATTAATACTTGGCCAAACAAATATTATTTGATACCAGTAGTTAATATTTTTGTTCAATACATCGATAAGTATATCATCTGGCATGGATCTTGGCCCATCAAGGGGCAAGAGAGACTTTGGATGGTATAAATATACGTGTTGTGTTTTTAGCGTATCTTATATTCTCTCCGTTTCAAAATATATGATCATTTGGACATTGCACATATATTAAGAAAAAAATATTATTCTTATATTATCCCTATTAAATGTAGAGTTAATTATTTATTTAGAGAGATATGAAAAAGTGTAATAGTTATGATAAAGATAATTATTAGGGGTATAGATGGAAAGAGATGAAAAAAAATGTGAAATAATCAAGTATTATGAAACAAGCAAAAGTTAACATATGGTCATGTATTTTGAAACGGATGGAGTAAGTTTTTGTTGACAAAGTGAATCTTAACTTAGGATATGATTAATTGGACGGGTAACATATTCAATGCCATAATAAGAAGTATTGAATTTAAATATTGGAAATGAAAGCAACTTTAAAACTTTTTTTTTGGTCGTATGAAACAACTTTAAAACTTACTAGAGTGTTCACGGGTGTATTTCATATTTTTTGTTTTCCATTCTTTTAGATGTTTAAGTTTTTTTTAATATCATGATTTATGATTGAATATACTTAATTATCAATATACTTTGAAAAAATAAATTCTATTGGATGAAATTGCTATATGAATTAGTTTAACCCATCAAAATTCCTTTTAACTTTACTTAATTTAAATACCAAAAGCAGTTAAAAAATAAAAAATAATAGTGAAATAAATATCATGTTTAATAAAGATGAGATATTAAAAGATTTACTAATGCAATCACCTTGACTCCATTATCAAACATCATAAGGCCTCAACCATTCTCTATAAATAGCAATCAAATCACAAACAAACAAGGCTTGAAAACATCTTTAACTCAAAATTACTCTTTTTTTTTTCGGTCGAAACTCAAGATTACTCTATAAACAAGGACTTAACATATTTCGATAATAGTGTGTGCTACAAGACACAATCACACAAGGTATTAAAAGACTTTGAACTAATTCTTTAGAGTTGTAACCTACGACATTTTATTACAGGGTTAACAATAATCATCATCCAAAGCACAACTAATTGTAATATCTTTTTTTCATCAAAAAAAAAATTGTAATATCTTTTAGCTGTGAGTGAAAACTTGACTTATAAGGAAGAATGTAAAATGCCTAAAATAATTGTAAATTCACCGTTTTCATACATTTATAAACAAAGTATGGATATGTCATATGTAGTGGGGGAAGATAGCTAGAAGCAATTTGCAAGTTGAAAGGTCATGTTGAAAAATGACCTAAATAAGGGGTCATTTGTGCAATTATCCTTAACTTTGACCTAATTCAAAGATTTAGTTATAGCGCTCCTAGAATTTTTTTTTTTAAGAAAAAAAAAAGAAAAAAGAAAAAATTAAAAAAAAGAGAGTCGGAAATTAGAAGTTGCAAAGGAGCACATGGGAAATTCACGTGATGGCATGTTGGTAGACAGACGGGACTGGACTGCCCATAGCCCCATACGCTCCCTTCTAACTTTCTTCCTCTCCTTTCTATCAAAAAAAAACTTGGGAAATTCCGCCCGGTAACCACGAGTTTTTGCAAATTTCATGTGGTGCCCAAAGTTTTTCGGTATTCCGCATGGTAACCACGAGGTTTTGCAAATTCCTCGTGGTAACCTTGGCCTATTATAAAAAGTTAAAATTATATGAATACTTACCCGTATTTTCTAATTAATTACACAAATCACCCTATCTTTAGTTTTCTTTTAAAAAACTATCTACTAATCTATTTTTATAAAACATCTAAATTTATAATTTTAGTATTATATATATTTTATTATTTTCTCTTTTCCCATGGCATGCACTATATATTATTATTTTACAAAATCTTCTATTTTTTATTATTATAAAAAGAACCACATTTTTCAAATTTGTATAAAAAACAGTTCCTTTTTCAAATAAAAAAATCATACCTAATTTTAAAAACAAAACTACCAGTTCTTATTAACAAAATATAAACTTGAATTTTATTAATAGTTGATCTTTTAAGGGGGTGTTTTTAAAAGTGGGTGCACTAGTTCAAATAATTTGTTTTTAAAATATAATAAAATTGTTTTTTCTAAACATAATGTACATATATAACGACATTAAAAATGTGTAAAAATTATAGGCTTTTTATGACATGTACAACTCTAGGAATTTTTTTATTTATAGTAAATTAACATTTAAAAATAATAAAGATTATATATTGAGTAATACTTCTCATTAGGTATTTTAAGAAAACAGAGTTGATAGTTCTGTTGAAAAAATCTATTTAAATGATATTTCTCATTAGGTATAAGAAATTAGTTTGTTTATTTATTTTTTCAACAAACCTATCAAATCTATTTTTATTTTTTAATATAAATTTGAAAATTGTGATTCTTTTTTTTAATAATAAACAATGAAACATTTTGTAAAATAATACTGATATATAGTGTCATGTAAAAAGAGTAAATAAAAATATATATATATATATAATGCTAAAATTTTAAAGTTAGTTGTTTTATAAATATAGATTAGATATTTAAAAAAAATAAAGATAGGGTGATTTGTGTAATTAAGTAGAAAGTATGGGTAAGTATTTATATAATTTTTACTTTTTATAAAAGACAAGGTTATCACGCGGAATTTGCAAAACCTCGTGGTTACCATGCGGAATACCGAAAAACTTTGGACACCACGCGGAATTTGCAAAACCTCGTGGTTATCGGGCGGAATTTTAAACCCTCCATACCGAAAAACTTTCTTCCTCTCCTTATTTTTTGCCCATCCATTTTAAACCCTCCATACCACTACATTCGTTGCATCAACATGGAATTCCACTGCTATTTTTTCATCATTAATTACCAAAAAAAAACCCAAATTCAGAATCCAACTAACAAGGACTATAAACTAGATAGACCACTTTATACCTTTGAAGTTTTGTGTATTCCATGCGTTACACAACATCTCCACGTTACCCTAATTTACCAGTCGTGAGCTTTATATGTAGTCCATTTGGTGGCAGTTTAATTAACACGTCAATATATATAAATCTTACACAAATCCAAAATGCTTCTTATATCTGTTACATATCCAACGCTGTTACTTTCAAACCTTTCCAGCTAGCTATGTGTACTATATATTTATGAATGATTCCCCCCAAAATGTACATATTTATGTATGATAAATCATATCTCCTCCTCCTGTTGTCGTTTAGCATGTGCCAGCACAAAGAGGAGCCCATTTCAGTCACCGAAGACAACAGTCATGTCGTCATTCCAATCATTTCATGCAATTCAATGAGACATTTACTCTTCTTTTTTTCCCAGAGAGAACCTTAATTACTGCCGGATGTCACAGAACTCAGAACTGCAATCATCCCCTAAATTAAATGGCAAAAGCTATTTCTGCGTGACTGCGTTCAGAGGTAACCGTGACATAACTTCAAAAAAAAAGGTGTTAAAATGCAAGTAAAAGCAGTTTATATATGCACTTATAAGTACCTTGCATTTTTTTTAAGGTTAGATTCTAACAAGAAATTGAATTTTGAATGCAGCGACAACTTGGTAAGGATAAACATTTTAGCAGTATATTGTGGGGTCTGGAGATTTGTGACTATGGAATTAGCAGAGGACCGATAGAGTGATAGGGATGGGCGCCATTCCAAGTGATAATGATTTCAAGTGTTTGTTTTTGGGAGCACTAACATTAAAATAAATTTGGATGTGTTTGTTGACGAACTTTGGAGCTGTCTGTGTGCAAGTTGGGCGTCAACTTCGCCACTTTGGCTTAATTCGTATTTTGTCTTCAGATTTTCACCCTATTCCTCTATGATATCAGAAACTAAATGTCTCATTTGAAGTATACAGCTTCTTAAATTACACCATTGCCCTTTTTGTCACCTAAGGAAAGACATCCATGGGTGCAAATGAAGATAATACATATTCATGACCAAAGTAATGGACAACCAATGAGTACACAAGCACACATTGAACCAAAAGAATGCAGGAATTTTAACCAAGAAAAGAGCAAATTTGAAAGATTCCAGAAGAAGATTCCAGCACTGAGAATTCCTAAATTATTACTTCCCTTTATTAGACAAATGGTCCTTTCTAACACACTTCTCCATACCAATCTCTACTCAAATCGTACATAATTATGAAAATCATCCAGGGGTTAATAATCTAAAGGTGCAGTATACACAAAGGAACACATGTCCAATTAGCCTTTCATCATCTGTTCCATGCATAGCAGGTCAGATCATTCATTCATTCATGTGAGGGGACACGCTGAGGGGAAGAGGTAGATGAAGAGAATATCTCCTACCTTATACCAATGCCCATATATACACTAAACATTAGCTGAGAAAGCACTAACCTGCAGGAAATAAGTTTTCAACTCCCGAAGAGTTTAACATCCAGCTTCATCGTAGACAAAATGCATCAGATCATTTTGTCGGCCATATCTTGAGCTGGTTCTTGTTTACAACTCGTTTCAATGCTATGACCTTGATCAACTTCTTCAGGTGGGTCTTCCTTTTCAGCTGAGTGCTCAATGGTGTTACCCTCCTCTTGTTTACAAATCACGTCACTGTTTTGAGCTTGATTGACTTCGTCTGGTGGGTCAATGGTTTTACCTTGTTCATGGTTGCAGATTGGTCCACTGCTTTCATTTTGATTGACTTCTTCTAGTGGCTCGTCATTTTTGGCGGGGAGGTCAATGCTTTTACCTTGTTCTTGTTTAGGTTCCCTGCTTTCAACTTGTTTGACATCTTCTTCTGCCGCATTATCCTTTTCAACTTGCTTAGGTTCACTGCTTTCAGCTTGTTTGACATCTTCTTCTACCGCATTATCCATTTCTACTTGCTTAGGTTCACAGCTTTCAGCTTGTTTGACATCTTCTTCTACCGCATTATCCATTTCAACTTGCTTAGGTTCACTGCTTTCAGCTTGTTTGACATCTTCTTCTACCGCATTATCCATTTCAACTTGTTTAGGTTCACTGCTTTCAGCTTGTTTGACATCTTCTGCCGCATTAACCTTTTCAACCGGGTGATCAGTGGTGTTGCTTTGTTTAATAGCTGTACTACTCTGACTCTGATTAACTCCTTCAGCTAGATCGTCCTTTTCAGGTGGTTCTTCTTTACAAAGTGCTGCACTGGTTTGAGCTGAATACCCTTCAGGTATGATGTCCTTCTCATCTGTGTTTTTAGCAGCGTTAGCTAGTTCTTTAGAAATTGCTGCAGTGTTTTGATGAGCTCGAATGACACCTTTTGGGCTGACACTGTTATTATGCTGCCCAGAGGGTATATTTGATGCAGGCGAATTACTATGAGGGAGCAAAGTCCTACCCTGGGGAACAACATCATGATCATGATGACCATCATATGTTGTTATAACCACTGTTGGATCATGAGATGCCCTCTCAACGCGCTTCTTAGCAGGACACCCAGAGTTAGTGCATCTGTAGTAACTCCTACACAACAGAAGTAGATTTCAGCTTAAATACAAAGAAGGCATGAACAGATTTTACAGTTACAGATGGAAAAAATAAATAAACTGACTGAATCTGCAGTAGACAAATGATTTACAATGCAATGATGTATGAGTGAGTTTATTAGAATCATGCACAGCACCTTACCCTTACACTACTTAATGCACATCTGCAATGATATTATGGTTAATATTCAAGGGCTCACATAAATTTATGCATATATAAATTTTTCTAAAAGTAGCAGAAAACTCTATTGGAAGAAATCCTGTGTTTTCATGATTTTCCACACATTCCAAATGGCTGTGGTATGAGCAAAGATTACACAATCCATAAACGAGAGCTCCCGGATAAAAAGAACCGGCTAATCAGATAAAAATAAGCCAGATGAGAAGTAATACAAATAACCTTACAGAAACATATTACATCTACATTTATTTTTATATGCATAACATATATTTATAATGACAAAGATATCTAGTACTCCCTCCGTTTCACAATAAGTGTCATTTTAGCTCTTAACACAGTTTTTAAGAAAAGCAATCATTCACTCTAAAACTTACAACTTTTTCTTAATCTTACCACTCATTACATTTTTTTGGCCAATGAATGAACAACTTTAGTCAACAAATACACATTCCAATAAAAATTATCATTATTCACCCTGATAATTCACTTTGAAAACCTAAAACGACACATATTATGAAACAAATTTTAAGTGCTAAAACGACACTTATTGTGAAACGGAGGGAGTATATATTACTATATTTGTAAGAGGATCTTATACATGGATACCTAGCATTTGGGTTGTCTTTGACTAACTTCTGCCCATATTTACGCCATCGGTACCCATCATTGACAACATCAACAGCACTGATAGTTTCAACCACCCAACGCGATTTAGGCTTATGGTCCATGGACATATCATAATCATCACCTGTTTTCCTGGTGTTTGTTCAAATGAAAAAAAAAAACAAGAAATCAATTGGACGAGAAGTAAGGACATGATTGAACTCAAATCAGATTAGACACTAAGACACAATGCATAATATAAGAAAAACAAACATACCGGCGCTTGGATGCTACATTATCATCGCTGTTTCCATAATCTTTTGCTACACTAGAGGGTGGAGCCATATCATGTGTGTCCTCAACCATGATTGGAATGACTGCAAGTTCATTGGTTTCCTTCACCTCTGCATCATTAGCTATTAAGGCATGTGCATGCATTCTAGGTGATTTTTCTGCCAATCAAGAAAGTTTGAACATTTACATAATGAGTTGAGAGTATAATTACTGAAAACTAGCAAAATTCCATTTTACCTTCAGAAGCAACAGAAGAGCGTTTATCCCCTGTTTGGACTTTCATGGATATATCAGAGGGTAATCCAACGCTAAGGCCAGTCTGAGGTTTGGGGTGATCATGCATCCCAAAATAGCTAGTATCAGTTATCCGTCCATCAGGTGCACGTTCTACTTGTTTCTTTACTAGGCATTTGTGATATGAACATCTGTAGTAGCTTCGTATGTTTTTATTTCCCTTGATATTTTTCTGCCCATACTTTCGCCAATTATACCCATCTTCAGATGGTTTTTCTGGAACCACAGGAAAAGGGTCTTCTCTATTAGCATTTGCAGGATGGTTGGCAGAATCAGGGCTTCCTTGTTGTCCATACTTTTGCCAATTATAACTATCTCCAGATGGCTTTTCTGGAACCATAGGAATATTTTCTTCTCTATTAGCATTTGCAGTATGGTTGGCAGAATCAGGACTTCCTCTTTGTTGTACAGGAGTTACATTCAACGCGACTTCCTCCACAGTGACCATTTGATGATGTGCACATGAAAGAACACGAGCAGTGGATTGAAGCTTCTGTGATGCAAGCAAATAATTAATATTGTTTCAAGAACCTCATCTACAACTTCAAAAACTTCCAAAGATGCTGACTCAAATTTGATGAGTCTAATGAAATATATAAATAGCTTCAGGCAATGTGTCAGAAAGCAGACATATCAATAAGACAACACCTGTGCATTGAACAACACACAAATACTATAGATATTAAGTAACCAAATTAAAGCACTACTGGTTTACTTTAGAATGGCAATTCATTCATTAGAGATGATTGTTGGTGATGAGCAGTTCTGTAAGTGACAAAATAGTTTGGAGCTGACAGCTCACCGAGTGGATGAGGCCTTTGGGGCAGAGAGCTCATCTCATCTATACATCATAACTCCTATTCATATTGGTTTGCTTCCTTGTTCCATTTATTTCTAGGCTAACAAAGTGTAAGCTAAGGATATCTTTGTTCTAAATCACTCCATACTCATTCAATTCTACCCAGAAGGCAGAATCAATTCACAACAAATGTCATATATGGACTCGCATATCTGATTTCCATCCTACGCCCCCAAACTAGAAACATTCAATACAATTCCCTTCAAACTCAATTAGTCAACCACAGGTCCACAACTGGAGAAGAAAATTCACAATCTGGATCCTACAAATTCCTGATTGTGAGCTTCAGCTAGAGAACAAGCACTAAGGAAATAAATCCAGTAGCTTGAGAATTGCAAAAGAAAAAAGCTACTCCAGAAATCAAACTACTGCAGTTATTCTTCCAATTAAAGCAAATTAATTGTACTTGAGTAATCGCTAAGCCGGAAAGAAACTTAGAACTCAAGGCGAGAAGACAAACAACTCATGCCTCATGCCTGGACGCAAAACCCTAAGCTAAAATCCCAACCAGAATTGTGACAATCGAACCGGACAACGGAAAGCCCTATCCCTCAACGATCTCTGCCCGAGAAGGAAATTCGCAAATTCAAGAGCTTTGGTGATGAATTTAATCAGACAAGCGCGAAATCCGAAAACCAATTAACAACTGATAATTGAAAAAAAAAGAATAAAATAATAATCCAGTGGAGCGAAATTAAATCAAGGAGAATCGAGAATTGCATACCAAATCCTGCGCACAGAGGGAGCTCACGAGATACGAAACGGAGACGGCGGAGCTGGAAACAATCGCAGATTCCTCAATCAGCGGAAACCCTAGGAGAGAGAAAGGGAAGGGGGACGAGAGAGAGAGAGAAAGTGGGTGAGCAGATGTAAAATTCGATCGAGTTGGCGTAGCAGTGGATGTGTGTAGAAGGATGTGGGCTTGGATTCTTAGGCTTTTGGGGTGATTGTAAAGGAGGAATTGAAGTCTCCCATTTTGGGTGCTCAAAGTCAAAAGGTCTGCCAAGGAGTGGTAAAGCTGTTCGTCGGATTTCCTTTCCCCTCTTTTTTATTACATGAAAATCAATATATACTCCATCCCATCATCATCGAGGTCCGCATATTTGTTGTAGGTGTGCCAATACGTGTAATTGATCTGTAATCTCTTGCTAAAAAAATAAAAAGATACTGTATGTAATTTCTTTGTATAACATTTCGCTATTTTGGAAAAAAAAATTAGAAACTGCATTGCAGTGCTGCTCTAATATACTGAATAGAATTCACCTTATTAATTACTAGTCGAGTACCCAAGTATTCTTTTTTTTGGTATGAAAATGTTAGTAGAATTAATGTGATATATTTTCTGGCCAACCTTACTGTAGGCGGGTATGATTTCATATCAATTAGTTAGCATTTATTTCTCTATCTTATTTATTTGAAGGATTTTGGCCGGACGGCATGTTTTGTGGTCCGTTTTTGATGGGCGGCCCATTTACCCCTTAATTGCATCCATAGCATAACAAAATTAAAAAAAAAAAAGGAAAATCCCCAGGTCCGTTCAACCGAAACAGGACCTCGCAATTCTCATCCTCTGCGCCTTCGCCATCTTCTTCTCTCTCCAAGTCCGTTCTCCTCTCCCAAATCCACCTCCCTTTCCGATTTCCCCTTTCTCTAGCTTCTACTTTCAAAAATCGGCAAAAAAATCGATTCCGTCCGATTCACATTGTATTTCCCCCAAATCGGATGATTGTTTGATTGCTTGATTCGTTTGGTCTGTAGCACGAGGGCGATTTCTCCTTCAGAGAGGCTCGGATCCATCTCTCCGACCTATCAAATACGAACGCGAGCGCCTTCCTCCGCCGATTGTTGCGGATTTGAATGGCGATGGCAAGAGAGAAGTTCTCGATTCTTCGCCATGGCGACCGATTTAGGGCTTGTTCTGGTGTTTCTGCTGTCGATTGCGATCGGAGAAAGTAGCAGCTCGAGTCAGTGTAAGAGGACTTGCGGAACGGAGCCGGTAAGCTATCCATTCGGATTCTCGGAAGGATGCGAGATCCGGCTGAATTGTAGTGGCGGATCCGCCGCCGGAAAGGCTCATCTCGCCGGAAGTCCTAAAGCTAACCTCCGAAAGCGTCCTGGTTCGTTTTCCGGCAAGTGCGACCACAAACTGAGCGAAATCGAGCGGCGATGGCTATGAGAACGGTGATGGCCAGGTGCGTCCTGGTTCTTCTTCTGTTTTCCGTGGTTATGAAATTGATCTGCTATGAGTTCTTCTTTAACGCACACGTATGAAAGCTGTAATATTAGAAATTCAGGGGTTGGTTACTGGTTAACTGGTCATGGATGTAGATTTGCTTGGATTTTAATTTCATTGTTTCTAAACAGCATATTTCCATTCCGATTCTGTAAATGCATTTCTGTTGATTATCTAGTCAGTCCAGGATAGGATTTTCAGACCTCTGTATTGACTTTCCTTGAATTTTTTGACCTAAAATGGAGTAGACGGCATAGACATGCTTGTCTTGCTAATGCAATTTTTTGATTTTGCAATTAGATTATAAGTTTGTAACGTGTTTGTCTAAACTAGTTAGTGGTTTTGCAATTAGATTGTGTTTGTGTTCGTCTTATGTGATTATCTGCTAGTTAGATTGTAAGGTGATGACAATTCGTTTTGTCACTTGTGATGATAATTTAAGATGATACTTGATTGATTATGTGATGACACTTCGTTTTGTCACTTGTGATGATAATTTAGTGTTTTTTTGATAATATAGTGATGACAATGGGTTTTATTAAAAATCGTTTTGTCACTTGTGATGATAATCGTTTTGTCACTTGTGCATAAGTCTTGTTTTGGCTACACTTATTCGGGGAAATTACTATAATCTTTTAGTTATTTGTTGAATATTATCATTTGTGATGACAATTAGGTGTGAATAATTGTTGAATTTTGTCATTTATGATGACAATTAGGTGTAAATAGTGTCATTTGTGATGACAATTAGGTGGGAATATTGTCACTTGTGACAGTTAGGTGTGAATATTGTCACTTGTGACAGTTAGGTGTGAATATTGTCACTTGTGGTGACAGTTAGTGTGAATATTGTCACTTGTGGTGACAATTAGGTGTGAATATATTGTCACTTGTGACAGTTAGGTGTGAATATTGTCACTTGTGACAGTTAGGTGTGAATATTGTCACTTGTGGTGACAGTTACTGTGAATATTGTCACTTGTGGTGACAGTTAGTGTGAATATTGTCACTTGTGGTGACAATTGAGTGTGAATATTGTCACTTGTGGTGACAATTGAGTGTGAATATTGTCACTTGTGGTGACAATTAAGTGTGAATATTGTCACTTTGTGGTGACAATTAGGTGTGAATATTGTCACTTTGTGGTGACAGTCAACGCCGGTCAACGGTCGGTCAACGCCGGTCAACGATCGGTCA
This sequence comes from Polygonum maritimum, assembly GCA_963924305.1. Taxonomy (NCBI): domain Eukaryota; kingdom Viridiplantae; phylum Streptophyta; class Magnoliopsida; order Caryophyllales; family Polygonaceae; genus Polygonum; species Polygonum maritimum. Next base: position 11,935,998 of record OZ002737.1, on the reverse strand, counting down.
ACGGCCGGTCGACTGGTGGAGAGAGGGGTTATGCTATGTGTGCAAATTTGACATATTGTGGTATTTTCATGCTATATGGCATTTTCCAAATGCCATATAGCCAAATCCTTCTATTTATTTTGCTATCCATATTTATTATGCTTTATCCTTTAATAGGGTAGTTACTCTAGTTAGGATATTATTTATGGAGGAGAATCTTATCTTCGCCTGAGATAAGATATTTGGCTGACTTAGGGAGCAAGGCACTGCCCTAACCCTAGTGGGCCGATCCCCTAGGCGCGCGCCCCCCTCTGTCCCTCTCCTCTATAAATACACATGTATACCATGTGGAAGGTAAGCCCTAGGTTCTAAGCCATCGCTCTGCCTGACGCCTTTTAATCGACATTGTACCTATTCTGACTTAAGCATCGGAGGTGGATTAGGGGTCGCTCGCCCCTTGGTCCATTGTTTTGCAGGTCATTGAAGGTGAAGAGGTTGGGAGAAGAAGCTTGGAGAAGAAGGTCATTGAAGAAGGAGTTGAAACTTGTACACGGCATATTTTGTGTACTAACATTTGGCGCCGGCCGTGGGGAACGAACAGGTTTTCGACCTTCGTAAACCCTATACGAGAACCGATCCGAGAAGGCTATGGATCGCTTGTCCACAAGCCCGGATCGAGACAGCCGCTGGGCGAACCGGCGAGACGACCCTGGGGCAATCGCGCGATTCGCTTTCCGCAGCCCCAGAGCCGCGACCGCGGGTCCGTCGCCCGCGACCGCGGATCGCCACCCGCGACCGCGGGTCTGTCGCCCGCGACCGCGGGTCGAGGCCAGAGCACGCCATCTCCGAAATTTGCTCGGAGAACGAATCCCACCGCGCGTTGAACCCGATACTCGCTCGGGATGATAGACCACATCGCAATCGGACCTTGGATTGTCGATCCAAGAGGTTGCCCTAATCAAAAATCATTGTTGATTATCGATCCAATGAAAACCCTAGGATAGGGGGCAACTCTAATGACCGTCACGTGCGCGTCTTAATCACACAGATCCATGGGGACTCGAGTCATAGCATTGCAAGGTCTGAATCAACTAATCAAGTACGGGATTCGGCGGCGCGCCTCGCTAAATCGAACCTTGGATTGTCAATCCAAGAGGTTGCCCTAGTCAAAAATCATTGTTGATTATCGATCCAATGAAAACCCTAGATTGGGGGCAACTCTAATCGCAATCGCGTGTGCGTAACGCAGGGATATACGTATGAGCGTACGGAACCGATCGCTAGAGCCCGGGGCGGGGCGAGCGGTCGGTCCGATCCGTTACCCCAAACAAGCCGGGTCACGCCGCCGACGAAACCCGAAACGATTGGACCTGCGGTGCGCGGTCCAAGGTCCCGCAAGCGCGGACCCACGTCGTAACAAACTCGGCGCGAGTTCGGAAGAGGGTCTCGGGATCAGAGCCGATCCCACCGCACGAGTCTTCGCTCATCGCCAGGAGCGAGCTGCACTATAACAGCGAGCGCGGCGGCAGACGCGGGCAAGGCAGCGAGGAAGGAGGAGCTCGCGAAGAATCGCAGTCCGGGGCAGAACCGCGGGCGCGGTTTCGCTCCAGAGAACGTAACCTCTGTTCTGGGGCGAACTGCGACCGCGGGTCCATCACCCGCGACCGCGGGTCGGAGACTGACAGGATTACCAATCGTGCTTCCGATCACTTTCCGGGAGCTACGCTTATCGGATTTGGACGATCCACATATCACCGGAAAGAGGAGGAGATAAGCTACAAATTATCTTGGAAGTCGAAGCGAGAATCCTACTCGAAGTCAGTCGAAACTGGGCACGAACATCCCAGTCCAGAAATCAAGTTCTTTGGCCCCGCGCTGCGGACGAGCGCAAGGTACGCCTCCGGCCCGATCGAGCCGCAATACATGGAGCCGGATCACGTAGGGGCGGCGACACCCATCGGTCCGCACAACGCGATCGATCGCTAGAGCCCGGTGCGGGCGAGCTGTCGGTCCGATCCATTGCGCCGGCACCCATCGGTCCGCACGACACGATCGATCACTAGAGCCCGGTGCGGGCGAGCGGTTGGTCCAATCCATTGAGGTGTCCGACGCAGGGGCACGACGAAGTGAGTATTGGATCCTGAAAAGGCTCGGAGCCCACCGGGGCAAGAGATCGTGAGCATGATCGTTCGTCCCCTCGCATCCAAGAGCCTTCGCATGACCACGATAGCTCGCTAGCCCACCAGAACGGTGCGCGCGGAACGAGATAGGCGGTCGGGCTGAGGGATGCCACGGGACCAACGAGCGATATGACGGAAAGAGATCGGGCTCATGGGGTCGAAGGGCTTGATCGCCGCTCAACGCAGAACCTACGACTTAGTAATAGTCCGTGTGAGCTCCACGATGGCCGGAACGAGATGATTCAAGAAGCGATGGAAAGTAGACTCCGAATGCTACGTTTCTCGTTCACACATCAGAACTGGAGACTCGCTGCATCCGGGTCAAAATCGCGCCGCAAGAGACCGCAACCTGTTTCAGGAACAGGATGGCGAGGCAAACTTCCGACCAGTCGTCCGAGAGCTACACGCATCGGAACCGGACGATCCATACATCAATGGAAAGAGGAAAGGGCAATCTTCGAGTCATACTTAGACGTCAGCCCCAGAAACTCTCTCGACAAGGGTCAAAAGGGCGTCCGAAGGCTGCTGTCCTGCAGAAAGCGCAGAACAAGGAAGCCTGCGCCTAACTCTTCATTCGGGAGTTAGAGACGTCGAAAGATGGCAAGCCCTATGTCTCTGGAAAGCTGAGGAAATCATCTACAAATCCTCTCTTGGCGTCGAGACCGGAATCGCACTCCAACCGGCCCGAAATCGCGGCCTAAAACAGAGCAGTCTTGCTCTAGTGACAGCGTCGCACTGCTTTATTGTGCAGGCTCGTTCGTGAGCTACGGTCATCCGATCGGGACGATTCAAGATGTGTCGGAAAGCTTAGAGAGTGCACCATCTTTCGTCCTCAGGAGCCAGTGCTGGAAACTCGCTCCAATTGGCTCGAAATCGGGTACGAATCTGAAAAAGAAAAGGGGTATGCGAAGGGACAACCGATCCTCCTATGAAAAGAGATTGCTTTCATAGAGAGATTGCGGGTTCCGAGCACCCTCCCAAGAATGACGGTGTGCCCACAGCGGAGCAAGGACACCAAGGCTCGCGTGGTAGGAGCATCTGACCCCTGCGGTAACCGCTTACCCGCTCCAATCTCTGCTGACGAAGTCGAACCTCTGCGAAAGAGTCGCAAGGTGGTCTGTCGAGCGGAGGCAGCATGACGTCAACTTGCATGCCCAGAGCCGACATCGAAAGACCAGCCTTGACCGACTTCAAAACACGCTATTTGGTTCGAATCCGGCTACGAGAGCCGCGAGCGCAGGACCGGGAGCCGCGGGCGCGGGGAACCCTCAAAGAGCCTTGAAGAGTCCTATGGAACGAACCGCGAGCACGGGCGGCACACCGCGAGCGCGGTAGGTGCAAGGGGAAACCACCAAGGCATGCCGGTACGTCCTACGGAGCGCCATTAAGTGGGTCATGTTGCGATGCGCACACCCACGAGGGCCACGAACCTTCCGAGTTGACAACGCGATGCCTCGGTTAGCCATGGGGAGCGCATCCCGTTAATGGCAAGGCTCGGAAAGGCCCGTGTGTTATGGCTGCGGAATTAGGACGGGGGCATATGGGCTAGTGCTTTGCACTTAAAAATGGCTGTGAAAAAGAAAGGTCTCCCATGATGAGAGTGCAAGATTCGATATGTTGGCACGGGCCCGCTTTTTCAAAATGGATTTTTAAAAAAAAAACGCTTTCATTCGGGGGACGCCCCGAGAATCGTCTTCACATGTTTTTCTTGATTTAAAACGTTTTCCCGACATGGAGAATCGAACACTTGACTCATGGGTGGACTGGTGTCGTGTGTGACGCCATCACATGTGTGGCGCAGGTCACGCGTGTACGCGCGCGTTTGGCCAATGAAGGCCCTACGATACGCATGCGTAGGAGTTGCACGGATCCCGTATTTATGGAATACGGATGTACGAATATATGAATATACGATTGTACGAATGTACGAATGTATGAATATACGAATATACGAATATACGATTGTACGAATGTATGAATATACGAATAAGAGCATTTAATCTGCATGGTCACTCACCGCTTAAGCTCCGGCCCCTATACATGGGATAGTACAAGGTACACGCGTATAGGGTTCCGGAGGGGCAATTGTAGGCGGGCATGATTCCATATCAATTAGTTAGCATTTATTTCTCTATCTTATTTATTTTGCTATCCATATTTATTATGCTTTATCCTTTAATAGGGTAGTTACTCTAGTTAGGATATTATTTATGGAGGAGAATCTTATCTTCGCCTGAGATAAGATATTTGGCTGACTTAGGGAGCAAGGCACTGCCCTAACCCTAGTGGGCCGATCCCCTAGGCGCGCGCCCCCCTCTGTCCCTCTCCTCTATAAATACACATGTATACCATGTGGAAGGTAAGCCCTAGGTTCTAAGCCATCGCTCTGCCTGACGCCTTTTAATCGACATTGTACCTATTCTGACTTAAGCATTGGAGGTGGATTAGGGGTCGCTCGCCCCTTGGTCCATTGTTTTGCAGGTCATTGAAGGTGAAGAGGTTGGGAGAAGAAGCTTAGAGAAATTGGTCATTGAAGAAGGAGTTGAAACTTATACACGGCATATTTTGTGTACTAACACTTACATTTTGATGCTTTTTCCATTTGAGTATAGATTTGATTTAATTTGGATTTCACTACCTTACATTCCCTACCTCAATTTCTTTGACCTGTATTATTAGTGTTATATTGAGTAGAATGGGATAAAAAGGTGAAGGAAAAAAAAAACAGAAGATGGTACACAGTTTAATCCAAACGGATCTCGAAAACATAAAGATTCTACAATGTGAGCCATTAAATTGAGTTCAGATTGAGGCGAATATTCTTTTCATAAATCGAGAAAGGGGGGATGACTGAACGAAATCCATAAGCGTAGCTGGGGGCATCTACCACTGATTAGTGATAACACGATGTAAATAATAAAGATTGTTCGAATAATCTATACTCCCTCCGTCTCGGAAAGTTTGGCCAAAAGCACATTTGCACGCGAATTAATGAAAAGTGTTAAAGTTGATGAAAAGGGTATAAAAAGGAGTTTGGTTGGGGATAATTTAGTAATTTTATAGGAAAAAGTGATAAAGTTGAGAGAAAAGGTGGATAATGGGGTAATATATGGGTTGTATGAGGGTAAGACTGTAAAAGCATAGTGATATAAATGGAAATAAAGTAAAGATGGACAAACTTTCAGGGACGCCCGAAAAGGAAAGGCGGACAAACTTTCGGGGACGGAGGGAGTACTATATATTAAAGCCGGAGAATTTCGAGCCTCCACGTTAATTCTAGCCCCACTTCATTAACAATTTTATATGTTTTATTTTTCTTATTTATTTTATCTTTAATTTTATCTTTTTTCCTACCCATCTAATATCTATCTTTGAACGCATAATATTTGTCTTTAAAATCTTCTTAATTATCTAATCTTTAATTTTATCCTTTTTCTATTCATCTAATATCTATCTTTAAAGCAATATGATCTATCTTTAAAATTTCCCTCTATAAAAGATATATATTGATTAACTTATCTTTTCGATTACCTTTTTTTTTAATCTATTTATGTACGAAATAGTTTAAAAAAATAGAATTTAAAAGTAATTTTAAAAAGAAAGTCCCTTTTTCTAAATAAATTATATTTTTATCTTTGATACTAAATCAATTATTAAATTTTACTTAAGTATATATTATCATGTTCCTATTAACTCAAATTTTATCTCTCATAGTTAAACAATTAAAAAAATCATGTTATTTTAACTAATCTAATTACATGCTTTATTATCAATTCATGTAAAAGATATTATTTGAATTATGATAAAATATTCTATCCTTTTTAATATATCAGTTATATTTTTAATCTCTTTATGTAAGAAGTAATTAAAAATTTTTGAATTTAAAATAATTTAAAAATAGAATCCCTCTTTTATAATCGAATTTTTATTCCTATTATTAATATTAAATAAGTTTATATATACTATATTTTACTTAACTTATATATTATCATTTTCATTATAACTTAGCTTATATCTTTCATAATAAAGTAACTATTGATTAATATTTTTATTTATTTCAATATATAAAGTCATTAGAATCATGTTGGACTCATTTTATATTTCTAAATTTTGATATTACATTATACTCCCTCCGTTAAGAAAAACATGTCGTTTTAAAGTTTTTTTTGAAAATTAAGAATTCAAATGATTTGACTTTAACACCCTCAATCTTAGGAAGATCTTTTATTTTTTAGTATAGATTTAAGTAATTGTTTTAAATTAGTGGGGATAATATTGGAAAAATAGTGTTAAAATGTCTAGAATGACAAGTATTTCTTAACAACTCAATCAGCCTAAAACGACAAGTATTTCTTAACGGAGGGAGTAATATTTTTAAATTAAATAACAATTCATAGTAATTATATCTCATACTAATAAATTATAGTATTAAAATAAATAAGATCAAACCAAAATAATCAATTAAAACATCTCATTTTATATCATATTGACTTATAATGTATCAAAATTGTGATAATAGGGAGAATGATATATATTAACCATTAGAGACAAATTTTGAAGGATGAAAAAGTAAGTAAATTTTTACTTACATAAATTGTTCTCTAATTAGAATATGTTTTATATTTTTATAATCTCATACGTGATACGTGTGGTACTACAAATCTGAAAAATAATATTTTTCGTTTAGAAAAAAATAACATTTTCACATACTAAAATTTTCATTATATGTTTTTACTTATTAATATTTTATTTATAAATAAAATAATTTTGAAATATGAAGTGTGAGTCATTGTCGTGCATGGCACGACGGGTACACCTAGTAATAGAGTTAATCTCAAAAAAAGAAGATACAAAAATGACTCGCCAAACACCCAGCACCCCATGTAGGCAGAACTAGGAGTTAAGATCATCACATAAATTGACAGAATATAGAAGTGATTTACGCTTTCAAACCACTACCAAAACGATGTCGCTTTGCTCTTTGAAGGTGCAAAGCTACGTCAACACCTCGGGGGAGGAAATCATTTTGGTATTAGCAAAAAGGGCATCAATAGAAACACAAAGCTGAGCTTATATCATCATTTATAGAAGGCTGCAGGTGCAAGAGTAGCTAAAAATCTAAGAATTAGGTACTATTTTCCGTATGAAAACTGAAGGAGCGGTCAAAGGGATAATTGTAAGAAGCCAGATTTAACATGGACTAAAAGTTTATACAGGATTTTAACATGGAAAGTAACTAGAGACATTTACTTGTGTTGTGGCTTGGCGTTTTGACAGGAGCAACAATAAAAGGCAGCCTAGGTGGTTTCGGTTTCAGCCTTCAGGTGTCCACATTGAATCCAGAGCCAGTCCAGCCACCAGGTGTCAACGGGTTCCTTCCTTTGGGCAATGCTCCGATTCCCCTTCCCCTACCGTGCATCACTTTCTTCTTTCCTTTCTCCTCTGTCACAGGCGCCTGCTCATTGGTGCTGTTACCTACTGGGCTAACATTCGCGCTGTTTACCTGATTTGTTTGAGGCACTTCGGGTGTGCTTGGAACAGAAGCAGGCTCGTTTGTCTCCTGTGGTCATGAGAAAAGTGATTATTTGGTTAGTAAATTAACAAGAGTTATTCAAACCATATTCTTAAATGCTAGTGCATAATTTAGTGGTATACTTGAGGCCCGGAAACAGATGCCCTAGCTGGATTCATAGCTTCAAGTCGCCGTTTTAGCTCATCCAGTCGTGCATACTGAGAATTGCTACTTTCTTGTACCTATTCCAGACGTTCAACTCAAAATCAATACAGTACATTATAGTAATACGTTGTTATAAGATTGCTAATAAATCAAACAAGAATACGAATGTACCAGATTATTCAAGTCATCGCATAACGTCTTCTTGATTGCTTCTTCATCCTCTACAACTTTCAAAGCTGCCTCCCACACCTGATCAATCACAAAATAACAGAACACATAAATACTCAAAGTATTTGGGCATTTGTAGACTGGGTACAAGAAAGCATAACCAGATCACAGATCAACCAAGGATGTCTTACAAGTCCTGGTTGTGACAGGGCATAACAATCATGGCACAAAGAAAGAAATTAGCTACACAATATGCCTAACCAAAGTAGACAATGTAAAGGGGAACAATTTATTGCCTTTCACACAGGCCGAGCAGGAGTCCCATATTCATGTAATATAGGCAATTCAGAACTGCCATAAGAACCAATTATTTTAAGGGACAACTTCTTATCTAATACAATGTAAAGGGAATTTTTAATCGTCAGGCATGCAAATTCTGTTGATTAACATAGCATGTAAACACAATATCTATTAATGACATGCCCCAAGCGAAATGAAAAGGTCGATACAAAATTCCAAATCAGAATTAGCTTTTTGACATGAAGCAGTGGAGCAGGCCACCGCTTCTTTGCAAATTCATAACATCTCCCTTCTGAACAGTATCATTCATTTAATATCCATCATCCCCTTGAAATAACAAATTTAATATGATTTAGAGGACCCAGAAATTTGTCTTCGGGTTGAGGAGGTATATTTCTTCAAGCAATTCATCAAACTCACAGCTGCTCAAATGCAATGCACCAACATTAATTATATGCATTAGTTCTAGTATAAATTTATATATTTGTATTGTATGTTTCCCAGTCATAACCCATAATAGGCAGGCATTGATCAAACTTGCCTGCTGCAGAAGTTTACCCTCCTCAAAACATCATCAAACAACATAGTATCTACAGGACAGAAGTAAGCATTCATATATCTTTAACATCACATGATCTATCAGTTAATTCGGTTTGATACTACTTTACTCAGTCATGTCACAGGACAAATTATTAGTCCATCCCTAATTAGCCACAGCAGTTTATGTTCAGTAGCTAAATCTTGATACAGCATCCTCCAACCCACTTACAGCTAAGTTATCACTTACCCGATTTCAGAGGAGCAAAAATAAATATAAAAATGTGAAAAAAACAAAGCAAGAAAAGATCCCTTATTTACATCAATGCATGTTTGATAAAATATGAAATAAAGCAATTTTCAATACAGAGCAACTATGCCTACTTGAAGAGCACATACCTTCCTTGCTTGCTCTTCCTTTTGCCTAGCCAAGCGAATTTTCTCAGTTTGCAGTTCAATTTTCTTCCTCATATGCTCAAATGCTGAAATATCGAAAAAGAAGCACAAGGGAAACACAATAAGCATAACTCTGAAGAGGGGAATGACGGACAATATGAGAAACATAATAGACAAAAGGAAGTTCTAAAACAGGAAAAACCCCAACCTGCATTTTTTGATCCAGCAGTAAGTTTTAACTCCAACGAAAGATTAGCTAGCTCCTTTTCAACATCACGAATTTTTGTATAATTCTCCTGGATGTATCTGAATAAGAAGCCAAAAGGAAACAAGATATCACAAAGTGGTAGCTATGCACAAAAGTATAATTTGTTTAAGCTTATTGGTAAAACTTTTAAAGCACTTTAATGGAATGACTACACAGTTTTCTTGCATATCACATAAGTAACCTTACTTAGACCTAAACCTCGTGGTTTTGCTGCAATTCCTTTCATTTTACATGCTTTATCAATCATTTTTTATAGATATATTTTAAATTGGTAGCAGGTTATATTCCACGATTACTGCTCTGTCCCCTGTTCGAGTCATCTAAAACTTGACAGCTTAGAATTTTTAACATCAATACAAGATGAAAATGTCTTAAGCCTAATCAGGAAAGTAATAGGAGGCTGAAATACCATATATTTAGAATTTCCATCCAAGTATATCATGCTAATAGAATTCCCAAACACCAGAGAAGATAACTTCGTTTGAACATGTCTCAAGGTACCCAACCTCATTTTAGCCAATAAGATGTAGGCATAAATTCCAAAGCTCAAACCGAGTAGAATTCACTGGAAACAATGAGAACCCAAGCAGATTCACTTCATCGCTTACTTTTCAGTCAAAAGCAAGAAATATAGCTGACTACATTTCACTACTCAGCCAAACCTTCTGCACCAAAAAACTAAGATTTTCCAATTCCGAACCCCAAACCCTCGAAAAGATGTTTCATGTTCTCTCGCTGGAAGAATCACAAGATGGATGACTATGCTATAATCACAGCTCCAGTGACGACTTTGCCAATTCAATCTTTAGGATTTCAAAGTCTGCCTATAGTTTTTCAGTGAGATCTTTACCCAAAAAGTGATCAAGAAACTCAGTAATGAGCACTGAAAATTGATTATCACTCCACTAGTACCCTATAAATGCAGACAGTGCATAAATTCCACTGATATGGATCAACGAACCTAGTCTATAGCCCGCAGTTTTAACAAAGACTCCAAGATCCACACAAACTAGACTGCATAAAATCCAGAATCATAGTACATAACACTAGTTAACAATCAATTTGGAGCTTTAAGCCTCTGAATCTGTGAGATCTATAAAAGGAACTTACTTCCGCAACTGAAGCTGCTCGGCCGCGATTATCTGATTCACCACCAAATAAACGAGCAAACAAAATTAATGAGAAGAAACATGGACACAGATTTGTCATGGAGAAAGAGCGGATAAAGAGAGACCTGTTCAGTATACGCTATAACTGGAGCTTCCTTAGCAAGACCGTCGGGGCCAATCTCCAGAACCAGAGACGGATTAGCGTTGTTCGCCATTGTTATCACTGTCCCCTATCTCCTCTACCGCAAAATGCTAGTGAAATCTGAGGCCAGATCTGTGAACTCGGGGATCAGGAATTCGAAAATTCACATGGTCGCCGCGTTAATTGATTTATTAATTTAATATTTCTGCAATGTAAACTTCGGCTACAGATTTCCAGAAGGAGGGGGACGGGTTGGAGAGGGAAAGAAAGAGGGTTGAAAATTAAGGGGATTAACAAAGCATGTGACTATTCTGAGATTGCGATTAGCGAGTCTTGGAATACGGCCAAATCCATGGAGACCGACGTCGTTTCATTCGTACCGGTCCAATCTTTATCATTTTATAAATCATCTTTCAATTTCTATCAATCTTGGTGAATTTAAAATTCGCAGTATTATTTTTTAACTTTAAAAACATCCTTTGACCACAATCCTACAAGAGATGAATTCCTCCATCGACTGTGGCCGTGATTGTAGCTTAACAAGTCCAACAAGCCTCACACATTTACCTCAGATCAGATCTTTGCAAGTTTTCATCTGCAAAATTTGCAACGCTCAAGCTACATTGATCGCGTCGAAGTCGAAAGAAACGTCTACATTATAAATTAATCCAAGTTCCAAAAGGTGAAATCTGACCCTCTAATAAGACAGGAACCAAAACCATCCTTTAAGACGACTTCAATAAGGATTTCAGATACATCCAGCAAATATTTCTGATGTACAACTGTTGTAAAATCTTCCGTGGACACCGTACTCGTAAATCGATCCAGCACATCATTGTGCACATCCCACGTCATGGCAGCCACACCATGAAAGCTTTACGGTATCACGAGGACACAAGATTTGAGCATCATTCACTAATCTGCACATAAAAATATAAATGGATCAGAACCAGCCAAAAAAAGAAGCCTGATGCAATTACAGTTTTGATGTACAGTATAGTTGTTCATCAGACTAAAGGGGAAGTTGATCAAGTTCAGATTAAAGCATCTGAACTCTAATTTACAATATGAATGTAAATTGCACTTTCAGTATAACCTCATGGAGGAAGATTCGGCCAGATCAGCATGCCAGAGATTGAACAAAAGTTTATAATGATCATTGTAGCAATTTTCATGAAAAGCCCTACTTGGTCACGACTGACACATACAGTACCAGCTCAGGGCAACAAATGGGCTATTTGATATATCAACATCCAATATATTAACATCCAACAGATTTTAGAACATCACAAGGATTCTAAGGTGACTGACAGTTGGCTTAGTAACTTGACACCAAAATACTCAAAGTATGGCAAAAGAAATAACAACAGAGTAATAAACCAGGAGATGACCAACGGCAAATCAAAATATTATACGTAGTACCAACAAACATGTTGTGAATTCCTTTTTGTCACTTGAGAAAAGAGTAATTCATAAATGCATATAGTTCTTAAGCTATTTCAACTAGTGCTAGAGGGGAACTGACCATACATCTTCTTCAATGCTCTATGTCAAGAGAGCATGAAAATCGAAACCCAGAGTTTGGATTAGGATCTACTTCATGCCATCCTAGATTGCTACTCCAGCCAATCTGTTTCTCTTGTCAGATCTCCTCCTCGAATCCTTCCTGTCATTTTTTCGGCCGCCAGACCTTCTCCTACCAGCAACATTAGTAGCAGCCTTCTCCACCGCACACTCTTCATCATCATCATCATCATCTTTGCTAAATTCCTGATCATCGCTTTCACTCTCAACTTCACCCTCTTCTTCCCTACCGTCCCCACTCACCTCTTCTTCCTTCTCTGCTCCCTTCAATTTCTTCTTCTTCTTGTTCTGACTAACTCCACTTTTCGGCTTTTCAGCATCCTTGCCTTTATTCATCAGATGAATATATCTATTCCGCATCTCCATCAACGGATGCTTCTCAGTAAGCAAACCTCTCTTAAACCCCTCTCTCAAAACTACAGTATAAGCCCCGGCCTTGCTGGAAAGATAGAATATGCCAGGATGCTGAACAAATGCCCGCTTAAACCTCGACCTGATGCCCAAATAATCTCCAAGGCCAAGCACAACATCCCTATCCATCTTCTTTGAAACAAGGATATGAAGGAACTCATGTAACACCCCAACAGCCCACCGATCAGACTCATCGCTCTTGGGTTGAAGATGCGAAGCATTCTCATATGGACAAACATAAGGCAACTTCTGCCAGTCATCAATCCACTTCTTCAGCTTCTTATCCATCTCAAACCCAGTGGAGAATTGCATAGGGAACTCGATCGGCATCCCTTTCCGATAGCCAGACCCGGCCGCCTTCATTGCCTTCCTCTCCATGGCTGAGACCGCCAACTCACTGTCCCAACAAACCAGCTCCAGCAAATTACGCTTAACCTGAAAATAATGCGGAAACTCGGGAACCAGCGTGTTCACATAATCATCAGGAATACCTAAATCCCATTTCAATTTATCAATCAAACCAAGCGGAATCTCATTAACCCTACACAGCATCAACAGCTTAAGCAGCCTATCGGCCGCCCCACGGCGAAACACATCGCTCTGGTAAACCAATTGCTCCTCGGAATCGAGCTCGAGAACATCCCCGGTGAGCCTAACATGGGGATGAATACGGACATTGCCAGGGAAGTACTCTTCGAACACGGAAGGATACTTACGGACGAATTCGATAGGGCGCGTAGGGATTCCGAGCTTGTCCTTGCAGTCGGCGATGGTGGAGAGTGGGAGGGACTTGGAAGGCTCGGACTTGATGAGGTTCTTGATTTTCATCAATGGCTGGAGATTTTTCTCCTTCTCGACGGCGTGGTCGAGGCCGCGGTCTCGGACGAAGTTGAATTCGACGCCATCGAAGAAGGTCCGGATGAGGAAGTTGTGGCGGAGGAGGTTGTTGTCTAGGCGGAGGAGTTGGCCGCCGAAGGATTTCGAGAGCGAGCGCGACATAGTACTTAGGTTTTGCCAAGACGAAAGCGTAGGCGGTAGGGAGGAGGGAAACTGGAACAACACTTGCACAGTTGCACAAATAGACTTTTGACAAATTTTAATGAGAAGGTCACTTTATGTATTTTTGGGAAATTATCTCAAACTCAACGTACTTATTAAATATATTAAACAATTTCAAAGTGCTATAAAAATTACGTCTCCAAATCTACCTATATTTTCTTAAAACATCATAGAAGTTTGCTCATTGTACTTACTATCATATTTTAGATTATTCATTTAACACCTATTAAAAGTTTAAAATTTTAGGTTATTTGAATTAATTTTCCCAGAGATTTTTCATATATATAAATGGAGGGAGTATTTTTTTTTTTTTAATTTGTAAACACGCTTTTATGTCTAAAAATGCATGAAACAAATACCATGAAAATGTTTTTACAATTGACATTATAATGGCATAGAATAAACAAACCTAAACGGCTAAACTTACTTTCTTATATAAGGTGTCCTACTTGTGAGAGTCACGACTCATGACTCATGACGGCATATAGATTATAGAGGGTTTCGAGTCCCATTTCTAACATCGCCCTTTTACTCGGATGAAAAATCACTTCACACGAAATTGGGCCGATCGACACAGTACTATTTATATGGTTCGTTGTCCTTGGGCCGATCGACACAACACGATTTATATGGTTCATTACTTCATTGTCCTAATCAGTTGGGTTCCTCGTCTCAAAAAAAAAATCATCATCACCCAAACTACCTCAGACATATGGTATTAGCTTTTTTTTTTTTTGATCAACTAAATTTAGGGTGAGGGGACAGTACCCAGTCCAAGGTCTATGGTATTAGCTTTTTCGTAATCCAGATTTGTGTCATAATGTCATACATGTGAGCCGTGTAAGGAATTAGGTGACTTGTATATAATTAACGGTTAAATGGATCACACGACACACCCCATCACTTTATTCACGTTCCATTTCCATCTACCGCCAAACAAAATTCCAACTACATCAAATTCAGCACACGAGGACAGCAGACCACGAATTTGATGTGAATACATTCAATCAAGATGACAAGGAAAGTCCTCACCAAAAAAAAAAAAAGATGACAAGGAAAGTTTTGAGTAAAATAAGGATATTAAGTCGGTCTTTGTTGTAGACAGCTAAGATGTGTCTCAAAATGAACCGAAATGTATAGAGCATGGATACAATTTCTACATTTTTTTTTTTCCAAAAAAAAAATACAGCCAACTGCTCCTGAGTACACAATATGTGTCTCACCCAGGGCAAGAAGTGACAAAGCATGTCCTAAACTTCATTATTTGGCTAAGTAACGCAAAGAATGCAACAAAATACAAGCTTCAAAGATATAGAAGGCTAATTAAGATTCAGCTTCTGAAAAGAACAAAGGCAACTATATAGCCAACTACAAGAGTGTAGTACACACCAGATTACTACAACATGGATTAGGATCAGCCAGAAATTTGTTGCAAGAGCTCAAGAACAGCCTCTTTGGTTGGGAGCGAGGGAATGGCTCCTCTCTTCATCACGGTCACCGCTCCACACCCGTTCGCAAAACGCAGAGCCTCTCTAAGCCGCTCCTCGTCCTGCCACATGCAGAGACAAAGACCATTAATTGAGATCCTCACTAATACAATCCTAACATATGATTCATTTCCAAAGAGAAAAAACCAATTGCAAGTTCCACTTGAGTTACCTGGATAATATTTAGGTCGGAAGCTAATTGACTAAGAAGTCCTCCCACGAATGCATCACCCGCGCCTGTAGTATCAACTGCTTTGACCCTCACAGCCGCTACCCTGCCCTTGAAATTCTGCATAAATTGGATTTAGAAAATTCATACTCGCACATATGGTTTAAACAGTAAAACAAAGAGGTTAGAGAGTAAGATACAGAGTTGACGATGTACCTTAGTGAAGTATCTGCAACCTCCTGAGCCCTCAGTAACAATCAGAAGCTTCAGATTAGGATGAAACAACTTCTTCAACACCACATCATCATCATTAGGATCATCCCCTTTTGTCAGGAACGTGATTTCATCCTCGTTTATCTGCCAGGTTACCAAGAGAAGCTCTTATTATAATACTCTCATCAAACTCAGTTCTGATTTACACATGACTAAACATGCTCAAAATATGACACCAAGCAACAGATTTTGTATCACCAGACTGATACCTTAGTGATTTTACTTAATCATGATTACGATTACATACGCAGCACAAACTCCTGAAATATGACACTAATAATTCACACCTTGGAAAAGAAGGAAAAGGTTTTCTATAGTTGAGAGTATACCTTAATCAAATCAGCATCATCCCATACGCTCATAATGCCATGCCAAGCTGCATCTTCAGACGGCCACAGTGCCAACCTCAGATTAGGATCGTAAGACACGAATGCATTCGCCTTTTTAACAATGTCAACAGCAGCAAGATGTGCTGTCCTACAAGGATCCTCTATCAAGCTAATAGAGCCACAGTGAAAAATCTTAGCCTGCATAAGATCCGGTTTCAAACAAGTTAGTGTCAAAACATCAGAGCAGCACAGCAAAACTTCTTCCGTAAACATTAGGAAAATGAGAAATACCTTCTTGATAAGGTCCACATCAAGCTCGGACTCTTCAAGACGCATATCAGCACTTGGGTTGCGGAAGAACAAGAATTCACGCTCACCATCTGATCTTAGGGTAACAAAAGCTAGAGCTGTCCTTGCTACATGATCATATCTCACACCAGAGTTGTCCACATGGTTTTTCTTGAGAATGTTAGATAACATATATCCAAATTCATCTGCTCCTACCTGTGAACCATACAACAACACAGCAACGTTAGAGAAAAACCAGTAAAAAAATTAAATTTCAAAAAGATGTAAGACAAGGATGTCTGCATCATAGTAGGTGCTGAGGTCACATTCAATACATGAAAGGTGATGAGATCACATTCAACACATGAAAAGGTGTTTCATGCCACAACACCTTCAGAATTTAGCTAAGCATGAAAAATATAACAGATTTACAACATTAAACAAACACTCTCTAGTCACAAAGACCAAATTGAAATTGGAAACTTGAACTTGACCTTTCCAATAAAGGCAGATGAGCCCCCTAATCTTGAAATCCCAACAGCCACATTAGCAGGAGCTCCTCCAGGAGCTTTCTCGAAAGCGGGAGCTTCAGCAAGCGAAACTCCAGAGACAGTAGGCACAAAATCAATCAGCATTTCTCCAAAACAAACCACCAGTGAACTAGTATCCTTGACCCTTCCATTGGTAGCAGGCAAAACACCATTACCAGCACCTAATTTAAAGCAAACATTTCCACATTATTACACACTAAATAAAGTGGAAATTTACTAAGAGTTAGCATCGATTCAAAACAGCCAGTATTTAGGGGTAAAGAAATAAGCAGCAGGCCAGGGCAATGTCAAATGGATGAGTTCATTCAAATTTTCCCAAAAACTGCATTTGATCATACATAGCGACAATACCCACATAAGAATTTCACCAAAGATTTCAGCTTCAATTGTCACAGTTATTTTATGAGGGTTGACAATCCACACAGATCATCATCAGGCCAACAGATCTATATAAGTGATGCAAGCATCTTTTAGCAATAGCAAATATATGCAGACGAAAAATGCAATTCAAACTTCCAGATCAGCACTTAGATGTGTCGCTATCTTTCGATTGCAGAAACTGTACATGACAAAAGATACTCTAGCCTGTTTAGGTGTTGAACCCATTCCCCAATTCCGAAATCAATTGAAGAAATGGCAGTAGATAACTCAACCCTAGATGAAGAAGCACAAGAAACCCGGAGAAGCTACGACTCCTAGGAGCAAGAATTCGGAAGGATACAAGAAAAGCAAAACACCCAACAGAGATCACGGAGATCTCGCATCAAAACGACCAAAGAAATATGTAAAGACTGCAATCCTGAACCTCGAACATAACAAGGGGGAATCTTGCATGCCATGAATCTGGTAGAAGGAACAGACCTGAGGGGTGATGATTATCCGCCATTGAAAGAGGGGGTTGTAATTTGTAAAGCGGAGAGAATCGGGGAGAGAGAAAGAGAGAGGGAGATGAACTGTGAACACGGGAAGAGGGGAAGAAATTGATGTCGTCTTCAAAGCTGAAACAGAGAAAGAAAAAGAGGTAGGTGGCCTGCTGAGAGCTCCAACTTCCAATTTGGCGAGTATTTAAATTGTTTTTGTCGAGCAAAAAAGGCAGCAACAACAAAGAGATGAGAAAAGACTACGGGCTTCGCACAGTTTCGATTTTGGACCATGCTCGCAATAACATCATCCCACACGCTCAATGTTTTAGTACCCTAATATTTTTAATTAATAATGAGAAATTAAAATGGGGATTCATGCAAGGAATGGGGGATTTCATCCTCGTCCCCGCCCAATGTTTATCATGGATCCAGGGTTGTGCCCGGTCAACCGAATCGCCGGTTCCGAATGTTTAAATTTGGGTTAAACCCAAACCTTGGGGAACCCGGTTTTTTTTGTTTTTCTGAGAGCCCGCTGGCTTGACCCATATTCTGCAACCACAGTTCTCATCTAGAAAGAAACCGCGGTCGTGGTTTGACCGATTCACGGCTACTAAAACTAAAGAAATATAATTTATGTCTAAAAAAAAGTCGTAAATCGCCGGTCTTTACCCGGTTCACCGGTTTGGCCTAGCCTCGAACCTTAACCTAAACTTAGCCCGACCGGTTTGGCGGTTTAGGTTAAGGTTCCGGTTCGGTTCCTGTTTTGACCGGTCCGGTTCGCCGGTTCAAACCGAACCGGACAGAACGGTTGAGATTAAAATCTTTACCCATCCTCATTTCTCCGAGTCCACATCTTCCGTTCCCTTCATCGTTGTTTATCGGAATAAAAATATTTTTTTTATGATTTACATATAGTCTTTTTAGATATGGAGTTTAAAGTAAGTTTTAGATATACATCTTTTTATAGGGGTTGGTCTGCTGAAACAAGAAATGATATGGGTCTGACAGATTATAGGATCTATCTTTCGCTCCTCCTTATAAGGTGAGACATATGTAATTAAAACCTATACTTTAGGTAATAGGACTAAAATGCTAAATAACGTACGGACCAAACAATATATTACTGTTGGATTCTAATTCATAACCCCAACAAAATGTTAAATAAGGCCTAAACTTTCGATTCTAATTTGGCAGGAGCAAACCTTAGGAAGGGAACTTCTCTTAGCCCATTAGCACGTACTAACAAACATTTTTCAAAGCAAATAAGCCCATTAAGTTATGGGCCAATGTTACTCTTCATATGACGTTATACTTTCATCTAGTTGTTCATATCTGCTTGTCCATATATATATATATATTTTTTTTTTGAACCGGTGAGAATTAGGGTAGCCCGAGTACAACTCGGACTAGCCTAGAGCACCTGTGAACAGGTGAGAGCTATGCTCTGAAAATTCAAATGTGTGGCTTCGTCGCCGGTGAGAGTCGAACCGGGGACCTCAGGTTCTCCCCATTGAGGTCTTACCGCTAGACCAATGCCCTTTTGGCCTGCTTGTCCATATATAGCTCATCTCAACTTCGAGCTCATCTCAACCTAAAGTCATCGCTTATTAGGCACAGTATTTAGTAACACTTTAAAAAAAATAACATAAGGGATCACGTACAAAGAAAAAATAACAATATTATTATTATTTATTTATAATCAATTTCAATTATTTATAATCAGATCTTATTATTATTTATAATCGGACCAATGATAACATCACACCCACAATTATTGATTCTCATTACACGTACTAACGGAGGAAGAAGCCAAAATCAACATATAAGATACATGACTAATTAGAGATTAGACAAAATGAAATCCTTGATCAACTCTATGAAAGGCATCATCATTGTGGGATCCAGCAGCTCCACACCATGATAACCACCTTCATTAAAGTGAGCCACCACAGCCACGCCTTTCTCCTCCATCAGCTTCCCTAGCTCCACCTGCCGGTCAATCAGCGGGTCCCCGCTCCAGCCTATCAACAGAACTTTCCAACCCAGCTCAGCGACTCGTTCCAACTGACCCGAACCGCCACCTTTCGACGGGTTGCTATACTCATGATCTCTATCCGCACCCTTGGGCAACGCTAGCTCCCACATGAGGTCCGTCACTGCTACCGGCAAACTCGGGTTGTTGGCCAGCCTCCGCTCGGATTCCGTTCGATCCACCCCACCAAAGAACGGGATGTGTAAGATGAGCCCCCGGATCCTCAACGGGTCGAGATTGAGCCCAGTGGCCCGGAGCCCAGCGTGGTAGGCTATGGTTCCTCCCGCGCTCGACCCCATCACGAAGCAGCTCGACATATCTCCGTACCTGCCCGGCCATTAATAAAACCATAGTTTTATTTTCATTTTCATATATTTTTGGCTACATAATATAATTGCCGATTCGTTTGGTGGCCTAATTAGAATGAGTTTGGTTAAAAGGAATATATAGAAAAATTCAAACATGTACGTGACTTCTTACTACGTACTTACATATAAGAATCTTATAGTTAGTAGTTACTTGC
This sequence comes from Polygonum maritimum, assembly GCA_963924305.1. NCBI lineage: Eukaryota > Viridiplantae > Streptophyta > Magnoliopsida > Caryophyllales > Polygonaceae > Polygonum > Polygonum maritimum. The sequence goes on along the minus strand of OZ002737.1, from coordinate 11,915,673 downwards.
TCATTTGTTCGCTTTGAAGAAAATTGATACAAACTAAAGGCAAACTTCCATTATTTGGGTGCGACGTACGTACCTTGAGATCCAATGATCCTCGGAACGCTTGATCAACTCCAGAGCATCGGTGGCATCGTCATAGGCAGCAGGGAGGCGGTGCTCGGGGGCGAGACGATACTCAACGGAGACCACCAGCACAGCGGCGGTTGCAGCCAGCTGCTCGCAGAAGTCATGGACGAGCTTGGAGTCGGCGTGGAGTATAACGAAGCCTCCGCCATGATAATGCACCACGAGAGGGAGCTTGTTGTAATATTGGGGATTGTTGAGGGCGAATTTGGGAAGGTAGAGTCTGACATAGGTTCCGTTTTGGTGGTTCATTGGGAGGTCTTTGGAGAGGGCGGGGGCTGAAGGATCGGCCGACGGTGGCGCCGTCGGACGTTCGGAAAGACGGGTGACCGTGCCGTCTGGATTAAGGCTCATCTGGAGGTATTCCCATGGATCTACGGTGGAGATTGGTTCGGAGGCGGGGATGTTCTTCTCCTCTTCCATTATTGAGTTTAGTGTTTGCTTTCCACGAGATAAAATAATTAGTTGCCTAATATTGTTTATATAATGGTAGGGACGGCGTATAAATCCAATCTTATAAACCCCCCTTACATGTGGTCTTGTATGATAGTATCTGATAATGTTCAGTCAAAGAGAGTTGAATGGTTGCTTGGAACATTAGCCGCCAAATTAACAAATTCTACACCACACCAAAATTTGTAAGGCCCGCTACTTAGCTTAGTCAAACTTCCCCATTAATAATTGATGTTCACAGATTTAAAGTGAGAGCCAGTGATGTTCTACCAAAAAGAAAAAAGACATACAATACTTGACACACACCTAATTAACTTGACTACATCGAATCTTACCAAAAACAAACTTGACTACATTGAATCTTACCAAAAAAGAAACTTGACTACATTGAATACCCGGGCCACAATTTTGAATTGATCTGCTTAATTTTCCCGAAGCTTTCGATTGCCATGACGTACAACCCCTTTAAAAAGATTGTAGTAATAAGAACCCAACTCTCTAACGTCTCTCTAAATTTTAGTGTGAGAAACGTACTGAAATAATGAAATCCTAAATCAAGTCCAAGTTCCCAAAATCAAAACAAACACCTATATACACTTCACTCCCATTCTTTATCAATCTTCACTCTCTAGGCCACTCGAACATGGCCGAGAAGGCCGCCCGACCCATAGCCCACAAGGCTGTTTGTTTCTTTGTCCAATCTCGTGTCAAATGGTCTTTTGCTCGTCGTTGCGTGTTCTTTCGTTTTTAGGCTTGTCGACCACCCTGTGTTTCAACCACCAATGTTCTTCATCGACAACCCGCCTCTTGAGACAATGCTTGCGAGACAAGTTTGTTCTTACTTGCGAGGCAAGTTTGTTTTACTTGCGAGGCAAGTTTGATTTTACTTGCGGGCCAAGTTGAGCTTTACTTGTGATACAAGTATGGCTTACTTGTGTTACAAGTTTGCTTTATTTGCGCTGCAAGTATGGATTACTTGCGGTACGGTGCAAGGCTTGATTTTTTTGCAGGATCACTCATTATTAAATCACGTACTAATCTTTCGAAGAGTTGGAGTTGTGGCTGACATTAGACCGAGTTGTATAAGGCTAGATTGTTTTGTGCTCTGAGGCCTATAAAGATCCTTCATTTCGGTGGAGGGAACGACAGATGTCCATTTCACACACCCTAAAATGGTTTGATCTGATGTCTGTGGCGCTAAGAATTTTAGTGCTTTTACTCACCCCGATTCTGCTCGTGCTTTGTTCTTTCTTTTTAAGGATTTGTACTTTCCCTAATCGATCATACGAACCTTGAGTGACTCTTTTATTGACTCTCTTAGTCGTTTACGGCTACCGTTTTAAACGGCCTCTCGAACTACCAAACCTGTTTGGTACTCCGAATTCTTACCATTTAAAAAAAAAATTGTAGTAATAAATTATAAGGTCCTAGACCAAAAAAAATTACAAGGTTTATTTCCATCATTTCAATATTGATCAATTATTCATCATTGGCAAGAGCTATCCTCCTCTATGTCCATTTTTTAAATTTATCTTTTTATCCTTTTTATCCTCAATTTCCATCTTTGACCGATTGCTTTCAGATCAGGAGGAAAGGAAACCTTGGAGAGGTCGAGCGAAGCTAGGACGGCTCAAGCTTTGAAAGGTATACCCACCGATCTACTAATCTACATACACATGTTGGATGATTGTAAGGGGATGTGCCGGGAAATACATAGAGTAGAGAAAGGGAAAACTGAAGCCTTTTGCTTGAGCTTAATTTATAAAAGGGTTACAGGCTTACCACTTATATAAAGAGCACATGGACGATTCTAGAAAGTGGTAATTTAGGTGTTTTAAGAAAATAGATCGATTAGATAGTTTTGTAAAAGTTAAAGTTAAAATGCTTTTATGTAATTAAGTAGATATTATGTGTATGTTTTATATATACTTTTATCTTTGTATAGTACGTCAAAATTATCACACGAAGTTTGTAAAACCTTAAGGTCACCATACGAAATCCCGGAATTTTTTATACACCACGCAATATTTGCAAAACCCTGTGGTTATCATACGGAATTTCCTCTTTCTCTTTAAGAAAGGTTTGATACAAATCTTCCGTTGATGTTTAATTTTTTGTTACTAAGTCTTTTGTAAATGCTTTTAGGTGGCGTGGAGTTGTAAACCCTATTAAATGAGGCTGTTTTGATTATGAAATTTAAACATATGAGATCACATGTCCTATAGGGCCAAATTTTTTGAGCAACATATAGAGCCAAATTAGTATTACAAATTCGGGGACTGAATATTATGCAAATAATCCATACTATATAGGTACATGTGTGTAATTTTAGAGGTAAATATACATATAATCATGCACAATAGTATGTAAATTATGCATATGTAGTATTAAACTTATGCCTATTCGGAATGAACCTAAATTCAACTATTAGACTAAAATAAAATCAACCCAACCAACATCCATTATTCATGTCAAAATGTTGTGAAATTCACATTCATGTATAAGATTGGATCAGGATGAGGACAATTCAGACTTACATAAAACGTACTCGATAAAACCCAAAAATTAAGTACCAATCCAACTCAGCACACTATAACAAAAAGCCTAAAAATCTAACACATTCAAAACAAGCAAAATAAGCTTGAAAAGCAACGAGGCAAACACAAAATATAAAAGCTCTGCTAACAATTAACAACATAAGATAGTAGGTTTATTCAACAAGACGACTATATGTCCATCACCTGATTTTCTCACTCCCACTCTAATCTTCCCTCTCCAACTCTCCTGATCTTCCAAAAAAATTATTCAACATATAATTTTAATTTCCATAAAATGATTCATATAAAGAGATAAAAATAAATAAAGAGTAAATCCTACAAATTTAACAGATAAAATATAATTCAAAAGTAAATCAAAATATAAAAGTTATTTGAATGATTTTGGGGTTACGATTAGATATTTTTTGTATTGATATAAAATACAAAGTATATTGTACAAGTTTTGATCTATAGAAATATCAATGCATATTTCTTTCGGTATTTCTAAGGTGTCTAGAATAAAAATGTATTTAATAATTATCAAAAAAGTTAAAATAAATATTCATTAGTTTAAAATGGAAATAATTATTATAATGATTTGGTATTAGTTCAGCAAATCCTATATATATGGATAGTATCAAATATATATGATATGGATGAATATATATGACACACGTGTATATGATGTGGACAAATATATATGATTTGGATCAATAATATATAATGTGGCTTCATTAAAAAATAAATATTATATGACGTGGATCATCGCTATTATGACATGTAGAAAAAGCTGCTTACAACTTTTATATATATAGTAGATTGATCTAATTACTTTTAATTACCTAGTTAGATTATCATATCTTTTAACCATCTTAAAATATTTGGATATTTATAGAACAGTTATAAACTACTTATGTGACGTTTACAAGTTTGTTTGATTTTAACTCATAATAATTATCTTATTACGGTCTAAGTCTAATTTTAGATTTTATTATAAGCCAACTAAATATAATATCTATTAATAATATTGATCCATAATCAAGATCGGACCGGTTTGGTCCAGACCGGACCGAAAGCCGAATGGGCCAGATTATTACCGTCTGATCTTCAGTCCATAATTTATGATGATTGCGGTTCCGGTCCGATCTAGAGCCATGTACTGATGTACAACCCCAATTCTTCCCCTTGGTTTCCATTTAAGGTGACATATATAATCATTTCTTTTGTTCGAAATTGACATAATTAATCAATGCATAAGAATGAATTTTTCCTTCAATATTTATAGTTTTACAACAACAAATCGACATGTATTCATTGAAAGTTTGAAAGTATATCCTACAATTCATCAAACCTGGTCCCGATACAACTTCTAAGTCATTTTATTGCAAAATCAAAGCAAAGCTCTATAAGTTGGTGGAAGTGGCGATGGCGGAATGAAGTTGTGTTCGGGAGATCGAGAGAAGTCCTGGACCCGGTCGGATTCGTGTTGGCAACGACTAAAGAGTATCAAGAAGCGTGGCTGACTCGGTGTGGGCCTGCTGGCAGCGGGAGGAAGGAAGAGGTGCTGGTGACATGGTGCAAGCCAGCGGAAGGGCAAGTGAAGATTAACTCGGACGGCGCCGTCGCGTGTGATGGCAGGGCTGCTGCCGCGGGAGCCCTCAGAGACGCGGCGGGCGGCTGGTTAGGTGGTTTTGTGCATAACTAGGGCATTTGTTCGGTCCCTATGGCGGAGCTCTGGGGTATCCGGGATGGACTTGCTCTTGCGTGGGATAAGGGGTACAGGAATGTATGGGTGGAATCCGACTCCGCCTTGGCGGTCCACCTTGCTTCGAAGCTACCTTGCTCGTCTCGCCCCCTCTTCAGCCTGGTCAAGGAGTGTTAAGGCTTTCTTACACGGGATTGGTCTATCCGTGTCACTCATGTCTATAGGGAAGCGAATGCAGTCGCCGTCTCGCTTGCTCGTCTTGCTTTAGACTTTCCGCTTAGTTTTCATGTTCTTGCTGAGCCGCCTGTGGCCTCTATTTCGTTTTTGTCCGAGAACTCTGAGGGTCGGACCTTCCCTCGCCTGGCGAGGGTCTAGTCCTCCCCTCCTTAACGGCCTAGCCCTTTCCTTGTTAAAAAAAAAAAGAAGCAAAGCTCTATAATGATCCAACAATCACATCTCCCACATGTCCTTAACCACCACATCAAACATCTCCTTAGCAAGAGCCCGATCCGTCAAATAAACACAATGATAGTACCCGGTTCGATAAATACCCGAAACACCAACTCCCTTCTCCTCTAAGAGCTTCACTAGCTCCACCTCCCGATCAAACAACGGGTCCCCATCAACCGCCATCACAACAACCCGCCACCCCAACTCCCAAATCCTCTCTATCGCACTCGACCCGCCTCCAATAGTCGGGTTACAATACTCGTGGTCAAGACCCGCCCCGACAGGCAATGAGAGCCGCCACAGGACATCGCTTGCGGACATTGGCAGAACCGGATCATTCTCCAACCGGGTCTCCGATTCGGTGAGTTCAGATCCCCCAAAATACGGTTGGACAAGAACCAATCCACGGATATGTAAGGGACTGAGGTCTCCCTCCGACGTGGCGGCACGGACGTCCAGTGTGGTACGCGATGTTGGCACCGGCGCTCTCTCCCAAGAGAACGCACCGTGAAAGGTCGGCGTGGTCAACGATCCATGGATCAGGGGAGGTACGGATCAGTTCTAGAGACTCGAAGGCGTCGTCGTAGGCGGCCGGGAGGCGGTGCTCGGGAGTGAGGCGGTAGTTGACCGAGGCCACGAGAGCGCCGAGCTCGGCCGCCATATACTCACAGAAAGAGTGGAAGATGGAGCGGTCTGCGTTGTCGAAGGCAAAGCCGCCACCGTGGAAGTAGATGATGACGGGGAGCTTGAGTAGCTCGGCGAGGAGGTTGCAGGGGAGGTAGAGGCGGATCCAGGTGTGGTTGTTGGGGTTGAGAGGGATGTCTTTGGACCAGACGGGGGTAGAGGGGTCGGTGGCGTTGGCAGCGGTGGTGGGATGGTGGGTGTGGCGGGTGATCGAGCCGTCCGGGTTCAGGGTGATGTTCAAGAACTTGTAAGGGTCAACGTTGGCCATGGGGTCGGAGTTTAAGTTGAAGGCCGGGAGCAAGGGAGGAGTTTTTTGGATTATGCCTGAGAGTTTGATTCCTTAAATTTAAGTCTATGTTTCCCGAAGGTAATCGATTACAACTTTATAAGTCTTACTCAACAGTAGTTTCGATACAACTTTATTTTTCTGTTATAAGCCTTTTGTTAATGCTCTTAGGTGGCGTGGAGCTGTCGAACCTAGAAGCCTGAGATCACTGCTTACCTAAATGGCCAAGTTTGTATTAACGAATTCGGGAGGACTGAATTTTTTTTTTTTGAGGAAAGGAGGACTGAATTTTATGTAAAAGAATCCTATGTAAATTACATGTGTAATTTTAGAAGAAGTATACACGTGACGTGATCATGCGCACTCATGTATAAAATTCAACCATTCGACTAAAACAAAATCAATCCAACCAACATCCATGGTTCATCCCCAAAACAAAATTTCCAAATTGTAAAACAGTAAGAAGCAAATGAATGCAAAGTTAGTGCTGATTCACACACCCTCCACATGTGCTCGATCTCATACTACTCAAGAGTGGCTAGACAACATATCCTTATCAAGCATTACATCAAACATCTCCCTAGCCAAGGCCCGATCCGTCAAATAAATCCCATGATGGAACCCGGCCCGATAAACACCCGTTACAGCAACCCCCTTTGTCTCTAGCAGCTTCGCCAGCTCCACCTCCCGGTCAAACAGCGGGTCCCCGTCAACTGCCGTGACCACGACCCGCAACCCCAACTCTCGGATCCTCTCGATTCGGCCCGACCCGCCTCCAGTGGTCGGGTTACAATACTCATGGTCCAGGCCCGACCCGACCGGGAGGGAAAGCTCCCACATCAAATCGCAGACCGACATGGGCAGAACCGGGTCCATCTCAAGCCGGGTTTCCGACCCGGTTCGCTTAGTTCCTCCGAAATACGGCTGGATCAAGACCAATCCCCGGATTCGCAACGGCTTGAGGCGCTCGGCGGATTGGGCGGCGTTGAGGCCGGCGTGGTAGGCGAGGTTGCCGCCGGCGCTCTCGCCCATGAGGACGCACCGGAAGAGGTCGGCGTGGCCGGCGATCCACGGATCGGGGGAGGTACGGAGCAGATCGAGGGCCTCGGCGGCGTCGTCGTAGGCGGCCGGGAGGCGGTGCTCCGGGGTGAGGCGGTAGTTGACGGAGGCCACGAGGGCGCCGAGCTCGGCCGCCATGTGCTCGCAGAAGGCGTGGAAGCCGGCGTGGTCGGCGCTCAGGAAGACGAAGCCGCCGCCGTGGAAGTAGACGATGACGGGGAGGTTGTTTTGTTGGGCGCCGGCGGGGAGGTAGAGGCGGATCCAGGTTTGGTGGTCCGGGTTGAGGGGGATGTCCTTGGACCGGACGGCGGCGGAGGGGTCGGTGGCGTTGGCGGCGGTGGTGGGGTGGAGGGTGTGGCGGGTGATGGAGCCGTCGGGGTTGAGGCTGATGTTGAGGAATTTGTAGGGGTCAACGGCAGCCATTGAGGAGGGGTAGGGTTGTAAATTCCAGGAAGGGTAGGGGCTTTTGTGGAAGAAGAGGAGGAGGAAGGAGGTGGTTAAGAGGAGGAGCAGGCACTTGTTGTAGATGGGATCTGGGGCCTGAAAATGTGGTGTTGGATTTGGCATTCCCTTAAGAAGAAGATGAAAGCTGTTGTTGGCATCTGGGAAAAGTGGGTTTACGTGTGTTGTTAATAATGCTTAATCTTATCCTGTGAGTTGTGACTGAGTTGGTCATATTTTAATGATGCTTAATACAGTAGTTAAATCTGCTGCCTTCAATCCTAGTTGGTGCAAACTGCAATTTGTTTGCTTGTGAAGTAGTGGAGTAGTCTGCAAGTAGTGTATGTTCCTGAGCGTATTATATCTACATTAATTATAGCTTGTTGAATTGTATGGGACAACGACGGTAAAGTTAAAGGTAGGCACTGACTTATGTATTAGGATTTGGGTCGGCCCATTATAATTAAAAATCAGTCACAGCCCATGTAGTGTGGGAGATTACCCTTCTATGGTCCAGAATTTCCCCTCATCTCTTAAACACTACTCCATTGGGCTGATCCCACATTTTTGACATTGGACAGCGTACATAAAAACTTTAAAAGGCAACTTGAGCTAGAATAAGCTTAACATGGATAAGCCCTAAGGAAAATTAACTTGTTGTTTTGTTGAGCCTCTTTATGATAAGTGTGTCTGGGGCTTGGCCTTTGCCGATAATATAGTATGTGCCTGTTAGAAAATCTGTGTGTGTTTTGATGGTTCCAAACAAGTTGCTGACAGGAAGTCGCCGACATCACAAAGATAAAGTCAGAAGTCGCCGACCACCTCGACAACCTGGTTGTCCAGAAATCCGAAGCTGAGCGGAACTCTATAAAAGGCAAAGCGTAGCAGTTTTAAGGAAAGCGCGGCAGAAGGATTCTGGAGGTTTTATTAAGACAAGAAGAAGTTCATACATGCCGGAAATCTTCATGGATTATTCCGAGATAATTTAGAAGATTTTATTGTGTCTTAAGGAGCTGATTAGGAAAAATTTGTAAGGATTGTGTCTAATTCATTCCTTGGGCAAAAAGGATGAATTATACTACAATCTCCCTAGTTTATATATTCTGTTCGGAGTTCTGGAGAGTTAGGAAACTAGGAGAGAACGGCGCAGAACTAAGGAAGAGTATTCTGTACGGGGTTCTGAGAGTTTCCGGTACTGTACTGTGCGAGTGTTGCTGAGAGGGTAGAAGACAGGTTCGTGTGACTCGAGTCTGTGGACGGGAGGGTACGAGAGGAGTTGTATTGGGTGAGGGTAGAGTACTTAGGCAGAGTACTTGCAAGAGGGCGTGGGATTCGCATCTTGGAGTAGGAGAACCTTTGTAAGCCCGAGAAATCAATACAACGAGTCGAAGTACTCTTTAAGTCCTACCAAGTGAGAAGCTTGGGAGGCAGTGGTTTTTCCCGAGACAAACTAGTTAGTTTGTGGAGGGTTTCCACTCTAAATACCCGTGTTCAAATCTGGTAACTTAAGTCTTTCTTGTGTTTGAATTTCCGCTGCACAACCTAAGGTTGTTAACTCTGGTCGACGACATCGTAGGTGTCGACGACTTCTGGTACTAACACAGATCCTACAGGGCCACTTTTCTACTTGTTGATTTGATTCTTCTTTGTTGAACTTTAAACTCCTTGCTTGTTTAGATGGCTGTGCACCTTAAGATGTACGTAGGATATAATTGATGTTGTTGGTTTTGTTGATCTCCTTTTTTATGACTTCGGTTGTAACATGAAACAACTTTATTGTTATAGGGGCGCTACTTTGCGATTGTTGCTACTATACTAAAATTCTCATCCTAACAAAGTAGTCTATTAGTTCAAATAAAAGAGGGTTTTGCTAATGCGAAAAAGATGTGGGATCAACTCCTCCATATAATAACAATCTTCGATCTTTGTGATCAATGTCTCTATCATTAATCACCGATGAGCTCAGAGGAATTTCCCATAAGGCCACCCCTCTTTGTAGGAAGTATAACAACTAATGAGCACTTGCTACAATAGTGAGATCAAATGTCTAAACACCCAAATACAGTATCATGATGAATATATGTACAATCGTGTTTTTCATTTGTCTGGTGCAATATATGTGTAGTCTATTATGGTTGGGTGAGTGAGTGAGTTGTATATCCCTCCACCATACATTATACACATTCAATTTATGCAACATTCCTCCCAATAATTCCCTTGATTTTAGCTAGTAAGAAAACGATACAACTCAGAATGGGCGGACTTTATCTGCCGTATTCTGCGACGTACTACTATACATTTTTAAGCTAGCTAGCTCATATAAAGACGTACACTTTATTACGATGGATCGATCAGCTAGTGGGTATAGATCGATATCAACATTAATACTCCATAATAAGCAGAGACAATCAATAGCATGCGTATTGAGAGAGAGAGGGAATTAAAGACAGTGCACAGACAAGCCAACAGTTTTAATCGTCCATATCCATCCATGGCCCGGATCCGTAACTAGCTACACTTAATTAGCTGTACAAAAGTGCATGCATGCATGCAGGTCAACACAGTAAAAAAGACGGTAATTTTTTTGTAGTAATTCGAAATCCTAACAGTGAATGATCAATTTAATCGCCGCCCTATATATCTAGCTAGCTAGCTACGCTAGATCGACCATGTATCTCAACGTACCCCCAATCACAATCTAGGGTTATTTATTCAGGGAAAAAAAAACAACTTACTTGTTATTCAGTGTTTCTAAAGCTCTAACGGTATTGTGAAATTTGAGGGAGAATTGAAGCCACATTAATTTAATGCACATCTAACAAGCTAGACCACCTATGTATATATGTTGCGTTACATATATGAGCTGTAATAAATCTAGAGGTTAATACTCGATCGCTGGATTGCTTACAGTAAAAATATGTGCAGGTTTTGTTTCAATATTCTGAGATGAGTTCTTTCCTTTAGCAGGCTGTTCGGAAGCAAAAAGGCTGCCAAAAAGAGAGAGGTTGAGAATGGAGGAGTTTTGTTTTCTATATCACACACATGTTTCTGTGCGATTTTGGATGCTTGCTTATGACTTTTTCGTTCTTTTACCCAACTTGCATAGTGGCCAATTTGATGTATGTTGTACCAACCGATCGGTCGACCCTTTTTTCTTCTCTTGATTGACCAAATTAAATAACATTACATGTTAAACAAAAAAAACAAGATACAGTAGCTAGTGATTTGATTTTGAGGTTTACTCATCATGGCCCGTGGTCTGGTCAAATTAGTAGAACGAGCCATGGCGTGCTAAAAAAAACGAAACGAGCAATTGGATGTCTAACCTAATTAAGGCCACCTAATCAAATCCATACGTTCCTTAATTAACGTCAAACACATCCAAAAATAAAGAACACCCAAAATACATGTCTTAGGTAATAAAACCTTAATTGATTTACTGAAATATTGACTTGAGCATTGGAGGTAAAATGAATAACTTACAACTTTAATTTTCTCAAATATTGACTTGAACATTAGAGGTTTACAATGGGACGAAGAGGAGACGAGAAAAGAGAATCGGGCAAAAGAAGGTGAACCAAAGAAGTAGGTGATCGAACTAGTTGTTGTTATCTTGCCCCAGCATAGTTTGCGATGATGTCATTCTTATAGTAGAAGTTGCCACATCCTAGAGGTGTCGAGGGTCGATACATCAGGACAAAAACGAGTTGCAACTACCACACTATGGGTGGGTAGATTCCACTATCAATTAAGTAGTTATATCTTTTATTATCTTATTTATTATTTGCATATCTTATTTCTTAAGCGTGTGCCTTATTTATCAAGTCAATATCTTTTATTTATTTATTACGACAGTTACTCTAGATTATGATATTTATGTTAGAAAATTCTATCTTAATCGAGGATAGATCTCTTGATGGATTGTAGAGCAAGTAATTGACTTACCCTGACCCAATACCCCCATCCGATCGGCCCATAGGGATTCTCGACCCTGCGCCCTCGCCTTCCACTATAAATACACATGTCATCGCCATATGCAGGTAGGTCCGAACCAACATCGCTCTACCAAAACGTTTTTCGACATTGCCCTTAGGTATAGGCTTTCCAAGGTACGATGAAATCCCGGAGGATTATTGTGTACTAACACACACAATTATCAATGAGGCGTTATCCGGATGATTCATTGAAGAAGGAGTAGAAACTTGTACATGATTATTGTGTACTAACACACACAATTATCCCTTTATTTTGACGATATGTCTAGGGTTTCCAAGGTACGATGAATGCTAGTGGATTCAGGAAATCTTGGTGGAGATTGTATGTTTTGATTTGTTCAAGTAAATGGGAAAGTGATAATCGAATCTAAAATCGGTTTCAACACAACTTCAATTCTAGGATTCAAATATACCCTATCTAGTCTCTAGGAATGCTATGGATGAAAATCTTACTTGGGTATCAAAGGATGAGAACTTGGTGTCCTCATAATCGTCTGCTTAGCAGGCATGATTATCATTTATAGCTTGGTGAGTCGGTCCCTCGTCAAGTTTTCTCTTTTTGGCTAAAGAATGTCATAGAGACTTTGTTCTTCCTATTTTTTTAATTAAATAAAGTTGTATACAATTTGTCATATAAGCCATAATTCAAAACTGATGAAAATGAAGTCATTTTGAATGCTTGAAAAAAGACCTATCTCTCTGGTCCATTTATTTTTTAATACAATGACCCTAACTTGTGGACCACAACTACCATACCATGTACACTTTAAAATGACCTTTAAAATGACCACAACTACCTTGTACTCTCACTTGTGCGTATATGATTTACAACCATGAAAATAAACACGAAAAGGAAATGGATCTAATCTAAATATGTGCATGTCATCATACATTTGTAAAATAAAATATATTATTTTGAGACTTTAATATTTGTGTATCAAGAGAATGGAAAAAGAGAATGGTTATATCACTTTGTTACCCCATATTTAGATTAGAGCAAAATATAGAGCACTGCAAGGGAATATGTGGTCATTTGTATGAAAACTAATTCATACTTTGTGGCTTATGTGTTACGATGTTAATATAAAGTCCTCCTAGGGAATATGTTGTCGTTTTTATTCTATTGACGTTTTCCATCATTGAAAAACTCCAAATAAAAATAAATTAGTATCCTTGATTTCAATAAATTTTCGTGCTCATCACCCTACCACGCGCGTACATGGGTCAACGTCTTGGTGCACAGCAGCACAGGCCAAAGTAAAACTTCACGAGTACTTAGTGTTTTTGAGAAATCATGAACATCAACCGAAAATGAATGGGCAAATTTCAGATTAGCGTATGTAATTTCCAACACAAGTCATTCGACATTGAATGGCTTATATCAATTAGGATATGATATGGTTAGGCATGATTATAACTATATACTAACATAGAGGTTAAAAATAATAACTATCACAACATGTGTGTTAACTTAACGTTAAACTACATCATCTATCATTATTAAAATTATCTAATTACTTAAAGTTTGATTATATACCCCATGCGTATGTTTATAAAAGAATATATATCATTGAAATGATATCTATAAGGTTTTCTTAAAGATATAATTAATTAATTTTACTATATACTAAATTGAAGATCAAAATAATAATACAAAACAACATATGTCAACTCCAAATATATATGTATTCCGTACGTATAGAATTAAATTAATAAGTATATAAAATAAATAATAAACAACATAATCATTTTATTAAAGACTTAATACATCAGGAGACCTCTGTACTTTAACGTTTTTTCCCAACAGATTCCTCTACTTAAAAATGTTCTATTAGAGCATGTACAATGGTAAGGAATCACTCTCCTCTTAGCACTCTCTTTCTTCTATGAGGATGTCCTCTCCATTGTAGAAATTGTAAGAGGATCCTCTCTTGAAGGAGGAATGAAAGTAATCCTCCTTCTACCAAGGATTGTAAATTTTGGCTCTTGTGCCAAACTTTAACTTTTATCCATTTACCATGTGACACATGTTATCTACTACTACAACTATTTTCAATTATTTCATTCAAATTTATAACTAGTTAAATTATACCCCAAATAATAATAAAATGTAACATTTTTTATTTAAAAAATAAATAAATTAATTTCCATCATTTTTTTTCTCTATAAATTGAGTCTAATTTTGCATCCTTTCTACATTAATCATTTTTTCTCTATAAATTGAGTCCAATTTCCATCTCACTCTCTCACTATTCCATGGATAATCACACCCATCCTAACTTACACAATCATCCAAAACTCAAAACCACCCAAATGTACTCCCTTTTGATCCAAATCTTTTTCATAATAATCCCCAATTTTCAATCCATGTTTCACATGTATAATCAACCAAGACCCATTAATCCAAATTGTTTTCGTCATTGTAGCGTTTTTTATGTTTAATCAATTTTTTTTACTGATAAAAAAAAATCAAGTTTTTTTTTTCATTTGCAATCCAATCTATATTATCACAAGTTATTTACAATTTTATTAACTACACTAAATTAGTTTATTTAATATAGTTTAATTATTAGTTGAGTTGAGTAATTAATTTTATCATACTTTGATTATATAGAATATGAAGTGAGTATATACATATAAAATAGAAGAGAAAATATAAGAGGATCCTCTCCATTGTAGGGAAAAATAAAGAAAGATGATGAGGAAGAGGAATGAAAAAGTAGAAAATGAGGTGGATGAGAGAGAAGATGATGTGTCAAATGGAGAAAAGGAGAGAGAAAATTGAGAGAGGATGATAGCTCCTCACCATTGCACATGCTCTTACACCCTTCTACTCAGTTAAATTTGTTCTATCAAACCCCCCATCATTGGTCTTTCGTTACATAAAACAAACACATGCTGACTTGGCTCCCATAATTGATAAGTAATCGTCATGTAATCCAATTTTAAGCCACATCAGACTCTATTAGTCACAATTAAGGCAATAAGATAGACTCGATATAGAAAATGAACCACCGTATCTGATATATTTTGTTATCATACGTGGTTTATATAGCTAGTGAAGTCGTATATGATATAAAATTGGATAATATAATGACTTTTTTGAATTTTTTTAAATCAATTTGATTGGTTTACAATTGACATTTAATTGACTTTTTTTTATTGGTTAACATTTTATTATAGATTCTACATATATAAAATTCTACATATGATTTAGATTTGAGTTTTTTTCCAAAATAACTATAAAATAAGGATAATATCTATAAAGTAAAGAAACTTATTGATTAAAAATGTATTCAAACCTTATACAAAATTTATAATTCTATAAATCTTTATTTTAGTTAAAAGACTATATTACAACAAAAATAATGTATCATTTAAATAACTCTTATAAGAAGCAAATTAAATTAAATTAAATAATATTTTATTTTAAACTATTCTATTAAATGAATTTATATAAAATTTATTATAATCTACTATAATACAGTATAAAGCGGAACCCAAGTCTTTGTAAAAATTTGCGCCACTTTATCAAGTCTAAATAAAATATTGATTTTATTTTTTTACATTATATTTTCTAAATATAACTCATATATGTACTTGATATATTATCCAATTTTCTTTAATCTATTTGTTATCTTACCTATTTTTTGATATCTTAAGATGTTTTGCTAATATGATTTTTTAAACATTATTTCCTTATATGAAAAAAACATTCAAGCTATTTTTTGATATCTTATCATTTTTTCCTTATTAATTAGTATAGGTTTTTGTCATTATTAAATCTTGAAGAATAGCAAAAACCTTTCAAATATGTCAATAGTATATTTACTAATAATATAAATATCAAAAATTAAAAAGAATTATTTTAAAATTAACATTGCATTAATAGAAGTACATATATAGGTCAATATATAGGTTCGGACTCTGATCTATCGGGTTTGGATTATAAATTCTTGAGTTAAAAGTGGATTCATATTAAAATTCGATCTATAATAAATTAATTCGGGTTTATACTTACGTTACCTGTACATGGTACGGGGTTTTTACTAGTTTTTAGTTAAATCAAAACAATGGTTTCAAAACACATAGGAGGAGTACTAGTTAAATTCTAATTTGGGGTAGTACCGTGTAATGGTAGTAAATTACACATGAGCTTTCAAAAAAAAAAACCTTGTACGGGCACGCGTTGTGCCGACAGATCTAGGGCCAACGACTTTTGGCTTCTTCTTGATCTTGATGATGCAGCCCTCAAATGGCAATCTCAGCAATTTTAACTGGTAATCAACATAATCGTTCATTGTCACACTTTGATCCCCGTTTTTCACTTGGTTCAATTTAGTCTCCCGATTGATCAATCGTCACTTGGATCTCGTTGCTATGGTGCTGTGCTGATTTAGGGTTTTAGTCTCCGGCTTTGCTTCGCAATTGTTTCTTTCTTTATTGGTCCAATTTATTGCATATGACTTGAAGTTTCGTACGTACTTGGTTTGAGTTCCTCACATGGAAACTAAGCACTCACCGAGATATTTGCAGGCTCCCATGTTCTGTGAAAGTAGATGGACGTACTACTTCGGTCTATCTTCTCTGGGAAATAATTAATCAACTTATGAATCGTAAAATGCCTCATTCTGCGATAGTTCTATTTTATTTTGCTAGTACTTTATTGTTTCCACTTTATAGGGTTCATTAATTTTGTTATAGGGTTTTAGTTTTTTAAACTGGTAATGCATTTTTATTTCGATAAAGAAAACAATTAGATATACCAGTTGGTGGATCGAGAAGCTGAAAACAAACGATAAAAGGGCAAACCGGCAAGCAAAAACCACAACAATTAACTTCAATTCTCTCCTATAGAAAATACTGTATTAAGGATCAATTGTTCTCCAACTCTAGTTTACACCAGAAAATTGTAATTGGCTTAATTAAAAATTGAAAGAATAGATACAGTTTGTCTTTCTACTTAAGGGGTGCTCACAAGATTGACATAGATGCTGGGATTAGGAGTGGAAATGGTATGTGTTATGCATTTAATTCTATCTCCTTTTATGTGCTAAACTAGAGCAATAAAACTTGAGGAGCTAGTGTCAAAACGTGTCTGTTTCTGTAATCTTAATTAATCATTGAAGTCAACAAAGGGAGACAAAATCAATCAATGAAGCTACAATATGAGTAAAATAGGAGAAGTTTTTAGAGGTTCTGCATCTAGAGAAATTGTTGTTTGATATAAGACATTAGTAGTTCATCCATGAATTGAATAGGTTGCTAGCTAGCATTAATCATGTAACTTGGGATTAATTGCAATGTCGTTCATGACTGATTCTGTTGTAAATCTACATCACTTGCTGAATGTCAACCAAATTCGACGTAATATAGAACTTCTAGTCCTCCTTTGTAAGAATACACTAGACTAAACCCATCGGGTCTCATCTAAATCACCTACCTGGAAAAAATTGATTCGAAGGTGTAATTAAGGAGGGTCGATTTTGAAAAACCATTGCATTTGCCTCAAATTATGATTTTCAGAAGGAAAAACTAGATCCCCGTGTTAATATTGAGTAGCTTAAATAATACTCCGGAATTTGGCCAAGTTCATTATAAACTGATAGTCTGTGCAGGAGGAAGATCATGTACATAGCTTATGAAGATGACTTGCTAGCTTCTCTTGAAGTTTGGTTTTCTTGAGTTAAAGTGATGGATTAAGAAGGTAGTTTTGCGCAAGGAAGTTTGGGCCAGTTTACATTATTTACTCTGGGTAAGTTGTACATCTTTTACCATGGAGTAAGAAGGTACGTAATTTAAGAACATGATCAGATTTGCCCAAGGAATTTTGTAATGTGACTTTGTGCTAGCTAGCATGAAATTCATACCATTCAAAGATTACCCTTGATGTGCGGTCTTATCGGTCTAGAGCTTAAATAATGTTCGCTATGGCATAAACATTTTCCTGACAACCCTCTCTTTTTTGGGCTTCATGATACAGTAAGAAGAATGACTCCAAGTTGAGCATGCAGAGTTTAACCGATAAAACAATATGAAATATGGTAAATTAACATTAATGTTTTGAGGTACTACATAGGGAATGTGACTTAGAATGTACAAGCGGATGTTAGCATGAATTCACGTCCATTCACACAAATTTGGTATAAACTATATTTGGGCACTTGTATTCTACTACTATTAAACTTGCAAATGTTTCCTATGTATGTACATTGGTCTTTGTTTGACTCGTGAATTGAATGTTATAGGAACTCACAGAGGCTCCTCTATTTACATGCTATGTAATGTGGCGCTTATTTATAAAGTGTTGCCATGGTTTTTAGCACTATAGCAAGTTTTACAGAATTACATGTTGTAACAGTAACCATTCAAAATTACCCTCTTTTCAATTTCCAAAGTTATCAGTTTTGGCCCCCAACCCCAGTGACTTACTCATTTATTTCCATGATTTTAGCTTAGCTTTGGTGACATGCTTACTTATATGGTGTAGTGTACTCGTATCAAAGTAGCTACAATGAAACCCTTTTTTTTGTGCGGTTTTACTTTATATGGAGCATTACTTTATGATGTTGAAGGGCTCAACCCTCCATAAAAGGCTTGATGACGAAGCTGCCCACTTGCCCATCAATCTCTTCTTACTAACACTTTCCAGATTTTACATCAATCGTATTTGATGGGGGTATATCTTCTATCCACATATCTCTCAGGAGTACTCAGGATAAGAATCAAATTAACCAAAAAAGAACTCATAAGAGAGAGCGGGTTCGGGTAGACCCGACCCGACCCGATGAAGAACAGTCCCATCATAAGAAGAGTTTAGACAGAGAGAGAGAGAGTTGCCCAGTCCCTTTGATTTTGGGGAATCGTACGGCCTCTCTCTCTATCTCCTCTGTTTTTGGCGGGCGCTGATTTCACTTTTTTTTTTTTTTTTAATACCATCAATTATTATTTAAATTTTGTTTATGGGTATTTTTTGGGTTGGTTGGTAGCTAGGGTCTCTCTTTCTAGCTTGCATGCTTCTGTACACCGTGAAAGGGATTGTTAATGGAGTATGAGAGAATGGTGCTGAGTGCTGACAGCGGAAATATGGACAAATTTTACTTATCACACCTTTTTTAAACTCCCTTTTTGTGTCAATTATTTCTCTCTAAGCATGGATTAGGTAATTTAGCTAGCTCGCCTCGTCGATTACTTTCTTTTTCCCTTACCCATCATCATCATAATTTAAACAAAATAGTCCAGGTCCACATCTCACAATTAAATGCCCGCCTTTTCTAATTTAGTTTTTGTCTCTTTTCACCTTCAAAGGATGGTAATGGAGTGAACAGGCGTCTGCTAAACGGAGTAGATGGATAGAGTTACAGCGGGGTTTTCAGAGGGAAGTACAATGATTACACACCCCCCTTAATCATGCACCTCTGTTAATAATACTAGTATGTGCTATCCCTCTCAATCTTGTTAAATGAGAGTGGTAACATTGATTCTTTCGCCTTAAAAATACCCAGCTTTGGAAGGATGTTTTTTTATTCTGTGGTTTGGTAACAAAAGCCCTTTCTCCTAGCAATGACAAGTGTCACCCTTCTCCCATAAATACTTCCCAATGATTAATATTCCCTCCGTTTCACAATAAGTGTCGTTTTAGCTCTTAACACAAATTTTAAGAAAAGCAATCATTCACTTTAAAACTTACAACTTTTTCTTAATCTTACCACTCATTACATTTTTTTGCCAATGCATGAACAACTTTAGTCAACAAATACACATTCCAATAAAAATTATCATCATTCACCCCTATAAATCACTTTAAAAACCTAAAACGACACATATTATGAAACAAATTTTAAGTGCTAAAACGACACTTATTATGAAACGGAGGGAGTATAAAAATGGCTTCTTGGAACGTCAGAGGCTTGAATGAGCCTTTCAAGCAGGATCATGTTAGAAGATTTGCTCGAAGCCAAAAAATTGACGTCTTTGCCCTCCTTGAGACCCACCTCCGGAAAGATAAACAATCTTGACTGGGCCAACATCTCTTCCCGGGATGGAGCCAACTCTCCAATTGTGACCACTCCAATACTTGTCGTATCTGGCTTTGGTGGGACCCAACCAAACTTTCCATCCTTCCCCTCTATATCTCCCACCAATTAATCCACACAACCATTCAGATCAAAGGTGATCAAAATACTCTCTCTGCTTCTTTTGTCTATGGGAGCAACAACCCCTCTGAAAGAACTCACCTCTGGCAACAAATCCAAAGCATCCACTCTAGCAACACTGATCCCTGGACCCTCATGGGGGATTTCAACGTAATTTTGGACCCAACTGAAAAGTTACAGGGGGATGGCTCTCATCCTTTCTCTTCTTCGCAGGAGCTCCCAACTCTCTTCAATAACACTTCTCTCTCTGATCACCCCTTTGGAGGTTGTAAGTATACGTGGAACAATAGACAACTTGGGTCTAGAAGAACCTACTGCAAGCTTGACCGGATTCTTGTAAATGCTGAATGGCACCAGCGCTATCCTTCCTCATATGCCCGTTTTGATTCTCCGGGTATCTCTGATCACTCGCCAGCCATTCTCCAAACCTGCCCAGACCATCCCTTTAAACCTCCGCCCTTCCGTTTCAACAACGCTTGGGTAAACCATGAGCATTTCAATGCAACGGTTGCTGATGTTTGGAACTCCCCGATCGAAGGTCAGCCCATGTACAGAATCCTTGCAAAGCTGAAGATTCTGAAATCTGTCTTGAAAAAGTTTGATAGCATTCGAATGGAGGACCTAAACAACTCCGTTTCCCAAAAACAAACCGAGCTCCTTCACCTGCAGGCACAAATCCAACAAAACCCCCTTGACCCAACCTTGCTTGAAAACGAGAACCTAGTCCTATCTGAGCTGGAAAATGGCATGAAGGCGTTGAAAATCACCACTACTCAGCTGGCGAAAATCACTTGGCTTAAATACTCAGACCAATGCTCCTCCTACTTCTTCAAACATGTCCAAAGCCAAAGGAACTTCTCCAAAATTCTCTCCCTCCAAAAACCCGATGGATCTTCCACATCTAGCCAGCAAGAGATCATTAGCATCATCATTGACCATTTCAAGAATGGGTTGGGTCAAGCAAGTGTGGCAACCCCCCTTCAACAAAGAATAGTTGACCTCGGTCCGAAAGTGGACAGCCAGCTGGGCCACAATCTTACTCCAATGCCAACCCTGGATGAAGTGAAAAGTGCCCTTTTCTCAATAGGGAATGACAAAGCGCCAGGACCCGATGGGTTTGGGGCCCTCTTCTTCAAAAAATCATGGGAAATCGTGGGCTCTGATGTTTTAGCTGCTGTCATCAACTTCTTCCAGAACAACCGATTTGTTCGCCAGTTAAACCACACCATTATCAACCTTGTCCCCAAAGTTGCCAACCCTCACAATATCTAAAAATTCAGACCCATCTCCTGCAGCTCCACCCTCTATAAAGCCATTGCCAAAATCCTAGCTAACCGCCTTAAATCCACCCTACCCCATTTTATTGATATGAACCAAGGGGCGTTTGTTCCAGGGCGCTCGATAAGGCACAACTCCTTGCTTTGTCAAGATTTTCTAAAGCATTATGATCGATCCAATATCTCGCCTCGATGTGCCATCAAGATTGATTTAAGGAGTGCTTTTGACTCTATAAATCATAATTTCATTCTTCAGGCGCTGGCGGTGTTCGGCTTCCCTAGGAAATTCATCAATTGGGTTAGTATATGTATTTCCACTGTTACATATTCTATTAACATAAATGGCTCGCTTGAAGGATTCTTCCAGGGGAAACGAGGTCTCAGGCAGGGATGCCCGCTCTCACCGTATCTCTTTATTATCGAAATGGAATATCTTACTCGGCTGGTCAAAGATGCTGTAAAGAACCCGGACTTCAATTTCCATCCAAGATGTAGTCGAATTGGGCTCACTCACCTCTGTTTTGCGGATGATTTGGTTTTCTTCTGTCGTGGGGATTTAGCGTCAGTCACTATCATTAAATCTGCTCTGGATGATTTTGGAGATGTCTCTGGCCTTAGGTGCAATGGATCCAAATCACAGCTATTCATGGGTGGCGTCCCTCTACAGATCCAATCAGATATTGAAGAGCTTCTCACATGTAGGAAAGGGGTGCTGCCAATGACTTATTTGGGTCTTCCTATGGGCTCCAAACGTCTCTCTCTCACTGACTACAACCCTTTGATCTCCAAAATCACTGCAAGAATTCAGTCCTGGTACGCAAAAAACCTTTCTTATGCTGGTCGACTGCAACTTATCAGATCTGTTCTTTTCAGCATGAGCACATACTGGTGCAATGTTCTCGTGCTCCCAGCTGCTGTCATACAGAAAATTGAGTCCATGCTCCGGAACTTCTTATGGAGCGGGAAAGAAAATGGCAAGAGGTTCCTTGTGGCTTGGGAGAGGGTTTGTAAACCGAAAATGGAGGGTGGGCTCGGTATAAAGGAGCTTCTGTCATGGAACAAGGCGTGCATCTCCCGATCCCTTTATGAGCTTGCGCTTCAGCAGGACAACATTTGGCATACATGGACCAGGGCATATCTCCTCCGCTCAACGTCAATTTGGGATTATGAGAGAAAGGCTAGTGATAGCTGGTGTTGGCGTTCGATCTTGGCTGTTAGAGATGAGCTCTGCACCAAAGCCTCTCCAGCAGAGCTCCTTGTTACCATGTCTCAACATTCGGGGAAGTTTGCTACCAAAAATGTTTACCACATCCTAAAGGAACCGACTAATACTCTCAACTGGCCTCGGTGTATCTGGGGTGGCCTAAACCCACCTCGGTGTAGTTTCATCACATGGCTGGCCATTATGAAGCGGTTGCCAACTCTTGAAAAGCTCGAGCGGTGGGGTTTGATACAACAAGCAACATGTAGACTTTGCAACCTTGAGACTGAAATTGAAGACCACTTGTGGAACAACTGTTGTTACACCAATTCCGTCCTCCGAGCTGTCCATAATTGGTTAGGGATATCCATCATCTTTCCGGATCTGACTTCGTGGCTTGATTGGCTTTCTGATGGGAGGCGCAGAAACTCGCTTGCCTATCAGCTGCGCAGCAGCACAATCACGCAATTGGTCTATTACACTTGGAAAGCCCGAAATAGCATTATATACCAAAACCATGCCATTACTGCTGTTGAATGTAGTCTGATGATTATCCAGGCCATGAAGCAGCAAGCCCATGCGAATTGGACAAAGAACAGGACCGAGCGTGACTCTTAGAGAAGCATTCTTGAGATTTAATTCAACTTCTGTAGTTGCTCTCTCCGTTTTTGAAACTATGCTTCTTGCTGAAGCTTTTTGAGACGTAAATTCCTTCCATTATCTAATCTAATCACATTAACCTTTCCAAAAAAAAAGAAAAAAAAGAAAAAAAAGAAAAGAGTATTATTGTTCATACGGGTGGGTGGTGGTGCCATGGTGGTGGGATCAGCAATATAAAATCTGATACGGAAATATGAAGAAAAAGCTAGGTAGATCATAGAGTCCTTTGAAGGGTCCTATTCAATGACAGTCCCCTCTAACGCTTCTCTTTCCCTCTACTTTATGCTCGTCACTTTCCTCCTCTGGGCCCTCTCTGTTTCTCCTCTCTTGTGACTTTCTTTTTAAAGACATGGCGCTGGTAAATCCACCTCTTTCATCCCCCCAAAACCCTAGTCCATATCCCAACAACTTACCAAATAAATTAAACCCAAACCCATCTCCCCTTCCCTCTAGTCAGTCCTCTTCTTGTAAAAGTCTTAGTGGGCGTGCCTTTCTTCTTCTTCCTCTTCCTCCTCCTCCTTGTTGATCCAAATCTCTCTGAAAAGAAGAAGAAGAAGTGGGTTTAATATATAATTATATATTACTCCCCTGGCCGCCCTCTGTCTCTCATTACATTACAGTGGGGAAAACATATAAGGGAAAAAAAAAGGAGGAAAAACAATGAGTGAGAATAAAAGTGAAAGACAAATTAGCCAACAGCAATCACACCAAGTGTCACCTCCTAGCAAAGAAGAGGACGCAATCACAACAGGAGGAGGAGGAGTAGAGAAATCAATATCACCCCAAGGAGGAGGAGGAATAAAGCTTCATCCTTTAGTCTTGCCCTCTCAGTTCATCTCCAATCTATCCCCCACCACAACAGACACTCATCATCTTGATGGTGGTGGTGGTGTGAGTGTGAAGAGACCCAGGTTCAGCCCAAACCCTAATACTACTGGCCAATGGAAGCTGGTCTCATCACAACATCAGCAGCAGCAGCTGATCTCATCATCAAGCCCAACAGCAGCCCAATTGGGGAGCCACAGCTTCTCAGTGATCCCAGCTGCATCTTCCTCTGACACAGCCTCATCCCCTTCCCAGTCTCCAATCCTCTCCTTCCCAGCCTCCTCTGACACCGCCACCACCAAACCAGCTGACCCCAACCAAGCCCACCACCACCACCACCCCCAATTCAGAAAGGGCAAATACGTCAGCCCTGTTTGGAAGCCCCATGAGATGCTGTGGCTGGCCCGGGCTTGGAGGATCCAATACCATCCCGGGCCCGGAAGCCCGGTCCCTCCTCCCGGCGGCGGCAGGAGCAAGACTAGGGCCGAGAAGGATCGGGAGGTCGCCGAGTTCTTGAAGAGTCATGGTGTCAATAGGGATGCCAAGACGGCTGGCACTAAATGGGACAACATGTTGGGCGAGTTCAGGAAGGTTTATGAGTGGGAGAGGGGTGGGGAAAGAGAGCAAGTTGGGAAGAGCTATTTCAGGCTTTCTCCTTATGAGAGGAAGATTCATAGGCTGCCTGCTTCCTTTGATGAGGAGGTGTTTGAGGAGCTTGCTCAGTTTATGGGGTCGAGGATCAGGACGTCGTCGTCTTCGTCGTCGATATCGTCTATGTCGCCTTCTCATGGTAGAGGCTTGGGTAGGAGTAGTGCTATGCCTTTGGGGTTTATGGGCTCTTTTGGTGGTGACGAGCAACATGATGTTAGGGGGGGTTCTTCTTTGATGAAAAGTTTGCCTCCAGCTGCTCCTCTTCCTCCTTTAAGAGAAGACGATGACGCCTCTTTCTCTGGTATGTGCATGTACTTTTCATTTTGTGCAAGAGGCTTCATTAAATGAGAATGTCCTGTGTTCCTTGATTATTTATGTTTGCATATGCATTTACTTCTCCACGTATGAATGTCTTTGGTATGTATGTTACTTCTATCATGTATATAAGTTTACCTTGTCTACCATGAAATGACCTACTTTTTTTTTTATTAAACAATTGATCTATATTATATACTAATTGATAGTGAGATCAAGACATTTACTCATGGCTAGTGGAATGGACCAACCTTACTTACAAGGAGGAAGAGCATCAAATCTTCTAGGGTTTGATCAATCACCTCCATCAGAAATCATGGCCCCATCTTCTTCATCGTCGTCAAAGGAGCTAAGGCGAATCGGTAAGATTCGGATGACGTGGGAGGAATCAGTGAGCTTGTGGTCCGAGGAGGAAGGCGACCACCAAAAAGGGCGAGTCAAGCTTCAAGCATCCAACTTTCTCAAGGCGGATGAGCTCAGTTACTTCGATGATTCCATGGTTGCTTGTGCCATTGAGTCCTTTACAGATGGCCCTCTAAAGGGTTTGTCTGTGGATAAGTTTGAATCTGGGCAACAGCTCAAGGTGCTCGGTAGAAGAAAGCCTACATTACTTGCTAACGCTCCACATGGTATAACTTTATATGAGTATATTTTTCAAGTTCATTGTATAATTTTAACATACATTACATACTTTTTGTCAGGACTTGATTATTGGGCATTATTTTTACAGGCTCCATTGAAAGATTGCAACTTCCTCCTACCGATACCCCTACTAGATGTGAGTAATTAATAACACAAAAATTTAATTTTCATCAATTGATTTCTACATGTCAGAATACAACTTCTCTTGAGTACAATCTATAAATGTTATAATGTCATGATATAAATTTTTATGATTGAGAACAACGAATATAAATTTGATGGTTTTATCTCGGAATTATGAGAATTACTCAACATTTTACAACAAAACCTAGATAGTTATCTAGCTAGAGATTGATGAGCTAAACTCCATATTTGGGCTGTTGACTCAAGTAATTAATCTCTTAATATTGTTTTCGATCGGTGTGTTTAAATGCAGCAACACCGACATGGGAAGTCTCAGACCCAACAGATTACTACATGAACTGCCTTCGTGTTCCGCCATTATCACTCCCGAGCCTCTACGAGCTCTCATGGCACATACAAGAACCACCCGCAGAGGATCTAAGATTCCCTCTCCGAAAGGATCTCTATCGAGACCTCCCACAAGGCAAAGAGCTCTTCACCACAACCTCAAACGATCCCTTACTCGACTCAAGATCCTTCACCATTGACCTCCTAAGCCCTCTAATTCGGTCAATGCCCATCCTGACTCCGACCCCTACATCACGTGACTCGTTCATCGGCCTCTGGGACGATTGTATCAACCGCCTCATCTCAAGATTCTGCCCCCTTCAACTAAATCTCCTCCGCAAACCAGAATCCTGTAACAATTGGCCTAGTGTAACCGGATTCGTAAAGAACATGTGTTTGTGGAGAGGCGAGGAGACAGACAAGCTAAGATCAGTTGATCCGTCTGCTTCCATTGTAGAGAAGGTGTTCTGGTCGTACAATGACCTTCCTTACATCCTCGGTTACCACACCGTCGGCCACGTGGTGACCTTCTGTGCGCTCAGCAAATCTCGAGGCGACGACAAGATTATCCGAACGGACATCTACTCGCTAGACCTCTCGAACCCCTCGGATCGGATCAAGGCGTTGGTCCCATGCTGGCGGATCGCCTGCCTCTTGCCATTGCTCGCTGAGCGGTCAATGAAATTCAGCGACTTTGCTAGGGTGGAGAACGGCCTTGGCTACGTGGCATCCGAGATGACGCCCAGAACGGTTACTCGATTCTACACAGGAAAAGAAAAATGGTCGGCGGTGAAGGAAGTCTACGGCGTGCTCGATCGGCAAGTGGTTTACACGGAGCACGTGTCAGGGTGGTCGGAGGCGGAGCTGTCCATCACGTTTATCCCACGTGGGTTCAAGGCTAAGCCGGCGACCGTGGAGGAGCTCGTGGAGGCGCTCAAGCATGTGACGAAAGCGCTGGTGGCATTGCATGATCTGAGCTTCATGCATAGGGATTTGTCTTGGGAGAAGGTCTTGAAGAGGTGTGAGAAGGAAGAGGAGTGGGTTGTTTGCGGATTCGAAGAGATGGTTCTGGCACCACAAATCAATAACCCGTTTGGGCCCGGGTCAGGTTCCGGGTCCGGGTCGAGGGCGCCAGAGATGGGTCGGCCGTCGGGGGTTCATGGGGTGAAGGTGGATGTTTGGGGTGTTGGGTATTTGGTGAGGACGAGTGGGATTGGAGGTGGGATGTCGTTGCCCAAGCAGTTGAAGGAGCTGGAGAAGAGGTGTTTGGATCAGAACCCAGAGCTGAGGCCAACGGCGGCCGATTGTTACCACCACCTCTTGCAGTTTCAGGCGGCGGTTGGGGAAAGTTATGGAGGCTGACTGGTAGGTTAGTTTGTCTGCAAAATGTTCGAGAACATGACTGGGTTGTATGGAGTTAGGGTGTTGGGTTGGGCTCACATTTGTTGGTTAATATCTGATTTTGGCGATTATGTTGATTAATTGATTATTTGCAGGATGACAAATTAAAAAGGGGATTAGTAATAGACTAGTTGACGGCAATTTTGGCAATTGGATGAAGGTTTTCAACGGACTTCGTTAGAAGGAGGGACAGCACGTATCATGCATGAGCATGTGGAAGCTAGCGTGCTGATCTACATCGAAGAATACTAGCTAGGTGACCATATCTACCACACCTAAAGCAAATCCCTCGTACTCCAAGAAGCATCGTTCTCCATTTATTCTCACTCAACGGCCGCGTGAGATCAACCTTGACACATATCCTTGCATACCTCCCTCAGTCGGAAAATAGCGTCTTCATATCCACCTTAAGGGTCTGACCGCGCTCCTTCTCGTAAAGCATTAGGGGCAGGTTTGTGACTCCCACCCAAGCCGACGAGGTTGTGATCTTATCCTTCTCCGGCCTAAATATTGTCCAAGACCCCCGGAGATTGCACGGAGATAATCCCTTTCCATCTCAAATTTGACCACGTAATACCCATTTGGTAGGTCTACAAGATTCATCCTCCCCACTGGCTTCCACAACTCTCATAGTATCCTGTCCATTAGGGGATATGGAGCGAAGTTCCCTAGCAGTTTCACGATCAGATTATTGGAGTGCCACACCTAAATTGATCTAAAACAAAAAAAGTTTGAATTTGTCGAATTTGCCTAGTTTGGAAAGGGTAAGTAGACGGATCGAGAATCCAAGTAGCCAATACATGACATTCTTCAAGAGCAAAATTAGGATGTTCTTCAATAAGGATAGGTTGCCTTAGCACTTGCATGACCCTGTCAGTGCTTATTGATTTCTTGGAGTCCCACAATCTATATATAAACAAAAATAATAGTAATAGATTTCTTATTATGATTTGTTATAACCTGAGAGAAAAGAAAGAGAGAATGCGGAGAATAGAAGGTAAGCAAATAGGAGTTACAATTCTTGGAGAATAAGAAAACTCTTGGATTGAGGTAAATATACCATTTGATGAGGCATGTTGAAACAAAAATACACGTGAGAACTAAAATTATATCAGGAAATACCAGTAATATAAATGGTATACGCATACCACTAATATAAAAAGTAACTTGTAGTTGTACGTTGTGATTATAGGGTAAGGGGACGGTGCACCATTCTAAAGTCATGGAAGACTCAAGGGTTTAGAGAGCTCTTACAAAGATATTTACATATGCCTCAACCTAATGAAATCGAATATGCAACCTGTCAGGCCGATATCCTATCATTCTTCAGTAGACCAACCCCCCGAGGTTATAAGTTACATTCCTAACTTACATGTGAAACCATACCAAATCTAACATGCATGTTATCCATTAAAAATCGTCTTACCAAAATTTGAGCTGTTACATTCTACCAAAAAAATAAAAAATTGAGCTGATACAAGGAGTAAGATAGGACAGAGCATTCCATGCCCATCCCACCAACTACAGTTTATACTGAGACAAATGCTCTGGCGTCAGGCCCATTTCCTTAGGCCCATGGGCCAGCTCCACAGCCCAATATTATTTTTTTGGTCGAAAACCACAGCCCAATATTATACATGCACTAGCTATACTAGCTAGTAGCTAGCACATCAATTGGAAGTTAAGTTGCTGTGAGGGGCTAGGTGCTTACTGCTTAGGGAAGCAAATAATAGCAATACTAAAAGGTAACAGACTACTGTTTGCATCATTATTAAAATAGTAACATAAACAAAGTGGAGGTATTATTAATTGAACAACTCATATGAATATTGATTGTAAGAATTATTGTCTGCAAATAAAATCAAGTTGATTTCGTGGATGGAATAATATCCGGTTTGCAATCATGGTGGGATAAGGATTTACATGACCAAAAAAGAGAGGAGAGAATTACCTGCCGTCCTTTGACAAAAAAAAGAAATTCATTTTGTATTGAAGAACTCCAACTGAGAAGTAACATACATACAAAGAAATTGCTCCCTTACTATATATACTGAAATTTGTAGTAGTTAAAGTGAGGATTAGGTGCCTTTTTTATTGTTTAATCCCTATATTGATTCTCAATCAAGTTGATTTCTGGCCTGTGCTTTTTTGAGCATTTTTGTGAACGCACAAGGCACCTTTTTTTTCTGGCAGAAGGCACATTGGTCCCTTCTTTTTTATTATTAATTTACTAGGAAGGAGATTAGTTAGGCACATTGGTCCCTTGTTTCAAGTTTAATTTTTTCGTGACAATGAATTTAAATAAATATTTTTTCTGTTGGAAAATGGAGCTTTCCTGGGAAAGATAGTACGTTCTAAACACATTCAAAAGGATCATTAAACAAATGCATTACATTAACCAAATGCACGTAAAGTCTATTGTTGCATGTAAATGGCGTCTTAATTCCGTGGTTCTTCTTTAGTGTATTTATGCCATATTAACTTAGGTTTTTGTACTAGTGTATATGTATTTATAATACAACTCAATTCTTCTCATGCGTGCTTTCAGTGTACAAATTTAATCTCACATCCAAAATTTTGATAGTAGTGAAAAGTTGTTGGCATTATATAACACCTAAACATTTTGTTAGCCTTATCCTTAGTAAAAAATGTAAATGAATATTGCTTGAAAATAATATATAAACTTATATAAATTTAAATATGATAGATATTTTTATATAAATAACTAAAATTTTTAATTATTATTGCAGGTAGCAACCGGGCCGGGCTAGTTTGGGCTTTCGGTTCATTGACCAGCCCGGACGGACCTGGATTTTTGGGTCCAAATTTGTGAGTTGATTCGAGCGGACCCACACTTCTGCCCATCACTAGTTGGACTCCTAAAAATGTCAGATCTAATGTAAAATCCCATTCTTGGTTGGCTACAAAACGAGTTTCATGTTGCTTTCTCATCCTTCCGCAACCCACCACCTCTTTTACATCACCGCGAGCTTTACATCGCTTCCCTCATCCTTAAAAATGAGCTGTTATGTCCCAAGGACATTAACAATGAGATTTGAGAGATTTTAGGTAGGAAAGGAGAATTAGAGAAAAGAGGAGAGAATTACAGAGAAGAATTAAAGGAAGACGAAGACTAGAGATAGAAGAAAGTCAAATTGCATTCATTATCGGGTACCCCATACAGAGAATGGTTTTGCCTTATAAAGGTTCCACTAATTACAACAAGAGACCCACAATTATATCTAATTACAAACAGAGCACCAATTTCCCATATTACATTCATTACATTACCCTCCCCTTATAAGAACCTTGTCCTCAAGGTTTACTAACAAGGCCAAATAATTCAGAATTTACCTCACATGAATTGTTCTCTGATTCTAAACAATTTACCTCACATGAATTGTTCTCTGATTCTAAACAATTATAGCCATGAAAGCTCTTCAGTTCATCCTTATTTTGCAGAAGCAATTTCTGAACCCAAGCGATTTCATTCAGATCGCCTTCATTCAATTCGTTCTTGTCTCTTGAATCCCCCGGTGGTTTTCCAAGAGCTTCCTAGTCCCGTTCCTTAGAATTCAGATTCAAACTTTCATGATTCACCCCTGTTCCCTTATTTGTCAATTCATCAAACACCTTGAGGGCGTATGCTTTC
This sequence comes from Polygonum maritimum, assembly GCA_963924305.1. Classification (NCBI taxonomy): domain Eukaryota; kingdom Viridiplantae; phylum Streptophyta; class Magnoliopsida; order Caryophyllales; family Polygonaceae; genus Polygonum; species Polygonum maritimum. The sequence continues at coordinate 11,884,692 of OZ002737.1, read as the reverse complement.
TTTGGCAGAAATTCAGTCATGGATGTCTCACAACTAGACTCAATCTCCTTGAATCCCATTTGTTGTTCTCCATAATCCAAAGATGAAGTACCAAGACAACTCATCAAGATCAACTCCATTTCACAACAACCATCATATATGTTTTGTCCATTGAAAGAATTGAATGCCTCAAGTGTAGATTTCTTATCTTGAAAGCAAATCAAAGAATGAAACTCATTTTCCGGGCTGAATTTCTCCAATTTCTCTAAAATCCCACATCTTGAAAACACCAAATCCAATTCTCTACAAGAAATTGGAAAATCTTCATGGTTAATCTTAACCAGCAGAGTACGTTCACGAACCTGATTGTCAATTGGGTTTCCCAGGTTGAACCTTGTAGTATCTTCATTGACCACCACCGGTCGAATTCTTTGCATTTCGGATGGAAAATGCATAAAATCTTTGTTGGGCATTCCATCGAAGACCTTGTGTGTGCCCCCGTTGAAATTGCTTCCCGAAGAACAACTCGACTCAAGGAACATGGCCGGCTGATTTCGATCCCTTGTTTGAGCGGGCTGGGAAGCAATTCCCCTGGTAGCCATGAAATTTTGTATTAAACTCTCCAATTCCCGACATTGCTCCACGATCTTATCGAGCTTTTGGTAGGTACTACCAAACCGCACATTTTTCTTCCGCCATGAATTTAGGATCTGAGCTCTGATACCAATTTGTTATGTCCCAAGGACATTAACAATGAGATTTGAGAGATTTTAGGTAGGAAAGGAGAATTAGAGAAGAGAGGAGAGAATTACAGAGAAGAATCTATATATATATATATATATAGGTTTTGGTTCCGGTAGGGACCAACCTTATGGTAAGGAGAGGTGCTTATAGTAGGGACTAATCTCATCCCTTAATCTTAAGAAAATCAAGGATCCAAAATTCATGTGACAGCTCACCCTAACAAAACACGTGTCTCTTCTCCCTGTGTGTTTCCTGTGCGGTACGAAATTTCTGTGAATGTCCCGATCGATTTTTTATGCGCCCCCTCCCCTACTGATCGATCACAATCCCCTCCCATCCTGATTTTTTCTGCCCCATTCCAGTCAAATCCTTCCACGAAATTCTGATTCTGATCAATCAAATTTCACGAAATCCCTCTTGATCCCTCCATTGAAAGGCGCCTGCAGTCAAATCCAGATCGATCGATTTTTTCTGTGTTGATGGTTGAAGGTTAGTGAATTCCATGCTCCTTCGATTGTGCTGATTTTTCAAGTGATTTGCGCTGAACTTGATTAAGTGCGTTGAATTTCGAACTTGATCTTGCTGATTTCGAATTTGCCAGCAAATTGTGTGTTGAATTTCTCTTGACAGTAGATTAAGTGTGTTGTTGATGTGTTGTTGAGGTGTTTGCTGATATTTCACTTGATTTTGTGATTTTTGTGTGCTGGATTTCACTTGAGAGCAAATTGCTTGTTGAATTTCTCTCTTGATAGTAGATTAAGTGAGTTGTTGAATTGTTGTTGATGTGTTTGCTGATTTTTACTTGATTTGTGATTTTTTGTGTGCTAATTTTCACTTGACCACACATTATTTGTTGAATTTCTCTTGACAGTAGATTAAGTGTGTGAATTATTGATGTTCAATTATGATTTTTTTGTTGTACTGATTTTGTTGACCTTCTTCTTTCATGTAGCCTACCAGCTGTTTGATGAAATGCTTGATCTAAATCATGAACGATACATGTTGTCTGACATTTCAATGCTAGTTTGAAATTGCTATGATTCAGACAAAAAATCAGCTTATAAATGTTTGTTATGAATGTTTTCTGTATGTTGTCAAGTGTGATTTTATTTAGGTTCATATGACATGCTCTGCTTTTATGCAAATTTTTTTGAACTCATTTTCACTAGTTTTTGAACTCATATCACTATTTTCTGAACATTATGTTTGTCATTTATAGATATGAAACAGGGTCCATTAAGGGTCAATGGTGATGACACAGTATCGCTTCTCCCTTGTTTTGGTATGAATTTCATGTTGAATTTTAAGTGATTGTGCCGAACTTGATTCTTATTTTTTATGTTCAGTTTCACTTCAGAGCAAATTAAGTGTTGAATTATTGATGTTCAATAGTGCTTTTTTTGTGCTCAATTGTGCTTTGTATGATCTAATTGTGTGATCAAATTAGACATGTTAGAACAGGCTCTGAGTCAAGTTACCGTGCTGCCACCAGTACAGGCCAAAAACAAGGGTAGTGAAAAGCACATCAAAGGTGGTAAAGTGAAACCGGTTGAAAAAAGGGACCGGCCCAAAAGGAAGTGCAATAGGTGTAATCAGTATGTTGATCATGACAGCAGGAACTCTGAAAAAATGCAGAGGAAAAAAGAAGAAGAAGACTTCTGAATGAAAGTGATCATCCTAAAATCCGAACTCATCTTTATAAGTATTTGAACTGTTTTCAGTAGAACATTGAACTTCCATTCAGAAATTTTTGTCGTAATGTGTTTAGGTCGTATTCTGTGATGTTTTATAATAACAGCTCACCACATATTCGACAAGTATTGAATTCTTATCATTGTTTTTCCTTTTTCAGTGTATATGGTGATACACAATGTAATAAGTTCTCTTCTTTTAATAATTCTTCCATTGACATCCTTTAATAATTTCTTTTTTAGTTGTTCTCAACTGTTTGAGCTTTAACTATATTTTTTAGATACACAAGATACACAAAGTATTTCCAAATAAATTATTTATGTATAAAATAAAGCGCATATAAAATTTTGAACTACTTATGTTACGTTTTTGAACTCATAACGCAAAATTTTGAACTAGTCGATAAAACAAATTTGAATTGCTCGTTTTAATAGCGCCACTTAATTTCATGATATAGATTTGCACAATATAGCAGCCTCAAGAATTCAAAACATCAACTTGTTCATTTGATCATTAGTATCCCAATTAAGCTATAAAGATTCATCATGGGTTATAGTTATATTAGTATCCTAGTAGCCTATATGCATCTATAAGGTATTTTAACCTTACCACGTCACCAACAATAGTGTAATTTTAGCCCCCACATTGTTTAAAAGTTAACACATTACAAAAAAGTTACAAACTAAATGTTTTCCAAAGTTTTTTCACATCCAGGGGTTATATAGTGGTACTACTCGTCTTCTTCTAAAATACTTTGCAGCTCGTTCCATGGAGATGAAAGTATTGCTAATACATAATGCATTCTCAATGAAAAAATGTTCTTGGAGCTTGATTCGATGAAAAATGTCCTCAGCTTCATCCCCACATGAACTAGAATCTACAGACTTTTCGGGCTTAGCAACTTGGTTTTTGTTTCTCTTTTTGGGAACCATATCAGCCAGCGGTGTGTCCTCTACATTAGGTAAAATTGAACAATCAGAACAAATAATTCAACGTTTTTAGATATATTCTGAACTAGTCAAGCTTTAATTACATTTTTACATACTCACCTTCATCAACAGATCGTCTTTTCCTTGGAGGCATTTTCTTTTAGTGTACACCTGTTCAAGTATACACATTTAGGTTTTAAATAAAGCTAATAGAAAACCATGAACTTATCACATAAAAATTTGAACTACTCATTGAATAGTTTTGAACTTATCACATGAAAAATTTGAACTTATTGCATGAGATAAATAAAAAGTTGGCTACTCATAGAATATTGATTAGGAAGACAAATTTACAGAACTACAGCAGAATGCAAATATTTGAACCACTTGTACAAAACTTTGAACTACCTGAACAAAAATTTGAACTGGAGATTAGAACGCATCACATTTTAAAACGATGGGACACAAAGCATATTTAAAAATAACACATGTTGTACTTTCCCAGATTTTGAAGCTGGTACACTTCAAGCATATTCTTCTTCAGCATCATCTTTAAAAGCCTAAAGGACATATTTGATCTACAAGCATGAGTTTGTGTGTCATTTGTAATTCTGGTTGGCAAATGAGTTCAGCTCAATAATAAATGCATTAGCTCAAGTGGTCAAATGAGTTCAACTCAACTTACTCAATACCATACATGATGCTATCCGACAGAATGCTAACTGCCCCAATTCAAATGATCCTTGATTTCCACAAAACAAGAAGAAGAATTAGCCAAGGTCTTAGTATCATACAGAATGCTAACTGCCCCAATTCAAATGAGTCTAGGTTTCCATAAACAAACATGTAATCATGATCACTACATGAATTAAGGCTTTTGTTAAGATTAGATCATTAATCAAATTCAAACCAACCCATAGTGTTACCACTTACAAACTCTGATTTGAATCATGAAAGGATAAAATTAAAAACAAATCAAATTTTTGTAATCTTTGATGGTCTTAGGATAAAGCTAAAGGGGGGAAAACCAATATGACAAGAACAAAAAAAAAAAATGATTTATCTGAATTGTTTAAATTCAAGAAAAGAGAATATGATATCAGCCACATTCCCCTCAACTCACTGTAAATTCATAATCATATACCACATACTGTGACTTCGATCTCTTCGAAAACCTAAACATTTCACAATCCCTAATGCGGGCAGTATATAATCAACAAGTAACGGAAACATGAAACGATTGAGGGTCAAATCAAGAACGATTCACAACGAATCAAACAAAAGATAGCTGAGGGGATCAAGTATAGTATAGGAAGAACCTAACTTGTTTCAGCATCCCACGTAGGAATCAATAACAATTTTTTGAACTTCAATCCATAAAAATTTGAACTACTCACATAAAAATTTGAACTAGACATACAAAGGTAAACAATAGAAAATGCAGGAATCAAACATGCTCCAATCCATCCTTACTTCTCCACCAGACTCCAATCAAACAGAGCAGTACAAGAATTCGATTTTTAAGGTCTTCACAAATCAAAGTTTTCGTACAAACCCTAGGACTTCATAATTTTGCAGAAATCAGTAGAATAACATCAAATAGAAGCAAACTCGAGTTCTTTAAATGCAAAATCAGCAACCGAATTCAAAAAAGGGGAGAAATCGCAATAGCAAACGAAGAAATCGAAGAACGAATCGAAGCCCTAAAAAATTCAAGAAATTGAAGCAAAAAAGAGCAGAATGCTGGATCAAAAAACGAGATCAGCATGAGCATCTACTTACTTATTCAAATCATCAAAGAAATTGATAGTAGAGAGCGAATCGAAGCCGGTTGTGTGGTCAAGAGAGAATGGAAGAACGGAGGAAGGAGTCTGAGAGAGTCGATCGAGAACATCTGAGAGAGTGGAGAAGGGCTTGAGGCACGGGATAGAAGAGATGGCCTTATTTACAATTTTGCCACTAAAAAAATGTTATTTGATTAGCAGCGCGCATCATCTCGTGTAATCTCGTCCGTCCAATTCTTTGCATCAACGCTTATTATGAGTCCCTACTATAAGCCTTCTCCTTACTATAAGGTAGTCCCTAACTGAACTCAACTCTATATATATAGATTAAAGTTCAATAGTGAACACATAAGTATTAGAGAACAAGTGAACAATTGTGGACCTTTGGATGATAAGCAAATGGATGGCTCAGATTATCCTTACAAATTTGACAAAATTTCAAATTTAAATCAATCCCTTAATTATAGGAAGTGATGATTGATTATAGGAATTATGGAATTTCAAAATTAAACAACTTAATTATAGGAATTTTGGAAAATCCACTCTCTCTCACCCTCTCCTCTACCTCTCGTTCCAGATCTGTAACCTGGACACCGTCGGCCACCAAGAACCCGACGACAACCCGCCCCTCGCTCGGTCTCTCACTTCCTCCGCTCACCCACTCGATTTCGTATATACATTCCTCAGGTTGTCATATACAATATACTATACATATATACATCTTATTCAGTAGGAATAGGTCACATAAATAATTCAGTCACAGCAAATTTCGTATATACATTCCTTAGGCTGTTATATACAATATTATTCTACATATATACATCTTGATATGTAGAAATAGGTCACATAATTAAACAATCCAGCCTCAAGAAATTTCGTATATACATGTCTTAGGTTGTCATATACAATATTATTGTGCATATATACATCTTGATCTAAAGAAATAGGTCACCTAAACAATCGAAGCACAACAGATTTCGTATATACATTTCTCTGGTTGTCATATACACGATTACTGTACATATATACAATGATTGGCAACGTGGTGGTTCGTGGTGTCTTTGGCGACGTGGTGGTTCCGACGGGGCCTTCCAGCGAATTGGTGGTTCCGACGGCCGGCGCAATGGTGGTTCGATGTTGTCAACACAATGGTGGTGGCCGGGGATACACCGGCGAAGTGGTTATATACAATATTACTGTACATATATACAATAATGCAATTAGTATCTAACCGGAACAAATTTCGTATATACATCTCTCAAGTTGCCATATACAATGTTACTGTACATATATACATCCATAGAAATAGGTCACGGAAGCAATCCAGCAACTAATTGGAACGTGGTGGAGGGCGAAACTCCGACGCGGTTCGACTGGGGGCTACGAGAGGCCGGCGGGAGGGGACATGAACCTACGAACGAGCACTGGCGACGGGCGGAATCTTGAAGCAACCAACGTCAGGCACCAGGTCTGGGGCGCAATCTAAGGGACGGGCGAAACCCCGAATCTGGAGGGGGAATCCGGTCGGGCGGGGTGCAAGGCAGGTGGCGACGGGTGGTCGCTGGAAAACTCCCTAGAGTGGTGGCGCTAGGGCGAGAGGTTGAGCGACGATGGAGGATCTGCGTAATTCTCCGAATGGCTTCTGGCAATGGAGGATCTGCGTTTTTTTATATGCGTAATTTCTAGAATGACAATTTATTATTTTCTATAATTATATAGTTGGTGGTTATAAGGATAATGGGAGAGAATCTCTCCTATTTTGTTTATTTTTTCGATTTTCTTATTAATAGATATTATAGACACTAATCCCACCATCCATTACAAATCTCATCCTACGGATGAGATTTGTTCACTTGTTCTCTATAGAAGGTTGTTCACTTTAGAACCTACCTCTCTCTCTCTCTCTCTCTCTCTCTCTATATATATATATATATTATATATATAAAAGTTAGGTGGTGTCCTCATTAATTGCTCTTATTAATTAAGTGTTGGTTGAAATCTTCCCTATATAATAAACACTATGCAATTATAATCAAAACAACCATAATAGCATAGTGGTAAATCCTTCCTCTAATTATTCAAAGGTTTGGGGTTCAAACCTCTCTAACAACATTTTTGTGTTATTTGCACGTTTTCTTAATGTGTACTGTGTTTGTTGTACTACTTGTATAAATGGTTCAAGTATATGAATAAATCAATTATTAATTTTTTTTACTGTAAATCACAAAATATGTTTATACCCTAAATCATAAAATATGTGTATTTTTTTTAACATGTGTATGTGGGTATTTGTTGTATTATGTGTGCGTATATATATATATGAATATTTTCTTAACATGTATTTTTTTAACGTAAATCACAAAATATGTGAATACCAATGAAATATGTGTATTTTTTTAACAAAAAAGACAAAACATATTTGTACCCTAAATCATAATATATGAGTATTTTTTTCTTTAAACTTCTATAGTTTTCATGTATATAAAAATACTTTGAATAGCCAGCAATATTATTTTAATCGTTCATTTGCTTTCTATAGTTTTCTATATCATATGTACGCAATTGCATTTAGATACAAATAATAAGTGCTTCTCTTGCAAGTGAATTATATTTTCAATTGATTTATTTCTTATGAAATATTTATTTATTTTATACTTAATATAATCTATTATATTTTATATTATCATACCTTGTTCCATTCTTCACATTCATACAATTTTATGCAAATTTTCAAGTAAAGTTGATTAATAGAGCCTCAAAATAATTTACGCACGGGTTATGAATTCTAGTTAAAGGAAGAAGAAGACTAGAGATAGAAGAAAGTCAAATTGCATTCATTATCGGGTACCCCATACAGAGAATGGTTTTGCCTTATAAAGGTTCCACTAATTATAACAAGAGACCCACAATTATATCTAATTACAAACAGAGCACCAATTTCCCATATTACATTCATTACATGAGCTTTAGGCAACCATAGTTGATTCATTACGGTCGATTGGCAGAAGAAGGAAGAGAAGAATTTTTTTTAAACGAACGAAAAGATCAAGCAAAATAAGAAAAAGAACTATAAAAAAAGTTTTTCTATTGTGTGTCCTAAGGGAAGATTATAAGCATACTAAATAAGGAAATTAAACCCTAAAGAGAAAATAGTGAACCTGTTACAAAAAATGTTAAAAAATCTCAAATCTTAAGATTTACCAAATATTAAATTCATATAAAGTTAATTCACATGAACTTAATTCCCAGATATTGGGTTTTACATGATTTGATAAAATATGTTTGGCTACAACTTACAATTAATTATCTAGTGAATAAATTTCTACATTTTGTTTGGTATTAATTATCTAGTGAAAAATATGAGAACTTATCTAAAATTACAACATCAACCCTTATCCATTAAAACTAATAATATAAATCAAGTGCATAAATGAAAATTTTAATTTAAATAAAAAATTTATTTTAAATATATCAAGGAGTTGAATCTTACCCACCCTCATCATGGTAATTACAATTCCTCTATTTTGGGGAAGTATAATTCATGAGAATTTTGATTTTGATGTTAAATAAATATAACCAAGCACATGTTTTAAAAGTCAATTCCTGAGTTTTTTGAATTCCCGTGATTTTAAAAGGTGACCAAACAAGCACTTATAGTGTGCCATTAGGACACACGATAAAAATCTCTTATTGAAAAAGTTACACGAGAGTAGTGGGAAAAAAGTGAAAGAAAAGAGGAAAACTAAAAAAATGAAATTGAAAATAGTAAAGGAGAAAGAAAAAATGTCATATCATTGTTATTTCAAAAAAATTTCCTTGTCCAAGAGAGTATAAAAAAGAGTGAGATACAATCAGTTTGCCACTTCAACAATGAAGTGTTTTTTTTTTAATCAAAACAATGAAGTGTTTAATAGGTCCTAAATGGTTAAATGTCAAGTTAGGGTATTTAATCAAAATTGTCAAAATTGGTGTGTCTAAAAGACTATCCATCACAAGTAGAAGGGACATGATTAATCAAAATTGTCAAAATTCGAGCATCTAAATGACTATCTATCACAAGTGGAAGGGGTTGCATATGTACGGATTTTTCCATTAAAAACCCATATTCAATGTTGATGAGAAATTGAGGAGTGTGTAATTGTTGATTATGGAGAGCATGTGTAATTGTGTATAAGGTATGAAACATTGAAGATATTAAGGTGCCTTCTTGCTCAAATCGAAAGACTTCTTAGAGCATCTCTAAGAGTTTCCCCATATTCTTGAAAAGTGTGAATACGGAGAATATGATACAAGTTTTCACTGCAACAATTCCCCATCACAATCTCCATTATAATGATTTATCCAAAAAAATGAATTCATTTCCCTATATTTGGAGAATTCTCCAAAATAATTTGGGGAAGATATTAATTGTAAGTTCTATCATGGCATCTTTTGATTGGTTGATTTATTTTTTATATTTTATTATATGATATTTTTGTATATAATAAATATAAAAAATATTTAAGATGGGGAAACTGTTGGAGTTAGACTAAAATAATTTTGGAGAATATGTGTTTTGGTTCTTCATTTTGAAGAAAAATTATGAGGAAGCTCTTGGAGATGCCTTACTACAATTGTGCGTCTAATATAAGAATTGAGAGATTTGAGTAAATAAGAAGAGATTTGGTGAATTGTAGTAATTTTTTTGTCTGCTAAATCCATTCATTTATGGAGGTGCATATTCAAATTTGGTGAGAGGAAAGGGAATTGAGTAAAGCTCAAAGAAAATGAAAGAAAATGAACATAAACGAAAGAAGATGAAACAAAGTGCCTTAAAACTAAAAAGAGAAAATCCTACATATATATATAATAACTAATTATTAAAATTTTAGATATGATAATCATCAATTGTTATGAAAGATTCATTTTAATAAGTAGAAAATCTAGATTAGTAATCTGTGACAAGAATACTTGCAAAATCCTACGGAGTATTATGATTGCTACAACAATGTAGTACAATGTAGTACTACAATTTAGTACAATTTTCAATTAATGGAATAGTCTTTGTATGGATGACTACGTAAACATTTGTATTAAACATCTTAGGAATTGTCTTAAGGCTAGATGGAAGGTTAAGAATAGAGAGATTAGTAGATAGTTGTACTTAGTTGGATTATCTCAAAACATAATTAAAACACTTTTTAAAAACCAAAATTTCAAAATCGAGAATTAGCTAGACTGAAAACACGTATATCTACCGAAGAAGTGGAAGAACAAACCCTACTTTTCAAACAAAGTCCAAAACTACTTTATTTTTAACAGATGGAGTATTAAAAAAAGGTGTACATTATTATTAGATTGACGATTTTCATATAAGAAAAGAGACCTACAGTATTTTCTTGTCCAATATTTCATATTATTGTGTAAAGATCTTATCCTTATTCATTTATCTGTGGGTATTTCTTTATTTGACTTTTTTTTTCGATCGAGTATTTCTTTATTTGATTTGGTGGATGTGTATAAGTGTTTATGTGAATGAATCGTGTCTTTCATTGATGACCCAATTGGTTTTATATAATTGTACAAATACAATTCAATCTTGGAGCCCAAGGAAACAATCTTATCCTATGCTAAAGATAAGGAAATACAAATATATACAAAAGATACACCAAGATTTGATTCTATCCTAATACCCCCCCACAAGCTCATGGCGGATTCCGAACATGAAGCTTGGAGCGAAGTTGGATGAACCGAGATGTCCCGATAGCTTTAGTGAAGATGTCAGCGGTTTGGTCTTGAGCACGAACATGTCGAACAATTAACGAACCATCTTCAACTTGTTCACGAACAAAGTAGAAATCAATCTTAATGTGTTTAGACCGCTGATGAAAGACGGGATTAGCACTCATATAGGTAGCACTGAGATTGTCACACAGGATGATGGGAGGCCGAACAAGAGGAGCTTGAAGCTCTAACAAAAGTTGTTGTATCCAGATGAGTTCGGTGGCAGTGAAAGCTATGGCCCTATATTCGGCCTCTGTGCTTGATTTGGCGACAACTTGTTGCTTCTTAGAGGCCCAACTAATGAGATTACCACCATAGTAGATTGCAAAGCCATGTTGCGAACGACAATCATCAAGATCAGACGCCCAACCCGCGTCACAGAAAGCGACGAGCCTATGATCACGAGAGGGACGAAGAACAAGTCCTGCAGTAATGGAACCCTTCAAGTAGCGAAGAATACGTTTGACAGCAGACCAGTGGGTTTCAGTCGGATTGTGCATGAATTGACAAACCCGATTGACAGCATAAGAGATTTCTGGCCGAGTGATAGTAGCATATTGAAGGGCGCCGACGATATTGCGATAGAGTGAAGGATCGGGAAGAGGAACACCCGTTTGAGCTAGGCGTGAACCCGGTTCCGCAGGAGATGATATCGGCTTTGCATCGCCCATCTTACTGCGATCAAGAAGGTCTCGAATGTATTTCTGTTGAGACAAGAGAATATGATCGGAGCCTCTCTGAACTTCTAGACCAAGAAAGTAATGCAATGATCCGAGATCTCGTAAAGCAAACGTGCGATTAAGCAGAGTGATGAAGTCGGTGATCTCAGCTGCAGAAGAGCCAGTGATGAGAAGATCATCAACATAAACAAGTAGATAGAGCACGGAGGAGCCAGCACGCCGAACAAAGAGAGAGGTATCGGACTTGCAAGACAGAAAGCCGTGAGCAAGAAGAAACTGTCGAAGCTTGGTAAACCAAGCCCTGGGAGCCTGTTTGAGGCCATACAAAGCCTTCTTGAGAAGGCAAACATGAGAGGGGTGATTCGGATCAATAAACCCCGGTGGTTGAGCCATATAGACTTGCTCAGAAAGATCTCCATTGAGAAAGGCATTGTTGATGTCGACTTGTCGTATAGGCCAAGAGTGCTGTAGAGCTATAGTGAGGACAAGACGAATAGTGGTCGGTTTGACAACCGGACTGAAAGTGTCAAAATAATCAACGCCCTCTTCTTGATTGTAACCCTTTGCCACCAAACGGGCTTTGTAGCGTTCAATCGTGCCATCTGCCTTTCGTTTTATCCTGTACACCCACTTACAACCAACAATATTAGTATTACAAGGGCGCGGGACGATGTCCCAAGTCCCATTACGCAAAAGGGCATCATATTCAGTTTGCATGGCATGTTGCCATTCGGGTGACTTTGAGGCTTGAATGAATGTTTTGGGTTCAAGGTAAGGGTCATTATAGGAGGGAAGAGGATGTTTTGTGGAGGTGAAGGTCTTAGGTTTGAGATTGTTGGTTTTAGATCAGGTAGTCATGGTATGGGTGGAAGATTCAGCTGGACGAAAATAAGAAGGTACATTAGTAGATGGTAAAGGAGGAGAGGGAGAGGAATTACCTGAGTCTTGCAAGGAGGCAGAAGCGAACTCCCCATCCAAGGACCGAGAGGCGGTGTTATCATCGTTGTCCAAGGGGAGAATGGAGGGCGAGGTGGTGGCGGGAGAAGGCTGCATGGGAGCAGGTGGGGACGTTGGAGTGGTAGAGGGTGGTGTGGTGAGTGGTACTAGCGTGGTGCATGGCTGTTGGGGCGACGGGGCTGATGGTGAAGACCATGGTAAGGCCGCTTGTTGAAGCAAGGAGGGTGAAATAGCTGAAGGCGTGGAGTTTGTAGGAGATGGAGGCGAGGCATGCAATGGATAGGGAAAAGTGGACTCATCAAATATAACATGGCGAGCAATGTAAATCCTATGAGTTGGAACATGAAAACATATGTAGCCTTTATGCTTACTACTATAACCAAGAAAAACACAAGGTAGAGAACGATATTCAAGTTTGTTAGACACATAAGGTCGTAGAAAAGGGTAACACAAGCAACCAAATGTTTTCAAGAAATCATAATCTGGAATTTTATCATAAAGGGATTCAAATGGAGATTTAAAATCTAAAATAGGAGTAAGAGTACGATTATGTAAGTAAACCGATGTGTGAAAAGCATGTTCCCAAAAAATTGGAGGTAACTTAGCATGATGAAGTAAAGCAAGGCCTTTTTCAACAATAGTACGATGTCGTCGCTCAGCAGCTCCATTTTGAGATTGAGTGTGAGGACAAGAAACATGATGCAAAATGCCTTGCGATTGTAAATAAGTGGAAACATTTCGGTATTCACCACCCCAATCAGATTGAAATTGCCTTATAGTGGCATTGAATTGAGTTGACACCATCTTTTGTAACAATTGAAAGTAATTCAAGACCTGCGATTTATGAGTAAGAAAATAGATCCAAACAAATTTAGTACAATCATCCACAAAGATAAGGAAATACGAATTGCCATTAAAAGATTTAACAGGGGAAGGTCCCCAAACATCAGAATAAACTAGATCAAATGGAGATGAACTGCGAACATGTTTATGAGGAGTAAATAACCTATGACTTTTGCCAAGCTGACAAGACTCACAGACTTGTTTTAAATTATTCAACGAAACAGGCAAATTAAACCTAGAAATTAAACGACGAAAAATAGACTCATGAGGATGAGCAAGACGCTCATGCCATATTTGAAGAGTTGTTCTTGCACCGAGAAAGGCTTGAGGGGGACGAGTGGAAGAGTCTGGCGGACGAAGATGATAAAGACCGTTTTCAACGATTCCTTTGAGGAGTGTTCGCCCCTGCTGGTCCTTGACAAAACAACAAGTGGGAAAAAAAATCATGTAAGCATTATTGTCTTTGGTTAATTGAGAAACACTAATAAGATTTTGCTTGATTTGAGGGACAAAAAGGATGTTGTTTAGTTGAACAGGGTTAGGGTAAGACAGTAAAGAAGACGAGCCCAGATGAGTAATGGGTAGAGACATACCGTTGCCTACTTGTAAACCATCATTGCCAGTGTAATCAGAGTGCACAGAGAGATTATCAAAGTCAGAAGTGACATGATTGGTAGCTCCGGAGTCAAAGCACCAATTTGGATCGACAAGAGTTGATGGAGATTGAGAAATCTGGTATGCATGTCGTGGAGGAGCCGGTTGGAAAGGTGCCGAATAAGAGGCAGTGTTAGCCTGTTGCTGCTGAGAGTTGCGACCTCCACCACGCCCTGACCCGCGACCGCCCCTGCCGGAGCCGCGACCGCGGTTGTTGTAGTTAGGGTTGGTGGGGGGAAAGTCATTGAAGTTCTGAGGTTGCCAACAATTGATGGCTTCATGACCAGGCCGAGAGCACAACTGACAATGCATACGAGTGGAGGAGTCACCAGATTCGGTGGACTGATCAGACCGAGAGAAAGAACGATTTGAGCGGGCACCCCTATTAGCAACATTAGCCGACGGAGAGAGATCGAGGGCCGGTTGTAGGGAAGCCGAGAGCCGTTCCTCCTCTCGCAATAATAGGCCGAGCAGCTCATTAGAAGAAATAGGTTCTCGTTGCATATTATAAGCTGTGAGAAACCCTGAATAACTTGCATCAAGACCACTGAGAACACATTCAACAAAGTCAGGATCCGAAACAACATAACCACATTCAGCAAGAGCATCAGAGAAAGAGCGTTTCTTTTCAACATATTCAAGCATAGTGAGAGAGCCTTTTTGAAGAGATTGCATCTGCTGTTTGAGATACATATACCGAGCACGAGTCTGAGCAAAGAACATACGCTCAAAGATAGACCACAACTCATGTGTGGTGTCAGCCCTAGTAGCTTGGGCAAGGAGAGAAGCTGATAAGGTGGATTGAATCCAGAGAAGAATAAACATATCTTTTTGCTTCCATTCATCATAGGCCGGATTGGGCAGTGGTGCCGCCGGCGAGCCAGAAGGAACCGGAAGAAGGGCCGGCTGAGCATTGACAGCGGAGAGAAACCCATCGAGCTTGAAGGCCGTGAGAGACTTCCGAATGGTATGACGCCAGACAGGATAGTTGGAGCGGTCCAACTTGATATTGAGTTGAGGAAAGTGGAGACCGAAGGAGGAGGCACCGGACGCTGCTTGAAGAAGATTGCCGGAATTCTTGGAGCCGTCACCGGTGAACGAACCGAGAGGATTGTTCTCGGTGCTGTCCAAGACAGACTTGTCGCCGGAGCCAGTCATCGTGAAAGATTTCGCCTAGGATCGAGAGAAAACTGATACCATATAAGTGTTTATGTGAATGAATCGTGTCTTTCATTGATGACCCAATTGGGTTTATATAATTGTACAAATACAATTCAATCTTGGAGCCCAAGGAAATAATCTTATCCTATGCTAAAGATAAGGAAATATAAAGATATACAAAAGATACACCAAGATTTGATTCTATCCTAATAATGTGGATGTGGGAATGGATTCTTGTACTGCCAACAAAAACCAAATTATAGTTCACATCTGCTTGCTGATGATTGACTATATATCTACGCTCATTATTTGATTTGCATGATTATCTACTGCTTAATCAAATCAGATGGTTGGTGAAATTGTTTGAGTTGCTATTAAAATAACAATTTTCTAAAGTATGTCCTAAAAACATAGGATAGGTTTTTCATTAGAAACTAAAACCTTTTAAACGTATAAACGCTTTATAACAAAATCCTTAAATATATAAAATTGACAAATTTTTATGTTGTAAGATGATTATCCTATATCATTAAGACATAGATTAGAAAATCCAAAATAACAAATATTCATCTTAGACTTTGTAAACATGTATATATCCATTCTAATAAGATGAAGGAAAAATGACTTGAAATAATCTCAAGTATCCACATTCAACCAAAAATAATCTCATGTTTTGATATTGCTTTTAGCAATCCGAACTATGTTAATATTAACCAAAATCGATATCGAAGGATTTTCCGGTATACTTTCCGACGGGATTAATGACATGGCGGTCGGAAATGTGACGTGGCGACAAATCCTTGTTATTTTAAAATTTTCATAATCCATGTCACACATGTCCCATCATATTTAATTACTTGCCATTTCAACCTATTATCACAAAAAATTAATACACAAATTAACACTTGAAAAAAAAAATGGTAAAACCAATGGCCTGCATTCGAAACACAAATTAACAAAAAAATTAAACAAATAATCTATTATAACAAATTAACAATCGATGGTGGAGGTTCTGAATCGCCGCCAGCCGCTGGCGATCCAAGATGCCGCCGTTCCGTTCGCGGCCAACCCTAACTCCGCCCAACAGCTTGCAGAGAACGCGAATCGGCTGTCGTTCGCCCAGACCGCCGCCGTTCCGTTCTCGAACCCCACCGCCTAGGATGCGTCGAACACGGCCGGCCAGATCCCGTACCCAAATTCGGCCGCCGCCCCTCAGTTCGAGCCATTCGCGACCGTCGCGTCGCCTAACCAGTTCGCACTGCTCGCCGGCCAGTTTCCGACGATTTCCGACCCCGCTTTGTTCGCGGCGAACTCTAACGCCGCCCAGCTCGTGCTGCCCCTTCACGCCGCTGTCGGAAAACCGGATTTCCAAGCGAAACCGCGTCGGCGATGTCAGATCTGTTGTCGGGAACCCTACCGTCACCGTTCGGCCAGAGATTGTAGCAGCGGCCTTCTCCGGCCAGCCGCCGCTGATTCCTCCCCAGGCGGCGCTCGTAGGGCTCCCGCCCCAAGCCCATCAGTTCTTTATCTTCATCGTGATGTTCTTGAATGCCAGGCTATTAGTTTTAATTTTTTTTTGTTTCAATTGTTAATTTCTCTTGATCTTCATCGTGTATCTGTTCTTTAATGCCATGCTAAAAGTTTTAATTTTTTTTGTTTCAATTGTTAATTTGCCTTTTAATTTCTTTGATAATAGGTTGACATGGCAAGTAAACATGATGTGGCATGTGTGACATGGAACATAAAAATTTAAAATAATAAGGATTTGTCGCCATGTCACATTTCCGACCGCCATGTCATTAACCCTGTCAGAAAGTATACCGGAAAATCCTTCGATATCGATTTTGGTTAATATTAACATAGTTCGGATTGCTAAAAGCAATATCAAAACATGGGATTATTTTTGGTTGAATGTGGATACTTGAGATTATTCTAAGTCATTTTTCCTAAGATGAATAGATGGCTGTGAAGTTGTTTTCTAATATACAGGTTGCCGATTAATCCGGCCAGCTATTAACATATTCAACCTCTTAGCATCTAGGCATCGCTTGATTAAATCGATCTCTTTCCATACCAAAAAAATCAAATGCTTATGAGTTGTGACAATTACTATTTCAACCAACACAACAATAATGTAACGGAGAAGAAGATGAGTCGCCGATCAAACCACTAGCATACGCACACCTCGATAGCTAACCACAACCCACACCCTCGATAGCCGATTACAATCCATCATCAATCGCTTGCACTTTTCCGGTGACTCTTCTTGAAATTTCTGGGCTCCGCCACTGTATAAATGGATGTGTGATCATGTATAGACATCCACATTATTGGAAACTAGCCTTATCCTGGATCATGATTCTAAGTCAGAGACAGACTTAAGCATAATCCTTTATATTATTGCTAGGACAACTGGATCCTAATCACGTACGTATGGGAAAAGATGGGCCCATTTTGATCCTCAATTAAAATTTAAAAAGAAAAAATCAAAAAAGAGAAGATGAAACTCAAATAATTATATAAGCTTAATAAGGTTTAAGTTGAGCTAAATAATCAACTAGCTATCATTATTGAGAAGGCAGGACATATTCTAGATGGATCTTCATATGGCCTACGGATCGCTTCGTAATCAAACATATATGTATACAATACATACAAATACAATGTACGTGCTGTGGCCTCTCTCTGCAAATATTCTTCTTTTCCATAGGAAATTTTGGGGGATCTGCTTTAAAGTAGCTAAATGATCGAAAGATCAGCAAATATCAATATACAAACTAAACCACTCAACAAAATTATACGCCTTAGCTAGACCATAATATTAAACAGAAATCAACGTCCACCAAATCACATTCAATCCATTTAACAACACGGAACCAGCTAGGCTCAATCAAACAACTATATGGATCCGCTAATTAATTAAACAACAAAATCTCAATCTTTAACATGTACGCTTTACGTACGTACTGATTTCAACAACAGACAGCAAACTCAATCTATTTGGGACAGTCGTCGAGAGATAGAAGAACCTGATTCACATGAAGAAACAACATGATAGTCTCATTATTTTTGTTGGTTTTCCGCCGAGTTCAATCAGCCAGAGCCACTCGATCTAATCCACAGAAGAGGTTCTTTGATGAAGGCCATCCTCTCGATTAAGTTCTTATGTACTATACATTCTGTCATGGGAATTTGGAACACGCAAGTCTGGACAAGCGCCCACAGAAACATAATGTCTCGTCCCGCTAGGCCAACTAATTATTGATAACATCATAGAGTCTTTGCTGCAGCTGCTCAATGTCAATGCCATCACTTGTCGTCTCATTAACCTACGTACATTTAAACAGAAGCAAGAATTTATGTTAATTTTTTGTACCATCTTTTTTCCTTTGTGGGAAACGATAAATTCTCATTGATCAAGGGATAATTACAGAAAGATGACACTATCACATGAGATTATACCCATTACATTCAAGACAAGATCATATATAAGGTCAATCGACTTCACTGAAATATGAAGATCAAAAGACACACAAAAAAGACATTCAAGATCACAGGCGATATTGCAAATGATGATGTCTCACTTGTAAATTAATTATTTGCTTCATCAATATATGTATGCGTATTTATACATAACCTGGCATTGGATGTTGTGATGAAAGAAGTTCCCATTTGCTGTGTTGGAAACACAGTTGACAACATCAAGCCCTTCATCATGTAGAACCCTTAGCGCATTTGAAAGGGCAAACCCGTCCGGGCCTTGGCAAGTAACAATTTGCACTTGCAGCCCGATGGCGTTCGAGTAGATCTCCACGTTGCAACCACTTCCGGAGGCACTCCTCCCTTCTCCATAGCTACCGGCTTGTAGCGGTTTGAGGTCATCCCTTTTGTCTCCCAACACCTGGATGTTGTTCTGCAAATCCTTGATGTAGTTAACGGACTCCGTTACGTGGTCACACATGGACCGCTTTCCCTGAACACAAATCAGCCCTAGCTAGTTAATTACACTTTTGAAGGCTAAAGAGGGTGGAAATCAATGTAGAGTTCATGTCCATATATAGCAAAACCCTAGTTGGAAGACCAGGTTTATTTTCATCGAGCTAGAAAAATCAAATGAATTGAGCACTAGATCCAAAGTTATGGTTGAATTAGGAGTGTAAAAACGTTACACATATGTACGTACTAATTTATGTGTATACCTTGAGATATTGAGGAGGAAGGAGAGAACAGAGGGAAGAGAAAAGGGAAGACATTTCGTTCCTCCTTTGCCTCTCTATATCTCTATGCATCATCTTCTTGGTCATCTTCGTCTTGTCGTCGTCGTCGTCGTCCTGTGGATCTATCATACCCACATCGTTAGCACCTCGACTATCACCAACCCATGCTCTTTGGTCTTTGACTCGGCCTCGGCCTCGACCACGGCCTCTTCCTCTGTTGGTGGTGGTGGTGGTGGCGGTGTTGGCGGCGACGACGTTAGCAGGAGTACTAAAGTTGACGGCTTCAAGAAGGGGGTTGTCAAGGACGAGATCTCGCTCATTCTCGGAAGCTTGGAATGAGATCTCGCCAGTGTGCCCAAACGGAAACATTTTCCACACTGATGATGTGAGAGTGAAAGAGAAAGATAGAGAGGAGAGAGGATGTGACAATAATTTTTATATGCTAATTAGTGATGTTACGAATAATGGAATATAAAAACTAGTGTTTTACTGTTTGACATATTTTTTTTGTGAGGTTACTGTTTTACTCACATAATGTTGGACCGGCCACGTGTCAGCCGGAAATTTGGAGTTGACAAATATAATATACGATCGCCTTGAAGACTGTAGGGTAAATTCGTCAACATGAATATAATTACTGTGCCAAATTCGTCTTTACATGTAGGTTTGATAACAGGGCGAGGCGGCAGCTTTTTTTTTTTTAATCAAAGCCAAGGAGACCTCAGTAGGGGGACGGCCTAAACACTCGCAGCCCGAGTGTAGGCGTGACCCGAAATGTCATCCAAAATAAAATGCAAATATTTAACAAGCGGTTCGGAAAGGAAACGACAACCGAAAGAAAACAAAAAAGCGAGCTTTACAAGGGAGTCGGCGACGGCATTCACTATCCCTGATCAACAAGATGCTGTCCAATTAAGCTAAAACATCCTATTAATAATAGGTACAAGAGGCTGATTAAGTGGAATAAAAGTGTCCATCTTTACAATTTTTACCCTAGTTAGTCTCCTAATGTATCCCTGAATTATCTTACTATTTTGTAAAATTCAAATGGATGAACTCTAGATTTTTTTTAGAAGAAGATAGATAGACATATCCGATACAAATAATTTAGTAACATAGGCGCGGACATGGACACAGAGAATGTCATAATCCCTTCGTCTCACAAAGTTTGCCTATAAATGAGGATTTGCACGGTATTTAATGCAAAAGTTTAAATGTTGGATAATTTAGGAGTATCTGATATTGAATAAGTATAATTTCTTAAGGTTAAAAATTTATAAAGTGATAAAATTGATGGGATAGTTGGTAATGAGACTAATATATATGGATGAGAATAATTTTATAATTTAATAGAAAAAAATGATAAAATTGATGAAAAAAATGGATAATAAGGATAATATAATAAGAAAAATCTAATATAAAAAAAAATGAGAAATAACGAACTTATTAGAACAACTGAAAAATTAATGTTTTTTTGGTCAAGATACAAATAATTAATGTACAAATAAGGAAAATAAATATTTAAATACGACACGTGCTGACGTGCGTATTGGAATCCTGCAGGACAAGCAGGGAAGGTATAGTCGAATAGCAGCAATATCTACAGTATCATGGTGGGAATTGATTCCCGGAAGATTGAGGTGGATCTGCTCCCCTTTCCTCAACTTTTTTATTTACATATATACTTAAATATTACTCCCTCCGTTTCACAATAAGTGTCGTTTTAGCACTTAAAATTTGTTTCATATTATGTGTCGTTTTAGGTTTTCAAAGTAATTAATTAGGGGTGAGTAATGATAGTTTTTATTGGAACTAGAATTCATGACCCGTGCTACGCACGAGTTTAAAAACTATTTCGAACCTCTATTAATCAACTTTAATTGAAAAATTGCATAAAATTGTATGAATGTGAAGAATGGATCAAGGTATGATAATATAATATATAATAGATTACATTAAGTATAAAATAAATAAATATTTCATAAGAAATAAATCAATTGAAAATATAATTCACTTGCAAGAGAAGCACTTACTATTTGTATCTAAATGCAATTACGTACATATGAAAGATATAGAAAACTATAGAAAGCATATGAAATATAAAAAATAATATTGTTGGCTATTCAAAATATTTTTATATACACGAAAACTATAGAACTTTAAAGAAAAAAACACTCATATATTATGATTTAGGGTATAAATATATTTTGTGTTTTTTGCTAAAAAAATACACATATTTTATGATTTATGGTATTCACATATTTTGTGATTTACAGTAAAAAAATTAATAATTGATTTACTTATATACTTGAACCATTTATACAAATAATACAACAAATACACACAAAACACATTTAAAAAATACACATATTTTATGATTTACGTTAAAAAAATACACATTAAGAAAACATGCAAATAACATAAAAATGTTGCTAGAGAGATTTGAACCCCAAACCTTTGGGTAATTAGAGGAAGGGTTTACCACTATGCTATTGTGGTTGGTTTGATTATAATTGCATAGTGTTTATTATATAGGGAAGATTGCAACCAATACTTAATAAGAGCAATTAATGAGGACACCACCTAACTTTTATATATACTAGAATTCATGACCCGTGCTACGCACGGGTTTAAAAACTATTTTAAAACTTTATTAATCAACTTTAATTGAAAAATTGCATAAAATTGCATGAATGTGAAAAACGGACCTATGTATGATAATATAAAATATAATAGATCATATTAAGTATAAAATAAATAAATATTCCATAAGAAAATATAATTCACTTGTGAGAGAAGCACTCCTTGTTTTCATCTAAATGCAGTTACGTACATATGAAAGATATAGAAAACTATAGAAAGCATATGAAAGATTAAAATAATATTGTTGGCTATTCAAAATATTTTTATATACATGAAAACTATAGAAGTTTAAAGAAAAAATACCCATATTTTATGATTTAGGGTATAAATACATTTTGTGATTTTCGTTAAAAAATACAAATATTTTATGATTTATGGTATTCACTTATTTTGTTATTTACGTGAAAAAAATACACGTTTAAAAAAAATACCCACAGAACACGTTTAAAAAAAATACACATATTTTATGATTTAGGGTATACATATTTTGTGATGTATGTTAAAAAAAATTATTGATTTATTTATATACTTGATTCATATATACAAATAATACAACAAATACACACAAAACACGTTTACAAAAATACACATATTTTATAATTTAGGGTATAAATATATTTTTTGATTTACGTTAAAAAAATACACATATTTTATGATTTATGACATTCACATATTTTGTGATTTGTGTTAAAAAAAATACACATTAAAAAAATATGCAAACAATATAAAAATGTTGCTAGAGAGGATTGAACCCCAAACCAAAGGGTAAATAGAGGAAGGCTTTACCACTATGCTATTGTGGTTATTTTGATTATGATTGCATAGTGCTTATTATATAGGGATAATTTCAACCAACACTAAATGGAGCAATAAATGGTGACACCACCCAACTATTATATATATATAGATATAGATATAGATGCTATTGTGGTTGGTTTGATTATAATTGCATAGTGTTTATTATATAGGGAAGATTGCAACCAATACTTAATAAGAGCAATTAATGAGGACACCACCTAACTTTTATATATATATATAGATGTGTATTTGTTGACTAAAGTTGTTCATTTATTGGCCAAAAAAATGTAATGAGTGGTAAGATTAAGAAAAAGTTGTAAGTTTTAAAGTGAATGATTGCTTTTCTTAAAAACTGTGTTAAGAGCTAAAACGACACTTATTGTGAAACGGAGGGAGTAGTACGGTTTTTCTATCATCACATGATAAACATATCAAAACAAGAAACTAAAACCCTAAGAAGGAAAGAGTAAACCCGTTACAAAAAAAAATTTATAAAAAAAAGTTTAGATTTACCAAATATTTCCATTATTAGTTGCAGGGCACACAATAGAAAAATCGATATTAGTATTAGTATTAGTATCTAATTAAACCACCAACTAATTATTTTAATCAGAGTATTTGTTTATTGGTTTATCAACCATTTTGCTAAAATCATTTGCCATCGAGTCTAACAACCTTGTGCTCATCAACACGTATTCTTAAGAAAACAGTATATGATGTTTCTCCTAATAACCTTTTGTATTCTTGTAATAAAGGTATACTGTTAACATCCTTTTGTAACATGGATCAAAAACATCCTTTTGTAACAATGAATTTTAAGTTTTCAATTTGAGTCTTTGTAAAGATTTGGTAAATCTTTTGGTTTTTTAATTTTTTTTTGATGGATTCACTATTTTTATTTTAGGGTTTTACTTTTCATATTTAGTATGCTGAGAGTGTGCCCTTAGGACATACAATAAAAAAACCGTTAATTAAATAGCAATAACATTATGATTAGGAATTGCACCATACCTTTGTATTGTCATTAAAGTCGATATGACAATAAACAATAATGTTTTTTGCTATATATAATAGAGTTTTGTGCATCGATAATCTTCAGGTCGTATGGGTAATTAAATCTAACGTTTAAGCTCAATGATTTTCTCCAACCTAAAAACCTAAGCCTATATAAGCTTAGGATAGTCTCAATATAACCACTCGCTGTCTGGATCATTGCCACTTTGAACACTCGAACGGAATCTCTCAAAGCCTATGAATGGTCGGTCGCTTGACTCGCTAGCTTCTATATATATTGGGCAGACGGTTTGAATTTGCTGATAAGGGCCAACAATTTTGAATAATTCTCATACCATAGTAAAGTTCGATAGGTTGATGATCCGGGACTCGTGGGTAAATGGGCCTAATATACAAACTCAAAGAAGTTTTAACCCAAAATCATATATCAACGCGTGGAGCAAATCTCCGTATTCTTGTATAAGAGGCATACCTATATAGATACGAGGAAGGTGGTGGCATTTCTACATAATACAACGACTCCTCAATTTGAGGGTCTTTTGTTTTGGTATTTAAGAATGATATAGGCCTTGTTTCATTTATAGGTTAAAAGAACTAGCTTAATATGTCATGTCATGCACAACTATTTCACTTAAAAATATTAAAATAAAGTTATATAATTATTAGGAAAATATTATATAAGTTTTATTATATAAACATATTTTTTATCTTTTAAAAAGAGTGATATTGTTTTTGAAGTTCATATAACCCAAAAATATCTATAAGATAAATTTTCACTCATTCGTATATTTTTTATAAAACCTGATTATAAGAATATAAATTGATATTTTCCTTACAATTTTTATTATATATTAATAACGAAAAATCATAAATGTAAATATAATTAAAAAACTTCATCAACTAATAATAAAGTTTATAAAAATTTAATAGAAATTGCCAGAAACCACAAATTTACTTGTATTAAAGAAATAAGTTGAATCCAATATTCATAGATTTTTATTAATTTGTTTTTGAAAGATTTTTCCCTGTAATGCTTAAAGAATTAATAATTGACAAAAGCTTTTTCTTAAGAGTAGATAAGAAGAAATTCAATAGGAAAACCCTATATAATGCGAATAATAAAAATTAGTTTTTCTTATATTTGAGTTAGGGTCAAAATTAATGTGGTGGTTCAAAAAACGACAACTTGTATGTTTGTATTAGAAAAATAAGGGCCGTTTGTATAATTTGAGAAAAATTGTGGGATTATTCTTTAAATAAGTAAAAATTATGAAAAAGATGTACGTTATCAAGATATAAATCGAAATTATTATTTGGCTAAAAAATCAAATTTGTTATCAAGATAGAAAAAAATCAATTATAATGGGTAAAAAATTATAGTAGATCATGTAAATATAGAAAATAATTAACTTAAGCTTAAAAATGCTAAATTTATTCAGGTATTACAAATAATAAATTAACAAAATTAGTCTTTCTATTAAAAAATAATTTAAAATTTTATCTTAAAAATTCTAAATTTAATTAGGTAAATAAAATATAATTAGTTCATAGTAACTATATTTCGAAAATTCAAGATATATATTAGAATCATGTTTTTCAATTAAGTGATGTATTAAAAAAGATAGAATATCTTACCAAAATTCAAAAAATTGAATATATCTTTTACATAAATAGATAATATAATTTGGGTTCGGATCCGGTAGGAAGGATTATTATGGTAGGAAATAGGAATGAATCATAGCCATTGGATTAGGAGAGATCAAGGGCTCAAGAAAAAAAGGGAAAAATACGGCACGGACGTATTTTTCGAAAAACGACACGGGCGTCCAGATTTGTGCAACCGTATGGCCTATTTGTGCAACCGTATTTGTGCAACTCTATGGCCGATTTGTGCAACCATATTTGTGCAACTCTATTGCTTATTTGTGCAACTCTATGATCAATTTTGCATTCATGTCATATTATATAGCAGTCGAAGTTCGTATAGTTTGTTTCGCTTTGGCAATTTGTGCAAGTCTATTGCCAATGTGTTGAATTCTATGGTCAATTTATTCATCAATATTTATGCAACTCAATGATCAAATTTGTGCAACTCAATGGTCAAGTTTGTGCAACTCAATGGTCAAATTTGTTCATTCATATTTGTTCAACTCTATTGCCAATGTGTTGAATTTTATGGTCAATTTGTTCATCAATATTTGTGCAACTCAATGGTCAAATTTGTGCAACTCAATGGTCAAGTTTGTGCAACTCAATCGTCAATTTGTTCATTCATATTTGTTCTCTCAAGATCATAAGAGCAGAACTTCCTTGACGAATGACGAGATTAAGTAATGACATTACCTAGAATGACTACTACCAAAATTAAGCACACAGATTTATCTTCTATCTAGGAAAGTTTACAGAACGCATACTATAAAAATTGAAACCTTTTCTCAGGTTTAAGTTTACAAAACTCATACTATGCGAACTAAGGCCACATCAGGCAACCATATCATTATAAGAACTTAAAAAATACCTTCTCAACACTACTTGCAATCAAACATACACCAAACTTGACAACAGGAATTGAAAATGGATGGAAGATCATCCACCAGAACACAACATCTATTGTATTCTTCAATTGATTAGACGGTCATAATTACTCTGATTTCTCTCACACACATGGTCCACAAGCTCAAATCACATTCCTCGTTTTCTATATACCTTAAATATCTACGCTAGTGCAAGAGAATCCAGCAAAACACGTACGAACCAGAAGAAACGGAAAAGAAAAGACGCCTGAGGCTACTGACCTACATAATCGCCCATGAAAAGATAATTCGTATCACATTCCTCCGATACGAAACAGCTCGATTAGATCGTAGAACTGTCCGTGAATATCACCACAAACCGTAACGGGACATTTCACCGGTTGCACGTTCCATTCCTCCACCAGAATCGCCCTCGCCTGATCGCACAAGATCTTCACCTCAGACCTGAAAGAAAGCTCGCCTATGCACGTTCCATTCCTCCACCGAAATCGTCCAGATCCGGCGCCAGGGAGCGGATCCAGATCGAGCTCGCTCCGATCTCGCGGATGATCAGCAACTCGCTCGCCGACTCGCCGTAATCAAGTACATCGAGACCTCCATCGCTTACTCCAAGATCCGGAAAGTGCGGAAACGGAACCTAGGGTTTCCGCCATGGATGCGAGGTCGGAAGCTCATGAACGAGTTCTACTACCGAAATCAGAACCAGATCCAGCTGGATCTAGTCGATCGATTTTCGTTCCTGATTCAACACTATGACGTCAAAATCTCGCTCTCTAGATCGGAGGAGAAGGCCTTGAGGACGAAGGGGGAGAGGCCTTCTTCGTTGCAGACGGAGGAGGAGAGGAGGAGCTGGTCCTCTTGTCGCCAGAGTCGCCGTCGGCAGGGCAAAGAAAAGAAAAATGGGGGATTTTGGAAGGGGCGTGAAAAATGCGGAACAATTTTTTTTATTTGTTTTGAGCGAATCTCAACCGTACATATTAGCATAATCCAATGGTAGAGATCTATTCCTATTTCTCACCCTAATAATCCTTTATACACGAGTCTTTCTCGTATAATTTTATCAAATTAGTTTGAATACCACGACATGCTCAGTTGCTCACATTTATTCTTTCCCCCCATGTCATTTGACATGCAAATGAAAACCATCGTGTAAATTACCCAACGACATCCATTTTATAAAATCTTAAATATAAACATTGGAGTTGGAATCTTGTATACAGTAAATGCATCGTAAAGCATCAGAGTACATTCTTAAAATTTAATTTAACGATGAATCATAAAATATCAAATATGTATTGTTAAGAGGTAAAAATGAATTGTAGATCATGTACATGTGTACATCCCAAGATTGATCCGTCCAGGGAATTCAGGGCCCGTTTGGTATCCAACGACGGAAACGGAAACGGAAACGGAAACGGAAACGGAATGGAATGGAATAGAAATGAGCACAGTCCAATTATGGGTCACTATACATTAATTGAAAAAAATATTTTAATTTGAAACTTTGAAATCTGTGTGTCTAGAGAAGGGATGAAGGGAATGATTAAGGTGTTTTGTTACCCCACCCTTAGATTAGGGAATGATTGAGGTGCCACAAGGGTACCGCAAGCCCCCTTGCGGTAGTTTTTGAATGAAACTTGAGGTGACTCATGTATCATGATGCTAATGTGGACTAAATTCGTTTCCATTCCATTCCATTCCGTTTCCGTTTCTGCCGTTGGATACCAAACGGACCCTCAGTTTCTAGTACTCAATAATAATGCTTTCGTAGAGTCGAGGAACGCATTAGTTAAAGTCCCTTTTGTTGATGATGATATTTGAACGTGGCCCTCTGTTGCGAACTAATACAATTTATTATTATTATATTGTAAGGATAAGAAGATGAGGATTGTGTTGTTTCTTTTATGCATGGCAAGAAACAAGAATCAACCCACATCAATCCCCTGCCGACCTCTTTTTATATACAGTGAGAGAAATTACGAGGATTGTGTTTTGTTACCCCACCCTTAGATTAGGGAATGATTGTTGTTTCTTATGGTTCAAACGTACTCTAGCTCTTAGGTAGGAGGACCAGCTTTATTTGAAAGTAATTCATCTTAATTAGGTTGTTGCGGATAAGATTATTGAGATCTAGATTAGCTACAACGGTCGAGCTCTAACAGGAAGATATGATTGTCGATTTAGCTGCCACAATGGTAATTTCGTTGAAGATATGGGAGATACACCAATAAAACAATTAGTAGAGACTAAGGACATCAACAACAATAATCTTCTAAGGGCAATTCCAATCTCCGCCTATCTTTGATGGTGTTGATCACGATAATTCCTGCTAAGACATCGCGTTAGCTCTAATGATGAGGGATACCGCTCCTTCTATCCTCTTGAATACTTTGACATAGAGCTAGAGTACGTTTGAACCATAAGAACTTAATTGCACCCTACAATTTCGTTACTTGTGGTCCCTAATTATGTTGTAATGGAACTCGAGTCACCATTTCCTAATCCTAGATAGAACTTTAATTCATGGAGCGATGTCTCTTCCTTAGAGTGTTTGTTTTCCTTAGACCTTTGTTTACTAGTCATTCCTCGTCGTTTATTAGTTTTTCTTTTCCCCAATCTCCTAGTTGTTTTGGATAAACCCTAGGATGTCTTGTAGTTCCTTGCTAACTAAAGGTTTCTTTAGTACTAGACACTCTCCAAGCAATTACCACTTTTCCGAATCTTTAATTTTGTTAATGTTATAGGTTTTATCTTGGTTAAGAAGGATTGGTACGATCTACTTCATGGTAATAACAGAAGGAAAAAAAAGATTCACAAGTGGGTGATGTTTTTGAGATTATATACATTGCTTGATCCAACAATAATTTTCTAGAATAGTTACATTCAGAGGGCAACATTCATGTTCTCCTCTCATCTAATGCCCAAATCCCCTTCTTTTGGCTTGCAAATTAAGGACCAGTTGATAAGTTACTTGAAATTTATAGAGTGTAATGCTCAATTGTAATTTCTGTTATATGAGGTGTTGAACACGTGACTTGTACGTGTCACACTAAGCTGTAATCCAGCTCAAACTATATAAGTGAGCTTTGAGCTTATAGGCTATCCAGACTGGTACAAAGGGAAACGAGTTCAATCTGGTCAAAAGATGGCTAATCAGGCTAGTAGCAGACATCCAAGCTTTGATCCAGAGATGATTCAGGCTCGTTGTCAAGAGATGATGAAAGCATTCAAAGGCAAGGTGGTGATGCAAGGTGGAGCTTCTGCAAATATCATATTCATCGTTATATAAATTTTATTTAACTATATGCTAATGTTTTTCTTGAATGATAGGACTCTCTTTTCGAATGATGATCTCAATCTTAGGTGAAGAATTGAAAATGAATACAATAATAATAATATGGATTTGTATCATTTATTTAGCATAATTATATAGTTTAAATTTGAATATTTGGGAAACAAATTTTCAAACTGTTGAAGTCCGAAAACACCAGTTGCAGAATAACGCGATGAGAGCAAGAGATTTGAACTCAACCGAGTCAACGGACGGAGAGATGGAAAGTATTTGGTCGCTTGAAGTGTTTAACGCGATAGGGGTAGTGTTAAGGATGCTTTTTGTATTAACTGGGGTTACAATGGTAAATAGATGGTCTCTATCGCGTTTAGGTGTATCAGGTTACAACAATGATCTTAGCTCGAGATCTAGTGTATGTGGTTCGCGAGTTTTTCGTCCCCGCTCTGGTGCATCGAGCTCGCTATTTATAGCCGAGCTCCGGGCTGAGACCGATCGAGATATCGATGTGGGACGAGAGCCGCCCAAGTACGTGTCGCTCTCTGGTTGGCTCTTGGAGCGGTGCCCGCGGAACTGGCCAATCATGGGCCAGGATGGGACGTTGCCGCCCACCGCTCGCTCGATGGGACGCTGCCGCCCACCCACTTGCGTGGATGGGACGGGCTCCTCCCCACGCGGTCACAACGCCCGAAGCGCGATGCAGACATGGTCACTCGAGCCTTTGTCTTTTGAGGGTTTATGTTTTGCCGGGAGTCTGTTTTGGGATAGGGGCGTACGCTGATCGCGATGGAAGCAAGGTATAGAGCCCGGCGTCATTTTGAGGAGTTTGTACTTGGTAGCATTTTGTTTTTGGTAGGGTGGTCCTAACGCGCTGACGGTTCCTGGTATCAACACAACCCCATGGACCGGGACTCGATGCCCTTTTGAGGACGGGTCCAAAAGAAGTACCCCGAACCGGAAACGTGCTGTGCGGAACGCGTTATCGTTTAGAGTCGTGCGAGCAAATGAGGATGACGGGACGAGGAGTGTGGCGAAGAAAACTGTTTGGGCCGTTTTTGCCTGATGGGCCGTTCGCCAGCCGAAGCCCATATCTTCGCGGCCCGCCGGAAACCGAACAAAAAGAGCAGTTCCGCTCCTCGTCCCCCAACATCCTCATTTTCAACTTTGAAACTCGCCATTTCCGCTCCCATTCTTGCCCCTTCGTCCTCGCTTACTGGAAACCGCCCACCCGCCAGTGACGCCGCCGTCGCCCGTGCTTGTCTCCGTCGTCCCGTGACTGCAAGGTATGCCTGCTTTCTCTTTCTCTCTTTTTCCCTGTTTTCTTTTCTCTTTTTCGGGGTTTTCTGGGGATTTCCTTCGGGGGGGGATGCCCTAATCCCAGCGGCGGCACCGCCGCTGGGTATCGGTGGTGTTCGGGGTGGTGGAGAGCGACGGATGCCTCCGACCTAGCCCCGGCTCGGATTGA
The DNA here is from genome assembly GCA_963924305.1 of Polygonum maritimum. Taxonomy (NCBI): domain Eukaryota; kingdom Viridiplantae; phylum Streptophyta; class Magnoliopsida; order Caryophyllales; family Polygonaceae; genus Polygonum; species Polygonum maritimum. The sequence continues at coordinate 11,853,546 of OZ002737.1, read as the reverse complement.
GGCGAAAAGTTGTGGGAGGCGAGGAAAACGCGCTCAGCGCGACGTCCCGTCGCTTCGGCCCATTCCTGGAGACGTGTGTCGAGAACGGCGGAATGTTCTTCTGACACACATCTCGCGCGCCCCTAGGCCTTTTTTAATAGGGCTTCCTGCCCTATTGCGATATGACACCTGGCCGTGGTTGGGGTACCGCGCTTTTTCTCTTTACCTGCCCTCCTTGCTCGTGAGCTTGTTCACTGTGTATTTATCGTGTTACATGCTTTTCCTTTTTTGTTTTTCCCCGTGCATATCATCTCTTTTTTCCTTCCTCCAGGAGCCTCTTTGCTTCCGTGCCCTGGATTTGGGGTTTTCCAGCGACTCCTGCCCCTCAGGCGTGGATCGCGGTGATAGGATAGCGAATTGGGACGACTTCTACGCGCCCGACCCCTCGCTTGAGTACCGGGAGATGTCCGCGAGTGACTCCCATAACAACTTCCGCGAGCCTACCGGTTTGAGCAAAAGCGACCCTACCACAGTGTCTGCCGCCCGCACACGGAGTGCCTCGTCATCGCGATCAATGGCCCGGTGCAGGCCCTACGACCCCCAGGACGAGGCTGGCGACGAGGCATCCACCTCCGGGACCGCGAGAAGCTTTCCCTCGCGGTACCTGACGCGGGTCAAGGCAGAGGTCCCGCGCTTCCGACAGACCAGGCCCGAGCGCCTGGCCGAGTATGAAAACCCGACGACGCTGGCGAAGGGTTGTGCCTCCATCCTCACTCTCGACGAGCTGGATGTTATCGCGTCGGAATACCCCTGGCCGGTCGGAGTGGAACTCTTGCTGCCGCTCGACGGGGGAAACAGTTTCGCTGTTTACGAAGCGGGTGTCGTCATGTACGCGGCGAGCCTTGTCGCGGGCTTTCGGGCCCCGTTGCCGCGCTACGTCGCGGAATTCTTGTTTCACTACGATCTTGCCCCGGCCTCGATGGCGCCCAACTGCTGGAGCGCCATCGCGGCCTATCACATGCGATGTCTTGAGCTAAGGCATCCTCCCTCCGTGGAGCACATGCTACAGATTGTGACGGTAAAGTCGGACAGCAGGGGCATCGTGAATTTTAGCCTTACGCATTGCAACCTGCTGATCACTCCTTCCAACGTTGGCCCGAAGTGGAAAGAGAAATGGTTTATCGTCCACGACTTCTCGGGCAACGAACTGTTTTGCCCCATTGTCCCTGACCGGTTCCGTCCCCATAAGCGCCAACGCGGTGAATCAAAAAAGGCCGCCGCGACGAAGAAAGCCTTCGCCGCGCCCTTTAAAAGGGAGCAAAGTGTTTGGATAACACAAGAGCGTCTCGAACGCGCTGGGCTCAGTCTGAGGCCGGCACCGTCCCGGGAAGACGTGGTGCCCTTGCCGGCACCCTCGTCCCCGGTGCCCGAGGGTGAGGGTTTTTTTTATTTTCCTTGAGAATTAGTCTTATTTTAGCGCATGCTTTATTAGTGCCTTGAACGCGTTTAGTCTAAATGTTCGTGACTTGTTTTTGTAGATATGGATGTATTTGACGTTCTCACCAGCAAGTCTGCCGCGACAACTTCTGGCGCACCCACCACTGCCAAACCTGGGGGCCAGAAGGGGGCCGCCGCGAAGGGCGCGCTCGGGCCAAAGGGGAAGGACTCCCCAACAGACAACAGGGGCAAACGCGCGCTGGGGGATGCCTCCAAGCGTAAGGGGGCTGAGGACGCAGCCCATGCCGAGGGCGTGCTTGCCAAGAAGTCCAAGCGGGGCTTGGCTCGCGTTGAGGAGGAACCTCCCGAGCCCGTCGCGAAGGGTCCTGCCCAGATCACGACGGGCACTGGGAGTCGCTGCCATTGGTCCCGAAGGGCCGAGGTGGCAGGTTTCGCCTGCCCCAGGCCGGCCTGGGGCACTTTCAATGAGGGCCAGTACCCCTACGAGGAGGAGCGGGAATGGTTCCAAACCCTCAGCGCGGCAGAGGTCGGAGGGAGTGTATGAAGTACGGCCATATGGTACGTGGCCCTTTTGCTTTTTGGTGTCGACCCTTTATAACTTTCACTCGGGCTAAAAATATGCTTTTATTTGCGGGTCAACGCGTGGCTGAACTATCTCCCCGACCGTTTGTGCGAGGCGGAGGCCCAGCTGGAGGAGGCGACCAAGGCCAGGGAGGCGGCCGATACGACCCTCGCGGAGGTGCGCGCGTAGGCGGAGCAGGACGCGGCGGAGCTTAAGGCGGCCAAGCCCCAACTCGCCGCGATCAAAAATGAGGTGGCGGGGCTTAAGGCAACGTCTGCAAAGCAGCGGCAACAATTGGAGGAGACCCAGGCCAAGGCCGAGAACGCGGTGCCCGAGTTCCTTAAATCGCAAGAGTATATGGACCGTCGCGTTGATGATGCGAGAGCGGTCCAAGCTCTTAGTGCAGTCACCGCGGCCCTCCAGTACGTTGAGAGGTACAAGGTGAAGTACTTCGCCCCCGACCTCCAGCGCAAGATGGGAGTCGTTTGGGAGGACGGGGTGGCGAAGCCCCCGCCGGGTGTCGAGGAGGACAACGCGGAGGGAACTGATGCCCCGAACGCCAACCCCGAACTTCTTGCCGCCGACGCCGAAAAAGACAAGACCCCCGAGGACCCTCCCGCCTCCGAGACCGCGGTCAATGCCCCCGAGACCTGAAGCCCCTCTCCGTGAAGTCCTAAGATTTGCTCGTTTTTTGTTTTTTTCTCTTTGTTGAACTGGTATCCCACATGGCCCTTGGGGCCCAAACACTGTTTATTGCCACGATGCGGTTGTAATTGTACTTGACCTTGACGCGAAGTAGGCGTCCTAACTTCTTTTGCCGCCACGCGGCCTTGTGGTTATTTATTTTTCGTTTGATTCCTCCTATCCTTTGAACTTGCTTTTTTGAAAGCTCGCCGTACCCAACCCCATGCCAAGCTAGGTGCAAGGACCGCGCTTGGCACTAGGTTAACGTAACTAGATTTTTGCGAAAGCTCGCCGTACCCAACCCCATGCCAAGCTAGGTGCAAGGACCGCGCTTGGCACTAGGTTAACGTAACTAGATTTTTGTTCACGATTTTAGTGAAATTTTTTGATGTATTTAAGGCTTTATGCAACTTCGAGGGGCATAGCCCAACTCGAGCGCGCCTAAGCGCATCGCGCGCGTTAGCGGAAAAACCCCGAGCGATCACGGCAACTCGGGTTTCCCTAACGACTGTGGAGTTTTTGATGTTTTAAGGCTTTATGCAACTGCGAGGGGTGGAACCCAACTCGAGTGTACCTAAGCGCATTGCGCGCGTTAGCGGACAACCCCAAGCGAGGACGGCAACTCGGGTTTCCCTAACGACTGTGGAGTTTTTGATGTTTTAAGGATTTATGCAACTGCGAGGGGTGGAACCCAACTCGAGTGCGCCTAAGCGCATCGCGCACGTTAGCGGAAAAACCCCGAGCGATCACGGCAACTCGGGTTTCCCTAACGACTGTGGAGTTTTTGATGTTTTAAGGCTTTGTGCAACTGCGAGGGGTGGAACCCAACTCGAGTGCGCCTAAGCGCATCGCGCGCGTTAGCGGAAAAACCCCGAGCGATCACGGCAACTCGGGTTTCCCTAACGACTGTGGAGTTTTTGATGTTTTAAGGCTTTGTGCAACTGCGAGGGGTGGAACCCAACTCGAGTGCGCCTAAGCGCATCGCGCGCGTTAGCGGACAACCCCAAGCGAGTACGGCAACTCGGGTTTCCCTAACAACTGTGGAGTTTTTGATGTTTTAAGGCTTTATGCAACTGCGAGGGGTGGAACCCAACTCGAGTGCGCCTAAGCGCATCGCGCGCGTTAGCGGACAACCCCAAGCGAGGACGGCAACTCGGGTTTCCCTAACGACTGTGGAGTTTTTGATGTTTTAAGGCTTTATGCAACTGCGAGGGGTGGAACCCAACTCGAGTGCGCCTAAGCGCATCGCGCGCGTTAGCGGACAACCCCAAGCGAGTACGGCAACTCGGGTTTCCCTAACGACTGTGGAGTTATTCGGACAGTTTACGGTAGTTGTCTCGTTTTATTCACATGAAAATAGGTAGGATAGACATTACAATCAACCGCAACGCGGTGATAATCCTAGCTTATTTACACATAGTATTTCTTGAGGCGTGCCTCATTCCATGTCTTGGCGAGAGTTTGTCTCGTCGTTGGATCTGTGAGTTTAAAAGCCCCCAGTACAACCTCTTTGGAAAGGAGGTACGGTCCTTCCCACTTCGCGCCAAGCTTGCCTCCCTCGGTCCTTCGGAGTGCTAGATCGCCCTCCTTGAGCCCGCGGGGCTTGATTCTTTTGTTGTAGTATGCCGCGGTCCTTCTCTTGTATTCGGCTGAGCGTAGCTCCGCCGCCTCTCGGCGTTCATCGCGAATGTACATTTCAACCTTGAGGGCTTCATCGTTGGTGAACTGGTCGTACCCCACGACTCGCTCCGTGGGCAGCATGGACTCCACGGGCACGACGGCATCACTACCGTAAGCCATCGCGAAGGGTGTTTCTCCTGTTGCCCTGCGCGGTGTGGTGCGGTTTGTCCATAAAACAAGAGGCAACAGCTCGGCCCACCGGCCCTGTACGCCATCCAGCCTGCGGCGGAGGTCGTCGAGTATCCTCGCGTTCACATTCTCCACCAGTCCGTTGGACGGAGGGTGTGCAACCGAAGAAAACTTCAACTCTATGCTCAGACTTGCGCAAAAATCTCGCGTCTCCTCACTGTCGAACTGAGGGCCGTGGTCTGTGATTATCGCGATGGGGACGCCGAAACGACAAACCACATTTTTCCAGAGAAAGCCGCATACCTTCGCGCTTGTGATTCGCGCCATGGCCTCGGCCTCCACCCACTTGGTGTAGTAATCGACCAGGACCAGGATGAACTGTACCTGCCCGGCGGCTTTAGGGAAGGGACCCAGGATGTCCATACCCCACATCGCGAACGGATAGGTTGGCTGGATGCCGCGCAGCTCTCGTGCCGGAGCGTGTTGAATGTTTTCGTAGCGCTGGCACTTGTCACACTTTTGTACGTATGCTGCCGCATCGCGGCGCAAGGTAGGCCAATAAATCCCCATCCGGACTATTTTGTGGACCAGAGTCCGCCAACCCGGGTGGCCTCCGCATATGCCCTCATGCACCTCCTCGAGGACCTCGAAGACGGTGGCCTCGTCTACGCAGAGAAGGTTGGGCTCCGCGTAGCCGCGACAATACAACTTGTCGCCTTCGATGCAGTACCGTGCCGCCTTGAGCTTGAGTTTGCGTGCGCTCACGGTATCGTCCTGGGGCAACTCCCCGGTTTGGATATATCGGACTATGGGAGCCATCCAGCCCTCCGTGTGTAATAACCGCAACTTTCATAAATAAGAGAAATAAAAATTTTCTCAAAAACCTTTACGCGTACAACGAACAAATTGTCGTCGACAATAAATTCCTCGCTCGTTTAAACTTAAAACTTATTGAAATCCAATTATGGAAAAACAAGTCTTCTAGGTTAAATTATTCCTTTGAAATAATTTATTTAAGATTGTACGGAGAGTGAATTAAGAAGAAGAAATCTAATTAAAAGAATGGAAATTAATAGTTGAATATTAATTAAAATAATTGGGTAGGCTTTTAAATAATTAAACCCAAATAACCTCCTATGACCAATTTTGACCGGCGAAAATCCCGGTTCCTTTCTCCGGTCGTACACGTGAGTTTGTGCAACCAAAAATCCGGACGGTACTCTGCCCTCCTCAAGCCCATTACTATGGAGAGTAACCAGAGGAAATATTCGGGGGATACTAACAACAAGTCTCTAACTCCTCATCCCCATCCAACTATTACGTATAACCTTGGAGAAACCTTTATGTGATGGGAGGGTGCAGACAAGGCTCCAAAACCTACCACCCCTGTTGAGAAGCTTGCGTGTGATGTACAAGACTGCTCTGTAACTCAAACAAGGAGAGGATGCAGCCAAAGGGGATTCAATGCACTTCAACCTCAACATTAAGTCACCCTTTTAACCCCCTGAATTTACCAACCTTTCCCCCTCTCTTCCACCATTTCAGTTGAACGATGAATTGGAGTTTAGTGAAGGCCATTCCACCACTTCCTTAAATCCAGTAGCAGATTTCGTTTCCTTCCTTCCAGCCCTGAAAACCCCTCCAAAAATCTACTCAAAAACTCCCAAAAACTCCTCCCGTTCACTCAAATCTGAATTTTTTCTTCGTTGCCGGATATCGAGGCTGCTGGCCTCCCGTCTTCGCCGCCGTCCTCCGCCAGAGAACTGCCCCAGCCCGCTCGCCGCTGCCGTCCGTCGTCGCCGGAGGTCCCGGACCTGCCCTTCGTCGCGCCCGGAACCGCCAGCACCTCCCCGCCTTCTCGTCGCCTGCCAGCCGCCCTGCTCGTCGCTGTCCGCCGCTCCTCCAGTCGCCGGAGACGCCGCCGGAGCTGCCGTCGAGGGTCGTGCCGGAGTCGCTGTTGTGAAGACGTCGAGCGTTGCACCTGCTGTGTGGGTGTTGTCGTTGTTTGTCTGCGTGCAAACTGAACGAAAGAGAAAGGCAAGTGGCTGATTTCTTTGGTGTGGTTTGGGCCTCTAAATGCTGATTTCTTTTAGGCCCAGCAGTTAATAACAGCCCATACTAGTGTTAGATACCCAATTAATTAAACCCATTAAATCACCTTCTACTAATACTAATATATAGGTCCGAAATTTCTTTTAAACAAGGAGACTACTAATGATAAACTATGTGTTATTGGAAATTAATTTCGTGAGATGATAAAATAGTTTAGATTTAAAATTTATGTTAGTTTTAAAAATAATTGTTAAATAAGATTAATTAGCGAAGATGTAACCTTAATAAAAATACTACTAACGTTTTCTCAAGGCAAATACAACTAAAATGTTGAGTTAGGTCATGGACTTATATATACACACACATATATATATATGTAGATGTATAAATATATGTATATTCTTTAGAAATAATAATTTATTGTGGCTTTAAGAAGATTATCATGAGGAAATAAAATAATGACCAAGTCATAGATAAGAAATATTAAGTAACTATTTAACTTACCTTTACTACAAAATATTAAGCTATTAATATTGAAAGTCTTAAAACCATTTTATAAAGGGGCATAAGAAATGTTCCTCGTCGGGCTAATAATTATAAATCATTAGCGAAAAACGATTATTTTCACCACGCGGATTCTTATGAAGAAAATGATCATTAGCGAAAATATTATCTGTAAATCCAGAAGTAACTTAAATACTAACTTATCTCGTGTCGCTCGTCTTGGGAACCGTGCCTAATTTAGGTCGAGTACTCGAGTTGTCGTAAGTCGCGAAACGAATCCGTAGGACTCAAATCTCGAAACTCAAAGGCAAGTAGCTGGTTCTCTTGCTCCTTACGTTTAAACGTGAATTTCCTTCCATTCCATTTAATATTCATATAATTGTTGGGAACACCTTGTTTGCTAAATAAAATGAATATAGGGTTATTTCTGTGTAGAGATAATGACCCCATTGTTATTTATATTATTGCACTGCGCTAGCCCATGAACTTAGGACCGATGACTGTGGCCTCTGATTGTTTCCAGTCTCTTTTCGAGACTTTGTTGTGGAATAGAATAGGGATTAGGGGTGGGAGCTCGGCTCCCGAACACCTCTTAAAAAGATGTATTAGGATGTACCTATACCCTAATACTGGGTCATGACTCTGTCTGCTCTACAAGCGTAGAGAGGCGACAACACCCTAGCTAGGTGTTAAGGACTCCGTCCTTCTTCGATGTGGCCCTTGACCCGTCCCGGGTTGCTGCATCTAAAAATCTATAACTGAATGTACTGTTTTGTCATTCAAGAAAGATAAGTGCCCTATGCACAATAATTAATGAACGAGGATGGTGAGTACAATTTGTATAACCATTCTAGCTCCCGGCTGGAGTAATCCGGTCGACGGAGGCTTTTCAAAAGATTGATGTGAATTAATAAAGTTCCCAACAATAAATCTTTCTCTTTCGTAAGCCTGAACGCCCATATCCTATCTTCCCGTTGAAGCGTTTATGCCTCTCCACGTAAATCCGTATATGCCACTCTCTTGAAAATACCCCGACTCTCGTTACCAATAAAATCACATTTATTTAGCCGTTCTTTTAGAACCAAGTCACATTCTATCACTTGCTTAGTCTCGCATTAGACTAATACCACTTTCTTTCTTCCCCACATTGGTCGGCTGGTATTTCTTGCTTTTATGGAAATATCAGGGAGCAAGGGCAAGGAGGTCGAGGGTTGAAGAAGAGACCCAGTAGCTTGAACAAGGAAGGGCCACTCAAATCACTCTTGAAGGACTTGTACTACATTATTATCCTTATTATGGTTTGTTGTGATCTGTACACACTTAAGATTTATCGTCTCGAGTAGACGAAACAACTTGTAATAACGTTTCTAACTTCCGCACTTTCGTTTCCGTTGACATTCGAACTCTATGGTTGAAATCGTCTTTATGAATTACGAGCCTTGGGTGGTTTTGGAATGGGAAATTCCGAGATCACTGGCGGTAATACCCGGAGTACGAAATAGGGGTGTTACTCCGTGGCCAGCGCGAACACTGCCTGAGTGACACCGCGCTGCATCTTCCTCTCGATTATGACCTTGTTGCCGACCTCAGGCGGTAGGGCCGAACCCATCTTGGCCAGTGCGTCGGCTTTGGCATTTGCCGCACGCGGTATGGATTCAATTGCAAAAGTCTCGAGGCACACGATCAATGCTTTGACCTTGGCGCGATATTGGGGCAGAAAACCCGTGGTACACTCGTACTGGCCACCGACCTGCCGCGCGACAAGCTCAGAATCTGTGAAAACCCTTATTCTCCGCGCGCCCACCAGACGGGCCATCTCAATTCCCGCGATCACTGCCTCATACTCGGCCTCGTTGTTGGTTGCCTCAAAGCCGAAGTTGAGGGCATGTTCGGACGCGTAGGAGGGTCCCTCAAGGACCACCCCCGCGCCCGACCCCAGGTCGCAGTGCGAGCCGTCCACGAAGACCCTCCACTCGTCGGGGCTCTTGTCCGTGTCGGGAAATGTGACCTCCACCACGAAGTCGGCAAGGGCCTGCGCCTTGATCGCGGTGCGCGGGTGGTACGAGATGTCAAATTCCGACAACTCGACCGCCCACTTGGTCATTCTCCCCGACAACGCGGGCTGATGAAGGATTTGGCGCAGAGGGAGGTCCGATAGGACCTGGATGGGATGCGCTTGGAAATAGGGGCGCAACTTTCTTGCCGCCACCACCACCGCAAGAGACATCTTCTCCGCGGGTGAGTATCGTTGTTCTGCCGGCTGAAGCACCCTGCTGGTGAAGTACACCGGGTAGTTGAAATCGCGGGTGAGGACCGCGCTGACAGTATGCTGGCTCACGGCAATATACAACTGCAAATCCTCTCCTGGGACGGGCGGGGAGAGTGTTGGAAGATTGGCGAGGTAGAGCTTTAGAGCCTGGAACGCGCTCTCCATCTCCTCTGTCCAGGTGAAGGTGGTGGTACTCTTGAGACAGGAGAAGAAAGGAAGAGCGCGGTCGGACAACCTGGAGCAAAAACGGCCAAGGTAATTTACCGCACCCGCCAATCGCTGGACTTCGTTCCGCGAAGCCGGCGAGCGGAGCTCCAGCACCGCGTTGACCTTGGCGGGGTTGACGTCTATGGCCCTCGCGCTGATCATGAATCCGAGGAACTTCCCCGATTTCACCCCGAAGACGCACTTTTCCGGGTTTAGGCTCATTCGGTGGGCGCGCAGGGTTTGGAAAACCTCGGCCAGATCGGCTAGGTGCTCCTGCGCGCTGTGGCTCTTGACCACAATGTCGTCGACGTAAGCCGAGACACTGCGCTTCAGCTGCTTCCGGAAGACATAATCCACCAGGCGCTGGAAAGTGGCCCCAGCGTTTTTCAAACCGAAGGGCATCACCCTGTAACAGAAAGTCCCGCGTTGAGTGATGAACGCGGTGGACTCCTGGTCCAGAGGATCCATGGCTATTTGATTGTAGCCGGAATAGGCGTCGAGGTAACTCAGCGCGGTGTGACCGGCGGTGGAGTCGACCAGATCATCAATGGAGGGAAGGGGGTAGCTGTCCTTGGGGCAGGCTTTGTTGAGGTCCTTGAAGTCGACACACATCCGCCACCTCCCGTTGGACTTCTTCACCAATACGACATTGGAGAGCCAAGTAGGATACTTGACCTCGCGGATGAAGTTGGCGCGTAGGAGCTTCTCAACCTCCTCATTCGCCGCGTTAGCGCGCTCCTCGTTGGTCTTTCGGCGTCTTTGACAGATGGGTCGGGACCCCGGGCTCACGCGAAGCGAGTGGAGCGCCACCTCGGGAGGGACGCCCTTCAGGTCCGTCGCCGTCCACGCGAACACGTCGCGAGAACGGGCCAGGAGACCCTGCAGGCTTTCGGCGTCCGCTCCGGTCATGTAGTCCCCGACAAATAGCTTCTCGGCTGCGTCGGGGAAGGGGGTGATGGCGACCTTCTCGAAGTCACCGAGGGGCTCGCGCTCACGATCCTATCGCACATCCAACTCCGCGCTGGCCCCACCCGTGATAACATACGCGGCAGGGCGAGCGCGGGTTGACGCCACATAGCACTTTCGTGCCTCAATCTGCTGGCCATGGGCGACACCGACCCGGTCTTCCACGGGAAACTTCAAGACCAGGTGATAGATGGACGCGACGGCCTGGAACTTCATCAATGAAGTCCGTCCCATTATCGCGTTGTAGATGGAAGGGAGCCGGACGACAGTGAACTCGATGGGCTCAGTCCGGCGGGCGTCTTTACTGTCCCCTAGGGTCATATCCAGGGTGATCAATCCCGCGACATCGACCTCGTTGCCGTAGAAGCAAGTGAGCTTCCCAGCGTAAGGTAGGAGCATGGCAGGTGAAATGCCGAGCTGTGCGAACGCATCATAGTACAGGATGTCCACCGACGCTCCCGTATCGACCATGATCCTCTTGACTATCTTGGTGGCGACGACCGCGTGTACCACCAGAGGATCTGTGTGCGGAGTGATGAGCTCGCGGGAATCGCCGGGTCGGAAGGTGATGTCGGCGTGAGGGGCTCCCGCCGCACCCAAGCTGTTGATGGAGCCGCCGGAGGTTGAAGCGCGAGCATAACGCTTCCTCTCGCCGCTGCTGGACCCGGCGAGGGTGGCACCCCCCGCGATGGTGTTGATGTAGAGGTTTGGGTCGTTCGGATTGACCCCTCCTCTTGCGGGCGCGGCACTGGCCAAAGTATTTGCCTGTGCCGGCTGACCACCACCGTTGCGGGGCCCGAGGGCCGTGGTGTTAGCCCTGGTGTATGGGTCGTTGTTGTTCGGCCCGTTGTCACCGCGGTTGTTGCGTGGCCCGCGGTATCCCTGATACCCGCGGCCATGACGGCCTCCACCACGGTTATGGCCGCCGCGCTGCCCACCTTGAGGCTTCGTTGGTGTGGTGGACACGGTGAGGGCCTCCGGGGTGGCTTTGGCCTTTCCCTTGCCGCGCTCCTGCGTGGGCTTTCCTGCCGCGTCCTCCGCGAAGACGCGTTTGGTGATGGCGTTGCAGGCGTCCTCGTAGGTGTGCAGGGTTTTCCCGTACATTTTGACCTTGAAGGTTCCGTCGCGGAGGTTGTGGATTAACATGTCGCGGGCGGAGGTGTCGTTGAGGTGAGGCACCTCCGACGCCGCGTTGACGAACCGGGTGAAGAAGGCTGCCAGGGTCTCCTCCTCTCCTTGTGTCACACCCATGAGATCCTTCGTTGTCTTCATGCGCGTTCGAGACCCGCTAAAGTGGGACATGAACCGCCGCGTTAGGTCCTTAAAAGACATGATGGAGCCCACGGGGAGGTTGGTGAACCACCTCATCCCGGCAGTCTTAAGGGTGGAGGGAAAGACCCGGCAGTACATGGCGTCGTTGTAGGTGTTGAACGTCATGTGGGCGAAAAACTGCCTGACGTGCTCTCCCGGGTCCTTCGTGCCGTCGAACTGTAGCGCTGCCGACGGCCTCTGGAACCCCTTCGGTATGGGCTACTCTTGGATGAAGTCCGCGAAGGGGCTGCCGTAGGTGGTGCCGCGATCGTCCACCATCATGTTGCTTCGGGAGCCGGAGCGGGTGGACTGAGGCCTAGAGGTGGAGCGCCCCCGCGACACGCTCATGTCCTCACTCGAGCTCCCTGGAGGCGGGGTGTGGTATGCCTGACCCGGCCCGTAACCCGCAGCGTAAACGGGCACATACGGCTGGTGGGGCATCGGGTAAGCGCCCTGACCGTGCTGCATGGGATACGCACCCTGGCCGTAGTGGTACGCGGGGGCGTAGCCCTGAAAGTGGGGGTTGGGAGGTGACAACGCGTTGGGGCGTCTTGGTCGACCTCCTGCCCGGTGGAGCTCCCGTTGGTGGTGGAGTATACCTCCACGTAGGGCTCCTGCGCGGGTGCGTACTCTTGGTAGTACTGCGCGTGGACATACCCCTGGAAGGGGGCCTGCGGCTGGAAACCCTGCGGCGCGGGCGGACCCCAGCCGGGTATGGGTGCAGCCTGGGGCATCGCGGGTGGTGACCCGTAATACCACGGAGGTGGCGGCTGCATCCCGAAGGCCGTCCCGTCAGCGTAGTAGGCGTTGTTGCTGTTGGCGTCCATCACTCGGCGTCAGTTGAAACGGTGCCTGCTTGGTTTGAGAAGGTTCCCCACGGACGGCGCCAATGTTGAGGTCTGAAAACACCAGTTGCAGAGTAACGCGATGAGAGCAAGAGATTTGAACTCAACCGAGTCAACGGACGGAGAGATGGAAAGTATTTGGTCGCTTGAAGTGTTTAACGCGATAGGGGTAGTGTTAAGGATGCTTTTTGTATTAACTGGGGTTACAATGGTAAACAGATGGTCTCTATCGCGTTTAGGTGTATCAGGTTACAACAATGATCTTAGCTCGAGATCTAGTGTATGTGGTTCGCGAGTTTTTCGATCCCCGCTCTGGTGCATCGATCTCGCTATTTATAGCCGAGCTCCGGGCTGAGACCGATCGAGATATCGATGTGGGACTAGAGCCGTCCAAGTACGTGTCGCTCTCTGGTTGGCTCTTGGAGTGGTGCCCGCGGAACTGGCCAATCATGGGCCAAGATGGGACGTTGCCGCCCACCGCTCGCCCGATGGGACGCTGCCGCCCACCCACTTGCGTGGATGGGACGGGCTCCTCCCCACGCGGTCACAACGCCCGAAGCGCGATGCAAACATGGTCACTCGAGCCTTTGTCTTTTGAGGGTTTATGTTTTGCCGGGAGTCTATTTTGGGATAGGGGCGTACGCTGATCGCGATGGAAGCAAGGTATAGAGCCCGGCGTCATTTTGAAGAGTTTGTACTTGGTAGCATTTTGTTTTTGGTAGGGTGATCCTAACGCGTTGACGGTTCCTGGTATCAACACAAACCTAAAAGCTTCTTATATTTTGATTTTTGAATTTGATAATAATTTTAAAGTAGATGATGTAGTAACGTATTTTATTTGAAGACATACATTTTGATTTTTGAATTTGGTTATAATTTTAAACTAGATGATGTAGTAATTAAGTATTTTATTTAAAGACAGAGAAGTATTGTATTTGGATTTGAGTAGGTTGATGATTTTGGATTAAAAAAACTAAGTGTTTTATACTTGTATGATTTCATAGTATGACTTTCATCAAGTATTTCAATTGGATACGGTAATTGGTACCACCTGAAAAATTACTCGATCCGACCTGACAACCAATGGCTTTTAGGTGGTTTGTTTAGGGTAACACCCAACAGTTTATGGATCGAGTCGGGTTGGCGGCTTTCAAAGTTGGATCAAGTTGTGGATCTAGTCAATTTGCACCCGATCCGACCCATTGCCATGCCTAGAAGAGATAAAAGACAGCAGACTACTTTACACAAAATGCTCACTAACCTAAACTTGGTTTCTCAACTTTGCAAATGGAGGATTTGACGAGGCATTTGTCCCTCTAGTGCAGTGACTCACAATAAGCCGAGTCTTGATTTGTCCTGTGAGGATTTCTTTCTTCACATGAAAATAGTAAAATGAGATCAATGCTATCGCGACATCTTTTATAAACTAATATGAAATTACAAAGCAGAAAAAAGAAGAGAAAAACTAAATGAATAATGAACAAAAGAGCAAATTTGTAACTATATACTGATTCTATATATGGATCAACTGTTGCGTTGTCCTTCAAAAGCGTTCCAATAAGGGTATTCAACACATCCTAAGCTTTGCTTCCCACTATCCCACATCGATACTTCTCCAGCTAGGTCAATCTTACTCCTTTCATCATCCATATAAAATTACAGTCTTATGCAGATATAAGCAAGTGCAGCAATAAAGCAACAAAGATGTGGTTTCCAAGCTTTAGCCGAAACCGGAAACAAACATACTACAGACCTAACCTTCATCAAGTTCAAACTTCACTCACTAGAGCCCTGTACAACTTGTTCTCTGCCTATCACCACCTGAAGCGAAGAGAATGAATGAATTGCAAAGCAGCTACACATACACATGAATCAAAATAGAAGATTTAGTTCAATCTCCTTTGCTAGTGAAAAATAAAATCACTTTACTAGACCTGGAAGATGTTCCACAACTTCAGTGCCTATAATTGTGGTTTCCACAATGTAAAGTTTATTTCCAGGCTGCCATCATGTTCTATCAAGGACATATCTTCAAAAGTCCTAGAAGTACCAACATCCAAATAGAACCAGTTTGAAATTCAGATTGGTCACGGAAAGGTACAGATCATATCCATGGCAGAAGTAGTAGCTTCTAGCCAAGTAGTTCCAAGAACAAACATGTTTACCCTGCTACAAGGTCACACAGATTGATTGGCGCACGATTAACATAACTGCATGACCATAAACCAGAACGAAGCTGTATTCAGTAGTAGACTTTCAAAGAGCATCCAGATTCAGCAATCCCAGTGTTGCATCTTTTGCCACCAAGAGTGCTTGGCAATATACATCCTAGTTCAAGAGTTTTATGTTGCCATGTGTACTCAAATATCATGGTCACTTGTTTTAACAAGTTTCCCACACGGCAATCAGATGCAAAAATGCCATGAATAAATTGAAATGCACAAGAAATGACCATATATACTGCTAGGTTCTAGCAAAACCACCAAACAGCTACAAAGTTGTAGTTTTACTAAAATATACTGTTTTATCATCTGTTTTAGCATATGATTTGGTCAATGAGTAATACACAAAGAGACAAGTTTTTCAGAATATGATGCAAAAATGCCATTAATCAAGAAGTTGCTTCATGCACATAACGGTTAGTGAAAATAATACAGAGAGAATCTAACCATTTTCACCAGGAAACATGTAGAACTACAAGGTGAGTCATTCCAATTCACCTCAGGAAGGCGGGCAGTAAAGAAGAAATCTGCTGCAATGCAATGAATATCTAAGCTTCCACAGCACTGAAGCACAAGTATCCAATAGACAAAATGCAGGAAACTCCAATGAATGCATCCATAAGTTGAAAAAACAATGACTGATTTAAAAACCAGCTACATATACACAGACAAATCAAAAGACTTGAAGAAAGCAGTTGTAAGTCAACATGTGTCACAGTAGCTATACTGAATAATAAGACAAAGAAAGCAGTGAAGCTTTTTAAATACTGGCACTATCTTCTCAAATTGGTATCTGATAATACTCCTTAACACATTTTTATTAGTCATATCTCATGCAGTAGAAATCATAAAACTTGCAAATAGATCTAGGATAGCTTTGAGGAATCTCGTGAAGAAAAAGGAGCATGATACATTTAGGAAATTACATAACAGAGACAACACATATTCACAATATATCACACATTGGTATCTGATATACCAAATATCAGTTTATTAGTCATAAACAATAGACAACATATTTTCTTCCAAGTTGCAAGTAAATCTAGGTTGGCTTTCCTGAATGAAAGGGAGAATGATACATCCAGATAATTCCATAACAAAAGACACTAATCAAATTGGTATCTGATATTCCATGTCAAGAGAATACTCAAAGGTCATACAACAGACACCAGACTACTTGCAAATAAATCTAGGTTAACTTTAATAATAAAGCTCCTGAACTGAAAAACGAATGATACATTCAGAAAACTTCATAGAAAACTAATAGAAGTTATATAAACTGACTAATATTACTCAGACAAATAACACAGGTGTCCTTCTGAACAAGAGTTAAAGCACATCTATCTTATTAGAAGCATCTGCAAATCTTTGGATTGAATAATCAACTCTATGATTTGCTATTTAACTATCGCTATACAAGAAGATGGATTACATCTAAATACCCTGAGCTATGGATTACAACACAGAATAAATAGAAAAGGGCCTGGCTAGCTTCTCACTGAATAAACAAGATTAAGAGGTTGACGGCCTAAAAAGACCATCCCGTGAAGATGACTAAACAACAATTCAGTCATATCATTACCAAAAACAGCTGCTCATTCTAATTCGCAACAGATGTTCAAGATCTCACCGGGCATTTCTTCTGTGATTTATAAGGAAACCGAGACGGCCGAGATGAGGAAAGCTCCAGTGGTAAACCCGGAGCATCCAATTCACCAGTCAGAATCCCCACAGCCTCTTTCATTGTAGGCCGCCTTGCAGGTGATTTCTGCAGGCAAAGCAGAGCAACTTTAATGCAGATTTCAGCTTCTTCCTTATTCAAAGACTCGACCTTCTTATCAACCAAATCAAGAAGCTTCCCCAGCCTGGCCAATTTCCGAGCCCAAGATATCAAATTTGCAGACTGATACTCGGACATGGGAGACCCTGAAACCTGCAGCGGTCGGCGACCCGCAATTACAACCAGCAGCAAAACACCAAAGCTGTAAACATCACATTTCTCAGAGAGATCTCCTCCACTGCTATACTCAGGTGCAATGTAGCAAACAGTTCCTCTCATGCTAGGTGTGCTGCTGATTCCACCACTCTTGGGGATCTCTCCACTCATGGAGTCGCAGCTGTTGTGCCTGACTTTCCAGAGATCTCCACTGAGTCCATCAAGCCACCATTCGAGATTCCCGCGGCTGTTCTTCCTCCTCTTGCTCTTCATCTTCCTGTCTAGAGACAACAACTCATCGTCTCTAGGCCACCAATCGTCTTCGTTATTGTGATCATCGCTCATTTCACCCTGTTGTTTGCTCTTCTTCTTCCTCTTGCTCTTCTTTGCCAGATCCTCAGAGTACTCGTCCTTCCACCACTCCCTAATCGGCCTCCGCTTCTGCTTCTTCATGTTGAGGTCATCATCCATGGCCATCCACCAGTCCAATCTGTGCTTCTTCTCCTTGGCCTTCTTCTTCTGATCTGGTTTGACTACCGTTGCAGAGCTCGTAGAGGCGGCTCCCATCCAATTGGCGGCGGATCTCTCCTTATCGATCTCGGATCCAATCCACTCCATCACATAGTCCTTCACTTTCGCCGGCCTAGGCTCCTCAACGACGATCTCGGGAACCTCTGACGGGGACGCGACGGCAGAGAACATCTCCGGCGAGGTCTCAACTACCGGAACCCTAAGGAAAGTCTCCGGAGACTGGTCAACGCATGTGCTCCCCTCCTCTAACCCTACAGTAATCACGCTCTCCGTCTCCACGACCGATGCGGCGTCCTCCACAACATGGATCCTCGAATCCTCCTTCTTATTCGCGCTCTTGAGATCGCCTTCTCCGGAATTGATAGTGATTTCGCACTGATCGACGAGTTTTAACCTAGCAAGGCCAAAATCCCCAATCCTGGCGGAGAAGTTGTGGTCCAGGAGAACATTGCTAGGCTTGACATCGCCATGGATGATGGGGGGATCGCACTGGTGGTGGAGGTAGGCGAGGCCCTTGGCGACCTGGATGAGGATCTGTCGGCGGCGGGACCAGGTGATGAGCTCGGGGGACTTGCGGTGGAGGAGGGACTCCTGGAGGTTGCCGTTGGGCATGAGGTCGTAGACGAGGCACATACGGCGGTGGAGGCGGTCGGAGGCGAAGCCGAGGAGGTGGACGACGTGGTCGGAGTCGGAGAGCTTGCTGGCCATGAGGATCTCGTTGTGGAACTCGCGCTCGCCCTGGAGGGATCCGGAGTCCATGACCTTGACGGCGACATGGAGCTTCTTCTTGAGCTTCTTGTCCGGGAGGGAGGCGGAGTACACGGCGCCGAAGCCGCCCTGGCCGAGGCGGCGGGAGGGGGAGAAGGAGGAGGTGGCACGCCGGAGGGAGGAGTAGGAGAAGCGGCGGAGGGAGTCGGAGGGGTGGTCGGCGGAGGGGGATTTTCGGCGGCGGAAGAGGCGGCGGCAGAGGAGGATGAAGAAGAGGAAGACGGAGAGGGAGACGGTGGCGCCGGTGAGGGGGGCGAGGAGGCGGTGGTGACGGTGGTGGGGGAGGAGAAGAGGCTGCTGGGGGATGGACGGAAGAGAGGACGGCGACGGCGACGGCGACATGGTGGAGATTAGAGCGTCGGTTGAACGGAAGGGGACATGGTAAAACTTAAAAAGGGGTCAGAAGAAGAAGAAGGGCGATTTGTGGGGAATTGGGAAAAGGAGGGTTGATTCATGAATGAATGAAGAGTAGAGAGGGTGACCTCAGCTGTGCTGTGAATTGTGAATTGTGAAAGGGGGGAAGTGGAGCGAGGGTTTCCCACACTTTCTGCTTTCCAGCTCCACTCTTTCAGCGCTGCTCTCTCTTCCTCCTTTCTTTTCTTCTTTTTATCTTTGTTTTACTCTTTCTTTCTGTTTTAACTTCCAGAAGATACTGTGATTCATTTTTAACACCGTATTGACCACGGCGACCATTTCACTCGTTATAATATACGGATTATTGTTTTTAATAAACAAATATATTGACCATATCTCAAAAAAAAACAAAAAAAAGTTTTGACTATATAGATTAATTATTATTAGTCCTTGTGGGTTAAAATCACGATTTTGATTTAACTAAAACTTGATTTAAATTATACTCCCTCCGTTTCAAAATACATGACCCTTTAAACATTTTTGCTTGTTTCATAATACTTGTCCATTTTACATTTTTTCCCATTTCTTTCCATTTATACCCCTAATAATTATCTTTATCATAATCATTACACTTTGTCATATTTCTCCAAACAAATGATTAACTCTACATTTGATAGGGGTAATATAGGAATAACATTTTTTTCTTAATATATGTGCAAAGTCCAAATGGTCATGTATTTTGAAACGGAGGGAGTATATAGAATTATCAAAATAAGTGTTTAATATAAATCTTGTACTATTTTATTTATTTGATTCTTAAGAGATTTATTTAGTGATACATTATTTCTATTATAATATATTCTCTTAATCAACAAAACATTTGTAGAATTATAGTTTTTGTATAAAGAAAGATTGAATACTTTTTTTATCAATAAATTTATTTATTTTATAATTTTTATTTTTATTTTGTACTTATTTTGGAAAAACAAATTCAAATCTAAACCATATATAATTTTTATAAATATAGCATCGATAAAAAAAAATTAACCAATAAAAATTAGGCAGTTAAATATCAACCAATGAAATTGATTTAATAAAATGATTATGTGGTTTACTGTATTTTTTTATATAGTAATATTAATTTAATTATATATTTATTTAGAGTTGACATATGTTAATCTGTATTAGTATTTGAATCTCTATTTTAGTATATAGTAAGATTAATTAATTATATTTAAGGAAACCTTATAGATATAATTTAAATGATATATTTTTTATATTTTACATGTGGAGTCTACAATTAAATTTTAACCAGTTAAATTATTTTAATAAAGATGGATGATTTTTTTATAAGGAAAGGGATTAGGGTCGCTACCGGCCCACCGGTACTACTTGGGCTCGCCTAGAGCATCCGCAAGGGATGAGAACGGGTTATTAACCAATTCTAAAGATAATAGGGCAAATCGCCATCTTGGAGTCTCGAACCCATAACCTCATGATTCTATCATAAGAGCTCAAGAGCTAAACTAGTAAGCTGATGCGCTAAACGCTAAAGATGGATGATATGATTTAAAGTAAAGTTAAAATATCATGATAATTATTATTTTAATATGTAGTCATTATATTCGATCATGATGTAAGGGTAGTCTTTTAAATACCTTTGTAAGTGGCATGTAGCTCCTAAAGACATGTTCTAACACGTGATGATAACCAAAGTCGATATATTGCAAATTTTCTGACCAAAAGATTGATATGGGAGTTGACAAAGTGGTTATGCATTGGTACGAAAACAAAAAAAACTGTCACACTATACACAAGTTTTTTTCCCTTCTTGAGCACATTGTTTATTGAGTTCGAACCAGTGACCTCTGAATACTACTCTTAAAGTCTTAACCGTGTGATTAGATACCCAAAAACTATATACATGTTATTAACATGCATGCCCTTCGAAAAAAATGATATACAAAATACAAGATGGTCTAGCAAAGGTTAGTTTTTTTCACTCATCATTCAAATATACTCCAAAAATAAATAGAGAAATGAAATTTGAATTTAGCTTTGATAAAAACAAGTCCATAAGTTGGGGACAATTACATTAACAAAAGGTGTAAATGGGGGATTTGGTAAGGAGTGGGGAATGCTAACATTTGTTTGCTTCTCCATATTATTCAAACGTTTGCCCCAAAACCACACAGGCAAGTGGAACATCAGAACATGTCATTACCCATCAATTAAGAACCCAATCTTATTTCTTTCGTTGGTTTGACAAATTAATGACCAATCTTTGATGTGCCGTGCCTATTTTCCAGCTTACCTTTTTAAATTGGCCCCTCTTGTCCATCATTCAAAACTTTTTACAACCCATGAGAAACCTTTTTTTTATCCTTGTTGTCTCAATTGACTTCATATATAATTTCTCCGTAAGCTTTTGGTTGATTGTCATATATGTCCTTACTCAAAACTTTGATTGGTTTTACAAAAGAAACAACGTTCACGATGAGCCAAACCAATAGGAATATAAACCATGGTTGTATTACTTGAGAAATTTAATTACTTGCAAAATTTCTCATGGTAGTAAGAGGTTAAAAAGGCCGATTCTTGCAAAATTTACTTGATGTTTAGCCTTGAAAATTACTCATGGTAGTCTTGTGACTTTGAAAGCTCTGCCCAGTTCGATTAAGTTATGAGAAAGAGGAATTTAATTAATAAATTTCATCAAACGAGATGTTTATTCCTTGCTAAATGAGTTCCTGACATTTGATTAGCAGTCAAATACTAGTAAAAGTTACATACATGTAAATATCTACCTAAAACCCAACTATAACTTCATGATTTATGTCTAGGCATGGGATTCCCCAATAAATGAAAAGGGCAAATTGGTCTATCCATCTCTTAGAAGGTTAGGTTTAGTAAGATCACCTAAATCAAATCTTTGTTTGACTTATAACTTTGATGCAATGCCTACTTTGCACCATGGCCTTTGCTTTATTTAGGGTTTTACAGGTTTGATGGGCTGGTTAAACAAAGTAAATTAAGGGCCCCTCTCAACTCTCTCAAGTCAAATGAGGCCATCCATAAACATTAAGCACACAATAAACCATGGTTAAAGTTAGTTGATCATGTGGAGGGACCCCCTGAATAGTGATTAGTGAATACAATCCATTTAAATTTATTCTTTTCACAGCTAGGCTCCAAGGAAGAATCAGTTCAGGCAAGATTCCAAGGAATTCATTTCTCCAGAATCCCAGTCTGTGAAATGGAGAACTTGTACTGTTATCTTGTTGTTTTAGGTTGTCTAGGTTGAACTCAAAGTTGTCATCTATAGATTTTTTTATTGTTATTATTTCTAGCTCAATTACACACAAATCAATCATATATCTTAGTTACACTTGGCACATTAGTCACTGGTTGAAAATCATGGGTTCCTGGTTCGAAACTCTAGAACGACAGTTTTCCTTATTCTCTTTGAAACTGATTACTAATCAGTTATCATCCCTTGCAGATACTCTGTTCTGGGTGACCATAAGGTAGTAATTGTGACGACCCTTACCTTATAAAAAAAAAATCATATATCTTAGTTAATTTGCATCTCATTTCATAAGTACATCATGGGCGGGCAGAGTAGTTTTATGAGCCTCTATGTAAATGCATCTCACCTGAAGCGCCATCAATACAGGTATGGAAGTGTAGGTACACATAAATTAGAGAGGTTAACAAAGTATATCACGGGCAGGCCGTTCAATAAATTGAATCGTACAAAAATTGAAGGCTTCGTTTTGTATAAAATAAATAGAGGCCCCCTTCCAAGTGGAGACCACGTGGAATTGCACTCTTTTGCACATTTCAATGGCCGATATTAGTTGCGAAGATGCAGAGAATAAGCCTGTGCATAAAGTTAATGGGTGGGTTTGGGTTGGAAACATGCTGGTCGGGCCTATAATACTGGACTTGTTTATTGCATGCCCCATCGGACTAGTTTCAGGGTCAACTCTTGGCTTATTTGCATTGTTGGTCATCAGTTTGGATTTGACTCTAGGTAAACTTGTTTATCCTTTTTTTCAAGTGAAAGCGAGAAGAACTTTGATCACTATGCTTAAGGTTTGTCGTTTTAATAATTGCACGAAGGCTTGGTAACCTAGTTTATCGAAGTTTTAACATAGGGACTCTTCGGTACGGTAATAGATTAATTTCACGTGGTACCCAACGAGATTTTAAATTTCACATGGTAACCCTCATAATGAGAAGTATTTCACCTCATACCCTTACTGTTAAATTTAATCCATTAACGTTAAATTTGGATTGTAAAAAAAAAAAATAGAAATATGAAAGGAAACTTCTAAGATTAACACGGTTTTATAGTAACCAAATCCACTTTCACCACAATCAAGCATATATATGCCCATAGATCAAGCACCGATAAGAATTTAGCCATGAGAAGAATTTAGTCATGAGATGAGCATCATGTTGATAGTAATAAACTAATAAACTCACATCATTATCATTAGAATCACTAGAAGAAGCAATTCCTGCCAAGCACTTAGAAGCACCAAATTTAGCAATCAGAAGCATCATGTTGGTAGACTATGCAGGAACAGCCAACGGGCTAGAGACCTTGCCAACCAAACAAGATTCAAGCTTGGCGCATTTTACTAGGCAGGGAATTATCAAATTGATTTGACGAGTTGGAAGAGAAGGGTACTAGCATATCATCTGACATTTTTTTAACAAAAATCCGCAGCAAGAACCCACAAAGTACAGAAGCTAGATCATTCAAGTGCACATAGAGACCAAAACGACATTTTGGAGAAAAGAGGTTAAAATGCAAAGCAATGCAAGTTATGTAGATTTTAGCTTCTTCTTCATTCAAAGACTCAACCTTCTGAGCAAGTAAAAAGCCAAAACAGTAAGCAAACACATAGATTTTGTAGCCTATATGGGATTCGAACCCACATCGATGTGTATGACACATTGCTTTCCCGTTAAGCTAATAGGCTAAAATTAACAAGCAACAACTGCATCACTTGCAATTATCAAAACATCGGTGCTTCTAGCACATTGTATCGTTCAATGAAACCTCACGAGAAATACATTGTCAAATATTTAGGAGCCCTCTATGGATCTAATGATGCATATAAATTCCAGCAATATATTATAGCACTTCTATATATCATATTCTCACTACAGAGATACAAATGCAATCAAAAAGCTAAAATTAGCCTTTCTTATAAACCAGAACAATCATATCTAATTAGCTACAAGAATGGTGTTGAGATTGAAAGTTGATATGTATCCTTTTCCATAGTTACCAACTCCATCAATCAATCTCAAGAACACCATCTTTCCACAGATTCCACTCAAAATCACCATCTTTCTTCAATGCAGGAACTCTATATATATAAGGGATTACTTTTCAATTAAAGACAATCAACCAAAACTCCCTAAATGATCTATAATTCAAAACACCAATATCAATTTCATATTCATAAGCAATTTCGAACCCCTAAATTGTTAGATCTTTCCATTTGTGATACCCTAATAATTGAAAACCTAGAATTGTTGGGATTTAGGATTGAAACAATAAAATTCAAACCTTAGTAGCCATTGAAGAAGGCCACTTTCACCCTTCATCCCTCAACAGGTTTGTGAATGCCATCGGGGTTGTCCGAATCCGCCGTCGTTCTCCTCACCGCCTCCGTGGTAAGATTCCTTCCTCATGGTCTTTTGCTAAGTTGTTCTCTCTCGGTCTTCGACCATAGAAAAGAGAAGAGAAGAGCTCCAAGAAGAGAAAGATTCATTCATGGGGGCTGTTTGAATGGAACCACCAAGCAAGAAGAGCCTTGTTCTCCGTCGGTCTTCCTCACGGGGCTATTTGATACAGCCCATATCAAAAAAGAAAATAAAATGTATATATCTTTTATTTTATCCCAAATTGGACAGAGGCTAACGGTGGGTTATGAAACAAAACTTTTCAATAGTTCAGGGTCATCACGCGAATTTTAAAAAGTTTTGGGGTACCTCACGAAATTGGCTTAACCTAGGGGGCACCAGGCGAAATTTCCGTAGTTTTTTTTTTTGGAAGAAAGTTCTAGAGCCAAACAAGGTATTAGGATAGGAGAGTGGTAATAAATTAATGAATAAAAAACACAAGAATGATAATACAAATCAGAGAAAAAGTGTTTGGTAAAAAAATCTCTTTTAAAAAATTATATTATAAGATATTACGTGGTTGTTGCCTAACAAGGCCATAGTCCCGCATATGCCATTTCAGATGACCATATCGACTTACAAGACAGACAACAAGCTCATGAATACTCTTGCCCAAATTGAAGATGTATACTTTTTCTTCACAACTACTAAACAATACAAAGGGATTGAGGTGGGGAGGGTGATTTTGGGGTGAATTTAGAAAGGCTAGGCTAGCTTTAAAAAAAATGTAGTATGTAGGCTATTCTTCCTCTATAAAAGCCCCAAACTCTCTCTTTTTCTCTCTCTTCCTCATTTTTTTTTCTCTCCTTCCTCTCTCCTTCCCCTCACTCTCTCCCTCTCCTACACTCTCTCCCTCTCATCTCCATTTTCATTCATCCCCACCGCCCGCCCTCCCTCTCCGTCGCCCGCCCGCCATCCATCTACGTCGCCGCCCTCCTTTTTCGTCGCCCGCCCTCCCTCTCCGTCGCCGCCCGCCTCCCTCCTCGCCGCCGCCCTCTCCGACCACCTACGCCACCGCCGTCACCACCACCGCCGTCGATTTCAGGTTCGTTCACCCTCTCCCTCTCCACCCCCTCATCCCTCTCTTCTAGATCTAGGCTCGTTGGAGCCAGATCTGGGCTCATACGAGCCAGATCTCTCGTACGAGCCAGATCTGGTCTCGTACAAGCCAGATCTAGGCTCCTACGAGCTAGATCTAGGGTTGGGTTTTTGGCTTTTGGGGTTTTTAGGATGACAAATTTATTTTTGGGGGGTTTGGGATGATTTTATGATTTTAGGTGATGACAAGTGGTTTTTTATGAATTTTAAGCAATTTAAGTTTGTTCTACGGATCTGACTGATGACAAGTTTTTTTTAAAGGGGTTTTGGGATGATTTTAATGACTGAGTGATGACAAGTTGTTTTTAATAGGTTTTAGAGATGACACGTTTGTTTTTAATGTGTTTTGGTGATTATAAGTTTGTTTTACGAATCTGAGTGATGACAAGTTTGTTTTGAGGTTTTTGGGATGATTTTGGGTGATGACAAGTTAGTTTTACGGATTTGACTGATGACAAGTTTGATTTGAATGATTTTAAAGGGGTTTAGGAAGATTTTATGGGTTTGGGGTGATGACAAGTCGTTTTGAAGTGTTTTGATGATTATAAGTTTGATTTACGAATCTGGGTGATGACAAGTTTATTTTAAGGGTGTTGGGATGATTTTATAGTTCTGGGTGATGACAGGTTGTTTTATATGGGTCTGGGTGATGACAGGTTGTTTTATATGGGTCTGGGTGATGACAAGTTCGTTTTTATGGGTTTTGGCGATGACAAGTCCGTTTTTAATGTGTTTTGATGATGACAAGTTGTTTTACGGTTCTGGGGGTGATGACAGGTTTGTTTTAGGGTTTTTTGGATGATTTTATGGGTTTGGATATGTTTTTGGATTTTTTGCATGACAACTTTGTGTTTCGGATTTAAGTGATAACAAGTTTTGTTGTGGGTTTAGGGGTTTTGAGTTTGTGGGTTTTTTGGATGACAAGTTCATTTTAGGGTTTTTTTGGGACGATTTTATGATTTAGGGTGATGACAAGTGATTTTTTATGAGTTTTGAGCAATTTAAGGTTGTTTTACGGATCTGATTGATGACAAGTGCGTTTTAAGGTTTTGGGTGATGACAAGTTATTTTTTATGGGTCTGGTTGATGACAAGTCCGTTTCCATGGGTTTTGGCGATGACAAGCCTGTTTTTAATGTGTTTTGGTGATGACAAGTTGTTTTTTGGATGACAGGTCTATTATAATGTTTTTGGGATGATTTTATGGGTCTGGGTATGTTGGATTTGTATATATAGTACTTGTAATTATGGCCTATTAGCTCAAATGGTAGAGCAATGTGCTTGATGCACAATAATGTGGGTTCAATTCCCACATAGGTCAATTTCGTAACTAGTCATCACCGATGACAAGGTTTTTGCATGAATGATGGGTTTTACCTCAACTTGTCATCAGATGACAAGTTGAGTACGTGAACGAAATGACAAGTTTTTGTACGTGGACTGATGAAAAGTAACGTGTCATCTGATGACAAGTTACTTGCCATCACTAATGACAAGGCGGTCAACGGCTGGTCAACACCGGTCAACGCCGGTCAACGACTGGTCAACACCGGTCAACGCTGATAGTGGTGAGGGGTGCTGACGTCATCTTGCAAATTTAAAAAAAAGGTAGGGGCAAAATTGGAAAAAAGCCTATGGGGGCTCATTCTCTTTCCTTGTAGCCTATTTGCTTCATTTTTGGTTGCCCATAGCCCATATACCCATTTTCGTCAACAATACAGTATCAAACAAAATTTTCACCTCCTTCACACTTTTTCATTTTTTTACCATTAAGCCCTTAAATTAATTATAGAATTTTTTTTTTACCTAAATAACCAAATTATTTGTACGTTGAAACAAAATCTTCACAATAAAATAGCCACTTCCTTTATTTCATGAGATTTTTTCCTATTTCAATAAGTCTAATAAACCTCTAAGAATACATTGAGAAAATTGTCATTTTTATATAGCCATTGATGGATATCATTTTTATTGAGAAAAGTGTCTTATAAATAATCATGATCCAAAATTTTACATTTTAAGGTAAACATTTCACACAAATATTTGATCAAATACTCTTTAAGAATGAAAGTTGATTAAAAGGCTTTAAAGTTATTACTTAGAGGACAATATATAGTTGTATCTTCAACGTCAAACTAATTAGTGCTTGGTGGGAATGACTTTTACAAGCGTAGTAAAAGTACTAATCAAGTACTCCGTAGTTAGCTATGCCTCAGTCGAGTTTACGTATTATGAGAGTGCAGTGAATGTTAATTACTTTTTTGGTATATGGACCAATAAGGTTAATATATATAAAATCTATATATGTAAATCAAATAGGTATAGAAGGAAGGTTAAATAGAATGGGATTAGTTAAGGCATAGAATCCTACACAATCTTAATATAGTTTTTTTTTTTTTTAATTTACAAAGACTATTAAGGTAAATGTATAGTGTCACTAATACAAGAAAGGGTTCATACAACGGTTAAAAAAGTATACGGACCACGGTTTTTGAACCGTTGTCGTATCCAGCGTTGTCTATTCAAAGACAACGGTTAAGTGATAGACAACGGTTCTCATAGACAACGGTTGTGTACATTGTCTAAGAAGTTGTTTAGACCGTTGTCAGCGTATTTAGACAACGGGTGTTTACGTTGTCTAAAGGTATGTATAATCGTTGTCTTATGCTCGTAATAAATAATATTTATATTTGTTTATATTGTTAACCGTTGTCATTGTTTAATATGACCGTTGTGGTATTAAACTTTGACACCTCCAACCGTTGTCTATAACTATAATTGTAACCATTGTCTATGCCATTTAATTTTGAAAAAAAAAATATATTGCATATGATCGAAAGGGTGCTCGAAGAGTCTGTATTTGTCCACTTACACACACAATATATATATAGTATTCAATCATGTTTAACAATTCATATATTGTATATATGAAACCAATCATAATATTCCCATATAATAAGCTGATCCAGGAAGAGTTCAATCAAAGATCTACCTATAGCTTCTGTAATAAAACGTATGAAACGTACCCTACTTAATTGAAATTGAGATAGGGTAAACACCTAAGTTCTGTTTTTATCCTAAAACACTCCAAATTAAGAATAGCAAATAATCTATCCTATACCTTTGTAATCCTTCATAATTAATATGCATATATATATATAGTACGGTGCAACTTTGCCAAGTCATCGGCCTACTTTACTTTAGATGCAATATCAACTACCTGCATGAAACAAAACAAATACACTGATTTTATAATCTCTCATCAAACACAATTCAATATCAGGTCAACAAATTTCAATCATCAACAATTAGCAGTCAAATACACTGACCTCGCTAATTTGTCCAAGGCTCCTCTGCTTCAGGGCTAATAGCCTGGAAACTGCATATTCTGGTACGACAACTTCCAAAGTACTCCTTGTAACTAACGGAACTTGGATTCTGTCACAGGAAAGACGTGAGAAAAACACTCAGAGAAGACTTCAGTATAAAGAGAGAAGTAGAAGCCAAATGAAAGTAAGAGCAAGTATACAAACCTATTTAAGATTGGTTGTGTGGTTGTGTTTTGTTCAACTTCATTAGATCTTGGCCTGTCAATGCTGGCCACTACAACTGCCTGGAATACAGCGCCACATATCATGACTAGACATTTATTACAAAAGGCTATATATAGAAGAAAATTTTGCTAAGATCAATTACAAAAGGCTAAAAAACTGATTCTGAATAGTGAATTCTCATCACTTTCAAGTATAATCTCATTCAAGCCCTTCTCATCAGCTACCAAAGATGCAATAATCTGCCAGATTGATACTATTCTGCTCAGATTACACCATAACATTGAAAAATGGTGCAAAACAAGACAAAAAATAGAGCATCTATTCAGCTGAATGGCAAGATCTATCAAAACGCAGACCAGACAGTTAAAATGAGATAAACAGCAAACCTTAAACACCATAACTACGTAAAAATAACAGGTAATCACACATCAGCTATGTAAAACCCCCAAATTTTGCTCAGTCAACACTCAAGATATAGGCTCAGTATATCACCCTACAGCTTAAAAAACTCAGCTTTCAAAACCATAACTTCAAACTACAAAAAAATCCCAGATTCACAAATAAAATCAGCCCTTAGCAAACAAACCGAGGATAAGCAAGGCATCAGGAAGGGCTCCAAGAACAGGAAGAAAGAGTCCACCAACAATCCCAGGCCCCAAAATCTCCAACAAAAGCTCACTCCCACCAAACAAGTAAGTAGCAGCCGTGTACATCAGAAAGTACAGTATTGTCTGGGAAAAATAAATTACAGGTCTCATTTCTAGTAGAGCAGAAAAAGAGCGCAGTAGAGAAATAGGTTAAGCTTGAAAGCATACAAAGAGTCATGTTCAAGCTCCTTGAGGACTGATCCATGATAAGAATCCGACAGTTCCAAGTTCAAATCTTCAACACCATCATCAGACACTAAAGAATTATCACAAACTAAAAGTGTAAGAATCAACACAAAATCACAACTCATATGTGCTTGTATGTTTCTGGCTCAGTTACTAAATAGTATTTTCATCTTCCTTTGTGCAGTTCTGAGTATACCAGTTTCTCTTATCTTTACAATGAAGATCAATTCATAGCAGCTTTGAAAAATGATGTGATTGTTGTTAAGAGCCTACCTCCAAAGCTGAAGGATTTACGGAGACAGAAGAACCTGCCAACTTTTAAGCCTATTCGTTCTACCTCCCCGAGCTATTACTTAGATGAGGTTTTACCATTGCTAAAAAAACCTGAACGGGAAACAGAAAATCGAAATTGACTTACAGGAAGAAAGGTGACAGCCAAGGAAGCGAAGGCGTTCGGTGAGATTCTCGAGATCTGCTTGGTTCTTCTTGTAGACCTGATTGCAGTGGCCGAGGACGAGGCATAACGGTGCTGGTCTCCATGTAGCTGAGGTCGGCGTTCATCTTGCAACTGAACAGAAAATCCACAATCGAAACCTACCGAAGAACACATACAACAATTGAAACAAAATAGCGAAACTAGAGAGCAAATTCGGATCCCTAGCACGATGAAATTCGAAATTAGGCGATGATCGGGAGTAGAGAAAGTTGTTTACCCTCCGCAGCCGTTTCCACACTTGCAAGCAGAGCCACAACCACAGTTTCCGCCACAGCGACGAGACAGCTTCTCTGGTGAGCCGGATGATGTCGGAGATGGACAAGGACGGCGACGGATTCATCGATTTGAAGGAGTTCGCCGAGTTCCACCGCGGATCGGAGGACATCGTCAAGGACTCCTCCGGCAGCGGGAACCGCGAGTTGAGAGTGGCGTTCGACAAGTACGACAAGGACAAGAACGGCCTCATCTCCGCCCGCGAGCTCCACACCGTCCTCAACAGCCTCGGCGAGAAGGTCTCCGTCAAGGACTGCTCCAGAATGATTAGCTCTGTCGACGCCGATGACGACGGAGGATGATGCGCTGAGGATGCGGAGGATGGAGGTTTATGGAGAGATATGGATTTTCCCTTCCTTTTTAGTTAGTATTCGGTTTTCAATTCCACGTTAGGGGCCATCAGTTTGTATAAATCTGTCAAAAAAACTGCTATAATGGAGCCAATTCCGCGTTAGGGTTTCGTGCCAGCGTGGAGACGTGAGCTAGTATATATTGCGGGTTATATATACCATTGTCTAAACTAAGGTAAATTTTACATATTAGACAACGCTCGTCCAAAACCGTTGACAAAAGAAATTTAATGTGTCACATAGATCATGATTACTAATAACCATTTTATATAGTGCGGATATGACCAAAAAAATAAATTATATAATATGAATGATAGACAATGGTTATGTAAACACCCGTTGTCCTTGTATATATATGAGTTGAATGCACAACGTATTTTCATAAACCGTTGTTTATGCTTCTATCATAGACAATGGGTATTATAAAAACCGTTGTCCGCATTAAACCTTACGTAAAATACTAACTATAGACAACATACTTTGATCAAGCATTGTCTATATATGCGTATTTTAATGTCATTTGTGTACTAGTGTGTGATATATAGTAAAAGTGTGATGTATAGCATCTCCTTTTTTTTTTTTTTTTTCGAAAAAGGAAGGGACAAAGCCGTGGATTAAGAAAGAGTGGCTAATGAAGATGTAAACTTAATGGAAGGTGTAAGTTACAAGAACTGTATGTAACAAGACGAAAGCCAAACTTCTTTTTTGGTTCATAAGGTGCCAAGTGTGCAATGCAATTTAATGCAAAACCTATAGCTTGTGTATCACAAGCTATATGCTTTAATGGCAAATTGCAAACCTGGCCAGGTCTCTTATATACCGTTGCTAGGTGATATGCAATTTTTGTGTATGTCAATTGACAATTTTCGCGTGATGGCAAAATATGGTTGGCTACTTGTCTCATACGAATATGTGATGATGAATATATATATATAGAGGTAGGTTCTATAGCGAACAATGTTCTATATTGTAATGGATGGTGAGTTTAGTTATGACAATATCCAAAAAAAAAATAGCAAAAAATCAAAAATATGAGAGATTTTCTCTCATCATCTAACTACCATAATTATAATTCTATAAAATCAAAAATTAGGCTCCATTGCAGATGTAGAGAGACGCTCCATTGCAGCCTCCAGAAAATCGTCGGCTCCCATTGCAGCCTCCACCACTTCGCCGCCCTACCGTCGCCGCTCAACCTCTCGCCCTAGCGCCTCCCCTCTCCAGGGAGTTTTCCGGCGACCACCCGTCGCTACTTGCCCTGCACCCCGCCCGACCGGATCCCCCCTCCAGATCTGGGGTTTTGCCCGTCCCCCGGATTCCGCCCTAGATCTGGTGCCCGACGTTGGTCGCTTCCCGATTCTACCCGTCGTTGGTGCTCGTCCGTAGGTTCGGGTCCCCTCCCGCCGGCCTCTCGTAGCCCCTAGTTGAACCGCGTCGGAGTTTCGCCCCCCATTACCGTCCGTCGAGCTTCGTTCGGGTCCCCTTTCTCCGTCGGAGTTTCGCCCCCCAAGATGTATATATGTACAGTAATATTGTATATGCCAACATGAGGAATGTATATACGAAATTTGTTTTTGTTGGATTGTTTCCGTAACCTATTTCTACGGATCAAGATGTATATATGTACAGTAATATTGTATATGCCAACATGAGGAATGTATATACGAAATTTGTTTTTGTTGGATTGTTTATGTGACCTATTTCTACGGATCAAGATGTATATATGTATAGTAATGTTGTATAAGCCAACATGAGGAATGTATATACGAAATTTGTTTTTGCTGGATTGTTTATGTGACCTATTTCTACGGATCAAGATGTATATATGTACAGTAATATTGTATATGACAACCTGAGGAATGTATATACGAAATTTGTTGTGGCTGGATTGTATTCATATGTTTAATCGTACAACCAATTCTGCCGGAATACTGTAATATAATGTATATAATGATCCCAGGATGTATATACAAGACTATAACATATATATAGTTAATAATTCGTACAAGACGTGTGAATATCCAATATATAATTAACACTTGCTATAATTACGAGATTGAGTTGAAATTTGAAAATTAATTAACATTTGCTATAATTAAGGGATTTTTCTATAAATCCGAAAATTAATTAACAGTTGCTATAATTAAGGGATGTGGTTCAAATTTGAATTTGGGTTAAATTTTGATATGTAATCTGGATCATCCATTGGAATAGCATCTAAAGGCCTACAATTGTTCACTTGTTCACTCATATTTATTTGTTCACTATTGAACTTTAATCTATATATATATTTATATAGATTAAAGTTCACTATCCCCATTCGCGCCCATTACGCGAATGGGGATTGCGAATGGGCGCCTGCGCAATGGACGGCTCACCACAATACATGCCGGAGATCACCACGATCGGTTCTGCGTAATGGACGGCGAACTGCCGCAATACAGGCCGGCGAACCGCCACGACAACGGCAAATGAGGGACTGCGAATGGGCAACTGCGCAACGGACGACGAACAACAATGGAGGACGGCGACGTGGTGGAGGCTGCAATGGAGGCCGATGATTTTTGGGAGCGTCTCTTCTGGATCTACAATGGAGCGTAAATTCTGATTTTACAGAATTGTATTTATGGTAGTTATAATTGAAAGATGATGGAGAAAATCTCTCCTATTTAAGATTTTTTGTGATTTTCTTATTTTTGGATATTGTGGACTAATATCTCACCATCCATTACAAATCTCATCCTACACTTGTTCTCTATAAAAGGTTGTTCACTATAGAACCTACCTATATATATATATATAGATTAAAGTTCAATAGTGAACAAGTAAATATGAGTGAACAAGTGAACAATTGTAGGCCTTTAGATGCTACTAGTTATAACCCCGGGCCTTGCCCGGGATTTTTTGAAATAAAAATTAATGTATGACTTTATATATGATATAAATATTATAAATCAAATTTACAATTTATTTAAATATGAAAATTAGTGTGAAAACTGTAACATTTAGAATCGATTAATTGTTTAATTTTAGTAACATGAACATATGTAAAACAAACTTGAATTTGATGCTATGAAATCTCAAATTTATACTTAATAGGTTTGTTCTTGATATATAATATCCAATCGAATCTGATCAATAGGTTTATTCTCCAAATATAATATCTTAATCTTGTACTTCATCCGAAAGCAAAATAACTCACTCATCAAACTAACATAATTAATAGTTTTATTCTCGATACATTGATACATTTTGATAAAATTATAAAACCATCTCCATATACATATCCAATATTTTGGGTTATTACAAAAAATATGCATATTTAGAATTAAGAAATATTTTGTGTAATTAAATATTTACATATCAAAAGTATTAATTCAATTTGTAAATAATTTTAATATTATTCATATTACAAATGGACCGGTACGATCAAGTTCTATCACTTTGGGTTGAGTGTAGGCTCGAGTCGATCGGATTACGGACCAATTATAAATCTTTCCTTAACAAACTTTTAATCAAATCTAATACTTGATTTAAGTTATTATTAAATCCTATGAAGTTAGAGCTGTCACAACCTGACCCAACCCAAAAAATCGACCCGAACCGGCCAAAAATTTTAGGGTTAAAACCCGACCCGTATAGTAGCGAGCAAAGAAGAAAACTGAATCCGATTAACTTGAACCCAATTGGGTTGAAACCCGAAACCGACCCGATACTTTATATATATATGTAGAATAAATAGATTTTATTGTATATTATAATATATTTTATCATAAAACCTATTATAAATAAAATATTATTATAAAAATCTAGTACAAATAATAATTTATTATTAAATATTATTATTTAATCATAATATTATTTGAGTAACTATTAAAAATTCAAATTCTTGACATGTTAGGTCGACCCAAACCCGCACAATAACTTGTCAAGACCCGACCAAACTTGACTTGTAACCCAATGACCCGAACCCGCACTCAGCCCGAATCTAAAAAGACCGAACCCGAATCCACCCGACCCGACCCGTTTGACACCTCTATATGAAGTAGATCCTTTATGCACAAATTTTCATATGGAATAAGTACAAATTACAAGATACATCTTTTACATATTTCTTTTGTCAAAATGTATGTATTTTTTTTGGTCAAAAGTTTTATTTATTTTTGCTCGAAAAAATGTATGAATACTAAAATGGAGCAAGTACTTTTCTTTAATTTATCATTAGAAAACTCCTTAAATTAACATACTACGCATACATCTCTATGAAGATGCTAATGTGTGAAATACTACACATACAACTACTATACGTGTTACGTGTATAGTATACCACCGATTAATTAAGAGATAATAAAACAATATGGAAGAAATGATAAATATTTTGTAAGATCTAGTTAGTTAGTTACTTATACCAATTATTATGTTAACTGAAAGATAGGTGGTTTGGTTTGTTAAGGATTTGGTGATACATTAAACAATAAAGTAGATAGATGTACGATCTTTGATTTTTTTTATAAGTTTCTGCTTTTAATTTCTTATTTAATATTTATCGTTCACGGGAATAAATAATAAAACTTATCTGTTTTTTAGTAGAAAACAAAACTCACCTATTAAATATAAATGGATAGAAAATTTGTTTAAAAATCATTTATTAAAAATAGGGTGGATGGTTTATAAAATCTTAATGACAAAACTGCCCTTAATTGCTTCAGGTTTAGAAGTATATATTGATTCCAATGGATGGTTCAGATTAGATATCAAAATTTAACCCAAATTCAAATTTTCTCTATAGAAGGTTGTTCACTATAGAACCTACCTCTATAATGAGCTTTACTTATGTTGCCTAGCTTCAAAACTCCAAACGCTCTTTCTAGTTTTGAAGTTAAGCTTCATGAAAACACCGTCAAACCACTCCATATCAGATGTTTCCCTTGACATATGGCTAATTTAGTTTTGTCATTTTAGAAGTGTCTCTCTCATTAATTTGTTGATTTAGTCTATAAAGTTGATATATGTCTTATGATTGATTGAATTTAATATATTGTGACAAGAGCTTCACATAGACTGGTTTAGAATGAGATGAAAAGAAGGCAGATGGATCATGCAACGTACAAATAGATTCACCAAAATTATCCACTTTCCTCTTACCCCTTTTCCCTTTCCCCTTCAATAAACAGTGGCAACCTGAAACTTTCAAGTCCAGATCCCTTGACCTCCCTCTCTTGATCCCTCCTTAGATTTAATCTATCTTATTTTAGTCGAAATCTGCAATCGAAAGCTTTGACAAACAATCTACGAGCCCATCATGAACAACGTTTTTTTAGAAACCTGAAAATAAGAATTTTGGAGGTAATCCCTCCAATCATGAACAACTCAGGAGGTTACTCCTCCCAACATGAACAAATCAAGAGGAAACTATTGTTTTTTGAACAAATCAGGAGGTATCCTCTTGAATTATGAATCCAGGTTAATCCCAATCCACCGATACACGGGTGAGAAACCCATTTGAAAATTGATGATGAATCTTGACAAACTATTGGAATTTTCAAGAACTTAAGGATTGCAAAATCGAATTAGATCCATTCTTTGGGTATTGTGTTGGCAATTTGAGATCTGTTCATTGGAGATTTGATGCTCCGTTCCTTCTTTCTGCCTCTGTTAGAAGATGGGGATGGAGCTCATCCTAAAATATCTCTGATGGATTGTCACTAAAAATTCAAGAAAAGAAAAAAGGTGAAAGAAAAAGTAAAATAAAGGTAAATAAAATAAAATTGTGTTCTGAATATGCAAGGCACGGTTTACCAGATTTGTCAATAAAAAAAGTAAAGGAAAAGGATGAAAATGCTTGCCTTGCAAGCTTTCAATTGCTTGCGCCGTAAGCTAGAAAAATGCTTGCTCCGCAAGTCATGAAATTAATTGCGCCGCAAGTCTTCATTTGCTTGCGCTGCAAGCTTGAACTCCATTCCCTGACGGACAATTTGGGCCCTGGTTTGGGGTTCGAGTTTTGTTCCAGATGGGATGAAAGTGTCAAGAAAGCTTCCCGAGTTTTGATCAGTACTTCCCCAAATAGTTAAGCCAAAGTCCCCGGTGTCGTACAGAGTCTTTGTGGCCAGGTCGTTTCGGGCTTTTGAAGATCCTTCATTCCGGTGGAGGGAACGTCACTAGTCCTAGCCCATGATGGTAGACCTTTTCGTGCCGGAGTGCTAGTCTTCTAGTGCTTCACTCACCTCGATCCGGAGCTCGTCATTGGTTTTTCTGTTTTGGTGTTTGTAATTTTCTTCTCGTGTTGTTTTCTTGTTTTGACCTTTTGTTTCTACCTTTTTTGTTTCTACCTTCTTAGCCAGTGTCGGCTGCCGTTAACGGCCTCTCGGTACACCAGTTTTGGCTGGTCTACCAAATTTTTACCTGTTCAAAAAAATAAAATAAAAAATAAATAAAAAGATTCACCAAAATTGATACCTCTTGCATGCACAAGGAGGAGCTTTAGCTTCTCTTGTACACACAAGCCAGCCACTCAGCCGTGAGCCGCCTAAAGAACTCTCTTAAAGTTAGCTTACAATTCTGATGGAAACATTAGACCAAACACTTACAACAACCGAAGAGGATAATAAAGAAAGTTAAAGCCATCCGTTTTTCAAAATCTGAGATTTGAATTAGCATGCATAAACTTTGCATGGTAACTCTGCCTACCTGCACAATTTGTGATGTGGCTTTTCAATGGTTCTTCAAGTCCACAACTATGGTGCTGATGTTGTCCCAGCTCTCCCTCCCAAGAGCAAGCCGCGTCAAAAGCGCGGCCACCAGCATGCCTCGGTTCCCGCTTTGTTCGCCCTCGTAATTCTCTTCTTCAACAAAGCACGACCCCGCAATCTCGCAAGCCAGCTCGCTCGAGACCACGTCCCACAGCCCATCACTCGCTAGGATTAAACACTCGTCTTCTTCCGTGTCACGCCTGGTGACTGTGATCTCCGGCTCTGATGTCACATACCGCTTCAAAAACTTGTCACCTGTTACAACGTATGTCCATAGACTCGCTAGGATTAAATCGTACGTTTTAACAAACTCATGCATTTCACACGCCTAATGTAACAGTCTTAACAGAACAAGTTAGAGCATCGTAGCGAAACAGGGCTCCGCTGCTTTCAGAACATCATTACATATCGAGAACACGCAGCTTCAATTTTTACATCCATACATATACATGCATACATTCAAACAGAACACTTCAGTAGATGAAAGTGAAACTGAAACATTGCATCCCTTGAGGATGCACTAAGTATGTATATACCTAATGATCGCGACATGGCTAGAATCCCTTGAACACGAGCTCCTTTGACATTGATCACTCTCCCTCCTGCAGCTTCAATCCTTGCAAGCTCATCCGGCCTATTTGGCTGCCACCACAACCAAAGAGCTTCGTTTTTCAGGATACTAGCATACCAACAAGGCAACAAATATCTATACAGCCCCAAATAAAAAGCAGCTTTGACAAACCTTGTGGTCAGACGACAGAGGCAACACCTGTCCACGTCGGCAGAGCACAGCACGCGAGTCACCGCAGTTGGCAACCACGACGTGGCGGGGCGTGACGATCGCCACGACGGCAGTGGACCCCGCCATGGCAAACCCCGACTCCCCACAGGCGTTGCAGGAAGAGAGCACCGCCTGGTCCATCCTGCTGAACGCTCTCTTCAACACAAACGTCCACCATCCCACCGCCTCCTCTTCTTCCTCCTCCGCCGACACCTCCTCTCTCTTCTTCTCTCCGGCGGGAACTTCGCTCCCCATACGAATCCACCCGCGCGTGGACTTCACTCTCTCCACCTCTTCCTTCAGGATCGCGTGCATCCTGTCCCTGCACATCGCTGCCACCTGGCACGCCAGACATTTTTCCGTTACAGAATGTAACAGAACGAAAATAATTTCATCCAGTTTTTTCGAATTTGAATTTGAATGTCAAAAATTTTCGGAACTCGCTCCAAATCTTACAGAAGAGGTTAAATGGCAGAAAGGATTAATTTCTTGCCTGAGCTCCACCGTGGCCGTCGAACACGGCGAAGAAGTGAACCGGCTGCAGGCGGCAAATTTCCGGCGAGCAGAGGTTGACATGGAGGGAGACGGCGTCCTCCATCTCGCGCCTCCTGCCGGCCAACGACATGAATCCGAAATCCGGCGGCGCCTGCAACTCCGCCCGTCCTTTTCCGGCGAAAGGTTCGAGTTCCGTTCTGGCAGATTGCGCCGGTAACTCCACCTCGGTTAACGCCATCGCCGGACAAGCGCACCTCCGGAGCTCGATCCTCCGGCGACGGCGGTCTCGGCACTTCTGCGGCGAGTCGGAATCGTCGTCGTAGAAGAACATCTTCGAGTATTCCACACGGTCCGCCATTGAAATTTTTTGAAACGAAGAGAATAAAACTAGCTATGAATTCTGCTTGTTCATACCAGAAGAGCTTACAAAACACGCTTCAAGGAAATACTATGAGAGTTAGAAAGGGGTGAAAAAATTGAAACGTGTAAGTTTTGGAGGGATGCCGGGAAATAAAAGAAGAGAGAAGCCCTCTTTCAACGGTTACACACGCAGACTGAGCGTGCCCGAACAGACGCTGCCCGCAACACGTGGCTGAACGGGCAGCGCCAGAATGGCTACACGTGTCGCCCCTGTTGACACTTCTCCTAAAGTGCTTCTGCTTGCTTGTTGACTTGTTTCAACTGGCGCTTTTTCAGGGCCAACTGAGCTCCCGAACCAGCCGCGTTTTAGCCTTTTATTTATTGACTCGGTTTGTAAATCAATCCCTTTTTCTCCCGGTTCGGTAGGAAATTAGACATGTCATGCTCTTGCCGCTTGTAGTTTTGTACACGTAACGCTAGAGATCTTTCTAAGTTTTGTGCTGGTCGTAACTTGCTGGCCATGGATTGATATGGGCAGAGTGTTCATTAGTCGCCACGTGGGTTCCACGTCATATACGGCTACGAAGAAATTCATTACGTTTAAGGTTGAATTTGAGTTTCAAAACTTCCGACTTGTGAGAGATATCGAGCCACAGTTGGTAAGATTGGTTGTAATCATAGCTTTGCAGAGTAACGTGGCATATTCATCGATAAGGTCCCAGCATACATTGTTGATTCAATTACGCCTGAAGTGCTATTAAAACTAGCCACGTACACACACCACGTTACCATCAAGCCATCGTCAAAATTGGCACCTCCTAAAAGAAGGACAAGATATCTGATATCTTCTAATCCTAGCATCAAATTCTATCGAAAGGCCATTACAAACATACTTTAAGTATGTGCATAGTATCAATCTATTTCAACTTTTCTACACTACGATGAACAGAATCTATCGTCAACCGATGACTCACCTAGTCACCTGTGATTCGAATAAAATGATTTTGAAATGAGCCGACCCTGGATTATGCAAATAGTTAAACAAAAGCAGAATCTGTATTACAAAGGGCTTGTACATCAAAAATTACATTTTGAACTATACGAAAACATAAGAAATCTTTAATTTTTTTTACTTGTTTAGATGAATGTCTCACCTATAAGTTCAATTGTTACCCAACAAACTACTTTAAAACAAGGCTTAAGGACACTTGGAACATTCATTTCGGAGACCCAATTCTAACAAAGCTTCAAGCACAAGGAGCCTTAGCAAGGGTCAAATTTTATATATTGAGTTCATAGAAAAATCTACAAGATTTTCCTATTCTCTGATTGTTCAAACAAATTAAAAAAAAAAAGAGGGTCAAAAATGATGCTCTCCCGTGTCTTACTGCAGAGAGCGTATCCTCTGAGCTCACACACATCTCTTTAGTACAATGCCAACAATCTCTAACCGACTCTTCAACGACGACCTCCTCTGCCGCCTCTGAAGCCACCACCACCTCTGCCGCCTCCAGAGAAACGATTGTAGCCACCGCCACCACCTCTTCCACCTGAGAAACGACCATAGCCACCACCACCGAATCTACCTTGCGGGGCCTCCCTTGGTTGCAAAGCAGGTAATGTAGTTAGCACCTCCAAGCTTGCATTGGCTGCATTCTCCTGGCCTGTCATCATAAATACAGATTTAAGCTAGTTAAACAAAAGCAGCAGCATCTGGATTACACAGGCAAGGCAAATTTAGTATAGCACTTTAACAGTCAATTATTTCCGATCTGAAAGTTCATGACCACGTAAAATGTCCAAGCCATTACCAGCAAGGTATAGGTTCAAGTCAGCAGCTGGCACATCAAATACGGCTCCCTTTCCACCTGCGGTGAGGGCTAGCCCTTTCACTGCCTCAACCTTGTCCTCAGGTAAAAATCTTCTCAGTATACTAAAAGCAACACTGAAATAACAGAATAACAACAGCATTGTAAGTCACTAGCAAGAAACTTAACCAGTAAATCCTTTTTTATGGATTTGGAAGATGGTACTCTCAGTTTTTAATGTATATATATTAATATAGTGCTACTTACGATGGTGTGAACATTGGTCTCCCAGCCTCAAGGAGAACTGTGACATAATTCTCCATGGACGTTAAAAGTGATCTTTTCTTGATATCAGTAAAACCCTGAAACCACAACATAAAGGTTTGAGATTTCAACCAATGTTACAGGAGGGCGAATGCAATATATAAAACAAAAACAAAGCTTAAGCTTACAGCAGCCTTTGCAAGTGCTTTTGCTAGCAAATCCACAGCAGACAACTCAGAATTGTTGATCAGCTCCTGAGCAGCAGCTCTGAAGGCTGGAATCACACTGAAATGAAGGTTCAATTATGCAAGTAGCTTGTAAGTGTCTGTTGCTACACAAAATAGGAAGGCAGATTACGAGTAATCTTACTAAGGAAGCATACCTATCTGAAACTTGGGAGACTGCTGTTGCTGCGTCTTCACCAGCTGCTTTTGCAACATCAAGAGGTTGGGGTGCAGACAAATGCTCAAATTTCACCCCTGACTCCCTTTCTATCCTTGTAACATTTCCATTCCTAGGATCAAAAAGCATTACCGAGACTCCTGTGTTCCCTGGAAAAAAAAAATAGAACAGTTC
The DNA here is from genome assembly GCA_963924305.1 of Polygonum maritimum. NCBI lineage: Eukaryota > Viridiplantae > Streptophyta > Magnoliopsida > Caryophyllales > Polygonaceae > Polygonum > Polygonum maritimum. The sequence goes on along the minus strand of OZ002737.1, from coordinate 11,811,747 downwards.
AACTCTCGGTCACTATAATCTCTAATACAATACAAAAGTAAGAAGACTCTCACCTGCTCTGCCTGTCCTTCCAGATCGGTGTATGTAATCTTCAACGCCACGAGGAGGCTCACACTAACCGAAAGAAAAGAAAGCAAATGGTAAATTTGTGATCAAAAGAGAGTACACACAGAACATTTCATTATTTAAGTAGCAAACCTGGATGACCAACTGAACATCATTTATGTCCAAACCCCTTGCTGCAACATTTGTTGCCACCAAAGTCAAAAATTTGCCAGATCTAAATCTAGCAAGGGTTTTCTGCAAAAATAAGATTCAACCAGGTTCAATGCACAAGAGAAGGCTAATAAACAATAATAGAATTATAGGCCAGAACATTTTCAAGTAATCACCTCACGAGTGGCTTGTTGGATATCCCCGTGGATAGGTTGAGCTCCTGGAAGTAATTCAGCTAGTTGTGAAGCATAATCTTTTGTTTCAGTGAAAATAATGGTCCGGCCTCCACTGTAGCAATATAGAACCATGAGAAGCGGAAACACGATGGGGGTGAACAAATAGCATAACAACAAACAAAAATTCCAACCTGCTATAGCAATGAATAATGTCTGGAATCACTTGTGCCCTAGCAGCGCTAGAGCATGGTATGACTATGTGCCTAATATCTGTGCTAGCCTTCATCTTCTGATCACTAACAAGATCAACAGTCTTCTTGTCTGATTTAAGAAACTTGGAAGAGATCTTCAAAACAAGAGGAAACAAACAATTTTGAGTCATTACAATACTGTTTTGAAAAAATAAAACTGGAAAGGGGAAAAATCATCAATAACAGTTTCAAAGAGCCAAATATCTTCAGTCTTTTTGAGGCCCTGAAGCAGTTAACTTTCAGACAAACCAGCGCTCTAGTAAATATGCAAAACTCACCTGTTTCACCCAAGAAGGCAATGTAGCACTGAAAAGTAGAGTTTGCACTTTGCTCACATCCTCCACTTTACCTGCATATGTCAATACGTTTAAGTAAAAAGGAAGAAACCATTTGATAATAAGAAAAGGAAACTGAGATGAGAGAATTGTAAAAAGTATGCTTCATATGTACGGTAAGACTATACTTCCAAGAGATGAAAAGATTGCACTTAAAGTTGTGCCTATATGCCTCCTCTACTAACTTGCATCAGTAAAAGAATTCAAAGTGCTTAGAGGCATTTCACACAAAAAAGCAAAAAAAAAAAAACAACAAATTACAAAGTATTTAGTCCTTTAAAACATTGGGAACCAATCTAAATCACAACCATATGTGTATCAGAACTGAACAGCTTACTCAATATTAGTTCCACATCGTCAACAAATCCCATTCTTAGCATCTCATCAGCTTCATCAAGGACTCGGAATTGCAGGAAGCTCAGGTTCATATTTCCTCTCTCAATATGATCCTATAAAGATAAAGGAGCATATTAACACAAGCATGGCTAACACCAACTTTCCGAACGGAAATAAAGAGAACAGATTCAGTTAAAGCTCAACAAAAAAGATTATAGCATAGCCCTCTTGTCTTCACAAAAAACTATTGGAATACAATAGTTTAAATCATATATGTGACCAGTGAGTAATACCTTCACACGCCCAGGAGTACCGACAACTATGTCAACACCTCTTTTCAGTGTAGCCTGCTGAGCAGGGTAGGGAGTCTGACCATAAAGGCACAGTGAAGTAAGCCCTATAGCTCCTCCATAGACTTCAAAATCAGCAAACACCTAATAGTTTAAGAGCCCAAATTCATAAAATGTTAGAGAACTGGTGCATGAAAACAAACCAAAGAAGTAAGCCGAAGAGTAGTGAAGCTTGAATTACCTGACCAGCCAATTCTCTAGTGGGCAGCAACACTAGGACACTTGGTGGCCTACCATACCCAGTCTTCCTCAATGCTTTTGTCCGTCCATTGGCCAAGGACTCCAGTATAGGTAACACAAAAGCAAGTGTCTTACCCTGAATAAAAGTAGGTATATATCAGCCTTCAGGGAACAACCCGTAGGGATAATCTAAGGGCATTTTTCTAACCGGTTAGTCCTAACCCAATGGCCCAAAATCTAGTAGCAAATTAGGCAATTAACCAACAATGAGGAGCCAGGCCAGTCAATCGATCAATAAACAAGCGGATTTAAGTCAGCAGAGCACATGATCTATCCAAATAATCAGCACAATCACTTATCGCTCATATAAAAATACGAAAACGTAATCACATACCTGTCCAGTTCTAGCTCGACCGACCAAATCTGATCCATTCAGTACGGATGAAAAAGTCATCGCCTGAATGGGAAACAACGATTTGATCCCTTTGGAAATCAGAGCCACTTTCAATGGCATTGATATTTTGAAATTCGACAAAGCATTAGGATTCTCCTCTTCTTCCTCCTCCTTCTCGCCGTCACTACTTGGCATCGTTTTGGCCTTCTTACTGGATTTAGGATTTACCGGCTCGCCTAATTCTGAGCTCGTCTCGCTCTTATCGGAATCGTCCAAATCCACGGCCTTCCTCTTCTTCTTCTTTTCCTTCTCACTCTTATTCGAAGCCGAATCGTCCTCGGACACTACCTTCGACTTCTTGGACTTCTTAGGCTTTTTAATGGACTCCGGAGATCCCTCAATTGAGGCGCCGCCATTTTCGGCCTTCAGTTTCTTCGCCTTCTTAAGTTCTTTCACTTCATCGTGGGATTCAGATACAGCGAGAGAAGGCATGGCGAGCAGAGAGAAATGTAATGTGATATTCTCTTCTGCTGCTAGAGAGAAAGGACGATGGCGGTGAGGAGCGGAAGGAGGAGATCGAGAGGGAAAGAGGGAGAAAAGTGGTTAGGGTTTTGCAGGCTTTTATCGTTTTCGGAAGGTGATTTGATCCGTCCGATGTGCTAGACATTTAGACCTAATGTTTACAGCCGTTCGATGTAGAAGATATTTTTGCAAGATTGAAGAGAACCGTTACAGCGTTGCCGTAATGGGAAAAAAATCGTAGTCGTCAAATAACCTAGGTTTGGGCCAATTATGACCATGGCCCAAATCTTTCTTATGGGCAAGAATCCATAATTCTCAAAGCCTTCTTTGTGAGTGGACCTTTTCAAGTAAATCTCAATTCTTAGCGAGAGTGGGTTTAGAGCTGATGTAGCCCCGTATAGGTAGAGGTTGAATTGTGTCTAGTCCAATTGTCCATTGTACATTCCCATTCCGAGATTTCCCCAGTGATTATAATAAGTGAATTCCTTAATTACCAAAGCAGGTTTGAGATGATGTATATATAAACAAAAACCAAGGCTCAACCAAAAAAAAATAAACAAAAACCAAGGAACAAATTACCCATAAAACCCAAAGAATAACCATCAAAAACTTTCTTTTAGACGTTTGGCGCATCAGCTCACTGATTAAAGGCTCATGGAAACTATGAGGTATCGGGTTCAAGACGCTATGGCGGCAGTTTACCTACTTCTCTTTACTACTGGTTAGAAGGATAAATCTCAAGTCCTTCCAAGCCGATCTATAGATCTAGGTTCACGATAGGAGCTAACAAATATAGTAATGAAGTTGTGCTTGGTTGAGGATCGGGTCGAGATCGAGGTTGGATCATGAAGACCCCTCATTTAGGTGAGAAAAACGTTAAGCTAGTCCCCACTGCACACTCCTCACGCGATGATCTACCCATTTTTCTTGCTTTCCAACGATAGAGTATTGTTTTTTTGGTGGAAAGTATAGTGTTTTATATAATGCTTAGTTCACTCCTCTCAATCTCATGCATTGTTTGGTTTTAGATACTCAATTAGGTTCTCTCTAACTTGTTTGAACTTTACCACGGAATATATTTACTCATGATCCAGACAAAAAGAGCAAGGGGGCGTATAGTTGATTGGCTAATCATTCTCACTCTTGCTTGTCATTGGCCTACAATTTCCCTCCCCTCAACACATGCCACATCGCTATCTGATGAACTAATGGATAATTGACAAGTTTTCATCAAGCTGCCTGTGTTGAGGGGTTAATGTGTGGCACATGGGATGCTCTTTGATTCAATATATGTACTAGTGTTGATCAATCGAAAGAAACTAAGAGATCGTATCATAATAACTGAATTAGTTTATACTTTATAGGACGATAATAGTGACTAGTTGCTAATCACAAGGATTTTTTTTCATCAAAGTGGATCGCTGAGCACGTCTTGGCCGGCAGTAGTTATTAAAGAGTCTGTTTACTGCATACATAGCCAAGTTTCACAATTTTTAACTTAAGAACCGACTGCTACGCATTCGGACAACTATGTATTCATAACACAGTTTTTAAAGGCAACATCTAATCGATGGAATCCACCTAGATCAAGCTTGAAATTGCCCGACTCCGCGTAATTTGAAGAACCGATGAGATCAAACACAAGAGTAATTGACCTTCCTCCCATGCTCAAGTACTTTGAAGTTTGACAAGTGATCAACAGCTGTATGCAAAGTTGGTCAATATAATGGTTCCGCAACATATGAAACCGCAATTATAAGCACAAGCCTGTGAAGTTATTTTCTCATACTAAAGATTCAAGGTACGAAGATTGGCCGATGAAGTTCAATTTTATGTTAAGTTATGTTCTCATACTAAAGATTCAAGGTACGAAGATTGGCCGATGAAGTTCAAAATTATAAACGTTTTTGCAAACAGACTTCAACGTTACACACCGCCATCCCATACAATTTTATACTTGACAGCAAGAAATGCACATTGCACGGTTCATAGCCATTATGGCCCCCAAACATCACTTTCAATCTAGGGTCCATTTCAGCATCTAAACACAGCTAATAAAAACAATCTTAGTTTTGCTCAACAATTCAAACCAAGAGAAAATCCACCAGGAATGGAACCATTCTTATTATTACTACTATTCGGCCAATGTAATGTAAAGTAGCCACATACAAATCATCTATATGTGTGTAGGCCTTGACAACAATTATCAATATCTTCTTCCTATACAAACTAATGCCGCCTCTATAACCACCGCTAGTTTACAACACTGTAATTTGGAAAATACTCCAAGCAAAACTTTAACAAACAAAAGTAAAAAAGAAGATACCCCACTTAAAAGAATTCGAATTTACCACGAATATCCATTCTCTTTTTGCTGCTTCACCCGTGTGAGCACAGCCTCCACGGCAATATCCACCGCATCTTTCAAACCCCTCGAACCGGGTTCGTCTCCCGGTTTAGTGTAAACCAACCGGGGTAAAACCTCAATCACCTTTTCCCTCATTTTCCTCTTCTCCTCTGCGCTGTAACTCTCCAGCACCTTCTTGATCGACGCCGTCCCGTTCTTGACGGCGTCTCGGTGGATGAAAACCGAGTAACTCCCCGGTTCACCCGGGAGGAACCACTCGTACTGAAAGTAGGCGGTCCGCCTCCAGAAGAAAACCGGGATCGAACCGGCCACCATGCAATCGAATATAGACCGGCGCGTGAAGCTATCCCCTCTCGGCTGCAAGCAGAACTCCGAGTCGAGAAACGTCTCGAGGATCTCGGAGGTTCCGTTGGTGCAGCGGGTGGAGCCGGAGCAGTCGACGACCCGGCAAGAACCGGGTTCGGAGCGGCACTGGTCGAGGAGCAGGCCGCGGAAGTCGTTCTTGATGAGGCCGCGCGTGGCGCCGGCGAAGCAGAAGAGCGTGTTGCGCGGGCGGGAGCGGACGAAGGCCTGCCACTGGGCGATCTGGGCGTGGCTGGAGGGGTGGAATCCGGTGGGGTAGGGCACACCGACGTCGAAGTAGTCCCAGGGGTTGCGCTCGATCAGGAGGCGCGTGATGTTGCGCATCCCCGGCGCGTAGATGCAGTGGGAGCCCCAGTCGTTGGTCTTCGAGCGGCGGAAGTCCCACGTGATCCGCGCCATGGTGAGGAAGTGGTCCCACCCGTTGTTGCGGAGGAACAACGGCTGAGATTTGACCCAATCGAGCATCGAGTCGCACGGACGGTCGCGATCTGAGGAGGTGGAATCGGACGACCAGAGATGCTTGCCGAGCGCGAGTCCAGCGTAGAAGGGGATGTAGAACGCCGTAGCGGATCCGGGCTCTGTGGTGCGGCATTCGTGGCTGAGGAGGCGGTTATGGAAGATGATTTCGGAGGCGAACTGATCGGTCCAGAACCAGGCGTCGGCGAGGTTAGGAGGGACGAGGGCGGAGACGGCGGCGGCGGCGGGGCGGCCGTAGCCGCCGTTGGAGAGCTTGTCGCAGAGGGAGCCCCAGGGGCTGAGCTTGTCGCAATTCTCGTAGATTTCGGTGTTGAAGGCCGGGGGCAGATCGTAGACGAAGAATTTGCCTAATTGGCAGGGATTAGGGTTTTCGATTGGCGCGATTAATGTGGAATTGGGAGTAATAGTCTTCAAAGATTGGGGATCGTCGGCGAGAGCGACGGTGGAATTGAGAGGCGGGAATTGGGATGGAGCGGCGGAGGGGTGGTGCTTTGGGCGGCGGGAGAAGTGGGAGAAAGAAGGGAAGGGGGAGAAGAGGACGATGAGGGTTTGGATGACAAGAATTGCGACGATGAAGCAGGAGCGAGGGTGGACGGAGAAAGGGAGTAAGGAAGAGGAAGGGGAAAGGGAGAGAGATTTGGAGGCCTTGGGCTTGGACAGAGGGTGGCGGTCGGAGAAGGACTCATCGGAGATCGGAAGCATGAAGAAAGGAGGTAAAAAGAAAAGAGCTTTGATCGGAATCTTTGATTTGCCGGTGGTGGCGGTATCGTAAATTCCTTGGTGGGGCCTGGAAGAAGAGATTTTCTGGAGATGATGAAGAAAGTGTCTGAGTCCGGTTACCAGTGAAGTAGGAGGAAGTGCAGAGAGAGGAGAGAGACAGAGAGGAATATATAACATGTAAGAAATGGACCGCCGCGTGTCCTGTTGAGATCACCGGCATCCGGCGCTACCGACACTTGAAAAAGCGACCGTCGACCGACACGTGTCTTTTATTTATCTTATTTTTATTCGGAGTTTTTTTTTTGTTTTGTTTTTTTTTTCTTATTTTTGCCTTTCTGGTAGATCAGTTGGATCTAAAATTTACTCGTAGAAGGTTCAAAGTACAATCATGTACATTGATTTGTCTCCATTGAATCTGTGAAACGATGTTCATTAATTTGGGAATGCAATATCTTACTTCCTGTTTTTCCACCTAAATGTGCACTGTGTGCACAATTGAGTGATACTCTGTATGGATCCAGCATTAATGGTTATAAAGATATCACCCGCTCAAACTTTTGAGACAAAGTCATAGACATGGAATGTGTTGATTATAATAGCCACTTTAAGTTAACAACCAGCAGGGAGTAACAGAACTAACTAACAACGGTAGTTATCAAAATCAGCTAATTGATTTGGATCGGTATTGGTTTGTACATACTTTGCAAAACGTTTTGCATGTACTCCGAAGCATTCACTACGCCAAACAGGGCAATAAATCAACTGAGCCATGCATCGGTACTTCAGAGTTCGGCTCGATTAAATCTCATTCATTTTGGCTCCATTTGTAAATGAACTGATCTTGAACGATTGAGCACAATTTCAAGGATTGGAAGATAAATGAGTTGAATTTGAACCCAAGAAATTTACAATGTATTTTTTTGTATTTCCCAATTGTCGTGAGCTCGATAATCCTCAAGGAGAAACCCGTGACTGTGGCTACAATCACAGCAACAGCGGTTTGATCACTGAGACTAGAGCTCTCATGAACCTTGTTAGGCGAGTACCGCAACTGCGTCCGCGATGACAAAGAATGGAAAAATATTGTAAAGAAAAGAACTTCAATACAATTTTGTTAAAGAAAAGAAAAGTAACTCATGAACGTTGTACAAGATCGTGCCGTGTCAAGACCGACAAAGCCCAAAGACAAAAGGAGTAAATCACCATTTTATAAATTACTCCCTCAGTTTCATAATAAGTGTCGTTTTAGCTCTTAACACGGTTTTTAAGAAAAGCAATCATTCACTTTAAAACTTACAACTTTTTCTTAATCTTACCACTCATTACATTTTTTTGACCAATGCATGAACAACTTTAGTCAACAAATACACATTCCAATAAAAATTATCATTATTCACCCCTATTAAATCACTTTGAAAACCTAAAACGACACATATTATGAAACAAATTTTAAGTGCTAAAACGACACTTATTATGAAACGGAGTGAGTAACTAATATAGACACATTAAGCAGTTGTTACAACTTCAAGTATGGTTTAACTCGATCAACACATCAACCTAAATCACCTTTTAACTACCAAAAAAACGAATGCTCATTAATATTGCATCCGGTGAGTGGTACAATTACGAACCCTATCACCACCAATCTAACCGGTCAATACACATCTAACTAGATACAACAAGTAAACATTTTTGTTGATTTATGTTCTAAATTAAGAAACGGACAAAGTAGTCCGTAAGTATTACTATAGTACTAGTATTATACTATCGGTAGTAAAATAATCAAGGTACATTAAATATCGGGTTAATTAATATGCACATGGGAATGAAGGAGATTTATTAAATATTAGGGCATTGGTTTTAGGGTTTTGAACAGCTTTGTGAACTGGGATGATGCTTGCTGTGTTCGCCATGAGACAAGGATTGCATTTCCCCATGCGGGCAGGGCCGCCCTTGTTCAGGGGCTTCATTGTTCACCACCAAATCTAGAGGCAATTCATTGATTTAGTAACGTGGTTTCCTTAATGACACTCTTCACCTAATTAATCCGAGCTCTACCTTCTTGATTACTTCTTTAACAAATACCGGGTTCATGACCGAACTTACAAGGACCACGAATTAGTTGTAAACTAACTTGCGCCAAATGACTCAACCGACCTAATAGAACGAAGAATAGCAACTTCTTCTTATTTACAAGACTTGTTTTTTTCCCTCCAAATGAAGGAATAGATCGAAAGGAATCAAATTTAACACCTCTCAATATCTATTTATAAATTACAGCGGTCTCTTGCTATTAGGTCACCTCATAGATACAAGGTTTTTCCTATCTTTTCAAAAAAATTATAATTTGTCATTTCGCTTTCATATATAGTTTTTCTTAGTATATCGGTTAGCATTTTTTTTATATAATTAAGTGAGATAAATCTTATAAAAACTTTTGTCAATATATAACTTCAAATAAAAGCTTCGTATCATCGGCATCAAAATATAATTTTTTTTATTTAATCACGTATGTTTTTGAAACTCGAAAGGCAGAAGCCCTCCATATGGTTTTAATCTCATCACATGTGAGTTTGGACAACTCTGTAACTTTGTGTGAACTATATTGACTTTCTTTTTGGCTCCAATACTAATGTTTTGGTAAGATTCTTAGCTTTGTAACATGTTTTCCGATTGTGTATAATATATTGATAAACAATAGTTTCAACCAAAAGAAAATGATAAACAATACTCCTACTATATTTTGACCCATACCTTGTAACTTTGTAACAATACTCGCTACCAAAAACGCTCCCCTTGGTGTAAAAGAGTGTAAATAGTAGCCGAGGAACAATGAAGGTAAACACTACTGCCAAATTGAGTCTTAATCGTACGTACAAAAGGAAAAGAACAAAAAAGGGTAAATAACTTTAATGTTTGACCCATACCTTTCTAATTAGAAAATCCATTAATTAGCCATCATCATGATAAGCTTTGCTTTTACATACGCAATGATCATTGGACGTTACTTTGTTGTTTAATTTGGACATCCCTAATTCTCTATCACGTAACCTTTTCCCCTTTTCTTTGCATATAAAACTCCTCCTTGGGCCTTGGCTGATTTTAAAATTCCACTAAGTTGGATTATGATGTTGGTAATGAAGCTTACTCTTGTGAGGGAATATTTTATTTCTTTTCTCTAGTACTATAAAAATGACACTAAAGTAGTGCTGCTAGCTACAAAACCGGAGGATATTTTGGTCACATACAAAAAGTTAAGACGCATTCTTTGGTGCATCTTTTTATTTCGTTGGAATCAAGCTCTCTTTAGTTCTTTACAAGTCATGACCACCAAAGGGGATAAAAGAAATCCATAGCTGAAAAATGAGAAGAAAATTGTTAACTTTTTGTGCCAAATCATTTTAGAAAGATAGGTACGAATGATGTTAGATTAAGATAGTTTGAGTTTCTTAGTCTGAGTTATCCAAAAATAAAATGAAATAATGGGCATCGATCGATGAACTGATTAAAAAAAACATACGAAAGGCATGTTGAACAGATAACAGCTATAGCGGTTATTGATAACCGACACTAGATAAGGGCGGATACGAGATCTCTCCATACACGGTGTAGAATCGTGAAATGTAGCAACAACGTGATCATGCATACATAACTCTGGATCGATGTTTTTTTTGGTCAAGCAAGCGCCAAGCGCCTTTTATTAGAAGGAAAAACCGATTACATGGGGATCAAATATTATTGCTTCTTCAACAGTAGGGGGCCAACGTTGTCCCCAGTGGCTTTATTGTGCTTCACGTGGGAGCCATCACATAAGGGAAATGTGCCAGACCTCCAACACCTGATTTTCAACACACAAGCATGGCCATTTTATTGATGAATTGAATAGAGAAATTAACAGATCGAGCGATGTGATTTGTAAGGTCGCAGCTACATTGATGGGCCTACAATTGTAGTAACTGTCACCAACTCTTGCTGTTTGTTGGGCCCTAAATTGTTCAATAGCCCAAGGAAGTAGATTCATATGTAGCAAGTAATTCAAAAAGGCTAAGGCCACAAGAAGACCGGACATTGTCAAATGTCAATTATGTCACCTACCGCTCAACTCTCCAATGGTTGGAAACGCCACATTGAAAATAAGAATGAAAATAGACTCTAATGGATAGCTTAAAGAGGTATTCCATCATCATACGGTTTTAGATGGGATGCTATTGAGTTTGTATGGTAAACCTAATCATCCACACAACCTCTAGATGATCGGCCCACCAAATGTTATCACCAATCCAATGCACATCATGCATGGTAGGAATTTAAAAATGCTTTATCAATGGCATTACTCCCCCTTACAAAGAGCACCACCCACAACTCTGACATGCGATAACTCGGTCAGCTCGACAATACCAGATTCCTTAAAAGTTACTCCCTTAGTCCCATATTGTTTGTCTCTTTTCCTTCACAAATTAGGATTTAGGAACCAAGAAAGCCTAGTGTGTAAGGTTGATGTACTATTGGTTTTATTGTTGATTTGTCTCTGTGATACAGCATTACCGTATTATTTATTTTATTAATTATTGTAATTTTATCGTTAGGTATAATTACCTCTTCTCGGGTTTCTTTACGGTTCTTTTCCCGGGTCGCCTTTTATTGAACCGTTAGAATTAGGTTAGCATTAGGGTTTTATGATTTAGCTATATATATTGTAATCCTGTTATTTGGAGAATCAATGAATCAGAGAAATTAGACCTTTGCCCTAATTCTCTTTGATCCCTTTGTTCTCTCTCGCGCCACCAACGCGATCAGCTTGAGCCCTGCACCCACATCGGACGCGGGTTCCCCCCTTGACCAACAAGGGTCCGATACGTGACTCACATCGGGTCCGTATCAACTGGTGCTTTCATCCCGGAACTCTTCATCACCATGGACAACGAGGAACTCCAAGAACTCCGGAACCTCCGAGAACTCCTCCAAACCTTGCTATATGTCAAGATCCATACCCAACTCTTTCGGGTTGATGGTCAAGTATTACGGAGTGTTCTCGAGCGTGGGGATTATTGAAGACATAATAACGCTCGATGACATAAGTGAATTCCATTCTAGAATCCGCTTTCAAAGTCCGGCTTCAGCCCTTGAAGCGTTCAATCGCTTCAATGGACGCAATATCTATGATGGATGTTGCTGGATCGAGTTGTTCTTTGATGACCGCATTGACGACGTGTCTAAAGAGATCAAAGCTCTGATCGCAGTTCCGACGCCTGCGCAGACCCATAAATTGAGTGACGACGCATACCCTAATCCCGCCACCATCACCAAAACCGTGACCGAGGCAGCCGCTCCGGCGGCTCCAGCACCCACATCGACGGCTCCGGCGCCCACACCCGTCGCCACCAGCCCTGCCGCGATCCCGACCGAACCCTTCGCAACGAAGCCGGTCGCCCAGTTCGCGGGCCAGCCAGATCCGTCGCTCCAGCAGTTCGCGCCGAGCCTTGTAGGTTCGCCCACCCCTCAGCAGTCCGACCACCTTGCGCTGCCTCACCTTCCGTTCCCAGATCTGCCGGACCAGCCACCACCGAACCCGCCTCAGGCCGGGCAGTTCAGCGAATACGCGAGCCACCAGCCACCGGGTCCTCCCCAGCCCGCGCTCGTCGGACAACCACCGCTCCCCCAGCAGTTTGGCCACCCAGTCATGCCGCCCTTTCCGTTCCAGAACCCGGCTGGTGCTCATCTGAATTGTGCTGGGATATTACAGTGCAAGAAACGCTCTCGGACTGTTGGAATTCTTGGTGCACACCAAGTGTTTGTTGAAATGCCTATTAGCAAATTCATTGGTAATACTTATGTTACTCTTCTAATAAGTAACGGTGTTTTTGATCCGGGAATTATTGCGGGTCTGCATCACAAGTCTATAGAATTGCATAAACAAGTTGCCGGCTGCACCATGATAATACGTGGACTGGTTTATGTTTTTGCTGTTGGTGGTAAGCTTATGCAGTTTGGTTTGAGAAGTGTCCACCTAGGATTCAGGAAAGGATTCATATTTGGTGGTAGTTGGCTTTCATGTGATGGTGAGTTCATTGCCGATAAAATTGATCACACCAGCCCGGTAACATTCATTTTCGATCCAGGAATTGTGGTGGATTGGTATTACAGGTCTGTTTGGGTTTGCATGCAAGTGGTGACCGAGGAGTTGCTCAAATTCTACCAACGATGAGCGAAGGACAAGTCCATTATGAGCAATTCTTTTCCTAAATTCCGCCTCGAGGACGAGTCGAATCTCAACGGGGGAGAATTGATACGGCATTACCGTATTATTTATTTTATTAATTATTGTAATTTTATCGTTAGTTATAATTACCTCTTCTCGGGTTTTTTTACGGTTCTTTTCCCGGGTCGCCTTTTATTGAACCGTTAGAATTAGGTTAGCATTAGGGTTTTATGATTTAGCTATATATATTGTAATCCTGTTATTTGGAGAATCAATGAATCAGAGAAATTAGACCTTTTCCCTAATTCTCTTTGATCCCTTTGTTCTCTCTTGCGCCACCAACGCGATCAGCTTGAGCCCTGCGCCCACATCGGACGCGGGTTCCCCCCTTGACCAACAAGGGTCCGATACGTGACTCACATCGGGTTCGTATCACTCTGTTTCGAGCTTGCATGCAATTGACCAATTGTGCACTAGTATATGCTATTAACCTTGAGCATAGTATTTTGTGATTTCAGACATTATGGCTTTCTCCTAAAGGTTTTTGCATCAGTACTTAAGCCTCAAATATAACACGTCCCTTGTTCCTATACAGTTACAAAAGTTTATTTAAGATTGTACTTAATTCTTGTAGTTGTGGTCATAATCTTAGTCCAAATCAAAAATAGCATGTCATGGACTGTTTGGTCATGGCAGCTCTGTTGTTAGCCCTAATAGTCTATGCTAACAACCTAACACGTACATCAAGCTGCAGAGTCAATTATACCTAAGTAAACCCCAGCCATCATGTCTCGACATTAGATGATATTCCACGCTTGTGTAACTAATTAAGCTAACTTAGCATGAAGAATTGTAAAAGGCGAACTGATATATGCAAAGGAAAGATAAGTGATGGGAAAGTCATAAACAGAACCTGCAATAGGCGGTGAGGGGCTTGGCGAGCTCGGTGACAACGACGGAATCGACAACTTTGTCCTCCGTCTTTCGGATTTCAGGGTTAATTCCTTGGGCTCTCACTGTCATCATTGCCCTCTTGGAGGAAGAGGGCGATTTGGAGCCGGCATTGAAGGAGAGACCCTGAAGGCGGAGGCTGCCGCGTCTTTGAAGATCGGAAGCCGACGCTGAGAGTCCGTTGAAACAGGGGAGGGTCACCGATGAAGCCATGGGATCGACAAGAGTAGGAAGACGATTTCTTCTTGGATTTTGTTTGAGAAGTAGACGAGTGTGGCGGATGGATGGCACACGCCCTATTTGATAGTGTTGATAAGAGACCGCTTGTCTCCACCCAATCAATGAATGCCACTTGTACAGATTAAAGCCAGAAAAATTGTCCATCATACAATTGGATATTTATATAAGCAAAATTCAAATAGACATCTAAGTTTAATGAGGTTAGTATGACGGGTTTGACGAATCAGCTCGATGGTTGAGTCTCGGGGATATACAGAGGCGATGATTTGCCCTATTATCTTCGCTTACTAATTACTAACATAGTACTATTGATAAAAGTTTTTTTTTTAAATCTCATCCAATAATGATTTGTTGGACCTTAACCCCGCAAGAGCACACGAGCCAGCGAAGCCCAAGCCCATCATTCAATCTGCTAGATTGCCCAAGGGTTACAACGCAAACGTTACGAGCACAGAAGCGGAAGACACGAGACGAGGCGAGATCTTTGGACTTCTGGAACAGGCTATCATCTCATACAATCAAGGATAATAGAGCGATAGCGTTTTACAAAAATTGTATATAAAAGGGAACAAATATTGTAACAAGGGGCATGAGCTAAAGTAATAACAATCGTCCCCTGTTTACTTCCAAGTCTTTATCCCAGTTTTCATTCAATTTCGGTAAATCCTCATCCTAACTTTCACTTTTGATCCCGCCCTCATCAAGGTCACTTCCTTTTTGACCAAAACATGATCTATTGATAAAAGTTGAGCTTAGGTTCAGCTCAATTCATTTGCTACCCTTGATGCATGGTGCACCAAACTTACCTAATGGGAAGGAGGTAGGTTTGTTATTCAATTTACGAGATTTAGCTCATATAATCATATTTATCAACATAAAATATATAGAAACTCTAAAGTTTGATTGATTGCATCAAACTGAAACTTAGTCTCTTACACATGAATGGCGCCAACATCTTTGTAATTTTGGCGCCAAGGCGGGGGTTTTTAAACCGCTAACAGAAACCCTAGGTGGAAATATGGAGGCAGCGAACTTTATCCTAAAAATTGTAATACTACAAACCGCTTCCTTCAATTCGAATTGGACTCCAAAATTGATAATTCCCCCAAAATTTCCGAGGGTTTTATTCCAGAAAAAACAGGTGGCTAGCAGAAGAATGGGGAAGAAGGAAGCTCAGTACTGGCTTTTGAAGACGGAGATAGGCGAATGGTCATGGGAAGACCAAGCAGCCAACGGCGGCCTAAGCAAATGGGACGGCGTCAAGAACAAGCAGGCCCAGAAACACCTCAAGTCAATGGCCCTCGGCGATCTCTGCCTCTTCTACCACTCCGGCCCCAAGGCTCGCCGGGTCGTCGGCGTCGTCTCCGTCGTCAAGGAGTCGTACGACGACTCCCACGGCGGAATCGCGGTCGACGTTCAGGCGGTGGGGGAGATGACAAGGCCCGTGGGCTTGGCGGAGATGAAGGCCCATGACGATTTCAAGGGTTTCGTTCTGTTTAGGCAGCCCAGGCTCTCTGTTGTTCCTGTTCCTAAACTGATGTGGGAGAAGATCTGTGAATTGGGCGGAGGCTATGATCAGGGTAAGGATTCTGGTGACCAAGATTAGGAATTAGTATTGACATTTGTGCTGATTCTGCCTTTTTGTGCCCTAAAGATTGAATCTTGGAAGATTTTGGAGTGGTATTTTGTGTATATTAGGGTTGTGTTTGGATGATATCGAATAAGTTTCCGTATGATGAAAAACAAAACCCATGAACAAAATTGCACGCTCAGGCCAAAAAAAATAATCAGAATCTCACATTACAATGTTGTTTGACAAGATGCTAGTATGCTACTATGGGATTAAATTACAATGGCGGCTTTTGTTGTGTGCTTTTGTATAGTATCACTTGTTACATGTAGTCCAATTCGAAGGAAGCCTATCGGATATCAAACTTGGCAGTGCTCGGACATTTACTTCCATGGGAAGCATTCGGTGTTCAATGTCAAGATCCTTGAAAATCTTGACCATCTCCTCCACCCAAAGAGCTCTCCTCGCCCACCTCTCGCCCATGTCTTGAAAGTTCATAGTATGGGAAAGCCAGATTGTAAACTTGAGCTTGTTCATGTCTTCGATGTCTGTCATCGCTATCCTTGGTGGTGGATACCAATGATCCTTCTTGTCCTCTGTGTACCTACAGTTTAAGCCATGAAAATTAGTCTTGTCATGAAGCATGATCAATTTTCCCTAGTACAATTGTAGGAAGAAAGTAACTAAGCCTGCCTTGTGATTCTTTCCTTCATAATTGCAATCTTCTCAATTGGAGTGGATATGTGCACGCAGAAATCTATCAAGTGTACCATGTCAGGACTTCTGTAGTAGTTGCTAATGGGTTTGGTGGCCAAAACGCTGTTTGGATAGATGATTTTTCGGTTGTCGTATCTAAGGAAAACTGTGGTTAGTAAATTCATCTCCTCCACAATCATCTGCACACCAAAAGTTTAGGAAGGATTGATCACTCAAATCTACTATCAAAAAAAGTACTAGTGCATTTTGCTTTGTTACTTGCAAATACCTGGACTTCATCTATTTCACAGCGGTCACCTACATCAAAGGGATGCATGACAAAGAGGAAGATGATGGCTTCAAAGGTAGTCTTGAAGGTATTTCCAAATATAAAAGTCAAGAGGAGCAACTGAGAGCTTATGAACACCAGGAAATGAGTGATGGAAACGTTAAGTATCAGAAGCCAGATGATCAATATAACAAAACTGACAACAACGCTTAATAGGTGGTGCAACTTGTTCACGGCTGTTTTAGTATCGTTGAGCGAGAGCGCAAGAGCTCTTCTGTCTCTGAACACAATCACCTGAGGAAAAACAACGACAATGAAAATCATGCCTAGCATCATTAATATGTCAGGCCTATCTAACATCAACTGGTAAGGATGACACTACATACCACCCAGTTTTTGAGAGCCTTTTTGCTGATGCCATCACTTTCGGTAGATCCTTCAAAGAGGCGCATTGTCTTCATAGCTTCATCCTCTCTCATAAAGCGCATAAGATCCTCTTCATAAATGTATCTTCAAACAACAGACAGAAATGAAAACTAGGCTTAGAGTGATAGATCAGAGAGAATAGTAAGATTTATTAGCTCATCAAGGTGAAGTATGATTGTATTACTTGGACCCCGGCCTAGCCACATTCTCGAAAATCCTCTTGGCTGCAGATTTCGCTTGCTTTTCGCTCCTAATATGCATCGAACTCTCATCCTCCGTCCTTGAACCAGGCAAATGCTCGTCTATAGTAGATAGAACACCTTTGCGCACCACACTCATCAACCTCTTCATATTCCAAGCCGAAACATTCTTTTGATTCATTCTATGTAACCGATCAATCGAGAACGTCGGACTCTTCCCAAGCCCGCCATTTTTTGGCATGCAATTGGCCCTCAAATCAGCAGGGACAGTCGCCCCAGCCCTCTCAAGCTTCTCGACTTCACTCATAAGCCTTTCATCCTCATCGAAAATCCTCTGAACCTGAATGGATGGCGGACGAGAGAGTGTCTCAATCACGTATTGGTTAAACAAAGCATCCTGAATCCGGTCGAAGAACGCGGTGACATGGAATGACATTGCAAGAACCTTAACTAGCAAGGTCTTCAACAGCCATATGATCGTGGCCACTAGAAGACAGACCAAGACTCTAGTAATGTAAGGCAGATATTTCCCGTGAGTCTTTTTCTCAACTTTCTGATCAAGTATGAGATTCCAAGCTAGCAAAACCCAGCCTAGCCAAAGACAATTCTGAACCGCCTTTCGCAGCCCGTAAACAAAGTACAGAACCCGTTTCCGGAGTAGGAAGTTCCTTTCGATGAAGAACACGACGAGTTGAATTAACCAAGCCGCCGCAGATCAGCACCATGATCATGACTCCCCATCTCCACAATTGCATTCCCCATAACGTTCTTCTCCTAAGCATAGGAATCACAAGAGAACAGACCAAAGCCGCTACGATTAAGATCAAACTGATCAGCTGGATCACGGAGAAGCAGCTGAGCTTGGTCTTCTTGTACTCATCGGGCAAATCGTCGTCGAGAAACGGGTCGTCGTCGTCGAAATTCTCGGGCGTGTGCCATCCCGGACCTCTCGAGCCTCCCGGATCTCTTCTCACGAGACTCAGGCGGGTCCATGAGCCTGGACTTCGTTTTGGTCCTCAGAAGGGTGGGTCTTCGCTGAAACGACGCGTTTGCGGAGCACCTGAGAATGGACTCATCGTGGCGCCTGCTTACGCCGGCGCTGAAGGCTTGAGCTGGAGGAGAGCGGCGCTGAGCCAGCTCATTCAGGCTCTGATTAGAGACCGATCGAGCTGCTGACGACGACGAACTCTGGCTTTCCAAATCGAACTCCTTTGGTTTCATGCCCACACGCTTGGGGAAATCGAACTCCGAGCTGTTGTCTGTGTCTGCTTGGCTGCTCGAAACGACGCCGTATTGAAAGTCGTAAGCTGGCGGAGGCGTATCGCGCGGTTTTGCCACTTTGCTTTTGATTCCTTTCATTGAAATGAAGGCGAGGAACCGATGGATCGAGGGAGAAAGAGGAATGTGGCTAAGTGTTGGTCAAGACTGTAAAGTGATTAATTAAAGTAAGCACGTAGTTTGATCAAGATACTATTGATCACCATGTGATCAATAAAGCAAGTGAGATTTAAAAGAGATAATTGTTTTTGTTGCTTGTTTGTTTGTTTCCCTTCAATCTCTGGGCTGATTGGAGCATTCCGAAGACAATCAACTGCAAGATTGCGTTTATATGAATAATAATAATATGGGATTGGAAGTTGGAGCTCTGGGCGGTCAGCATCACCTTAACGTCAATGTGTCAGTTTGTCACAACTAATGAATTCTCTGTTTGTTTTTGTAATGTTTTTAATAAATGGCAAAGGGGACAGCTAGGGCTAATACAACAAATTTATAATGTTGTAGCAACAACAACAATTGAGCAATTGAGCAGTGAGCATATTCCACGTAACGTAAGAATGGTTCCATGTATGATAAACTATAGGGAGAGCCAAGAACGCTGCGCCACGTCTACGTTGACAATATAGCGGTTTTTTTTCTTATTGGAGAGTAATTAATATGTTTGATTATGACAAGAATAGAAGAAGTCGAGTTGGTGCAAGTGACCCGCATGAAGTTCGCTTAGCAATTAGCATAACATAACAAGTGGCGCCTTTAGATTGGCGCCGTCATATTCAAGTTGAATAATCCCGCCAACTTCTCACAACGCTAAGATCAAAGATGGTAGGAGTTGACCCTTGATCAAGAAAAGATGGTAGGAGTTGAAGTGCATATTCCTTAAGTTGTGAAATGAGCAAAAAGCATAGCTATTTAGTAAGGAAGGAAGATTAAGCTTAAAAGGAGAGAATGAGAAGAATAAGGGAGAGTTGAGTTTAGAAACAGAGCAGGAAGGACTTGTATAATATTAGTTGAGCCTTGTCACCTAATCAATCTCCGTCAACAGAATCCACACAACTTCGAATCCACCGACAATGAGTGTGTCCCCTTCTCTCGATCAGCATTCACGACCTAGACACTCATCAGTTGAGCCTTGTAACCAAATCCCTTATATTTTGGTTCACATCGGTCCTCCACGTTTTGATCCATGCTCTAGAGATTGTTATGGTTTTTCATAAGGATTGTATTGTGTGGTGGCTTAAGAATAGTTGTGTGTGTTCCTTACCCAAATTTCAGTTACATATTATGTATCATGGATTCATGGATGTACCCAGCTTTGGTCAATTTGATGTGTTAGGATGACTTGGAGGCTTATGTTAAGCTTAGGCCAGAAACTAAGTGCAAAATTTACATTACATGTTACAGAAACAATTGATACAAAATCTCACATCAAAATCCTCCTTTATAATTAAAAATGATGATACAAAATTACATTACGTACAAGGGTGAGTTTCCACATTTGGCTGGTATGGTTTTCACTTGTTACAGGTAGTCCAATTCGAAGGAAGCCTAGAGGATACCAAGCTCGGAAGTCCTCGGACATTGACATCCGTAGGAAGCATTCGGTATTCGATGTCAAGGTCCTTGAAAACCCTAACCATCTCCTCCACCAGAAGAGCTCTCCGCACCCACCTCTCGCCCATGTCTTGAAAGTTCATGGTATGCGAAAGCCAGATTGAAAACTTGAGCCTGTTCATGTCTTCCACGTCTCGCATCACTATCATCGGCGATGGGTACCAGTGATCATTCCTATTCTCTATGTACCTGCAATTTGCAATCCTCGGAAATTAGAGCATGAATCATGATCAATCGCGGTTAATTTTTTTTTCAAGTAACTAAAAGCTTGCCTTGTGATCCTTTCCTTCATAACTGCAATCTTCTCCATTGGAGTGGATATGTGCACACAAAAGTCGATTGCGTCCCCCATATCCGGACTTCGGTTATAGTTACTAATGGGTTTGGTGGACAAAATGCTGTTTGGATAGATGATTTTTTGGTTGTCATATCTAAGGAAAACTGTGGTTAGTAAATTTATCTCCTCCACAACCATCTGCACACCAAAGATTAGGAATGTATATTACTCAAATGTGTTAGTTAAGAATGTGTGCCCATGGGCACAAATTAGAAAAAGCCTTGCACAAAGCTTTAGTAACTGTGAAATACCTGGACTTCGTCTACTTCACAACGGTCGCCTACATCAAATGGATGCATGACAAAGAGGAAGATGATGCCTTCAAATGTACTCTTGATGGTATTTCCAAATATAAACGTCATAAGGAGCAGTTGGGAGCTTATGAACACCAGGAAGCGAGTGATGGAAACGTCGAGTATCAGAAGCCAAATAATCAATATAACAAGGCTGACAAGAATGCTCAATAGGTTGTGCAACTTGTTCACTGCTGTTTTGGTGTCGGTCAGCGACAGTGCAAGAGCTCTTCTTTCTCTGAACACAATGACCTGAGGATAACAGATGACAATGAAGGAAATTTAATAGCTGATATGTGAAGCCTTAATTCTTAACTTGATTGGTGAGGAAGACATTGTTACATACCACCCAGTTCTTAAGCGCCTTTTTGCTGATACCCTCACATTCGGTAGAGCCTTTAAAGAGGCGCATCGCCTTCATAGCTTCATCCTCCCTCATAAAGCGCATCAGATCCTCCTCGTAAATGTATCTTCAAACAAACACATGGAAACAAAAATTTAGACATAGACAGAACAGAAAAATGAGATCAAGTATGAAGTAAGATATAAATTACCTAAGCCCCGGGCTAGCCACATTGTCGAAAATCCTCTTGGCTGCGGATTTCGCTTGCTTCTCGCTCCTAATGTGCATCGAACTCTCGTCTTCCTCTCCGTGTGCGACAGAGCACTCCTTCGACTTGGGCAGATGCTCGTCAATAGTGGACAAGATCCCGTTACACACATCGCTCATCAGCATCTTCATATTCCAAGCCGAGACATTCTTCTGATTGAGCTTATGCAGCCGCTCAATCGAGAAGGTGGGGCTCTGCCCAATCCCGCCGCTCTTACACGAGCAATTCGCCCCGGCCTCCTGAGCCACTTCGCAGATCCTCTGGACCTCAATCGACGGCGAGTGGGAGAGCGTCTCGATCACGTACTGGTTAAACAAGGCGTCCTGAATCCGGTCAAAGTAGGCGGTCACGTGGAACGACATTGCAAGGACCTTAACCAGCAGAGTCTTGAGCAGCCAAATGACGGTGGCCACCAAGAAACAGATCAAGATCCTAGTAATGTAAGGCAAGTACTTCTCGCCATGGGTCTCTTTCTCGATCTTATCACTCAATATGAGGTTCCAAGCCAGCAGAACCCAGGCCAGCCAGAGGCACTTCTGGACGGCGTTTCGCAGCCCGTAAACGAAGTACAGGACCCGTTTCCGGAGCAGGAAATTGCGCTCAATGAAGAACACGGCGAGCTTGATTGTCCAGCTGGAGGCCAGCCCGCCGCAGATTAGGACCATGATCATGACCCCCCATCTCCAGAGTGGCATTCCCCATAGGGTCTTCCTCTTGAACCTGGGGACCACCAGAGTACAGACCAGACCAGCTACGATGAGGACCAGGCTGACCAGCTGAATGATGGAGAAGCAGCCGAACTTGGTCTTCTTGTACTCGTCGGGCAAGTCGTCGTCCAAGAAGGGGTCGTCGTCGTCGAAATCCTCGACGGAGTTGAGAGCCCCGGATCTGCCCGAGTTCTTGTCACGGAACTCGGGCGGGTCCTGCATCCTGGACTTGGTTTTGACACGTAAGAGGGTGGACTTTCGCTGAAACGAGGCGTTTGAGGAGCATCGGATGACGGAGTCACCGTTTCGGGGGCTGGCGCCAAAGGCTTGCGTGGTGGAAGAACGGCGTTTGGAGAGCTGGGAAGACGGGCTCTGGCTCTCCAAGTCGAAGCCGTCTAGCTTGCTGTTGGCCACGAACTTGGGGAAGTCGAACTCTGCGCTGTTGAAGGTGTCAGCAGAGCTGCCTGAAACGGTGCCGTGTCGGAAGTCGTGGGGTGTGGTGGGCGATTTTCTTCCCAGTGCTTCCATTGGGGAATGAGGAAGATTATGAGGGAGAGACTGATTGAGAGAGAGGGAATCGCCTGAAGAAAACAAGGAGAATTTGAGGGGGATTTATCATTTATGTGGTGATGAGGGGAGTCGTACTCTGATCGATGATGACGAGTTGTTCGGACGGGTGCTTGATAATGCCGATCATTATTGTTCAGTGTATGGTATTTATTTGCAGAAAAACATGTGTTTAGTAGTAATACGTTACGTACTAATGTTGTTGTTGGGGATATATAAGCTCTCAGGAGGTGTAAAGTGGCGGTAGACGAGTAAAATTGACGCTAAACTGTAATTAGAGACGTGGCAAAGGATGATTTGGGTGGTGCCTGACTCATTCGATCCTGTAAGATGAATGCAAACTGTACTAGGGGTGATGTGGAGGGTTATTGATTGGTACGGATAAACTCTGCAACATACATACCCACTGGTTATTGGTTAAGGTTAATTTTCACAAACTTTCAAAAGTGAAGTGATTTTCTGCATCCACTGCATTTTGCTTCATTTTACCATTGCAAGTATGCAACACACATCCTATTACATATCCTAGTGATTTTTTAGCTGAAAAGTAGTTCTTGGGTGAGAAAAATAAAGGTTTTAACTTCAAATTTCTTGTCCTGAAAAACATTAAAAAATAGAGACATGACACATTTTATAAAAAAAAGTTTAATTAAAATGCTGTAGTTTTTTCTAAAATAAATCTTTTGGATTAAAAGTGAAACAGGATCTTGTCTCCTATCCTGAAATTGTACCAGATGTAATCTATTTGAAAATCTGTATCAATATTCATTTGTCATAGGTAATACGTTCCAAGACGTAAGGAAAAACCAAAGATAGAAACTATTTATTAGACTTAAGAATTTAGGATTTTGGTGATTTTTCCTTCTAAGGTTTGTATTTCCCATAGGAGGGTTTTAGCTTGCATACTTAGACATAGAATAGGAAAAAACAGAAGACATAAAACGTGGTCCCTAGGCCATCAATTGGTTCAGATTCACAATTTCAGGGTGCAATTAGTAAGCAAACAAAACCGAGAGTTGGAAAAGGAAATTAGAGGTAGAGAGATGGGATGTCGGCAAACTAAATGTGGATGATAGGATCGAAAATGACAAATGGAGGTACTGTAATTACCCATTAATTGGGTGGGCAATTAAAATAATTACTACTGAGTACTGACCCAATTAAAAAGAAGAAAAGGCGCTACAAATTATTGTTAATCGGCCGGCGACGAAATAAGTGGTGCACTGGTGCTCACCGAGAAATCCATGGCAACAACATATGTACGTACGTACATTGTTAGCAGAGCTCGACTTGACGAGCGCTTGTGCATGGCGCCGCCCGCAAAACAAACGGGTAGGGTCGAGAGGTCGGGTCGACCGCAACGCGACATCGGTGCTGATCGATAACAACGAAAGAGTGAGTAAGTGGTTTGAGAAAGACGATAAGGGTCTAGAGGCCCAGGGGCTTCTGTTGTTTCTTGTCTTCCCTAATTTCCAACGTACCCTTTGATCCATCCATTTGTTTGCCCACTTGTGCAGTTGTGCATTTATGTCAAGTGTAGGACAATGGGGCCATTTTGTTTATTAATTAAAAAGATCGATCTACGGGTCTGGGAATTTTGGAGCATCATATATATATATATATGTATTAGTATATGATAAAACATATGTACATAACCCATAAATCCAATAGATAAACAGAAAGCTGAATGTTTTTTTTTGCTGTCAATCGTATCGAGAAAAACCGAAAACTTCGAATTCGATCAGTATATAATTCGACTATGTATTGAAGTACTCCCTTTTAAAAATGGTTACTGTAGGATCTACGTGTGTTAGAATACGGATGTTGATCCTCCAGAGGGATCAACAAACTGGGCAGCGGAATATGAAAACAGTTCAAACAGATTAAGGTTCACACAAAGCAATTAAATCAAGCCAGCCTCTTGTTATTACCAAGCATGAACATACAAACGCGAATCCTTGATCTTAAGGTATACACAATACCTTCTACCCAGACCTAGATCCCTCAGCGTCGGACACACTTGTAAATCGACTCAACAGACTTGACCCACACCTCTAGCTTTCGTACACAACTTGACCTAGAGTACTTCGTGTGTTCTAACTCTCAATCGCACTCAGCAATTGACTCTCTCAACATACGTCACAAATGCAAGTACATAAACCCCTATATATACTAAAGGCTAGAAACCGATTCTATCCTAAAATACAAATCGGGATTTACCCTAGAATAATCTTATTAAGAGAAACAGAATATCTCTCCTAACAATACTATCCTAACAAGAGAATTATCTTCAAGCCAAAGATCTGATTCTCTCCTTAATCGTCATCCATCAACGCGTCTTTCCATAGATAGAAAGATCCCTCGCTGGCGCTCGCGCGTTGATACTCTTGCCAAATATAGTAGCTTGCTTCAACGTTGATCCCTTGCTTGCGCACTCTGGAATCTCCGCGTCTCAGCATTAACTCTGTTTCCTTGGCACCTTATGACGATTGTTCCTGCTTGTGTTCCTTTGCTCATATCTCCTAGAATGATCCTGAAACACTAGCAAACAACATTAAATCTTTCTCAAGTGTTGTATCATCATCAAAACCTTACGGGATCTATTATTGGGATCAAGACCATCCCAACAATTTCCCCCTTTTTGATGACAAACACTTGGGAAAATTTAACATAAATCGAATGGACAAACAACAAGCACAAGAGTTCCCCCTGAGTAGGATCTTCACCAAACCTACTTACCAGTAGCATAGTTCCCCCTTAGCATATGGATGATCCTTCTGTACCAAGAACCAGACGCATCTCTGCAATTTTCCTAACTTCCCCCTTTTGGCATCATCAAATAATTCAATTTGATCCTTATAGAACATTTTAACACTTAAGCACATAAGCAAACAGAAACCAAGAAATTTCATTCATTACTTATAATTTTGGATTACATAGCCAGGGAGCAAACAAAAGATGGGATCAGAGACAGTCATAAAAAGAAAGCATAAAAACATCAAAGAAAAACACTCAAAAGGGATCATTATGGGCTAGGGTGGGTGGAGGGGATCACTCAAGACTTGGACGGGGAATCAGCCTGATCTTCTTCATGTGGAGCAGCCCCGTCTTTCTGTTGGTCCCTGTGAGTGAGCACAGCAACTTGATACTCTAGAAGTTCCCTCACTCTGGTCAGCTCAGCAAGTATCAGTCCCAGCTCCTTTCCCTTGATTGATCCCGACCCCTTGACAGCAGATTTGAGGTTTTTTGGGTCAGGATTGTCAATATGAGCCATTCGCACAATGTTGTGCTTGGCTAGGGGAAAGCCAAAACTCACCTCCTCTTTGGGCTGGTAAAGGCCCTTTTCCTGGAGGATCCTCTTCACGATCCCGGGATAAGGTAAGGAATGAGTTTTGCCGGAGCACTTGTGCATGTGTAGTAGTATAAGCTTAGGGAGGTCGATCTTCTGCTTGCTCAGAAACTGATCCAACAGCACAATATCAGCAATGGTCGGATTATTCCTTTTCTCTTGGCGGGGGACCAACACCTTGGTCAGATACTGATGGGCAATGCGGATCATGAGGGACATCTCAGCGGTGGCAAGTTTGGCTTCAGGGTTGCCGAAAACTCTCTCCAAGATCTCTTCTTTGCCATCCGGCCAGGTGCCGGTAGCAGGTAGCACGCCAATACCTCCAGATGGGAGCTGGAGCCAACTCTCGATTTCTGCACTGGTGAGAGCAAGTGGCTTGGTCCCAATCTGTGCAGAACCCATCACACAGAAGGGAGTAGAGGCAGCAGAGAAGGTGGAGTAGAAGGAACGGACGAGATCGGGATCAACAAATACCTTTTCAGTGCTGAGCTCCTCCCAGCCTTGGAATTTGATCAGGGACCACAGCTCCTCAAGATCGTTCTCCTTCAACAACTCCTCATTGACAATTAGGGGAGCAACGATCTTGCGGTCCTCAATACCGCTATCCTTGGGATCTTCTTCAAGCTCAGTTTGGGTTTCAGCGGGGACTTCGGGAATGATGGCCAAGGACTTACCTTTGTCCTCCGCCGTCAGTTTGGCTTTGCTCCTGGTATGGCGACCACTGGAGGCCGGAGTCGGAGGGAGCGGCTTTGTTTTCCTAGGCTTCTTAGGGGTAGATTCCCCTGTTTGAGACTCTGGTGGAGATACTATCTCCACATCAGGATCAATCTCCTTCCGACCCCTTTTAGGAGTCTTTCTCTTCAGAGGAACCTCTTCTTCCTCCTCCTCCTCTAGATTTTGCTCTTCCACAGCCGGGACCTTGGCCTGGTCCCTGATGGGGCTGTTGGCTTCTTGTTCCGCCGCCTTTGCTATGTCGGCAACGGAATCCAGAGAGGTCATGGGCAAGGCCTCCGTAGCCCTTCCCGATTTGGATTCGCTCTCTTTTTGAGCCGAGAGAGCAGCAATTTGAGCTTGGAGGGCGGCGATTTGTTCATCTTTGCTTTGGGAGGCCATGGATTTGGTTATGAAAGGGGTGAGATTGAGATGAGACGATTAGGGTTTTGGGTGAAAGCTTTGCCAATTTCGGAGGTTTTGGGAATTTTATAGAGAGAGAGAGAGAGAGAGAGAGAGTCGGTTATGGTAAGATATGGCAAGATTTGGGTGAAGGGATATTTGGAAGGATATGCATGAGTATATATGGGAGAGGTTAGGATATGGAAAGATATGGATAGATTTTTACCTCAAACAGCTCCAAAATTCTCGGCTTCCCACAAATTGATCCCAACGGCCACAACAATTCCAACGGCTCTCTGTCGCTTCACGAGTTCAAAACCCGAGAAGCATTCAATGTTCCCAAACGGCTCTTTTCTAGCCGTTTTCACCAATCTCCAACGGTAACAAGCAATTCTCTTCAATTTTTGACCGTTGCCACTGATCCTCATTAATTTCTCACTGATCCTCATATCGGCCACCTTACTGATCCTTCCTGACTGATCCCAATCCTTGTCTTGAGTGATAAAAAGGTGGGTTTTGGATAATAACAAGGTAGAAACAAAAAGACTCACACGCATATCCAAAACAACTATGCAACACACAAGCAAGGTCAGTAAATTGATCCAAGTAAGTAAATCCCGTAAAGAAAAGGTATCAAGAAAATTGAGCTCATAGGAAACGTTTACCTGGATCAAAGCTTAGGACGGTCTCATGACTAACTATCATTTCGGCTTATAACATGGGATAATAAGATCAAGTTAGTCATTTTGGGATCAAAGAAAGAGGTTTTCATGCTTCAAATTACGATGTCTCAAAAGTGAAAGCGAAAGCACCAAGGATCAATAACCAAAGAAGTAAATCATCATGAACACTCAGAATCAAGAAAACTTATCACTTATATGTGTTGTTCCCCCTGGATCAAAGAATTATTCTAGCCAAGCATTGGGGGAATAGAGGACCGGGACTTGTCTAGTTCATGGTGATCATGCCTAAGAGTATCCTCAAATGCTCAAAGGGTTTTTTGTCCAATGCCTTGGTGAAAATGTCTGCCACTTGGTTTTCGGTCCTGCAATGATCCAACTTAACCAAACCGTTATCAACATTATCTCGTAGAAAATGATGGCGAATTTCAATATGTTTGGTACGAGAATGATGAACCGGGTTTTTGGGGATGTCTATTGCACTAGTGTTATCACAACGAATGCTAGTAGTTCCAAGAGACATACCATAATCCACCAATTGCTGTCTTAGCCAAAGTACCTGGGAACAACACGCTGCAGCCGCGACATACTCTGCCTCGGCCGTGGACAAAGCAACCGTGTTCTGTTTCTTTGATCCCCAAGAAACAAGACAAGGTCCTATGAATTGCGCCATCCCCGATGTACTTTTTCTATCCACAATGTGCCCAGCATAGTCAACATCTGTGTATGCGAGAAGATCAAACTCGAAGATCCTAGGGTACCAAAGACACAGATTGGTAGATCCCTTCAGATATCGAAAGATCCTTTTCACCTCCTTGAGATCAGACTCCTTGGGATTTGCTTGGAACCTGGCACATAGACAAACACTAAACACAATATCTGGCCGACTGGCCGTTAGATATAACAAGGAACCAATCATTCCTCGATACGTCTTTTGATCAACATTGATCCCACCTTCATCTGCATCCAAACGAGTGTTAGTAGAAATAGGTGTATCAATGGGTTTCGTGTTATCCATGCCATATTTCTTCAGCATCTCCTTGATGTATTTCTGTTGATGGATCCTTGTTCCCTCCTTTTCCTGCGAAAACTGAAGACCAAGAAAAAATGATAGTTCCCCTATCATACTCATGTCGAACTCGCTACTCATAAGAGTTTTGAACTTTTCTACAAGAGCTGGGTTAGTGGAACCAAACACAATATCATCAACATACACTTGTACTACCAGAATCTCACCGCGTTGTTCTAGAAGGAACAACGTTTTGTCGATTGCACCACGTCTATACCCATTAGACAATAGGAACTGAGCGAGCCTATCATACCAAGCCCTGGGAGCTTGCTTGAGCCCATACAACGCCTTGTCTAACTTGTACACATGGTCAGGACAATCAACATCTTCAAATCCAGGAGGTTGTTCCACATACACCTCTTCTTGGAGGAATCCATTTAAGAACGCCGTCTTCACATCCATTTGGAACAGTTTGAAGCCTTTGTGAGCTGCAAAAGAAATTAGCAAACGGATTGCCTCGATCCTGGCAACAAGAGCATAGGTCTCGTCGTAGTCGATCCCTTCCTGTTGGTTGTAACCTTTAGCAACCAGTCGCGCTTTGTTCCTCACTACAACTCCACCATCATCAAGTTTGTTCCGGAAAACCCATCTGGTTCCAATTGCCTTCTGGTGCTTTGGTCTCGGTACTAGTTCCCACACCTTGTTCCTCACAAATTGGTTTAACTCGTCTTGCATTGCCACAACCCAATCCGGATCACGAAGAGCTTCATCGATCGTCTTGGGTTCTACAAAAGAGATAAACGCATGGTATGCAAAGAAACTACGAAGTTGGGATCGAGTACTTACACCTTCCTTCTCTAATGGAGTTAGAAGATTATCAAGTGGATGGGTAGCTCGCTGTTGGTAATTCCTGACTTGCATTGATTCTTCTGTTGATGTACCTCCTCCTTGTTCCCCCTCAGCTAGTGGATTACTTTCAACATTGGTTGAAGAGGGATCGAGAGTGGGATCCGAGGAAACACCATCTTCAGGACCTTCATCGTACACAGGATCTCCCTCCAGTGATGGCATAGATGCATCGGATGCACCATCATCGTCATTTGGAGGATCACCATTGGACTCTGTGGAATTATTGACATTTGAGCTTCCTCCACTTCCACCTGTCCGCCTAGGTCCTTCATCTTCTTCTTCTGAATCATCTTGCTGAAGATGCACCGCGGGATCAAGAGTTGAGGTGTGATGGTTTCCAGCCATAGTCTTTTCATCAAAGACCACGTGTATACTTTCCTCCATCTTCCTTGTTCTCTTGTTGAAAACCCTGTACGCCTTGCTATCTAGTGCATATCCCATAAAGATGGCCTCATCACTCCTGGGATCAAACTTCCCGAGAGCATCCTTGCCATTATTATGTACAAAGCACCTGCAACCAAAGACTCGCAAGTGTGCAATATTGGGTTTTCGTCCCCTGAGCAGTTCATAAGAAGTTTTCAAAAGAATTGGACGAATCATAGCCCTATTAAGGATATAGCAAGCCGTGTTGACGGCTTCGGCCCAATAGACTTGTGGAAGTCCACTATCAATCAGCATGGTTCTGGACATGTCTTCCAGGGTCCTGTTCTTGCGCTCTACCACTCCATTCTGTTGAGGTGTGTGAGGGGCAGAGAAGTTATGAGAAACTCCATTGGTCCTACAAAAACGTAGGAATGAAGCGTTCTCAAACTCCATCCCATGATCCGACCGGATAGCACCAAGCTTCTGTCCCACACGAACCTCCAGCTGTTTGACAAGCACCTCAAACTCTTGGAACGCCTCGCTCTTGTTCTTGAGAAAGATGGTCCAAGTGTACCTAGAAAAGTCATCAATAATAACAAAGATATATCGACTCCCGGAGTGACTAGCCACCCTCATTGGTCCACATAAGTCCATATGGAGCAATTCTAGGGGGCGTGTTGTGCTCACAACATTCTTCGACTTGAAGGAACTACGGGATTGTTTCCCTGTAACGCAAGCATTACAGATTGATCCCTGGTCTTGTTGAACACATGGTAAACCGGTTACTAGGTCCTGTTTGAAAAGCTTGAACAAAAGGTGAGTGCTCGCGTGTCCAACACGCTTGTGCCAGAGGGCACTAGTATCAGCAATTGTTACCAAACAAATTCCCTGAAGTGGTTTGAAAGAAGGATCAAGAATGTAAACATTATTGAACCTGTTACCTTTAAGTACCACTTCTCCATTCTTCCTGTCTTTGACCAGACACTCCTTGGATGAGAAAATCACTTCATTGTCTCCTTGATCACAGATTTGAGCAATGCTAAGTAGGTTGAATCCAAGATCATTCACAAGCTTTACATCCTGCACTTGTACACTGTCATTGATCCTTACTGCGCCAGTCCCTAAGATTTTGCCTTCATTCTTGTTGCGAAAGGACACAGCTCCTTTAGCACTTGTGTTCAGTGAGTTGAGGTTGTTCCTATTACCGGTCATGTGGCACGAACATCCACTATCAAAGTACCACCTGTTCTCCTCACTCACAACACCCTGCATTTAAAAGATTAGTCCTTAACGACCCAGACAAGCTTCGCTTGACTAGGTCGAGCAAGATACTGATACTTTCTTTGTTCCTCGGGACTAGCTTCATAAAAATCAAGCAGATTCACAACATTGCATGCATTTTGAGAAGCAAGTTTCTTGATCCTAGGTGGACCTTGGCTAGCACTCTGAGAGTTCCTAGGGGCTCTACGAGGATTGTTCCTAGGTCCATTGTTTCTAGGTCTATTGTTCCTAGGTCCATTGTTCCTAGGAGCTCTATTCCTCGCAGGTCTGTTCCTAGGGGCTTCCTGAGATGTACTAGCTTCATTGGTCCTATTCTCACTCTTCTCAACTTGGGACTTTCTCTTCTCACAGTCAATTTTCCTATGTCCCCCATCACCACAGTACCAACAAGTCATAAAGTAAGCTCCCATGTGATACTTAGGGTGAGGTTTCTGAATTCTCCTCTCATTGATCCTATCCTTGTTTAGGTCTTTAGGCTCACTTCCCTTAGATTGTTTTATGAACATTTTGTGGGCTGGTTTCCCTACATACCACTCAGAGTCCTCACTCGGGTTTTTCTCCTCACCTTGCTCTAAAACCAGAATTCTTTTGGTCAAGTGCAAGTTCTTATCCTTAAGACTCTGTAGTTCCCTAGCCCTCTGTTCATATAACTCAGCAGCATCAAAATTCTTATGAGCCCCATCCTTCTCTTTGTCTCCGGTGTAACCTATCCCGAATCTCTGGGGAACAAAGGTAGGACCTACATCAACAACTTCCTATTTACCCTTAGCAATATCAAGTTTAGTCAACAACACACCTTTTTCAGTATTCAAAGCAACAATTTCATCATTTAGCTCATCAATAGTGGTGGTCATGTTGAGAATCTTAATTTCAAGTTCGGGACAATGCTTGCAGGTATCAACAGATTTTTCAGAAGCACTTTCAATAGATTCCTTCAGTTCATTGCACATGTCATTAGCTTTAGTGAACTCTATCTGAGCCTCAATAGAATCATGATGCAATTCAGTGATGACTCTAATCAAACTTTCCCTAGATAGATCTTTTAAAGAATCAAGGAACTCCGATTCAGGTACCTCAGATGAAGAAGACTTTGGCGTAGCAATGGCCATTTTGCATGTGTGATGCTCTTTTTCTTCTTCCTCCTCAACATCTGATCCCCATGCAGCAAAAGCTCTTTCCTTGTTCTTCATCTTGTTGGGCCTTTCTCCTTCCGGTCCTTTAGGGCAGTATTTAGCATAGTGGCCCTTGTCACGACACCGATAGCAGGTGACATCCTTGCTGTCTCTCACTTCATCATTGTTTATACGTCGCCCACCAGAGTTGTTGGGGCGACTCCCTGGGAACTTCCCTTTGTTCCATAGTTTCCTCATTGCTTTAGTGAAGAGGGCAGTTTGATCATCAGGATCAACAGTGTCCTCCTCTCCATCCTCCACGATGTACCCGATGGCTTTCTCAAGTTTGAGAGCTAGGGACTTAGGCGTCTCCTTTCCTTCCCTGATACAATTTCTTTCAATTTCATATTTTGTCAACTTAGCAAAGAACTCATGCAACTTAAGAGATTTGTTCTTATCATTTTCATGGAAGGTTAGACGACTATGTTCCCAATCACCAGTAAGTCCATTGATTAACACTCTAACTTTAGTATTAGTCGATATCTTGTCATCATTAAGACCTAGACTAATCATCTTAGTATCAAGAGTAGTAAATCTAGACTGATAGGAGGATACAGTTTCCCCTTCCTTCATCTTGAAGGTGAGGAATTCCTTCTGGGTAGCAAGGATCAAATCATCTTTCATCTCAGTAGTGCCGTTGTGGATGTCACTCAGAGCTTCCCACATCGCCTTGGCATTCTTCAGGTTACCAATCTTGTTCTTGTCCTCCTTTGTGACCCCACAAGAGATGAAGGTCTTAGCAAGGAAGTTGGCTTCCATTGCCTTGAAATCATCTGGTCCCATGGTCCCGGGATTGGCCTTTTTATCAGCATCAACTTCAAAGTCTCCTAGTTCAATAGCCAACCAAGATTGGAAGTTCTTTCCCTTGATCCAATCAGACATGGTGTCTTGCCATTGATTGTACTGACCCGGGAGCAGCAACGGGGGCTTGGAGTTAGAGACACCAAGTTCTTGAAGTTGTTTCTCCATCTTAAAACCTGTTTGACACAAACACACAGACTAGAGCACGCAGGCTCTGATACCAATTGTAGGATCTACGTGTGTTAGAATACGGATGTTGATCCTCCAGAGGGATCAACAAACCGGGCAGCGGAATATGAAAACAGTTCAAACAGATTAAGGTTCACACAAAGCAATTAAATCAAGCCAGCCTCTTGTTATTACCAAGCATGAACATACAAACGCGAATCCTTGATCTTAAGGTATACACAATACCTTCTACCCAGACCTAGATCCCTCAGCGTCGGACACACTTGTAAATCGACTCAACAGACTTGACCCACACCTCTAGCTTTCGTACACAACTTGACCTAGAGTACTTCGTGTGTTCTAACTCTCAATCGCACTCAGCAATTGACTCTCTCAGCATACGTCACAAATGCAAGTACATAAACCCCTATATATACTAAAGGCTAGAAACCGATTCTATCCTAAAATACAAATCGGGATTTACCCTAGAATAATCTTATTAAGAATATCTCTCCTAACAATACTATCCTAACAAGAGAATTATCTTCAAGCCAAAGATCTGATTCTCTCCTTAATCGTCATCCATCAACGCGTCTTTCCATAGATAGAAAGATCCCTCGCTGGCGCTCGCGCGTTGATACTCTTGCCAAATATAGTAGCTTGCTTCAACGTTGATCCCTTTCTTGCGCACTCTGGAATCTCCGCGTCTCAGCATTAACTCTGTTTCCTTGGCACCTTATGACGATTGTTCCTGCTTGTGTTCCTTTGCTCATATCTCCTAGAATGATCCTGAAACACTAGCAAACAACATTAAATCTTTCTCAAGTGTTATATCATCATCAAAACCTTACGGGATCTATTATTGGGATCAAGACCATCCCAACAATTTCCCCTATTAATGGAATTGATTTTGTGATTAACCAATAACTAACAACTTGATAATGATTATCATATACGGAGTATTTAATTAATCGTTGTTTTGGTTTGCCAAAACTGTCCACTCATAACGTGTATATGAGCCACAAATTTCAAAATTTAAAATTAATTTTTTTTTTCAATTAATATATAGTGACACATAACTGGATTAGGTTCATTTCCATTCCGTTTCCGATTCCGCCTTTGGATACCAAACGGGCCCTTAATCTCTACATATCCATATAATCCACAACACATAGTTTGAATCCGCAGTTGACCTCCATGTACGCTAGACCTAAAAAGTAAAAACGTTTGTTACTTACGTTTAGACCTAGGTCCGGTTCCAATAATTGGGTCGGAACAGAACCGACGATTCCGGTTCTAAGGACGGTTACGATTTCAGTTCTCCTTCCCCCATAACCGAGGAAGCAGCGGTTCCATCAGTCTTTTTTACAAAAAAATATACATAAATTATACTAAATTTATAAAAAAAAATACAAATCAAGTTCTAGTTGAATGTTTGTATATAATAACCGGAACTAAATTTTAAAATTTTTTTTGGTTCTGGAACAGGAACCTGAACCGGCCGGAACGTGAACTTGAACCGGGGAATCAGCCAAGGATCGGTTCAGGTTCCAAAACCGGACCCAGCTCTACGTACATTCGGTATCAAAAAAGTGTTACATTGGAACCTTAAACATTTAGTCAATCGGTTAAGCCTAAAATAATAACCAAAGATTTCCATTTCGATTTTAATGAGGAATAGTATTGACAAAAAAGATACATTGTTATCAAACCGGTTAACAATAGGAGAGTTGTCACCCACCGTATAAATTGTACCCACGAATCAATGGCTGTCCCTTATAGACCAACCTAGGGTTGTCACTAGATTATGTCAATTGCATTGTCACCGAGATCATGTGCTTTGCTTGGCAGATTGTGTGGAGAAATCGGTCGAATGGATCTCCACTCGTGTCTGAGATCCACCATGTTTTGATTTGTTGGATGGACGTATTAAACTATAAATTCTTATTTCTTTGGGGTGTAAAGAATTAGACAGCGGAAGCAAATATGAAACAAGTAGCAAAAAGAGTACTGATCCTTAGCAAGGATCAAACTATCACGAAACGAAAACAACACAAACAAAAATCACAATGTTTTGAGAGGAAACCCAAAGCAACCAACTAGTTACTTTAGTAAAACCTCTACATTCTTTAGAAAGATTTTCAATGGTTTACTTAATTTTATTGATAATTACGAACTACAACAGCAAGTTAAGGTACCAACGTAAACTAGAATGAATCTAGAATACTCTCCTAACCTTCCAGCCCTTAAAACGTATAATTACTCAAAGTACGTAGACCAATTATACCTCAGAAACATGACCTCTCAAGCTTCAATAGATTCGAGTCCTTCTCTAGCTAGGCAGCTACATCAAGTACGTTTGTTGTCACTAATTCCTTAGACGGTGTAGATCGTTGATCCTTTGAACAACGATGATGAAATTCTCCTCTTAGAACTTCAATGGTTGGTTAAGAAGTTTCGAAAACTCCTTAAAGTCGCTGCCTTTCTTCTCCAAAAGAAGTCTCTTTTTCTCTTTGATAGAAGCACTCCAAGCCGGTATTTTCCAACCTTTCTTGCCATAAAATAATATCTTTTCACCTAATAATCTACATGGATTTACACAATAAAATCTTCTATCCTATTTTCTAGACTCCTTGGGCTCCAAGTAAAATCTAAATCCATAAGATATGTTTCCAATAATTATTATCATCCTTTTAAAATTAATAACAACTCCATCCAACTATAAATACACATCCATAATATAAGAAAACTCATAATTTCCTTAAATAGACCTCTTCTACGCGGTTGGCTAGCACATTGATCCGTCTGGGATCAACATATCTTTCTTCTCTTGTTCTCTTGTTCCCTTTGCACATGTTTTCTCCTGAAACACTTTGACAAAACTCAAATCATTAAACCTTATGGTGTTTATCATCATCAAAACTCATGGAACTGATCCTGAGAGATCACTTGATTGTCTGGCTGATTCCGAGGGAACATCAGTCCAACCTAGTCGATTAAACACATCTTGTGATCAGGTTAAGTAAGCTATGTAATGGCGAGTTTGATCGATGCCCAAAAGAATGTTTGAGTGATGGAGTTGGATGATGGTTGTTAAATTTTGGTGGATCAAAAGAAGTGAGTGATATAAATCTAACTACTTTGCATATAAGGTTGAGATTTACTTTCTAATTTAAAAGCATAAGCACATGTGTAGAATCTCATCTCCTTTTATATACTAATGGTATTTTGATCATATTTCTTACCGTGGGAAGTAAACTCTCCAACAATGGTCAATATTTTTCTTTTTTGTTCGAATCCAACAATGGTCAATATGAACAGGGGGCTCGGGAAATGGGAATAGTTGTATATGTCCATTGAGAAAATCTCATATTATACAAGTTGAGCATATGTGTAGAATTTCATCTCCTTTTATATACTAGTGGTATTTTGATCATACTTCTTACTGTGTGAAGTAAACTCTCCAACAATGGTCAATATTTTTTATTTTGTTCGAATCCAACAATGTTCAACATGAAAAGGGTGGCTCGAGAACTGGGAATAGTTGTATGTGTCCATTGAGCAAATCTCATATTACAAGTTGTGACTCATCGTCAAGTTCTAAGTTTTATGATATTGATCTCATGGGAATGGATCATGTGAGAACAAAATCTATCGGGAGAAATGAGAACAAATTTGATCCGCTAGATCGCATTAAATGGAGAGTTGAGATTTTGTGCGCGTGTGCAATTTTTTTTAACGTTTTCGGGGGGATAAAATATAACAGATGACTGTGTACTTCACTTAACATGACTGTTTATTTCTCTGTAACATGACTGTGTGTTTTTGATTAAATGAATGTGACTGTTCCTAACCGTATTGTGTAAGATTTTTCATGTGAGTGTGTAATAATGAGTGTGTAAAATAAAACGAAAATGACTATGCATTCTCTCTTAACTTGATTGTTCCTTTTTCAAATGTCATGATTGTGCATTTATGTTTATAATGAATGTGCATGATCTAAATTGTATTGGGTGTGCGCTTATTTCATACAAGTGTATAATTCACAAATGACTATGCCTTTTTCATATTAGATGGTTGTGTCTTTTTCCTTAATATGATTGTGTATTTTCAAATAACATAACTGTGCATGATCTAAATTGTATTGTGTGTGAGTTTTCTCTATACAAGTGTGTAATTCACAAATGATTGTGCCTTTTTCATATTAGATGATTGTGTCTTTTCCCTTAACATACATGATTGTGCATTTTCAAATAACATGACTGTGCATGGTTTATATATCTCATTGTATGTGATTTTTTTTCCATAGAAGTATGTGATTGATAAATGACGGAGTCTTTTTCATATAAGATAACTATGTACTTACGCTTAACATGACTGTGTATTTTTTAATAACATGACTGTTCATGTTCTATATCTCATTGTGTGATTTTTTTTTTCATACAAGTGTGTGATTGACAAATGATTGTCTTTTTCATATAAGATGATTGTGTACTTTTACATAACATGATTGTGCATTTATACTGAACGTGATTGTGCATGCTTATACTTAATTGTGTATGACTTTTTCACATGCAATATGGCGTACAATGAGTAAAAATGTATACACAGTTATGTTGTATGGGCCTGCACAGTCATGTTGTGTGCGACTACACAATCATGTTATGCTTATACTTAATTGTGTATGACTTTTTTTAAATATAATCCGGTGTACGATTAGTGAAAATGTATACACAGTCATGTTGTGTGGGACTACACAGTCATGTTATGCTTATACTTAATTGTTTACGACTTTTTTCACATATAATATGATATACGATTAGTGAAAATCTATACACAGTCATATCGTATGGGACTACACAATCATGTTGTATGGGACTATACCGTCATGTTGTGTGTGACTACACAATCATGTTTCGAAACTTACACTATAGAGGTGTAATATGTGGTTGAGATTTGTTCTCAAGTTTCTCCGTAGGAGTCGTTCTCACGTGAACCGCACCCTTGTCGTATGTACGTAGTACTAGTACAAAAATTAATGTAGTCTCGTAGTCCATGTGTGTACAATCATATGAGCTGTTGGGATAAAAATATATTATTTGCAATTATCATTTTATACATAACGTCAATGCGAACTAGGAAATAAATTGTAAGTTAACTTTTATTATTTATGATTTGTTTATTGAAAAATCTAAATATAATAATTAACAAGAATCGTTTAGTACCTTTTTATCGGAAACATTAACCATCGTCAATTAATCTGTCATTACGCACAATCAAACACTAGATTGAAGATTTGGCTGGAAAATATATAGTACTCCATTATTAAGGATAATATATTACTTTCTCCTCACACCAATCCATCTGGGGACACTAGATGATATCCACTCAAATTATTTTAAAGAAGACAAGTTTCC
Source organism: Polygonum maritimum (assembly GCA_963924305.1). Lineage (NCBI taxonomy): Eukaryota > Viridiplantae > Streptophyta > Magnoliopsida > Caryophyllales > Polygonaceae > Polygonum > Polygonum maritimum. Next base: position 11,772,822 of record OZ002737.1, on the reverse strand, counting down.
ATGGGTGTTTGGATTTGATCGTTACCAAATACAGAATTCCAGTCCCTTTCAAAAATTGATACATTACTAGCAGTACCCGTGGTGCCATACACGACTATGACTCACACTTCATATTTTGTAATTATTTTTATTATAAGTAAAATACTAATAAGTGAAAACATATAATAAAAATTTTTATGATATGACAATGTTATTTTTTTTCTAGACAAAAAAGAATATTTTTCAGATTTGTACTTACATGTACCAGATTAAAGAGTATATTCTAATTCACTTACTTTTTTTATCCTCAAAATTTTTTCTCTAATGGTTATGTATATTAGTACTATCATTATCCCTATTACCATAATTTTGAGATATTATAAGTCCATACAATATAAAATGAGCTATTTTAACAATTATTTTGATGTATAAGTCAATATAATACAAAATGAGCTATTTTAATGGTTACATTATTATGAAAGAAAAGCTAAGCTATTATGAACATGATAATATATAATTTAAGTAGAACATATTAAATATTAATTGATTTAATATCAAAGATGAGAATAAGAGTTTATCTAAAAAAAAGGGATTCTATTTTTAAATTATTTTTAATTCGAATTTTTTAAATTACTTCTTACATAAAGAGATTAAAAAGATAACCAATATATTAAAAATGGTAGAATATCTTTTCCAAATTTTTCGTAATTAGTTGAGAAGAGTGATTTACTAATTGATTTGGGTAATCATTTAAATTTTCAAATCCTACCTTTCGTAATTCATAATTAGTTTAAAATTTTGACGATACTTTGGGAAAATACTTAAAATATCTCCCAAATCTTTGTTATCATAGAATTTTGGTTGTAATCCTAGAAAGTAGAAAAAATTTGTTTGAAAAAAAATCGGATATATACTATCTAAAAATAAAATGTAGAGGAAAAAGTGAGATCAATTTTGTTAATAAATATAGATTTGATCTTATCCAAATCTTCAAATTTGATCTTATTCTTAATTTTTCATAAAATTAAGTTTCAATGTTTCTATTCTTAATAATATAAAATTTTAAAGTTGTTTATATGTATAAATAATTTAATACTCTATATTATTATTATTCTTAATACTATATTATATGTATAAATAATATAAATTTATATATAATTTAAAATATATTGTGTAAGTGATGTGGCAGTAACTAATATGATGTGTAAATAAAGTGTCAAAGTTTATATTATAAAAATATGTTACTTAATTATAAGAGCAAGGTTTATATTATAAAATTATGTACAAATTTAAGCATATTATTTTCCATATTTATATGTATACAATTATTGCTTAGAATAAGTTTATTAAGGTAGTCACTTAGGCATAATTCTCTAACCACACTTCACGTACGTATTTTCAGTAATTTTTTTTTATTTCCAATATTCTATGGAGTTTAAACCTATCATATTGGTAGTTTAAATTTTTTTTAGGTATATTTTAAAATGTAGGAAATAGATATCAATTATCTTGCTATCTAAACCTTATTGTAATAAACTTAAAAAGTTTACAAAATTATTGCATAACCCCTTGAATAGATTATTTTAATTTTCAAAATGTATAGTATATATATCCCGGTTGTAATAATCTGTTTAGATATCTTGGTTATAACTATTTATTCCTTAAATTGATTTTGGAGGAAACTATAGATATTGATTGAAAAGTGTAATGATATGGATAACAAAATCCTAAAGATTAGGATCGAAATTAAAAAATAAAAAAAATTACATAAAAACTAAAGATTAGGATCGAAATTAAAGGATATGGTTCAGCAAAAAAAATAAAAACTAAAGGATAAGGATCATGAAAAAAGGAAATATGAAAAATATATGTAAAATTACTTTGTACGTGATTGCTATAATATCCTTTATTGTTTCAACCAAAAAAATAATATCCTTTATTGATTGATTTTGACAAAAAAATGTTTATCCAATATGAAAATGTAATTATATAAAAAAACCTATTTTTAAGGAAAAGAAGGATTCTAGGAGTTAAATTAGGAATAGTAACAATGCTCAAGATTTTATTTGATTCTATCTAAAATAACATAATTGAGAAAATTTCAAATTATCTAACAAAATTTACGTAACAAAAATCAATCAGTTATCAGTTTCCTAAATAATCTCTAAGTTGATTTGATTAATTTAAAATGTGGATGGGTGCACGTATCAAATCTTGGAAAGAAAAAAAGTACTCCAAAAAAAATTACTTGAGTTAATCCAAAATAACATATTAACCGAAAGTTTTTTTTTTCCAAAGAAATATGGCACATTTGTGAAATTTAAATTATAAAAAATATATTGTCAAAATTTTTAGATATGTTTAAATAATTTAATACTCTATATTATTATTCTTAATAATATATTATATGTATAAATAATTTAAATTTATATATAATTTTAAAATGTAATGTGTAAGTGACGTGGCAATAAGTAATATGATGTGTAAATAAAATGTCAATAGTTTAATGATATAAAATTGTTTAAAATTAAAACATAAATATTCGGATTAATATGGTGATGACACGTGGCAAAGTCTGACGTGGCATATTCTCGGAGTGACATGTGTAAAATGATGAGGTGGCGCAATGAGAAGGCTCTAATCCTTAGCGGTTTTAAATATATATAATAGATTGCAAAGAAGACAAGATGAATTATACATATCAAACCCAATTCTTAACCATGATTAGCCTAATGGGCAACATCCACCCAAATTATAACAATAATGGAAGGTTTGAAGATATTTGTTTTTGATAAGAACGGTGAAATGCTATAATAACACAACGTCAAAGGTATAATTCCTAATTGAGGTTGATTTCGGTAAAAATATCTCTTATCTGCTAAACTATAAACATGAACCATGAGAATATATATATGCATTAGGTTATTTTGACTATTTTCATTTGATTCAAATCCATTAAATTAATGCATTTAATAACACAACTCCAAAACATTCTTATTTAGGGACCAAATTGTTGCACCTAATAACATAATAAGACATGATAACACAAAACCACAAATATCTTTTCGGCATTAAGATATAACTGGTTTATGCTCACGTATTTTTATTTGGTATTCACCGTACGTTTACAATTTACAAGATAAGGGGTATCTTCATTTCATTCAAATTCTTACTATGGTATCCAATAAATAAATAGAGTGCTTTCAATCTTAACATTAGTTTTCTATCCTATGTTCTAGAGGTGTAGGATGAAATTCTCGAGTTATAAACTAAAACCTATTTGGTAAAACATAATCTTTGTTAAATTTTTTACAGAAAAATCTATTATAATTTCAAAATATACTTCAAAATTTAGAATTTTATCCTAGGTTTAAAAATAGTTTTAACATATGCCTATCATAAAATGTGTGCGGTGTAATTTTGATATAGCACATTTTCTTGGATTGATCCCGTTAACCAGGCTTCGGCTCTGTTCATAGACATCCGACTTTTTTGTTGAAAAAGCTACTATTAGTAATAGAATGAGGACCATGTAAAACCTCTCTTTATACTGAAACCAGTGAATTAATATGGATTGCTTGATTATAATTTTTGGATGGACGAGATTTAAAGCAAATAGGGTGTATAATTTTGTTATATTTGTGCTTTATGGAATTAATTTCTCATCCATAATTTTAGGGATTCTCTTTCCGAATATACAATTATCAAAATTACAATATATACCTAGGATTCCGTTAAACCCTCCTCAACTTCATTCTCGCTTTCAATCAAAATTTTCTATGAAGATTTATCATCACCGATGTCCTCATACGTTTAGAAGGAACGATTTTTGAAGGTTTTATTAGAGTTCTTGATGCCCTTTCACGCCTATTGACAACCAATTGGGTATGTTTTGCTTGAGGTTTTGTAATTGATTCAGTTTCATAATTTTTATCCAATTTCTTTTACTTTTCATTGATTATCCATAGTAGATCTAATCAAAATCTTCAATTTGCTTACGTGATAAAAAACAAGGTCATGAAGTGCTAATTTGCATACTATACATGAGTAAACACAAGGTCATGATTATTAGTTTGCATACGTGTAAAAACAAGATATTGATTTGTGAGTTTCGCTTTTGTACCTTATCATATTCTAGTAACTTGAATATACATTATGAGTCGTTGAATACACAAGAATAAACACTAACACATTCATAGTTGACAGCCACATATATCTAAGATCTTGAATATGCATGTCGAACAATTGAATATACATGAATAAATATCGAATATGTGAACTATAGATAAATGATGAATTCATAGTCATTTTATTTTGTGAAAAGTGTTTGATTGGGTTTGAATGTAGGCGTGTCCATGTCGAAATAGGGTTGTTAGCTTGAATCTTGAGGTAAGTATGTTGAATATATGATTATACATATTGAATTTATAATGAAATATATGATTTGAATTGATGATTTATAAACTGAATGATACTATACATGTTTTGAATTGTGAGCATATGATTTTTAAATGTAATGGCTTGTGAATATATATTTTGAATTGATGTGGAAGCTAAATCTAGGTAGCATAATTAGAATTTTTATGATAATCACATTAATGTTCTAATGAATTATTTGAATATAGCTAACATATTATGAAGTATGATTTGAATTGATGATATAGTACCATGAATATTGCTATGTATGTTTTGAATTGTGAATTTATGGTTTTCGAAAGTAATAATTTGTCAATATATGTTTTGAATTGATGTAATTACCTGAATTTTAGATAGTGTAATATGAAATTTTAACATACTCAAATGAATAATCTTATGAATTAGTTGAAGATAGGATATTATGAAGTATGATTTGAATTGATGATGTAGTAGTTTGAATGTTGCTATCTATGTTTTCAATTATGAATATATGATTTTTAAATGCAATGGTTTGTGAATATATGTTTTGAATTGATATACTAGACCTGAATTCTAGGTAGCATATATAATCTGAATTTGTAGATGATTACATGAATGTTCTTACAAAGTATGATTTGAATCTGATAAAAAATTGAATCTTAGATATTTTACTCTGAATATATATAGGCGAATTTGCGGATATGCCCCACCCAATAAAACGGTTTGCAAAAAACGTCCTTAAAACGGCAAAATAACGATGCATGCTGTTTCGGGCCTTCTTGCAATAAAATTTATATTATTTTGTGTTTTCTTTTAAATAGAGATTTATTAAAAATATCATTATAATTACATTAAAAATATTCAGCCATAAATTTTGTAAATTCATTTTAAATATAATAGAAAAATAGAAAAAGAAAAAGAAAAGATTTTGAAAAAAAATGATTTTTTGAAAAAAAGATTTACGATACTGTGGAAGATATGGTTAAGATTTTTGACTAATAATATTGTAAAACATATATGCATATGTATCGTTATTATCATCGCTTTCATATATATGCATGATTTTTGAAGCTAAGGTTTTCGAAGATGGCTCGAGTTCTACGCTATGGGTGAGATTCATCCTGTCACCCTCAGTATACATCATGTCATACACATAAAAATATCTTGTTACCCTTCTTTAAAACACTATCATTATTTCGAAGCTAGGGTTTTCGAATATTGTTCGAGTTCTGTGCTATGGATGAGATGCATCATGTCACCCTCTGTATACATCCTGTCATACACAACAAACAGTATCATTGTTTTCCTACTAAATACATGTCGGCGAGAGAGAGGATAGCGGAGAAGGTCGGCCGGCGAGCAAGACGATGGCGGCGAAGGTCGGGATCTGAGGCGAGTGAGACGATGGTTCGCTTGGTTTTTTCCTTTTTCTATTGTTCTTCGCTTGATTTTTTTTGTTTATTTTTTGAAATGATGGTAATCTAGATCCAGAATATTATTTTCCTTTTTTTGTAAGATTTTCAATTTTTCTTTTACTTTTCAAAAAGGATAGATCGAAAAAACAAAATCTTGTTTAATATTAAAATATTTATAAAATATCTTATTTTTTCAAATTTGGATAAAAAAAAGTTTGTTAAACTATCTTATTTTTCAAAAAAAAATAATAATAAATAATTTTTGATTTTTTTAAAAATATTTCGTTTTTTATTTGTTTGATAAAAATTAGTCATTTTGGACATTCATGTAATATATTTAGTCATTACTGCAATATTTTTAGGCATTTTTACAAATCGAAAAAGGTCATATTTGCAAACTGATTATCAAACAGGGGCACTGGATACTAATTTCTCATATATATATGTGTTGTTTGTGGAATATGTGGATCTTGAAGCTTGGAATATATCAAGGTCATTGAAGGACATAAAGAAGTTTAAAGAGAATAGAAGAAGCCCGATAAGGATTAAAGACGACAATGAACACTAAAGAAACAACAATTAATCATCTTTGTTTTACGATGTATTCAAATTCAATTCAATTGTATTCATTTATGAAATTCTAGTGAGAGTATAAAATTAACTATTTTTTTTGTCAAAATTCAATGTTTGCTATTAGAAATTCGGTGTAGTTCCACCTCAAATAAGACAATATAATTTGAATTCGACAAAGTCAACGGCATATTCAAACCACGCCAAATTACAATAATTTTTTTACTAATATTCAAAAAATGTTAAATCATATTCAACCATGTACTTCATAAATTCAAATATTTATTTAGTCGAATATTGAAGCAACATTATCGAATATTGCAGTAGCGCAGTCGAATTTATACTGACCGGCGAAAGCATATACGAGATTTTTGTGATTTTTTCCTAGACTCTGGCTTGAATTTTGGAAAAATAAACTAAAATTTTCACATCCATTAAATTTATGAGCTTCTATGTTGAAAAAAAATAGTACACATTCGTATGGTAACTTCTCCCTATAATTATGAAAGTTCAATTAAACATACTATTAATGGAGATTATATTTAAAAATTCAGCCTAATCTTGATCCTTGATTTCATTCGCTCTGCATTAGTAATATAAGAAAAATAAGATAACGCAAATTTTGCAATAAAACATAACTCAATGTCGATTTACGTAGCCCATTTTGTAACTCACAAGGCCCATACTTGACTGAACAACTTTTATACCCATTTTTTTTGGTCGAAACTTTTATACCCATTAGCTTCTAAATAGTCAGTCCGGAATCCGGATCACCTATTTCAACCACTGTTTCATTCCATATTGCATTCGTATTATTGGTCCACATGTAACTTATTTCTAAGCTAATTTAATTAAGTTAATTAAAATATGAAAAGAGTTACCCAATCGGAAAGACAATGACTTCATTCGGGAAAGAAACGCCATCCTCACTCCTCACAAGACCAAACTTCGTTTCATTTGATCTTGTAAGAAGGGCTAGGAAAGTGTTGGTCTGAATAGATGATCAAATCACAGACTTACACAATGACTTCAAAATGGTTAAATGAATGCGACCAGTGAATTAATTCTACTGTACTTTAATTGCCAGACTAATTTTTCCTATATCCTGTATGTTTGATGTGTAACAATTGTTGTGGTTTTCTTCCCGTAGTAGCTGTGTCTATGTCATTCATATAAGATTTCTACAGTTAGTGTCACAGGGGTAAGGGTAATCAATCAACTTTGTCGCCCCTCGACCGAAATACCAATCTCCCACTGCTTCCGATATGGTCTGCAAACAAAACAAACTGGCTTTGTTGAGTAACTGACAATATCATAAAAGATAGAACCAATTCAATATGATGCCTGTGTGTGCTCATTGAAACCATAGATATATGGAAGGTTTCAGTTTCGGTTACCTTGTTCTGCACCATTAATGGAGAGTCCAATGAGTACCATGTATCTTGTGTCTCACTTTGACAATGTGCAAAGCACGAGTCTATGAACATCCCTCCTCTCGTCGAGTTCTTATAGAAAGGTAGCAATGCCAACACCATGTTCACCCTCAATCCTGCAAAACACAAGATGCATGATGCAAGCTCCATGTCCAACATTGTATTACACTAATGATTCAAGAGCGCACACTGACCTTGCAAGACTTCAAGCTGGATAGGGCTGCAAGCCGTGACGTTGAACCAGCAATGTCTCCAGTGCCCGTGTGGATCAGTGTAAGGCGGTACCAGAGCATGATGAAACTGCATTTGAAGCACAAGCCCCTTTCATGACATGAAAATGGAAGACTCTCTTGCAGTGTTCATTATTCGAGCAAGTGTGTCTGCGTACCTGGAAGACGTCGTAGGCTGAGTTCAGGATGAAAAATGGTGTTCGGATGTATCTCAACGCGTATTGTGGAAAAAAGCACTGCATTTTCACATGTCAAGAGAGTTGGGTCAAACTAAGGCCAGCGCATGAATGAAGGCGGTATTAGGAGGTTTTAGGAATTAGATCAGATCATACTAGTTTAGGAAAGTCAAGAGAGTTGGTGCAATCCCGGTTCAAGTTCTGTTCCACGCCCTGTTACACAATGCCAATGATAAGTTGTTCTGTTCCTCAAAGTGGCCGCTGGATAAGTAACTAAGAGCTGACATACAATTGATCAAGCTTCTAGTACCTGTAAATCGATAAGCTGATCATAGAAGGACCTCATTGTGTGATTCCTACTTATATCTCTTCTGCATAAGATTGGCAGGACAATCAAGAATTCAAGTTAAGAAACAACATGAATGAACCTATAGGAGTATGAGGTGCATTTACGTACATGTCTAAGAAAAAACCCGCGTCGCTCAGGCATTTGACGGTTGCATTACGCGGTAGGAAACTTGCAAGGCTGTCGCAATGGTGGAAGACGGCCAAGCCACCAGCTGAGCAGCCTGAGAGCATGGCCTGCATTGAAATGGCAGAACCTGTGTAACTTTTTTGAGCTTTAAACTTATGTGGAAGTTATCAAAAGAACTGGAAGAAAGTTGAAACCTTGTTTGCATATCTTAGGCCCTTGGGAAGAAGGTCAAGAAGGAGGGCTTCCCAAATCCTTTGCCCTCTGAAGTAAAGCAAAGAGGTCTGTTGGATGTGCATTAATTTAGTAGACAATTTAGAGGCGTTGTGCGCTTGTTCAATTTATACGAGTGCATACGAAAAACCGGTCATGAACCAAGAGTCGCTTAACTCATACCAAAATGCTATTTGATCCATGATATCCTGATTATCTACATGATCCAATCCTAATCTTACTTGTCTATGTTGATGTTCTGAAATTAAGTAGAAAATGAAGTTTACCCCATTGAAGAAGTAGGAGTTGCCAGTAAATGAGGCTCCATCACAATATCTTAGCTTCACACGGTTCCAATTGTAAAAATCTGCAGCCACAATCATCACAATACAAAAGCCAGAAAAAGGGTCAATTTGCTTATCAAGTTATTCTGTATATGGAAGTGGGTCTGTTTGAAAATGTTTCAATCAGCCAACTCACACTCATACCCAAAGACTATCATCCATACCATCAATCATATTCATATGCATTCATATCCTACCCAACTCATTACACAACTTAGATCTAAATCTACCACCAGCTGGCTACCTATTTAGACCTTTTGATAATCCCCTTCAATTATTGAGAATCCTTTCAAGATTATGTTCTTATATATGTTTCCTTTTTGGTTGTGTTAAGTCTTAGCCCGGTTCGATCTGGAATAACATTTTCTCATTGAACCGGGCATTATGCACCTATTTAAAGGATAGACTCTTCCACTCACAAACGACTCTATGTCGTCGAGGACATCCAAAATTGAATCTAAAACTTACACTACAACCATATAATACCAACAATGTCATGTAATTAATACAACTTTCAAGAATTGCCTTACTATGGTCACGAAGCATGCTTAGCCACACAAGAAAACAGGAGTAAAGGACAAGCTACGATGCAAATCGATCACATCTCTTGCCGTGTTATACATACACGAGAAACACAGGGAAAAAAAGAGTAAGGACAAAAGGAAGTGGACTAGTGAAGACAGGGTTGTATAGTGACAAATTAACAAGGCCACAGGCCAAGTGGGTCCACCGTCAAAACAACACACATGGCCAATTGGGTCTCACCAATTAAGCAGCCTCTCTCTCAACTTTTAGCTAGATAGACAATGCTTGTTGGTTGACCCTTACATACCCATAGCCCATCACTAATCACATGCAACAGCTAAGTGCTGTCACTGTAATATGACACCCGGAACATGCCAAACTTCATTAACACGACCCTTCCGATCTTCAAATGTTTATATTACTTTTGTATAATTACATCCACATATTCTAGTTCATACATGTGTAGCTAGCGTAGCTACGTATAGGTTGTCCAAAATCTATGTTCAAAGCATAAAGTCGTAATCAAAAGTATTCAAAAGAATTTCAACCTGTAGGTGACAAAGAAAAATATGTGTACATATGTGATATAGTAGTACCACAATTGTATATATATTGCAAAATTTGGTTGTTATTGGGTAGGGTCATCATCTTTTGACTTTGCTTTAGTGTATCATTTCAACATCAATGCAATGGCCCTTGCTTGATTTCAAAGCTAGTCTCCAAAAAATATTTAAAGTAGGGCGTGAAAGGTGAAAACAATCTCATCCAACATGGACAAATTAGCACATAAAGGCCACCTTTACTCGTTTCCAATATGTATACGAGGATACATTTTGCACAAAAAGAAAACAATGTAGACAAAGGGATAATATATCAAACAACTTTGGACATTACAATACATAGATGATAGATGCATGTTATGTGATAACATTCATTCAAAAATATTTGTTGTCCCTCTTTTTACTAGTTGTTACATCCTTTTTATTTATTTTTTGATCAAGTAAGAGTAAGAGTCAGGTTGGTTTCAATGACGACATATCAAAACAAGAAATAAGAACACGGAAGGGGAGGAATTGAACCTACCCGGATTGAGAGAAGCATTGTTGCTTAGGATGCCAGAAAATACTTCTTGCTTGCCCATGTAGCGCGTAGAGCCACGTCGTGTTTGGGATCTATCGATACACGATTCGACATCGTTGCACCACCCACCTCCCTTGGAAAGGAAGAAGAAGCAATGCTTTGAGCTTGAATGGTTGGTAACTTGGATATGATATTTATTGTTTATTCGAATTCGTTATGGTTGTTCATCTAATTTGTGCACATACTAATTGAGCTAAAGCAAATTAAAATTCCACGGCAATGATAATGATATCTATCTGTACGTCCAATATAATGGACACCAACTCCCAAGATTGTTACATGAGTACTACTAATACCAAGTACTCCCTCCGTTTCACAATAAGTGTCGTTTTAACACTTAAAATTTGTTTCATATTATGTGTCGTTTTAGGTTTTCAAAGTGATTTATTAGGGGTGAGTAATGATAATTTTTATTGGAATGTGTATTTGTTGACTAAAGTTGTTCATTCATTGGCCAAAAAAATGTAATGAGTGGTAAGATTAAGAAAAAGTTGTAAGTTTTAAAGTGAATGATTGATTTTCTTAAAAACTGTGTTAAGAGCTAAAACGACACTTATTGTGAAACGGAGGGAGTATTTAACAACAATGATTTGCGTTGTACGTGACCTAACTACCACGTACAAAGTGATATGAAATCACTAATCGAATGTAACTGTTAAGCAAATGAAATGTTTTTTTAATTAATATGTGGTGTACTTTCTGTGGCGGATGATGATTACTAGACCTACGTATCAATGTTTTAAATCATAGGTTGAAGACCCTAAATAGACATATTCTATATATCATCCGGATATAAATTCAGTGATGTGATGATGATATGTACTGGATACCTACCTTATTTATGAAGTTCATATAAGAATGATGGCTGCATCTCATAACAATAAATGAGTAGCAAAATCCATGAAAACAAAACTTCAAGCTAGCTAGAAAGCTTGCTCATTTAAAGTGCCATCACCTAGTCCGCGGGCATTGTTCATATTATACACATATATCATGACATTTTTATCCATATATATATGCTATCAAGTAACAAATTCAAATTTTTATTATTAGCATTTTATGTACATCTTTTTTATAATCTCCTCTAGGTGAAATTACCTAATTAAACAATGACAAGCATTAAAATGTATGAAAAATACTGTAACTAATATAAATCATGTATTTAAAAGCAAATATAAGTATTTCACGGTCTGAATAATAAGTTTTTTAATAGATGAACAAATTAAGGAGTTAGTACAACACATGTATCAAGGAGTGATTAAGATTGCATAGAACAACGCTCGTGACAAAGAAGGAATAAGATTCGGCGCCTTTTCTTAAAGTGGCACAACCCGTTAGGAAGTTGTATAAAAGTACGTATCGGAAATAATATAATCACCGAAAAATATAGCCATACAAGATTCAACCCAAAAGAAAAAACATAAAAACGAGTAAAAACAGAAAGAATATTTGCATGGCAATCAATGAATCTCTGCGGTGAATGTGTAATCTCAGAGAAAAAAGGCAACGAAGGATATGGGTTAGTTTAGTTTAATTAGTTACCTCGAACTGCAGCAGCCAATTGTGAGCACCCGACCCGAATCCTCTGTCGAGGTGGTACGCAGGCAAACTCCCATCCAAGCAATCTTCACATTAATCATTAATCACATTAACCAAAATCTATTACCATAACATAAATTTTTATTCTTTATAAATATGGACAGAAATTTTAATGAAAATGGAAGGAGGTTTTTGGGGGGATGAGCTGGCTTACAGGCGCCGAGAAGTCGGGCTCGACGGACGAGGGTCATGTTGACCATGTTTGACCGGGAGCAGAGTCCGTACAGGGGCAACGCCATGGCCACCACCATTTGCAGGATCACCCTCTTCATCATCATCATCGATCTATCTGTGTTTAATTATTAATTCTCGTGATTCAACGGAAGGAAGAAAGAGACTACAAGTTTCCACAAGGAGGAGCACAGATCGATTAAAGAGTAAAAAACTGAATGAAATCAGGTAAACAAATTCAATTGGGAAGATCCATGAAATGGACAGGAGAGATGAAGAAGAAGAGGAGGAATGAGAAATACATAGAGTGGGGACTCGGGGGTAGGAAAGTGGCGGGTGAGAGAGATGAGATGTGCTTATGGTGGTTATGGTAAGCGTAGATGGAGGAGGTGGGCTCCACCGCCCCACTTATTATATATTATAACAATATTATAAACCAGTCAGTCGACCGGCGGGAAATAACAAACGCCGTGACGAGGGGTCGAAAGTCTCCATTCGGAGGGCGCCACGTGTCGAGTGGGCCCACTTCGTTGGAGGGTAAAGCTGACATTCCTGTTGAGATAGCTAGCTAACTGTGGCATTTTGTGAGCACGGTCAGCTTGCTTTCTCTTTAAGCCATTTCCCACCTTATCTCTGTTTTCCTTTTTTTCCCACACTTTTTGATTACTGAATTTTGGCATTGCGAAGGAAAAGGGCACAACCGTATCAACCAACCAGACGCTTTTTATTGTTAAAGTGATTGCCCATTTGCCCCATTTACGTCACGACATTCTTTTACGTTATCACGTTCTTGATTTCACATGACCACACTTTGATATAAAGTCCTTCTTTGTACAAGATAGAGCCATGAGTCCATGCTAGCCATATACTGTATCGTTATAAATACTCCATTAAAGAAGATTGGAGTTTTAACTTAGGAATGAGATCACTAATTTAAAACATACTTTCTGTATAGTTAGTCATGGTTGAGTCTCACCCTTTGCCAAATCTAACACAAATTAATGCACAGATATACCAGATAATGCTGTGAATATAAGTACACTGACTCACTGAGAGAACTAAGTCGACAACGCTAGGCACGACTTGCTCCTATAATCAGATTAGATATGCTAGCAGCTTTTGCGTAGTTCCAACTTCATCTCTAAACTACAATGGTTACCAAATACTAGACTAAGCAAACGAGGGTTGGCACAGCCCGGCCTGATTATGGTTATCATTTTAAAGCCCGGGTGCTTACACTCAAAATGGGCCGTGGGTAGCCCATAATTAACAGATGGCCCAATGTCCAGCAAATAACAACCAAATGCAGTCTCTGCTACATAAATTAAACAATCTTTATATTCTCTTAGTTGAATAAAACTTGTCCAAAAAAAGCCATGCACTCTCGTGGTTTAGGAAGTTTTTTGTCGTACTTTAATTTGTTTTGTCATTACATGGGTAAAAATTGATTGAAACTCTTAACCTAATGGTCACATATATCATCACCTGCTAATTAGACTAGTGAGGTAATTCATGAAAATTTGTGATAAAGAGAAGGTTAAAGACGTACATAGTGTCGTTAGTAATACGTCTCTATATTGGCTCAGTCCAATGAGTATTCTTTATATTGCCTTTCTTCTTGCACTATGTTTTTTCTGGTCAAATTTCTTATAGCACTAAAGCTATAAATCACATGCTGTGTGATATCAGACCATAAACCTTGTTTCGGCCACACGATACAAAGCCAAGATATGTTTTGATTGCATCTTGTGTCGAAATCGGAGCATGATTTTCTAAGTCAATGGGGAGATTGCTGTGGGATATCCTTTAGCCACCGATCTGACTTTATGCTTTTGGATTAAGCTATTTGTACTAAGCTTTGTCAAAAAAATCCACTATACATACCAGTAACATCAATGTGGTGGCTTGTCTTGTAATTCCATGTCCAGTTCTTATCAATCATGCAAATTTCCTAATTCATGACACTTCTCCATTCTTCTTATTGACATTGCTTAATCATACCAACTTTTGGTTCGTGGGTGACTAGCTAGGGCATGCTCGTTCATAATTAGATTTTGACGTTTTTTTATATTATAAATTAATACTCCCTCCGTTTCACAATAACTGTCGTTTTAGCATTTAAAATTTGTTTCATAATATGTGTCGTTTTAGGTTTTCAAAGTAATTTATTAGGGGTGAATAATGATAATTTTTATTGGAATGTGTATTTGTTGACTAAAGTTGTTCATTCATTGGTCAAAAAAATATAATGAGTGGTAAGATTAAGAAAAAGTTATAAGTTTTAAAGTGAATGATTGCTTTTCTTAAAAACTGTATTAAGAGCTAAAACGACATTTATTATGAAACGGAGGGAGTATTAATCATTGGAAGTTCAAGATCTTAGTTGGTGATATTTGTACATACAATACAACTCGGTAATTAATTATATTCCTTGAATATATGGGACCAAACATATCAAGACAACGGGGCGGAAGTCAGTAGCAATATATTTGAGCTGGAACATTTTCACATGGCTTGAATTAGTGTTGGGATTCAGAATTATAACATTCAAGATCCGGCCTTCATATAAAATTCATATATAAATTCGATTTCCATTTGTTTAATTTGTGTTCACTGAATGATAGTTTGCAAGACAACTTCAGCCAAGGAATCACACCATTAATTTAAACTAACGGAACATGGAAGAAATGGTACAGATCAACATTTTTTGAGTGAACCACTTTCAGCTTACAATTTTTGCTCAGAAATCATATACACGTACAATCCAAACAAGTGTTTGATTATGCTATACAGAAGATCAAGGATGTCAGCTAAATGCTTACTTAAACACACACCGTTGGAACTAATTTTGATCTCCAATTCCTATCAGATTTCTACCCGTAAATACGCTAACGAACGCTTTGGATCCGCAAAACCCAAAAAAAACTACTACTACTACTACGCCATAATCAGGCAGAGGGCTGCTGATTAGAGCAGCCATTGATAAAACTGTAGCACTCAAACAAAGCCTTTGCATTCATCTCCCTCTCAAACCTCCAGATATAATTCAACCCAACAAGCAGCTCTGTAATGGCAGCCTCTGTCTTCTCCTTGTTGGCAAAGTACAGAGTCTGCAAGAGAAGCACATTTGTCTTGGGACCCATGTGATTCTGCTGTTCAAAGCTCCTCTCGCTCTGCCACTTGATCATGTTGTGGGCCAACGGCGACAGCCACCCCAATATCCTCCCGAGCGCATCCCTCCATTCCTCTGCCAAGACTGGGTCCGTGGCTGAGAAGCCGATCCCTCTCAGCCTCGACCTTAGTGAGCTCCTTACGCTTTTCGGGAGCATCCCGTAGAGGTCGTCTCTCGCATCCAGCCCCACTAATTGGGGCGACTTTACCATCTTCTCTAACACTATGATCAAGTTTGAGTAGTGCAATGCAAGTGCAGATGCGCCTAGAGTCCCTGCAAAACAAAATTCGACCATTAAGACCAAATTCTATGACCAAACAAGCTCAAAAACACATCAATCGAGCTAAGTATATGAAATGAACTAGTATTAGATTGTACCTGGTGGCGGGTTGAGCACTTGGGTGTTGGATTCAAAGAACTCGCCCTTAACAGGCAGATCATTGCCAACACTCATCCTGGTATGATGCTGATCGTTCTTGCTCGATCTCAGCGGCCTAGAGAAGAACTCGTTCGCCCCAGACGGGGAATCGTGGTGATGGCTATCGCTGCTGGGAAAGACCAACGCGGAGTTGGTGGACAAACTCCTAGGCAAGCTGGTGGCGATATACCCATGGCCGATCCCGAACACCAGCTTGATCCGCGCCAAGATGGTGAAAATAAGCTTAGCAAGAGACAGCGTGACCGAGTCAAAGCTGCGGTTCCACAAGGACTTATCCTTGGCGCTCTTGAGCTGCTGCCTCTGCCAAGCGATCTTCTGCTGAGCCTCGAAAACCGACTGCTCCCGGAGCAGGGTCTCGGCCTTGGTGCTGCTGTTACCGTGGCTGCTGGAGCTGTTCTGCGACTTCCGGAGGCAGTTCTCGAGTGTCGAGAGCGCTTCCATCTCGCGGTAGAGTAAGGAAGTGGCCGCGATCTGGCGCTCCAGCTTCCTGGTGAGGGCTTCTAGCTCCTTGGCGCTTAATACCCAGTTGAACGGGTCACGCCCTCTCTCAGCAAAATCGTCGAACAGCTGGTGTGCGTATTGTTAACAAGGAGTGAGATTAGACCCATTTTACTTTACCAACACCAATTTCCGTCAAAATCACGACAAATTTCAACAACCACTTGCCTAAATTTAAACTGTAAATCGTAAATTCAGCAATAATTAAAAAGAGAGGTGAGTACCTGGAGGAGGGAGCGGAGGTTGGGATCGTCGGACTTGTTGGAGAGGTAGGAGGCGACGGAGTTGGCGACAAGGCGGAGGTTGTGGAGGATCTCGGCGCAGGCGAGGCGGAGGAGGAAGGAGTCGTCGTTGGAGACGATCTTGCGGACGCCGTCGAGGGAGATGGCGTCGTGGCGGAGGCGGGAGACGGAGGCGTCCGAGACCGAGGAGTGGAGGAGGAGGAGCTTCGACATCATGCCGGCGACCTCGAAGCAGAGGACGCCGACGGAGGAGGGTTTTCTGACGAGGATCTTGGAGGTGGATTTGGTGACGTGGCTCCGGAGCTTGCTGAGCCATGTGATCTGGCGACCCATTGGAGGCAGGGAAGGATGGGGGAGGAAGAATGATTGAGAGGGAGTGGGAAGGAGGGGCAGGAGGTGCCTTAATAATGGCGGAGGAGAATGAGAGAGTGTGTGTCTGTGTGTGTGAGGAAGAGGAGGGGGGAGACAATGGCTTATTGGGAGGATGGAAGCTCGTGGGTTGTTGTCAAAAAAGCAGGTCCGATTTTAAAAATGAAAAATAAAAAAGTATTTGGGGGGAAGGAGAATACTGATGATGATGATTAGGGTGTTGGATTAGTGGGTTCTTTGGAGAATTTAAGTAAGCAGGCTATACAAGTGTATCAGTAGTAATAAAGACATAAAGTGGGTTCTTTTCGAAGGGTTGCACACTCGCACTCGATCTTTTAATTTGAATCCTGTTATGCGCCGTTTGGTGCCAAATTTGGGACCAGATTGGAATAAAAAAAAGATGTATTCCTTATTTGATTCTGTCTAATAAGGTCGATAAATTCAATTTTAACGTTTTTGTCTTTGAATTACTCCGCTGTTACATTCCGCTTTTCAATTCTTTGGTCCTTCAAGGACGACACTCTACATCCTAAGATACGAAGATCCATCAAAAAAATCTAACTAAACATGGACAAATCAGTGATTTTCTCTTAGACCGTAAACACATTAGTAAGAGTTATGTGAGTAAACCCTTACCTCGTTAAAAGATTTTAGAATGGTCCATTTGTTAATTAAACATAAAGGCCAAATTCACACTTCTCTCTTACATGAATCATCAAAACTCTTATCAACAGTAATGGATTTCCTCGGTCTAATTATTTATACCTTATAAACACTTTTCGGTATCTAATATACGGTATCGGACGAGCTTAAGAAGAATTTATAAATAGGATAGTCTCTCTTCAAACCAAAGCTACAAATTATCTAACTTGAACATGAAATGGTAATGGTCACTTGAATCAAGAGTATACCAAAGAATGAAAACAAAACCAACATACTCCATATCTAATTGAGAACTTAATTATAAGAAATACATATATGTATAACATAGTGTTTTTTAACCTATACTTCAAGCTTTAAGGGTATAGTTTTAAAAACTCTTAAAAGAAAATTAATTATTAAATTATAAAAAAACGGTGATACATGTATTCAAAATCAAAAACATTTGTTGATACGAAAGTAAAATAACACACTAAAATAGAGCTTTCGTGTATTTGGTTCGACGATTCAAGTATTGAGAATTAAAATAGTTATCTAATGTCATTGTTCCAAGTTCCAACCTATCAAATGATAATATCCTCTTTTTTTAATGAAAGAATATTTCATTCATCTTTTTGTGAACTAGTTACAAAATCCTAGCTTAACTTATTAGATGATTAGAAAATGACTATATATTCCCAGCCTTAAAAAGACTTATAGTTTCTCTCTATCTCTTCTCTTTTACTAGACTTACAAACAATTCCTAATGATCTCAATACAATATCTCACACAATCTTTAATCTTCTACAAAAATCTCTTCACTTTAAAACACCTTCCTATTTCTAGCATTCCAGATCCGGTGGATGCCAATTTTTCTTTTCTAATTTCGTATTTTTGGGCTTGCCTCCTGACACATATTCATTTTTTCTTCCTGATTGTTCTATCCTTTGCTAAAATAGGATGCCACTAAGATTACTTATATAGGTAAGCAAATCATCCTCCCCCTCGTAAGCATTTTCAATGCAATATCTAATGTGGTATTTTTGAAGCTAATGAAAACTTTTGCCCCCACTTTGCACAACAAATTACTTAATTATTTTATACTTTTTCTCTAATACTTATCGGTTTCTAGTGAAAGTATATTGGACCAAGCCTCATAAAATCATCAAGGGTATCGACTATCGAGTTTGACCCTAAATATTAGGAAAATTCACCGAAAATAATCTCAAGTATCCAATTTCAAACAAAAATAATCTCAAGTTTAAAAATCACCGTCAACGAACCGAACTATTACAATATTAACCGAAAACGATTTACCAGTGACTTCTCCATTAAAGTTGATGGCGTGACAAACGTCATGGCATAAAAAAATAAAAGTGTTATATATTAATTTGTCATGTCAGATTTCCGTTTGCCAAGTCATCAACTTTAACGGAGAAGTCACCGGTAAGTCATTTTCGGTTAATATTGTAATAGTTCGGTTCGTTGGCGGTGATTTGACCATAAAAAAAAACGCCTTCAAAGCTAACGAGAGTCAAACCACATTATAAGGGTAATTTGACCATCAATTAGATACATTTATTGTCAAAAATTTTGCAAAATTATAAGATTGGGTCTTGGCTGATATGATAACTAAATCAATTAAAACGCCTTCGAAGCTAACGAGAGTCAAACCACATTAATCGCTTAATGGTTTGACTAGATGTCCGGAGGCTAAAGAAGTTATATATATTCCATGGATACTATATATTGAAAATTAATGTAGCAATGTACACGTACGTACATGGTACATGTATGTACGTACATGTATGCATTGCAACGAGCAATATTACTGGTAAGTACGTAATGCTAACTTTCATGTCTATTTACGTAAACATCGAGCACTTATGCAACCTAACACATATAATTATTATAATTTTAATGAACTTGTACGGGACATGTCGATGCACAAATTTAGAAGACTTTTTTGCAACAACTACTATACCCTTTAACTCTTCATTAGTCATTACGTGGTTGAATGCTAACCAAGCATTGGCAACACATTCATATATATAGAAACAGTTTATATACCAGTTTGATATAAATATATGTGTTATACTGTTAGTATATATGTCTTTTTCGATTTATTAGGGGACAAAAAATCATCACAGCAGGTTACAAATTAGAATTCATTCCAGCAAGAAACCTCTAAATCACGTTTGTCGATCAGCTGGATTGACAAGTTGTATTGCACAAGCATATATGCATGTAAAATATGGAACCTCTTTCCCTTCGATTTACTAAAGCTCACGTAAATTTGATAGCATACAACAGTAGTTAATTAGTATGCCAAATTGCCAATATAATATTCAGATAAAAAAATTGCCAATATCATATAAAATATTTCGACCAAAAAAAACATCATATAAAATATCCCTTTCCTTTTTTTTTGTAGAATAATTTTTTTTTTGGTAGAATAAAATATCCCTTTCCTTGATTTGCCATTTGTATTAATTTCAAATTAGTGAGTAATTTAATTGTATGGCTTATATTATTACGGATTTTCAACTTTCCTCCCATAGAAAGAGAAAAGATGGAATCTTGATCGTATTAGTACTAAGATTTGGTCTTGATCTTCAATCCAAATACATTGCACCTGCTACCTGCAGGTATATACAAAGTCAGATTTAGGTGCGTCCATGAAACTAATCCAAACTGTAAAAGCCAACACATAATCGATCAAAAATTGTTGATCTGGCTCATAATTATATTTTCAAAAAAGGTTTGTTGAACCCAAACGGCCGAGATGTTATATATGAACACTTACATCAAAACTTACCCATGATTTTTGTTAGTCTATATTATGCACTTAGGTCAATACTGAAAAATGGACAACTTGAACTTACGTCCTTACAATCATCACCTGCTAATTACTTCGTACTAACTAGACGGGCGAGACTTGACATTTATTTTACCAAGGCATCAAAACTAATAATCAATCATATACGGAGTATAAGACATTCTTTTTTTTGGTCGAAATATATAAGACATTCTTACATTCACCTTCCTTGGGCCCGAATGAGTTGCACTTGTAACAAGTCCATGATTTCTAGTCAAACTTAATAGATTGACAAAAGATCATTACACTTACACCACTTGATATTCATCGCTCCTTGCAAATGTGTCAACCATCCTCGACTAGATTTCTTGCGAACGTGATCCTATCCTAATGGGACGCAAGCCTATCGAATGAGATTGCAATGCTCGAATGAGTTGCACTTGCAGCAAGTCCATGATTTCTAGTCAAACTTAATAGAATGTCAAAAGAGTATGTCACTAGGCCCCTTGATATTGATCGCCTCCTTGCATATGTATCGAGCATCCTCATCGATTCTTGCAAACATGATCCTATTCTAAGAACGTAAGTATATTCCGAGTTTACAGGACGCATTTAGACAATTACAGTAGGGGAGAGGCGGAGCATAACATAAAGGTTATGAAAGTAATCACATAGTGATGAGATCGACAAATAAGTCTTATTAAGAAAGTCTATAAAATTACTTAATTACTCACAATAAATTATTCTAATTACTAAAACTCTCAATCAATCCATTCTTATTCTATCCAAAATAAATCAACCTTTTTTTAAGTTATATTGATTTGTAGTATATAAACAGAGAATCTTTTGATAAATTTATAAAGGGTAAACTTGAAAAAATATGTAGAAAAAATTATAGAATATCATTTTTTTGTCAAAAAAGGGTTCAGCCTTGCGAGGATATTATGAAGCAATTAGTCTTGCTCAACATGAACTACAAGATCAGCTAAAACAAGTTCATAATTGCAAGGGGCGGGGAATTAAAATGCATGAAATTAAAGTTTCGTTGAGGTCAATCGCCAAGTTGGCAAGGGCATCAGTTGGGACATCCGCGGAGCGACGGACATGCTGGACTTGGATGGAGGTTGGGTAATCATGCAGCAGGGTGCTGACATTGCTCAATGAGGTGATAATCTCTCTGAGGGTTGTTGGTCGGAGCAGTTAGCAGTTTGCATGTCATTAGGCAATCAAAACGAATGATGATGCTACCGGGTTGTTTGGATTGCTTAAGAGTCACCGTGATCATTTGCAGGTTGGTTTCGGGAGAACCTGCCGTGCAACTGGAAATCGGGAGACGGTGTGGGCTGGCCTACAATTTTCTCTACGGCGTTGTGGTGGAACGAGGTCGCCTTTGGGAGTACCTGGAGGATTATTAGCGAAGCTGACTTCGTTTTTGCAAGGGCTAAGGAGTACAATGAGGTGTGAAGGTCCATGGGTGTTGAATATGGGACTACGCAGATGCAACAATCTAATGTTTATTGGGTGAACCCCCCCCCCCCGAGAATTGCATCAAGGTGAATGTGGACGGTTCCGTGGACAGGAGCGGGGCTAGGGTTGCTGGTGGTGTCCTACGCGACCCGTCTGGTAGTTGGATTGGAGGCTTTGTCCACAAAATAGGGAGTTGTTCAGTGTTGGAAGCGGAGTTATGGGGCATCTTGGACGGTCACCAGGCGGCATGGAATTTGGGGTACCGCCAGATTTTGTTGGAGTCGGACTCGGTGTTGGCGTCCGACCTTGTTACCAAGGGGGTTAGATCGTGCCACCCCTTGGCTAGCCTGACATGGCGTTGTCAAGGCTTCATTAGACAGAACTGGACGCTTCGTCTAAATCATGTCGTTAGGGAAGCGAATTCAATCGCCGACTCACTCGCTAGGCTTGCCCACTCGTTTAGTTTTGGTTTACATTTTCTTTCGGATCCACCTTTACGGTCGGTCCCTCTGTTGGACGTTGAGTTTAGAGGACATGATGTTGTGAGTCTGTAGTCTCTTTTGTTCTTCTTTACAAAAAAAAGAGTCACCGTGATAAAGTGCCAACAATTCGGCATGAAAAGCATCGCAACTCCCACAAGTGAAGGTGAAAGCCGATAGAAAGAGGCCCATATCATCATGAAAAAAGGCGACCGCCGCCCACAGTGCCTAAATTGCCCCTGACAGCTCCATCAACATTGATAGTGATCGAGCTAGCCATTAGGTGGTTCAGCCCAATTGTAGGGCGAAGAGCAACCTTCAAATAAGGCTGTAATAGAACATCAAATATTTCTTAGCAAGTAGAACAGACTAAAACATTAAATATAACTAAACGGAGGAAGTATTAGAGTAAATTTAGCAAATTAGTTTTTTTTGATTGTGGAGCTACTGACTCGAACAGGCCAAAATTTAGCAAATTAGTTGAATACACCATTTACCATATGTTAAATACATGTGCTCAAGAGCACGTCCAATTCGAAGAGTCGAAGACGCGGTGTATCTTTGGCGCTGAATTTAATGCATGTTTTGTGCTCGATGAAAGGGGCCGAATCGTAAAATATGGTACATACAGGACATGGCTAATAAATTACTAGTACATGGGTTCGACTATTCCAATGTCTAATTTATTTGGTCGAAATGCGTCTATTTATTTATTTACTCCCTCCGTTTCACAATAAGTGTCGTTTTAGCACTTAAAATTTGTTTCATAAAATGTGTCGTTTTAGGTTTTCAAAGTGATTTATTAGGGGTGAATAATGATAATTTTTATTGGAATGTGTATTTGTTGACTAAAGTTGTTCATTCATTGGCCAAAAAATGTAATGAGTGGTAAGATTAAGAAAAAGTTGTAAGTTTTAAAGTGAATGATTGCTTTTCTTAAAAATTGTGTTGAGAGCTAAAACGACACTTATTATGAAACGGAGGGAGTATTTATTTAGGTAGAAAAATGTGTCTAATTTATTTGGCTACAATTTCGACCAATTTTTTTTTATTTGGCTACAAGTATAGACAAATTAAGAGTCAACATTCGTTGACTGAACTGTATACTCCCACCGATACCAGCGGAAAAACTTATGTTGCATGATCTCCACAAGTTTCAATCCCAAACCCTTAATTTTGCGTATTTTTTAGTCCCTTTGCTTAAAAAACAAGTTCATTTCGAATTTGGATTCAGCATCGCCATCGACTAATTTTATAAAATCGTTTTTTGATCAAATAAAATCGTTTTATTTAACTAATGAAACTAGGGCAACATCACTTCATACCCCAAAGTACAATAATAAAAACTTGGAGTAAGTCTAACTAATTAGGTTTATTTAGTTGTTATATGCATTTACAATTTTGTACAAATCAATAGTAGACACACAAGTTATCCGATCTTTTTCTTTTTATGATAAAAGGCATTTTTCATCAGAATTGAACAGAGTATATATATATATATATATATATCTATGTTTTTTTATTATGTGTCATAAGGACACATGATAAGTATACTAAAAACAGAAACTAAAACTCTGAAAAGAAAATACTAAACCTATCACAAAAAATAAAAAATAAAAAATTTATACATAATATTTCCATTATAAGACTCTTATACTGTACCCTTAGAATTTAATTTTTTGATTCAATGTCAAGTTATCGATCTTCTTTTTAAGGGTGACTTTAAACTCTTTCCGTAGTGAAACAATTGACCTTTTTGACTCTCAATGAATTGAATTATTTAATACTCCGTAGGAAATTAAATGTTAGTAGCTACTAGACAAATACAAAAATGAGAACCATGAAATACCGTATCTCTTTCGAACAAAAAACATTCAACTCAAAGTAACCCGAATTAGAAAGATGTGGATATAGAACCATATTTTTCCTTACGCAACATGAAATATTTTATTAAACATGGTAGCTACTATAGCTAGCAGTAGCAAGCACCCGTATAAAATAATAACAATAAATATGTAGAACTATTTTGGAAAGGCAAGGCAAAGAGAATGTTGTTGTAGTTGTAGGCATGTATAAGATGGATTAATGATGGGATGTCTACCCGGAAGTTAGAATGAGTAAGGATCGAAGACCCTTCCGTTTTGAAGCTGCTTGGCTCACTCATACGGACTTCAATAATAAACTTAAGGCGAGTTGGCGCAATGACGTGAGTACGCCCGTGGCTTTGGATGGGTTGAAGTCGGACCTGCTTATTTGGAACAAGGAAGTCTTCGGTAACATTCATCAACGTAAGAAGGTTTTGTTGGACAGGCTTGACAAAGTGCAGTGTAAGTTGGGAGTTGCTACGTCCCCAGGGGATTTAGATTTGGAGAGGCAGATTCAAAAGGAGATTGAGGTTGTCTTGGAGCAAGACGAGTTGTTATGGCTTCAAAAATCCCGTGAATTATGGTTGTGTGACGGAGACCGCAACACGGCCTTTTTTCATGCGTCGACTATTATTCGGAGGAGACATAACCGTATCGAGTGTTTGAAAGATGACTCCGGGGCGTGGGTTGATAAAAAGGAGGAGCTGGAACAATTAGCGACTCAGTTTTATAGGAATCTGTACACGGCCGAGTTTACCGATTTAAACGCTTTTCCGAGTATAGATGTGGGGTTTCCGAGTATTGATCTTGAGCGCTTCGCTAGTCTGACTATCCCGGTTTCTGAGGAGGAAGTTTGGACGGCTACGAAGGGCATGGGCTCCTTGAAATCGCCGGGTAAGGACGGTTTTCAGCCGGGGTTCTTCAAGCAATGTTGGAGCACAGTGGGCAGCTCGGTTTTCAAGTTTGTGCAGGGATTTTTTCGTGATTCGCAGCTCCCTACCGGTAGCAATGATACCTTGATAGTCCTGCTCGCGAAAGTTGCTAAGCCGGAGACGATGAGTCAGTTTAGACCGATTAACTTGTGTAACGTGGTCTACAAGATTATTACGAAGATCTTAGCGAACCGGCTTCAACCCCTTATGCCCGATCTCATTGGGCCTACTCAGGGAAGTTTTGTGTCGGGGCGGTTGATCTCGGATAACATCGTTGTTGCCCAAGAAGTGGTCCACTCTATGAGAAGGAAGAAAGGTAAGTCGGGGTGGATGATTCTAAAACTTGACCTTGAGAAAGCATATGACAGGTTAAGTTGGGATTTCGTTAGAAGTTCGCTGATGGCCGCTGGGTTACCGTTGATTTGGGTTGAGTGGGTCATGGCCTGCGTGACGTCTCCTCGTATGCAAGTTCTTTGGAATGGGGAAATGGCAGCTCAGTTCTCGGCTTCGCGTGGGGTGCAGCAAGGTGATCCTATCTCTCCGTACCTTTTCTTGGTTTGTATTGAGCGGCTAAGTCATATCATTTTGAGTTCCGTTGAAGATGGTTCTTGGAAGCCGATTAAGTTGACTAGGGACGGGCCTAAGCTTTCTCACATTTTTTTCGCGGATGATATATTGTTGTTTGCGGAAGCGTCGGTCAAACAACTCCGGGTCATCAAAGGCATCTTGGATGTGTTTTGCATTGCTTCAGGGCAAAAGGTCAGCCCGATCAAGTCCAAGATTTTTGTGTCGGGTAACGTCTCGAGAAGAATCAAAAGAAGGCTAAAGGTTGTGAGTGGTTTTGACGTCACAGAGGACTTAGGAGCTTACTTGGGAATGCCTATCCTGCACAAGTCGGTTAACAAGCATACTTTTGAGTATTTGTTGGACAAATTCAATTCGAAGTTGGCGGGATGGCGAGCCCGTACTCTAAGCTTTGTTGGCCGTATTACGTTGGTGAAGTCGGTTATGACATCCATTCCTATCTACTCTATGTCAACTGCCCTTATCCCTAAGAGCTTGTGTATGAAAATTGATAAGATTAATCGGTCCTTTATATGGGGAAGTACGCAAGAAAAGCGCCGGATGCATAAAGTCGCATGGAATGTTGTTACGAAGCCGAAACAACTTGGTGGGCTGGGAGTTAAGTCGATGAGGGAGATGAATTTGGCGCTTGTTGCTAAACTAGGCTGGCGCTTTCTTATGGAGGACGAGGACCTTTGGATATCGGTTCTGAGCAAGAAGTATGTAGGTCGCGCTCTCGGAAGGGGAAGCTCGTGTTCGAATGTTTGGAGGGGTGTTCGTGCTGGTTTCGTGGAGGTGTTAAACAAAGGCACGAGATGGTTGATCAGGAACGGCAACTCCTTTCGGTTTTGGACCGATAGATGGCTGTTAGATGTGTCGCTGGAGTCGATCGCTATCAGCCCTATTAGTCAGGAGCAGGGCGAGCTGGAGGCTGGCTCTTATTGGTCGGGTTCTGGCGGGTGGAAGTGGGACGAGCGACTGCAGTTTTTGCCCGCTAATGTCATGCTCAAACTTGCTGCGGTAACGGTCGTGGATGATCCGGAATTTGGTGATGACGAAGTGTGCTGGAGATTCACTTCCGACGGCAACTACTCGGTGTCTTCCGGGTACAATTTAGTTTGTGGTTATACTGAGCTCACTAACATGGATAAATATTTTTTTGATAGGATTTGGAAGAGTTTGGTTCCAGAGAGAATTCGGTGTTTTGTTTGGCTAGCTAGCAACGGTGGCGTACTCACGAACGTGGAGCGGTGCCGTCGTCATATCGCCAACGACCGTCGATGCCCTTTTGGTTGCCCGGAGGACGAAACGCTTGAGCACATGTTCCGTGATTGCGTGGAGGTAAGATCGGTTTGGTGTGCTCTTGATGCAACTAATGGCTATTATGAATTTTTCCAGGACAAGTTTGCTGTTTGGTTGAGGAGGAATGTGATGTTGAACAAAGTCTATGAAGAAGTGGGGTGGACGTCCATTTTTCCAATGATGTTGTGGTGGACGTGGAAGAGGCGTAATGCCAAGGTGTTCAATTCGGTGGAACTATGTGTGGACAAAAAGGCATTTATTATGGGTAAAGCGTCTGAAGCTTTTGTTGCTATGAGCAAGCTTAGTGATTCCAGCACGAGGAGTCGATCAAGAATTCAAGAAATTAGCTGGAAGAAGCCGGAGGTGGGAACAATCAAGATTAACACGGATGGTGCAGTTAGAGATGGCGTGGCGACCGCCGGTGGAGTTCTTAGGGATAGTAATGGTAAGTGGGTGGGTGGTTTCGTACACAATATCGGGGCTTGTTCGGTCCCAATGGCAGAGCTTTGGGGGATCGTTAATGGATTGAAGTTGGCTTGGGAGTATGGGTACCGCAAAGTACTTCTTGAGTCCGACTCTCAATTAATTATCAATCTTCTAAACTCCGGTGTGAGACGGAATCATCCACTCTTTAGCCTGGTAGCTATGTGCCAAGGCTTTATTTGTAGGGATTGGTCGATCCAATTCTGTCATGTGTATCGAGAGGCAAACTGCGTTGCAGATAGCCTCGCGTCTAGTGCTTTTTCTTTTCCGTTAGGATTGCATGTATTGAGTACCCCGCCTGAGGGGATTTTCCTGCTTTTATTTGATGATGTAAGGGGTCGGGTTATCCCCCGTGTGCTGACTACTTAGCCCTCTTTTTTAAATAATTAATAAAACGCCTCCTTGCGGGGCCGGAGAGTGCCGCCTTCCCTTCGACCAAAAAAAATGATGGGATGTCTAACATTATGCTACGTATATCGGCTGCAAAGCTTGAGCAAAAATCCCATCAATGCCTGCCTTGTGTGCTTTTGCATGCTTGTGTTCCTCAGTTCGAGTTAAGGGGCGGGTTGGTGTGGTCCAAAATGCCTTTATATTCTCTTCAAAACTTTATAATACTATTCGCCAAATTAATAAAGTGTATGGTGTGGTGTTTGTGCAATGTGCGGGCATATGTGTATGTGGTGTGGTGTGGTGTGATAGTGATAATTAAGTTGTTCCCATGCGTTTAGCCTAAACTAATACTCGTACATGGTCAAATCAAACCGGTCGGTCACTTGGAGTAATCATTCATCAAAGATCTACTTCATTGGCAATTCAAAGTGAGTCTTTTTAAATTTCTCAATCTTTTAAATTAAATAAATAAATAAATTTCAATACAATTATACTCGTTAATTCTTTTTCAAATTACTTAATTACATGAGCGTGGTATTAATTTAATCGACCATGTACCTTGGAGGGGGGACTGGATCTCATTGGTCAAAGTAGACAACTAGCTAGAGTATAGTCGTAAATTAAGATTTTGTGAGGATAATTCTAGCTTTATCCCTTGGTGTTAGCAAGCCTGTTGGTAAAACAAAGCTGTAAAGTTAGCTGTTAATGTAATTATAATTTTCTTTGCAATCACGATAAGTGGAGATTTCATCAATCTTCGCTTCAAAGTTCTTTAAAAGGCATTTTTAGGTCCACTCTTTCCCCTCGCAATATTTGTTTTCTTTCGTGATCGAATTTTTGCCTTTTCCTAAAGCTTAATTACAGTTCACGTTATAGTAGTACAATTTTTGCCAAGGACGCGCGTGAAATTGCTCTTTTGTAAGACGATCAAGATTTAACTTTGTCGCTTAATTAAACTCTTACGTACACACTTCCTTACAGAATATTAACACACATATGTATAAATATACTGCTTTTAGCCTAGCAATTCAACATATATAATAAATGGAACATTGTGGAATAGAAAGCTGGTGCAATGTTCAGTTGTCCCAATTTAGTCTAACATTAAGACATCCCCAAGCTTGCCCTTTTTCATTATTTTTTGGGCTTGAATGTGCCTGGTGTAGATATTGTATATTATGTCTTATAAAATGAGTGACAAAAAGCAAAAGAACTTTTCATAAATAATTGAACTTTTGATTTCTTGTGAAATAAAAGTAGGACAATACTTAACCAATTAACCGTATATGTAAATCAATAAATTGCTGAGTTGAAGGAGGAAAAACATACTTATGCGCACACGCCTTGATTTATCTTTGTTTAATCAAATTTGAATGAGTCGTGACCCACTTTGTGTAGGCAAGCCTGTCAAAAGGGGTAATTAACTTGTTTGCTCGCATGTGTTTTGATAGGTGGTGTTTCCTTCCGGAAGCTCATGCTTAAGCAAGATATTTACTTTTTTCAGCTATGATATATAACAACAACATTAATCTAACATAGTATTGCAACGAGATCTGTGGTCAATATATCCTTGATTAATTAGGAAAATCTCCAAGGATTGGGTTGTCTATGGATATCGTTTTGTAAAGGGTTTTAGATGCGTATAAGCGGAATTTCAGAAACAATTTCTTGCGTCTAAACATGGATCTAAAGCATTCTTGATCAGAGACAAAATTAGGGTTAGTGTAATACCTCTTGATGCGTGATTAGGGTTCTTCCTTCAAGAGATAAAGCCTCAATTGTGACTTCTCTAATCAGTCCACACGAGCACGGGATCTGGATCTCCTTCGCTTTCGATTGCTAGATCGAAGTGCCAAAGACTAGAAGAAAAGAGGAGAAGAGAGCTTTTTCTGTTTTTACGTAAAAGTTATGAAACTCTTAGCTCTCTTCTTTCCTGTCAAGGCCTTATATATTTATTTCTCCAAATAAATATATTCTTTTCTTATTGGGCTGACTTTCAGCCCGCTGATCCAGCCCGTCAACTCAATGTGTGTGACCTCATAGGACCCAATTATAATAGCTATGGATTAAACTATTTAATCCATTAATCGTAGTTGGTTTCTAGCAAAACACTACGACTCCTAAAATAACCGGATTGAATCTCTCTATCAACTGTCCTATTCCAAGTTCGGTAATTGCAACTTTTATTAAAGGACACAATTCCTTCAATCTCCCACTTGTCCTTGAAAACAAGTGTGCAATTTTAAGATACCTTTGTCTCTTAATGTCTTATTTGATGATATGTTGACATTCATATCTCCCATCAAATATGTTTCTTGAATACCTGAGTTCGAACTATCAAATAACGAATGATTACGATTAATCCATTCGAGCATGGCCATGCATTTTCTAGTTCTAGCTCTTCAAGTGGCCTAGACACCTTTCCTTTTTCATGCATCAATGTATACACGAATAAGAGGGACAATTCCAATCTTGTATGACTATGGCTCCCACTCAACTTTTGGCAATCCCAATAATTGCTTTTATAACCCCCTTTTACGGAGAGCGTTTAGCAATATCAAAGACATACCAATCATCAACTAGGAAACATAACATACTCATGTTTAAGGAATCCACCAATCCTGGTCAACTTAAAACTCCACAATCCCTTTTGGAGAGTCTTAAGGTTGGTCTGTCCGATATGTATCATCCATACATATCTATGTAATTGGCTGGACATCTCTATGTCCCCATAGCACATGAAACCTTGAGCTATCAGTCAATGTACAATATAGTTATAAATGAATCATCTATGTCCTATTTAATGATTCAAACTATGGACGTGCAATAATTCATAACTGTAGTCACTTAATGGGGTTTCATTCACCAAAACACTTAAGGTGAGCCCATTTACGAACTATGAATTATTCGGACATATTATTCAATATTAATCAGTATAATATATAAATAAGAATGAAATATCATATATTATCAGAAAGTCAAACATAACAAGTGTCCAACACTAAGCAGAAATAATGTAATACAAGGCAATCTCACAACCATTCACCAATGTGTTTGAGATCCTTAGCCTTAGTGTGACTATCATGCTTAGCCCTAGGCATAAGCTTAGTCAAAGAATCTGCAATATTGTCTTTTGTATGCACCTTACACATCTTGATGTTACCTTCAACAACTATTTGTTGAGTAAGATGATACTTCCTCATAACATGTCTAGATTTGAAACTTGAATTTTGCATATTGAACATGTCAAGAATCTTATCCATATAAGATCCTGACATAGTACTAGCAATCTCTTAGATATATCCTTATAGATTTTTATTTCAAGTATGTACTTTGCCTTTCCCAAGTCTTTCAATGAAAAACATTTCTTCAGCCATTCCTTAATGGACTCTAGCATTGGAATGTCATTCCCAATAAGTAGTATGTCATCCACATACAAGACTAAGAGAACCACCTTACTCCCACTAAACTTCGTATATACACTAGGATCTTCTTCACATATGATAAAATCAAACTCTTTGATCTTTTCATCAAAACGAAGATTCCAACTCCTAGATGCTTCCTTAAGCCCATAAATAGATCTCTTAAGCTTACACACCTTCCCAGCATGATCTGGATCCTCAAAACCCTCTGGCTGTGTCATGTACACATCCTTCCAAAATACCATTCAGAAAAGCGGTTTTAACATCCATTTGCCAAATCTCATAATCATAATAAGCGGCAATAGCTAGGACTATCCTTATGGATCTAATCATGACAACTGGCGAAATGTTTCATCATAGTCAATACCATGAATCTGTTTAATACCTTTAGCAACTACTCTTGCTTTGTATACAGATACATTTCCATTTTTGTCAATCTTAAGTTTGAAAACCCATTTGCATCCTATGGGTTTTACCCCATCTGGCAAATCTGTCAAGTCCCAGACTTGATTTTCAAACATGGAATCCATTTCAGATTTCATGGCCTCAAGCCATTTCTTGGAGTCTGGACCCGTCGTTGCTTGTTTATAGGTAGCAGGCTCACCATGTTCTATCATTAGAACATCAAGGATTTTCGTCAAGATGAGATCATCATATCGTCTTGGTTGAAACCTTTGCCTGTTTGATCTACGTAGGAGTTCAACTGGTTCAACAACTGGGATTTCAGCATGTTCCACAACTATTTGTGGATCTGCTTCTTGAGGAATTTGTTCAGGTTCTTGGATAACATCAGATCCTTGGCCTTCAAACAAATCTATCTCATCCTCGACATCAACTATGTCATCCTGTTGTTGTGTTTGTTGCTTTTCATCAAGAACCAGTTCAAGATGAATATTTCTCCCACTTGACTTTTTGGAAATAAAATCTCTTTCCAAAAAGACACTATCCCTTGCAACAAACACCTTTTGTGTAGTGGAATTGTAGAAATAATATCCAAAACTACCTTTAGGATATCCTATAAAATAGCATTTGTCTGATTTAGGTGCAAGCTTATCAGTTTGTAAACACTTAACCTAAGCTTCACATCCCTATATTTTCAAAAAAGACAACTTTGGAACTTTTCCATTCCATATCACATATGGGGTCTTGTCTACAGTCCTTGACGGAGTCCTGTTTAGTGTAAATACAGCAGTCGTGAGTGCATATCCCCAGAAGAATACCGGAAGGTTAGCAAAACTCATCATAGATCGAACCATGTCCAACAAGGTCCTGTTTTTCCTTTCAGACAAACCATGCAATTGTGGTGTCCTTGGAGTAGACAATTGTGTTACAATCCCACAATTTTCAAATGATGATCAAATCCATGGCTTAAGTAATCACCACTACGATCAGATCGAAGTGCTTTTATCCTTTTGCCAGTTTGAGTCTCAACTTCATATTGGAATCCCTTGAACTTTTCAAAGGCTTCAGCTTTATGTGACATTAGATAAACATACCCATATCTGCTCATGTCATCAGTAAATGTAATGAAATATCTATAGCCACCTCTAGCTTCTGTACTCATAGGCCCGCATACATCAGTATGTATTATGGCCAAAAGTTCATTAGCCCGTTCATTTGTTCCTTTGAAAGGTGATCTCGTCATCTTGCCCATCAAGCATGATTCACATAAATCAATAGATTCACAATCCATATCTTTTAGAATTTCATCTTTATGGAGCTTCTTTATGTGATTCAAGCTAATGTGACCTAAACGACAATGCCATAGATAGGACTCACTCAAACAATTTGATTTTTGCCTTTTGGTATTAATGTTATACGATTCTGATTTGAGATCCAATACAATAGTTCATTAACCATTGAAATACAAGCATAGAAGATTCCATTTCTTAAAATAGATATACTTCCATTCTTGATATCAAACTCAAATCCTTCAGAATATAAACTTGAAACTGAAACAAGGTTTTAGTAATAGTAGGAACAAAATAACAATTATTTAGTTCTAAAACTAAACCAGAAGGCAGAAATAGACTAAAATCTCCTACGGTAAACGCAGCAACCCTTGCTCCATTTCCAACGCGTAGGTCTATTTCTCCTTTCTCCAACTACCTCCTACTTCTTAGTTCATCCACATTCGAAATAATGTGAGAACCACATCCGGTATCTAATACCCAAGTAGTAGCATTGGTTGTTAAAACTTCAATAACATTAATACTTGAACTAGAACTCACAGTTCTGTTCTTCTTGTCCTCAAAGTACTTAGGACAATTCCTCTTCTAGGTTCTTTATCCTTGTAATAGAAGCAATCATGATCAGCAGCCACCTTTGGCTTTTCACCTTCCTTGGGTTTTGCAACTTGTTTGCCTTTCCCTTGGATATGATTCTTCTGTTGTCTTTTCCTCAACATTTGAGGCATTAGTCAGAACAAGAATTAGGATTGCTGAGACATTCTCACGTTCATTGGGTTTGAGAACTATTCTCGAATTCTGATCACAATCAGGAAAATTTGCTACATTGAGCTTGTTTCTCTAAATAATTGAGCACAGAGTGAATTTCAAATTATCGCTAGACATGCTTTCTACAAAAGGAAATAACAAACAAAAGTTCATGTTTGACATGCAAATACTTAATATTAAACATGCTTTAAAACAAGTAACTGCACATTTTATTCAAATAAACAATTTATGTTCCCGGTGAATAAAATGATTCCAAGATCCTATTCTAGACAAGACTCAACGTATTTTTGCACTGCCCTAAGTCTTGTGTGTTCAAGGTAAGCAACAATTGCTAATTATAACTCCTTATAATTCTTGGTTAGTGGTCCACATCCAATTTAGGGTCCACTACCTTGTCTCAAGATCCAAAACTTTGCCTTTTGGTCTCTTGTTGGGTACAACCATATCAAAGTTTATGAACCCCCGTATAGATCCACCCTCACTAGTTTAATGTTTAAGAAGGACACCCTCGCTTTTGCGAAGCCCATCCAACCAAAACCAATAAACGTCATGGGTTATGATATGGAAAGACATTGCCCCAATATTCTTTTGGGAACTTAAGCATGCAATGGTTATTTATTACTAGTGATAAAAACATAATAAATAACTTATGCAAAACTTAAATAATTCATCTCATGAAATTATATTATGAACCATTCATATGTAAGAATTCAAATCATATTATAAAACATTCATATATGCAAGAATTAAAATCATATTATAAAACAAGCATATAACTTTTAGACAATCCATCTCATGGAAAATCTAACATGAAAATCTTGATTCAAAAGAAATTGATATATAATATTAATCAAAATTAATCATCAATGTGCATTTAATTGGACAAAATTGTATGACCAAGATATAATATCAAATATTTTATCTTATTTTAGTGGGATTTCCTAACTCCTTAGGAAATTATTATATTAGATAATATCACAATATCATCCAATATACAGATAAGATCTTATCTTAACATATATTATGCAAATCTTTAATTTTTTAGATTGGATCATGATCCAGTCAATATCCAAACTAACATGAAACAAAAGATAAAAACTAATTAATTTATCTAATTGTACACATAATAATTAGAGAACAAAATAGATCACAAAATCTAATTTCATGATCGCAATATATAATAAAACAACACAATTGCATGTATTATATATATGTTCTCATTAATTAAGACACAAATAAGCCAAAACAAATTAAAATCCAATTTTAATCTTACTTTTGACGTCTACTGTACGGTTTTCAAGTTAATGCTCATAGCTAGCCTCGTACTGTCGCACAGCACAATTGAACCAAAAAATCATACAGTAGCCAAGTCACCAATAACTTGATCACGTACAAAATCATGTCAATTCAATTGTATACATTATACAAGGTGTGCTTATCAATTAAGGCAAAACAAATCAAAATCCAATTTTAATATTCAGATGCCCACTGTGTCATGATTACGTGTATACATTATACATGTTCGTACAGCACAGCACACAACAAGTAACAGTACCCCTTTAATTGAAACCAATTTCAATTAACATGCTCATGTACAGTACTGTTCAACTATTAAACTATGTTCACATTGGGAAATCACGTTACGTGTACGGTGTACTACGGCGCAAGTTATCAAATTCGTAAGCGTACAACACAATTCCAAAGTAGTACTGTAGTTCCTTTTAATTGAAACATAATTTCAATTTCACTACGTATATTCGATCAAGTCACGGCCGATACGCGTTCAATCTTGAACTGAAATCCAATTTCAATCCCTGATCGATCTCCATATAATCCGTATCTATTCAATTTAATCATACAAAATACTTTGACTGAATCATATCCAGTCCAGTCCAATTAATTGAAATCCTAATTTCAATCAAGCACAAAAATTTGTATGTCAATTTCATCGATTTGAATCAAATTTTACATCAAGAATAAAAACCTAAATCTTTGATCCAATCAAGAGATGCTTAAGGCTCTGATACCATTGAAGGGTTTTAGATGCGTATAAGCGGAATTTCAGAAACAATTTCTTGCACCTAAACATGGATCTAAAGCATTCTTGATCAGAGACAAAATTAGGGTTAGTGGAATACCTCTTGATGCGTGATTAGGGTTCTTCCTTCAAGAGATAAAGCCTCAATTGTGACTTCTCTAATCAGTCCACACGAGCACGGGATCTGGATCTCCTTCGCTTTCGATTGCTAGATCGAAGTGCCAAAGACTAGAAGAAAAGAGGAGAAGAGAGCTTTTTCTGTTTTTACGTAAAAGTTATGAAACCCTTAGCTCCCTTCTTTCCTGTCAAGGCCTTATATATTTATTTCTCCAAATAAATATATCCTTTTCTTATTGGGCTGACTTTCAGCCCGCTGATCCAACCCGTCAACTCAATGTGTGTGACCTCATAGGACCCAATTATAATAGCTATGGATTAAACTATTTAATCCATTAATCGTAGTTGGTTTCTAGCAAAACACTACGACTCCTAAAATAACCGGATTGAATCTCTCTATCAACTGTCCTATTCCAAGTTCGGTAATTGCAACTTTTATTAAAGGACACAATTCCTTCATTTTGGACATGTATCCTTTCCATTGTTGGTTAATTTGCACTATAGTTGTTCTAAATACGTCTTGGGGATGTGCCTATTGTGAGACAAACCAAAATACAAACACTCTTTGATCTCGTTGTCAAGTTTTAGAATGAACCCCACGAGATTTATGTTTAGGCTTACGGCTTACCCCTATGTCTAATATCAGTTTATCGAGATTGCAACATGGTATTAGAGCATATTTGTTTCTTCAAGTGTCAATTAGGACATGGCACTTGTAAATGGGCATAGTGGGATCCAGAGTTACTCCTCAAATATTGATTTTAAAATGGAACCCTATTAAGTTTATGATCCCCACCATCTAATATCGATCCATCGAGATTTGAACCGTGTTTAACAAATCGGAGAAGAAATAAGAAAAACGAATTAATTATAAGGAATCATATAGAATACTGATCGGAAGGAAATCACATCACCATACCCACGGGCAACAAACTTAAAGCTAAAGGTCCTTGGCTCTTATTTTCTTCCTCCAAACGTCAGTTAATTCCCTATCATGAGTCATATTCTCTATAACTAAGGGCGAATCTAAGAATTTTCATGAAGAGGGCAGGCTTTGGACGATTGTCTCCGTAGTTCTCGTCTTCAGTCTCGGTTCCCTAGTGGGAATGCTTTCCACAATTTGCTTCATATTGGACCTCTTCAATATAAACACCATCCCTCCTCCAATCGAATGCCATTGTCCACACCTAGGGTTTGAGTAAAAAAGTCATAACCGAAAACCGAGCATATACTTTTCCAATTAACTATACCAAAAAACCGATCGATTACTGTAAATTGATCTAAAGTAATCTGGTTAAACGGTTATGTTATCAGACCCCAAACCCGCCAAGGTCTGCAAGGAGCAAACTTTTTTCAAGTCCTAAAGCTACTTTAATAGAGCTCCAAAAAAAAGTTGTTAGTGAAAAAATCAAGTACCATAAACTTTCCAACTTATGATAGAACTAAGGTCAACTAACTAAACGGTCTAAGCAATAGGCAAGGATTAATGAGAAAGCTAGGATTATGATTGTTGACCTAGGATTAATGAGAACGCTAGGATTATATTTTAGGTTAGGGTGGGTTATATTATAAAGTTGAGTAGCTTTTCAATGTAAACGTACACCCGTCCTTGTAAGTTACAAGGAACGTAACGACAATCTCAATATCATACCAATACTCAAAAACAATAATAATACTCCCTCCGTTTCAAAATACATGACCATTTGAACATTGCACATATATTAAGAAAAAAATGGTATTCCTATATTACCCCTATCAAAAGTAGACCTAATTATTTGCTTGGAGAAATACGAAAAGGTGTAATGATTATAATGGAGATAATTATTAGGGGTATAAATGGAAAGAGATGGGAAAAAATGTGAAATGATCAAGGATTATGAAACAAGAAAAAGTGAGTATATGGTCATGTATTTTGAAACGGAGGAAGTAATATTAATAGTATACTCGTCCGAATCAAGTAGAGCTAGGGATCGATGAAATCTAGGGTCTAGAAAGCAAGTCTGGAAAATTCGGTCGTACGTTGAATTTGATTGGCCGGCAGCATATGAAACCTCCCCCAAGATACGGGATCTGCTTTGTACTCTACTCTTTTACGGAGTACTGTATTTTCAACTATGGCCACAGTCCACAGACATGTACAGTGGATTTTTCTAAACTCTTTAAAGAATTTGATTGGGTAAAAAAACCTGGCATCCCACTTGTGACTTGTCTGACGGCTTAAAAACAATGCCAAGTTGATCAAAGTCGACCAAAAAAAAAAAAAATCCGATTAATCTAGATCATATCATCCACATTGTTTCATTGTGTACCACACAATTTTCATATACTATAGATATTTTTATGTATAGATAAATCTACTACGAGTAGTTTATTGAAGTATAAGATTCCTCAAATCGATATGAAAATTCGAAGGAAGCTTCTCCGTACATGCATTCATCACGTTTTCAGTGGGTAACCCCATCGGCCGTAGTAACAAATCAGTCCATCCTTTTTGATTTTTTTACTCTTAGTATGGAAGCCAAGAATGACATGATCGAGGAACAAAGGGATTGCATGGGAACAAACAGGATTCGTCAAATTAATTAGAATAACTAAGGTATCGCATTTTGTCGTCTAGCGGCAAATGCAGAGCACCAAATATTACGAATAACTATTAAGTTTACGGGGGTTAAAATTCAGAGACCAAGGAATCTTCACTTGATCAAAATATTCTTACATGAAAACTAAAAATGGGTGTACGCGCTAGGGTCGGTGGCTTCTTTGGTTTAATAATTTACAATATTTTAAAGACTTCGAGTTCAAAAATCATGCATGCAGCGTGCAAATAAGTATAGAGTTTTTAGATTGCACCGAACGTACTGGTCATTATAAAAAGTAGTTGAAGACCCGTACCATGTACGAATAATGGTCATTTTTTCGTTAATTTGTGTACTACTATAATCTATACTATATATTAATTCTTATATATCTATAGATTAAAATGAGAATTGAAAAGTTAAGTTAATTAATATATATCTTTTATAGAAGGAAATTTTAAAGATAGACAATTAATATTGTTTCAAAGATAGATATTAGACTAGTAATAGTGCCCGTGCCCGAAAGGGCACGAATTGTATTAAATAAATGTTCTATGTCTCATCAATTGTTACTATAGAGTATCGTTTTTCAACTATTTTTAAGTATCGTTTTAAATGTTCTATGTTTAATGCAAATAACATATTAATTTTTAAGTATATATTGATAAAATGATATGCATAAACTTTTATACATATCATTTTATCATTTGTATTTAAGTAGTCTTTAAATAAAGACTTGTGTAAAAATAAAGTAAGTTACAACTACATATCGAATCTTTTTTATTTAAATGTCAATTCTTTGACGTAATTAATTTATTATCATAATAAACCTTTGATTTAACTAAAAATCAAACGGATATTTCACACGGTAACCCTGAGGTATTGCTTAATTCACAAGGTGTACTAAAGATTGGTATATTTCATATGGTAACCCTAAACTTTATTCCAATTTCATCCTATATCCAAAAATGTTAAACCTAACTTTTCATAGTTAACTTTTTTAGAATTAAAAGTGGAATTAGATAATCTATACTATATATTAAAGTCGAGACTTTTCGAGCTTCCACGTTAATTCTGACCTCACTCCATTTAAGAAAATAAAATATAGAAAAATAATTTTAAACTCTTTCTTATTCTTATTAGTTATTGTTTATCATCTACCTTTTTCTTTTTCTAATCTCTATAATTTTCACCTAATTTCTATCACCTAATTTTTATCTTTTTCAACTATTTGCTTAGACATTCTTTTTTTATAAATCCAAGCTATAATTATATTGTCAAAATTATTTGTCACTCTGAATTTTCGTTTTTATTGTGTTTATATAATTATATACATTCGTCATATTTCTTTGTCTGCCTTTTTTTGTCCCATAAATTTATAATTTAAGCTTCAGGTATCTAACAATATCTTTGAAAAATAGCTTTAAAATATATGAACTAAATTTGTGTTATAATATTCATTTATAAATTCTATTGATCTATAACTCTATCATTATTAATTTAATTATAATTTTATACGATCTATTAAAATATTCATTTTATTTCAAAAATTATTATTACTTATACAAGTTTATTTTTTAAAAAGATTTATTTAAATAAGTCACAATTAACCTAATCTTTGATTTCTATCATCATATAAAAATCTTATTAATCGTAAAAATATATATGCCAATAAAACATTTCACTTAAGATTTCATATTGTATCACATATGATTTTTCCATTCTTTTTTTTTCAAATTTTGAAGCACGGTTAACGTTAAGTTTAATGTTTTGGGTACAAAACAAAATTGGAATAAAGTTTAGGGTTACCGTATGAAATATACCAATCTTTAGTACACCTCGTGAATTAAGCAATACCTCGGGGTTACCACGTGAAATATCCGAAAATCAAATCTTATTGAAGGAAATCTATTGAAGGCACGGTAGATAGGGTTTAAATGTCAATGCACGGGAATGCTTTGATAAGAAATCTAATGGAAATTTTATATCGATAGGGTTTTGTAATAACTTATTGATACGGTAGAATTTTAATTGGTAATTTCAAAGGTATTTGTTTCATACGGTAGAATTTGTTTCGTAAGATAGAATACGGTAGTTTGGTAAGTTAGAATTTGTTTTTTTTTGATAAATTCTATAACTTGTTTTATTAAATTTTAATTAATTAAATGGGAATTAGTAGACCAGAAGAAATTTAATGTGGGGTCTACAATGAAATTTTAATTAATTAAATGGGAATTAAAGATGGGTGACGCGGTCCAATGATGAGGTGTCACGTGTCGGGCTAAATATTAAATCTAACCTCCGCTTTAGTATATAGTTATGATGAGTATAAAAAAGGATAAAATTAAAGATTAGATAATTTAAAGAAATTTTAAAGATAAATAATATGCCTTTCACGATAGATATTTGATGGGTAAGAAAAAAGATAAAGTTAAAGATTAGATAATTAGGAAATAAAACATATAAAATTGTTAATAAAGTGGGGTCAGAATTAACGTGGAGGCTCGAAATTCTCCGGCTTTAATATATAGTATAGATACGTACTAGTCTTAAAGTGTTACATTTGTTTAATTAGCTCACTATCTATGGGTGCTTTTATTTTGAACAACTTCAAAGGGTCTTGCACAATGTTACTAGCTCATAAATTGCGTGAATATTATGCTTATTTGGGAAGTATATTTACGGTTAGCTATTAGGTTGTCTCTATTT
The DNA here is from genome assembly GCA_963924305.1 of Polygonum maritimum. NCBI lineage: Eukaryota > Viridiplantae > Streptophyta > Magnoliopsida > Caryophyllales > Polygonaceae > Polygonum > Polygonum maritimum. Next base: position 11,731,183 of record OZ002737.1, on the reverse strand, counting down.
GTTATATCTAGCCTATGACACTTTAGGCTACTTTGGTCTTTCTAGCCGGCTTAAAACATACACAGCCACCTAAACTTGCACACATTGGTCACTTTAGCACCTGAATTCATCGGGTATTTATTTAGATACTTGAACTCAACATTTTGTGGCCTATTGAACACTTGGATATGCTGATTTGGCAAAAAAAATTATCATAAAAATGCCACCTCAAGTCCATTTGGCTTCATTTGGCTGCCAACTCATTATTTGAATTAAAAAATTAATAACAAAAAAAAATCCCAAATACCCCTCACCTCTTCATCCCAAACTGGCAAACCACCTCTGCACCACCACCCGTTCATCTCCCTCATCTCCAGATTCTCCGGCCACCTCTGCGCGCCCACCACTGGCCCCGACGACCACGCTCTTATCCTCCCCCTCTCCACTCGCTAGATCTGGGACTTCGACGGCGACCGCTCCTCCCTCTCGACGCTGCCCTAACCCGACGCCGACCACTCCCTCTCTCTGCCTCCGCTCACTCTCCCTCGCACACGCCCGGCCTCCTCTCACACCGGCTCTGCCCAATCGCTCACTCTCCCTCTCTCTGCCTACCATTCTAGATCTGGGTCGTCGTCGGGGTCGGGTTTTTAGTCGGAGTCGGAAGCGGGGCTGGAGGTCAACCGGTGGTATGTGTAGAGGGGTAATTTCGGGTCTGGTTCATCGGGTTGGTGGGCCTCGGTCGCCGTCGCCGGGCTTCGTCGGGTGGTAGCGGCATTGGGTCGGAAGCCGGGCTAGGTCGCGGTCGAGAGGCTGAGAGAGCATAGCGAGGTCAGGAATCGGGCAGGCGGCGTGTCCGAGCCCAGGAGAAGTGGGTGAGCAGTAGGGTGGCCGGTGTCCTGCAGATCCGGTAAAGTAGAGGAAGAAGAAGGATTGGGCGTGGGTGGGTGGAGTTGTGGAGATGAGCAGGTGGTGGTGAGGAGGTGGTTTGGGGATGAAGAGATGAGAGGGGGTTGGGGTTTTTTTTGGTTATTAATTTTTTGATTCATATAATGAGGTGGCAGGCAAATGGATATGAGGTGGCATTTTTATGCAATTTGTTTTTCCAAATCAGCGTCGAGGTGTCCAATAGGTCACAAAATGTTGAGTTCAAGTGTCTAAATGAATACTCGATGAATTCAGGTGCTACAGTGACCAATGTGTGCAAGTTTAGGTGGTTGCGTATGTTTTACCTATGACCTTTTATGAATGTGCCTTCATCCTGGGCTCATGTGACCTTATGATCAATCAACGATTTTAACCGGCCCATATCCTTTATGGACCTCACACAGTTACACCTTTCACACGGTCCTTGACTTGTGTGGTGCCATGTTGGCCACATTGCATGCCCTTCATGGGCCAATAAGAGCACTAGGGCATCACTCACTCATCCACGTACGACACACGGGGTGTGGTGTTTAGAGTGCTGCTCCGCATGCCTCCTTGGTGCATGTCGTCTTATTGGCCAACTCCTAGTCCGTTGGGGCTGGTGTGCCTTGTCTTGCCTTGGTCCAATCATGGCTTGACATTGTGTCAACAAGCATAGACCCATGTGTTAGCCATAAGGCACCCTTCTACATCGTCAACTCTCAAGTTGACATGCTTCCACTGCCTTGGAGCATCACTAGACTCTCCCTTGTTTGATTAGTTCCGTAGGAAGTTCGAAAGATCTTAGAAAGTTCCTGGAGAGAATAAAAAAAACAAGTACTTCTAGTAAGATTGAAAGATCTTAGGAAGTTTCTGGAGAGAATAGAAAGTGGAGAAAATATAAATAGCTAGCTTGGTAGTGATTTTGTAACCGCCGTTTTATTTTAATACAATTAACCTTTAATTCGAAAAAAAGATTTGTAACATGTGTACGCTTTCCCGAGATGTAGGGTGATTGACATCCAGCACCATAAATGAAGCCACTGACTTTGCCACTACAATGATAGGCCGGGAAGGAAGAAGGTGGAACAAAGACGTACTCCCCCTCCTAGGTACATTTTGCAAACCTTCATAATCTAGATAGTTTTTGAATATGTATATGATTTTTAAAATTAAAAAATAAGGGAAATGTATTTGGTTGGTGTAAACCAGTGGTCAAAGCACGTACTAAACTTATATTGACTGACGAGAGAAATAAGCAGGCATTGCGCATACATCGTTTATACTATTTGAAAGTGTGCGTGGGCACATGATTTTTGAAGCGCAAAAAATTATGCCTATGTATTGACCTAAACATGCTCATTTTGCACCATAAACATTCTCATTTTGAAGCGCAAAAAAAAAAAGACATGCACCATAAACATTCTCATTTTGCATCCTTTATACATCCAATCTTAACCATAAAAAATATTAGTATTAAAAGACTAAATTAAATCTGATTTAAGTGAAAGTAAAGTAACGGATAAATGAATTGTCCATATTTTTAAAAACATTTTGAAGGAAATTAGAAAATGGCATTCAATATTTTAATCATTATTTAAAAGGTCCTCTAGCTTGATGACGTGGGTGTACGTATGATGCAAAATGGTGCTTTGATTGTTTAAGATACCGAAATCGTCAAATAGATGTGTGAATTTGCCTGGGCGCCCATTTTTGCAGTCCGGATCCCCTATTGCTTTTAGTGTTTCATTCACTATTATCTTTCCTGATATTGTTCCACGTGAAGATTGGTTTTAAACCTAATTTAATTAACTTAATTAAAATAGATTTATTAAAACAGAAAAAATTACCAAATCAAAACAAATGTAATCTTTCTTTCCTAGAGGTTACTCGAGCGAGGTTTCTTCTCCCTCTCTGTTGCTTGCTGCCATTCAACTGTAGGCATTGAGTTGTCTAGCTAACCTTCTTCTTCTCTCTCTCACCGCCATTCAATTGTAGGAGTCTGATTGTGCAATGACGGTGGGATTATGAATTAATCAATCAATAACACAAACTCCTTTTCTTCTCTATCCTTCTCTCTACTGTTTGTCTAGTCTGACTTCCATTCTTTCTCTGTTCCTGTATCTTTCAAGATCAATTTCTATCGCAATCTTTACAGATTTTCATTATATACCTACGTGATATATGTTACTTAAAAACACCCCTCAATATTAATAGAACAAGAAACAAGAGGAACGATCAATCAAGACTTGAAATTCCACTGTACACATAAAGTGGAATTCTACTGTACACATAAAACTACTTTCTCATCAACTCAATGAAGAATAACCGATGCTAACACGTACCACAATTGAATGGCGGCAAGCAAGAGAGAGGGAGAAGAAGGTTAGCAAACGGAGTAACCCCTAGGGTAAAAAAGATTAGATTTTTTTTTATTTGGCAATTTTTTCCGTTTTAATAAATTTGTTTTAATTAAGTTAATTAAATTAGGTTTAAAACCAATCTCCACGTGGAGCAATATTAGGAAAGGTAATAGTGGATGAAACACTAAAAGCAATAGGGGAGTATTATGTAAACACAAACTACTATGGAGTATTATGTAATTCATTTTCTTATGTTCCACACATATACTCGATTTCTCTTTTGAATCATATAATACCTATCTGTTTGAATCGTTTGACTTTGCGTTATAGAAATTGGATCAACACCACATAAAAGTGGAGGTGGAATTACACTGATAAAGTTGTTGCTTGACCAATTATCATTTCCACATACCCTTCACTTAATTTCGTCACTCTTAGCATGAAATGTACTTGATAATGCATTTTTTTGTGGCTTGCAAAAAACTGCCCTTTGACTTTTTAACTTGTCACGCAATATGCTCAAATACTCAATTATAGTTACTATGGATTTTTCTACCACGTGCTCTTAGAACACACTATAAGGGGTTACTAATATCAATATTTTATAAATCTTAAATTTTTGGGTTTTTAATTTTTTTGTAATAGATTCACTATTTTCTTTTTAAGGTTTTAGCTTCTGTTTTTGGTATGCGTAAGGATACACGATAGAAAAACCGAATTACTGTTGCTACCAACTCGTTCTTGGTATTCTAGATTTTAAGCTATAAATTAACGAGTACATTTAATCAAATAACGTACGTTTCTTAACAGATAGTGGTTTTTTTTTCTTTTTGTATTATAAAGTCAAATGAAATAATGATTATGTTGTCAAGTCAAAGAACAAGAGTTCGATCAGTGTCCTCGATCGATCTGTTTCAAATGCTTTGTTACCATGTTCAACTTATGATCGATGGAAAAAACACACGAGTACACGACAATAACTTTATCCTAGCTTTTTTGCCCCTCTTGTAAACAAGTCATATTGGCTAATTGGCGTGATTGAATATTGGATCATATCGTTTTGTCAAATGAACAAAATTTGTAGTAATAATATGCTTAGCAACTAACCTTATACATTTTGTTGAATGGAACATAAGTAAGTATTAAGAATGTTGCGGCCATCAAGGGTGTGGTTCTAACAAATCAAGAGCGGGTTAGGCGTCACATTGTCAATAAGGCCCTTTGCTCGTTGTGCGCTACCGAGGAGGAGTAGTTGATCCACCTTTTGCGAGACTGTGTCATTACACGTAGCATTTGGGATGATCTTCACCCTCCTCTTTCTAGGGAAGTATTTTTCGACTCCGACTTTGCATTTTGGTTGCGGATTAACGTCACTTGTACTACTACGGTACATGGGGGCGTTACTTGGGCGAACATGTTTTCGATTGATTTATGGTGGATCTGGCGATGGCATAATCTGTTTGTTTTTCAGCAGATCTCCTTTGTTGGTAGTCGATCCGAGTTCATCCTCAACTACGCTAAGGAGTGCAAGGATGCGGTGGATAAGGAGGATTCATTGAGGGGTGGACGTCGGAGAGAGGTGATCGACGTCGCATGGTCTCGCCCAATGACCGGGTGGATCAAGTTAAATACGGATGGGTCCGTGAAGGAGGGGGGCATTGCGGCGTCGGCTGGAGTCTTTAGAGATGAGGATGGTCGGTGGCTTCGTGCATCATATTGGTATTTGCCTCGTGCCGATGGCTGAACTCTGGGGTGTCGCCAAGGGTTTGGAGCTTGCGTGGAGAAAGGGCTACAGGAGGGTCTCTTTAGAGGTGGATTCGCAGCTGGTGATCCTCCTTCTGGGACGACCTATGGATTGTAGTCACTCCTTGGCTAGCTTGGTGCATTCGTGCCAAAGCTTTATTCGTAGAGACTGGGATATCCAGTTTCATCATATTTTTAGAGAAGTAAACCGTGCTGCTGATTTCTTAGCTACTTTAGCCTTTTCTTTTAACATTGACTTTCATGTATTGGGTGATCCTCTTGAGGGTGTTTTTCCTTTGTTGCTTGATGATGTTAGGGGTCGGGCTATCGCCCGCTTGCGTACTATTTAGCCCATTTTATTATTAATAATACGCCCCTAGCGGGTACGGAGACTACCGTCTCTCCTTCAACCAAAAAAAAGTATTAAGAATGTTGCTCAAAAAAAAGAAAAAAAGTATTAAGAACGAAATGCGAGCTACTTATTATATAGGCTGAAATGTACGTAAATTATGCTTAGCAGTAAGTTCTTTTTTCAAGAGTTTATAGAGAAAAAGCATATACAGAGTTTTTTGTTTTTTGGTTGAAAGTATATACAGAGTATTTTTAAGCCTCACAAATCTAGTTGATATGAAATGATATGACTATTAGATAATTATGATTTCAAATCACCCTCCCTCCTATAATAGCTTAAATGTTTGGATTAGATAACCAATCTCCATTCGCTACCCCACGTCGTTTTAGGATTTATTTCAAAACTTATTCATATGATTTGAATTTATTACATAAAGATTCTTCACCATCTATGACGTATTTACGTAATTTTATCTAATTAATGAGTATAACATTGAATAAAAATGTGATAAAATATGTCAGATAATAAGTATCAGTTAATAGGAAAATTAGACCAAAATGTCAAGTATTCCTTATGGAATGGATATTATCAGAAAATATGAACATTTTTTAAAAAGAGGACAATCACAAATGTCTTTCCTAAATATGGATTGGTCATTTTAGTTGGTCATTATAATATAAAAATATAAATATTTATTTATTTTCTTTTTACTAATAACAATTCTCTCTCTCTCTGGGCAGACACTGTTGTAAGCGAGATCTGGCATGCCATAAACTTGAGACTTTTCGAGGGGTTCAACACTGCACCAGGGGTGGTCTTCAATCGAGGCAGACAGAGGGCTGATGAATTCTCTACTGCGATCAGGAGAGGTTACCGCCAGGAGGTGAATGGGGCAGAGAGGAGCTCGTCTAGGGTTCCTCAGGAAGCGGAATAGATTTTGGTTTGTTGTGATAGGGTAGTCAAAAACAGCAGCTGCAGCCTGCAGGATCAACATCATTGGTCGGACGAAGTCTGGAGAGGTATTGTTCGTCGGCTAGCTCGAGGTGTATCCAAGAGGGTCTGTGGAAAAAGTGGTCGAGGCTAAAGTTTTCGCGTGGGGACTCCAAATCGCCATTTCGATGGGTTTTTATAGAACCCTGATCGAGTCTGATTGTAAGGGGTTGATCGAGATCCTAAATGGTGGTCAATGCCCAAACAGCTCTCTCAGGTATCTTTTGGCAAAAATCATGGAGCTCAACCTTGGTGTTCTCTTGTGCATATGAAGTTTTATTGCTCGTGAGGCAAATCGAGTTGCTGACTAGCTGAGCCGTTTTATGCCGTCTTCTATTTTTTTTCAATCGAGTAACTTTCATTATCCCTCTTGTTTTTATGATCTGTTGTATGACGATATTTTGCATTAATTGAAGCCAATGTTTATCAAAAAAATACATACATTTTTTGGTCAAAAGAAAACTAATTACTTATTTTCTCCATTCTCTTTACATTTATTGAGCATTACTTTTCGATTCTATCTTCCTTTCCATGACCAAAATGTTGTATACCATTAAGTTTTTTTGTTTTTTGGTGGAAGTTGTGTACCATTAAGTGTACTCTTTTTTTGAGCAAAACTTTTACTAAATTAATGTTCATTCTGCATTTTCCAAAATCAAATGTTTTTCCAAATGTTTAATTTTGTTTGCGACAGCACAGCGTCATTTCGTTGATTTAATTTCCCCTTTTATTTTGACATTCTTTTTGTTATTTGTCACATGTGATGGGGTTAATGCAGATATTGGAGTATCAATATTCCAACCACATCAAATCATGGATTTTCTTTTCAAAAAAAGCAACAGCAACTAGCAAGTGTACAAATAATCAACAAATGTCGAAAGATTTGAAGTCCCGACACTCTAATTTTCAACCCTAATTTGTTTTTTTTTTTTGGTCAGGCCCTAATTTGTATGTATGATTGAGGGAAAAAAGGAGTGTACTCGCATGTGCGTACGTTATGGAGCGTGTGAAGAAACAACCATAATCATTTCATTTGCCCCTCCACTTTAATTTGTTGCCCATTTCTTCTTCATCTTTGCAAATTAATTATATTAACCTCCGATTTTAATTTGATATATTCTCCAAATATACCCGTTCATAAGAATAATATAGTTGATTAGTTGTTATTTGCATATCATGATTTGCATTAGCACTTTATTCGTTAAAGAGATAGACCTTTAGTACTTGGATATGTTTCCAAAGGGCTTGATTTTTTGAGTGTGTTTGGTAAGGGTACCGATATTTTAAGAATGTACTTATTGATTAATAAGTTTGTTAATAATACTATTAGGGTACAATTAGCACCAGTGTATAAGGCCGTAAACTATTTGATTTTGAGTGGAAATCTTTTAAATTTATTGTGGAGGTACAAACACAGTTCTCGTGTATTGGCCTATCGGATTTCGGACTTTAACAAATAAGTTCTATTGTTTCAAATAAACCTCGAATCAATATTATCAATCCTATATCGTGATATAAGGCTTTTATATGTTTATCCAAAATGTATGATCGCCATGCATATATACAATGAATGATATATATAGTCGTATAAATTATCATTATTTCCTAGTTTAAAAAACCAGAGCCAAATGAAAGACAAAATAGTCTCGGCTGTCAAAACATGGCTTCAAAATTAGGAAGCCATTCTCGTGACACGGATCGAACATGTCCTTTGTTTGATGATAAGCTTCTGTTCTTCAAATGATTGTTGCCAAAGTACATTGCTTTTGCGCCTTACCTGTTGGCTGTTTCTCTTCTAAATGGCTTAGTACACTTACCGACTTACGTACATAACAAAAAACGTACGTTAATCACACATATATAAGATAGTTGTTAAGGCTTGATCATCAATATATACTTCTAAACCTGAAACAGTTAAGGGCAGTTTCGTCAATAAGAATTTATAAACCGCCCATTCTATTTTTAATTAAGCGATTTATTATAACAAATTTTTATTCATTCATATCTATACATAATATATCTTGATGTCCAAATTTATAATAACTGATTTTTATCTTAATTTTCTATCCATTTGGGTAGCACAAGATAAGTTTAATTTTTATCATAAATATCTATCCATATTTTTATCTTAATTTGTACGTAGATGTAAGTATTAATTTTCCACAAATTTCTAACATAATCAAACCGATGCCGGTACATTATAGCTCAATCCGAACAGACCCACAGATTTCATCATAGCTTTGTACATTACTTTCTTTTATACTAATTTTCTATCAATTTATATTTAATAGATCTAATAGATTATAAGTAGATATTTATTTGGTAGTTTTTTTTTGTTGAAGATATTTACTTGGTAGATTCTATCTTAATTTTCTAAATAAAGTATAAATAAAATATATATGTAAATACCTCATGTAATATTGTTGTATATATATATATATATTACTTTTAATCCAAGATATTATCTTTCTATCATCCAAGACTAATATATATTGAAGTAATTTTTATCTTGATGTTCACTAATATATATCAATTAATAGTCAATTGCAATAAACAAAAGCTGTTATGATATCTTTTACCTTTTTTTTTTTATCTTATCTAGACGTACAAATCTTGCATCCTAACGTACAGATTTTGCATCCTAATGTATAATTTCTCTTAAAAACCTTAATGAGTTAGTTCTTTTATGATCTTAAAAGGGAAGCTAGAAAACCATCCACAACAAGTTGATCTACGCCTAATTACTCATGCAATATTCGGTATATAGAAATGTTAATGTTATTTTATAATGTTATTACAAAATATAGTTTATTAACGTAATTAAACCCAATTGAATTCATCCATTTGACATATTTAATGTGATTAATATTGATATATTAAGATTATTTAAAAATTGAATAAATATTTTTGATATGAAAATATTGGATTAAACAAAATATTTTATAATTTTTTAATCCTAAATATGGACACTTATCCTAATAATACGAAACATCGAATATCTATGGAGATGATTTTACAATTGAATTTATAAAAAAATATCAATGTATCAAGAGTAAAACCATTAATTAAGTCGGTTTGATGAGTCAGCCATTTTGATTTCGGATTAAGTATGAGATTGAGGTATTATATATGGAAAATAATCTACTGTTGGGGTCGGTTCGGTAAGTTGGTCATTTTGATTTTGAATTGAATACCAACTTTGAACCATTATGTATGAAGAATAAACCTATTAATAGTGTCGCTTTTGTAGGTTGGTTATTTCGAGATCAGATTGAGTATAAATTTGGATTGTTATATGTGAAGAGTAAACCTATTTATGGTTGGTTTTGTATGTTGGTCATATTGAGTTTAGATCGAGTACATGCTTGAGCTATTAGATATGGAGAATAAAGTTGTTAACATAGTAGGTTCGATAGGTTGGTCAATTTGAATTCAAAGTGCGTACAGTTTTGAGTTGTTATATATAGAAAATAAATCTATTGATGACATCAGTTTGATGTGTTGATCATTTTAAGTTCGGATTGCGGTCATTGCGTACATATTTGAGATGTTATATATGGAGAATATATCCATTAAAACAGTCGGTCCTGTATATTGTTCATTTGAATTCGGATCGACAACAAGTTTGGGATGTTGAAATTTACATAACAATTGGGCATGGTTATTACATTTTTGGTTTAGTTAGGTTCAGGATTGGGTACAAGTTTATTTCGTTAATTTTATAGGTTAGTTGGGCAAGTCATTATGATGTTCTTGCAAGTTTAGGTTGACCAGTTTACGAAGAGAATCGACTGTTTTATAATTCCATTTGACACCAGCGTGGACGAGGTTGAGAATGAAATTAGTTTTTTATTTTAATAATAAAATATATATATATATATTATAAATAATTTAATATAAGTAATTTTAAAGTTAGAAATATGACATTAAGTCATAAATCATGAGTTATCGGACATACATTTCATTAATTAGATTCACATCATCAAATTCGATCATACTCTAGATATTCATGTCACTAAAATTAACAAATAAACTTAATCAAAATGGTACATCTTTCACAATATTGATCGGATTGAAATATATTATATAATCAATTTACAATAGTAATATTATTTATAAATTAATATATTTAAATTTTATTAAAAAAAGTCCCGGGCAAGGCCCGGGGTTATAACTAGTATATAATTAATACTGTGGCACATAGCTGGGTAACTTTATGACTTATAAGGTAAATTATATATGTCGTGGTGAAATACACCCAGGAACACGGAGGTAGAAATCAATATCAAGATGGGCTAAAATTAAAAAAATATTGTAGCAAGGGAGGATTGACCCCTCAAGTCCTTAACCTTACTGTTTTGTAGTGACCTTATAACAAGTGAATTAGAAATTTTTCTTGTTTATTAATACTACTAATTTATTTTTATTATTTTAAGGTGGGTTGTCAAGTTCACCCCTCCCCCGTACCTAAATGCACCCAAATTTAATAAAAGTAGCTCATGAGTCAAGTCTTACTAGCCTAGGCTAATGGATGGACAATGTTGTGAGTTCAAAAAAAAATATAAATAGTTCATGTCTACTCTTTCTTTTATATCTATATATATAAATATATATATATATATACATGCATTAATCTAGGATTGTACACCAACTACACACAAAATAAAAGTTTACATTTCAATGATCGATGGTATAAATAAGTTTTCAAAAGTTTTTAATAAATCAATCATGATAGTGATTAGTGATTAAGATTCATCCAAACCCAGCCATTTTCCATATGTTGCCCAAGAGATGGTGTGACACTACTTTCGTAGTCTTGATTAGCCGAAATTTCAATTAATCATTCGAATTCCTTTCTTTCCCATTATGATACGAGGCAAGAATTTTTCTTGCACTAGAACAGTAGAACAAGCATTTTGGAGGCCTCCTATTAGTCCTTAAACACAGATGGCTTTCCTTTTCAATTAAACATCACTTAATTAAGGTGCCTCAAATTGCAGAGAAAGAGGTATCTGGGTCCTTTTATAAGTGCTCTCTTAATCTTTTTTTTGAAGAAAAAATAAGTGCTCTCTTAATCATTCCTTAATAAAGCAGCTAATAAAGCTCTTCCCCACTCTACCCTGCTACCTGAAAGAGATTAAGATCATGATTATATAAACCTTCCAGATTTGTGTAATTAATCTTACTAATCTAACCTAACCTTATGGGACCCAAGATCAACTTCATAGAGAATCAACTTCTTCCCAGAGGCGTAAACAATAATGATGAGATGAAAGAAACAATTAAGTATATATGAGGCAAAGATCGATTAATTAAGCATCCAAATCCCAACGGAAACAATTAAGTATGGTACAAAGATTACATTCAAACAGGAAGATGCCAATGGAGTACAGGATTTATATTGGTCTGCCTGTCTTTTGTAATTTGTATTATACTGAAAAATGCTTTTCTGGGGTCAAAGATGCTTAAGGGAAACAAATGGTATGAACATGTCAACTACTGTTAACGACTAATTAATTATGTTTTGTGTGGTTAGGCTTGCTTGATTACATTTGGTAGAAATAGTATACAAGTCGATAGCAAGTTTCTTTCAAGTGTTGAAAAGCTGCTTAGTGATATAATACGTTGCTATTAGATTCAATTTTGAATTTAAGGGTCGTCTTAGACCTCAAGTTGAAAATATTTTGACAAAAGTTGAAATTCCACGACCCAAACATTGAATACATGAGAATAAAATTATGAAAATTCCTTGAAAGTTTTTTTTATATATATACAATGGGAATGAGCCATGAGGGATTTAAACCCATGATCACGAACGTTAACAAAATTCCTCAAAAAGCTAGAAGTATTTTGGGACATCAGACATTCAGGGAATATGTCCTTTAGCAATATAGGCCGATTTGCAAATTACAATGTGGAGTTATAGAGACCAAAACTGTAACGTGTGGACATATTTGTTTCTAGACGCAACCCACGGACCAGGCCCAAAAGTTTTAATCCAAAGAGGTAAGGCCCATTTGTTGTTTTACAACAATTTTCCAACATACTTTTCAGAATATTCCGGGCGTGTGATTTAGACCCTGTTCGGCATAGGTTTACGGAGGTTTTTGAAGGTTTGTATAATTTAAACCTACTTAAATAGATGTTTAGTAAGACAATGTTTTTTAGAGGGTTGAGGTTTTAGTAGGTTTTTTATGAGGTTTGAAAGGATAAAATAGAAACCTTGATATAGATAGGTTTTAGGAGGTTTTCGAATTTTTTTAACTCATTTTTTTTGTTTATTGTTTTTATTGATAACGTTTTTGGTAATTTTAAAGCGAAACATACTTAAAACCTTTTAGTACCGAACATCATATTAGGTTTTAGCTTTACCTATTAAAAAGCATACACCTATCAAATAACCTCTTTTAAAACTACATCTCTTCAAAAACCTTGTTTTGCCGAACAAAGTCTTAGTGTATTATCCCGATGTCGTCCTTTCAAATCATGCAAATGAATGATGATGGTGTTTTTAAGTATTCCCTGGACTCAAATGTTGGTCTATTCTTATTTGATCTTTTAGTCTTTTTTATCCAATGAATTCCAAATTTATCCTTAATTAATTTGTTAATTAAAATCTTGTAAATTGTAAAATTAATAGTATGCGAGGAGAATTTATTATATTAGTGATGATTTCATAAATGTATTTTTATAAAGGTAAAATTGTTTTAATATTTATACAAATTGCTAAAAGGTCAATTAAAAGTAGATGGAGGAAACAATATTCAGGATTACTATCCTAAACCTTATCCGATCAAATAGTAAATATTCAACTTTGATGTCTCGAGCTTAGTCCTCTTCTCATTTACGACCAACTTCTGTTGTGATAATTTGTGTCTGTCTTTGAAATTATGTCTAACATTTGCCTTATATTTGTTTAAAAAAAACAATGCCATCACTTTCATTCGTAACTAGCAAAAGTATTCCTATCATGTATGAGTTGGTTAAATATAAATAAAAATATTTTGGACACAAATTGATTTTACTATTTTTTTTAATGTGAATAAATTAGGATTATGCTAGTTAGGATGTGTTTTAAAACTAAGGGACAGTTAAATAATTTTCAAATAGATGTTTTAGGATTTGTTCCAATCAATCATAACTATATAATAAAGTGGAGGTTAAAGATAATAATTATCATAATAAGTGACAACTCATCATTGGACCGCATCATCAATCTTTATTAAAATATTTCAATTGGCTAAAATTTGATTGTAGACTCCACATGTATATAAAAAATGAAAGAATATATATCACTGAAATTATATCTATAAAGTTTTTTTATATCTATAAGGTAACCTATAAATTTTTGTTTGATAAAAAGAATATATTATAAATAAAATAATGTATCATTAAAATAAATCTCACAAAAATAAATTAAATAAAATAATACAAAATTTTATATCTTATTCTTTTACATAACTTTATATAAAATTAAAGTAAGTTTTTTACAAAATCAAAATCGTGCCTTAAAGACATCACACGTTCTATATATAAAGGCTACAGAGCCTTTCAAGGCCATAATCAATACAGAAAAATCTTCCCAAAATTCTATCTCTTCATAGCTAGTTTTTGTTGCGCAAAGAGTTGGTGCGGTGATAAGTGTTTGCTAGTTGCCCTCTAAACACCATGTAAAAAGCAGGATATTAATACTTGAATGCTTTTATACCCATCATGTCAAATCCATCATACACGAAACACAAAGGTAGAAGATGAATTTTCTTTCATCTCTTGGCATGATCGTGAGTAAAGCTCATTTTCTTTGAGTTTGTATACCTCCACCCCAAACAAAATGAATTACGAGTAGTTAGCCTTCTCATTGTAATGCCCTAATTAATTTTTTTTGATCAACATTATACTATACTTTAAATAATTAAAATATCTAAAGACACCCTAGATTAGCATGCTCTAGTAATTTACTCATTTTTTGGTATTTAACGGTTTTCTTCGATCTCCGATTGCTCGTCTTCTAGGGAGGGGAGGAGGCACATGGGGTTTGCTCACTTTTCAGTGGCAATGACCCAAATTATCCACATATGAGGGGCAATTCACTACAACCGTCACCTTTAAGTTCTAACCTAAAAAGACAAAAGAACAGGTCAGAGTTTGGAAAGAAATTTTACAATACACCAACCTCTTCTTGCGTTTGCGGTCTTTAATAATGATATTTTTTTATTTTTAAAACCAAAAAAAACCCTAATTTTCTTTTCCCTTATTACGATTTCTTTTTTCTTTTAAAGCTTTTCTTTTCCGCCTTTCCTGTTAAGCCAAATTTATTTTTATATAGAAAAATTTATTGCCTTGCCATTATTTATGCTACGCCTTCTTTATTGAATTCCCCATACGGACTTGAACCATTTTCTTAACCATAATTAACTTTGAATTTTTTTTTATCACTTTTCATTTGAAAAACTACAAAAAATAATAATAAAAGTTTAAATTTTTATTATGATTTTTGGTATTATTATTTTTCTTCTACATTTATTTTTTTCCATGAAGAAAATTTTCTCCTCCTTTTCTTCTCTTTTCCTGCAAAACCCCCCATTTTCAGAAAATTACCCAGTTTTTCAGAGACATCCAACCTAAAATTTTGACCACCGATATTTTTTTCTGCCAACAATCCTGTATTTTCGATTTGTTTTTCAATTGAAATTGAAAAATACTTTGTTGGGGGAAAAAATTATGGCTGATTTTTCATTTTTATGTGCTTTCAAGAATTTTTTTGATGCTGGAATGTAAAGATGAGTTTTTGTGTTAGAAGTGAGGTTTTCTGTGTTTTTGTTCAATTTCATCTTAATTCTCCAGTCCACCAAAGGTTTGTGTAGTAAATCTGATTTTTGTGGTATGTTTCTGATCAGTTTGACGAAGCTGTGAATTAGGTTTTTTCATTTCACTTTGTAATTTGTTGTTTTTTCATCAAATCGGCGATCATTTCCTCCATCTGATTGCTAATTATCCGTCTTCGAGTTCAAATTAGCTACCCAGAGTGTTAATTTACTTGGGCCGATTTTAGGGTTTTAGGGTTTCTAGGGTAATCTTTGTTCTTGCTTGGATTCTCGGAAAAAGGTCAATACTTTAATGCATGGAGAGCAAAGAGGAAGTGAATTCCATGACCATGAGCAATGCCATGAAATTCGGCGGCGTCCCTGAAGGGTTTGTGGTGACGGGTCGGGCGGGGGAGAACCCCACCAACCAGTTTGAGGTTCCAACAATGGCAGCTTTACAGCAAGTTAATGCACCCACAACAACTCCGCCTGAGTTGAAGAAGAAGAGGGGTAGGCCAAGGAAGTATGGCCCAGATGCTACAGTGACAGTTGCTTTGTCCCCAATGCCAATTTCTGCGTCAATTCCACTTTCTGGTGACTATTCTGCCTGGAAACAGCTTCCTGCTACTAAGCTCAAGCCTATTCAACCTGTTAAGAAGGCACACAAATTGGAGTTTCAGTCCGTAGGTATAAAAATGATTTCTTTCTGATTCATTCATCTCAGCTTATATTTTATTTTTTTGATTAGTTGTGCTAGTAATGTTAGTTTGGACTGTTTTGTATAGTTGTTTCTGTTACAGTCTTAGCTAACGGCTGTTTAGCTTTCTGAAGTCTGGTCATGGTAGTTGAAACATGTAGAATATGTGCCTATTTGTTAGTTGCTAAGGTTTATGTCATATGTGATCCGTCATTAGTCTTACCTTTGATGTGGAATCTTTGTTCCTTCCATGTGTAATCTGTTTAATGGTTGGCGAGTGCAGTAAATCGATACCGAAAAAAAGCTGACTTAGAAACAACGAAATGCTGTTCAGGTTTCTGCCCTTTTGTCAGTGATATTCCATCAGCTAAGTGGGTGGTGCAAGTTTCTTGTGTTGAATATTCTGTTGGCTTTTGGCTGTTGTTTTGATGGTTGCAAGTTCAATTTGGAGAATGTTTTGTTTTTCAGTGTGGAGATGAAAAGGGGAAGATATGGTAAAGTCATATGTGCTTGGAATCTAATTATCCTCTTAAGATAGGAATCTGATTATGATGGTACCAAAGTTTGGGATAAGAAAGCTTGTTGGGTTTGGTATTGATTGCTGAATTTAAAAGGAAGATTCTAGTAATCCCGTCTTTCACGAAAAAGTAACTATGGATGTAAACAAGGGCTTTCGAGTATTCGATGGTATAACATATGACTTATGTGGACTTTCTAAGTTATAACTGGCACATTGATATTCATTAGTTGTTATTGCGTTGGGATTAATATAATGATTCGTTTAACCTGGGCTGTTCTAAATACTATGGTTAAAGAATAAGATTTTTCATCTCTGGAAAGTGAGGAAATATTCATTTCTGGAAAATAGAAGGCCTAGCCTGGGTTTCTGTTTAGTTTTATTTGTTTGTGAACAAATGAGCCCTGTCTAATTACTTTGTTACATTCATTTTACAATCTTCTCTTCTATTTAGTTGTTACATTTCAAATCGAGGCTCTCTGTATCAATGTAAGCAGTTTTGCTGATACTAATAACCTTTTACTTTCCTTCTAATTTTCATTGACTTGTGTTGTTCATTCTCCAAGTTTTTAATAGTAAGTCCTGTTTTTGTCAGCTAATACAATCTAAGAACCCATCTTGATTGATAATACACTGCATTGCAAGATTCAATGCAATATAATTCATTATCAACTGTATTCTTAAAAAGGACTGCTTGAATAATGTCCATTGCTGTAAAAAACAGTATCTATATGACATATCAAAAGTTATTGTGTTGAATGTGAGCTTTCAATGTTGCCGTCATATTAATTCAAGTACTTCTAGCCTCTTGCTAAGTGGAATGCTTATTATGGTATTTGCGCAGGTGATCAACATCCATTTCTTGTTGGTGCAAATTTCACAACTCATGTGATCACTGTGAATGCTGGAGAGGTATGTCTGTATGACATCTCCCCTGACCTTTTTTCGCTTATGTTTTGTCGACTGATTTTGGTTCAACATTTTCTTTTCATTGTGGATAAACATATAATTATGTATATATATTAAGTGATGATAGCATGCTTAGAATAATGCAATGGAAGCTAATGTTTGATCTCCGTGAGACATTTTTTAATCTCCCAAAATTGTTCATTTATCTTTGTTTTTCTGCTGTGTGACAATGAGATAATGGAAAAATGTTTGAGCTTTCTTCCCATGTCATTGATAGTACATAAATCATTATGCTAGGCTTTTGCGTGTTTTCTCACTGTGGAACATTGAAATTTACTTGTTGCTCTGCATTCTCTAGGATGTTGCGATGAAGGTTTTATCATTCTCTCAACACGATTCTCGTGCGATATGTCTTCTTTCTGCTAGTGGTTCAATTTCAAATGTCACACTTCGTCAGCCTAACTCTTCAGGAGGGACCCTAACTTATGAGGTCAGTTTTTTTGTTTTAGTTTTCAAGAAAGGAAGTTTGGACTCTTAATTCTGATAACAGAGTATAAATATATAAATATCTCAAAGAAATGAGGCCTCACCACCATTATTTGTAAGAATCGTATAATGACTTCTTTATCCTACTGATGTTAAGTTGGTTTGAAACATGTTGCATACAATAAAAAAAAAAACGAAGTAATGCAAAAATGCATGATTGAACATAAGCAACCGGAAACTTGTTGCCTTTAAGTTTTCTATCTTGTTAGTAACCATGTTTTTGCGATCTTTTCAGGGCCGCTTTGAGATACTTTCATTATCGGGCTCATACATGCCAACTGATAATGGAATCATGAAGAGCAGATCTGGAGGCATGAGCGTCTCATTGGCCGGTCCTGATGGCCGTGTCCTCGGTGGAGGGCTTGCTGGTTTATTGATTGCTGCTAGTCCTGTGCAGGTAAGGCGTTGTCTGAAAGCTATCTGTTGAAATGCTAAAAAAACAAGTTCAAACAATTTATCTAGTAAACTTAAAGCAAAAACACTCTTTAAGATAGAGAAATTGCCCATAAGAAGTATTTCCCTTTCTGTTGCACTTTTCAAATGTTTTGTTTTTTGTTTGATACCATGAAACCAATGCATTCTCTTAAATCATCATCAGGTGGTGCTAGGAAGCTTCATGGTAGGCCACCAACACGAGCAGAAGCTCCAGAATCAAAGAATGGAACCAATCTCAGCACCCGCTCCCATCAACACCTTCATTCCAACTTTCAACAGAGAACCCACAGAAATGGGCGGTGGTGGCAGCTATGGAGTTCAGAATATGAGCTTCTCTTCTCCGCCATCAAACCAAACAGACCCCATGGCTTCTTTGAACTCCCCACAAGACTCCAAAGACATGGAAACCGATAACTTAACTTCATCCTCTCCAGAGGGAGAGTCTAATGAAGATAGTCCTTCAAGATTCGAGATTTCTGGCTGACCGTAGTGTTCTTGGATCCTGGCTGGTATCTTCTGTCAAGCCCCATAATTAGAAGCATTTGTCTAAGTTTTCATGTCTCACCTTAACTGAAAACTGGATTTATTTTATTTTTAGCGTTTCATAGCTTTAATCTGAGTGTGTGTGTGTGTGTGGTGATAGAGGTTTGTAGGATTCACAGAGTTGGTTGTTGTGGTTTATTCCTCATAATTTGTTTGTAGGGTTATTCAGCCTGATAATGGCGCCATCATTGTATGTTCACCATGTGTTCTATTTCTCGTCTGTTCGCTGTTTTTCTTGTAGAAATAACGGCTGAATGACTTGTGTGTTTGCAGAGTTGCTCGCTATTTCTGACAATTTTGGATTTGTTTATTAAGCAAAAGCTGACTAATCAGATTGAGAAAACGTGACATTGCTTGTTCATTATATGGTGGAAACTTCTGTCCTTCATATCACAATGATTGGAAATGAAAGTTTTATCCTTAGTTTGGCAAACAATAATTGGCATCCATGTGGTTGTTGCTAGCAATGTTGATATGTATTGGACCCATTTTGTGATTTTGGCTCTTCTGTGGAAAAATGCACAATACAAGAACATTTACTTCATTGGTACAACTAAGCTTATTGCTGATCTTAACAAGAAACAAAACAGTAAGTGGATTCAACCGCTATTAAGAGTACATTGACTCGTCATCACATGGATTCAGGAACTTTATACATCCATCTCTAACAATTAACATCAAATCACTGATAACTCATCTTGGTTTTTCTGGCTAGTTGCTGTGTCCTCAGCTTCTCGGCCTTCCAATCTCTGTTAATCTTGTCAATGAATTGCTCGATTCGTCTTTTGAACTCATCATCGTCGTCTTGTGCTTGCTCTTCGTCGTCCTCTTGATCAGCTCTGACGCATTCGAGTTCTGCTACTGCAGCTCGATCATCTGCAGGCGCAGAACCCTGATCGACGATTGGTTCCTCCTTGTCAGGTTTCATTGAATCCGAGTTGGAATCCATCAGCAGAGAAGGAGGGCAATCGATCATGGCGTTGTCGTTCTTTGATGAGCGTGTTTCCGAGCTGCTGCTGCTGCCGATGAGGAGAAAGGCGATGATGAAGTTGCAGAAGCAGAAGATGAAATGGGAGTTGGAAGTTGCAACTGCCAGCAACTCAAAGGTGTTGTACAAGTGCAACATTGTTACAAGTGTATAAACAGAGAGAGGTGATTCTGCAAATTTGGGAAAAGGCAAGAACCTTAGGCTGAGCTTCTGTTATGGAAAAGGAACAAATCACTTACATTTATATACCAACATCTTGTGAAGGGTGGAAAAGTGTATTGGAGAAGTTTTTTTGGGTCATATGTATTGGACAAGTTTTAGAGAGGGAAAATTGGAAATGTGTGCCATGAAAGCTACTATTGAGTCGCATTGACAAAAAG
The DNA here is from genome assembly GCA_963924305.1 of Polygonum maritimum. NCBI lineage: Eukaryota > Viridiplantae > Streptophyta > Magnoliopsida > Caryophyllales > Polygonaceae > Polygonum > Polygonum maritimum. Next base: position 11,711,034 of record OZ002737.1, on the reverse strand, counting down.
TGTTGACCTTTTGTCTTTATTTTATACATTTAGGTACTTTTCTATGCTTTAATATTTCTTTATCACCCTGCCTTCGGACAATTAGTCAAACGGTTAAGCCTCCAAGAGTAGTACCCAGAGATCACCGATTCGACTCTCATAGGAGCAGTGCCCTCAACTAAAAAAAAATATTTCTTTATCACCCTCGACCAAAAAAACATAATATTTCTTTATCACTCAATGGAGGCAATTTCTTTGTTGCTCCCTTTTTACATATGCTTAAAAGTTATAGAATTGTTTAGTAAGCAGTTAGTCGATGCTCTAGTCGGGTCTAAATATGATGACTCTAATTTTTAACCTTTTTTTTTGGTCAAAACTCTAATTCTTAACTTATCAAAAAAAATATATGCGTATAAGTTATAAAATACGTTTTTGAACTTCGACCAAAAAATAAATACGTTTATGAATTTTTTTTTGGTATTTTAGTCCGTTGAAGTATATATACTTTGGAAATAATCACCCCCAACTAAGCTAAAATTAGTTCCATTGACTCGAACCCACTCGTATAGTGTAGTTGACATTTTCACAAATTGGAAAATTTTAAAAAGAAAATAGCTGACTCAAATTTAAGATGATGTATCTAGCTATATGGTCATTTCGATTGAATCATCACCTCTAAACCTTATGCTACAGCAGATTAAAGTTAACAAGATTACACCACAAATTGATAAAAAAAAAAAAACGAATCATCATGAAGCAACAAACACAACTTATTAGTAGTGTTTTTTCAGGGGCAACCACAGCTCATATGATCAGTCTCTTTAGCCTTGGAGGCTTCCTCCAACTTCCTAGTCCTAGACTCATTGAAAACGGTCCGAGCCCACTCTCTGAAGTGCGTCTCATTATGTCCGATCTGCGCATTCTTGTAGACTGACATACATCGAACGTCGTCTTCCGGGTACTGGCACGGTGGTCCATCCGAGTCATGCCATGCGCCCTGGTGATGCATACCGGACCAGCCAGCGAGCCAGTGGAAGACGTATTGCCCGACACCGGCTGCCTTGAGCCATCCCTTGGGAAAGAACTCCATTATGCTACTGCCTTTGTCCATAAGGAACAAGTTGGTGAGTTGAGCACCATGGGCTGATATTAACACGTCTGTTTCACTCATAAGCTTCACCTGGTATACACCTTGAGCCAGTTACAACTTACAAAATCGTGTAACAAAATGATTATATGGTAGGCAACGGGGTAACACTTTTGATTGTTTTATATAACTACTCAGAGATGTATTTCAAATTGGGCTATTGAGCTAATTAGGAAATTAATTTGGGCCTACTAGTTTTATAAATTGTCAATTGGGCTTTTTAATAAATAAATAAATAAACAGAATTCATCCAACTGAGTAAAACTGTAAAAAGTTGATTCTAGGTCAAATTTTGGTCATTGGCACCCGGTAAGTTGAAAATCAGCACCTTCCAATTACGAATCCAACTCCGGTTGAAGTTGAAGTTGAACCGCCAGCGACGGCGACGGTGACCGTCGAAGACTGTTGCGAGGCGAGGCACTCTGAAATCAGAGGACGAGCAACGGGCAAGAGTAACAGCGGCTCAGAGAGAGAAAGGTAATTTGAAATTGAGTATAGAATTAAATCGTCCTTGTTGCTACTGTATAAGTTTGTCTGTTGACTTAAATTTTGTTTAAATTGAGCATAGTTGTGCAGAACGATAAAATTATCATCTGTCGTATTTAACTAGTAATGAGGGTTTGGAAGAATGGTCTCTGTGATTGATGGAATTTCTATTATCAATTTATGGCAGTTATTAGTAAATGTTTTATTGATAATGAGAGTCTGTGTGAACTCTGTTGTTGCTATGTTTTGAGAGTTGTTATTCTTTGTGGAATTGATACGTTGGTGAGACACACTGTGGATTCAATTAGAATGGAGAGGTATTTTTCAGTAAAACTCAAAATTTTAATTGATTTGTAGAGTAGTGAGCAACTATCACAAACCTTTTATTGTCATTATTTTAGGGAAAGTGCTGGTTCAGCTAGTAGTGCACGCAAAAAAGTTAGAATTGATCATAAGAATCTCACAGAAAAAGATTTGAGAAGCAAAGAAGCTCATCGTATGTGTTTGACAGCAATTCTCGACGTTATTCGATTCATATTAAGTCAAGGTATGCTTATAGAGGGACATGATGACTCACCCATTTTTATAAATGAGAATATGTTCTTGGATATGTTAAAGTGGAGTAAACTAGGAAATCAGCAAGTAGGGGGAGTTGTTTTGCAGAATGCACTTGAGAATGATCCACTGATGTCTCTGTCTATACAAAAAGATATGGCTCGTTCATGTGCAATGGAGACCACACTTGCGATATTAGCGGACCTTGGTGATAGATTGTTTTCTATTCGGGTTGAAGAGGCTTATGATTGCTGTGTAAAGGAACAGATGGCAATTTTTATTAGATATGTAGACAAGCAAGGGCAAGTGGTGGAGCGGTTTTTGGGCCTAGTGCATGTGAAGGAGACATCGGCACTATGTTTGAAAGAGGGTATTGATTTTTTGTTTGCCAAATATGGGTTATCTTTATCGAGATTGAGAGGTCAGACCTATGATGGTGTATCAAATATGCGAGATAAGTTTAATGGCTTGAAATCACTTATCTTGAAGGAAAATCCTAGTGTTTGGTATGTGCATTGTTTTGCACATCATTTCCCATCGGTAATCGTTGACATATGCAAGATGAATCGATATACTTGTGCATTTTTTCTTCATCTTGGAACAATTGTGAACGTGTGCGGATCTTTTTGCAAAAGAGTTGATAACATTGAACAATTGGAGCTGGCTAGAAAGGTTGTACACCTTGGAGATGAAGAAATTACTTCTAGCACTATGGAAAGACCAGGTGAAAATCAATGGAGATCTTATTATCTAACCATAGTTCGTCTCAAAGATGAGTGGTCTTCAGCTTTAGAAGTTCTTGAAACTGCGTTTCTTGATGGCATTGAATATGAAACACCTACACCACTTAGAGGTGCGTTTTGCCAGATGCAGAGCTATGAGTTTGTCTTTCCTATGTTTTTGATGAAGCATTTGTTAGGCTTAACAAATACGTTATCTATGGCTTTGCAAGAAGGGGATCAAAAGCTTTTAAATGTTATCAATCAAATTAGAATGGTGAAGTGTGAGCTGCAAAAGTATAGAGATGATGGATGGGAAGGTTTAGTGGATGAAGTGAACACATTTTGTCAGGCTAATGATATTCCGATAATTAATATGGAAGACATAGTTCCATGGTTCGTTCGTGTGAAGAGGGATGGAAAGACCATCACGAATTATCAACATTACAAGTTTGAAATCTTTACCGAGGTAATAAATTTTCTTATAGGTTTGTTTCTGCATTATTTTGCTTAAGTTCGATATTACCTAATTTAATCATTGTCCTTGGATTGCCAGGTTATTGATTCAATTCTACTAGAGTTGAGTCATCGTTTTTCCGAAGCAAGTACAGATTTGCTTGATGGTTTTGCATGTCTTGATCCAAATAATAAATTCTCTAATTTTGATGTGGAGAAGCTTGCTCATCTTCCTCATTTTTACCCTAATGACTTCTCATATGTGGATCGTTTATTGATTCCTCAAGAACTTGAATCATTTCTAAGTGATATTAGAAGTGATAAACGGTTCTCTAATGTAGAGGACTTCAGAAGTCTTGGAAAGAAGGTGAAGGAAACTGCAAAAGATAGACTTTTTCCGTTGGTCTATCGTCTGATTGAATTAGCTTTACTCCTACCAATTGCTAGTGCATCTACTAAGAGGGTGTTCTCTGTCTTGAAATATACGAAGGGTGATTTGAAAAACAAGATGGGGGATGAGTGGTTGAATGATAGCTTGATAGTATTTATCGAGAGAGAAGTTTTTGCCACTGTTGATAATGATGTTGTTTTAAAACGTTTTAAAAGCTTAGACGGTTGTAGAGGTTCATTATTCTGTAACACATGATCTAATGCAACTTTATTTGTACTTTTTAATTATGAAGCTGGTATTATCTCCAGATTATTTTTTGCATTCCTAGCCCTAATATTATGTTAAACTAGTTTGATTTGTTCAGTGTTAGATCCAAGATCATCCGCCCCTTCCCTGAACATTAATTACCTATTGGGCCAACTTAGCTAGGCATGTATTCATGTGCGCAAGATCTAAACAGTGTACAGTAAAAACCTGCATAATTATGGCATAGGCCGAAATTAGATGAGGTGTAGTAAATACTTTACCTGGTCACAGACGGTGAGATTGTTAGAGTAGGCAACTTGTAGGTGACAGCCTTGGATCTCGGTGCACTCCGTCTGGAAGATGCCGATCACGTGGGTGTCATTCTTGAACGATCTTGCTCCGCTCCTCAAGAGCATCGTCACCCGTACTGCATCCTTGGGGCTGTCGAGGCTCGCGTTGCAGTGGGCTCGTGCCTTGCACCGCATGAGGTCGAAAGCCTCCTCTAGCCTCACCTTCGACATGCCCGCTTCGTTGTGTCTCGTCACCAGAGCCTCCTCAAAGCACATCGGCCCTTCATTTTGTTCGAACCCCTCTAAATGTACCTGATCCATCATCGACCAATTTAATCTATGAGTCCGAGTTTGGTGGACCAACATTGACAAAAGGAGAGTTTGTTCGTTCATGTGCATATACGGGGTAGGCCCAAGGAGATTCGCTGAGCAGACGAGTAATATTTACCCCGTTGGTGCCAAATACGGCCATCATGAGTGTGGAGATCCAACGGGGCACTTGCGTACGGATCTCGCCCTTGAAGTAGAGAATCAACCTCGCCGGCAACTGACATTGGTTCCTCAGGTGCCACCCAACCAATGGCACCATCGCTGACAGCCCGTGCCATATGTTGTCATATACGTAGTGGGTGTTTGACACGAATGTTAAACCCTTCCCTAGTGTCGCGTTCTCGGGCAGTGCCTCCGGCCAGGCCATAGCGTAGTAGTTCAATGCGCCGTCGTGTTGGTCTCGCCCCTTCAAGCACAGCAGTCGCCCTCTAGACGACTCGGAGGGGAAGTGTAGGTGCTGAGCGTCTCCCTCCACACGAGTGTCGTTTAGGGAGCTCATGAACCAGGTGTGGCCCATTGACGCGGTTCGCTCATACCTGTCCCCACAGGTCGGATTACGTTGATCAACATGATTTAGTATAGTAAAAAAATGACATTGAAACTTAATTTTCACTCAAGCTATGAGATGATGATACGAATGGAACTCTTTCCCAATGCCCCTTTATACTAGGCCATTGCAATCGGGGTGACATTATCAATACAAACAATATTATTATACGGATATTACAATAAACAATGACATTGAACAGAACGATCTATAAATGCATAATTTTGTTGAGATAAAGATACTTCTAAGCTTTTAGTAATGTGATAGTTTCTTCTTCATGATCATCATAAAGACCTTGTTTACATCTTAAGCATATAAAAAATGTTCTTGTCACCTATTCCAGGATACAAAAATGTTACTATAAAGGAAAATGTTGTTGATGCATAAATGAAAACCTTGCTATACTACTTCTGTACCTCAAATCTTTGAGGGGAAGGAAGGTGACCGATTGGCGGAGCTTCTGCAGGGACGAAGACTCGTTCTTGCTGCAGGCTGATGTGACGAAGGGGAAGAACGACGACGGCCATGAAGAAGGCAGTGAGCTGCTTGGAGCCTGAAAGTAGAGTGAGTAGATCTGGAAGAGGGTGAATAAGACCATGGTGGATAAGACTATCTTGAGGAACAACTTTGGCGAGTACGCGCACTCGCGCCACCTGCTACCGCTCGGTTTGGGATGACGATCATGGTGATGATCTGCAACTTCTACATCTTGTTCTTCTTCTCTAATTGTAACTTGTTTCGTCATGGTGTGCTTACTAGCAAGCTACAACTTCCTTGATTTGAATTGGGGTTGGGAGTTTTAATAATAGTATGTCCGGGTTTTCCCTTAATTTGTAGAGTACATCTTCTAATGGTCGTTTCTATGTACATTTGACTTCTTTTTTTAAACTATTTTCGAATCCTTTTTAAAACTATTTTATAACATTCCAAAGAGGCAAAGAACATGGCTAGTCTCTGATCACATTTATACATCATCCTGTAAATTAATACTAGTTCTGATCACATTAGAGTTATGTGATTTCTTAATTGATACTAGTGGTTTATGATATGATATGAACTATGAAGTGGCCGATTTGAGACATTGGCCCATTGGGCTTGTCTTAGTAGCCAGGCCGGAAGTTAAGACCATTGTTTTTTATCAGATCGCGACCATACATACATTTTTCTATTTTTGATCATATCCGTCGAATACTTTAGGAGCTCTTTAGTCTAACTAGGGTTTCAACTGTGATCCGAATTAAGCACCACCAATCTCTTCTACTCTCCGCTCTCTCTTTCGCGCTCGCTCCTGTAGATTTCGCGAACATGGCGACTCAGATGAGCAAGAAGCGAAAGGTATTTGCTATTCCTATCCACTCTGTATCTTTATTTGCCTTCTGATGGAGATGGCGGAGACAATTGAACTATGATCAAGTGAATTGCTACGCGAAATTGTGATTTCAAGTGCAGAATGTAGGAATCGAAGCCGATGTCTAATTTCGAAAGATTTTTCTGCTGACATTTTGTTTTTATGATGATTGATCGTGGTGATAGTTTGTAGCGGATGGAGTGTTCTTCGCTGAGCTGAATGAAGTGCTGACCAGGGAGTTAGCCGAGGACGGTTACTCTGGTGTTGAAGTTCGTGTGACTCCAATGCGAACGGAGATCATTATCCGTGCCACCCGTACTCAGAATGTCCTTGGTATTGGTTTCCGCTTTCATTTCTCAAATGCTTTGCTTTGTTATGTTTGCCTTTTGCTGTATGTTGTAGCTGGATTTGGTTCTTGTGGTTGACTTCTATAATTGATCGAGTTTAATGGCATATTGACATGCTCTTCCTGTAATGCTTTGTGATCTCTGGAGTCAATCAGAAGGAAAATATTGTAGTCTTAAGTCGGAAGTGTCCTGAAATCAGGCTGCTGTGTAATTTTCTTTTCATGGTTTCCAATGCGAGTTCAATTGAATGCAGTTCATACTAGTGCAAAAGTAATGGCCATTGCATTAAATATCAGAAGTAATAGACTTCTTAGGAGCGGAAATTGATTGTTATAGTCCGTCTTTCTTGTGGGGATATGAGTTGGACTAGTTCAACTGATTCAAGTGTATGTTGATCAAGGGCTAGACACTTATTTTCCACATGTGATTATATTCAGGGGAGAAGGGTAGGAGGATTAGGGAGTTGACTTCGCTTGTGCAAAAGCGGTTTAAGTTCCCTGAGAACAGTGTTGAGCTCTATGCCGAAAAGGTTAACAACAGAGGCCTTTGTGCCATTGCTCAAGCTGAGTCTTTGCGATACAAGCTTCTTGGAGGACTTGCTGTCAGGAGGTACATATTTCCGCAGACCAAGTTGTTTCTTGTTGCTTGCACTTAATGTTGATTGTTGATCATTAGTTTAATTACTTCACTGCAAAAATCATCTTATTATTTCACACTACTTTTGTAAACTTGTTTGTAATTAGATCTCCTTAGTTGTTCGGATCTTGTTGTCAAATTTAATATTTTCTTAACTGAACTTTAGAGGTTGACAACAGTTGCTGTAGGCATTCTTGGTCTTGAAAGATTCAAGGGATACAATAGTTTCCATTGAAAAATGTGCTGAATTAAAATTGAATTGAATCTCGATTGCAGGGCATGCTACGGTATCCTGAGATTTGTGATGGAGAGTGGAGCCAAGGGTTGTGAGGTCATTGTGAGTGGAAAACTGAGAGCTCAGCGTGCCAAGTCAATGAAGTTCAAAGATGGATACATGATCTCTTCTGGTCAACCCTGCAAAGACTACATTGACTCTGCTGTGAGACATATTCTCATGAGACAGGTTAGTTTGTTGTTTCACATTCAGATCTGTATATAGCTCAGTTCGTAGTGCTGTGTCGAGATTATTGACACTAGTGCTGATTTTTATATCTTTAACAGGGAGTTCTCGGGATTAAAGTCAAGATTATGCTTGACTGGGATCCTAAGGGCAAGCAGGGTCCAACAACGCCGTTGCCTGATGTGGTCATTATTCACACTCCAAAGGAAGAGGAGACGTACGTGCCTCAAACCGTTGTGCCTGTGATGCCGACTAACATAGAGGTTCCAGAAAGCATAGAAGTCGCATAAGTGTCTTCTCCAAATCCTAGTAATGTGCTGAGATCTCATGTTCAGTAGCCTTTTTGCACTAAGAAGTGCTTCATTGGAAATGCGTTCTTCTTTTTGTCATTTTTTCATTGTTTCAGGATGCAATTGTTCATTTCTTTGTCACCCTTTTCCTTTGTGGAAGTTTTGCCTCTGAATCCTCTACTGTTTCATTTTGTTGAGTTTATTGAAGACGTACTCTCGTGCCAATTTTGTCCGTCTATACTGATCTTATGAGTTACTTGTTTTACAGCTCAATAACTAGTTTAACTTGTAAAAATCCGGTTTATGTAACAACTTCTAATATAATTTACTTTTATTGTGCGCTCAAAAAAAGAAATGAAGGTCTCATGCAATTAAAGGGCTGTTTGCTTGGTAACTTGATAATTCACATTTCTCCTTTTATTTTCCTAGGCCTGTATTTGGTTTTAATATTTTCCTATTAATTTACTTAACGCATCATCATGAATTATGTATAGTTTACTACCAAAAAAGAATACTTTCATACAACCCAGCTACCAAAATGCTAAAAAAAAAAAGTACTTTCATACAAGATACAACCCCACTGCCATTGCAATTCACGTTTCTCTTTGCTTTGATTAATGGGCAATCGCCAATCCAAGTAGTGACTAATAGAAAAAACTACTTTCATGCAAATATGGTCAACTGGGGCCAAGGGATGGGACGCATTTGCATACTTATGGCCACATCACATGTAATGGATCATGTCAGAGTGAATGTCAGATAAACAACACGATAGATAATGTATTTGTAGACATCCATTTATGGGGCGAAGCCTGTTTTATGAATCTGCAGGCAAACTTGCATCCTAGTAAATCATAACACAGGTCCAAATTTTTCAGTGGAATAGTCAGGAAGCTACGATCTTATTCAGAACAGACCATAGGAGGAATGGAGGGCTTCCCTACCACTTTATACTTTATGCCCTTATCTTTGATATTTGTCCCGATCGAAACTTGCTTAATCTGAGACATAATCATCTATTGGAATACGTACGTATCGGATATAATAGCTCGCATGTCATATCGTATCATACATTTATACAAGACATATCGTATATGATTGTGTATCGTAATTAACCTCCCAATATTTGATTTTATTGAACTCAAAAAGCAATAAAAATTAGTAAACATATATATAGTTTGAAGCTCCTTGTATAAGTATCATAAGTAAACAACTAAACCATGACAGCAAATTGAGTTTATTTGGATCTAAAAAACAAGACAAAACATGGGATATACATTATTATTTTCTCATTCGGAAATTGGTAGACAAGAGGTCCACAAAATACGTGAAAAAGATGGCAAGACGGCCATAACATGTCTACAGAAGATGATGCATAATGCCATAATATAATGCATGCACATCGATTAATAATACGTAAAGACTTAGTTGATCAATGGTCGTCACTCTGACATGATTATGCTTTGTTTATCTCGTATTAATAGAGCTTGCTAATCTCATACATGATAATTTGCTATAATGCTATGATCATGTAGAGTACGATATGGGGTACCTTAATAATAAAAAATAAAATACATGTGATAATATTATGTTCTTTAATTAGGGGAAGCATTTAGCCTATCATCAGTTGCGGACGCAAAACGAAATCAAAGCGGGGGCACAACTTATCTAAGGAGGTTCAATTGAATCAAAAATAACCAAAATGATGTTATGTGGAATTGAACCTTGATGTGATGAAAACAAATTTGAACAATAAACCATCTAGACTAGGTGATTTTCATATCATATTAATACCAATTAATTTTAAATATATTTATATTTAAACAAAAATTACATATATATACTAATAATACTCGACGGGAGGGGGGCACGGGCCCACGCAGGACCCCCCTGTGTCCGCCTCTGACACGAATCTTGAAACTCTACAATTAACTCTAATTTAGTAATTTTTCATGTCAGTGATCAGTAGTACCTTTCAAAAGCTTCAACTGGATGGGATTCTGGAGGTCATCAAGTGTTGCATTCCTTGTCTGTGTATTGAGGATGACAATCTTCAAGTCATCAGCACGGTGAAGGGTGATTCGAGCTGCCCATGGGAGGTGGAGATTTTGCGTACAGACATTCAGAAGCTGCTTTGCTGTTTTCAGGACTGGTCAATCTCGTATGTTTTTCAGGAGGCTAATTCAGTTGCAGATTTCGTCGCAGCTTCTTATTGTCACACCTCATCGATCATTTTCTATCACGATCCAGTCCTCTCGGACCTCATCCACAAGGATGCTCTAGAAAAGGGCCCGGCCTGTCGGGACTAGTCTAGCTCCTTTCCGTATCAATAATAAAAACTTCAACTGGCCAGTTGGATATTACTCCCTCAGTCCCACAAAGTTTATCCATAAAGGACGGTTTACAAGGTATTTAACAAGGAAGTTAAAAAATTGGATAGTTTTGGGTAATATATGAAATTGAATGAGGATAATTTTATAACTTAATTGAGATAAAATTTAAAAAGTGATACAGGTTGATGAGATAATTGGATAATGGGGGGGGGTAATGTATAAGATTGGACGGGTGTAATTGTGTAGTAAAAAGTGATAAAGTTGATGAAAAAATTGGATAATAGAGGTAATATATGAGATTGAATATGGTAAGAAAAATATGATATAAATGAAATATTGGGAAGATGTGCAAACTTATTGGGACAACCGAAAATGAAATATGGACAACTTATAGGGACGGAGGGAGTATAACAAAACATCGTACTTAAACTTAACCCTACGAGTTTGAACTGCATACCTTACCCTTTGAATTCAATACGTTTTTTTGTTCAGGATTAAATTTTTTGAGTCGATGATAATGTTTATGAGAATCGAACCGAAAACCTTTAGGTACTACTTTTAAGGTCTCAACCACTGAACTAAATGCGAGGACAAATTCAGTACGTTTAAGTCACACAAATAATAAATACTTCAATATATTCACTAAAATGGCCGACCATATACATCTTTGGAATTTTATATTGATATGCCTCATATCTACATCCAAAATGATACTCCGTGTCTGTAATACCATATGTTTAATTAATACTCTCTTTGCTTAATTCTAGTTATACTTATAGATTTTAACTAAGACGTCTATTCCCGGCATTATAGAGGCAGTTTAATATAACTACGGTTTATATCTATAGTTTTGTTTGTTTTTATATTTAAACAATATATTATCTTGGTTAAACAATTGGAATAGCATTATTACCGTACTTTTGTACTATTAAAGGTTATAAATCCATGAATATCAAAGAAATTATATCCCTAATGTATAAGTTTTTCAGTTATAATACTAACATTGGTCAATGGTTATCTAAAAACTAACGTTATAGAAAAGTTATGAAAAGAATCTTATAATTTTTTTATGATATAAAATTTAATTTTTAATAAGAAAAATCTAAATCATTATTATGGAATTAATTTCCATAAAATTAAATTCTATAATGCATATAGATATAATTTAATTTAATAACATATATAGTCTAAACTAATAATAAGAAAATGAATGATTTTAAAATAAGCAAATAAAATCTTTCATTTTTAGGTCGCTTCATTTAATCAACAATTTATTTAATAAGATAATATTCAATATGTATATTTATATTTACGTACACATCAATAAACGTAACATGTTACATTTAATACCACTTTAATCGAAAAATGAATTTAATAAGATAAAGTATATAATATAATGTAAACTAATAACATATAATGTTCAATAATAACAATATAATCTGAAATAAATTTATTGAAATAATTATAGTATGAAATAATAATGATAATAAATATTATAGTACAATTTAATTCAGGGGAACCCAATTCAAGGCATTGAATGCCAAAAAATTACTACTCCCTCCGTTTCACAATAAGTGTCGTTTTAGCACTTAAAATTTGTTTCATATTATGTGTCGTTTTAGGTTTTCAAAGTGATTATTTAGGGGTGAGTAATGATAATTTTTATTGGAATGTGTATTTGTTGACTAAAGTTGTTCATTCATTGGCCAAAAAAATGTAATGAGTGGTAAGATTAAGAAAAAATTGTAAGTTTTAAAGTGAATGATTGATTTTCTTAAAAACTATGTTAATAGCTAAAACGACACTTATTGTGAAACGGAGGAAGTACAACTTTACATGATTGTAGACAGAAGATATAAATATTGAGGAATTTATAAGTTGTACCAAAATAGCCTTAGATAAATGTTTACTTTTTACATTGGAAATGAAAATGAAATAAATGTAGTTAACAAACCGAAAGAGTACTATTTAACTCGGTGCTCTACAGGTTAGCTCGGGGGAAAAAAAAAACTATGCATAACATGATGAATTAAGTAGTCGAGCTTAAATTAATTGCCCTCTCTTTGGAATACTTTAGGGGTACTATCGTTTTGTAATTTGTATCATGGTCGTCGAGATGATCAGCATGACTGGTCCATCGAATGCTAGCTAGCCAACCAAAAGAGAAAATAAAAACTGTATAGAAAAACATTGATCGACAAATATGTAGACAATATGGGTCCTTTTCACTAAAATAAAAAAACAAAACGGGTCCTCAAAGCGCTTAAATAATGCGTTGATTATACAAAGAAATATACAAAGATCAAACCTACATGTTGCCTTGTCAAATTTATGCTGTGTCATTTCTGGACAATTGTATAATTGATGTATGTATCCATCATCATCCATGTACTTTAATTACATATACGATTAAATGCATGGGGTTTGAGGGGGCAGCCCAAGCGATACCTTCTGCCAAAGATCTATTCATGATCGAATCTACAACGTACCTTTTGTAGTATTATTGATTTCACATGGTTTAATTACATATACGATTAAATTTATACATATAAAATCTAAATTAATTCTAGCTTTTCTTTTCAAAAAATAAATTTCAACTCTTTCTAGTTTCCACGAAGGAGGAGTTTATTTTAATGGTATCACGTATACTTAGAGAATCAAGTTTGTTGAAACTAGGTTCTTGTCGCTCATATATAGGTACAAGTGTACAACTAATAATTGACCAAAAAAGTTGAAGGTTGCGTTTGTATATATAAGGTTAGTCTTCATACGTATCTTAATCAAAGAGTAAGCATGCTTAATTTGATTTTAGTCATATCCCAATTTTTTTTTAATTAGTGATGCCCTACTGCACACTAAAGGAACGAATTAAGGTTTGTTATGAATGATCATACACTTAAAATAGAAATCCCAATCCCTAACTGAAATTTGCAGAGTTTTCTATTAGAAAATTATGGACTTAAATTTCTAGCTACATGGCATCACCGACTTTAATTAGATTTGACTATATTGTCAGAAGTCAGAACGCACTAGCTAATAATATACGATTGGAGTGATTATGTAAGAATATAAGTTATCACGTTGGAAGTTGAGAGTAAAATGAAGAGGTTGGTTTTTCTGATATATAGAACTTATAGATGCCCGAAGGTAGACGTTTTTTAATGTTAACACAGAAAGGGTGTCACTTCGTTCGTAGCCAGTTACACGCAATAAGTTCATATGATAGATTAGTCGACCTCTTAATTAGATCATAAACACGTTACTAAGAGTTAAGAAACTATTATAAATGTGGAAATAAACGATCACAAATCAAATATTCAAGCAAGATAAAAGTAATTTGACATGATTTCTTATAGAAAAAAATCTCACAAGCCAACTGGTTTATGGGAGTAAATTTGTACCTTGAAAATTATGTTTTTATTATATTATGTTACTTGTATTGTTAGTTGTTCCATATAGCTATAAAGGTGAAACACAATTTCTTAATTTGTTCCTAGATGTTACCATACACTAGTCAAATTACTGAGCTTACTCAACCAGGCAGATCCACAATTCAACAGCTTAATCAATACAATAAAATCAAACATTTCCTCGCGATTTTCGCTTGCAATACCCTTTAGCTCACAGAATCATTGTCGCCACTGAGATCACTTGCTCGTTGCCAATCACCTTCATTTCTTACTCCGACAAGGTTTTGTTGAATTGCCGATCACGATTTTGAAAGGCCTTCAATTTAAAACCATGAGATTGTCACATTTTTCATTCCATAAATGACCCTCCCAATTTAGGCAAATAATACTTCCCTTTTCAACCACCAATAAGTCATCACCTATCCTTTTTCCGTTACAAAAATATTATTTCTGTATATTCTTAATTCTAATGGATTGTTAACATGTTTTTTTTACGTCGATACATTTTTAGGCCTTGTTTCACTTTTTGATGAAAAATTGTTTTTGATTGAAAGGGTATTGCAAGCGAAAATCGTGAGGAAATGTTTGTATTGAAAAACGTAAGAATTGACAAAAAATTGTTTCTAATAAAAGTGAATAAGACCTTGGGCGTGCTACACTTCAGCCTAAAAAGTACTTTTGGGCCTCAAATATACTTTCATGATAAAAGGATGTTCGGATACTAGTTTAACAACAATTTTTTGGAGAGAAAGAAAAAGGAAAAAAAAAGGGAAAAATACCAAAAAAAGAAGCAAAAAAACCACCGCTATTTACCTTCCCCTCTCTCCTTCTAGGGATTTTTCCAATTGAGAACAGTGAACTACACACATCAGGCCGACGACGACAGAGGCCAAAGCTGCCGCCGGCGACACACAAAGCAACGACGGCAGAGGCCGACGTTAGGGAACTAAGGATGGTCGCCGTTGTATGAACCTCAATTGATGTTAATTGAAGAAATCTTGATTTCTAACACTAACTGTGACAAATCACCATGAATTGATATGAGAAGTGTCGATTCGCCCATCCATTTCAATTTTTGGGCGTTGCCGTCCTCCTTCCACTTCTATTCAGATCTGTTTTCATGGTTGTCATGGTTGAAGTTCGAGAAAGAGACCGATACTGGGGAGAGGAAATAGGCTGATAGTGGGAAGAGAGAGGAAAGAAGCAGATTTTTTTGATAAAAGAAAAAAGAAAATAAAAAAATATATTTTTTCTTGAAATCTACTTTTATATAGAAAGTATACTTTAGATAGAAAAGTACTTTTAACCGGGAAGTGTAGCACGCCCCTTATCCTTTAGGTTTCGCACTCCCTTCCTCTTCTTTTTAGCCTGTGCTCCAAGTTTGTGACGTCACCTGAGAGGTTACTTTGTCCTTAATTGTCATCCACTCAACTTCAACTCTCTTCCTAATGACAATGTAAAAGTTCCACTGTTTTATGTTTTTTGTAAGAAATTTAAAGGATGGTCTAGGTTCTCTAAAATACTTATTTATAGATATATATTAGTTTCGTAGGAGAGAACATTACATCTGTTAAGGCTTGATCACTTATATGGATTACACCAAGCTATAGATTAAACTTACAATTTGGATTTAGGCTTGATCACTTATGCAAATTAAACTTATATTAGTTTCGACGGATTTATGCAAGACTTTTTTTATCAGGTGTAGTCGTGTAGATTAGGGCCGTTCCGTTGCGCACACGCCTTTTAAATTTTCGCACACGTCTTGTGCGGATCGCGGACCCGCACAAGGTTTTTTAAAAAAACCGGGGTTTTCTTGTGCGGATCAAGGTTTTTAAAAAACCCGGCTTTCCGCGCGGAGACGGACTGAACCGGTGTGATCTTGTGCGCATAATACCACTGCACAAGATCTCCGCACATTTTTTAAATACCGCTTGTGCGTATCCTCTATCCGCACAAATAGTTCCGGATGGTACCCCTAAATTTTGGGCTTTTCCGGATGGTAACCACAAAAAAAATTATTCCGCAAAATACCCCCGAGGTTTCAAAAAAGTTCGGACCGTGCCCCTCTTTTAATTTCCTCCGTTAACTTCTAAAAAAAAACAGTAAAAAAAAAAAGAGAAAAGAAAAAAAAGAAAGAGGGGGAACGAAGACACAGAGTGTTGATCTCATCCTTCATAATTGACTCACAAGCAATGAAAAAATCATTATTATCTAAACAAGTAACTCAATATAGTAAATTAAATCCGAGAACGATATCAATATACCTTCTACTTGCCGGCGGAGTTGAGGAGGGCGAAGTAAAGAAGACGAAGGATAGAAAAGGAGAGATCTCGAAGGCGTGTTCAACACACGCTCCCCAGGCGGCGGAGCTGAGGTAGAGTCTGATCTCCAGGATAGGCGACGGCTCGGCGATGTTGGTGTAGTAGACCGTCAAAATGGAAGGGAGACCGAACAGAACGAGGAAGGTTCGCCGGAGATCTTGCAGTAGCTGAGTTCGATGCAGTAGAAGACCGAGCCGGCGGTTTCAGGTAACCGGTTCGGATCGAATCACTGCTCCGGAACGAGGGGCACTGAGCCCCAACCATTGACCGGGTCGTCGCTATTGACGAAGGCGAATCCCTCCACGTAATCGAACGAGTTGCCCCCTTTGTCCGCCTGAGTCACAAGAGTTTCCATGTCCTGAGTGAACTCGTCGAAATCGGTGTACACCAACCTTATCCATTTAATTAACCTGCGCAATCAATCAATTCAAAATCATCGATCAGACAATCCAAACAGAAATTGAACGAGACGAAGAATTAATCAAGCTCCTCAAAAGATGAACTTAATCAACGAAAACAAAAACCATATCGGGCGCCCTCTGCAACAGAATCCTGGGTCTGGTGATGATTCCGAGCTGTCCAAGGCCGCCAAGAACAGAGAAGAAGAGCTCGGAGTTGTGCTGAGGGGGGCAAATTACGATTTCGCCCTTGCCGGTAACGACTTCAAGCTCCGTGACATTCGACGTTTGGGGGCCGTAACGGAACGCCTGGCCGCTGACGCCGGCGTTAGACAACGTCCCTCCGACGGTCAAGCCTAGGTAGTCGGTGCACGAGCGGGGAGCCAAATTGAACTTGAAATTAACGCAGCGCTTGAGCACATCCTCCCAAGCTTACTGTGAATGAGAGAGAAGAGGTTCAAGTTGATAGAGCGAGCAACGTCGGGGCTGCCATGGACACATTCCCCTCTTTCTTTTCTTTTCTTTTATTTTCTTTTATTTTTACTGGTTTTTTTGAGAAGTTAACAGAGGAGTTAACCGAGGAAATTAAAAGAAGGGCACGGCCCGAACTTTTTTGAAACCTCGGGGGTATTTTGCGGAATAAATTTTTTTTGTGGGCACCATCCGGAAAAGCCCAAAACTCAGGGGTATCATCCGGAATTTCCCAAAAAAAAATTAAAAGCCTCTGAATTAAAGGAAGCACGAAAGGCGAAAAAAAAAACACATCAATCCGCACAAGAACTGCAATTCAAAAATTGCGATTTCAACCTAGGTTATATACGGAGCTTTGTCACACTTGCGTTCGCACGTGGAGCTGCGTCAGCCCATTGATTCAGCTCACTTGAGTTATCTATGTGGACTACGTGAGACGCCGGTTGCTCCTCCTTTTAGTCGGGCGTCACAAATGATTGGAGAGTCGTCGAGGGCGGCCGAGCAACGAGTCCCTTCTATTTATGAGCGAGGGGAGGCAGCGAGGATGGCGGAGGAGAGGGCAAGATCTGACGCAGCGGGCGAGGATCGTGGACCACCTGAGAGCAGACCTGAGTGGGCGGATTCGTAGTTTGACTTTTGGATTCATAGTTTGTTTATATTTTGGGATTCTTAGTTTGTTATTGACTCGTAGTTTGACTTTTGGATTGTTAGTTTGTTCTTGACTCTCACCTCGTAATTTTGGAGTCATATGATTTCGAGCTTAAATTCTCACCGTGATTGCCCAAATCTAAACTCTCATCTTATAATAAATTATAACATTGTCTAAAAATGATACAACGAAAAATAAGACGGATGACCAATTGAACATGAAGTTATATAATTATGTGAAAAAAACATACCTATGATATATGCAAATATCTTATATATATATCGTAAAAGGAAAATGAATAATTATGCTTCTTAACCCCAAATCAAATATATATTATGCTTTTTTTCAAATAATAATATGATAATGTAAGAGTTGTACATGTGTATGGTAATTTAACACGTTAGTTATTAAATATTATATGAAAAAAATGAAATAACATATTAATCTAGTATTACACAGTATAAAACATAATCTAAAACATTTAATAAGGATGAAGGTTTAGGGTTTATCAGGGTTTAGCGGCATATACTAATGCGCAAATAGGCTCGGGACGAAAGCCCTATGTGCGGATCTAGGATGAGCACATAGGGTTTAGGGTTAGAACTAAAGCCCCATGTGCGGATCCAGGATGAGCACAAAGGGTTTAGGGTTAGGACTAAAACCCTATGTGCGGATCCAAGATGAGCACATGGGGTTTAGCGTACGGTTAAGTGTTTACACGTTTTCTTTTGAAAAAATATTTAATAAGGATCGATCAATGACTTGTCCTACATCGCACATGTAATTTTCGTACATTACACGTATAACCATAGACTAAATCTTCGAGAGATATATCAAGTATGCTAATCTATGAGTTGGACTCGAGCTTAAGTGAGGTTTGAATTTATAAGAATTGGACTCGAGAAACATATGACGTATAAAAGGATAATACATAGACATTAACTTTCGATATAGATATAGTATTGTAAATCATGAAATTCGTGAATGCACATGGTTAAATATTACGATGATTCGATCTCACATATGTGTGGATCATGAAGCAGCACAATAACGACTCCGCACAAAGGATAATACATAGACATTAACTTTCGATATATATATATAGTATTGAAAATCATGAAATTTGTGAATGCACATGGTTAAAAATTACGGGTATGCGATCTCACATATGTATGGATGATGAAGCCGCACAAGAGCTATTCCGCACAACAACGACCTCGGCGAGCGACTCCGCAAAATCAGAACTCCGCTGCTCTTGTGCGGATCCGGGATCCGCACAAGAGCGACTCCGCAAAATGCAGAACTCCGCTGCTCTTGTGCGGATCCGGGATCCGCACAAGAGCAACTCCGCAAAACGCAGAACCCTAGCCTTGTGCCGATCCGGGATCCGCACAAGAGGCGCACACCCATGCGTGGGCCCACCATGTTTGGTGGGCGGAATTGGGTGGCCAACTTGTGCGGATCCTAGATCCGCACAAGTGGGCCGGTTTTTCCCGAACCGCTCATCCTTCTTTTGTGCGGATCCAGGTTCGCGTTAAACCGGGTTTAATATGTGCGGATCCACGATCCGCACAAATCGGTGTGCGAACAGTAAAAAAAGGTGTGCGCAAATCTTGCCCGTATTTCTAATAAGCTTCTTGCACCGAACAAGGCCTAGATAGAAAAGTACTTTTAACCGGGAAGTGTAGCACGCCCCTTATCCTTTAGGTTTCGCACTCCCTTCCTCTTCTTTTTAGCCTGTGCTCCAAGTTTGTGACGTCACCTGAGAGGTTACTTTGTCCTTAATTGTCATCCACTCAACTTCAACTCTCTTCCTAATGACAATGTAAAAGTTCCACTGTTTTATGTTTTTTGTAAGAAATTTAAAGGATGGTCTAGGTTCTCTAAAATACTTATTTATAGATATATATTAGTTTCGTAGGAGAGAACATTACATCTATTAAGGCTTGATCACTTATATGGATTACACCAAGCTATAGATTAAACTTACAATTTGGATTTAGGCTTATATTAGTTTCGACGGATTTATGCAAGACTTTTTTTACCGGGTGTAGTCGTGTAGATTAGGGTCGTCACAAGTATTATTTGGACTCGTCTAGAGCATCTTTAGAGAAGAAAGGATAAACTGTCGTCCGAGGGGTTCAAAATGATGACTTTGAGTTAGTACTTTAAAGACTTAAGTGGTGAACTAGATTCCCGAATATGTGAATTAAGACTATTAAGTAGTTTAGTTAGGTACAAAATTACAACAAGTTATAGATTAAACTTACAAAGTTACAAATGATCAATTAGGGTTCCGGCGGAACGGATCGGATCACATTTTAATTTGTTTGACATAGTCAAATACAATATATAGCTTGCATTGATCGTGTCCATGCATGACTTCAACCTTTCAAATTGGTCCCACAACTAGATCCACCAAACCACAGGAAACTTAAATCGATCACTACTTGTGCATTATTGAAACTAAGAAAACAATAAACTCAAATCAATTTGCATAAATATGGGAATAAACACATACTCTCAGAAAACATGACCGGCCAATATATAAAGTAATACTCCGTATATCAAACCGGCCGGTTCAGGTCTCAATAATACCCTTCCAACAAGGCAACACAAAGGACAAACTGTGGGACAAACATGGTTTAATTTCATGGGCCACCATAACTTTCTCTTCCCTCTGTACGCACACGCTTCTTCTCACATGCACTATACTATATATACCAACTGCTTTCTACCCTCCTTCCTAAACATATCACAATCAAAATCCCCATCCCATTATACTTACAATACACAATCAAGGAAGACAAAACATACACAAATCAAACAAGATCAATATGGCACAATGCAACTGGTCAGCCGAGAATGCAACCAAGGCCTACCTTCGAACTCTCAATATGGTAACGTTACCCTTAGCATATCCTACTTCATAATTATGGACCTTGCATTACTTGCTCTAATTTGGCTATATATAACTAACGGCATTGGACAATTAACTAACAATTAGTACTGCTTAATCTATGCAGGGAAAGAGAGCAAGTAGTCATGACCAACAGCCAGATGCATCCGAGTTCATATCCGCCATCGCTGCCGGCAACAACTCCCAGCTGATGGTCCTCGCCTGCGCCGGCGGGAAGCCCATGGGGCCCACCGCCTCGGCCGTGCTAGCCCTGCTCGCAGCCGCCCACCAGACAGGCGGCCGCGTAGTCTGCATCCTTCCCGCCAAAACCCTCCTTTCCGAACATGATCAGCAACAACTGCCCAAAGAGCTCCACGAGGCGATCCTCGGCCACAATGCTCAGTTGGAGTGCGTGTTTGGTGATGCCCCAATCCTTGTAGCCAGTGAGTATGAGGGGGCTGATTTCGTGGCGGTGGGTTGCAATCTAGAGAATGGTCATGAGAAGGTTTTACAAGCGATCATGGATAAGAAGAAGTGCAACGGAAAGGGAGTGCTTGTTTTGGGCTATAACGCGTTTCGTGCAGGGTCGTGGAGGTCAGGGAAGACGGCCATGACTCAGCTGTTGCCTATTGGAGAAGGGCTGTTGATCACCCGGGTGGCCGGAAAAGGGAAAGAAGTTGTTGGTGGCCAGGGGTGTAGCTCCGGTGGAGGCGGTAGCGGTGGGTTCGGAAGGAAGAGGAGTAATTGGGTGGTGAAGGTGGATGAGGTAACAGGGGAAGAGCATGTGTTTAGAGTTAGGAGTCCACATGCGAAGGTGGTTCGTGCTTAAGTAATTAATTATATGAGGCAATGATCATTTCTACCATAAGAAAACTTAGGTAGTTATAAAGAGGGCAAAATAAGTCCAAGGTTAATTATCTCCTTTTAAGTAGAAGTGTGTTTATAAGGATTAATTCCTTCAATTCTACTACTACTACTCTTGTGTTTTTCATGGGTGTGTACGTGGAGGATGAATGTGGATCAGGGACTATAGTTAAATTAGATGGAGTAGTAGTGGTCTTCATTTTCGAGTTGGCCCAAGTGTACATGTCTATAACAGAGATTGTAGCAAAAGTATTCTCTATAGTTTATTTGAATCTACATTTTGTGTACGTTGTCTATATTTTTCAAGTATCAAGCAAGTTGAACAAAAATCAAACAAAGCCCTCATCTATTTGCTGTGCCAGTGGACAGTTAAAAAACAGAATTCTTCTTCATTACATTTAGAACTCAAATTTGACCCAATTCAAACTCAATCCTTCTCTCTATAGTTTTTGTAGTGCTATTGTTGAGCACTTTTTAACTGATAATCTCAACAGAAGAGTAATTGTTACAAAACCTGCCAGTTTCTTATCTGTGAAATGTTAACCCTTTCAAACACTAACCACTTGACCCGTAAAACCTGACAATGATATGACCAATCTGCATACACAACTTTCTCCATCAAAATTAACTGAATAACAGAGGCTGCACATCTGTAGAGTAGGAGCTGTAAGTAGAAGATGAAGTAGTAGTAGTAGTAAAAAGACCACTACTTGGCATTTTCAACAGGTCTCCCCACACCTTCCCCTCTTTCTTTTCAAGTCTTAGCTTGGCGGGAGATTCGGCCATTCCGTCCTGCTGTGATCTAATCATCTCCAAAGTCATAGCCACTTCTTTCATCGTGGGCCTTTGCTTCCCGTTCAAGCTCAAGCATCTTTTGGTCAAATCGGCTAATGCATCAATCTCCTCCTTCGCGCAATCGTTTAGAACTTCGTTGTCCAAAATGTGATGCACTTGACCTGGACTCTCCATGAGCTGAAGAAACTCTGCTGCCAAGCTCCTAGACTCTTTATTCATGTCCGACGAAATTGGCTTCTTGCTAGTTAGCAGCTCGAGAATGACTACCCCGAAGCTATAAACGTCGCTCTTCTCTGTAAACTGACTTGATTGGAAAAACTCTGGATCTAAGTACCCAAATGTGCCTTGAACACATGTGGTCACATGGGTCTGATCAACGGAGACGGTCTTGGATGTCCCGAAATCCGATATTTTCGCCTTGTACTTCTCATCCAAAAGTATGTTGGAGGACTTGATATCCCTGTGGTAAACCGGGGAGGACGACGAAGAATGCAGATACGCGATAGCTCCTGCGCATTCCACGGCTATTTGGAGACGCATTTTCCAAGTGATCTGAAACTCTACTGTTGGGTGATGGATGTGTTGATAGAGTGTACCGTTAGGTACAAACTCGTAAACAAGTAACGGAACATCGGTCTCAAGACAACATCCAAAAAGTTTTACCACATTTCTGTGATTGACCTGGGATAGAATAACAACCTCATTGATGAACTGAGCCAATTGATTTTCGTCGACCTTTATAGACTTCTTAACTGCTACAATTGTTCCATCTACCAACATGCCCTTATAGACAGTTCCTTGACCTCCCTTGCCGAGTATCCTATCATCATTGAAGTTGTCGGTCGCTTTCTCTAGCTCACTTCGAGTAAAAATCTTGGTCCTTTCTATAGCACCTTCATTAGGTGACATCTCTTGTTGCAATAGTAGCCCGCCATTTCTTCTAAAGTTATGCTCTCTTTCTTTGATCTCTTTTCTTCTTTTCAACAGCTTGTAGACCCCAGCAAGCAAGAGCAAAGCAAGCATGGATCCCAGGGTTATGCTAAGACCTAGGTACAATTATTATCATACAAAAGAAACATTGGATTTTGATCAAAAAAAGGCTTTTTTGTTGGACCAAACTAAGTGACTTTAATTACTTTTTCCTTCACATATGAAGAAACAAGAATTATTGATGATGGAAAATGTGCTTACCAAGGACGAGTTTGGTTGAGCCAGGAGGAGCCACACAAGGATTAGTGATTGTACCATTCCCATGGAATCCTTTGGGACATTCACAATCGTAGCTTCCTATATTATTGACACAAGAATCTGGGCACACGTTGAGGGTTGCATTCCGACATTCGTCAATGTCTACAAAACATTCATTCAACACATATAAAACCCATGCACATCAAAGAATACAACTTATGTAGCATGAGTATCAAAATCGATGTGAATGATAAGTAGCGAAGTTGTATGTACCTTGGCAGCCCTCTGAAAGATACGGATTTCCACTGAACCCTTCCGAACACAGGCAAGTATACCCGCGAAAGTACACGCCTTCCTGGTCAACACACTCGGTATTCGAACCGCAAATCGAAGCTCCGGCCCTTCTAGCGTCCGAACAGTTTTGGTACTCGGACAAAACGAACCAATCATAGACCACAGGAACCTGAATCTTTGCATACTCCGTGATGGGAGCCGTCAAGTTTGAGATAGAGAAATGATAAGACCCAGCCTCCCCAACAAACGCGAAGCTACAAGGGTTAAACTTCTGCACCCTGGTGTGGTTGTAGATGCTACCGACCCCGATCCTAAGATCGGACATGCTATTCGTGATGGAGGTCTCACAGCATCCGCGTCCAGAGCATGTGCCATTGTTGACCAGCTCTGCTGAAAGACAAGAAGTCATGCACCCGGTCAAGTCGACACCGAAGCTCTCGGAGTCCGAAACGCTGGCGGTGGTGTCGCACCCGATGGCTACGAACTTGTTCCTCAAGGCCGAGATGTTGAAAAAGATGAGGTCGAGCTTGTATGTGCTTATGTTGGGTAGTAGGAGGGGGACGTTGTTGTTGTAGCATTGGTAGGCGACCCCGGTTAGAAGGCGGATGGTGTGGTGCTCGGCGTCGATGCTGAGCACCTCGTGCTGTGAGGTGTAGAGGCTGTTGTTGGCGTTGTAAAGGAAGGGGACGGGTTTCATGTTGGCGGTGGTGTTGCAATCGATTCGGTACCGGGTGTCGTTGCGAAAGTAGCAGCCGGGTTGGGTGCCGAAGGGGAAAGGGATCTTAACGCCGCCGCACTCATCTGGGCAGCCTTGTTTGGATACTTGATCGGCGCAAGTAATGGAGGAGAAGACTGTCGAGAGTAAGAAGATAATTGCTACGGAATGGAGGTTCATTGTGGTTGATTGGTTTGCAAGATTTTGGGTGCGGAGCTAGTTGTTGGATAGAAAATAATTATCGTAGAGGAAGCCCGCGTGTATATGGACTAAGACTGAGTCGTATATGAAAAGCGGGCGAAAACAGGACCACGTCCGAATAGGTTGCCCGTTGAATTGACAAGGAGCATTTTGTATGATGAGAAATATGCTAGTCGAAGAATTACAACGTAATTAGGTGGATAGTTGCTTTCAGGCTATTAGTTTTTTTTTTTTTTGGTCGAGCTTTCAGACTATTAGTTATTAAGGGCTCCCGAGTCCAAGTCCCAACTCCCAACCATGATTATAATCAAATTTGGTAAGTTTCCTCACTTTTCTAGAGTTTTGAGTTGTATACGGTTGACACTTGACGTCTCCACATCTACAATAAAAAACTACAACAAAGTGTAGATATCCGAATATTTTTAATAAACTAACTAAAACTAAACAAAAACCATGAAATTCATAACTAAACATTTCCTAAAATACTACCTAACATGTGTCTATCACCGTGCTAGCCCTGCTCGCACCCGCCCACCAGACAGGCAGTCGCGTATAGTCTTCATTCTTCCCGCCAAAAACCTCCTCTCAGAACATGCTCAACAACAACTGCCCAAAGAGCTTCACGAGGCGATCCTCAACCACAATGTGTAGTTGGAGTGCGTGTTTGGCGACGCCTAGATCATTATAGCTAACGAGTATAAGGGAGTTGATTTCGTGGCGGTCGATTGCAATTTTGAGAATGGTCATTGTTTTGGTCGAAAATACACCAAGCACTCGAACGTCCTTTGGTGGAGGTCAATAGCCAAAGGTTTACGACCGGATTCGGTTGTCGTGAGATCGAGTAGAAAATAACAATCGAAATCAATAGAAACTTAATATAGATTGAATGAAATAACTATGCAAATAAGGTTAATTGCTTATCTCCTTTTTATTATAAATGATTGACAAATCACAATCGATAGCTTTAGATTTCGGATCCGGAAGCCTCCGGCCTGATGTTCAAATAGTTGTCAGACGACGGCGGTCGGCAACGGCCGGTGGTGGCGATCTTAGTCACGGGGACTATAAAGTACAAACGATAAAGAGTAATACAATTACAAGTCGTGGCTATTGTGATCTTGTGCATTCTCCCCTGAATCTATGGCGAGTCTATTTATATAGTTACAAGATAGAGGGGGTGAGAATAACCGCCCTAGAAAATAGGCTAAATAATAGGTCACCTCTTTGAATATGACTTTTGAATTATTCTCCCTTAAAAATAGCTCTTGAAGGTTAAGAAAAACGTGGTCAATGTTGGTAAAGTTGTTTCCGGAGATCCCGGGATCTCCTTTGAACTGCTGGAGGTGCCAGGTATCGGTTTCTATATGAGCTTTCTGCCGGCACTTTCTGTCAGAGCTTTCCGGATGTTTTTGGGACTATAGTCTGCATCGATAGCCTTAGAAACCCTTATCTTCTTCGAGGCAGATTTGGGTCATTGCTTTCGCTTGGACATCCTCAAAAGTTGGACACGAGTTCATGGTTAATTCATCGTAATGTTCGTTGCTCATTTGAAGGCCTCGGTGGAATGCTTCGATGGACGTCTAAGCATTGCAATCGGGAATCTTGACTTTCTCGTTAAAGAAACGATTCAAGTAATCTCTAAGAGTTTCACCGTGGTAAACCAAGGAACCATCTTAGGGCTGACTACTTATGAATTGAACTTTAAATAAATCAATGAGATTCGCGAATGATTCCACGGATCCCCGTGGTAAACCAAGGAACCATCTTAGGGTTGGGCCCTTAAGAGTAGCCCCGAAAACTTGCACATGATGGCTTCACGGTCCTTTCTAGGGATGCAAACCGTCATCATCTTTTGCTTGAAGATCGAGACATGATTGATCATTGGGATCATCGGTACCATCGTAGCTTGACATATCGGGAATGATGAACCCCTTAGGAAACTCAACCCCAACTATGGTTTCCACAAAGGGAGGAGCCTCATAGCCATTGTCGAGTTCTTTCTCCATGGGACGCGGAATCCCGGGGATCGTTGCAATCTGCTCGTAAAGAGCCTTAAGTTGCTTTTGGACCTCTCGCTCGGCGATGTCTTTGATGTCGAGAAGAGTAGGAACGACCCTAACATCTTTCGTGGGTTGATGCCTAGGAAAGACAACTACAGTAATATCTTGACTGGTGACACTTTCCAACAGGAAAGCTCCTGCAATGGTCGTGGAAACTTCTCGGAAAGCTACTGCCGGAGTCATGGTCTTGTCCATCGGTACTTGTGATCTCACAAACTCATTTTCAACTATTAGTTGCGCCAATTCGGTGTTGGTTTTGGAGGTTTCATCTTTGAATTCATCAAGGTCTTTTTGGAAGGCATCTAGACGAGCAATGAGTTCGTCCATAGAAAAACAATTGGTGTTTGTCGAAAGGATGATCGTTTTTTTAGCTATCGGCCCCATGGTGGGCGCCAAATTGTTTTGGACGAAAAATGCACAAAGCACTTAAACGTCCTTAGGTGGAGGTCAATAGCCAAAGGTTTACGATCGGTTTCTGTTGTCGTGAGATCGAGTAGAAAATAACAATCGAAAGTAGTACAAACTTAATATAAATTGAATGAAATAATTATGCAAATAAGGAAAATTGCTTATCTCCTTTCTTTTATAAATGATCGACAAATCACAATCGATAGCATTGGATTTCGGATCCGGAAGACTCCAGGCTGATGTTCAGAAAGCTGTTAGACAGCGGCGGTCGGCGGCGGCCGGTGGTGGTGGCGATCTTAGCCACGGCGAGGGCTATAAAGTACAAACGATAAAGAGTAATACAATTATAAGTTGTGTCTATTGTGATCTTGTGCGTTCTCCCCTGTTGCTATGGTCTAGGGAGTCTATTTATATAGTTACAAGATAGAGAGAGTGAGAATAACCGCCCTAGAAAGTACGCTAAATAATTGGTCACCTCTTTTAATATGACTTTTGGCTTATTCTCCCTTAAATAGCTTTTAAAGGTTGAGAAAAACATGGTCAAAGTTGGTAAAGTGGTTTCCAGAAATCTCGGGATCTCATTTGAACTGCTGGAGGCACCAGGCATCGGTTTCTATAGGAGCTTTTTGCTGGCACTTTCTATCAGAGCTTTCTAGAGATTTCTGGGACTATAGTCTACAACGATAGCCTTAGAAACCCTGTTTTTCACTAAGATTCTCATGAGATAGGCTAGAATCAAGGGGTAAATATAGGGTCCAACAGTCATGAGAGGGTTTTACAAGTGATCATGGATGAGAAGAAGTGCAACAAAAAGGGTGTGCTTGTTTTGGGCTATAACGTGTTTCGTGCGGGGTCATGGAGGTCAGGGAACTGAGGGAAGACAGCCACGACTCAGTTGTTGCCTATTGGAGAAGGGATGTTGATCACCTAGTTGGCCTGAAAAGGGAAAGAAGTTGTTGGCGGCTAGGGGTGTAGCTCGGGCGGAGGTGGTGGCAGTGGGTTCGGAAGGAAGCGGAGTAATTGGGTGGTGAAGGTGGATGAGGTCACAGAGGAAGAGCATGTGTTGAGAGTTAAGAGTCCACATGCGAAGGTGGTTATAAAGAGAGCAAAATAAGTCCAAGATTAATTATCTTCTTTTAAGTTCGACCAAAAAAATTTATCTCCTTCTGAGTAGAAGTGTGTTTTTAAGGTTAATTCCTACAATTCTACTACTACCAATACTGTGTTTTTTTTCGACCAAAAATACTTGTGTTTTTTATGGGTGTGTACGTGGAGGATGTATGTGCGTTAGGGAGTATACTATAGTTAAATTAGATGGAGTACTAGTGGTCTTCAATTTCGAAAATTGGTCCAAATGTACATGTCTATAATAGAGATTGTAGCAAAGGTATTCTCAATAGTTCAATTTCGAAAATTGGCCTAGAAGTTTGGTGGAGGGTGTTTTTCCGTCAAACATCTCTCGTCCTCGAAGCGGTGTCAAACTTCTTGGGGGTCGGTCAACTTAGATGTGGGTTTTAGTCGGGACTTGGCCTTGAAGAGAGTTTCTAAATCCGTTGCTTTAACGGAGGCCGTCAATCGGCTTAATGACCCCTAGTGTGAGCTCCTTCTTCTTCGTAACTGTGTTGGGGTTGTGAAGGTGTCATATGCTTTGAGAACTTGTTCTCTTGTGTCTTTCAGGGATGCACAAGTTCAGTTTGATCACACTTTGCGCCTCTCCTTGGAGAAGGTTGTCGCTGCATTAGGGCCGGGTTTCGGAGACTGGCAGTGGCGTTTGGCCACTCTCCCCATTAAACAGGGTGGTCTTGGCATCTTTGCTGCTGGGGATGTTATTCGTTATGCTTTCCTTTCTCCTCGGCTTCAGATGTCCACCTTGTAGGTCAAGATTCTGTCAAATACGGGTATAGTTTCTCCTGGCTCTTCCTTTCAACATGCTCATGATGATTTCAATACCTTTTGCAACGTTGATGCTTTCTCTTTCACCACTGTCTCTCCTGCCCCCAAATGATGAAAACCCTGACAAGGTGTTACTTTGGTGTCATTGAGAAGGGTCTCGTTGATAGGTATAGTTTAGGCTTGAGAGAGGTTGACATTCTTAGCAGTGTTTGGGCTCCCCATGCACAAGATTTTCTGTTCACTATCCCTATTGATGGTTTGGGACAGCGGATGAATCATCGTCAGTTTCGTTTTGTCTTGAGCAACAGAGTTATGATACCTCTGTTTGTTGATGGTAGTATTTGCCCAAGTTACAATGCCTCTAGGATGGACAAATGGGGGGATCATGTTGTCCACTGTTCTAGTGAGGTGGGGGTTAAGTTCAGACATAATTTGGTGTGTGATGTTCTAGTTGACATTTGCTCTAAAGTTGGGATCGCGGTGCGGAAGAGGCTTTCATGGGTTTCCTCTCAGAGAATGGGCAGGATCTTAGGCCCGCAGACTTGTTACTCTTTAATTGGCATCAGGGCAAGGATGCTTGTGTGGATATGACGACCGGTGTATCCCCCTTTGCTGGTGGAGGTGCGAGTGCTTGGGCGCCTGGGGTGGCCTTGCACAATGTCGTGGAGAGGAAAAATAAGAAGTATTTGTCCAAATGTGAGGAGAATGGATACAAGTTTATCCCTTTTGCTTTCTCTACATTTTGGGAGCTCGATAAGGAGGTCTTGGACTTGCTTTCACATATTAAGTCTCAATCTGTTAGTCACTCTAACAATGCCAAGAGTAGAGTTTTTGTATTTCATATGTTGAGTTTTTACATTCAGAAAGGTATGAGAGTTTAACTTTTTTATTTTTTTTTGAGCCTGAGAGCTTAACTTGTTTCTAGGCTCTCATCTATCTTCATATAATAAGTAGCAATTAAAAGTTTTTGGTCTAAATTCTTAAATTGTTTATTTTTTTTGGTAAAAGGAGAGAGCCCTCAAGGTTAATTGTTTATTAATTTGAATCTACATATTGTGTATGTTGTCTATATTTTTCAAGTATCAAGCCTGTTGAACAAGATCGAACAAAGCCCTCATCCTCAGCTTTACATTTGAATCCAGCAAAATCTAT
Organism: Polygonum maritimum; assembly: GCA_963924305.1. Lineage (NCBI taxonomy): Eukaryota > Viridiplantae > Streptophyta > Magnoliopsida > Caryophyllales > Polygonaceae > Polygonum > Polygonum maritimum. The sequence goes on along the minus strand of OZ002737.1, from coordinate 11,680,753 downwards.
ATAATATATAGTATTTGCCGTGCTAGTGGACGTAACCTCTATTTCAATTCTAGGTTAACAACAGAATTCTTCTTCATTGCATTTAGAACTCAAACTTGACCCAAATCAAACTCAATCCTTCTCTTCAGAATTTTTGTAGTGCTAGAGTTAAGCACATGTTAACTGATAATCTCAACATAAGAGTTATTGTTACAAAACCCGCCAGTTTCTTAGCTATGAAATGCTAACCAATCAAACACTACCCCACTTGACCCGTAAAACGTGACAATGACATTAAAAATTTGGATTATAATCCCAAAATGTAATGAGCAATCTGCATACACAACTTTCTCCGATCCATTACATTTAACTGAATAACAGAGGCTGCACATCAGAGTAGGAGCTCAAAGTAGAAGACGAAGTAGTAGTAGTAGTACTAAAAACACCACTACTTGGCATTCTCAACAGGTCTGCCCACGCTTTCCCCTCTTTCTTTTCAAGTCTTTGCTCACCGGGAGATTCGGCCATTCCGTCGTGCTGTGATCTAATCATCTCTAATGTCATAGCCACTTCTTTCATCGTGGGCCTTTGCTTCCCGTTCAAGCTCAAGGATCTTTTGGCCAAATCGGCCAATGCATCAATCTCCTCCTTCGCGCAATCGTTTAGAATTTCGTTGTCCAAAATATGATACACCTGACCTGGACTCTCCATGAGCTGAAGAAACTGTTGAGACTAAACTTATCCCACATCGGGATTTAGAACCTAAACCACCCACCATATAAGTACATGGGCTACTCCCCCTATTGCCAATTGGTTTTAGGGTGGAACCTCATGTGCTTATGTGTCGGGCTTATCGCGCATATGCGCACGAACCGACGTGTGAACCCCCCACGTCATGTATGGCCCACCGAGATTTAACATGGTATCAGAGCCTGTTCGGTCTGGGTCCCTATTCTCCTGGTCTATTGGGCTGGCCGGCCTTAAGGCACGAGACGTCAAGTGCAACTGGCATATTGCGGGGCCAGGCAGTTGCACTTGAGGGGGCGTGTTGAGACTAAACTTATCCCACATCGGGATTTAGAACCTAAACCACCCACCATATAAGTACATGGGCTACTCCCCCTATTGCCAATTGGTTTTAGGGTGGAACCTCATGTGCTTATGTGTCGGGCTTACCGCGCATATGCGCACGAACCGACGTGTGAACCCCCCACGTCATGTATGGCCCACCGAGATTTAACAGAAACTCTGCCGCCAAGCTCCTAGACTCTTTATTCATGTCCGACGAAATTGGCTTCTTGCTAGTTAGCAACTCGAGAATGACTACCCCGAAGCTATAAACGTCACTCTTTTCCGTAAACTGACTTGATTGGAAAAACTCTGGATCTAAGTACCCAAATGTGCCTTGAACACATGTGGTCACATGGGTCTGATCAACGGAGACGGTCTTGGATGTCCCGAAATCCGATATTTTCGCCTTGTACTTCTCATCCAAAAGTATGTTGGAGGACTTGATATCCCTGTGGTAAACCGGGGAGGACGACGAAGAATGCAGATACGCGATAGCTCCTGCGCATTCCACGGCTATTTGGAGACGCATTTTCCAAGTGATCTGAAACTCTACTGTTGGGTGATGGATGTGTTGATAGAGTGTACCGTTAGGTACAAACTCGTAAACAAGTAACGGAACATCGGTCTCAAGACAACATCCAAAAAGTTTTACCACATTTCTGTGATTGACCTGGGATAGAATAACAACCTCATTGATGAACTGAGCCAATTGATTTTCGTCGACCTTTATAGACTTCTTAACTGCTACAATTGTTCCATCTACCAACATGCCCTTATAGACAGTTCCTTGACCTCCCTTGCCGAGTATCCTATCATCATTGAAGTTGTCGGTCGCTTTCTCTAGCTCACTTCGAGTAAAAATCTTGGTCCTTTCTATAGCACCTTCATTAGGTGACATCTCTTGTTGCAATAGTAGCCCGCCATTTCTTCTAAAGTTATGCTCTCTTTCTTTGATCTCTTTTCTTCTTTTCAACAGCTTGTAGACCCCAGCAAGCAAGAGCAAAGCAAGCATGGATCCCAGGGTTATGCTAAGACCTAGGTACAATTATTATCATACAAAAGAAACATTGGATTTTGATCAAAAAAAGGCTTTTTTGTTGGACCAAACTAAGTGACTTTAATTACTTTTTCCTTCACATATGAAGAAACAAGAATTATTGATGATGGAAAATGTGCTTACCAAGGACGAGTTTGGTTGAGCCAGGAGGAGCCACACAAGGATTAGTGATTGTACCATTCCCATGGAATCCTTTGGGACATTCGCAATCGTAGCTTCCTATATTATTGACACAAGCATCTGGGCACATGTTGAGGCTTGCATTCCGACATTCGTTAATGTCTACAAACATTCATTCAACACATATATAAAACCCATGTATATCAAGGAATACGTCTTATATATGTAGCATCAAAATTGATGTGAATGACAAGTAGAGAAGTTGCATGTACCTTGACAGCCCACCGAAAGATACGGATTCCCACTGAACCCTTCCAAACACCGGCAAGTATACCCGCGAACATACACGCCATCCTGATCAACACACTCCGTATTCGAACCGCAAATCAGAGCTCCGTTTCCGGCCCTTCTAGCGACCGAACAGTTCTGGTCGGTGTCGGTCGAAACAAACCAATCATAGACCACAGGAACCTGCATCTTTGCATACTCCGTGATCGGAGCCGTCAAATTTGCGATAGAGAAATGATAAGACCCAGCCTCCCCAACAAACGCGAAGCTACAAGGGTTAAACTCCTGCACCATGGTGTGGTTCTTGAAGCTATCGACCCCGATCCGAAGATCGGACATGCTATTCGTGATGGAGGTCTCACAGCAACCTCGTCCAGAGCAGGTGCCGTTGTTGACCTCCTCTGCCGAAAGACAAGAAGTCATGCACCCGGTCACGTCGACCCCGAAGCTCTCGGAGCCCGAAACGCTAGCGGTGGTGTCGCACCCGATGGCTACAAACCTGTTCCTCGAGGCCGAGATGTTGAAATAGATGAGGTCGAGCTTGTATTCGCTCTTGTCGGTCGGTGGGAGGGGGGCGTTGTTGTTGTAGCATTGGTAGGCGACCCCGGTTAGAAGGCGGATGGTGTGGTGCTCGGCGTCGATGCTGAGCACCTCGTGTTGTGAGGTGTAGAGGCTGTTGTTGGCGTTGTAAAGGAAGGGGACGGGTTTCATGTTGGCGGTGGTGTTGCAATCGATTTTGTACCGGGGATTGTCCTGAAAGTAGCAGCCGGGTTGGGTGCCGAAGGGGAAGGGGATCTTAACGCCGCCACACTCGGCTGGGCAGCCTTGTTTGAATACTTGATCGGCGCAAGTAATGGAGGTGAAGGCTGTTGAGAGTGTGAAGATAATTGCTATGAAATGGAGGTTCATTGTGGTTGATTGGTTTGCAAGATTTTGGTCGTGGAGGTAGCTAGTTGTTGCATAGAGACACTTATTGTAGGGGAAGCACATGTGTATATGGACTATAAGTCGCGGGTGAAAACAGGACCAAGTCCCAAAAGGATGCTGTTGACTTGACAAGGTGCATTTGTATAAGACGAGAAATGTGCTAGTGGAAGAAATATAACATAACTAACTTAACTTACTAGAGCTGGACTTAGGTGGCTGCAAAGTCGCTGTCAGAGTATTAGCTATCATGAATATAATATAATTAAACTTTGGAAGTTTCCTTTCTTGTCTCGAGTTTTGAGTTTCAATACATTTAGCCGTAACTAGTTGCAAAGACCATATAAAGCTTCGTTGACCTTCCCCCCAAGAGAAAAGATATCGTGCTTGGGCTTGTATGGAGGCCCATATCTACAATACTGGGCTTCCGGCCTCTACACACCATAAAAAGCCCACCACAAATCCACCCATTTAACACACTCCATTGTATAAAATCCAGACCGCTTCGTCTTTAACAGGTTCCTTCGCTCTTTTCTAGGGTTCGCCACATTCTGCATTCGCAGGAGAAACGCACTTGCTCACCACCACAACTCAGCCGCCGCCATGGGTCGTATGCACAGTAGAGGGTCTGTACTCTCCTTCTTGATTCTGCATTCTGTTTTCTCTTAATGTATAGATTTCAAATTCCTGAATGCACGTCTATGGCTATTGCAGAAAAGGTATCTCGGCTTCTGCCCTTCCCTACAAGCGCACCCCGCCAAGTTGGCTGAAGATCTCTTCTCAAGATGTGAGTTTCAGTACACTGATTTTTCCTTCTTCTGATCGCAATCTCTCTTTATCAAGTTAGCTTATAGCTTTGGTGATCGGTTTTTTAAAGGTTGAGGAGAACATTTGCAAGTTCGCCAAAAAGGGGCTTACTCCGTCCCAGATCGGTGTGATTCTGAGGGACTCTCATGGAATTGCTCAGGTCGGTAGCGTTACTGGTAGCAAGATCCTCCGCATTCTCAAGGCTCATGGTATGTTCTGTTGCTCGCTTTGTTGTGATCGGTTTATTGTTGTTCGTTGTTGATTAGATTGTGAAGCTTGTTATTGCAATGTAGCATGGTATTTAAACTGAAATGGGGAACATTGTGCTTGAACTTGTATTATGCAAGTAAATTCCAGATTTCTATGTTGATAGAGTGGTCAGTTTAATAAAGATGAAATCATGAGAAGTGAGCTGTAATTTTGTGCATGATTGTGAGTCTTGATTGGTTCAGCCTGTTCCATATCCATTGTAGAGAGATGATTTTGGCATTCTGTGTTTTTTTGTTTATTAATCTATTTGATTTTTGGATTCCTTTTTGAGAATCATATGTTTTTTGTAAGTATACTCGGACAAACTTGCATATCTAAAAGCACTACTTGCTTGCATCAATGAGGATCTGATTTTGGCATTCTGTGTACTTCTGTTCTAATAGAACATGATTATGACATTGTGTTCTCAGTAGTAGAGCCCTTGTAATAATTTGTCCTTATGATTATACTTGTTTGCTTGGCCAAGTATGTTAATGCCTAAAAATCATGTCTTATTTCTGTTGTTCAACTCTGATTGGTATTCTTTTTCCGACCAAGTTTTGCCAATTTTGGATGTTTGCTTCTTAGGGGTCAGTAACATTTGCTTGTCTATTGGGTTATTAGTAAGAGTATGCCTTGTTTGTGAAGTCCCATGTCAAAACCAGTATTGAACCTATTCTTGTACGAAGTGGTGGCTTTTTTCTTCACCATAACGAGAACCTGTTACAACCAAGTAATTATTTTCCCACCTATCCATATTAGGACTTGCCCCGGAAATTCCCGAGGACTTGTACCACCTTATCAAGAAGGCGGTTGCCATCCGCAAGCATTTGGAGAGGAACAGGAAGGACAAGGATTCCAAATTTAGGTTGATTTTGGTTGAAAGCAGGATCCACCGTCTTGCCCGCTACTACAAGAAGACAAAGAAGCTCCCACCAGTTTGGAAATAGTATGTTTTCCTTCTTCTAGTCTCATTCCTTGTTCATTCATAATATTTGGTTTTGTGGCTGTTTCCATGCATTTCTAACAACCGGTGAAATTTGTGTTTGCAGCGAGTCCACAACTGCCAGCACTCTCGTGGCTTAAGAAGACAACTCGGGCAGTTTCTCGATCATTGAGCAGATTTTTAGTTTACAATCTTAATTTACTCTGTGGATTGAACATTTGATTATGAATTGAATTAAAAATTTTGGTTTTTGAATTGATCGAGTGCCCTTTCTCCTTAAGATTGGAGGCTTTTCATGCATATGGCTAGTTGCTTTCTCTTGCTTTGCTTTACAGTCTGACATTTGTTTGTTTGAAGCTCTTTACCAACTTTTAGCTCAATTTAAACCAAGGACACCTCTAAGACTGTCAAAATAAATGCACGTTGCGCTCAGCGGTAAATTAATTGTCTGGTAGGACAAAGTTGTTCACTAGCACAAAATTACTTGAAAATGGATTGTGATTTTGCACTTGCACGATATAGTAGTACAGCACAAAAGTCATCACATTTCATGTAAAGGAAACAAAAATTGCATGAAATAACCCAATGATTTGGGATGATTGTGAAAAATCGCTTAAACATTTGAAGTTGTAGCACACAGTTCTAGCTTTGGCATAAAGTAGCCTAAGCCTCGTTAAATTCAAGACTATAAGGTGGTGTTGTCATATTGCTTATTGAAAGTGATCATGAGCAAAATGCCAACATAAACTTATTAGTAACAAAAAGTACCATCAGCAACTATACGTATGCTTGATGATTGCATTTTATCCCATCATTTGGTCCACTTTCCATGACTTTGAAAGCTACCTCCAAAGGTTATATCGTTTTATTGTGGTAGAATAGTGACATCTTCTTATCAATATCCAGGTGTTTTTATCACATTCACATATGGTTGGTCGACTGGTCGAAATTCCACATGGTATTAGAGTCATGTTCTAGTATGGTTTAGTTTCCTAGAGTATCTAGGATTAGCTTGTTGGCCTAACCTTCTCGACCAATAAAAGAAATAACAGTCCTATTACAACGGTTTGCTAGCTGGCCACTTAGAGCATGGCCATTGTAATTGGCCAACCAAGGAAAGGAAGGGGATATTAAAATTATAATAAGTATACAAGATGTGAAGATGAAGGCCATCACCAAAGGCAAATCTTTATTTATTTTTAATCAGAAAAAGAGGCTGAGGCCTATGCATTAAGAGGAAACCAAGAATAGATGAGATGGGCATGAGCCCGCTCCCTTAAGTCTTTGAAAATAAAAGGACGAGCGCACGCATCTGGTTCATTAAGAAAGTGTAAACTAAAAGGAAAAGAAAAAATAAAATTAGCGAGAGTTGGAATTCGCTTTCCTAAAGACATGATAGATCCGGACATTCCAATTCCGGTTAAGAATGTCTTGACAATATGATAGCAGGCTCAAAAGAGGATGGGGAGGGTAAGGAGGCTTCCTGAGTAACTCGACCACCAAACTAGTGTCGACCCAACAACCCAACTCCCCAGCAAGCTTGAGGCCGTTAAGGGCGCCCCAAGCCAAATCTTTATATTGGTCTGTGAATACACTATTGACACATCAAGAAAGCCAAATCTTTATATTTTGAACTTAAAGACATGTGCAGTGTGCACAACACCAAGTGGCCAAGTATAGTCTCCATGAAAATATCCCTGAGATCAGGTGTGATTTACTATTTTTTGGAACCCGACCGGGTTCTTGGTCTGACTAAAGGCTTTGGGCCTGAAATCCCATAAACGCTAGCCCAAGCCAAAATCTAAGCAAGAGTTGAGCCCACTTAAAGTTTAGAGGCGTGGGCGCTCCGATTCTACAAAAACCCTAGCCATCTCCTCATTTTGTCTCTCCGTATGCCCTATAGGTTTTGAGGCGAAAGCTGCAGCTGCCATTCTCCAACTTCTCCGGTACACCTCCGTTTCCTCTCCCCTTTTCTGCTTTCAATCGCTTGGTTTGTAGATTATGCAATTCTGCTCAGTGTGTTTGTTGCTCAAACTTTGTCTGATTGATTGTGTTTCTCGTTCTGTCGCTCTATTGAACAGAAGAAGAACCTCGAGACCTAAAGAACAATGGCGACAATGGGATACATGAAGCCGGTGAAGCAGGGGCTTGAAGAGCCTCAGGAGCAGATCCACAAGATCAGGATCACTCTCTCCTCCAAGAATGTCAAGAACCTCGAGAAAGGTCTTCACTCTTTCTTATATAATTGTGCAATCTTTTTATGTTCGTTTGTGTTTGTAACTGGTTATTAATTCTCAGCTTCTAGTATGGTTGGAATTTATATAATTTCTGTATCTCTTCTGAAGAGTATACAGAGTATTGATTCAGTTTCCATGATTGAGGAAACTGTTTCGCCCTTGTTGATAATTTTAATACCTCTGATTGTTCAGATACTTGTTAGGATGTCGAAATCTATCTAAAGCAATTTCACTAGGCTTCAATTCTAATTTGAAAGTATTTTTCGTATGTATTCTTTGAATTGGATACTATTGCTTATTATTGCTCTTTCAATGGATTGTTCATGGTATAAAGACCTTGTTTGATTGGTAGGAATAAGAAGTGTATTCTTTTTCAACTGTTTTGCTCAATTTGCAGCAATTTACAACTACATTTTATAGCAATTCAATCAAAATTTTCAACTGTCTTGCTCAAATTTTCATAATGTTCTTTTGCTTTTTCCGCATCAGTGTGCACTGATTTGGTTCGTGGTGCCAAGGACAAGCGCCTGAGGGTAAAGGGACCAGTTAGAATGCCCACCAAGGTTCTTAACATTACCACCAGGAAGTCTCCTTGTGGTGAAGGTATGAAGCTCTTACCACTTTCATATTAGTCAGCTGTTATTCGATTCAACCATTCTCATGTAAAATCTGCTAAGTTTTGCAATCATTCTTCACAAAGGCTGATACTTATAGTGGCGTCGTATTGTTTAATGATCTGAAAGGCTATAAAGGCTGATACTTATAGTAGTAATCTAAGGTTTCTACATGTTTCTCAAATCGAAATTTGGAAAATTTTCAATCACTTCCCCTTTTGCTTTTCAACTCTATTGAATTGTGTATTGAATTTCTTTATATGATGCAGGAACCAACACCTGGGATAGATTTGAGTTGCGTGTTCACAAGAGGGTGATCGATCTCTTCTCATCCCCAGACGTGGTGAAGCAGATCACCTCCATCACCATTGAACCCGGAGTCGAGGTTGAGGTCACAATAGCAGACTCTTAGACGTGCCTCTGTTTCTCATTGTCATGTTTCTAGACTTTGGTAGTTCTCTTTTCTTGTCTCTGTCAACTTGAAGTTTTGAAGCTTATTGGATATGTTTTGGAGATGGTTTTGCACCAGGCCTTAGTTTAATGTAATTCCTTTTGTATCCAAAGTATGAGTTAATGCTCGTCCTTTGTCTTAAACATCATCTTATCGTTTAAACATGGAGTTTACTCTTTACCAGAGATTATATTTTTGTTCTTGTTATATGATATGGTATTTTCGGCCTCTTTTAGTTCGTGGAAAATACAAATGTCAACACTTCTATTGGAAATATGACATAATTCCAATACATGGTTACCTATACGCTCTTGGACAATGTGTTTTGGATCTGCAAATGAACTTTACGGCCAAAAGTTACACATCACAAATGAGCTATAAAGACGCCATAATCCAGTCAGTTGCTGTGCTAAGGGCAATGATAAAGAACAAGTGAGCTAATGCACCAAAGGCAATGACAAACCAAACGGCCCTCTTGAGCTATAAAGACGCCATAATCCAGTCAGTTGCTGTTAGGGAACTTTTACTGAATTTCAGTATCATTCAGAATTACCAATGTTTTGAAAACCAAACGTACAACTGTACAAGACAAATTTAACAGAGTATTTTGTTCCACGGAAAAAGGCCAACAAAAAAATTTGACCCGTGCAGATCTCTAAAATAAATTCTTTAATATTTTCATTTTCGTTGAAAATAAATTTTCTTCAATTAATAAATCTTGCTATATTAATAAATTTTGGAAAAAAAAGGTTAAATTAATTGGCCCATGCAGGTCTCGAACCTGCGACCTTCGCGTTATTAGCACGACGCTCTAACCAACTGAGCTAATGGGCCCTGTTGTTAGCTTGGCTTTTATACCATTCTCATCGAACGATTTACGAGGCTGTATAATCGCCGACCAACGGCCCTCTTGAGCAAAAATCTTAAACAAGATTTTGCTCATGTAGGTAGGTAACGAGGATGTAATGTTGATGGCAATGGATCACTCTTTTCAGATATCAATGACGCTCACTCATGTGCCCTTCTCCGCCACCAGCTCCTACAACCTCCGTTGCTCCCTCCCTGATAAGCTTAAGAAGTCCCATAAACGTAGAACCAAGCACAAACGAGAACACCAGCAAACCAATAAGCTTGGTTTCCCCAAATCTTCACCAACCCCAATCCTAATCAGCACCAATCCCCAACCCAGAACCAAGCTCGAAGCCCTCCAATCCATCGTCCACGAACTCGAGTCCTCTGCCAAAAAGGGCGTATTCGTCGATACCCAAACCTACTCTTCAATTCTCGAGACCTGCTTCCAATTAGGCGCCATTGATCTCGGCATTCGGATTCACAGCCTGATCCCGAGCACCATTTTGAGGAGGAACACCGGGGTTGCTTCGAAGCTGCTCAGACTGTACGCTGCAAATGACCGGATGGAGAATGCCCACCAGCTGTTCGATGAAATGTCTATACGGGATGATTCCGCTTTTGCTTGGAATTCCATGATCTCTGGGTATACTAATGTGGGTCAGTTTGAGGATGCTTTGGCGCTCTATCTTCAGATGGAGGAGGACGGCATTAGGCCCGACCGGTTCACCTATCCACGGGCTCTTCGCGCGTGCAGTGGGTTGGGATCTGTTCGGGTCGGTGAGGAGATCCATCGCCATGTTGTTCGTTACGGGTTTTTTGATGATGGAATTGTGCTTAATTCCCTGGTTGATATGTATGCCAAGTGTGGTGACATTGTAAGGGCAAGAAGGGTCTTTGACAAGATCAAGAATAAGGATTTAGTCTCATGGAACACAATGATCACCGGTTATGTTCATCATGGTCTTCTTTCCAAGGCTCTGGAAATCTTTCAACAGATTCTTTCTGTAGGGGAAGTTAAGCCGGATGAAATCACCATATCCTCGATCCTCACAGGGGCAGAAACATCACTGCGTCTTGGGACCGAAATCCATGGGTGGATTCTTAGGCAAGGAAAGGAATCGAATCTTGCCATCAACAATTCTCTTATAGCCCTGTATTCCTACCATGGTAGATTGGTCCAAGCTCGTTGGCTATTCGAACACATGCCGGAAAGGGACATTGTTTCATGGAACTCCATCATTTCAGCGCACTCCAAGAATAAACTAGCCCTAGTATATTTCCAACAAATGGAGGATTCAGGGTCACGCCCTGATGTCGTTACATTTGTGTCATTGCTATCTGCTTGTGCAAACCTAGTTCTGGTGGAGGACGGCGACCGGATTTTCTCATTGATGAAGGAGAAATACGGGATTGAACCGATCATGGAGCATTATGCCTGTCTGGTAAATCTTTATGGCAGGGCTGGGCTTATAAACGAGGCGTATGAGATTGTTTGTAGCAAGATGGAATTCGAGGCGGGTGCGAGTGTGTGGGGTGCGTTGTTGTATGGATGTTATATGCATCGGAATGTTGAGTTCGGGGAGGTTGCGGCGTACAAGCTGTTTGAATTGGAGCCTGATAATGAGCATAACTTTGATCTTTTGATGAGGATTTATGAAAGATCAGGAAGAGTTGATGATGTGCAGAGAGTAAAGAAGATGATGATGGATCGAGGGCTGGATTATTTGGACGAGTTGTAGATCATATGCTCAGGTGCTTATTCAACAGGTGCCTTATGTGTATGTTTTTTTTGTTCTTCCTGTTAATAGCCTGTTTATAACCACTTCTGGACTGTACATTTAACTGAGAGGTAAACACATATTCTGTTTTAATGTCTTCAAAGGAAGATTACATTTGGGCCATCACTTGTTCACTTGTTTGGTAGGATTTGTAGGGGCGCCTGTTGAATATGATAAACCGTGTGAGATTGATTGAAATTAACTCCCATTTTTACATATTTTTAACTTATATTTGGAAGTTTGAACCCACTTTACTTGACTTTTGAATGCATTTTTTAGTCGGCAGTTTAGCAATATTGCTATACTTGTACTCTTCAATGTTCTTCTCGTTGTTCTTTTAGAGGGGTCACAAAGGGGAGTATTTTTTAAGTCGGCAATTTAGCACTATAGCCAATTAGCCATAATCGAGCTTATAATAATAATCAGAAGTGGATAAATGACTAGATCATGGCCCATTTTCAATTTAGAGTTGCTGTGGGGATTCATACAAATCCTCAAAAAAAAGGGAATGGGTGTTGTCATATCTTTTCCCCCAAAACGTTCCAGATATGGTTCTCTAAGTAGATACAGGACACAAAGCAATTATTGAAACCATGGCATCATCTTTCAATAACAATCAAACAGATAGATCTTGGCCAGATGGACTACAGACAAATTACACCTATAAACTTACCTATAAGCGGATCGTTATAATTTTTTTGAAAGTCATCAGATATATCTTGTATAGATGGTTTCCTGGTTTTAAATATTCTAATAGTTGTTACCTCTAACCACACATCTATATGCTAATATGATGGACACAAGATATAAAAAAAACTAGTGTAGCCTAATTTAATGGATCTACCCCCAACCCGAACTTGTACTTGAAAATTCCAAGGTTGAAAAACTTATCAACAAGGCCCAAACTCACATGATGACATGAATCACTCACTCTCTATAAAACCACTTTCCACTTCAAAACTCTCTACAAACCAACCAATCCACACAAACTCCCTAACATTTCACCAAAAAACACGAACTCCCTAACACAACACAATGTCCAAACCACTAACAACTCTCCTCGCCCTGTCCATCGCCCTCCTCATCGTCACCTCCGCCTCCGCGGTCGCGCCCAAGCCGCCCTCAACCGACTTCATCAAGCAAAAGTGCACGGCCACAAGCTTCCCCTCCCTCTGCGTCCAATCCCTAGCCATCTTCGCCACCAAGATCCAACATAGCCCACGCCAGCTGGCCCAAACGGCCCTAACGGTGAGCCTCTCGAGGGGCCGGGTCACCAAGGCCCACGTGGCCCGCCTCTACAAGTCCAAGGGCCTCCGCCCCAGGGAGGCCTCGGCCTTGCAGGACTGCGTCGAGCAGATGGGCGACCTCGTCGACCGCCTCGGCAAGTCCACCAAGGAGCTCCACCGGGCCGGACGGGCCGGGCCCGAAGAGAGGAGATGGCGGATCAGCAACGTCCAGACGTGGGTCAGCGCCGGCCTCACCGACGAGAACACGTGCCTCGATGGGTTTCAGAGCCGGGCCTTGGACGGCAAGCTCAAGGACTTCGTCCGGGCCCGTGTCCTCGACGCCGTGCATTGCACCAGTAACGCGCTCGCGCTCCTTAATCAGTACGCCAACGGCGCCTGATTTTTTTTTTGTTCAATTAAGGAAAGTTGGTTGGCGTTGAGAATTATTAAATGCCTTACGTTTTGCGGTGTTTCGATTTTTTCCATGGTTGTTTATTTCTGTTTATAGTATGTTTCCTTGATTGTGAACTTAATTGCATGTGATCAGTGATCTTGTTATGAAAATGTTAAAAACCATACTACTTGAAATTCTTTTTTTACCATTTGTGGATGATTGTGATCAATGATACGCGTTGCAACTTAACGTAGAAGCATGGTTCGCCATTATTATGACTATTTTTATATATTTTCTCTTCTTTTTTTTGGCAGAATGTAGTCATAAATGTCGGGGGAATTGGATGAGAATAATATTTAATTAATGGAGAAGTCGGTAAGCAAATCCAAGCAACACGGGGTTGATCAGAGATTAAAAATTAGAAAAGTCAAATTAACGTGATTATGAATTTTTGTTTAGGGAGGGGGTACGGACTACGGAATAGGACTTACGACTTACTGTGTGGACAAGGACTTACAACTTATTAGCATCATGTTAGTTTTAGTTAAGGGGCACATGCAAACTTTATATGCCCGTTCCGCACTCTACGTTCAACCCTTGGAATTAGATTATTCATTGTTACTAGTTGACCCTAACAATAAACCTCCGATTTGAGGATCCCATTGGAACTAGAATTTTGACAAATTTTATGATGATGATCGAGAACTCTAGTCTTCATCCAGAAGGATCTTTTAGGCTACGAAGACTTGGGCCCAACATTTCTCTCTTCCATCGGCCCATCAGCAAACATTAATAAAACATCATCAAGGTTAATCTGTAGAGGTTTTATTACTTAACATCACCTCTTGCGAGTTTATCTTCTCTTCATCAACTCGAAGGAAGCATGAATAAAATCAAAGCACTAATACAGAAAAATACCCCTAATCTTTGCACTACATATTATAGCGGATCGAGTTAAGCAGGTAAGTAATAAGGACACAGATCAAGTCGGCTTGGACTTGAAGTAGGCCAAGACGCCAACGAAAGGTGCATTGATGTAAGTTGCCGGCTCGGCTAGGGACACGTTCATACGACTATCTATGTACTGATCGTCGCTACCGGGTCCTCCTACAATTGCTCCGACTAAGACGTTAGGGTTTGGCCCGTTTGAATTGAAGTATGATGACCCGTCTTGACAACCGAAATGTCCCGGGTGATCTACGACCGAAGGCAATGTTGATCCACGATGGTGGATCTTCTGAGGAAATCTCGCCCCGAATCCCACCATGTATGACATTTTCATCGGATTCGCTCCGAGAATGTAGTCCACCTACACATTATTCATGTTGAACATATTTGAACCTTGTGTTATCGAATTAGTTAAGCATTTGTAATATATAATGGTAGAGAAATGGACTTAGTTACTTGGCTTTTGGCAAGTCTTATGAGCCTGGTCGGTTCAACAGCAAGACTACCACATTGGATCTTTCGGTTTTTGTCGTATTTGGTCAAGTATTGAGCGTAAGTTAGAGCGAGGAAGGACAAGCTTGTCATGTGTTGTAGGTTGCTCGGTCCAGGCCTGACTAAAAGGCCACCTACAAATCACAATAAGTGCATTGTTATCTTAGACAAATTGTGGTAGCCAGGATCCTACAATACATAAGTCAACTTTTAATGGTCACGTTATATATAGTACCTTTTGAATACGATGTAAGTGCTGATTTTGTAGGTGATTCAGGCAAGATCGAACACATGAGTTTGTCGGCTTCCAAGACGAATGGGTCGCGGATTTTCTTCGGGTCGGTCATCACTATCTGCAAAGCCGAAACAAGTTAATGAAACCACCTAGTCAAGTTCAAGTATCTCATTCATCAATGACGAGAGAGTTAAAGTACTACATAGTCATGGATTGAACAAGGAACTTGCCTGAGAAACAAGTACATTAACTCCAGCGTTTTTGTGATCCCAACCAAATTCTTCCGATGCACCTTCGACCGATTTGATGTTGTTCACAACAAAATCCCAGAGTGAGGGTTTGTTGGTGGCCTTGTAGACCCAAGCCGCTCCCCAGACCAATTCGTCCTGCAGGGCAATCCATATGATTCATTAAAATGTTACATTTTAGATGCAAACTAATTAATGAGTTGAATAATGAAGAAAGTTAGTGTTGTCGTGTGTGTACCTCAAAACTAGAAGAACAATAAAATGGACATGCCTGAGGAACGCTTTTAGCATAAAGGCCTCGGTTTGCATTAGCAAAGTCGAAAACCTGACTCAAGCAAAATTGCAACCATCAATCATCGCAGTCATTAATTCTAAAGATATACTGTAAATTAAACAAGTGAAAATAGTACAACAAAATAAAATGCTAGATGGATCATAGTCCTTCGAGATGAAAAAGTGGATTAGTCCTAGCTAAGAAATATGCCTTACAATGTTTTTTTGTTGATTTTTTTTTATTTCCATTTAAACCATGAAAATATGTGTCTCAAAATTCTTTTCGTTCATAAACCAGGATTAACGCTCTCGAAAATGTTTTTCTTCAATTTTCTACGTTTTCCCAAGGTAAAAAACATAAAGAAAGAAATAACCGTTTTACAAAACGTTTCCTTTTGGGATGACGAAGGGTTCATTTTGGAATCATATATACAAACATTCCCTTTTTCAATTGGGACAAAGTCTTGCGACAATAACAGAGTAACGAAAGAGTAGCGACCTTGGAGGCTCGTTCGGCGAGCTTGGCGGCGTAAGCAGGCTTTGAGCCTTTGACGACGAGGGAGGCAGCGGCCAAGGCGGCCGCCACCTCAGCGGCGAGATCGGAGCCAGGGGCGCGGGCGCTGACGGCGTAGGCGGCCCGTGAGGTGTCCATGTCCTCGGGCCGCTGCCAGCAGGCATGGTCCGAAACCGGGTCCCCCACGATGGCGTACACGACTCCATCCGTGGCCGTGGCCTTCATGAGGTAGTCCGCCACCCAGACCACGGCCTCCGTCGCGTACCCGAGTTCGGCGGGGCCCATCATGGGCCCGTACTCCAGGACGCCCCACGCTAGGAGGGTGCCCGTGAACGCCATCGGGAAGTTGAACTTTACGTTGTCGCCCGCGTCGTAGTAACCGCCTACTAGGTCCACCTGGTCAATGCCACAACATTAAGTCAAGTCGCTTTACGTCCGGACAGGATACTACGAATTTTTTTACAGGTTTTAGTTTTTTCGTTTCGATTCGGTCTTTTCATACACATTGTTAAAGAGATTTGAATTCCAATTCCTACATGAATGCTTAAAACATGTCTCTCTACATTTACATACACTATCATATCTCTCCTGATTCGGTGATGCATCAAAAGATTGTGAGATTATATTGCCAAGAAAGATATGCAATCACATAAAAATGGGCAAAACAATAAATTACAATCAACTTGAAACCGAAAGCAATCGATCAAACAAAGTAAGGTTAGAGTAATAGCTACTTACTCCTTCTTTGGAGCCATCGCGAAGGGCGGAGTCTTTCCGCCATTTGACGCGCTGATTAGGAGGCAATTTCCCCGACCTCTGGCCTTCGAAGAACAAGATGCTCTTCGTCAAGGCGTCGCCATAGTTTTGGCCTTCTCCGAGCTCTGCAAGAACGCTCATCGTTATCGCCACAACCACCACCATCACTCTCAACATGGTTTTCTCCATCCTACCTATGTACCAATCTACCTGATCGACCGGTTCCTCTAAAGGTTCCTTTGAGTTTTGCAAATTTTGACACTAAGCCTATCAATTGGATTTAGCCATGATAATATCGGAATATATAGGGACACAATGTATGTAAATGGAACGTATTGGAATTCATGGAAACTGTTTCGTTTGCCGTTTAATGTTGCGGATCGAGTATAATAGAAGGTAGTTTTTATGGTTAGTTATTGATATTATTGCTCTTAATGCAAATGTATTATTTCCATAGTCATCAATACCATTCATGACATAAAATAAGAATCATACTGTATTTTTTTTCGAGACTATTATTCTAAATTGGAAAATAATTAAATCCTATATAAAATTTTAATTGGAAAACTTCTATGAATACAACCCATTTGATAAATTTCTTCCACGGTTTAAAAAAAAAACCTTCCACGTACATCAACTACAAACATACGATGTGAATTTTTTATTTTATTTAATCTGTCACCCGGTTCGATTAACCGGAGTTAATATACGTTCGGACCGGGTACTGCCTGAGGTTAAGGAAGACCCTCCCCAACACCTTCTTTACCACAGAGCGAAATTCGATCTCTTCGAGTCTCGAACTCATGACCGGGTGACCCAACCCCATTTTTAACTAATGGGCCAAGGCAACTTGGGTACACACGATGTGGATATAATCTCAAACAACAAACCGGTATAATAACTGTATGAGATTTCAGGTATAGTAACTAACTAGCTAGGGAGATTGACCTATGCCACACATGTGTTACACACATGCATGGGATAAATTTGGTTCAACCTGATGATACTTTTATACCGAGTGTTTGTAAGTAAAACGAATATATGTATAATAAGGCAACACAATTGCAAAATCTACTATCCTTTGGCTTTTGGAAGAGTGCTAATGTGATAATATTGCTTTTTGTAGCAATTTGGCTGCACATACATTGATTCATATATGCAATTTGTTGACAATGGAACTGTCAAGGGAAATAAAGGAAATTACTAATCAAAACTATAAACTTCATTGGAAAAAAACATCCGCAAGCTGGCAGAGAGAGGAAAGGCACATGATTTGTTTTGTGATCCATTAGATTGAAATGATTTACTAACCTTTTCTTGATCTTTAATTTGGAAGAGGCGCTGAATTGATGATGCCATCTCAATGGATGAAAGTGGCAAAGATTATGGACTACCAACATTTTCGTTGGAAGCTTGCAAGTGTGTTTTTTGTTGAGCATTACTTTTTTTTTTTGAGCACTTGAGCATTACTTTAGAGTATACATAAATGGTTTAGAAAATTACGTAGTTTGTATGAACGTTCATTTGGATGACCGATGGACAACCGTGTATAAAATCTCACAGGAGGCTTAATAAAATTTTACATTTGACCCTAAAAGAAAGCAATGCCTATGTACAAACATTAATGTACAACAGCAACAACATATATTGGTTTTGTATAAAAAGAAGCTCATTTACATTTTACATCAATCCAAGAGAGGGATGAAAAATAAGGATCCCTCTTTGTAAATTGCATGTAATTAATCACTAAATTATCCACAGAACCCTGAATTGAGGATTTCCAAAATCAAGCCTTGGAAGGATTAGACTTGAAGTAGGCCAAGAGGCCAACAAGGGGTGCATTGATGTAAGTCGTGGGCTCTGAGTACTTGAAGTCTACTCGAGAGTCCGCGTACTCGTCGTCTTCGTTCGGTCCACCCACGACCGCTCCTACGAGCAGATTAGGGTTAGGGCTGCTACTTGAGAAAAAGGGTCTCCCTCCTTGGCAATCGATCTGTTCTCGTTGCTTGTCAATGGAAGGTAAAGATGAACCTCGATGATGAATCCTCTGAGGAAACTTCGGTCCGTAGCCCACCATATACGACATTTTTAAGGGATTGTCCCCGAGTATATAATCAACCTATACAAACATGTTCATGTAGACTTTGATAAGTATATACGTAGATAGTTCGCACTTTGATAAGTATGTCCATGGTAGAAATTACACATAAGAAAGCCATATTTTGTTGTGAATGACCAATTGACATACTTGTTTTTTAGCAAGTTGTACGAGCTTTGACGACTTGAGGACAACTTTACCACATTGCACCACTCTACCTTGGACTAATGTACGTGCGTAAGAGAGTACTAGGAAGGACAGAGCTGTTGTGTGTTGCATGTTGCTTCCTCCTGGCTTAAACAGCAGCCCGCCTATTTCATAAATGAACTAAGCTCAAGATCAAATAAGCTACACTTATACATGCTTATATGATAATTAATTATAAGCCGAACCGAATTGTAAGAATTGCCTGGAGAATAAGTGACAGATCTTGTAGGCGATTCGGGCAGGACAGAGCATATGAATCTGTCTGCTTGTTTGATAAATGTCCCAGGATCAAGCTTTTGAATCGTCAGCAACTGTCGTTATTGCAAGATCAAAGCGTAACCAGAACAACATAGTTAGCCTTAATTGTTGTTATTGATCTGATCTTACTGATAAATGAATTATCGTTCATCCAAACATACAGAAAAATACAAGTAAGAAGACGGGTCCGAATCGAATCGAACTTGCCTGAGAGACGAGAACATAGATACCCGCGTGCTTAGTATCCCAACCAAACTCGGCAAAGCTGCCTTCTAAAGTGTTAATGTTGTTGTTGACATAATCCAAGTACAACGGTAGCTTGGTTGCCTTGTATATCCAAGCAGCTGCCCATATTAGTTCATCCTGCCAAATTTCCGACATATGCATATATATTGTTACACATACTTGCTCAAAACAATTTAAACTCTCAACTGTATAACATATACTAGTACATACTAAATACCTTATAGCTGCTGTAGTCACAATAGAAGGAACAAACCCATGGCCCAAGGCTATCGTTATAAGATCCTTGATATGTATCAGCAAACTTGAACACCTTCACGTGATATATAAAACAAATTCACACATATCCATAATGTATCTATATATTTAGTTTTTCACGAAAAAAAAAATCTATATATTTAGTTTTACGTAGAATCTTATAGAATGACTCGTCTATTTCTCAATCGTTAGTTTAATTTTAGGTCGAAGGAGAGACAGAACTCTAGAATAATCAAACCCTTATTCAATATTTTTCCATTTCAAGTCAAAACGACAATTGTTTTTAAAGTGATGTAGGATGAAAATATGTACCGTAAAAGCTCTTTTGAGAAGAGTGATAGAATAAGGGTGGTCAGAGGCCTTGAAGACAATGGAGGAGGCAGCAAGGGCGGCCGCTATTTCAGCGGAAACCTCAGAGCCGGGGAACTTACGAGTGACGGCAAAGGGGGTACGAGGGGTGTCCATGTCCTCGGGCCTCTCCCAACAGGAGTGGTCGGCGTGGCCATCCCCAACCTGAGCGAACACCATCCCGGGCACACTCGTGGCCTTGAGAAAGTAGTCGGTGGCCCACCGCACCGCCTCCTTTGCATGGTGCAAGTCGTCGGGAGACATGAACCGCCCGTACTCCACCACGCTCCACGCCAGCATGGTGGTGGAGAAGGCCATGGGGAAGTTGTACTTGACGTTGTCCCCCGCGTCGTAGTAGCCTCCCACTAGGTCTACCTGGAGATGGACGAAACAATAAGACTAGAATGACAAGCAGATCTTTTACGCCGATTTGTAAGCCATCAGAAAGGCCGGAGTCCTTGCGCCACGCGAGGCGTTGAGAAGGAGGCAGCTTGCCGGACCTCTGCCCTTCAAAGAACAATATGCTCTTCTCCAAGGCCTCTCCATAGTTGTGTCCTTCCACGCTACTCGCCATTATTATCACCACCATTAAGCTTCTAATCAACCTTGTTAATCTAATACTACTCATTCCCATGTGTGCATGCATTATTGACTAGATTGTTTCAACAAGATTGAGTTCGATCAAATGCTATATGAAATTGAAAAATTACCATTCAAACGGATGCTTATATATTGAGAGAGAGTTTTCAATCGAGAGTCATAATTTGTAAATGGATTAGTAGACAAGCATGGGGTTGCAGAGTTTGAGGCAGAATTCTCGAGGGTGCAACATGATTATAAATGTAGTCCAAAGAAAGTTAAAAAAGCCACACTCTTTCCCTCTTACAAGCAATTAATTTGTAGTGCATGCATTTTCGCAGCTTTTCCTATGTTACGAGAGAACCGCGTATACAAAATTTATATGGTTCGTCTGCTACCGGTAAATTGAAGGTAGCTAAGCAATGGCGTCCAAAACATTCATTAATTTGTGGGTCTTGGAACCTAAGCTAAGATAAAAACCGTGTACATACAATGGACACATATTTCGTTGGTTAATAAAGCCTATATTTGTGTTGCCTCAACCAAGCACTGTCTTTTTCTTGATCTTACTTAGATTCTTTGAAAGGTTGAATATGTTACATAGGATACGAACCTAATTAGTTCCACTTAGTAGTTACTACTTACATATATACCATCTATCCATTTTGAAATCAATAATCTACCAACATTTTTTTTTCAATTTTATAGCTAGAACGGTTTTATTTATGTGAATAATTTGTCAATTTATATTCTTATTTTATGATCTTAGCATATATGATATGGCGGATAACTGATTTATCAATTAAATCAAGTAAAAAGGTTTAGGTCTAACATACTCAAAAGCCGTAATCTAGATCGATAATGTGGATCTCAAATCTGGTTCTTTAATTGTCAAAAAGGTTTTTAGGTGTGGATGGAAAGCGTTTGTCCAAGACAACACAATTTTTTTTTATAAAGTCAACATTACTTTATTTATTTTTGATGGAAAGGTCAACGGTTGGCTAATGATTTTTTGCGAGTTTCCCATGTACTTATTAAAATGATGACTTTGCTTTGATAATTATTTTACTTTTTGAACGGAGCTTATCAGGTTGAGTTAACTAAGACCCAAAACTCAAGTTTGAGGCTACAAGTGACATAATATTCATGCACATCGGCCCAATATTTCTAAACTTTCAGGCCTCAACTTAGGTCAAAGCCCATGATTATCTACCTAGAATATATGTGGGCCGCTTCAGCATCATTTGTAAAATGTAATGCCCTATTCCGTCCTACATTTGTGCATTTTCGTGTCTACGTACATTTAGCATGGATTGCTCTAGTGCATCCTTATGGATGAGTTCGATAAAATCTCAACGACTTTCTTATGAAGGACCGGCGAACTATTAACGTATGCAGTGTATTTCTTTTCAAATTTAGGGAAGAGGGTTTTCTATAATTAGTGTCTTAGCGGATTTGGAGAATCCCTTTGTTTTTTTTTTTTTTTATCTTGGTCTCGAAATCTACTTCCCTTAGGGACTTTATACTCTCCAAACTTTACATGGAAAGGTATTAAGAGGCCATGATTACTGCATGGAGATTAAGATCGGTTAATTGATTACTCCGGGAAGCTAACAAAGTAGCTGACCGCCTTGCCTCCCTTGCTCACGATTTGCCGTTGGGTCTCCACTACTTCTCGGAACCCCCTGATGTTATTTCTAGTTTGATGTCCTATGATTTTAGGGGCACTGCTTGCCCCCGTATTGTACATGCTTTTGTTCCTCCCTAACAAAATGAGAGCGACTCTCCCCTTTCTGACAAAAGAAAAGGTTAATTGATTACTAGCTAGGCTGAAATGTGCTAGCGTTGTAATTGTGTTTCTCACATGAAGAGTTGAGAGGAAAACAAGCTCGCTTATAAGTATATGAATTACTCTTCCTATTGTCCATTAGTTTTGGGATGGAACCCTATGAGCTTGTGAGTTAGGCCTGACAATTTGACCCGTCTCCCCTCTAACAAAATGTTTGAAATATGTACTAAAATGAAGCTCTTTGTCTAAGAGCATCACAAGAACATATATTTTTGGGATGTTGGTTCAAGCAAATAGAAATCCAAGGGGGAAGTTCCTTGGCTCAATTTCACCATAAAATTACATCTTTCTAAACCCTATATAAAGTTATAAATTTTCATTTGTAAAACATCCCAAAAACATACAAGGGTCTAAGATTTTTTTTGGTAGAATACAAGGGTCTAAGATTGAGCAAAGAGAAGCTTTTGAGAGAGAATCTTACCTACTAGTAAACTTGGAACATTTGGCATTAATTGTCAGTTCAATTCCTTCCTTCCTATGCTATACTCCGTAGTGTGTATATATATATATATATATATATATATATCCATGTATCTATATCTAAATTTATTACGTCATTATATATATAATCTTTATTATATATCCTACATATCTATCTTTAATATTGTTATTGTTACTTTATTCTATAATATGTATTATTATTCTTATACTAAACTTGTATTATTATTTATCTACATGTAAAGTTGGAATTTTTTTGGCATTAAATGCCTTGAATTGTTTTACTTTAAATTAAACTTTATTATATTTAATGTAATAAGCTATTTTGTTATTAGTTTATAAATAATTATTATTATTTAAGACTATTTATTATCTGATTAAACTTATTTCTCATCTATCTAACATACATGTAAATTTGGATTTTTTATTTTCCATTAACGTAGTGAAGTGATTTCCCTTTAATTAAGTTGTATTATGTTCAATGTAATATGCAATTGTAAATTTTAATTTATAAAATAATTATTATTATTTAGGAATATTTATTATCTTATTAAAATTTATTTATCATCTTTCTAATCTAAACTACTTGTACAAAGTTGTATTTGTCATGAAATGCAAATCATTCGATTCTTCCTAATCTTCAACAAAGAAATTCAACTCTTCCTAATGTGTTCACAGTATATTATATGTCATGCTATTACTGCTATGTTATTTAATTATACAATTCTACATATGATATTCACTTTAATATTTTTAGCCATCATTAACATATTTTTTGGTCACTATTATTGACATCATTTGTATGATATAAATATTATATTACTATTCTCTTTGTGATTATTATCCTATGATATACTATATATATTATGTTATATTATGCTTTGATACAACCGTAATGCACCCAATAACGACATATAAGTTATATAAAAAAAAAAGAAACAAAAATTATATTGATATCTATGTATTAATTGAACATAAAAAAGACACAACTTTAAACACTAAAACGACCAAATTATTTTTACCTTATCGACCCGGGTATCGCCGGGTGTAGTAATCTAGTTTTGTGTGTAAAATTCTATATTATCTCTTTTCAAACACCATGGCCGTATCATTTGATCGCAATTAATATGTGAACATAACGTAATGTTCTCAACTAAAATTAATGTTGAATAGAATTTTCATACATTACATTAATACGGAGTAAGATCTATCATATGAATTTGCGTGCCCAAATTTCGCTGAAGCACATGCGGTTGAAGCCTGTCATACAATGCACACACTTTAAAACAGATGATATGAGTTTGCAAATTAAATTCAATGACTTCTTACTTCATCCCATTTTAATTGCTACGTTAGTATATATGTATGTATGTGCTAATCAAACTTCATCCCTACGTTTATACTTTTCCTGAAACGACATAATCCACTCATAAATTCGGGTTTTATTTCTCAAATTTGCTGTAAATATATAGCACAATTAGGTTGCTTCTCCGAATAATGTAATTTGGGCCTTGCTTAAATTTGAAGTGTATGACAGAAAACCCAAATCAACTTAAGAAGCAACAAATTACATGGATAGGGTCGAATTAGTTGAACAACTCTCGACCACCTTAGCCCAGCATTTATTTAATTGACAATCTTAATTAAGCTACCCTCATGTGGACGATTCATCTGTGAATTATTGACCTCATATGAAATTTTCCTTTTTTCCCAAGTCAATTACAATTTTAAAATATAACACCGACACCGATCCGAATGTACGTTCGTACTTTTCTTTTAAAAAAAGAATGTACAAGACTTTAGGTGGCTAAAATATTTTAAATTAGTTAATGATCCTAAGTGTGAATCTAATGTCGTGATGTAAAAATTGTGTGCAATATGTAGTTAAGTGATCTTAAGTGCTAATGGCCTAATGCATTCTTTCAATGTTTTATATACCACCATAATATTGTTATTTATAATACAGTTTAAATATTTCACTAAAAAATACACTTTTAATATTTTTGATACTTTATGATACACGTTTTACCTGTTGTATATTCACTTATAATACTTATTTTCTCATAATTCAAACTCTCATCTTAAAATTGAAATAAATAATCAACATAATGCATTGTGATTTGGGAACCTTGTGTGTCCACTATCAATACGTATACCCAAGCTGTCATTTTGTCTGATTTTTTTTTTTGAAAAGGTTAAGGTTATCTTAGCAGCAAAGGAATATACAAAAATCTAACCGGAGAAGTTTGGAGTTTGTTAGGATGAAATTTCACTGAACATACATAATTTATATTGAGCCTACACATGGCCCCCTCGGGCATTTAGTCAAAACGGTTAAGCCTCCAAGGGTAGTATCCAGAGGTCACCGGTTCGACTCTCATAGGCAGTTCCCTCAACAAAAAAAATATTGAGCCTACACACATGCATGGCTCCTAGTTATTGATCCAGCTTCACATCACCCATATGGCACAAATTCAGTCGAGTCTCCTAGCAATATGAGCAAGCTAGCATTAATGAAAGAATCAATGATTAGTACCCGGGTTTAACTAATGAGTTTTAATTTAATACGAGTAAGATATTCCTCGGTTTTAAAATAGTTGTCAATTTGGAAATTTCACAAATATTAAGAAATAATTATTTTTTAATATTATCCTTGTAAATGTAGATGTGATTATTAGTGTAAGGAAATATAAAAATGTATAATGATTATGATAAAGACAATTATTAGAGGTATAAGTTGAAAAGATAATTTTTTTTTAAAATAACCAAGTATTACTTTACAAGAAAAATAAATGGTCATAAGTACAAGCCATTTTAAAACTAAGGCAGTAGTACATTTTAATTAGGGGTGGGCAAAATCCGGTCCGGACCGAATTTTTGGACCGGACAGGATACCGGTCTGGATTTTTATAATATTTAATAAAAAATTAAATTTAAATAATAATTATATTAATTTTAATACTATGTAGTTTATTTTTAATAATTAAGTTTTACATTTATATTATATACTTACTAATATTATATTTTTCGTTAATCATGTATGATCTCTGTAATTATATTATTGTTTTTTATATAAAAAAATGTACATTTTCTTTAAAAAAAAACAATCCGGTCTAAAACCGGACCGAATTTTCCTGATCCGGTCCATATATTTTGGGGTTCCCGGTCCCAGTCCCGGTCCAGTCCGGTCCGGTTTTGGACCTTGCCCACCCCTAATTTTAATACTACCTCCAGCTCGATCTAATACATGCTAACATGCATAAGCAAAGAAGTACATCATAGTTTAATTAAGCACGAATCAAGGGGACACATGTTTTTTCCTGACATTTTAAGACGTAGCTAGGAAGCACATAATTACAATCTTAATTAGCTGCTTCTTCCCATTAACTTCCATTTCATTTCCCAAACCCATCCTCTTAAACAAACTTTTATGGAAGCATATAGTATAATATATAAATATTAAAGCAATTAAATTCCAAAGTCTTCATCTCTTTGCATGCAGATCTCTATCCATCTTTTCATTACGCGAGTATATAAACCCAATCTCTCCTAAGGTTTTGAGCCCTCTCTTCATCTTATAATACCCTAATTAATTAAATATTTAATTAATTAGGGTGCCTTTATTTCTCCTATGGCACACTTTAATCTCCTATCATTCCTCCTCCTCCTCACATTCACTTCATCCACCGTCCCGCCACCCTCGCCCGCCCCGTCACCGTCATCATGCAACACCGCGGCCCCACCTCCGATGTCACTCGAAACACCACCACCTCCACCAAACCCAGACAGCATCAACGGGTGGTGCGCGACGGTCCCGCACCCGGGCCCATGCAAGTACTTCATGGGACGGAAGCCGAACCACTTCAAGCCCAAGAAGAAGCCCGAGTTCCTCCGCATGGCCATCAAGGTGGCCCTGAGCCAGGCCACGGAGGCCCAAGGCCAGGCTTCGGAGTGGAGAAAGCAATGTAAGACCCACCACGAGCGGGCGGCATGGGCCGACTGCATGAGCCTCTACGACTCCACCATAACCCAGCTCAACCAAACCCTACAAGGCCTCACCCAAGCCCGGTGCAGCGACTTCGACGCCCAAACCTGGCTGAGCGCGGCCCTGACAAACCTCGAGACCTGCTACGTCAGCTCGTCCGACCTCAACGTCACGGCCCCGGTCACCCTCCCCCACGTGGAGTACAACGTGTCCGACCTCATCAGCAACAGCCTGGCCATCAATGAGGGTATCTTGGTCAATGACAACTCGACGAATGCCACTACCACTTCTAGGTTTCCGACGTGGGTGGCGAGGGAGGATAGGCGGCTGCTGGAAGGGAGGAGGTCTTTGGCGGTGAAGGCGGCGGATTTCGTGGTGGCCAAGGACGGGTCGGGGAAGTATAAGTCGGTGCAGGCTGCGATAAACGCGGCCGCGAAGGTGGGAGGGACGAGTAGGAAGGTGATATATGTGAAGAGAGGAGTGTATAAGGAGAATATATGGGTCAATCCTTATACGAGTAATATTATGTTGGTGGGAGATGGACTTAGGTACACCAAAATCACGAGTGGACGTAGCGTTAAGGGAGGTTACACCACTTACAACTCTGCAACTGCTGGTAAGTATCAAATAAAAGCTATCTTTGATCCTATCTCCTAATCCACATTTGATTTGATTTAGATATAGTGTAACAAAGCTAAAAAAGTCCATAAATACATGCATTTAGGAAATGAGGCCAGTAAGATCTACGTGTATGTATGCCTATTTGTTCGATGATACTATTTAAGTTCGTTTACATGCATGTACGTGAGTGGAAAATGAGGCCAGACACAAGAATATAAAACACCTAATATACGAGATTCGAACTAGCTATATAGAGGAGTTGAAATACATTATACATGTGATCCGGAATTCAAGAACTACGTACGTATAATCTACTAAGATTTTAAAGAAGAATAATAAAAAATGGTCTGACTAGCAAATGTAGATCTAAGTAAACGTAAGGAATCATTGACTTCTATGTATGTGCGCATTGATTTAATGACCGATTCTTAAAAAATGATTTTAATGATCCAAGAAAATGTAAATTGATTTGCAACTTTTCTTAATCCTACCAGGAATCGACGGAATGCAATTCATGGCCCGAGACATATCCTTCGAGAACGGGGCGGGAAAATACGCCGGGCAAGCGGTGGCCCTGCGGTCGAGCTCGGACCTCTCGGTGTTCTACCGGTGCGGCTTCTACGGCTACCAAGACACCCTCTTCGTCCACTCCCAGCGCCAGTTCTACCGCGCGTGCTACATCTACGGCACCATCGACGTCATCTTCGGCAACGCGGCCTCCGTCTTCCAAAACTGCCTCATCTACGCGCGCAACCCCGTGTGGGGCCAGTCCAACGTCATCACCGCCCAAGGCCGCAACGACCCCAACCAGAACACCGGCATCGTGCTCCACAACTCCAGCATCTTGCCCGCCCCCGACCTCGCCCCTCTCGTCTCCTTGGTGGCCACCTACCTCGGCCGCCCCTGGCAGCCCTACTCTCGGACCATCATCATGAAGACGTATCTCGGGGCCTTGGTCAACGCTGCCGGGTGGATGGAGTGGAAGGGCGAGGCGTCCTTGAGGACGTTGTACTATGCCGAGTATAGGAATCTCGGGCCGGCCTCGGGCGTGACCAAGCGGGTCAAGTGGGCCGGGTATCATAAGACTATGAGTGCTAATGCGGCGTCGAGGTTTACTGTGGGGAGCTTCATTGCGGGCCGAGCGTGGTTGCCCGCAACCGGGGTGCCATTTACTTCGGGCCTTTGATTCGTATATTTATGATTAATGACTCATTAAACATACTTATATTTGCTACGTACTGATGATGTGATGGAAAAGCCAATTTTTAAGAAGGGTTTCTTGTGGCCCTATACAATGTCATTCAAATTGTTTTGCACTTTTGTAAATATTCATTCATCCCGTCTACATAAAGAAAGCTCGTTTATGGATCCAAGTAATATTCTAAGGTACGTTGCGCAAGCTAGGTACTAGCTAGACAAGAAAACGCATGGGTGTAGCGGAATCAAGTTCGTTGGACTCGATTTTAACAGAAGGCTTGTATAATAGATCCAACGAATACAAGCAAATAGTAGAAACAGCACATTGGATTGTTGGAATCCAAGCATATTAATTCTCAATAGCTCAAGGATTGTAACTAGAGATGGACATAAGTCTCCCCCAGCCCGACCCGAAATGACCCGCAAATGCGGGCCAAAATACCCCGGACTATGGGCCACGCTCTGGTTGGAGTTTGACAACCCAACCCGGCTGGACTGGTAAACGGGTTGGAAGCCCAGATTAGCCCGAATTGACCCGGTAATATTAATAAGATATTTTATTTATTTTATTTATAAATAAATATTGTATTTAAATATATATAAATTTAAATTTATTTTCAAACAATACTCATTTAAATTTTTAACTAAGGATAAGGCTTTGAAAAAAATCAAACATTATAGCCGGGTGTTATATAATGTCAACAACTCCTCAGTACTTTCAAATTTTCCAACGTGAGATTGCATTTGTGAAGTAAAAATGTGCATGGAGTGATATAAAACCTTCCCACGTTGGAATTTTTGAGAAATGAAAGAGGTGAGTGGGGTGAGTGGTGTTATAAATACAAATGTTTTAAGGATTTTACTAGTCAGTTCCCGTGCCTTGAAGGCACGATTTGATTTAACTAAAAGCTTACATAAAGTTTATATAAAGTTATTCAAAAGAATAGTTTGATAAAAAAATCGTGTATTATGTTATATAATTTGTTTGTTTTGAGATAATTTTAATGATACATTATTTGAGTTATAATACATTCTTTTAATTGAGCAAAGATTTTTAGTATTATAATTTTATTATATATAGACTGAATACTTATTTTTATCAATAAGTTTCTTTATTTTATAATTAAGATTTTTTGTTTTATAATTATTCTAGAAAAAAATATCAAATCAAAATCATATGTATATATATAGTTTTATATGGAGAATTTACATTAAAAATTTTAATCAATAAAAACTAAGTCAATTAACTGTCAACAAATCAATTTGATTTGATAAAGTGGTTATGTGGTCGGATTTGTTGGAAATTAAGATTTTTTATTAAAATAATCTAACTATGGCTAATAAAAGGCATTGAATTGAGATTAAGATCTTAATGAAGGTACGATTTAATTAAAAAAAGTTAAGATTGAGCTGAAATTAAAATTAGTAGGTAAGAAAAATTTTAGAAAAATTATGTATAAAATTTGAAGCTTGTTTTTTTTAGAAAAATTAATATGAAAATTATTAGATAAGAAGATTTCTACAAAAATTAGGTATAAAATTTAAAGTTTATTTTTTTAATCGGAAATAAAAAAAATACAAATGAATAGATAAAAAAATTTCTAATATGGGGTCACCAATGAAATTTTAACCAATTAAAATGTTTTATTAAAAATAGGTGATGCGATCCAATGAGGAGTTAACACATGTCGTGATTATTATTATTTTAAAACCCCGCTTTAGTATATAGTTATGACTTATGAATTTGTATAAGCCACGTACCTACGTAACAATTTGTGCCTTTGTACCGAAATCGAAAATTGATCAATATGCTTCGGTGCCTACGTAACAGTTTGAAATAATCATAATTTGCATGGAATTCTTGGTATGTTTATATAACCCATACGGCTAATAGATTCTATAACAATAGGAAGATATCCTTCACCCACCTCGTTAGATTTTTTATGAAACACATATTGTTTTATTTCAAGCAATATATTAGATAGATTTTTTTTAAAAAAATTGGCTAGATAAGAAGAAATTTAATGTGGGGTCTACAATGAAATTTCAACCAATTAAATAAATTGAATTGTTTTATTAAAGATGGGTGATACGGTCCAATGAGAAAGTGCCACATGTCAGGCTAAATATTAAATCTAACCTCCGCTTTAGTATATAGCTATGATGTATATGGACTTTTGAGTTGGGTTCTAGTGGAGCACTTTTGTTAGCCTATTAGTTAGTAAATATTTATTATTATACTTACTTATACTTTTTTAAAGGAAAAATGACTTAAAATAATCTCAAGTATTAACTTTCAACCAAAAATAATTCCAAGTTTGAAAATCATCACCAACGATCCGAACTATCACATTATTAACCAAAAACGATCCAAAACTTTTTTTGACGAGTTTTTCGGTGGAATCGATGATATGGTGATAGGAAATATTTCAACCAAATGCAAATATATAAAAGAACAAAAAAAAATAAACAAGATTTCAAGACTAAAAAAATAGTAATTAAAATTACACAGAGACAGTAATACTTATGAAATAATTTTAAAATATATTTATAGATTGGATTTGTGGATGCATAAATAATAATATTTTATTACTATACTAGTTTAACCCCCGTACTATGTACGGGTAATGTGATTATAAACCCTATTTAATATAGAAATATAACACTAATGATCACATTGAAATTATAGGAGAATATATATTTTTCTTCGTATTGTGATTAGTGTTTTTTCACCAATAGTAAATCAGCTCATAATATAAATAAGTTGAATTTGTTCAAAAATTACTTTACGATAATCACCACGTTTTATTAAATAATACTAATATTTATCGAAAGATTACAACTAATTCTTGGTAAGGGATAATTCATAATTTTCGGGATAATTCATAATTTTGTAGGCAATTTTTACGGGATAAGATTATATGAGATTCTAACTACCTAATTTGTATAAATGAGGGTCTGACTGATTATTTTATTATAGAAATGACACGTGGCGCAAATTTTTGTGAGGGCATTGTCTCCGCTTTATAGTATAGATAATTAGATATATGTTAATGTGATTAATTTTCAAGAAAATAAAACTTCTGACCGTCTAGTTTGGATCTAATAATCTACCCTAATATATAACATATAGCATAACCCTAAATCTTTTTAAAATTTTCCCTACATCATCCCATCCCAAGAAAAAACGATTTTATTTTTTTAATAGTATTTACTAAAAATAACCCTATATCAATTTGATATCTTACCCTTTTTTTTATATATTAAGAAAATATAATATTTATTTAGAGATAACATTTTTTTATTATAGGTAAAAGTGATTTTTTAATCATTTTTATTTATGAAGATTATAGATAATTAATCAAAATAACGAATATATATCAAATATTTATAATCTTGAAAAATAAATAAAATATAATCAAACAATTACGTAGTTGATTTTCAAGTGTACGGGGAAAGAAAAAAACGGTTGAACGTGGAACAAAACTAGGGAAAAAAAGGTTTAGAGGTTGTATATTTAAGGTAGGTTTTAATATTTCAATGTTTATATCTTTGGTTATATCTTTAATGAAAAAATAGCCTTCCATAATTAAGGAGGGTAGACTACCGCCCAAGCTAAACAATTTCAGTCAAGTATATATACTCTAATCTACGAATTACTAAGCATCAAAATCCAGATTGTTACGCACGAAAGTCTACCATGGCGGTGCATATGCAAACTATGGGGTTCGAGGCTTTCAACGATCATGCTCGGACAGCGGCGGTACTCGGAGACCGGCTTGGGCGCCTCATCGGAGACAGCAAGACGCCAGCGCCGGAGAAGAAGCAGACGTTTATGATATACGGCCGTCCTTTTGAAGTCGACGTCAAATACGTTCCGATGGACTTTCTAGGCATGGGTGCATTCGGCTTGGTGTACTCCTGCCTCAACCAAGAAACTGGAGAGCGAGTCGCCATCAAGAAGATCGGAGGAGCCTTGTGCAACCGATCCAACGCTATCGCGACGCTAAGAGAGATGCAAATACTCCGGAAAATCCGACACGAGAACATCATTAGCTTGAAGGACGTCATGGTCTCGTCGCCCTCCGAGGTGGGTTTCCAGGACGTGTATTTGGTGCAAGAACTCATGGATCATGACCTTCAAGACGCCATCGACTCGATGAGGCTCTCAGGTACAGACTGTAGGGACGTGTTGTTCAAGATTCTTCGCGGAGTCGAGTTTCTTCATTCGGCGAACGTGGTCCACCGCGACTTGAAGCCGGAGAACATCCTGGTGAGAAAGAATGGCGACGTCAAGATTTCTGACTTTGGCCATGCTCGCACTAGATACAAGGATTCGGGGCCGATGAACGTTAATATTGGGACCAGGTGGTACGTTGCACCCGAGATCCTACTTGGGTCCCGGGATTACGAGGACTCGGTTGACATGTGGTCTGTCGGGTGCATATTCGCTGAGATGCTGATTGGAGAGCCTATGTTCAACGGGAAGGATGCCTTGGGGCAGATCAGCCAGATTTTCGGGTTCCTAGGAAAGCAAACGGATCTTGGGTTCGTGGAGAGTTCGAAGACTAGGAAGTTTCTAGAAGAGTTACCGCCCTCGCGGTTATCTGATTCAGCGTTTAGGAGGTTGTATTGGGATGCGGATCCTGTGGGGATCGACTTGTTGGAGAGGATGCTTGTGCTGGACCCTAAGAAGAGGATATCTGCAAAGGAAGCGCTCGAGCATGCATACTTCTCGGGAATGCATGTTTCCTTTCCATTGCTAGAGAACCCGGTTCGTTCGAGTCGATGTGTGAGGCTGGAGGTTGATGAAAACCCTAACCGGGTGAACGAGGAGATGGTACGGAAGCTGATTTGGGAAGAGGTGTTGTTGTATCGTCGTCAGCAACAACAACAAGTTTACTGCCTTTTCTAGCTAGAGGCTAAGTTTATGTATGAATGAACGTCCTGATTTTTCAGATTATGTGACTTACAATCATGTAAATTACGCTTACCTTTCAATTCATGGGTTGGAGTTCTATGTTTTGAGTTCTGTACGTACTTACAAATTAAAGTCAAGGTTGTTATGATGTTCTTCACTACAAAATTAATGAACATTTGTTGTAGTCTGATTTACATTGATGGTGAAGTTTAATATATAGTTCCATTGCATTTAGAGAAGTTTAATTTGTTCAGTTCATATCAAAACTTATGGTTGTTTGTGCTCTGCAGTCTGCACGTATTTGCCTATTGGCCCTGTTCTAGTGCAATTTGTTCGGTTCACATTTCTTGCAAACCGTACGTACATCATGCTTGCATAAACAGAGGCAAATCCACAAGTTGAACTTGTTTAATTTTCTGCTTCATGTTGGTTATTGCTGTGCTCCAATCATCCAAATTGCCATATCTGCTTTGTAACTCAGCTCATGCTACTATGCTAGCACATTGCTCAACACAGCTTTGGAAAACATGCATTCGATTAAACCAAATATGAGTCCTGATTTCCTGCATACTATCATCACACACCAGGCACAAGTCTTCTTGCGTTATGCCCATTGCTCTAAAGATATTACGGCCATTGCTCTCAATTAAGGCCTTAGTCTCATCAATCATCATGACATATATAAGATAATAAAATAATACAACAATGAGGGGGGACACCAGCATTACATATGACAACTAAATGAACTAATGCACCCCAGCAAAAAAATAAGAGAGAAGAATGGACCTCACATCTACTACATTCACCTCCTTTTCCCTCTCGACATATCCCTTCACATTCAAATCAAACTCTTCGTGTACCACTAATCAACTCTCTCATACCCTCGCTCCCATTTCCTAACTCTCTTGCTAAATCAACCAACAACGTATGGAATTCCGAATGTAACGAAACTTTTTCGTATATAGCTTCAAAAATCACATCTGTGAGTCGAGTGGGAAGGGGACGAACATCGTGGAGTTCATCTGCCACACCTTCACGGTCGCTGTCACGTTCAAATCCGTCGCGTTATTGAACACGAACAGCCTAGCATTGCCGTCGATTGCCTCAGTTGGATACACCCTCGACGTTATGCAAGTCCTCCCTCCTTGCCCGAACGCCTCCACAACAGAGTGATCCACCTTGTAAAACAAAACATACAATTTCGATCTCATCAATTCTCAACATCTCATGTATCTTAATTAGGCAAAAACACAATGACATAAAAAAAACGTGACATATGTATATATATACCAGTAGCCTCATGTTGTAAGTTTCATCATCAAGAACAGGCACTGGACCTCCATAAACTTGAAAATCCACATCAGGGGCCTTTGTTGACCTGCAAAGAAACAATACGGTAAGTTAATTTGATAGGCAACATTTAATAATTCTATTGCTGACCCTTAATAAGGACTTAATCTTTACCTAGACTTGTCAGTGCAAAACCAGTTCTTGATTGTTCCATCAGTAGATTTAGCAATGTAGAAGTAAACAGGGGTGAGCTCCGAAAGTGAGTCCTCCGACAACACCAACAAACCAAAAGGCCCCAAGACGCCCCTCGTGCTAGCGTACGTACAGTTGTTGATCACATCTGCTTCAACCGTCGTATTAAGTGCATCCCCGTCGATCACAAACTCTGCCGATATATCAATCTACAATTACCAAAATGAGTTTCTAATTAAGAAATGGTGGCCGTCAATAGTCTATGCATACAGTTAATGTGATCAATTAACAAACCTGGCTTGCCGCGCCAATGTCAAGATTGACCACGGATCCTGACTCGACGAACACGTCTGTGAACTCGTAGCTAGTCGATCTCAAGCTTTCAACCTCCTCCACGGGCCATTGGATTATGTTGCTTCCCGTTTTGTTATCAAACGTTACTGCCCTGGGGATAGTCTGCATTTTGATTCACACATTATTAGTTTGTCTATAATGCATTATACGTTGGACTTAGCTTAACAAAGAGAATTTTATGATACATACCTGAATGGAGGCCCATCCCTTCTCTAAGTCAGAAGCCTCAGAATCAGTCTCACCAACCCAACCCCACAAAATCCTCCTCTCCTTGTTCTGATCATAGAAAGTCTTGGACGCGTAGTATTTCCCGTAGTCGACCCGAAGCCCGATACCCAAGTCATACTCGGGGTCATCGGGCGTCCACGTGTCGTTCACCGCGTCATAAGTCCCGATAGCGTACCAGTCGTGTTTGTCATCATCCAAGCTAGCCTTGATCACGTGCTTGATCCCGGGGCCATTAACCGACGTGTCGAGCCCGTTCGAGCCATTGATCGAGACCGGGTAAAGGTCAATGCACTCCCACATCCCCGTGCCGGGCACAGCATGGAGCACATGGTCCTCCTTGAGCTCGTAGCTCGTGAAGTTGGACGTCTTGTACACGAGGGCGATCCCGGTCTTGTTGACCTTGGACCCAATGGTGATCCGCCAGAGCCCGTCGGGCCCGAT
Organism: Polygonum maritimum; assembly: GCA_963924305.1. Taxonomy (NCBI): domain Eukaryota; kingdom Viridiplantae; phylum Streptophyta; class Magnoliopsida; order Caryophyllales; family Polygonaceae; genus Polygonum; species Polygonum maritimum. Next base: position 11,644,787 of record OZ002737.1, on the reverse strand, counting down.
CCACGCGGTCGTCGGGTCGCGGAAGTCCTTGGGCGCGATGCCGTCCGGCGGGGTCAGGACCGGGTTGTCGGCGTACTTGACCCAGTCGAGTAGGAGTGGGTCCGACAGGTTAGCCGGGTAGGCTAGGTTTTGGACCTGGACGTAGTTGTCAGTGTCACCAGTGTAGAGCATGACGATGTCGCCACCTGGCAAGAGGGTGGCGGAGCCTGTCCAGACGCCGTTCCAATCGAACCATTGATCGGGGACCATGGCCAAGGGGAGGTAGAGCCAGTTGATCAGGTCCGTTGACACGGCGTGGCCCCACGTGATGTTGCCCCAAACAGCGGAGTCCGGGTTGTATTGGTAGAATAGATGGTACCATCCCATGTGGTATAGTGGGCCTGCATGCACGTGATCATTTCCCAATCAAACACAGGCAGTGTAATACTATATGTTACGTTAAGCAGTTACTCCCATCACACGGATCTGATTGGTTTAGTTTCCTATGTTTAAGCGATGATGTTCCCGAATGTTATTTTATCGAAAATATGTCATAAATGAAAATCCTTACGCCTAAATGTCCGTCATGTATTATTGTATATATGTCTCAACTCTCAACTATATAAACATTAAAACTCATTGATATATTTTACCACTTGCTTGCATATATATGTTGTGTGAGACTTATTGAAAGTGTATATTTTAGATCTAGAGAATAATGCCTCTAAAGAAAAATAAAGGGAAAACAAAATTAGTGATAAAGAATTTGAAAATGCAATTTGGCGACGTAGAGCCATTGCCACTACACACTACGCCAGGAAAAAAATACGTGGGTAGATGGATTTATCATTTATGGCTAACAGAATGGAAGACAAGTGTGGTACATATTCAATTACAACATGTAGATATAGTAGAGCCAAAATAGTTTGTGATGTGACTTGTTTATAGATAAGAATATGGATGACCCTAGCTAGATCTTAGGAGTTGAAATTAAACTGTTTGATTAGACGAAGAGCCAAAATTACGTAACCAAAAGACGTTCAAACACGTTTATAATCACCCAATTTGTAGGTGATTAGTGGCCGGCACGTAATTGGACTGTTATTATGAAGAGATGAAAGTCAAATTGACAACGGAATGTAATCGACCCCATATCACACCCACCACATATATTAACCAATATTAATCACATGTCAAAACTAGAATTAGGATTGACAAATCTAATATTGCAATTACGTATCTCTATTTGCAAAATGCTAAATCTGTCGTCAAAATATGAGTTCTACGTATACTTTTCATGTAAAAATTCATTCACATTTCTTTTACTCCGAAAATAAGGTTAGAAATTTATCGAAAATTTTTAAAAAAAGTATACACCTGGCATTGCCACGTAAGTGACAACACATGAAACATGCTACTGGCCCACAGTTGAGTCTAGAAAAGGTAGATGCAATGAAAGTCCATTGCCTTTTTTTGTTTTTTAGCATATAATAATATGTGTTCTTATGCATTAGTTTTGATTGAATTATTACTAATATACAGCCGAAACTAAAAAGTTGTGGTCTAGACCTGAGTTGAAGACAATGCCTACCCCACACACTTGCATAATGCTAATTATACAAATTAAGATCGAGTATACCTAATTAGGTGTACATTGTCATTTATTAGTCAATGATACAATTCGCATTAGGTTAGGCTTAACTCAAAGCGGAAAGAAGCTTAATTTCAGGATTGCACTATTAAAATCATGTGCTTAATTAGAAGAAAAAGAAAAAGGAGAGGGAAGAACAAGAAAGAAGTAGGGGGAATGAGGACATACCATTGGGATCTGATGAGTTGGATAATCGTCAGGACAAGCACGAAATTCGCCATCAGATCGAAGGAAGAAGACATCCAAGCAAAACCAAAGGGGAATTAATCAGCTTATAAAATAATTATAAATTAAAATAACAATGTACTTGGGATTAAAATGGAACACGAAGATCGTATTTCCATGATTAGAAAATCTTTAAAAAAATAAAGAAACTAAAAAAAAGTACATTACAATTTACAGGTCAGCTGACAGCTGGTGACAGATCAAACCTACCATTCATCCAATTCTTCTGGGGCTGAAAGTGGAAGCCCGTCCTCTGCCACGTCAGCATAGCGTTGGTCCACACAAACGACCCGTTCCCATCGTCATCCCTCAGCCCGGGCCCGGCCCGGAACCTCTTCTCAGACACCCCCTGCGCCGCCGCCCCCGACGGTTCCGATACCGGAACATCGCCGGCGGAGGAAGGCTTCGACGCCGACGGGTGGCCGTTCATGAGGACGGCGACGAGCGAGGCCAGGAGGAGGCAGGAGACGACGGTGGTGGCCAGCACCTTGAGGGGCCGGCGCTGGTGATGAGCCGGATCATGGGATTCGGGTCGGGTCGGGGTTTGGAGAAGCGGGTGGGTCTGCTCAATGTCGTCAGTGGCGGAATGGGTCGCCATTGTGATTGGAGAGATGAAGTTGGTTGCTCAAGAGGAGAAATGAGAAGAAGGGGGTTTAGATAGGGGGAGGCAAACTATTTAATTATGACTTTATGAGGGAGAAGAGATTAGAGAAGGGAAGGCTGTGGATCTGGCCGATTGCTGAATTTTGTACATGTGTTGGGGTCGAGATCGAGGAGATACGAACAAAATCCTTTTCTTTTTTTAATAGTATTCCGGTGGAAATTTTGAGGAAAACGATTGGCAAAATACTTGTATTTGTGTAGGAAGGGGTACTAATCTTTTGAGTCGTATGGGAAAATCCTTTTTGTTGGGTGACTTGCCAAATAGTGCTTGCTAAACAAATTAATTGTTTTTTATCAAAAAAAAAAAAACAAATTAGTTGTTGTTGTCTCATTAATTTAGTTTTAGTTGTTAACTAGTGATGTCCGCGTTTTAGGTAGATTTTTAGGGTTTAGATAGGTTAGTTTGAGTTGTGTTTTGTGCTTGAGTCTTGTGTTTTTGAGTCTTTTTGCATGAGTTTTCGTATTTCCTTGAGATTCGGAAACTACGCATATTTGTGTCGTTTTGTAGGTGTTTTGGAGCTTGAAGACGGTTTTGGAGCAAGGCTAGGAGAGGATGGACAAGCTAGGAGGAAGATTTCGAGTAGATAAGCTAAGGAGAAGAGCTAAAGAGAAGCCAAAGCAAGAGAAAAAATGAAGGAAAAAGTCCCAGGATCGAGCCATTGGAGGGTCGAGCTCGAGCCAGATCAACAACTTGGAGCCCAAGGAAAATAATTCTCAGGATCGACCCTATGGGGGTCGAGATCGACCCTACTTGGGTCGAGCCTTGCGACCGACTCTCCTCTAACCGGATTTATTGTTAGAGTTTCCTAATTTGTATTTTAGGAAGGTTGTTTCTTTGTGTTTCCTAGTTAGATTAGGACTCCTTTTCTTCTATAAAAGGAGGTTGAACCTTTAGTATTCAATGAATTAACGATTCAACATTAGGAGAGCTAGGAAGAAGACTTGGAGAGCAAGTTTGAGAATTTGTAAGATTGATCTTTTGTTTAATTTGAATTCTAGTTTGGGTTTGATCATGTCTTCCTCTTCTCTTCTTGCTATGTGTGAGTAGTCTTCTTAAGTTCTAGGGTTGGGCAAAAACCCAACACAATCATGCATGTTTAAAACTTGAATACATGACTTGAATGCTTAAGGATCATATCTAACCTATCTTGTGCTTAATCCTTGGTGAAAGTTGAGGTATATCTTGTGATTGACTATAGCGAAAGTGAAAGTTAATTACTTGATTACATCTAATAGGATTATTTGCGAAAGTTGATATTCCTAGGTTGAAGGATAGGTAGAAAGTTATTTGATTTGCGAAAGTTAATTGAATAGCTTGAATAGTTTGCGAAAGTTAACTTTTCTATAATCTAGATTGCATGATAGTTGTGAATTCTTGTCGAAAAGCATGTATGGTTGTTGTTGTGATAGCCTTAACCCTAGGATTTGCCTTTTATATTGATTGAAATTCATGTTTTTGCCTTGATCCCGACTCCCTAAGTCGTGCTCGAGCCCTTGCTTGTGATCGTGTGTATTTCGTGTGTGTTTGCTCTCCCCCCTTAGGGTCGAGATCGACCCTCCTCAGGTCGATCCTGAGTTGTTCTATTCTTGTTTCTTTTGCTCTTTTCGTAGTTTTTCGACTAAACTTAGCACTACTATCACTCCCGTGGACGATCCTGACTTCGCTATACTCAGCGGGGTCTTGACTATAAATTTATTTGTTCAAGAAACCCTTCAACAACTAGTTTATTTTCATGTCCTTCCCACTAATTTTACTCTAACATCACACTTCATATATACTTGTATTTGGCAAAAATATTCTTAATAACAATTTATGAATAGAACTCATAGAACATGGGTATGGTGATGTCATGGTGGTAAACTCTCAAATTGAACACTAATTTTCTCAATTGTCAAGAAAGAATGAAACGATATTCGTTCGGTGGTTGTGGTGGCCGGCCTTTGACGAATTGATCTTTGACGTTATCTGGTTGGGCACACTATAGGCGACGTTGGCGGGTTGGGGATTCGGCGGATGTTATAGATGGATGTGAAACCTTGAATTCGGAATCAAAGTACGAAACTATATATTTTCTAGATGATCGAGCCGAGTGAAACCTCATATTTACATATATAACTCAATCTCAGTACAAAATTCACCGTTTGTTGTCGAATATGTTCGCCGACTTCCTTGCAAAACTTGCTTTTTCTTTTCCGCTAGGTCTCCATTATTTGTTGTCGGATCCGCCTTTGTGTGTGTCCAAAATTTTGTTAGACGATACCGGGGGTAGGGCCCTCCCGCGTATGGTGAACTCCTTAGGAGGCTCGTAATTGGGGTTTTCCCCCTTTTCTGATCAAAAAAAAAAAAAAAATTCACCAATTTTGGAAGCATAGGCTTAAAGTTGGACCTCGATTTGCTTAAGATCAAATTTGGATTTCAAATTCACAAACATAATCATGCGTAGGGGACTTAATTGTTTCTATAGGATCAAGCCAAATTGTAGGGGATTAACTATTTAATCGGATGAGTATTAAGCGAAAGATATTTTAAGTTTTTTAACCTAAAGTAGGGTTAGTGTTGTAATTTAGCAGTGTGATTTTCAGTCTATGATGCGTAGATCAGTCCTGATTACTAAAAAAAATTATATATAATTTAATTGATAAAATATTGAATGATGACATTATTAGTATTTTGATATTGATAATTTTTTATCTATATCATAATTTGATGTAAAGAACAATTTTAAATTGATATGATACATGTTTGTTTTTAGAAAAATAAAAAAGTGTGCAACTAGCTAGCATGGGGCTCAAAAAACAAATCCAACTACTGATAAAAAAAAAAACTAGCATCATTATGCCCCTCAACTATCGAGAGTTGCCAACAATAACTCAATTCATAATCTTTGGTTCTTTTTAAATACTTAAGTTTGCGCACATTGCTCACCAACGATGTATAACTTATACAATGACTTAATCGCTCCACCAGGTATCTAATATCAAGCCTGGTACTTGTCATGCATATATGGCGTACATAAAACTGTGTACCTATAAAAATAATACATGAGTACCCCAAGTTGAGATACAATTAAACCTATTTTTGGCATTAGTTTCTAAGCCAATATGAAGGGGGTACTTAAGGGATTACAATCCTTGTAAGAGAACCTCTTCAACACTATCTCAACAAGGTGAGATTATGAAAGGAGCTATTCCTTCAATCCTAGATGCTAAATTTCTATGTTTTGAACAAACGTTAATTTGAAGCCAAATAGTTGGCTGAACCTTAAGCCGAGTTCAAATCATATGAACCACCGTGGATGCTTTAGGGCACCTTTCAGAATAGGAGAAATCCTAAATTTCGCCTAATAAAAAAAAATATATATATGAACCACCATGGTGGTTCTCGCTCAATAGCTAAAGTGGGGACATTGTCGCGGACCTCTTTCTCCTTCTTCAAATTTTGTCAACGCTGCTCTTGAGTGACCAAATTGAGCATAGTCCCGAGGTATCGTGGGCGAAAGGATACATCGCAAATTAAAACCATTTACACTATTTGCGATGTATCCTTTCGCCCACGAGACGTGTTTTGCATATATAAGATTTTAGTTCCAAAGTAAAACCATTTACAAAAGGAAAAAAAATGCTCATTTATCTTATATGTTACGCTATTTCACATCCATCACTTCCTCTAGATGACCATGTTCACATATTAGAAGCCTCCTAAATGACTTTTGACGGTCAACACATATTAGGGGCCGGGCCATGCACGATCTAGCATATTTACACCATGTCCATATTATACACTTTTTGTAATGCTTTATGAGATTGGAAAAATATGAGTGATATATATTCTCTAGAATCAGCTTAGAAATGTGTTGAAGCATTTTCGATTGGTAACATTAAACTGATCACAAATAGTTAAGCTTTAACAAAATTGACATTTGTCGTGCGCACCAATAAATAATAAGTAAATGCGTTGTTAGAGTTGTATTAGGGAGACAAACGCATATGATCCAATTCAGAAAGCTTGTGTCGTGTCTTGTTCTTTTGATGCAACCAACATTCAAACACAAACTGCTTGGGCTTTGAAGTGTAGCTAGATCTGCATATACACCCAACAACACCTACTTTTCACAAATGCTTTCACCTTCTACCAAAAAACATGATTTCAAAATGTATTTAGCATCTTTTTTTTTAATCTTGAAATATGACAATATTCAAATTATTTTGTAAGAGATTATGTAGCATGCATGTTTCCCAAGATCTTGGGAAACATGGTAATTGAATCTCAATGACACGTACTCAAAAAAAATATACGTTGGTAATTGAATCTCAATGACAAAAATGGAGTTTTGAGTACGTGTTCTGAGCCCAATCTCCCAAGTACAATGGTGTGGTATCTGAAAGCCCAAATGTATGTAAGGCCCAAATGTATGTATAGGCCTAGTTGAAACAAGGCCCTTTTTATTTGATATACAAAATGTATGTATAGGCCTAGCGTTTTTTTTCTGACAAGCCGAATGGAGCCTAAAGGAATAAGAATTGATAACTTGTTTAATTAGTGGAGTCATTGGAGTGTCATTTGCGGATTTGCAAATATTAATTCTTTTGGCCTATTTTCTTCTCTCATAATCTTTTTTGGTTAATTTTTGTAGTGAGAATAAACCCATTGAAGAGGTCTATCTAGAGGTTTGTTAGCATAAACCCTGAAGGCAATGATCATGTATACAAGTCGTTTTTGGACATTTTGAATATGTATCGGAGAGAGCATAAACCTATTGAAGAGGTCTATCTAGCGGTTTGTTAAAACTACCTTATCCTACATCATTTTCTTAATGGTTTATTATTATTATTATTATCATGCTACTTGTTCTTTTGCTATTCCACTTAAGTGATCCGTTTGCAGGTTGCTGTACTCGTCAGAGACCATAAAGACTTGCCTGAATGAGCTCACAAATTTTCTTCCAGATGACCCCAACATCCTGTATAAGGGGAAAAGACAGGCTAACTAAGTAGTGCTATGTAGTTCACATGTATCAGTTATAGAAGGAATTTACAGATTTTCCCTAGCTCACAATTGTTTAATCATCTAGATAAATGGATGCAAATAGATTGCTCAAAGAATGTTGATGTTTCCTTTTGTAGGCTTGAAACTTTTACACTCCCTAATCAACAGGACACATACTTTGGAGAGATGGAGCAGTTTATGAGTAACTCTACATCTAAACCGTTTGTAGCCATGAACGTCGAACCATCAGCTTATTTTACAATGGTGTGTTCAAGACTCTCCAAGTGTTATATATTTACACTGCTTTTCTGTCAAGTTATTTTTATCTTCACATATAAGAACTCAAATAAGATAACTATTTTTTCTGTAGGTAGCATCCATATCAGTTGTTACTTATAAAATGTATCATTGAGAATGTATTTGTTTTCTACATATAATAGTCTTTAATTTTGTAATATTTTTTCTTTTAAGGTTTATTAAAATATTTTTGGCTAAAATCTAGGATATTATATTTAAAAAATTTATTATTAAATATGAGTTACACAATTAGTCTATTAGACTTTTTTTCCTTATGATTATATAATTAGTTACTACTTTATTTTTATTTGTTTGATTTAAAGTAAAGTTATACTTATTTACCATGTAGCATTAATTCTGGGAAGGTCATAAGTAAGTTAGGTTATGATAATATACAATCTAATAAAAACATTATTATTTGTATAGAATGTTGAGCATTTATTGCCAACATATATTCTTACAACTTTATATATTTATAAAATATTTGTAATATGTGTATTTTACATTTCAAGCAGGGGCTTCGGGGTTTCACACGATTTGCTCCACGGGTCTTATTTTCTCCTTCGGTTCTATTCCGTGATTTGCTTCCTTGGTCGCGCGGTACAATGACATCTCTACGGACATTTTCTTCCAAGAGGCCACGGTATTTACTTTTTTCACCTCCTTTACTGCACTAGATAACTTGGTCGTAGCCAAATTGATCTCACAAGTCTCAAATTCAATATGTTTGCATTCTTGCTACATTTTCTTTTCTTTATACCAATATTTTTGTACAATATTCTCATTTTTGTTAGAGAAATTTGCACTAAACCACCCGTTAAATAGACAAATTTACACTTAACCACCCGTTATACACGAATTTGTTTTAAACCACCCAAAACTTCGATTCCGTTAACAAATAGTCACCCATGGCGTGATTCCGTCAAAAATGCCATTAAATCCCGTGATTTGACCATTAAGGCCCATATGGTTGCTCATATATGATATATTTAAATACTATAAGTACCAATAGGGTTGCTCTATTGGAGTGAAAAAATAAATGGGTGCTTATAAGTACCCATATGGTTGCTCTATTGGAGTGAAAAAAATAAATGGGTGCTTGTGTGATATTGAAAATAGAGATAATATTATAATATAAGTTAAGAACTCTCAAACACTCTAGGTAAGGAATCCCCGTTACACATAGTCTAATTGGAGCTAAACACAATGATATCAATATATATACACATAAAAGAGAAAACAATTTTACCATGTGCTAGCCTCTAGTTAATTTAGCTTATGTGTCGGTCAAAGGACTAAGTCACGTCATCAAGCATCTTAAAAAAATTAAAATATTGAGTTCAAGCTCATCATAATAAATACTAAAACGAAGAGTAAAAATAATAATTAGTACGACAAGTGTCAACTATCCATTGGATCGTATCACTCATCTTTATTAAAATAATCTAATTGGTTAAATTTGAATATATATAGACCTCGCATGTACGTAAAATATGAAAAAATATATATCATTGAAATCATATCCATAAGGTTTTCTTAAGTATACAATTAATTAATCTTACTATAAGTTAAATTGGAGATTAAAATAATAACATAGGACAGCATATGTCAACTTCAAATAAAGACAATACGATTTGATTGGTTGGCATAGCCATTTTATTAAATTAATTTGAGTGGTTGATATTTAATTGACTTAAGTTTTATTGGTTAAAATTTTTATTGTAGATTCTACATATATAAAAAAAATTATATATTTTTTAGATTTGTTTTTTTCCAAATAACTATAAAATAATAATTATTATTATTATAAAATAAATGAACTTATTGATAAAAACAATTATTCAATCATCATACAAAAATTATAATCCTAAACATCTTTGTTTGATTAAAATAATGTATTATAACATAAATAATCTATAATTAAAATAAATCCTATAAAAATTAAATTAAATAAAATACTACAAGATTTTATAATATCAAACTATTCTTTTTGAACAACTTATATAAAATTTAAAGTGAATTTTTTTTGTTACTTAAATCAAAACCGTGCCTTGAATGCACGGGAACTAATACTAGTTTAAGTTTTTAAGGACGAATATACTCACTTGTGCCTCAATCTTGATGGTGCACGACATCTTAGATACGTATGTTCGATCGAAACAATGTCTTAGGCAATGTATAACAAGAAAATAAAGGGTGAAAATGAAATAAATCTAAATAACCAACAAAAAAAATCATGGTCTAAATGACTAATAAAATAGAGTATTCCATTAAATATTCTAGTAATATAAGTTAAGATAAATAATGTACTAAATAATATAGAAAGTTTGGATTTGGGATAATTTTAAGCCCGATTCGTCGTATTACACCTTGTCATATCTTTCGGGTTGAATCCGACCTAAATTTCATTAAGGTCAGAGTACATAAACTTGTGAAGGTATCTAATACAAACCAAATAAACAACCTTGAGTGATCGAGCTTAAAATCCACAATATTTTATTTATATCAAAATTTCTTCGGTCTATACTCGTAACTTCGAAACAGTCCGTACTCATAATTCCTCTATTTAGATCATAATTTATTTTATTTACAATTAAAATTGTAACAGAATAATAGTATAGTAAATTACTAAATTAACATCCTTTGAAAGATAATTTTTAAGAATAAAAAAACAATATTTAAAAAAAAAATGTTTAAAAACTTACAAAATATTTATAATAATCGATTGGGTTTCCAACATTTCTGGTCCATGACCAGATCAGAAATCCAGACCAGTTCATACACCATTTTAGTACTATATTTCGGCTCTCACTACCTATCTAGCTCCAGGGCACTTGGATAAGACAATGATAATTAGAGGAAAATGTAGAAAGGGAAGATGGCAATGGTGATCGATGTGCAGCGGTGGAAAAAGAGGATGAAGAAGATAACAGATTTTTTGAGGGCCTTAATGGTCAAATCACGGGATTTAACGACATTTTTGACGGAATAACGCCATGGGTGGTTATTTGTTAACGGAATCAAAGTTTTTGGTGGTTTAAAACAAATTCGTATATAACAGGTGGTTAAGTGTAAATTCGATTATTTAACGGGTGGTTTAGTGCAAATTTCTCTTTTTGTTAAGATATGACTTAATATTATTAGATAGAAAGATAAATTTTAAATCAATTCAAAAGATAATTGATAATTGAACTTTAAGACCTCTTGCTCAAAGAAGACTTACAATTATTCAGCTACGTACTACTAGTATCATATAGTTGTATAAATGATATTGTATATAAATTAAGTTTTTTCCAAAGATACAAAGAAAATTATGTCAATATGTAAAATCATATAAATGAATTACATAATAAAAGGTATTAAATAATTGTTAGTTTATTCAGATATTATTGTTCTAACAACATACACAAATCTTGATTTAACTATTAACTAACTTATAATTTTAAAATACATTATCTATTAAATTCATTGATACAAAAGTGTACAATCATATTAATTGATAGTGATATTTATATTTTGAACAAATACTCTAATAAAAACTCACATTATCTAATAAAGTTTAGTAGATTGTCAATGTGAATGGTGAGCTTACTTGTGCAGGTTCTATAATGCAACAAAGTATATGTTGGCTAACAATATTGGTAAAACCCATGTCACCCACAAGACGCGGATGCTCTGTGGTAAGCATTCGGATTCAGATTCCAATGATCGTGATCTTGCAATTGACGAGGATGATGATGATGAAGGTGGTAACGAGGCGATTGCTCTTAATGTGACTGGACCACATGGAAGCGATCTTCAAGAAAGTAGTTCAAGAAAGTAGCGAATCTAGCAATGAGACAGAAGAAGATGACAAGGATGAAGTTGAACTACTGCTTATTGTTGTTGCTAGTGATAATGTGACTACGAGTCCGTTTGGCAAGGTAAATTTTAAAGACTTACAAGCACAATTTTGCTTATAAGCACAAAATAAGCAATTGAGAGCTGCCAAACGCGTTTTTTTTTTAAAGTGTTTATAAGCAAACTTTTGATTATAAGCAACAAAAATAAAAAGCACCTCTCCCCATGCTTATCCAAATTAGCACAAATGATAAGCAAATGCTTATTTCCCTTATTCCCCCATTACCCTTCCCCTTCACCTTCACCCCACAGTCCACCACCGACACAATCCCACACCAGTGCAGCTCCGGCCACCGCCCGCCGTTGACCTGGCCAGCCTCTTCTCCGCCAAATCCTGACGGCCGACTGGGGTTCAAGGAAGCCGTCAGCGGAGGTCCGGTAGGGTTCTAGCAGCTGTTCTCCACCGACGACACCAGATCCAGAATCAGGCATCTCACCGGAGCTGAACAGTAGGGGAATTCAATCAGTATGCTGCTGTGAGAGTCCATGGACGATGACGTTGACGACGATATTCTGGTGGAGAAACGAGAGCGATTGGATTGGGAGGGAAGGAAGTTGATTGAAGGTGGTGATTTGAGATGAGGGAGAAGAGTGGTTAACAAAGCCATTCGATTTGAGTTTGGTCTCGATTTCTGCCTTTAGATTTGAGGTGGTGATTTGAGATTGTCAAAGGAAATGGCACGACAGAGAAGACAACCCAAAGGGGTTGTTTTGTTTTTTTTATTAACTTTTTTATTTTTCAAGGGTAAAATGGTCAAATTACGTTTTATACATGTAAAATCAGCAAACCGTCTTACCAAACACCCCATTGTTTATCTAAAAAATAAGTTTTCCATTTCACCAAAAATATCAGCAATTTATATCAGCATCAGCAATTGATCAGCATCAGCAATCGATCAGCATCAGCATCAGCAATGATTTGCCAAACGGACTCTACATCACATGAAGATCTTAACAAGGATCTTGAAGAAAGTGTTACTACCACTGATCAGCCAAGTGTTGATGACATTGTTCTTCAAGAAGGGGTCATAGATCTCGGTTCGATAGACGAATTTGCAAAGGGAATAGGAACTACTAGTTCACTTGGAGATGCTGATCAACATGACTACATCTCTTGACTCGTTGGAGAAGGTGACTTATCGTTCGCATCGTGCTTGGCTACTGCTTTTCATGCCGCTCCTAATCTTACAACTACATCTCTTGACTCCAGAGGTACCCTAAGTTGCTCACTCATTTCTCCGTTTCATGTATTTTGAAGTTAGCTAATCAATCAAAGTCTCTTTGTACATAGTCTTTGGCACTTTGCTCAAGTCTTTATTAATGAAAGTATGGTTGTAGACACGGTAATAGAAAATTACTCAAAAGGGAAGGAAAACTTGGAGAATTTGGTAGATCGAGGGGCCGTTGTGATTCACCAAGTAGATGTTCATTGCATGAACAACCATCCTCAACTTCGTCGTCGACTGTTTGATAGGATCGTCTACAATTTTTCTCATGCAGGTGGTACCAGGGCCGGTCCTTACATTTCGGAGGCGCTTGGCAAAATATAAATTGAAGACCCTATATAGCCAAAGTTATATCTTAGTATTTAAACATGGTCATTTTGAACTTAGTTTGCTCAATTTTAACTATTAAATGCACTAATGAAAACAACACAATTTATGAACATGAAAATTCATGCTAATAGTCTTGTCTTTTGAGCACACTTTAAAAACCATCACTCTTTAATCGTTTACATCATTGTGATATAAGATTAGTTATGATTTTCAATGAAAATTAGTAAAAAGTATAAGATTGTGTGTATGTATTTAATATATGTAATAAACGCACCTTGTACACAAATTTATAATATTTATAATGTTTATATAGGTAAGATTGCAATAATCACTAGATGGAGCATCTATGGAGGACACCTCCCAAGTTTATAGAATTCTGTTACGTTAGAATTGTAAACTAACTCTAACCATAGAGTTGGTGCATTCTGAGTCATTGATTTATTTGAATGACTAAGATTTAATGGATTACAAATTTTAAAAATGAAATAAATTAATATGATAAATAAGGAAATAAATTAATTGAATGGTTAGTCTCTTCATTTCCACCTTACAGTTATAGAAAGCGATAATTCATCCCAATTCAAGAGTTTTAATTTTCATTTACGGAGTATTAAGGAAGTGAAAGGCCAAAAACACTTTATTTGGGCAAATCTAATTGGAAAAATGAAAGAAAATCTAATTGGCAAATCTAAACGGTTTACATCGACATTGTGTTCTATAGCTTGAAGTTGTGTTCAAACACCCCATGTTTATTCGATTTTTTGACCTCATATGAATCTAGAAAGTTGTATGTAGAATTTGCGTTGTAGGGCTTGTTTAGGGGCTGAAGAGAATCATAGAATTGATAATAAAAAAAAATGTAAAACAAAGATTGTTAATTCTTTTACATTGCAATGACAATTTCGATTGAATAGAGAGGTTGAAAGTGTATGCTTGTCTAGTTGTCCACCATGTGTTCGACAAAATGCCTCAACACATGTGTATTAATTTATATGAACTGTTTTATGTTTTTCCATGTATCTTTCCTTAAAAATTTATGAATCATCATGACATAAATTTTAGAACCAAAAGAAGAATCGTATTTGCACATTTGTAGTACTCATTATGTGTTTCATGTTGCTTCACATCCATCATTATGTTTTTTTTGTAGGTTATTCATCAAATTCGGGTCTTCCAGATCTATGGTGATTAATACCGACATTTGTATATGGATGATGTCAGATGAACTTGTTGCGAGTTGGAAGAGTAGAGAGGGGGAATTCAAGCAATTTTAGAGGTGTGAGTTTTCTAGGACTGTTGTTATTTGTTTTGGAATGCTTGATATGGGGTGTTTTCCAAGTTTATTCTTACAACTTTATATATTACGAGGGTCAACCAAGTCTATCGCCTACCTGCTACACTATTACTCTCCACTCTAGAAGACCTCTAACAACCGCGGAAACAGCTCGGGATAACTCTCACGCATCCTCGCCTCGGTCTCCCACGTCGCATCCTCGCCTCGGTCTCCCACGTCGCCTCCTCGATACCTCGGCGAGACCACTGAATCAATACAAGGGGAATCTCCTTATTCCGCAATTTCTTCCTACGTCTATCCAGAACCTCAACGACTGCCCTCTGAAGGTGTGATCCGGCTCGACTACCAACTCCTCTTAGTAAACCTGTGACTAGGATCGGGCACATAATGCCTCACAAAGAAGACCTTGATCTTAATAACTGGATAAAAAAATAAAAAAAGAATAATAATAACTGGATACTATAAATAAAGACCTTGATCTTCCTTGTATTCTTATTACTCGCCCACTACCCCCACACAACAAGCCTCTGTTCTCCCCCTCGTCAGACGCTCACACACAAAGAAGCTGTTCGAATTCCCGAAAATGAAGAGAGAAGAAAGGTTCGCCGCCTTCGAATTCAAGTTCTTCTGCCAACTCCAAATCAATAAATTTGTAAATGACTTAATGGAAGCCCATAAGCTTAGGGAGTGGTGGTTCACACCTCCACGTCAAGTGGACCATGAAGAAGCTTCTTGCACCACGTGTTCTTTACGAAATAATTATAATAATGGAAGCCCATAAGCTTTAAATTGATGCTACGCTACATACACATTGAATCGACATTTGAAGGATTCAACTCACAGAGAAAATGACAACTCTTTTGACCGACCCTTCAGCTGTAAACACACGTCTTCTAAATAAACCAACTTAACGAATCTAATCATGTCATGTATCTTACTCATTCAAACATACACATATATCGTAAGCTTGACTATATGAATTAAATTAATGCCAGCAAAAACATACATAGTACATGGAAATTTATAATTAAGAGTATATTCCAATATATATGTAAAAGTTTAAAACAGGGGAAGGAGGCTACAAAAAGTTTCCAGCTCCTGATGCATTCCATAAAACAATAGATATGAATGAAATAAAGATGATAATAATAAGACCTACGACTATTACATCAAATAACTCTTAAGAGACAGCCAAACCACAGCAACGTTCCTTTCTCAGTCTCTTTTCTTTCTGTCAAAGGAAAAAACTGCCCATTGTGTAATACATATCTGGGGACTTTTTTTTTGGGGAATTTTTCTAGTGGGAGATCAAAGTGAACGAAACTGTAATACTTACTAGTAGTTACTACTATCTGCCTAAAAGCTGTGAGGAAGGAGAATGGAAGCTTGGAGATCTGATTGCCATATTAACGCAGAATGTACACAAGGGTACTTACTCTTGTCATATTATTCACTTATCGATCCGTTATGTTTTTTCTATACTGGAGCTGCTTTAAATGTCTCCAATTTCAGGCACCATTCTTCTGCCAGCTTACTAGTGCCTTGAGGAACTCCATAACCTCTGACGGATCCTTAAGCGAGTAGAATGCATTGCTTTCCTTAGGAACTGAGGATACGAGTATCCCATAGCCTCTATTTCCCTCCCGAAGAACCTGAAATCATTGCATGAACAAGAATCCTTTCTTAATACTGCATGATTTTTAAACCAGTTATATAGGTTCCGTAGCTCTAGAGAGCTAAGATTAAGGTTTTTACCTTAAATGCATCCTCATCAGTGCGGTCATCCCCAACATAGACGGGGAGGACATCATCACGGTTAGCAAGGTCTGCAATGAGACGAAATTATATATTAGAACCGAATCCAAGTACCTAATACTGAGACTTGAAAATCAGGCAACATACTTACCAAGTGATTCGAGAAGAAACTCAACAGCTTTTCCTTTGTTCCAGTCTATTACAGGCCGAATCTCTAAAACCTAAAGCAAGAGACAAAAAATGAAGTTAAGACATACCATGCCAAAACAGTGGAATTAGCTTGTTTTTTTTTATGTTTAATTGTATTAACTGCATACCTTCCGCCCATAAGTTAGTCTTAGGCGTGGATATTTCTTGAGTATATCAGTGACAAGATCCCAAACTGTTTTCCAATCCTGAAATGATCAACCAACATAGAAACTGAGCACGAGGTTTTACAAGCAGAAGGCAATAATGAATCTGCGTGACATAACAGATCATCACCTTTTCATCTACGTTGCGATAATGTACAGATAAAACAAACTTGTTGTTCTCCACTTTTGATCCCTTAATCTCTTTAGTAGCCTCTATAAGAGAAGCCAAAACCTCTTCAATCATAGGCAAAAAATCACTTGCAGGCTGGAACAAGAGACCTTCCTTTCCCTACACAATGCAAAGGGAAATAAATCGTTTGTATTAGTACTACGCTAATTCTTTTCTCCTGGAAGAGAAGTTTGAGGCATTGAAATTCAAGTCAGGTGATTCATATCGTATCCTTACCTGTTTGTCAGTGGATTTGATACAGTTAGGATGATCATCAGAGACACTATTTTTAGCAGGACTCATTATATCCATTCCATGACTACCAGCATAGTAAAGTTCATTAAGTCCTACAAACTCAAAAACCTGCATTGTAAAGTTCAGTTAGGGTAACATTCAAAAGGTTGAAGAAGAGCTAGAAACTGGGATAGATCAATATCAGGAATAATAAGTACAAGATTTTAAGCACATTATTTACCTTGTCACGGCTTCTTCCACTTATAATAGCAGTAGGAAACCATTTTGCAACATCGCTCACAGCAGAACGCATCTGAAATAAGTTCATAAACTTAGATTTTAATACCAGAAACAAACAGATGGAACAAAATCAGAATTTGCATTCACAGGGTATGCAATTTCAAACAGGAAAATCTTACGTCTTCAGACATGAAAGCACAGTCTGGATTGTCAACAATAGGGGAGAGAGTTCCATCATAATCCAGAAACAGAGCGAGTTTCTTTCCTTTTGCAATTTCAGTTATTTGTTCAAAGGTTGCAAGCGCTGATGGATATTTGAGCTGGCAGGGTCAAACGAAAAAAAGTTGAGAGAAGGAATATAATGACTTACGCTTCAATCAAGTAGAGAAGGTTTAAGGAAAACTTACCAGCCATGAGCGATAAGCCAGATCAGAGTTAGCAAACTCTAGGTCAGAAGTTGCATCATAGGCTAATCTCTTAGGTGGAGGAGATGACGCTGTCATCACATCCAACCAATTTGCACGGACATCATCGAGCCCAACAGACTTCTTCCTTGGGATTGTTAGGATGAGGCTGGGAGAGAAAACTCCTCGAGGAGGTGAATATGGCAAGATACTTGCATGGATCCCCAAACGTGACTTGTTCATGGGAGCAGGGTCAGCAATAACAGGAGTTTTC
This sequence comes from Polygonum maritimum, assembly GCA_963924305.1. NCBI lineage: Eukaryota > Viridiplantae > Streptophyta > Magnoliopsida > Caryophyllales > Polygonaceae > Polygonum > Polygonum maritimum. The sequence goes on along the minus strand of OZ002737.1, from coordinate 11,626,806 downwards.
AGGTCCATTGGATCCAGATTTGAAAAGATCTGTTGGCAATTGGGAAGTGTTTCTGGGATGTCCACTTTGCAGTCAGGTAATGCTTTTAGCACTTGGAAACTGTTTCTGGGACTTCAGTATAGCAGTCAATTTCAACACGCAGAAATGCTTTAACCAACCCTTTTGTCAAGAAAAAACCACTTCTTCAGAGCAAAATCCTATCTCTTTTGGGTGGGGATCAGTCAATTAAGCGCAGGACCCCATAACATTTCACCACCAAGCAAATTGAGGTTTTTTGTGTATATCCAATAGAGGTTTCTCAACTTCTGCAACACATACAGCAGGGAACAAATATCAATTGCCAAAATGAGTTCATTTGCATGGAAATGCAAATACATGTCTGTCTATTTGCATGAGAAAATGGTATCAGAGTCCATGAAATGCAAATACATCTTATACAAACAGAAAAAGAAAAAGAAAAAAAAAAAGATCATCACAGAGATTATGTGAGCAGATAACAAAGTAACTACAGCAAGGGCTTCCAAGCATCCTTCATGCCAATATGCTCAAATCATGCCCATTTAAACATGATATACAATGAATAAGATATTGCTGTTTAGACTGAAAAAACAAAACCCATCCATGTCAATCAAACTGGCAGGGAAAATAAATAGGAATATGGAACAACTTGCTGAGTGCTTCTAAACTCAAATCTCAATGGACCATTTTTTGTCACATCAGTATGATTGAAAGCCCAAGTTTTGGATGTTTCTTTGTGGTTATCAACGCCGAATTCAACAACCCTTTCAAAACACACACTAAAAGACATTAAACACGCAAACTTTCCCATCAAGGAGGGCCTAATTCCAGGCCGTTAAAACCATGAATTACAGAGATCAACCTGTTGCAACTGATGAAAGATCCACTCAACTATTTTTTTAATTACCAAAATATGTATTCATGTTAAGAAGACACAATACAGAAAAGCATTAAAGCATAGGCTTCCAATATAGACACACTGGTTGTGAGAAAACTTGATCAGCACTGCCCTCACAACAGAAGACAGAGAAAAATCAGCACATAAAGCCAAATTGACAAATAATGATGGCCTTTGGGAAAACCCATCCACCATTCAAACTGGGTGACCCACAAGATGGACACTTTCATTGATTCGACTAACATCAAAGATGTAAAAATAAGGAAAAGATCTCAAGCGCACTACCTCATGTTCTCTACCTACATATCCACAAGGGGAAACCGATAGAAAAGGAGCCATCGGAGACATGACAGGAATTGCTCTTTCAGCAAGGGGAAAGTTAAGCGACCTATGGCAAACCAAGAGCAATAATACCAAAAAGACACAACCCAGTTGGCATGGACCAACAAAAACCATGGGACCATACGATAAGTTACAGAAGTATAGCCCCACCAAAGCAATAAAGGAAGGAAGGAGAGAGAGAAATAGAAATAGTATAATGCAGAATATGCATCTTAAAGCATGAAAGGTAGAGAGGAAAGAGATGGATGGCTTGGTAAGTCAACATCAAATTAATGCACATACATGGAATTATTGGGTACACATATATAGTATTTGTTTCATTACACATTTTTTAACTAGAATAAGCACTATTGAGCTGATTAAGACAAATTTTTTAATTGAATTTGGTCATATTTTTCTGGCTGAACTCACATTGATCAGACAGTATTGGGGTCCAGGACAAGAGTGGAGGGAATCAAAGAGACGAGAAATACATTAGTTTACAACCCACTTGATTCATCAAAAATGCAAAAAAAATTAAAAAAAAAAATGGCCTTTCTCCAAGACCAACGACGAGAAGGACCAAAAAGGTTAACTTAATATAGAGCAAGTGCTACACGTTTGTACAAGTCGTGCCGGCGTCCACGGAGAAATCAACATGTCTTTGTTTTGCCCTTTCTTCTTTTTCCCCAAACAGAAACCCCCCGTTCCCACGAATCGAAAGAGAATACAAAATTGCCCTCTAGACCTAACACAATCACACAAGTACAAGAATCTTGAAGCAATAAAACCGAATCCGAATAGCTAGATTAGAATTTTTCATGCTCAATTTCTTGAAGAACACATAACGAAACAGCGTAATCGATTACAAGCATACAAGCAAATGAAAACTTACGCAGCGGAGAAATTGGAACGAACCTGGAGATGAAGGACAGCTTAACGACGAAGGAAGGAGGTCGAATCGAAATCTGTGCAATGCAGAGGGGGAAAGGGGGCAAACGAAGAAGAGGGAAGATATGGAGATTTTACAGGGGGAGAGCAATAAAACCCTAGAGAAGAGAATCGCAGAGAACGAGAAGGAGAGAGAAATGGAGAGCGTTGGGGGGTGGAGACAGAGCAATGAATGCGACGGACAAACGAGAGAGGGTTTGGACTTTGTAGGGGGAGGAGGAGAGAAAGGAAGCAAAGAATGGTGGAGTTGTGGCTTCTTATAGCGGAGGGAAATTCGTATTGGTCCCTCCTCCTATCAACAAATTATTAAAATAAAAGGTAAATAAAATTCATATGTGGAATTGGAATTTTTGGATTAAAAAACTATGTCTCTTTAAGTTGGGAGTTAGGCCAAGTTTGGCAAGCACTCGTACTTGCATAATTTAAGAATTACTAGTACTTAATTGAGTTAATTCATATAGCCTTCTTTCACCACTGAATCTCCTTATGAGTTAAGACTCTTATATAACTAAGCCAAGTCCTGGTTGATTGTTTCAATAAACATTGCATTAGTTGTTCAAAAAATCAATTAAGTACTTTGTGTAAGAAGAATTATTGTGGTTTATGCATGTGAATGAGTTCGTTTTTATCATTAATCATTTAAAAATAATACTAACATGTATGACAAATTGATAATCAATTGCTTTATGAACTTTCAAGATAGGAAAAATATAGTAATAAAGAAGTTTTTTTTTAGCAATATTTATTGTGATATATTTATGAAAATGGGCTCAATAAATTATACTATGTTTATATGCTTATGCTACAGAAAAAATGAATTGGCAAAGAAAACTTTAATCAATAGCTATGATATACTGGTATTGTGAATTGTGATACGTGCTCTGGGACGGTTGTGATTATTTTCTTCAAAGATTTGTTATTGACTAATGCGTATTTTTTGTATGCAAATTAGTGGACGCCCTCACCTCAAAGCTTCAACCTACTAAAATGCTAATTTAATCAAATGCGTGGGAAATGGGAAAACATAATATTGTAAATTACTGCTTATATATATATTAAAAAAAAAGTGATCTAACCAACAAAACGGAACGTCCTTGGTTGGATTCATTGTCAAGAAAATTGCAATTTTAAAAAGAAAGAGAAAAGGTAATAGTATTATTATTATTATTATTATACTCCCTCTGTTCCGGTTTGTTTGTCCAATATTCCTTTTTGGGCGTCCCTTTTTGTTTGTCCACTTTCCATTTATATCTACTTTTTTACCTCATTATTCCACTCTCTCACTTGAGTATCTCTTTTCACCCCGATCAATCACATCTTTTACCCATATTATTCAACTCTTTCACCTACTTTATACAACCTTTACCAATTACCAATACTATTTTATACCGTTCTTAAAACCCGCACAAATTGTCCTTCTGGACAAACAAAAGGGGACGGAGGAAGTAAAAGTGTAGTCCGTATATAGTAACGGCGTAGCAAAGGAGTGGTAGGTTGAAGAAAACGCCGAAGATGATATTCTGCGCCTACCAACAAGGAGTCGGAAAAGGACAAACACGTATCGGGTAGCTAAAACGGGGCCCAGGGTAAAAAAGAAAGACACGTGGGGCCTTGTTGGATTGACGTGGCCACGATGAGGAGTGGGGGCCCGCCGGGGGCCGTTGGGGCGGGCAAAACGGGGTCGTTTTCGGTGACAGCGCGGTGGCGAAAACGTCGGTGACAGTTAGCTGTTGGGCAGCCTGGATTGTGACACGTGGCGCCACGCTTGGGAGGGATGGCACGTGTGAGGCCGGTGGGGGCCCACGTGAAGGTGAATCCTTGATCGTACTACGTGGCTCCACGCGGTCAAAATCCAGAATGTTAGACCAATGGAACAACACACGCAATGTATACGGTTTAATGAATGAACCCAAAAAAATGAAAGGGAAAGTTGGTAGGAAGTAACGGGGTAATTTACGTTGGGTGAACATTCGTCCTGATTCGTCCAGCCTTTAATAAGTTGTCAACAGTCAACAGTTTTGTAAAAAGTTTTTTTTTAATATAATTTTTTAACTATTCAGTGGGCAGCACGAAGTTTTGTACAAGTTTTCGTGGAAGTGTACAAGTTGCATTGTACAAGCACTTAAGGAAGTTGCCGTGCAACTTGAAAACTTGAAAACTTGTTAAAAAATGCTTCAAAAAAAGTGTTACAAAGTAGTAACGAGTAGAGATAAATATCATTTGATTACATTTAGCACTTGCGTGTTAAAGCTGCGCAATTCGTTACGTTTATATATGAATACGGGCATGTCAATAATGTTGAAGTGATGGCATCATATGAATACATAGGAACGTAGTTAGTGTGGTAATGTTTTATTTAAACAGAATTTTGAACGGGTGTGAACTGTGAAGCAATTTTCTTACACAAAGTTGTAGGCTTGTAGCGATTGGTACTACACTGATAGAAGTTTTCAGTTGATTGTCATAATCGGCGGTGTGTTCGCCGACCAAAAGATTAGGTGCGACCATGTGGAATGAAGTTCGTGACGCCTACTTTTTACTATATTGTTTACTTGTTTAGGTAAGTTTTTATGGTGTGAACAAACAGGTTAACGTTTAAATAAATAAATAAAACCACGCTCTAAGGTACGTGGTGGTTTCATGTTCGATTTCCTATGTGCATAGGGAGGGTCAACATCCACCTATGCACGTTCTGTCACACTAGTGACACTATATTGTTTTAATTGGTAATCGTAGGATTAATTACCTTCCGATCGTTATTCCGCCATCGATTAAGAAACATTAATCTTCTTATATCACGAGATGGTGATTTGAATCTGTAAGCACTGCCAGATCCAGGAGAAGGCATGGGTGGGCGGCCGTCCCCCTCGTTGAGGATAAACTATTAGTATCACGAGACGGTGATTTGAATCTCCAACTCTGTAAGTAATGCATATAATCACAATGACTTGATGTACGTATACATCTTGATCAAATAGCTAGAAACTTCAAACAAATTCGTACTCCAGCCGACCTGCCGTACTATTTCAAATTATTCACCAATTTAGCTTTTACTAACCTATATTAGGATCAATTTAATTACAAAAGTAATCACGAGTCCAAGAACATAATAAGAGCATCTCTACATTGATATTTGTGATTTTGGAAATTTTTAGCTCTGAGAGATGCTCCATCGCATTATTTATAATGGGGATAAAGTGAAAATATGAGGTGTTTTCCATGTGTGGAATGCATTAAATGAAATACGGAGTATTATATATGGTAACATCTCATTGATTATATTGATTTTTATACTGTAATATTTTACAAAAAAATTTAATATAGAAAGTAAAATAATAAATGTGAAATTGTTCAAAATGGAGAAGCTCTTGGAGTTCAAGTATATTTTTTTTGGAAAAAATAGCTTTTCATTCTCCATATTAACAGAAATTAAGAAAAGTTTGTTGGAGATGCCCTAACGGACTTGTTTGAATCGCACTTCATAATGCCAAATTGTATACTATAATGCAGGATCGAACATGACTGTATACCTTTTTCTATCGACCTTCATCAAAGGACGTTTGAGTGCTTTGTGCATTTTCGTCCAAAACACTTATGCAAACATCATAACATTATCATTTAGAAACATAGGAGTATTTCACGATGCAATTTCATTTACAGTATATTCACGCAGAATATATCATCAGCACCGGATTCAAAAGCATATTCAAATTGGCTAGTATTGGCCACTCATTTTTACAAAACTAAGTTATTGAGAATTACTCCGGTTGGCCGCACTAGTTTAGAAAAAGTAAGGTTCTGGCAACTTGGCAAGATTTACCCTAACTAATAGGGGCCATTATACTTAATTAGGGGCCCATTATACTTAGTTAGGGGCACTATATAATTAATCAAGGCCAGTAACCAACCGTCCTTTCAGAAGCTTCTTGGCCACATATGTTCACAATCACATGGAATTCGCCCAACCTTTTATACTAGGTCAAATATACAAACTCTCGAAGCAAGAACAATTAAAAAGAACAAAGCTTTAAAGAAGTTGAAAATTTCCAAAGTCATAAGATACTTTCCTTGTCCTGTACGTAATCCGCGCCCACGCTTACCACTCAAGTTCAATGGGGGAGACTCCCCGTAATCTTCGCTTAAAGCATTTTGATTAGTCTATTCTAATTGGATTAAATAACGTACAAAACAACATGGATTCTCTCTTAATTACATTATTCTTGCTAATAAACGTGCTAACGCGTCATACAGCTTGTATGACTTTAGCATTCTTACGTAGTGCTGACATGGACGGGTCCGGTATGTTTTCGGTTTCTTTTTCTTTTTTGACTTTTGAAAGTTCTTGTTCTACTTCTAGGATTTATGGTTTATTAATTGTATACAAAATTGTACTGTACGATTTTTTTTATATAAGTTAAGAATCCAACTAAGAAAACATAATGCTGGATTTTATCTTTTACGGAGTAGAATATTTTAGATTTTTGTAGGATTTTATCAGGGTACAAAGCATAAATTCCTAGAAAAATCTAAAATATTCAAAAATAATAATATACAGTGTTTACCCCAACCCACTCTGATGATGCTTAACAAATGAGCCTTTACGATTTATCCGGGTTTAAATGGTCAATGAAGTCTAAACTTATACACTTGTGATTAAAAAGACCGAAAATACAATTTTTTTGAGATAGGAATGATTTTAAGAAAAAAAAGTCAATAGGTTTATTTTTATGAAATAAAAAAACATTCAAAAACAGGTGGTGCTTTTTGTTGGTGAAAAAGAGGTGTTATATAACATTTTCAATAGTTCTTCCAAAAAAATCTTCAAAATACAGAACAAAGATCTTACCTTTTATCTTATGTAAGCATTTAATCCAACAATTTCCCCATAAAATAAAAATCGATTCAAATGTAGCTACTAGCTAGAGATGACATTCGTAGTTACTAGTGTAGTATTCTTCAATGGTTTTGCAAATATTAAGGGGGTTTATTTAATTTGATTAGTTCATGCATTCAGTTCAGGCGTATACTAGCCATATGTTTGGTGCAACATTCATTTATTATATCTCTACTTTTACATCCTGAGCTGTAATAGAGCGTTCCTTAAAATGCCTAAAAACAATCTTTTCAATTATTTCAAGAATTTCATGTAATACATTTTTCTTCACAAACACATATATGAAAACAAGGGCACACCTAAAAGTTGTTCTGTTGTTCAACATGCGCAAGTTGTCACCGAAAGACCTATGTGACCCCAATTAACATACAAACAAAAACAACGTAGCTCGTCAGTGTCTGCCACTTCCTAACCTGGAAATATACATTATACTGGCCATCTTATAATCACCATTATTAAGATGCCCTTTAGGGTATTTATTATTCCAACGACTTTTAATTAACATAAAACATGTGCAGAAAGCACGCATCAGTCATCACACAAGCCAAGCTATTAATAACCTATTTGCAGATTACATGGTGCATTATATTACACTATAATGAATGTTGCAATATAGTGTATGTCTGAAAGAGAGATAATGTATTACATTCCGTATTAGAATGCAGGATAATGCTTTGTAATGTGCAATTTAAACACTCATAGAACAGAGGTGATTTATGTATTAGTGCCACAACTTCAAGTTTTACACAAACTTCAGCCGCTACACACTTGCATTATTAGCAAGAAGCAGAATCACTTTGTTATAGAAAAATGTTCCCGAAGATTTAGACAGGAGTCCATGAAAATTAGGGGATCTGGGAAGCAACAATTTAAAATCTACGAAAAACATACAATGCTCAATTGCTCATTAGTTCTTGCAAGCTGAAAGTATAAACAAACTGCAAAAATCTCTCCTTAATACAAGCAAACCACCATAACAGAACTACAAACATAGCCTCGGCCACACCCCGGAACTGTTTCTTCCCATAGTTTTCTCACGCATTTAAATAACTAACACAAACAGATTCTTGATTTTTGTTTTCTCTACCTTCACTAAGCCAAGCTAATACAACACAAGGAAAGATTTGTTTATTTGAACAAGACAAGGGAGGTTCCTTTGCTTACATGAAAGCTTCAGTCGGACGCATTCTCTTCTTCACTCTCTTCTTGTTCGATCATCTTGACAACTTGAGCAACACCTTCCGCAATTTCCTTCTGGATGTCGCCTGAGGGCATGTCGAATGTCCTCCTCCTCATGGAAAGGGATCTCCCTCCTGATGCTCCCGGCTGTGGGTCCACCACATCCAGCATGGCTTCCAGCTCGTCCACCATCGACCTCTTTGCCGATCTCACCATCAGATCAGCGCCCTACAACATCCAAAAAACCATACCTCAGAACTTCTAATGGCTATCCATATACCAAAGTGTAATTAAACACTTAGGCTTCTCTCTATAGAGCTCCATAAACATGTTTTATGTTTCATATTCACTCCAGTTCAAGCAGTTTACAGTTCACAGAATTTTGTTTGACAGAAAAAGACCTGTTTCTGTTGTTTGCATAAATCACTTTCTTGTCATTCAAAAATCTGGGATGTGTACCAAAGGAAATGACAATATTTACACACCAAGACTTCCATATTAGCACATTATCAACTTATCAGGTCTTCTCAAGTAACATTTCAGCATGTGCTTGCATTATCACCATGTTTAGCAAACAAACCACGAAGGTGTGAATCCTTACATGAATTAAGTGATATGGCAAGACATACTGACTTCTATTTCTCTATAAATCTGTGAAGAACAAACGGGATCCTTTCTTTTCATTAAAAAGTGTTTTTCACTTGTTAACACTGGTAGCTCCAGGGACAAAGTGTTTATCATCTAGTCAAAATAAGAGATAATATCATTAATTCCAACCATAGATTTGAGTGTTAGAAGTTACCTCAATAGAATCAACAGTGAGGAGAAGAACAATGATCTTTTCAGCGAACTTTTGGCGCTCCTCAGCATCTCGGGCCACACGGCTGCGGTATGAGAAGTTGTGGAACAAAGCCCTGAGCTCCTTCAACTTTGTTTTGGCAATAGCCAATTCTCGAAGGGCACGAAGAGCACGGGACCTTCGGATTAGATATTCCCTGAAGGTTATCTGGATTATCATTGCTGCATCTTGGGGGGACAATTCCTTTGCCTTGCCCTTGTTGTTGGCAAGTCCAACTCTTTTAGCAAAAGCCTTGATAGCACAATAATCATAAAAGGGGCAAAACCATTAGTTACTTTACTTTTCTTCATAAAACAACAGATGGAGCTGATATTTGTTAAACAATTAAATCCACACAAGAAACTTGAATATTCAAGTCAAATGTTATTAATCTCACCATATTTGCAGATTGCAGTGAGCTGCTGAATCTATGCTTAGAAAAATAGCAGACATAAATCCCACAAAATGTAGAATGTTTTTAATCCAATTTTTTTAAACTTTGTATGAGAAACAAGCCATTAAAGCAAAAAGGGAGGCAAAACACTTGGAAGGTACAAAATGAGTTATGGTGGTAGATTACTGAGAAGAGACTGAGCAATGACCCAACACAGAGCCTATCAAGTTTCAATTGTAATGAGTCTTATGACTTAATGTTGATCTGATGTGCTTTACGCCTTCATCTCAAAGACCAACTGTTACTGTATTGATTCTATCCCTTCATCTCAACTCAATGGAGAGTGGAGCTACCTCAGAATGTAAAAATAAAATAGCACTTCTCTTCCAACCCACTAACATATTAAACCACAGAGCAAACTTAGTAAAGGGTGAAGCACTAGCTGAGATCTTGGCCTATTTAACTCAAGTTGGAGGTTACAATTTTAGTATCTACAGATTTACACTCTTACATACTTTGATGTAACACAAAAACACACCTTTAAGAACTAAGCTCCACATATTGGGTTTTCCACAGATCATATATAAATTTCACACCACTAAAATGAAAGCAAATGTTAAGCGCTAACTCACTGACAGGCCAAAAAAAAACCACCATCATTCCTAGTTACCCCATCCATCTTTACAGCGACATTTTGCATTTTACTCGTCTTACAGTTTCACCGAAAGACCAACTCTTTAAGTATATCTTGCAATTGACATTGCAAATGTACCTAGATTATAACATACATAACATAATGAAAGTGACATTTAACCTAATCAACAATGAAAATCAAGAGCAATGCCCCACAATCATGGGCCACGGCCACGCCACATTCACATCACACACCAATCAGTAACCCCAGCTGATGCAAAACACAAACAGCTAATACTACTAGTCACAGAATGATTTACAGAGACGAACCTGTCTCAAAATGAGAGCCCTGTGACGATCAGAGGGCTCTTCAATCTCCACAATCCGAGCCTCACAGGATCGCTTCTCCTTCTTCTTTTCCTTCTTCTTCTTCTTCTCCCCCTTCTTCTTACCCTCACCAGCCTCGGACTCATCTCCCTTGTCACCACCAATAGTAGCCTTCCACGTGTAAGTCCTCTTCTCTTCATCCTTACCGATCTCCGCCATCCACTTGTAGCTCCTCTCTCCTACCTTCTCCTTCTTCGTCTTCTTCTTCTCCTTTTCCTCCTTAGCTCCTTTGATCTCGGCGCTCAGCTTGTACTTCCTCTCCACCTTCCCGCCGATCTCGGCCGTCCAGGTGTACTTCCGATCCAGCTTCTCGCTCTCTTTCACCTTCAACATCCGCTCAAACTTCGACTCCAGGTCGGACACGCGATCGCTGAGCTTCTGGAGGTAGCGCTCGTTGACCGGAGGAGGACGACGGCACTGAACGACTCGCTTGTACGAAGAGCGAGACGGCGCCGTCTCGATCTGGACCAGATCCTCGAAGACGAACTCGAAAGACGAGGGCTTCTCAATGAGATCGAACACCGAGGCCTTCGGGACGAGCGGAGAAGGGCTCAGGAACTCGAGCGCGAAGCCGAGCTCCTCCTCGTCCATAAATGGCGGAAGGCAGAATGGAGAGGCTACGGGTGCGAAAATGGAGGACTTTTTGATGTAGAATGGGGAAGAAGAAGTTTGCTCGACGAGCTCGTACTTTCGATAACCGGCCATGGCTGCTCAGCTCGGATTCAGACAGGGGGAAATGGAGGATGGATTCGGAGAGTTGAATTGGTGGAGGGTTTTGTTCAGGAGAAAGGGGGGAACAGAGTGAAAAGATGTGCCAGGGAGGAATAAAATGGGGAATTGGGGTAGAAAACGCCGAAATCAACAGTGTGGATAAGGACTTTGGGAAGCGTGCGTGAGGGGAGGTAAGTTTGTGAAAGGTCGAAGTTGCCCCTGAGGAAGGTCAAGAATTACGGCATAGGAGGTGAGAATCTTGTGGGCTGAGCATGTGGGGAATGCGATTACTGGGTGGAAAGGCTGTGGACTGATTTTGAGTGAAGGCCCCACCATGTTACGCCGAAAGATTAAGGTAGGTAGTCACTCTGTTTAGCCATTGTCGCAATCCTAAACTAGTGAAAACATGATTAATGTGAGTTAATGTGAAGAATGGGAAGTTAATAAGTTATAACATCAATTAGTGATGCACGAATGTTCCTATTAAAAAAGGTAAAAATAACTCTTTTAAACAACTCACGACTATTTGATTAATAGACTCGAGAAATTTCAGAAAAGGGCGAGCCCAAACTCATATTGATACACAATGAACAAGTTTTACACCCTTCCCAACATAATCTTACAAGTTACACCTCCAAGTTCAAAACTCTGCAATTCCTCTACAAATTCCTACTCAACAGTCTCTTCTGCCTACGAGAACTTGATTTCCCGTAAGCAAAATTTCATACCTTTGAGTCTTTGACATTCCTCGATTTTCTTATTTTTCCTCCCTGTTTATGTTTCTTTTTTCTCTACTTTGAATGATATCAAACTGAACAAGCATGCAAAATCTTCTGTGTGCTCTGCTTTGAAATTTCAACGATAGCATGCAATCTATGAGCGTCGTGGTTTTAGTGTTGCCCTTTTGAGCCCTAGTGTTCGGCGGTTTGATTTAGGAGTGTTATTGTGTTGATCAATTAAGAAAACAACCCAAGAGTCGATCTCTTTTTTGTTGGGCAACTGATGTTGAAATGCTAGATTGTTGTTTTACCATTAAGGGCAACGCCATTGCACATTATATATGTGACTATAGACTATAGTCATAAGAACTTATCTTGCTAATTAAAACCTGCCTTGGCTTATACATTGGTTATTTCTCAGGGATCAGGAAATACATTAATCCAGTTTGCAAACACACGTGGTTTACTTAACAAAGGTCTGTTACCACAGCCAATAAGACCATACATTGTTTGATGCCAAATCCAAACACACTTGGCTTAGCTCAACAAACTTATTGGAGTTCAAGTACCACACTCATAGCAAGCAAAACAACGACATAGCTTAATCATAAGGCGCTTCAGGAACGCGTAGGCAGACGAGATCTTCAGCCATTCATCTAGGGATTAAACACACATGTAATGTGACTTAATTAGTTGCAAATTGAAGTAGTTAACTGAGGTGGATTAACTAACTGGTTTAAAACTAATTACCCGAGTTGGAGAGGCTTCATGTTGAGATTTCCAGAGTAGGCGGATGAAGTTGCAGCATCAAGCATGGCGTGAGGAAGAGATTCCGCAGCAACAAACGCGTTGATGGCGTTCAGATTGTGCCCTGGAATCATGTTCAGCTGGTTCATCCTTTGTGCCTCCACAATCTACAATATGCACGTACAATAGAATTTAATTATCATCACTTATACATGATCATATGAATATGTCATTCAAGAACAAGATTATTACCTTTGCCCTGAGGTACGAGTTCTCGTGCTCGATCTCCATCTCCTGCGCAACCAAGTCGAAAAATCAAGGGTAAGTAAGTAAATTACTACTTTGTATGTAGATTGAGGTGTATACTTATTGTAGATTTAGATATGTTAAATTTGTTACCTTCTTCTGCATGAACTCAACGTCAGCAAGAAGTAGCTCATGCTACACATACCAAAATTATAGAAAACAGCAATGTTTTATATTTTATAGTACGAAATAAAGGAATTATGTGAGCAAAATATGAAATGTACCTTCTTAGACCTAATTCTTGAGATGGCACGATCAAGGCGATTTTCGAGTTGCTTAAGCTCCTTAACGTTCAAAGTACCAATTCCCTCTCCCTCCAAATTTCTGCAATTTAATTAGCATTCAATGTTAACATTTCAAGTAGTGACAACAAATAGTTAAATAAGTGGGAGTTTCATATAATCACGTATTAAGAACATGTTCATCAAGTGCATATATATAAAACCTGTTAGAATTTTGCAGTAGTTGAATTTGCTGGCGCAACTTAGCAGATTCTTGCTGATAATACTGCAATGAGCATTGATCATTTGATTGTTGAATTGTATTATAATCAATAATATGCAAATCATTAAGATTATATATAGCTAATTGGTTATAAATTGTAATTAACTAAGCTTACCTGCGTGTTAATTTCAGCTATGGTGGCAGTATGAGGACCATCTGAGCAGGCCTTCTTGTACCTCTCAATAGTTGTGTTTATGCTACCATGTATAAGATTGAAACATACTTCTTTCAAAATTTTATTAAAAAAATCACAAACATAGCAATCTTACTGAAAGAAGCAACATAGCAAAACACAACAAATGAGCACAGAAGCATTATATTAAGGAATATGAAATGATTTCTCAGAATATTTTAGTACTATGTAATGATTATCATTCGGAATGGTTTTACAAAGAAAAGCAAATGGGTCACATCCTATGTTTACATCAGCAAACAAAAGAAAAGACAGAAATTAAAAAAAGACAAACAAAAAGGCAAAATTGTGAAAGCTAGAAAAAAAAAGACAAACATTTGAGGTATACACATAGCAATTCAATCAAAGACAAACAAAAAGGCAAAATTGTGAAAGCTAGAAATGGCAATAATTAAACACAAGATTTAAGATACATACATTTGAGGTATACACATAGCAATTCAATCAATTTATTGCCCTTCTCTGTAGTGTCAAGTTTTTTTAAACAGATGTGTTTTGCTTTGGAGCTAGGTTTTGACATGTAAATGGAAACTGAGGATTCAAAGCTCTGACTGACTTGAAAATTGAAAATGCAAATAATATTCAGTGGCAGTGCTACATCAATTTTTTTTCTCAATGATTAAATTGATTTTATTCTAGATTTTGTACTTGCTTAGGTAGTAATTATTTGCCGCTAGGATCGAACTATTTGATATATTAAATAAATGCATTCTTTTAACTACAAAATTAGGATATCCTTACTAATGTTGGCTATCTTGTAACTTAGAACAAAGAATTGGAAATCTAATTATGCTCAAGGTTAATCAAACACAATATACATTGATTAGATTCGACCAAATAAAGATATACATTGATTAGAAGTATAAATGTATAATAATATAACCTTAAGTAATCACTCCTCTACACAATCTTCTATGTGTCATTCTCTACTTCAATTGGACAAAGTAAAGTAAAGAGAGACTTACAATTATTCAATTTTATGATTAGTAAAATGGGCGATATGAAAAATATTACTGATAAAGGTATTTTGGTAAGAAATTAAAATTGCTTAATATGTTTGAAAATATCTAAAAACAAAAAAGTATATCATCAACGTCTACTGCCAGGATCAAAAACTATCAAGTGTAAAAAAAAATATATGAGAATCTAAGTACAATATGCTCAACCTAAAGCTTAGTTAATTAACCTAATACACAATGATTAATGGAATTACAATACTATGACCTAATTAAACAGAATCAACAAAAATTATTTAGGGTAAAGAAGGATGATTTACTTGGAGTTAGAGTACTCATAAACACGGCCACGGCTCGAGAAGACGATGAGGGCGACTTCGGCCTCACAGAGGATAGAGAGCTCATAAGCTTTCTTGAGAAGCCCATTTCTTCTCTTGCAGAAAGTCACTTGCCTGTTTGTTGTGTTCTCAATCCTCTTGATCTCAATTTTCCCTCTTCCCATGTCGTCTTGATCACCTAATTTACACCATATATCACATAAGAGCAATAGAAAAAGTCCACTTTTTTTTATGCAGATTAATAACAACAAATAGTACACTTTATTGAAAAATAAAGCTAGGGTTTTTTGTATGATTAGAGGGTTAACAAATTAGTTACCCATATGGTAATGAAATCATGAGACTCTGTGCCTCTCGTGTGATGTAAGTACTTTATATAAACATAGTACTGAAGAAGTGAAAAATCAGAAAGAAAAATTCTTGCAAGACATTAATTAATTAGCAAGAAATTAGCCATAGACAATGAAAAAGAAAGGAGGAGAATAACAGAAGAAGAACACCGTACCACTATTTGTAGACCCTAAAAGGGTGTAAAGAAGAGAGGCAAAATCAAAGAGAAGCTTAAGGGTTTGGTCGTATTTTGTGCAAACAAATGAAACATAAAACCCTAGCAATGAACTTTAGCTATAAAAACGGGTAGATCTAAGAGAAAATGTCTATAAACACAACAAGAAATGAAGGATCTAGCACAAAAGAAAAACCCATGTAGATGAGCACTTAAATCAGCACAAAAAACATGCATGTATGAGTTGAAAACATATAAAGATAGATCAAAGAGAAGTGAGAGGAAGAAAGAGAACCCTTTTCTGAAGTAGCAACTAACATGGTGTTTTGATGTAATCAAAATCCAAACTTAGAAGAGGATGATTATGATGAAGAAGAAAGAACAAGAACAAGAACAAGATGAAGGAGCTAGATCTAAGCTAGCTAGGGTATCTTTTTTCACAAGGGTAAAAAAAAATAACAAGATTCTTTCATTCACTTGTAACAGATCTATAAATGGAGGAAATTAAAAGGGTGTAAAAAAGGGCAAAAAAGAAAGCGAAATGGGCAAGAAAAGAGTAATGTTTAACTACTGGTTATCTGAAGTTTTGATCAGCAACAAACCTGGGAGAAAAAACAAGCCCCTCTGCAACAAAGTTTAATTCAAAATCTATCGGAGATTGTGTTTTTTCTTTCCTTTCTTTCTAAGAATATGGAGCTCAGAAGAAATTCTGGGTATGGCTTCTGCAAGGCATGTGAAATACAAGGGCTTTTGAAAGGGACTTGGGTTAATAATTTATCTCTTCACCCCACCCCAAAAGAAAAAGAAAAACTTACTTTATTTGGTTTCTTGAATTTAACTTCAATTCTGTGATGGCTGAAAGAGACTTAGAGTGAGAGAGATAGGAGGAAGAAGAAGCAGATGGAAAATGAAAGTAAATTGGGTTGTGCTGGCAAGAAAACGACGTCGTTGTTATGTTGAGTGTATGATGATTCCCATATGCTATTTCCATGCAACGCTACTTCGGTGTTTAGGGCTAGCAAGTGATTGCTTTTCAGAGACTTTTCCTCCCTTTTTTTTGCAATTTAATTCATCTTTTTTTTGTTGGTTCTTATGCTTTTCTATATTTTGTGTTTATGCTTTGATTTTTATGTACTTCAGGAGATGAATTGGGTCTGGTTTATTTTTTGCCCTAAAAGATTGGATTGTTTAAAGGGTTAATTAATTGTCACCCCTTTATATTAAAACTTTTTTTTTTTTGAAGAGACCCTTTATATTAAAACTTGAAAAAAGAACAATTAGTTAGCTATATAGATTTACGTACATAGTATTCTTTAACTTAATATTTTGTACATAATCATAACACACTTGTTAGATACCAGCATAGGCAGACACAGAGGGACATGAGCGAGCTCATGCCTCTCCTCCTGTCCGGTTTGTTATTAGAATTTTAAGTTAAATATAAATATATTTAATATTAGTTTATATTATATATATACGAAAATCAATTAGTCTAGATGATTTTTTGCTCAATTTTGCATTGATTAGGTTCAATCCCCTTAGTATTATTTTGGTTTTTATTCATATTTAATACGGAGTACAATTTTGTACAATGTTTTTTATAAAGCAAACATTTTTTTGGTAGAAATTAAATGTTATACATAACATAAAGTTCTATTGATAAATAAGTGCTAAATTTTGTTACTATTTAAGAGTATTAATTCACTTAAAAAAGTTTCAGTTATTCTCGACTTTTTGACTTTGTCGAATGAGATGTGCCCCTCCTTAAAGTCTGTTCTGCATCGATACCATGCCAGTACCACCATAACCATTATTCCACAGCCCCGCACGGCGTTAAAGAATCACCATATCATAGTTAGGTTTTTGATAAATAATTACAGCTTTTTCTAGTTTCATTTAATCTATAATTTTCATCTACAATTGGTATTAACTTAGGCCTTGTATGGAATAGTTTCAAACTTGATGAATGTTTTTGTTGTCTTTAGCACATCATGAATCATTTTAACCGGAAAAAATAGCAAACTTACGGGATTGTTCTAGTACTTTTTAATTTATAAAATGCAAATTTCTAATAGGTCATGAATATTACTTGTGGTCCAATAACTTTTTTATTACCATTCTAACAGAAGTTAGGTTTCTAAGCTGATCGATCTAGATCGATAGGGACCTATTCAGGATCGTGAAATTGTATGATTTTATGATTTCGATTACTATTATATATAATAACATGGCACACACATATATATGAGCCTATCAATTTACATGAGTCAATATATAATAAAGTAGGGGTCTTGTATATGTAAATCTATTAATACATAATTTTTTTTTTTTTTTTTTTTTGAACAAGTAAAAATTCGGCAGACCAGCCAAAACTGGTGTACCGAGAGGCCGTTAGACGACAGCCGACAGCGGCTAAGAAGATAGAAACAAAAGGTCAACACAAGAAAACAACACGAGAAGACAAATACAACACCAAAAAAGAAAGAACCAATGACGAGCCCGGATCGAGGTGAGTGAAACACTAGAAGACTAGCGTTCCGGCACGAAAAGGTCAACCATCATGGGTGAGGACTAGTGACGTTCCCTCCACCGGAATGAAGGATCTTCAAAAGCCCGAAACGACCTGACCACAAAGACTTTGTACGACACCGGGGGCTCTGGCTTAACTATTTGGGGAAGTATTGATCAAACTCGAGAAGCTTTCTTGACGCTGTCTTCCCAACCAGAACAAAACTCGAACCACAACCAAGGCCCAAGCTGTCCATCGGGGATTGCAGTTCGATTTTGCAAACCATAAGTTCTTAAATTTCCAGTAGTTTGTCAAGATTCATCATCAATTTCCATAGATTCTGATCATATATACCATGTACATTCTTGGCAAGAGTTATGGAAGAACTATGAGGGTGTATCCTTTCATTATCAAAATCAACATTATCGAAGAGTTCAACTAAATAATTTGCATATGCACGTTTCCAATGCTGCCTTATGCAGCCTTTGTTCATTTTTGCACCACTATATATGGTTTCCTCAACCATAGTGGGTTTTGGATTCAAAAGAACATAACCATTTGTGGTCTCCTCGACCATGGTGTGTTGTTGTTCAAATTGGAATGAGGGTTCGAGTTCAATGGGTTGTCCCATAACAACTTTAATACCGGGAGAGGTCATGAAACCCTTATTACAGTCACTATAATAACATTCAAACAAGAGGCCTGAGCAAACATTAGCCATACGGGCTTTAGCCAGAGGAAACATACATGGATCATAGTATTTGAAACAATTACTGAGAGTGATAATCCTTAATGAGAGGATGATCAAACTCACCCACCAAATTCTTAATTGATCATTGTAAGACATATATAATCCTAATGGTTCATGAATATAGAGATTCAGACGAAAGGGAAAATTATATCTTATGTTCCCGAGTGAGTTGTCGGTTGAAGGAAAGTGATTGTCGTATAGGAGGAGCCAAGGGCCGCTCCACCCCTCCACCGAACGAGTCTCTTGCGAATCTCGCGTCAAGCGTTTAGCCCCTTCGACCCCCATCGTTCCCCCAATAATATTGGTTGAACCGATTTGGTTGAGATCTCCCAGGCAGGCTACGAATCTCCTTGTAATTCTTTGTGTATGCCTGAATCCTTGTTGTGCTCTTTGATGCAAGAGGTGATCAATCTTCAATCGGAGCTTCTTCTGCTCCTCCCGTCGGAATTTTAGGTCTTCATTTTTAGGGTTCATTCTAGATCGAGAACTCACCCAATCTGACAAGAAAACATCTGGATAGGGCTTTCCATAGATGTTGAGAGATTGTTGAAGCACTATTCTTGATGCCATCAAGCAGGTAATAGCCAAGGAGAGGGTTGAAATTGTAGATCTGCAGTTTTTCATTTTTGGGGTTTTTCATCGAGAGAGAGAGAGAGAGAAAGGGGCAAGGGTTCGGGGGTTTTATTAATAGGGTTTTATCAATCAATAGAAAATTTGAGATGAACCCGATCGAAGTCGAGAAAAGTACGTACTTATAAGGTGGCCGATAGCTTTTTATTGCCATGTTATATTTGAGATAAGCCAGTTAACCAACTTATATACTAGACTTATTTACTTCCCATTAATATATAAAAATGTTGTATATATTGTTCTCAACAAAACCACGTCTAGATAGCATATAGGAGTATTCTTTTTGTTTTTATTATTCTGAATAAATTTATCAAATCAATTAACATGTACACAGGATGAGAAAAATCTTCATAGATCTACTTTTATGTCTTGTCTTTTCGGGATAGTAATTCTTATTATTGTCCCTTTTGTTTTTGTAAAATCATTGCCTTCGGTGTGACATGCCGTTTTTCTATTGTGTAAGCATATATGCTAGATTAAGAAACTAAACCATATAAAAAATAGTTAATTCGTCACAAAAAAAATTAAAAATTAAACTTTTTTATCGATTATTCTATTGGGCACACTCTAAGAAACAATTTATTTTTTCTTCAATGTGTTAAAGTATGTGTCCCCGTAAAATTGAGTACGAACAAGAGTAAGTTATGCATAAACATAAGGTCTTTAATTCTCTTCCAATATCGAATTGAATACCTCTAAAAGTAGCATTACAATATTTTTGATCTACATATGAGCAAGTTGGAACATAGACGTATTAAGGTGACGATGAATTGAACTACATAAGAAATTGTCGTTAAACTGTTTGTTGACGTCGTCATTCATGATCCAACCGATCAACAACTTAATTTGCAGGAATCTAGATGTCGGCCTTCGATCTTCAAATTGTGTTGATTGATCCACCCATGATAGCCACAAGGTCGGATGGTATGAACACATCCGAACCATCCGCCCTTTGAGATTTGTTTCTGTCAATAAATACTTGTTTCAGGACGTGTCAGTTTATTGCAAGTTTGACTGACAAATATTGAAACCCATACTTGTTTTAATTAGTTACATAATGCTACGTACTTATACATATTACTTGACCCATAAGAGATGGTCATAGGCACACATATAAATTAATTAGACATATAAATGAAATAAGAGGAGGAAATTAAGCATGAAAAATGTGATTAGTTATGGGTGGGAGGACGAGGTCTAGGTTTGGGATAATCCGAATAAACCCCGGGGTGTTGGTCGTGCCTCTTCCCCGGCGGCAACCGCCACGATACGACGTCGTTCTTGGTCGTTGAAAGCTTCTCCTCCTCGCCATACCCTGAATCAGAAACCTTCTTCTTCTTAAGCCTGCTCGATTCACCTTCGTCTTTGGCATTGATCTTAGTTCTCTTCTCATCTGAACTCTCTTGCATTTGATGTTGGTGGTCCCCTAATCTTTCGCTTCCTGTTCTTGTTTCGACAAACCTCAAGGCTTTACCCTGTTGCATCACATTTTTCATACGTAAGTAATCATCTAGCTTGCACAACAAATATCTAGCACATATAGATCCATGAATCAAGTTTGCGCGCACTAATTGGATACGACTAAAGATATATTGTGAAAAAGAGTAGCTAGCTAGTAAGTGGACGAACCTTATGGAGATGGAGATGGAGATGGTGGCGAGCATTGCACGCGTGTACGAGGAAGCAGCACATCAAGATTAGGCATAACCCATTCGAGCACATGATCATCGACCTTAAGTCGACGTTACGTACCAATGCGTCCGCGCCTGCTCTTGAAAATCTCGATCTCTCTTTCGAATCTTTTTCGCTCAAGCAACTTGAAAATGTGGTCGAGTCTAGAGGCTACATGCGCTTGACCGTGTTTTCTAGAGGGAGTTCAATGTGAACGAGCTACAATGGAGGTTTGTTAAACTTCTCTTTGCTGCATTTTATATAGCTAGATCAATGGCACATAAACCGGTGCATTATGTATATGTATATATATAGAGATAGTTAATCGATAATTTTGTTTGATACGCGCGCAATGGAACATTTTAAGCATCCAAAAGTTTGAAAAGGAGGGCTTGACAGCCAAAAGGTGAACATAAGTTCCAAAGTTGAATTTTGTTTGACTCTCCATTTCTTAAAATAAGGCGCCTAGGGTTTTGGGGTATTAACTGTCCGATCTTGGTCTTGTCTCTCGTGGTACACCCTTAAAAGTTTGTTAGGACAAACGTACACCATCTAGTTAGACCCGATGATTGGCTACGGCTCCGTTCGAATGGGCTAAGGCGCCTAGCAATTTCGCTATTTCCTTGTACCCTTAAGGGTGCTAAAAATTGGACAATTCCGTCCCCCTTAGCTGATTCTGTTGCCTATCTCGTTAGGGTGGAACGGACGCTAAGCCACTTTAATTCATAAAATCATTATAACAAAAAAAAACAATTCTTAAAATGACATATAAATTAAGATTAGTATATACTTAATATACTTTGCAGTTTGCAACAGCGAATGTAATTCTTATAAGAAGAATGAGTACGTGTAGAAACACATCATGCAGTAAAGTTAGAAACATAAACCGCATATTTGAAATCAGTGTCCTACTTTTTTGAAGATGTCAATCTCAAAAGGGGTGCAGATGTTTATATGAAAATTTAATTGCTGTAAAAAAATGGAGGAAGTAACGAGAGTGAAAACAGGCAGGAATTAAGCCACGAAGCACAAGACGTTGTTTGTTGTGTGAAGAATACAAGTTTTTTGTCTCGGTTTTTTCTTGCTCTTGAGTGGTTGTTGACCCCATCTCACCCAACTAACTAAAACAATACGCGATCCAAAATTTGTATTTTTATATAATTCACAAACTAGCTCTTTGGATCAAGTTTCATACGAGCTTTAATCTCAAAATGTTGGGATGCTTAAATAGTTAAATAACCAACTACTTAATCTTAATAAAATTCATTAAAAACTTATGGCTTGTTAGTGCTCGTTTGGTTGAATGTGGGAAGTACGATTCCCATGTTTTAACTTTTCTGGAGTTATAGTTCGTGGGAAAGTAAAAAACACTAGTAGGCCGTGCGATACATGGGCTTTGTTTACAGCATAATGATTGTTATTTTAGAAATCAAAGATACTAATTGTATATATTATAAAAATATGATCATATTTTAATGACCCAATTGTTTACAAAATTTTCATCCATAAATTCCGATTCTTTCTTTTTCTATTGATTCTTTTCCAAATATATGCGTAGTAGAAGTTAGACCAAGGTTTTCATCATCTTATGATATCACAATAGAACCTCCATAAATTAATACGCGATAAATTAATAAACACGGTAAGTTAATATTCTTCTCCGGTCCCGACTTGGGCCAGTGTAAAATTTGACGATTTTGATAAGATAATAAATTATCAAAAAACCACTATAGAAATATTATGTCCTAATAGAAGTATAAATTAATATAATGTGAAAAATTACATCAATATAACTAAGAGAACTTTCGAAACTTAGTAAAATATGATCCTATACATATGATTAATATTTTATAATGTACAAAGAAAAACTTTGTCGGTATTTATATGATTTATATTTACAATATTGTATTGAAATATAATAAAATATTGCTAATAAAGCAATATTTTATATATTTATTCATAATCGAGCTTGCTTACGAACACATTAACGAGCTTGTTCATGAACATATTACCGAGCTTGTTCACGAACAAACTAACGAACTTGTTGATCAAGAATAAACGAATCGAGTTTTCAAGTGTTCAAATTCGGCTCGTTTATCTTATTGAGTTGTTCGGGCTCAATTCATTTATAAATCGAACCGAACTCGGACGAGT
Organism: Polygonum maritimum; assembly: GCA_963924305.1. Taxonomy (NCBI): domain Eukaryota; kingdom Viridiplantae; phylum Streptophyta; class Magnoliopsida; order Caryophyllales; family Polygonaceae; genus Polygonum; species Polygonum maritimum. The sequence continues at coordinate 11,603,599 of OZ002737.1, read as the reverse complement.
TTTTACCGAATCGAACATCGAACATCTCATGAACGGCTCGATTCATTTACAACCCTAGCTATTTGGTGCAATTTAGCTTAAACTAACTCATGAAAATTAATTTAGAAGCCCTAAATTTCGAACTTACATAGTATATTAGCTTCGAGGGATTTTCCTAAGCGGGAACAACTACGAGGAACTTACACAATCAATCAACAAACTCGCGCGCTCCAAACATTCGACAAAAAAAACATTCTTGCTCGCTAACAATAGGGAAATCAGGGAAGCAAATTGAGAAAACATTCATGAATCAATTTAATTTCCAAATTTCATGAATCAAATTACCTCAAGAATTTCGAACTCGAGCAAAAAACCTAATTTAGGGTTTCTAGGCTTTCATGAATCGAATTTCTTCAGGCTCTAGTCTCTAGACACTGTCGACAAAAATACAATTGGCAATAGCTAGTCAAATGATAAGAAAAGGGTAAATCAAAATTATAGAGTGATTTACTTACGATTTAAAAGGATTCTGGTCACAGCACACTTGGAGGAGTTGGAGCATCTATTCAACTCGTTGGGCCTCATGATTTATAGAGATCATAAGTTTAACCCTCTAATATGGCAATTTGCCCTCCTTTCTTTTTAGAATTGGGACAAAAAAATAGGATTCTGACAGCAAGTGGTATTTTTCTAAGCATGTGAATTCTTTGATGGTTCATGGTAAATAAAACGATTTCGACCAAAACAATAGAAAGCCGATTGATAAACTGAATTTTCAAGGCCCAGGTCATTTTGACATGTTTGCCCAAATTCGTAAAAGAGCCCAAACTTCTCTCGTTTTAAAGCCCAATCATGCAAAGGCAACAGCTAAACATAGCAGTACGTGGACATGTTGCATCGTATTCCCAATTATCAATATTTAGGACATGTATTCATCACTGGGCTGGAAATAATATTTTGTTCAAAGTAACGTTTTTTTTTTTTTTTGAAATAATGCATGCCATTTGGAAAACGAATTGTACGCTCATAAATTTGAAATCGGAATAAGTGGACTAGGTTACTATAATATTGTAACATTATCACTTATTACTTTTCCTGTTTTGAACAGAAAGTTTAGTAATAGCTATAGCTATATCTACATAAATTTATAATATCGGTGGATGCAGATTGAATCGGTTAAAGAAAAATGTTTGATAGGTACGTGCTTCTTTAAAGTACATATATTATATATATTTCACCATTTTTATTTTTTGTTTTCCAGTATGCGCTGGCTCAAAGAGGATTAATGAACTATAGGTTCATTGAGTATTATTTTTCATGTATAATTAAGGCTTAGTCAGATAATTACAGTAGTCTACTTAATTAAATTAGGAAGAAGTGACCATTCTAATAATCCTGTTCACATATTTGTGGTCCACAGCACACCCATTCCAAAAAGATTAAATTCAACTTAGTGAGATTTATAATAGTTAACCACTTCAACATATTATAATGGTATCAAACCTACTCATAATAGCTACCTATTAACCGATCATATTTTGCGGTTTGCTCATCCACGAAAGCCTAGCTTAATTTATAAGCACTAAACAACAATCTGAGACCAGCTTGACATGATTAATCCAAGTGCTGATAGTTGCTAGATTGATCTCTCATTTTAATTGAAAAATTGGAAACCTAATAGACCATTAAGAAAAGTCATGCATCTGAAAAGAAATAAAAGGATCTGAAAAAGCACGCGCAACCAAGAAAAGAGAATCCAAAACCAAGTTTTGTCTGCATTAGAATTTAGAGCAATTGGAGATCCCTATCTATCTGTAATTTGGAAACTACCTACAATACATACCCATTTCAGAATACCAGGTTTTCAGTTGGCCTATAGTATACAACTGTTGTCCTTACTAATATTAGTAAACAATTAACACATAATACGTACAATTTAACGTGTAATAAATATTTAAATTAAAATTAGAGCACAAATTGGATTTCACGTGTCCACTTGATCCTATCTAAATCTGGTGGATCACATTCACAGCTAATGAAATGTCCAATCCAATGTCATTTTAAGTGATTTATCATAATTTGTTTTGAGCCTCGTAAGCACTAATCGATTAACTTTTTTTTAACTAACAAATCAATGTCTCCTGCATCAATAATTTTGTTCTTGTAGTGACTTGTGCATTGTACTACAGATAAGTGAGATAACAGAGCATGGCATGATAACTATAGTAGACAAAACTAATCTTCCGTGTCTTATCAAAACTTATCCTTTGCACATCAATATCGTATCCAAAAACACACACATCTGACATCTCACTAGTTACAGCGACCTTGAAAGTGAAAACCCTTCCAATTACTCATTCAAATGCTCAAAAACCCCCATCATTTTCAACTTATTGATGTGCCCTTTTTGGTTTATCATCCAAAAACACAAACACAATCCAGATTCCAACCCAATTATGTATATATTGATAGAAGACAGAAAAATGGTAAATACAAATGGCACATATATTACTATCAAAAAACCATGCCTTTCACCCTCCACAGTTTCAATACAAATTTTATGGAGAGGATGTAAGGAAAAGGCGCCTATTTTCGCCTTCCTAGTTTCACTTGGCTGGTCCTCATGAGAAAGAATTAGTGGCCTGTAGAATTCTAATGCTACATACCTCATACTATACCTGACACCATATCAGAAGATGGAACATTGAGGATCCTGGTATTCTACATACATTTGGAGCAATTATATTCTCTGAGGTTGTTTACCAACCGAGCTCGTTGGCTTGGTATCACACAAGAAAGTTAAGAAGGTTTTTTTTGGGGGGATTTTGGGGGTTATGATCAAACGAGAGATTCGGTTGAATTCAAGGGCGTTTTCGATCTGTCAAGCTTCACTTTCACCTCTTCCACCACCAGCTTTGTGAGAAGAAGGCCAGCCAACAAAGCGGATGACATCAGCATTGTAAATACAGCTGACCAACTTATATTGGACATGTATCCTGTCAAGAGGGGTCCAATGGCAGCTCCAATGGAGCCCGTCCCGTCTATGATGGCTGTGACCGTGGCTAATGCACGCGCCTGTCCCTTGAGCGAGCTGTGGGTCCCGAGATCAGCTGAGACAGCTGTTGTGATGAGAGCGTATGGACCGTTGACAAAGATTCCCGTGATGAACATGATGAACCCGTTAACATAGATGTTTAGGTATCCGTAGGTTTTGTAGAAGTAAAGGGCGGGTATTGAACCGAATGTGAAGGTGGCAGCTGTGATTGCTCTGGCATCAAGGCGGTCAGAGACGTATCCTGCAAGAACTCCTCCAAGGACACCGCCAATGTCGAATAAGGTTGATAAGTTTCCAGCGGCTGAGCTTGATAGGTATTCGCCTCCAATCTCTGCAAGGGAATAAATTCAATCTGTTAGTCTCTTTGTAATATGAAACATTTCAATGGTAATGAATAATGGGCAGGCTGTGAACTAAGGCCAAGTATATCAATTCTTAGCACTCTGTAATAGTGAAATCAACATGATTATACTATTACTTATTCAAACGAACACTGCAAGAATAAAATTATACCTGTATAACTGATGTAGAAAGGAAGCCAGTAGAGGAATGTGTATGCAACAAGCTTGGCAAAGAAGAGGCAAAAGGCATAGGTAGCGACCCCGGGAATCTTCCAGGCATCCATGAAACTAATCGCCTTCGTTTCTGTGGCATCTGATTGCGAGGCACTGATTTCCCCGGCTGAGTACAAACCAGTGGCTGCAGAATCCAGAAGAGGTTCTTTTACGGAATCCGATTCCTCATACACTGTAGGGATTCCACAAGCAAGAGGGCTAACTGGCAGAAAGAAGAACACTAACAAACCCATGACGGAAATGATGAGGCCAGGGACAACAAGTGACCAACCCCATCCATACTGCAACAGATTTGAAGCAATCAAAGAGCCAGAAATGTTCCCAACAGAGGTGTGTGCATTCCAAATGCCCATAATCAAACCCCTTTTACTCTTCCCAAACCAGTTTCCCACCACTGCAACAACAGAAGGCCATCCTGTGGACTGAAACAAACCAGCAAGCATCTGTACACCCAAGAAGTAGTAGAAGTTGTGTATGTTAAACCAATAAGCCAATCCAAAACAAGCCGTGAACACACCAGTTCCCAACATTCCAATCGTCAAGAACACTCTTAAATTCAATCTGTCACCAAGATGGCCTGAGAAGAACTGCCCAGCAGCATACACAGCTAGGAACGCCACGTCAAGGTAGCCGAGCAACTCGGTGCCATCGGTTCCATTGAACGGAGCCCAGCCACTGCTGGTTGACCCCAACGGCCTCCCGAGATCGGTCGCATTTCTAAGATAACGTGCCCGCCATGGGTGGAAGTCCAAGGCTGATGCAGAAGATGTCTGGGGGTCCAAGGCACTTTTGACAACACTGGCGGTTTTACGGGTTAAATGGTAGGTTGTGTATGCAAAGAAGGTGACAACCAAAACAAGGAGTTGGTATGTTCCATAAGAGAGTGATGACTTCTTCACAGATTCAATGACCTTTATTCCTGAGGGCCTTTCATCCTTCAGCTCTAGTGTTGATACTTGAGAAGGAGCCATGGATAATAGATAGGAGGCTGATGAGTGATAAAGTAGAGGCTCAAGTTGATATTGCAGGAGATAAACCAAGCAAGCTGGAAATCAGAGAAAACCTAATAGTTAGTTTCCAATCCAACAGGAAATGAATGAACAGATAATCAGCTAGCAGAATTCTTGTGACATATACAGCTCCTCAATTCGACTCTTCGAATTACAAAATCAGGCAAGTCATTGCGACCTCATGAATATTTGCCAAGATTGAATCAAAGAAGAAATTTTGATAGAAGGAGAAATGCTGCCTACCAAATTCAACGAGGCTTACCTAACCCCACTTAACAAGCATATCAGCTCAGAATGGTAAGGAATAACAAATTGAGAGCAAAATCAAATTGAACCAAAAAAAAAATTGATTCCTCGCAGCAAAACGACACCGTAACACCGTATCGAACAGTCGTCACCGCATATCCCGGACGACCATTGGAAAGAAGGGACATTTGTAGAAAAGGAAGGACAATTGGAGCAAAAGGAAAAGGAAAAAGAGAAAGCGAGACAAAGAACTTTTCAAAATTCAGCTATTCAACCAGATTTCGGAGAACAAAACACATAACCGTCTCGAAAAATCATTTTTTCCTCCTCGCACCAAACAAATTGACCAAATTCAACAATCAATCGCCATTGCAATATGTATACACAATCATCGACGATCAACAGCTCATCCGAACACAACAGATCTATTGGAGAAGGAAAGAAAGCTTCGTGAAGAAGAGCACAATCTGAAAATTAGAGATTGGTAAGACTGGAAAATACCTAGTTCTAGCTAGCTGAAACTCGAAGGAGCTTGACTGAATTGATATTCTCTTGCTATTCCCGTCTTCTCCAAAACTTGGAACGAACAGAGAAGTTGGACACAAGGCCTACAATTCGAAGCGGTGACTCTGAAGCAAGAGAAACGAGGGGGCTTAAAAAACGGATACCGGAATTAATTTAATCAAATTTATGCAGGAAGTGAAATACCGAGTTTGTCCCTCGGCTTGTTTAGTGGGCAGGAGCGAAAATGCCCCTTCACGCCTGTATTATGTTTTGTAGTTTGACAATTTGTTGAGAAATTGTTATCCAATGGGAATATGCTTCCAGTGAGTGTGGAGAATATGCTTCTTTTTTTCTCGCATTCAGCCGAATTAATCTGACCAGGTAATCAATTATATAAATACATGATTTTGAAATTATCCACAGTATTTACGGAGACAGAAAAATATGATTTAGAATGTATTTTTATTTTTTTTGAGCAGGAATTAGAATTTATTATTACAATGACAAATTGACAACAATATTTTCGGGGACAGAAGTTATCCACAGCAATGGAATATAACTATATAAGTGGATAGGTTTGTTGAAAGGGTTATATTTTACATGTGAACTTCAAATGAGTATATAAACGTTATAGAGATAATGTTTGAATCTCGTATAGAGAAAATGTTTTGTACAAATATGCAAATAAATAAAAGTGCTATAAAAAGTTTTGTTTTAGGGCGTCTAATGAAGACTAGGAAGTAATTTCTTAACCAGCAAAGGAAAAAAAGAAAAGAAAATAAGTCTGATAAAATCAGAGAAATTTACAGAAGTAATTCTTCTACAAGAAATAAAGTGGGTAAAAAGAGAAATATTTCTCTGATTTCTACTCACAAAACCCCTTTTATCTTTTTTGAAATTATTAAGAAATCTTCTTTCCTATTCTCCATTGTGGATACTCTTAGTTTGAGATTCTTATAAAATCATTTGGCTTGAATTAAAAAGATTGTTAAAAAATAAGACCATCAACTGTGTCAACCCAATAGAATCAAGATCCTCTACACCTCTCGGTGTAACCTCCGGTGCTCCACTTTATTATTTACGCTACAAAATAACAATAACAATAAAAAATTAAAAAAATTATATTCATATTGTAAACGTTTATTCTTATGTAATTTAATTATGAATTTTTGTGATATTTCCAGTGAATATTTTTAATAGCTAAAAAGATGATTAATTCATCAATTTTAATGTAAAAAATAGTAATAATAACTTTTTATCGTAAAAATGTACAAATGTATGATATTTATCGTTTATAATACAAATATAATTCTTTTTTTAAAAAAATTAATATTAACTTATAGTATAAATAATAAAGTAGAGCACCGAAGGTCACATCAAGTATTGTAGAAGATCCTTACTGAACTCAATAGGGTAGTGCATGTGATCAAGTCATTTAATCCTTGAGTAATTGAGACACTTCATCAAGATTGATTTAATTAAGAAATTGCATTATTATTCAAAAATTTTGTGATAAGGAAAAGATTAGGCTCGCCACAAGTAGTACTGCTTGGGTTTGCCTATAGCATTCACGAAGAATAAGCACTGATTACTAATCAACTCTAAAGGAAATAGAACAAATCGCCGTCTTGGAGTTTCGAATCCGAGACCACTAAACTAATGCGCCAAGTGCCCCCGGTATTATTCAAAGATGGGATCACTTCCATACTTTATATTTTTCAGAACCTACTTGTAAATTGCAATTTGTCTAACTCAATTATACAGCTACACTCAACTCCCAATGTATAGGTTTTTTAAGTTTCTAGTAACATTATCCAATTATTGTGGTTGATTTTTAAAAGATGTGTTAAAATTTACGTACAAACTGTAGTGCTTCATTGCTTGCATTTTTTTAGTCCCTTTACTCGATCTAAACCTCCAGACTTGAGTTATATTTTCTGAAAAGTAATTATTAAATTATAATAAGGATTATGAATGTTGTTAATTAGACACACTACATACACTGGTACACCCACACTAACAAACATATACACACTTATATAATTCCACTCGACAAAGATTGTATAAGTGCGACAAGGTCAAAGCATGCAAGAACAAATTCAACCTCAATTGATACTTTTAAAATACACGAAAGTGGAAAAATCGATCGTGTGGTTACAAACACGTAGACAGCAATATGACATTGACAAGAAGGAAATTAAAAGCCAAGTCTTAGTTGATCTCGCCATCATAATGAGCAAAAATTCAAACAATTATTTCTATAAATACAAACATAACAAAATAACGATATATTCATGTCGATGGAGTTGAAATATTAAAGTACACGTTACGTGGTAAACGATTGTGACTGGTTCGTTCAGTTTCTATATGCCATTAGTTTATTTATCATCGGCCAAATAAGATTTTTTTTTTTTGAGTGCTTGCAAATGCATGGCTTGTAATGGTTCATGTCACTCTCACTTTCTCCTCATAAAGCACTATTTAAACTTTAATTGTGTGTGGATGCCATTATCGATTACAAATTCAGAATGCACTAATGTACTGTCTAAACTAATATTAATGTCGTAGATCTTATGTATTATATATAATTATTCGTATTTTTACTTCACTGTCAAGTGAAATATTCATTAATATTTGTGGGTGCTTTGAAATAATTCATATAAAGATAAAAAAAAATAAACAAATGAAACAGGACTAAACAAAGCAGTTTAACCTTCTTTTTTTAAAGTAACTTGGCCAAATCAAAGTTTGTGGAAATAAAGTAATCAAAGTTATTGGACAATGTACCGTTGATCATTTGGTTATTACTATTCTATTCAAGAATAGAAAAAGAAGGCATTTTAATGGGTATATTCGTATATTAAAACTAATATAATTAGGTATATGAGATAATCCAAGTCGTACATATATTTCTAAGTATATAACTAGTTTAACCCCCGTACCATGTACGGGTAATGTGATTATAAACCCAATTTAATATATATATATATATGTCTCATGAACTTCTTCGGTAAGAAATAATATAAGTATATAGTTAAATAGAAATTAATCTTTTAGACATAGATATGGCTTTAAAGATTATTACATGATTTTATCTTCAATGGTTGTTTGAAAAGATAAAAAAAATTAAATTTAGTAGATAGGAAATTATGAAATATCGATATAGTCTAATTATTACTTTTAAGAATTTTATTTCAAAATTAAAAAAAAAATCCAAACAAATAATCTCATAGTTGTATTTTTCGATTTTATCCTAATCTTTATAATTTTGAAATAAATTTTGGATTTAAAAAAATAAATTATTAGAATATATCTTTATTTCCTAATTTTCTACCTACTAAATTTAAATTTCCTATTGTGATTAGTATTTTTTACCAATGATGGTAAATCAACTCATAATATAAATAAGTTGGATTTGTTCAAAAAAACACTTTATGATAAATATCACATTTTATTAAAAATAATATTTATTAGAAGATTATAACTAATTCTTGGTAAGAGATAATTTATAATTTTCGGGATAATTTTTGATAATTTTTAAGCAATTTTTTACAGGATAAGATTAATTGAGATTCTAATTATCTTATTTTTATAAAGGAGGGCTCACCTGATTATTTTATTATAGGAATGACACGTGACGCAATTTTTTGTGAAGACTTTGTCTCCGCTTTATACTATAGGTAGTATAGATAATGTAATAGTATAGATCTAGGTATAACTTGCAAGTAATCCTTTTTCCCGACCTCTTACCAAATTGCAACGTAAGTTGTGTTTTGTAACTTGCCTGTACACGTTATGTAACCTGAAATGAGTGAGTTGATGGAGTAGTTCTTTGTTTTTTCCCCGCATAAACATACATAAATTCAAAATAATGAAACTACGTACTAGCTAGTGTCCTATACATATGGGGGCATATTGAGAAATAAGATTCTGAACGAGGTCCTTCACTGTAATTTTCACAAGGTGTGGGGTTATATACTTATATATGCAACAAGTAAGTTGACAGCCTTCCGACATTCAGTCAAACGGTTAAGCCTCTAAAGGTAGTACCCAGAGGTCACCAATTCGACTCTCATGAGCAGCGCCCTCAACGAAAAAACAAGTAACTTGACAAGTTGAGGAGGGCAAGTATATTCCGAATATACCCCCCACGGCCCCACTCCCCTGCGCGCGGCGTATGTTGGTTCCTCCTCCACATGGGTCCCAGCGTCCACTAATGCCACGTGGCCCACTGATCTGTACGGAGATCGATTGGATCTTGTTCTTGTTCTTGTGATGGGCTCCATTTCAGTAGTGGAGAGTGCCGACGTCGTCCCTAAGATATTTTGCATTAACCAATAATGCAGATTCACGACTACAATGGTTTTTTTTTTTAATTCTAAGGATTCAACTAGTACTGTATCATATAATAGCCGTTTTGTGTGGAGTTGAGTTCAGCAATGGAGGTGGAGACAAAGCAAAGGAAACTTCTTCTTGGTGGCCTGGTGACTGGTCTGGTCTAATTTGGAGAGCACATGGGGGGCTGCTGAGTGTGGTGGGATCCCCCAAAGCTTTTTTCTCCTCTTTGTCATCATCATTCTTTGCCTTTTGTCTTTTCAAGTGGTGGTTGTCATTTAGGAGATCCTTATTTCACGTTTTGGTGGCTTCAAATTCAGCATCTCACCTCATTTTTTTATGTTCAGAATTCGTGACTAGAGCTTGCACTTAAGAGTATTAGACCCACCCACATACGTAATTATGTCATTGTGTGATATTGCACATGCTTTTTACAGATAGGTCTTCTCTGCCTTTGGGATCCTACTAACAAAGACGAATTATATGTGAAGGACCTTCACCTTTCATCCTCCTACCCAAATCACGTCACGTATATTCTGTGAAAGTCCACTAAAACTTGATTTATCAATAGTTTGCCCTTGATTAGTATGTTTATGAGCCAAGTACTTTGGTTCATTTGCTTGTGCTAAAACCTGTCATGGTTGTCAACAACTCTATGGATGAACATGACATGACTAGGCCATATGCAGGACGACGGACATTTTAACCTTGTCAATACCTAACGTATAATTTGTCAATACAAGTCACTGCTCTAGCCTCAGGCTTACTAATTCAATACGAATTTAAAGGCATCCATTTCAAAAGTAACACAAGCAGAAATTACCACTGGTTATCTCAGATGGAATGATTAGGAAACCTGATGCCGTTTCTATTTCTTCCAACGAAATACAGTGCTAATAATCAAACATTGTCTTTCTACAGGGTAAGAGACCTAGAACGAGTACACTTATACTCGGTTCTTACTACATTCGGCAAAGTTGTTAACTGAACTTGAGGCCTAAAGTAACAGCACCAATTTCTCCAACTAAGCACCTTTCTGACATGCCCCCCTGCATATTTCACTAATTTGGTGCAATGAATTCATTATATGTTTAGCTGTCAGAATATTACCTCCTTAATTATCATCTGAAGAGATCAAGCTTGACCAAGTCCAGGAATCAATCATGGATATCCACCAAAAAAGCATCACACCAAGCAAGAGTGCAAGACTTGAATGCTGATGAATATAAGTATGGAAGAATATGCATATCACTGAACCGGTAGAGTAACAGACAATAGAAAGTTGGTTACCTAGACTCGGCAGGAGCAGCCATTGGTGTCAACAAAAGTGCTTTGGCATAACTTCTGATCCATGTGCAAGAAAAACTATAGTTCCTATATACATAACACATCCATTATGTACTTACAGACGGATGGTACAAGGTTCTTTTCATTCCTCTGACAAGCTACTCTTTTGGTATGGCGTTGTGAAGAAAGAAAGTCTTTTAAGATGCCCGTTGATGCAAAGAACAATGATCCCCAAAAATAAACATCCATATCACAGTCAAATGTTCCTATGAACATGCTTTTAAGATCCAAGAAATACAGCTCAAAAAGCTTCTGTTACCTCAATTGCAAACAAGAACTACAGTCAGGTCATGAACTTGGTTACCTTTAGCACCAGCATATCTCATGGAATAGATAGACCTACTGTGTATCGTAGCAACCAACAGAACAAGGACTTGAAACATCTATGTGTCAATTCACATATTTCAACAACCACAGGATAGATAGTAAAGTTACAATGATTAAAATTATACCTACCTCCATATTGTCGATAGAACTCATAGAAGATGGTAAAGTACCAACAAAAAGCTGTGAGAAAAATGAGAAAATCTTAAACTGTCAACCAAAATAAAACCCAAGACTCGAATCGAACATCTTAAACCACTTCAGAATATAGAGCGTCTACCTCATCTGCTTTCAAATCCCAAAGCATAGCTCATATTGAGGCACAATTTTGAGCAAACCCAAATGACATGTCACCTCCTACGGCCGTCTCCAGCAGGGGAACGAGATCTGCTCCTCTCATGTTCAGAGCGAGAATAACGATCATAGTATTTGCTCCTTCCTCCGTCTCTTCCATTCATATGCGTCCTTTCCACCTCTCTTCTTTCACCACGGTTTCCCCTACCATTCCATTCTCTCGAGCGTCCTCGTTCTCGATCACGGTATCTGTCCCTGTCACTTGAGTCGCCTCTCTTGCTTCTAACCTCATTTTCCCTCTCCCTCTTCTTCCTACGCTCTTCTGCCTCCCTTTCTCTAGCTAATCTCTCCTCTTCTCTTGCCTTCTCCTTAGCTTCCTGCAAATAACATAAGCATACTAAGATCCAGTTTTGCAGCAGTTCTATATGGAGTATACCTTAAATGAAATTGCTGATGGTTCAGGCCAAACATAAGTAAGTTAGCTTTGTTTAATCTATTTCACCCTAAGGTGTTCTTTTTGCACACCCTCTTTCCCAGCCCTTTTGTCTGCAAACAGATATATATTCAATATCCTATTGGAATGGTACATTGACAGCCACCAAAAGATCCTAAATTATGGAAAAGAAAATATGGCAATTTCAAGCCTGAAGGAAGCAGTACCAACCTTGAACTCAGTGATGAAATCGCGAACCATCCCATAACCTATATGTTGCTTTCCTGTAATATGAGATTGAGTCCTCTCTGCTGCATCATTAGCAACCAGGAAGGAGCCGCAAATGTCACATAATGCCATTTTCTTTTCTTGAGCAATCATTGCAAGGGTGTGGGACTGTTGGGTTAGCGTTGTTTTCTCTATATTAAGAACTTCGACCTGCAAACAATTTGGATATAGAGGTTGTGTTCAAAAGATAATCATGTAGCCAAAAGTAGACAAACTACAAGACAGGAGAGAAAAAAAACTGGACACCAAATTTTATAACAAAGCAACGGCAGCTCATCTGCAGCTCTCATTAAAAAAAAAGTGATAACATATACTTCAGTTATTAATGCATCAATGTCAGCTGGTTATGGAGAAATTAAACGGGAAAAGTGCACAATAACATAACGCCTTAATTACAGTTGCATAGGATAGAACCCAGATGATAAAATGATTTTCCAATCTGTAAATTTAATTAATAAAAAGGTTGCAGGGACATCAGATCATTTTGAAAGTGGCATGCTTAGCCAGATTAATGCTACAAAAAAACCAGAACTTTTGAGCGATTAGAAGCATAAGCACAAATAAATTAAGACAAACAGTTGTACCTTTCGCATCAGTGCTTCAGCTTCATCAACTTTACCAGCTTCACCCAGGGACTCCACCTGCTCTAATAAATTTTTAATCTTCTCTTCCAGAACAGAGAGCTGCTCTGCTTTTTCAGCAGAAAGTGGGGGTAAGGGAGCAGGTTCAGCCTCCTGAGCAAGGCGTTCCCTCCCTCGCCTGACTTTCCTGTCTAAATCCATCACCTGCAAGAATGAAAGCAATAAATCTCAGAAGCAACGAATGATATCAATCATAAAAGAGAAACACAAATAACCAAAGCACTAAAAGCCTATGTTGCACGGACACGGACACGCGTGTCGGAAAGGGAAACGGGAGGAAACAGGGAAGAAGCAATTCTAAAAAATAGCGGAAATGGAAACGGCAGTATATATATTATGTCATTTTAAAGCACTTGTCATAGTTTAAAAAATACATTAATTATATGAGATAATGTGATGACAATTAATATAAATAGATAATGAAATATTGTTAAAACTTAAAAAATAAATTAAAATTCTAGTCTGACAAATAAAACACACCAAATAATGACATTCTAGGGAGGCAGAGGAATCAGGAATGAATGTGCGTCGGATTGGAGAGAGCAACGCCGGCGTTAGTGGACTGAGGATGGAGGAGTGAAGAGGCTACTGGTGGCAAGTTGGAGATTGAGGAGACGGGAGAGACTAGTGAGGCAGAGAAATCGGGAGTCTTGCAATTTTTTAGGGTTGAACATGGAACACATATAAGGAAATAAAGCAAAAAAAAATATATTATAAATAACGTTTCCGGCCGTGTCATTGCCGCTTCCCCGTTTCAGACACCGGAAATTTTTTTAAACTGCCGTGTCCGTGCAGCATAGCTAAAAGCTGACATAACTGAAATATGAAGCCACATCAATAGAACAACGTATATAGCTAACTAAAATGAGTGACTCACCAATTTCTCACAGAATTGAGCAAGCTCAGCTTCAAATCGAGGGACATATGAGTCATGTCTCGGTGACTTCTCAAAGCTGAATGCATCAAATTACCACACCCTTTGTTATCATAATAGTTCAGAAGTATTCAAAAGAAGAAGATTATCCAGCAAGCAGAAGTGCAGGCATAATACTCAAATAGTAACTGCTGCAGCAGCTACAACTCCATGTTTTATACAAGTGAGAATGGAAGAAATTCTTGGCTTGCAAGGACTAAAGCTTCTTCGTACTACGAATTCCACTATTTTAAGATCAAATTTGTTGAATTTAACTTAGCAAATTGACTAAATTAATGCCATCTCAGATTCCCGATTTATTTCATTCATCCAAAAGTACTACAATAGGACACCTTAAATGGTGGGGCCAATATATAATGCGACATTAAAATAAATATAGCTCATGTTTAACTCTTGTTATAGAAATTAAATCCGTTCCTCATAATGTCCGGCCAAAGTATTGATCAGTTACCTCAAAGAGTAACTCTTGCAACAGCTACAACTCCATTTCTTATTTAGGAAATCACACGTTGAACTCAAAATATAATTTGCACCCTACACCACATATGTACAGAAGAAAACTCACTTGAAACGAAAATGATCTCAAGATGCAAAACATTCAAGATTCAAAGAAAAAAAAGAAAGTAAAGATAACATGTAAGAGATTGCTAGTTCAAAAACATCAAGTGAGCAATGTTCATATTGAGTTGCCAATAATCATCACACAGGCATGAACATTTGATAAAACCCGGGGAAATCCTTTGATAAATGATAATGAGCAACAACAAAGTAATAGAAAAACCATTCCAGAAATTACCTCTCTTTTAATTTGGCATCGTGAATCCTTGGACATGGCCCTAAAGCAAATCCATCAAAGACAAACTCAAAACAATCAAAATCCCATTAAATTTCAGTAAACAAATTACATCGAGGTGCCAGCATTAAGCTTACAGCGTGCAACAGTAATTCAATAATGTAACTAAGAACGATTGAAAGATGCAATTACGCACCAAGATCACTTCGGGTATTCACAAACAGATCATGGGGGCAAAACCGAACCATGTACGAAGCACAGACATCTTTATCATCCCATTTTATCTCCCTGTAGCCCTTCTTCTCTTCATCGGTCAAATTGCGAGCTGATATGAGAAAGAAAAAGTCAAAATTAACTAACTCTAACCTAAACTGAGCCAAAATCAAATGCGAATTGCCCAATTTCACGCACAGAGAGCAACAAGAATTGTACCTGCACCCATGAGTTCGTCGAGAAGTGCTCTTTGAGCATCCATAATTGATGAATCTGGATCAGAAACACCGTAAGAATTGGAAATCGTCTTCTGGTGTCGTCGTGAGTTATCTAGGGTTCGCGTTCTCAGCTCCGCTCAGGATTGAATTGAAAGACGAAGAAGAAGATGATGATTCCGCACACGGGGGTCGAAACTCTCGACAAATCTCTGTTGGGAGAGTTGAGACGGTTTGTTTGGGCCTCAATTTGTGCCTACTTTAAATCACCAGATTGTTTGGAGGCCCAAAAAGAATAAAGAAGATGGCCCAAATTGTATACAGCTAGAGGGGAATTTCGATTTTTTTTTTGGTTGAAAGAGGGGAATTTCGATTATTTATTTTGTGAATCGGAAAATAATTTCATAGTATATGGTTAAATAACTAAAACACAATGTTCGGAGAAAAAACTACTTTTAGTTCGTTTCCATGCAATAGCTAGCATTATTGCTTCATGGAGACATGATACAACATTTTATCTTTCAAGTGTTAGTGGTCTTAGTTTTGTCATACTTTCTTGAAACATAGAATCTGAATAATGAATCAGAAATAACCCTCAAATCCAAGTTGTTATAGTATGCGCTGTATTTGATGGGAATGCTGATATATTTTTGGGATGGCTCTGCTGTATGTCTAAATGTCCACTACCATATACAAACGTCTCGACCAAGGTTGCATATTGTCAACCACTCAGCATGTCTTGCCAAGTTGCATTTCATACGCTCGGATTTGCACCAACACCTGCAAACTTAATCTTAGTCTATGCTATACGAAAACGAAACAGACATGTGAGAACACATGATTTTCATGTTTTTAGTATAAAAATGAGTTTCCGGGTTTCTGGCCGACATAATTCTTAGGTCTTGTTTGGCAAACCATTTTATAATGACATTTGCACAACTAAGCTCCGTCTTGCATTTGGGAAATTCCTGATTTGTGCTTTAATGTAGTGTGCACAAGATTTTCCGTACAAACAGCCATCAATTTGTAAACGACAGATAAAAGGAGGTACATGCATGTTATGATGAATCATGGAGTAGAAAATTCCATGCTTATCATCTTATCCTATCATGAAATCAGAGAGTGCAGAGTTGCCATCAAGCCCTTTCATCTTGTAATATGCCAGATATTCTGCTGCTGATACCTCCTTGAAAATAGGCTCTTCATCAGCCACTATCAACTCCTTCAATGGTCTGTATGGTTCATTCTTCTTCTTAGTGCTCGGGTAGAAGAAGCAAGCCGCCGACACCCTTGGCCCCGTTTTGCTCACAACCACCCTGTGCTCGACGCTCTTGAACTTACCATTTGTGATCAACTGCATTATATCAATTGGAAAACACATCAAACTCTAAAACTTGCATGCATTTCGCCTAAAGGTGGACAAAATTTACTCATATAATGAAGTCCTGAAGATGTTTGTGTGCTGTTTACCTGCATCATGTCGCCAATGTTTATAACTAGTGCTCCATTAGTAGGAGGCACATCAACCCATTGATTATGATGGAAAACTTGGAGACCACCCATGTTATCTTGCATGAGGATTGTCATAAAAGAAGGATCTGAATGCTTTGTCGCGCCTAGTGTCAGCTCCGGTTCAGGGCATGGCGGATAGTAATGGCACACTAGATTTGCAGTGTCAACACACTCCATGCTCAGTAACAAGTCCTTGCTGAGTCCTAGAGCCTCAGAAGACACCCGGCATAGCGTATTCCTTAGCTCAAACATGTGCTTCATGTAATCGGAAACCGCTTCCCTGCGAGCCAAGATGAAAATTTGAGTTAAAATAGCATGACAACAAAGTGGACAGACTTTGTTATGTTTCCTTATATAGTTTGCTACCAAACGGGCCTTAGTGTGAATAAACACTACTATATCATTGAACAAATTGTATAGACAAAGTAACATGTTTCATGTGTTAGAAAAAGAAGAGACCTGCAGATCAAGGGAATCTCATGTGGGTCAAGAGCACCATCATGGTACTCATAGAAAACAGAATCCCTCCAGCTGGCAGCTTTGGAGATCAAGAGATCACCATTGCAGAAATACCTGACCTTCCGACCGGGGTCTCGCGAGTAGAACGTCTTTCTCACCTCACTAGGCTGCTCCTGAAACCGGCGAATCCCGTCCAACATCTCTCCCATGGTGTTGAGTGGAACCCCATGGTTAACAACCTGGAAAATGCCCCATGTCTCGGCTGCATCACGCACTCTCTCAACGGTCTCCTCATACCCAGCATCGCTCCCGAACCAGCCGAAGTCCAAGACTGGAACCTGAACCAGCCCCTTGGTCGTCCTTGATGGTGCTAGGTTGAGTAGGTTCTCGGGTGGATGGTGGAAGAAGCGCGGGATTTTGGTGATCCCGGATTCGACAAGCCCTTTCACTCCAACCTTTGTTTGATCATGTGTTGTGACTTCTTTCATCCTGTCATAGACCACCTCTTCCATGGCCTTCCTCACTAGGAAACTCAATTTTTTTTTGTGAAACTTCTAGTGATCAAATGTGGGTAAGGAAGAAACATAATATAGCATGTGAAAAGATAGAGGTGGGAGAAAAGGCCAAGAAAGTTGAGAGCCCACTTTAGCACTAGACTTGTTAACTTCTAAAAATCTCGTCTAGGTCCCGCCTAGGTCCAATCTAGACACTAGTTGGTCCATATCGGTCTAGCCTTTTGACCGCTTTGGTGGTGCCTAGGTGTTTGCCTGGGTCGCCTAGGTAACCGTATTGGCCGCCTATCCGCTAGGCGATCCCTCTCCGCTTAGAGGCCGCCTAGCGTTTTTTAGAACACACGAGTATGGAATGAGTAGGAAATATGAAACCAGACAGTGCACTAGAGATTAATATGAAACTAGATAAGCGATGAGCAAAAGACAAGTAGTAGTAGGCTTTTGCTGCCTGATGATGCCAAACTGTTACATCCCAATAAGTGGCCCACACCTCAGGATGTCCATTTTGTTCAAATCTATCAAGTAGAGATCATGTAGTACATGATCCGAATTGAGATGGGTTTCGGAGAAATCTCAAATGAAACAAAGAAGATGCACCTTTTGCCGTGATTTTTTTGGCGTGTTATGGTTGCAATTTAAAGGTTAACTCCATCTTACAATGAGATGAGCTTCGTACACAAAATGGACAAAGCTTAAGGGCAGAACATGAATTAGCTAGAATGGCTGAAGAAGATCTATCTCTAGTGTGTTTTTCGTGCATAATTCCGTGGGAAAGATTCCATATGTTTCCAGAGCCAATGATCGGACGACAAATTCGACCTTTAGAGGAATTGAGGTAAATTATCTCTTATCAAGTCAACTAAACCGTAGGCCGATACTTTTGTATTAGCCCATGGTTTTTCTCAATTTTTTTCTGCCTAGGCTCAGACAAAGATTTTCTTGTTAAAATGAATTTTCGTTATGGCTATGCACATAGCCCGTTAGAACTTAGAACTTGCCCATATTAATAAGAGGGAAGGGGAGAAATTAAGGACGAGTTGTTTTGAACCTGTCTGTTCAATCAACGAGAGTTCATGTTAATGGAAGAGATCGATCACCTAGCTAGGAATAGGATCTTTATAGTATAGGATCTTGGTACAACTAGGACCATAATAGTATCGAGAAAACATTAGCCTACTTGGGAGTAGAAACCATACCAATGTGCTCAAACACGCCGCTCTCGTTTGAGCGAATAAGGTTAAAACTTGTACAAGAGAAATCAAGTTGCACAAATTAGCAATAAAAATTAAAAGGGATATTCCGCGCGGTAACCATGAGGTTTTGCGAATTCCGCGTGGTACCCAAAGGTTTTTGATATTCCGCGTGGTAACCCTGAGGTTTTACAAATTCCGTGTTATAACCTTGTTATATTAGAAAAAACAAAAAATATATTAAACTCACCCCTAATATTTACTTAATTACATAAAATCACCCTACATTTTATTTTTTCAACAAAACAAGCAAATCTATTTATTAAAACACCTAAGTTTATAATTATAGAATCATATATTTTCTTATTTAATATTTTTCTATGTCACTATATGTTATTATTTTAATAAATTAATGAATTTTTGTTATTATAAAAAGTACCACGTTTTCAAATTTTATAATATTTGATATTTTAAGGGAGTGTTTTTTAAAAGTGGGTGCACTAATTCAAGCAATTTATTTTTAAAATAATATGAATTAGTTTTCTAAATATAATTTACATATATAGTCACATGAAAAAGATGTGCCAAAATGATAGAGTTTTTTATAATATATAAAAATTTAGGTAAATGTTTTTATAGCATTTAAAAATAATAAATATTATGTATATCAAGTGATAGTTATCATTAATTGTTTTAAGAATATTTTTTTGGTCAAAATGTTTTAAGAATATAGATTTTCTACTTTTGTTGAAAAAATAAAATATTGGGTGATTTTATGTAATTAAGTAGATATTAGGGATGAGTTTTATATGTATTTAGCTTTTTATAATATAACAAGGTTATAACACGGAATTTGTAAAACCTCAGGGTTACCACGCGGAATGTCAGAAACCTTTGGGTACCACGCGGAATTCGCAAAACCTCGTAGCTACCACGCGGAATTTCCCAAATTAAAAATAGCCTTACTTCAATTATGAGTACAATCGCAATTCAGATTGTAGAGAAAGATTTGCTTATGTCGTCGAGAATTCGACCAATCATTTGAGTGCAAGGTATTATAGAGCATAGACAAAATCAAAAAGTGTGTAAATTTAAGCAAATTGCAATCGAAAGTAGAATGGTACTTAGAGCGCACGTTCCGATAAATCAACACAAGTACGAAAATTTTTAGGTCGAAACCTGAATAGTAGTAAATAAAAGGAGAAAATCGAACCCGAATAACCCTAAATCGATTGGTTGAAACCCGAATCCGACCAGCCCGAGTTTTATGTATGTAGATTAAATATATTTTCTTTTAAATATTATAATATATTTTATTATGAAAAATTATTAAAAATATTATTTTATCATTGAATTAATATTATTATTTAATCATAATATTATTTTAATAATCAGTAAAAATTCAATTTTTTTGACTTGTTGGTTGATCCGAACCCGTACAATAATCTGTCAAAATCTGATCCAACTTGACTTGTAACCCTTGACCCGAACTCATACTCAACTCGAACCTGAAAAGGTCAAACCCGAACCCTTTCGTACCGACCTGTTTGACACCTTTAGTACTATGTCATCTTGCATTATATTGCAACCTTATTAAAGAGGACAATAATATCCATTAAAAAAAGAGCCCAATCGTGTCATGCCTTTAGATTTTAACTACAGTTAGTGTCCATGTCTTACAGAGTACAAATATTCATTTAGCTAAAATAATTATTTTAAATTTTGTATAAATTTATCAAAAAAAGTCAATAGATGTAAACTCTTGTATTATTTTTTTATTATGGTATCTATTTTAATGATATTATATATTTTCTATTATATTGTAGTTTTTTAGTCCAATAAAGATTTGTAAGATTATATTATTTTGTATAAGAATTGGATAATTATTTTATCAATAAGTTTCTTTATTTACAATTGTTTTTTATTTTCTAGTTATTTTTTAAAATAATTCAAAATCTAAAACATATGCATATAAATATTTTTTTAATGTAAGGTATATGAAAATATTAACAAATAAAAAATAAGTCAACTAATAAGATTGACTTTTAAAAAATGGCGATATGTCTTAATTTGGAGTAGACATATGCTGTTTTATATTATTATTTTAGCTTTGACATATTTCATAGATAATTTGAAAAAAAATCCAAATCTAAATCATGTGCATATTGATATTTTTATGTGTGGATTATACCATAAAACTTTAACCAATAAAATTATGTCAATTAAATTACAACCAATCAAACATTATAGAATTTCAATGATATTTGTTTACATTTTACATATATATTGGATCTACAATTAAATTTCAACCAATCAAATTATTTTAATAAACTAGGGGATGTGATTCAACATGAAATTGTCATGTGTCTTTTAATCATTATTTTAATCATCGCTTAGTAGATAGTTATGATTCAACTAAAGAGACTTACAAGACATTTATATATATAGGTAAGTTGCATAAAACCACACCCATGAAATATTGTACACAAAGGCTACAAATCCACCCTAAAAATCAAAATTGCAACAAACTACCCACAAATAGGAGATTTTGCACAAAACTATTTGTAATTATTTAAAATTTCTGTAAGGGTAAATTGCACAAAACCACCTGCAAAATAGGGGTCTCTGCACAAAACACTCATGATGTCAAAAATTGTAACAGATTACTCGTGAAATAGAAATTTGTGCACAAAACCACCCATGTAATCTTAAATTGCAAAAAACCACCTGCAAAATAGAAGTTAATGTGTAAAACCACCTATAAAATCCAAATTTGTTTTAAACCACCCCTTAAATAACTCTATTAACAACCACTCATACCGTTAATAATAAAAAACAAATGTATAAAAATTTCCTTATCTGTATATTATTCAATTTAATAGTAGCATCTTATTAGTAAAAAAACTAAAAAACAAAAAAAATTGGCTCTTGACGATAACTCCTCCTTCAATCATTCTTGGAGCTCAAACCTCACTCCTTAACGAGTGTCCAATGTTCATATCCTCTCTAATACACCAACATCGAGCACGTCTTTGACGAGAGCATTATCCTCATTATCAAGTGTTGATCTATTGACTTCCTCAATCACGTCTTTACACTCATACCCAACGTTGATGCCTCGACAATCTAAAGATATATAGTATCTTTTGGATCCCTGTGTCATCGGTGTCGGATTTCGTCGACATCGTTTAACATCCATAAACGAAATTTGAGATTCATGAGTGATTATGCGTAAACGATGTTAATTTACAGGTGATTATATGAACAAACTTCTATTTCATGTGTGGTTTTACGCAATTTTGGATTTTATGGGTGCTTTTATGCTCAAAGTCTTATTTTCTTCATTTACTACAATTTCAGATTTTACTCGTAATCTTGTGGAATTTATCCATTTTTTAAATGAATCTCAAACTTTGTTCATGGTAGTCAATGATGTTGATGAACTCCGATGCCAAATACACATGAAGTCAGAAGATGCTACATATAAAGTTGAGACGTGGAGATTGCGTGTATGAGTGTGAATATGTGATCGAGGAAGTTGATAGAGTAACACTTGGTAAAGAGAGTGGGGGTCTTGTAAAAGACATGCTCCGTGTTGAAATCTTGAAGAGAATGCGAGCATATTGGATACTCGTGAGTGAGTGAGATTTGAGCTCCGAGCATGAATGAAGGAGGATGCCTCGTTGAGTGTACAGGTTTATTTCATCATGGAAGGATCCATATATGTTTATTTTATTTTTTATTTTTTAGGTGTTCAGATTAAATTTAAAATATGTAGATAACATTATGTTACATTTCCTGATTTTTAATGGTATCGGTGGTGAATCTAGTGATATGTTCACATATCTATTTTATGTGTGGTTTTGTGTACAAAGTTCTATTTCAAGAGTGATTTAAAATACTTTTTAATTTTATGGGGGTTTTTGTGCACAAACTCCTATTTCGTGGGTGGTTGCACAAACCACTATTTCAGCGGTGGTTTAAAACAATTTTAAATTTTACGGATGATTTTATACACAAGTACACAACCCTGGCCTGTGTTGGTGGAGGGTTTTTGGACAATTTACCCTTATATATTTATTAGTTAATTTAATAAGAAAAAAATGGATTAAATGTACTAACCAAATACAGGTTCCGAGAATTGTATATATGAAATTTTATAAGTCCTTATATATATGTGAAAATTCATACAGTAAAACATAAAGTAGCATACATCCCGATCAGTACTGTTGTTGCCTAGATACAATCTCGTAGTATGTACAGTAGTTGGAAATGGTGTAGAAATGCAGATAGAGTTTATACAGTACAATATTTTTTATAAAAAGTATTCACAATCCAGTGAACTACGTTCATGGTTTCCATCTAGTTTCGTAGTCTGACTCTGAGCCATACAATTATTACGCTACTTTCTAATTTGTTCTCGTGCTACAACTGTACAAAAGTACCGAGTCATCGCCTGACATCGACCGAGCTAGTGAAGGAAAACCCCTATAATTGGAGTACTCCCTCCGTCTCCGATAGTTTGTATCGTATTCCTTTTCGGATGTTCCAAAAAGATTGTCCCATTCCATTTCTTTCCATTTATATCTACTTTTTTTACAATAATACCCCTATTTAATACACGTATTATCCCCCATTATCCAACTTTCCCATCAACTTTATCACTTTTCTCTACAAAATTACAATATTATCCCTACCTAATCTCATATATTACCCCCCATTATCCAACTTTCTCATCAACTTTATCACTTTTCTTTACAAAATTACAAATTTATCCCTATTCAATCTCACTTTTTACCTATATTATCCTACAATTCATCCACTTTATTCCAATTTTCTTAATCTACGAGAAATCCGTCCTATGGGACATTCTTTTGGGGACGGAGGGAGTATGATTTATATAGGAATATAGATCTGATTGAATCCTTTTAAAGAATTTTGATTCGAAGGCCCTTTAGGCATGTAAATTAGTATAAGTTCTCGTGCTTTTATTTGATTTAATTAAAAATTTACTTAAATTTTATATGGGTTTCGCTATTTGTCGTCCCGGGGGCGATAAATAAAATTCCAAAAATAGTAGTGCATCTTATTAGACATTATAGATAATAGATTTAGATTTGCAAGTATTAAAAACAAATCTTTTCCTAGCAACTAATTATCATATCTAAGCTTTAATTAATTACTCGGTAGGTGTTATTTAGATTTGGTTCATTTTACAATTTTGATTATAGGTGACGTATTTACTTTAAAAACTTCCATTAAAAATACAACAAAAAAAATATATGATATTATTTACGTAACTGAGCATATAAAAAAAATCATTGTTACTTTATTCATCGTAGAAGTAAGTATTTTCGACAAAAAAAAGTAGAAGTATTAATCACTAAAAAACATGTAAGGTGATACACAGTAGTCATTATCACAAACTAACTTGAACAATATAAATATAAACTAACAAATTAAATTTATGATATTTTAGAGGAAAGATTGAATTAATTCTCAAATCACTTGCATTCACATTCTTCGACACTGGTTGGTTGTTAAAGATGTCCTAAATTAACTGGGAAGAGTAAAATTGCGTACAAACTAAAAGGAGAAAATCTTGCACATAATTATTAATCAGTCAAAATTTAGATATGATAATCGGTTATTAGGCAAAGATCTTTTGTAATACCTAACCATCAAGATTTATAATATTTAATAAGATACACTTCTAATTATGGGATTTTATTTGTCGCCCCGGGGGCGATGAATAGCAAAATAATAGTTTCATATGAAATCTTATATTATTTTATATAATTTGCTTCTCTTGAGATTTATTTTAATGATACGTTATTTATGTTAATACATTCTTTTAATCGAACAAAAGTTTGTACTATTACAACTTAGTCAAATAAGAATTGAATACTTGTTTTCAACAATAAGTTTCTTTCTTTTATAATTAATATTTTTATTTTATTGTTATTTTGGGAAAAAATAAAGCAAAATCATATGTATATATATTATTTATATATATGTAGAATCTATAATAAAAATTTTAACCATTAAAAGAACTCTTAATATTATAGCATGTGTACTACATACTACTCTTAATATTATTTTATGCATAGATTTGGATTGAATTTTTTTTAAGAAAATAATTAAAAATGGAAATTAATAGATAAGAAGAAATCTAATGTGAGGTCTACAATGAAATTTTGTACAATTACACAAGTTGAATTGTTTTAATAGAGATGAGTAATGCGGTCCAATTAGGAGATGACATGTGTCAGTGTTAAATATTATTTATAACCTCCGCTTTAGTATACAGTTATGATTATGATGTACAATCTCGATCCGATAGATACCTACATAGGCTACATTTGTATTTTTGTTAATATATAAATATAATTTTAATTTTAAATAGATTTATTCAACTTTTATATTTATACTATTATTTAATAATTTCACATTAATTTATTAATAAATGTATTTTTTAAATGACATTATCCAATTGTTACTGACCCCGTACAAGAACCTTCCATACCTCGACCCGGCTTAATTGGTAATCTGATTGAATTAAACTAGTAGTCAACCAAACCTCAAACGATTAAACTCGAATCGATTAAACCAACCACAATGGCACACCTAATATCTTAGTATATTGTCAAGAACTATCAATTTTATTAAATTAATTTATATAGTTAATTTATGAAGAATATATATATATATATATTTGAGATTATATCTTTTTATATGTTTATAAATAATTGTATTCAATCAATTCGATTAAATTTATTATGTATGACTTATTTTCCAAGTATTATGTATTGAAATAATTTTTTAATACTAATTTTATCAAGATTTCCATTCATATTAGTTATTGAAAATATATCTTATTATATTTTATCATAAAAAACTACAAAAAGAATATTTTTTATCAAATACTTTAATAATTATAAAAAATGACATTCTTAACCTATTGACCGATCCGAACCCACACGATAACCATCCATGACCTAACCAGAGTTGACCAACAATTCGATTAACCTTGAACCCAACTCAACTCGAACTCAAAAGGACCAAACTTAAACTCGACCGAACCACCCATTTGACAAGCCTATTGGTAATACTTACTTATGTAAAACCAGTTTTCTTGTTATGGACATGTAATTACCTCTTTTTTTTTCCTACTCCGTAGTTACTTAAACCACCATTAGATAATTCCATATTTTCACAAAATACCGACAAACTAATATTAATGATTTTTAATTATTGTAAAACAAAAAAAATTGATTAAAAAATCTGTATCGAAGCACTTAAACTAGTGTGTATCTCGGGTCACTTAAATATTTTCGTGAAGTATGAAAAACGTGATACCCTAATGATGAATTTCGGGTCACTTAAATAGGCAGAGAGAGAGCCTAAAATACTCGATCTAAAGATATATTTCAATCTTTCATCAAAGTTGCTTAATAATAAATACATCTTTACTAAAGTTATATCTTCTATTTTCATTCATATCTTATCAAATCAATTTGTTCAATAAATAAGCCTAATGTGATATGGACCACGTAATGAGACCTTTATTAATATCTTATGAGAACCGGACAAAAGACTAAATAAAAAAAAGTTACATAACAATTTAACAACTACAACACAAACGGACTGGTGTTAAAGGACACCTCCTTGTTGAAAACAAAAATACGTTGTTGAAGGACACCTCAAATTCTGCATTTTACATATGCTTAAAATGAGAAAGTGCTTTGGAGCCACAAATTCCATTTGCACCAAAACACTTCAAATACTCAACAAGGCTGGTTGCTCTGTAAACCGAAGGATTTTTCTTGGTCACAAGCTCATCTATCACCCCATACTTCCTATTTGCATTTCTCTTGCGCGGGAAAAAAAAGCATGCAACTGACACCCTTGTGTCGACTCCTCTAGGCACTACCCTGTGCTCAGCACTCTTCAACAAGTCATTGCTCATCATCTGACCACCATCATCAACAACAACAACAATCGTATTAGCGAAAAAACACATGTTCTACTACTAAAAAGTGATTGAATAAAGAACTTTTAAGACTTTTTTACCTGGAACAAATCTCCAATCATAATTACAAGAGCTCCTTGCATAGGAGCCACATCTATCCAATGATCTTGATGAAGAACTTGAAGCCCATCAAGGTTTTGAGAAATGATGGTTAGGAAGTAAGGATCGGCATGCTTTGGAGACCCCAAGGTTAGATATGGTTCAGGGCAAGGTGGGTAGTAATGGGCTGCCACTTTTTGCGCTTCCATGCACTCGGTTCGCTCTAGGTGGTCACTCGGTAGTCCTAGTGACTCGGAGAGTAACCCACACAATGTGTTTTTCAGCGTGACCATGCATTGAACGTACTTGCACATTGCTTCCCTACGAATTCGAATAACATTGTATACTAAATAAGTGAACTATAATTCTATTACAAATCGGTCTTGTTATATATATGTATATTGGACGTCGAAAATGACAAGTATTAATTAACAAAGAGAATATGTACCTGCAAATGAGGGGAACTTCAGGATTTCGATCATCGCTATTTCCTTCAAACATACAAGTAAGTGTGTCCTTCCATAGGGCGGTCCTAAGCAAAGGGTGGATGGTTGCTCGATAGGACGACGTCTTACTCCCATCACGCGTGTAGAATTGCTCCTTGCACTCTTTGGGTTGCTCATGGAAGTTCAAGGTGCTTTGTAACATGGAACTCACTACCTCTTGAGGGACTCCATGGTTGATCACTTTGAAGATTCCCCATGTTTTGGATGCACTTAGGATCTCATCCATGATCACTCCTCTTTTTCCTTCTCCTCCTCCTCGTAGCGCTTGAAGATCCACGATAGGGACTTCGAACTCCGTATTCGCCTTGCTATCGCATTGAGGTTGGAATTCTAAAGGGAGTATGAAGATTCTTGGGAGTTGAGTGACTCCAGCTTCTATGAGGCCTCTCACACCACATTTTGATTCTTCATATTCTTGTAACTCTCTTTCCCTACTAAACTCATCACTTTCTTTTACATTACCTTTACTGCCATAAGTTGATGATACCATTCTTCTTGATCAGCAGCCTTGTTATAGAGTTGTTTCTAGCAAGGTGTGCTTTTGAGAATTAAAAAGAGACTAGCTCGCTTGGTATTTATATACATCTTGTAATATTAAACAATTCAATGAGGAAAAATGAATCACACAAAGGTTTTCTTTTTATAAGATATATATACGCCGTCCACAACGCACTACCAAAATGCAACTAGGAACTTTTAAAGGTCTGGTTCAGATGAATCGATTAAGACGTACGCGTTAGCTAGATTGCCCAAAGTAACCGACAAGTTCATATACATACATTATATTCGTGAATTAAAACTTGATAAAATAAAGCATGCATCTCGAAAGTTCTAAGATGGGGTGAATTTGGATACAAACTCAGTCTCAGACGTAGTTGGAAATGGTGTAGTGCACAGCTGTACAACATTAACTTAAAAATAAGTACTCCTCGGTTACAACATTAACTTAAAAATAAGTACTCCTCGGTTTCAAAAAATATGGTCTAAACATTCTACTTTTTCAATAATTGAAGTTATAATGAGGGGCATATCCGAAAAGAATAAGGAAAAAAATGAAATGGTCATTTATTTTGAAATAATTTAAATTGTTTAAAAGACCATTTTTTTTAAAACGAAGGAAATATGTTTGACGTTTGTATCTACATATTGTTTAGGGAGACGGATGGTGTGAAGATAAATCAAATCTTATTTTTTTCTCATGTTAACTACAGCAGATAACTCATTTACCATCCCCTCTTCCCTATTATTCCTTCGTAAAATACTAATTCTAATTCTAATCACTGTCAAAAATCAAGTTGAATAAAATTTTCGGACCAGAAGCGGCCAATCCACCGCAATTCTAATTTTCAAAAGTTTTTCTTTACAAATGTGGCAGAAGAATGAACACCACAATATTATGTTTTACTATTAAAATATATAATAGTAAAAGGTTTTTTCAGGACCAAATTTCTTGATAGGTTTGGACCGATTTTCTTAGGTCGCGTCAAGTTTTACCAGTTTTTATTGTCGAAGGGGAGGTGACATTCTTCGGCTTCTCAAGGGAGCATTTTATTAATAATATTATAAGAGTTAAGTAGTCAGAACTCAGAAGATGGAGATAGCCCGGCCACTCACATTGTGAAACAATAAAATCTCCTTCGCTAGGGCACAAAGTACATGGACACCAAAAGAAAAGAAACACACTAGATGCGAGACAATCCGCAACAAGTATTCACCCCTTGATATACATGATAGAATTGTATGGACCAACTCTTGCACAATAAGCTTAATTAGGCAACTAGAGACTAAGCTAAAAAAAGAATGGCTTTTCTTCGCCCCGGAGTTTAGGAGGTGGATGACTGGATAACTAATTGAGAATAAGACTCAATATAAACCTTACATATCCCTTATCCCAAGCTAATTTCATGGATTTGAATCAAATGAAAACTTTACTTAACCTAGCTATAAACTAATTCGGATTTGAATCAAACGGTAACTTTACTTAACATGAATTTTATTTATGAACATGAAATAGATATATGTGAACCCAAAACAGAAATGCGTGAATCCCGAAAAATGTTTGTAATTTTGTGTTATTATGCTATATATCTAGTAATCTAGTCCATACATATAATTCTTCTTGGTGTACACGTATTTATATATTTTGTTCTTTCCGTTTACAGGATAAGAAAAGTTTTCACCGGAATCAACCTCTTTTATTAAACACCCCAGAGCTCCGGGACCAAGGTGAAGAAAACAAAGCCGCTTAACCGATCCAACGTTTTACCACCTCCGAGGCGCTTGCATACGATAATGTATTTGGATTTTCCTTATCCTTGGAATGATACATGCATCCAAATCCATTCGATCAAGAGTTCTAAGATTTGAGATTAATGAAGTAATATCATACATATATTTATGGGACAATGATGAAGATGGACAGTTTTCGCAGTTCTTACGACGGTCCGGATGTGGAGCACTTTGGGCCATCTATATGTTTATGGGGACAAGGAACGTACCAAGACTCGAAGAGACGTTCATGAAATCATGTTTGTGGAACTCTGCTGTACAAGGCCTCGATCACACACCTAATTTCATGACAAAAAGTTAGTACAAACCAAATCAAAATTCATGCTATTATTGCTTGTGGATTCCTGATCGAACACGTCATTAACTGCTGATTTGTTCTCATGCTACAAAACATACCAACTCATCGGCGCATCGCCTGCCATGGACAGAATATATATACATGGATTGTTTAAATAAAAATCAAAGTAAAACATTAGATATATATTGCATGTAAGGTACTACGAATGAAATGTTCTTCTCTTTTTAAAATCATTTACAACTTACAAGGTCGTATAAAATATAGTAGAAGTATATGTGATAGAGCAACTTGCCAGTTTACAATCTCCTTCTCTCATTTCTTAATGAAGGCTTGATTGTAATCCAGCCTAGCAAGTATGTCCAAATGCATTTCCTATTTATTTTTTGGCCAATGGACCAAATGCATTTCTTTTGTTCCTAAGATTTCCTGCCGAAATTACCTTACTAGAGAAATTAAACTCTATCCCTCTTCATCTTCCCTGGGCATTCCATTCACATTGTTAAATTTGTCATTTTCAACTAGTCACTCAGCTCGTTACCCAAATTCTATGGATAGAAATATATGATAATATCTTTCCTTGATTTGCAATCTTTACGTATAGATAGAATTGTGTGTATAGGCTTAGTTTATTACTTGGGCTCCAAGTCCTCTCTTGTATATAAACTCTTGCCCTGTGCACAATAATACTCACTCATGAATTAATACACAAATCTATATCTCTATAAATTCATCATCTAGGGTTTTTTATTTGGTACACCATTTTTAGGGGTTTTCGAGATGAGCTTTTCAACGACAAGAGACTCGTTATCCAATACAGTATCATATATAATACGTAGTACATCATCCCTACAAACAATTTGCAACTACAGAACTTTTAATTTCTAGACGCATGTCCATCCGGTTTTTTCATAAGTTTGACTCCTCCATTGACTGAAACAATTCAAACTCACGTAAAAAATAAGGCTGATAAAGTTTGATGGACCGTACCGTTAGCAGGAGCGGATCCAGAAATAAAAATTTGGATGGGCTGAATTTACCTTGAATTTTTTACTATTTATTTTCTATCGATAATTTTCACTTTTTTTTTTGGTCAAATAAAAATTTAGGATGAGGGGATGGTGCTCCAGTCCAAGGGCAGGGAAGACCCAAGGGCTCAGAAAGCTCTTACAAGAGGATTTACATATGTCTCACCTCAATGAGACTAGAGGGATCGAACCTGCGACCTGTCAGACCGATACTCTGTCATGCTCCACCTGACCAACCCCTTGAGGTTACTTTAGTTAACTATTTTGATATATAATTCATTTTACATCATTTCTAATTAATTAAAACCAATTTGCATGATTTGACAATGGAAGAGAATATTAAGAACAAACAACTTGAGACACTAATTTGTAAAAAAAAATAGGGTAAAAATTGCAACTTAGAAAAAGATATATGATAAATTTAGTAATTAAGCAAAAGATAAAACTAATTTTGTAAAAGAGGAACACGTGGATGGAAAGATAGAGGTCATAGAGCTTATCGGGCTTAAGGTAGACCTGGTATTTTAAACCACTTGTACTAGGTGAAATATTGTGTAGCTTTATCCTTTGTAATAGTATAAATAGTTTACTTTAAGGTGGGTTAGAGCAAGCTCTAGCTACCCTTAAATCTGTCCCTGAACCGATAGTTTGGAGGTTGCGTGGTTCTAATCCAAAATCATATGATAATAGGTGGAGTTATCCTTTGGGTTATATAATAGGAGATTTCTATCATATTTTTTGATGTGTGATTCTCCAACATGCTCTTTTGGGTGTAGCTGTTTAGGCTAGTTGACACTTGACAAAATCCCTCAAGGACTGTGAACCCTCATAAGGCTAGCAAACCATCACTTTTGAGCTCAACCGCTTGTTTATTGGGTGAACTGTCTATGTTAGCCCACAAAGCCGACAAGCCCGAAGACTCTTGGAAATGAACTCACACCGAAACCTACTTTGATACCGTGATAAAGTTTGATGGACAAATAATTTGGAAATTGGGTGGGTAAATAGGTCTACTATACAAACCTAATGAGGTTCCAACTTAAAACCATATGACAATAGGTAGAGTAATTCATTATGTTATATAGCAGGAGAATTCTATTATATTTTCCAATGTGGGATTCTCCAAAAAAGGTAATCTTTAGTAGTACTCATCTTTCTTTTTTTGTCGAATGAGAGATGGTACTCTCCAACTTCTCAAGGGAGCGTTTTATTAATAAGAACCCGACCCCTTACATCATCAAATAGAAGTACATAAATCCCCTCCGACAGGGCACACAGTACATGCAAACCTAAAGAGAAATCGAAAGCACTAGATGCGAGGTGATCCACAACAGTATTCACCTTTCGATACACATGACGAAAATGAATGATCCAATCCCTACAAATAATGCCTAGAGATCTATGGACTAAGCTAAACAAATGGTGACTTTGTTTCACAATGACCCTTAGAAAATGTACAATGAGTTGAGAATCCGACTTAAGCACAACATTTCGGAATTCATTGTCCCAAACTAACTTCAAACCATTATACACTTCCCAAAGTTCAACCATTAGTAGTACTCATCTTTTTGACTGCCCTTCAATATGTCCATCCCATTGAACTATTATTTCATGACATAAAAAAATCAATATAACCAACGGGTGGACCAAAATTTGACTATTACGTATTAATAAACAAATATTAAAGGAGGAGAGAGAGAGTGAAATTATGGTCATCACGGGACCAATTCCTTAGTTGGTCTTTGAATGACATTACAACACTCGTATTTAGAGGCAGAGCTGGAGATGGTCCTAAGGGGTCATGTGACCATTCTACCCTCCCAACTTAACAATATTTTATACATGTATTGACACTCGTAATTTAAGTTTGGTTAATAATCAACATAAGGGACATACTGAAATTAATTTAATTTGCTAAATTAGTAGACTCATGTATGATATATATATATATATATATTTCATTATGTAAAATAATAATTTATTATCCGTCTATATTCCATAAATGTGACGCCTCATTAAAATAAAAGTGAAAAAAACTAATTATTAAACTGTTAAAACAAATAATTGGCCATGTATAGTGATGTTATTTTTTAATTGAAATACCACAATAATTGGCCAATGATTATGAATGCTCTAATAAGTACCACCTTGGATGATCATACTCCCCTTGTATTCTTTTGTTTTGTTATCTTTCACTTATGCACCAATGTTGTCATGATCATACTCGCTCCATGAAGACTTTGCATGCATCAAGCTTTTTATTAAACTGCACCACCTCCTTATTCTAGGTCAACACCATATCCGACCTCCAATGCAACTTTCCGCTTGGTCAAGTTCCCATGGCCAACCCTCATTGAAGTTGCCTAACAACTCCGCCATCGATTCCTCGATTAGTATATCAAGTGTGTCCAGGGACGGACGTAGGAATTTTATTTAAGGTGGGCTAAATTTATCTTCGTATGGTAAATTTACCTTAGGGTGGGCTAAATTATCTAAATAACCTAAATTTACCTAAATTTTTACATATTTAATACTAAAATTACCTTATTTTTTTACTAATTTTTACTATTTTTATTTTTTAGGGTGGGCTGGAGCATACCCCAGCCCGCCCCTAAATACGTGCCTGAGTGTGTCAAGCTTTTTGAAGATGTCGAATCCTGATACCAAGTTCTCAAGCTCCCCCGAGTATTCTCTGCTCATTTCCCCTTTTCCGGCTTTTGGGTTCAACCACTTCAAACATGATTCCTTTGTTACTAGCCATCCTAATAGCCAAGTCGACTTGTTCTTCAACTAAACATTGAGCTACTATTTGGCAACATGTCCAACAAGTGAATAAGTCAAACCTTGACGATCCATTCGAGTGGAAACGTTCAATCTAGTTCGAGTGCTAACTGCTAAGACAAAAGTAAAGTTATGGGAGAGAACTTTATATTGAAAGAGAGTGATTTACATGTGTGGAAAACTCTATACAAAAGTTTGAATGTATTGATCTCGGGATTTTCTTTCATGGATAGGAAATTTGGGTATTTATAGGGACATGATATTTCCCTTCTAATTTATACAAGATCTCGATAATACTCATATAACTTTATAAAATGTTAGAAAGTTTTCTAATGATATAGATATATTTAGAAGTTTCTATAAGGTTCCAGTGTCTTCTAAGAGTTTCTATAACTTTCTTCTAAATTGTCCCCAACCTCTTTTAGAAGTTCTTATTGTCTTGTGTAGAAGAGTCTAAATGTTGTCCAATTCACTCAAAAACATAAAGAAAACTCATTGATCGTGTCATTATGATCATCAAAGCGTGTCCGTGACAGTAGTTTGTAATGCAATGAAAGATCTTGCTTCTCGATCCAACATTGAGCTACAAATAGTGTAGTGGTTTGTAGTTAAACTATTCAATAACCTTAGGGCTTGTTTGGTTGAACATAGGAAGTACAACTTTTAAGAGGTTATTTAGTACGAATGAATTGTCATTATTCGAATCTACATGAATACGACAAACATATATTTGGTTGATTCTTTTTTTTTGGTCGAAATATGTTTGGTTGATTCTTAAGTTAATACTTTATATAGAAATATATGGAAATTGAAACTTATCAAGGGTATCTTTTTTTTTTGGTTGAAACTTATCAAGGGTATCTAGGTAAATGTAATTCCTACAAAATGCATAAAATCAAAATTCTAAGATTTCCTAATCCTAGTTTCCTCCAATGTTCTATTTCATTTGATTTTGCAACAATAAGAAAAAACACGAAGCTTTCAACAACAAGTGGCCCAAGTGACCAAATGGCAAAACCCAAGCTAATTCTCAAATCGTCGAATCCACTCATCAAAGCCACTCCCACCTCTGAGTCCGCTCATCAGCAATTCGGAGGAATGTCTCCGAAATCCCTCTCCATCTTTCCAGCTGCTCCTCTCTCCTTCCCTTCCCAATTCAAATCCCCAAACCTCCACCCTCCTCTTCGCCCCCTCTGCCCGCCACTTCACAAACTCACCCTCATCGCCTGCAAGGCGGCGCCTTTTCCCGACCCGCCAACCCCTGACTACCCGACCCGCTTACCCGTTTCCGGGTCCGAGCCCGAAGGCACAGGGGCGGCCGCCCCGACCCGTGGCCAGGTCTTCCTCGAGCACCACCAGTCCAAGGCAGCAACCAAGCTTGTGCTTGCTTCGGTTAAACAGAAGAAGAAGAAGGACAAGAAAGAGTCTTTCAAAGTTTTCGATTCCAGTGTTGCCTCTTGTTATGGCTGCGGAGCTCCCCTCCAGACCCAGGAGGTTGATGGGCCGGGTTTTGTGGATTCGGAGACCTATGTGCTCGTAAGGGTTTTGAGCTCTTCTTCTTCTTCTTCTACTTGTTTTGGGTATTCTAGTTTTGGCCAATTATCTGGAGAAATTGAAAAATAATGAAGCAAACCATTGAAGTTCTGATGACACCATTAAGTAATGATTCATGTTTTGGCCACTGTAATTGGAGTGTGGGGAAACTGATATCAGCTGTTTAATTAGGTGTAGCAAACTTGTGCTAGGGTGGTTATATGTATGTGTCTTCTTGCAATGTAGTTCAATTTGAGTTTGTTGTGATAAGAAACTGCAAGGAACTGGTGGCAATAATATTGTCCTTGTGTTTGAATTGCAGAAAAAGAAGCACAGACAACTTAGGACTGTACTTTGCGGTAGGTGTCGGCTTCTATCCCATGGGCATATGATTACTGCAGTGGGTGGCCATGGAGGCTACTCCGGTGGGAAGGAATTTGTTACTGCGGAACAGCTACGAGAGAAGTTATCCCACTTGCGCCATGAAAAAGCCTTGATTGTTAAATTGGTGAGTATTGAGCTGTGATTAATCTATTGAAGTGCAGCATAGTGTCGTATGAGTTAAAAAGTAGAGGTGTATGTATCAATGGATAAGACCACTTATCAGGTTTCATGCCAATCCTGTCATTGTGCTGCAATTACAACACAAATAAAAATAAAAAGCTGAAAATGTCTTTAAATGAAAAAACCAAGTTACTAGCCATATGCTCAATCTTGCACGGGGATGGAGACATGATCATGCTCACTTTATCAGCAATCAGTTATGATGGTGTTCACATGCAAAATAGTTTCTTTATTAATGATTTACAACTACATTTGACCCTTTCAATGACTTTATGATTTCTTCTTAGGCTTTGGCTCCATAGTTAGGTCACTGGAAGCTGTCGTTGTATGCTCTCCGTTTTGGCTGCATTTTGTTCCTTTTCCTTCTGCAGATATTGCAGCATAAAAATTTAATTCTATTGTTTGATTGGCACTATGGTTTATATCATTGCACTTGAAATGCTACAACCTGTACAGTCCTAGCAAATAATTTGATACTTTTACTCCGCATGGTTTTCGTATCTTCAATGTTGAATTTCTGAACAAATTTAGGTGGATATTGTGGACTTCAATGGCAGTTTTCTCTCTCGTGTCCGTGACCTTGTTGGTGCAAACCCTATAATATTAGTTATCACCAAGGTAGTTACCTTCTCTCCAGAAGTTGATGTTTAAAAATGTGCACCCTTCATATGGCTAATGATTTTGACTTTTTGGTCCAGATTGATCTCCTTCCGAAGGGGACTGATCTTAATTGCATTGGGGATTGGGTTGTAGAGGCTACTACAAAGAAAAGACTCAAGTAAGTTTCAAACTTTAAATTAGCAATTTCCTGCTCTCATCATACAATGGGTTTTTACTTGACTATTTAACCCTTCTATATTGCTTTGCAACTTTGCATATGGAAAAATCGGGTTGTGAACTTGTAGTCTCTGAGGCATGGTGCTGTTAGCGGAGAAGAACATTCAGTAGGAATTTAAATGTTAACTTGATGTGGTGATTTCTGTTGCTAGAAAACCTGGATTTCTTATTTTAGTAAGCTACCATCAGTAAAGAGGTTTTGAACTTTTTTAAATTGATCTAATGCTTCAAAGTGATATAGTTGTTGCTTGTAAATCAAGGCATGTGCAAAATTCCTTACTATATAATGTTTGGTCCTCACTCAGAAAAGGTTATTTTATGCCTTATTTTTTGTCCATATTTTATGCAGGGTTCTAGATGCTATTGTTATATTTCTTTCAATAATTTGAAGCAAAAAAATTAAATATGTTCATATACTGTAGTGTCTTGAGTGTTCACCTGACAAGCTCAAAATCTTTGGTTGGGATCACTGGAGTAGTTTCAGAAATTCAGAAAGAGAAGAAGGTTAGTTGCTGTACCATATCTAAAATTTAAATTAAAAAAAGAACTAGAATAAAACATTTCCAAGGAATGCTTCTGCATTTTTTTTAATGTTTACTTACTATCAATCTACGTGTTCCTGCTTCTAATCCTCTAATTGTTTTTTTTTATTTGGCAGGGACGTGATGCGTACATATTGGTTAGTATCTCTTGGATCGGGCACATGTAGCATGAAGTTATTTATTTGCTAATTTTTCGAGTTGTGTTTTTTTTTTCAATTTTTGGTACTCAAGTGCCTTTTAATACCTATGAACCAGAAAATTTGGTATTATGTTTCGTGTCTGAGCTTCATTTTCTATCCTATACAGCATTTTCTTAAGCTTTGAATCTATAGCCTCATGGACACACAGCCCCTCAAGTTTAACTTTGATCAATTCAATACTCAAATGAGTCAAAATCAGCACATTCAGAAATTCGTGTTTTATATAATCTTCAAATTGCCAGCTGACTGTTGAACCTCCTTGTTTCTTCAGGGCTCTGCTAATGTTGGAAAATCGGCGTTCATCAATGCGATCCTAAGTAAGACAACATGATATTTTAGTCGTGATTCATCAAAACTTGTAGTATATTACTTGCTCTATTTGACAATACGTGTCGGTGGCATTGAGCATTGATTAGAGTTCTACTCTGAAATCTTGATAGGATGGTGCTCTACCTTGGATCTAATTTCATGTTCTTTTCTATGTTTCTTCTTTTGTACATGATAGTAGCACTATTGCCAATTCTCTACTGACCCGTATGCTCTTTTGAAATGAAGTGATGTTGGGACAAAAGGATCCAGTAGCTGCAGCAGCTCAAAAGTATAAGCCAATACAATCAGCAGTTCCTGGAACAACATTAGGTCCAATACCTATTGAAGCTTTCCTTGGAGGCGGGGTATGTGATATTACTTTTGTTCCTACTTCAAGCCTTGAGTGCTCTATCAAGAAATATATCTACGTCAGCTCCTTGAAAATGAATTTTTGTTAAAGTTTCTATTTAAAGGAAAAGGTCTGACTTCGGATCAATTTATTCTCAAGTGCTCTTTCACCTAGTTTTGGTTTACTTCTGTGATTAATGTGTATTTGCTAAGATTTGCTGCATTTGAAGCTGTTTCATTGCTGTCTTTAATTATTGATCCTAATTCATATATTTGAACTCACCAAGTATTGTTGTCTGCTGCTCATAGTTTGAATTACTTTTTTCCATAAAAAAACTTGTTGCATTATTTTCTCAAGTGATGATCTCTTAGACTTATTTGGAGTTACATTTTACAGAAGTTGTTTGATACACCTGGAGTTCATCTCCACCATAGGCAGGCTGCACTAGTCCATTCTGAAGATCTACCTGCCCTTGCTCCTCGGAGTCGTCTTAGGGGTCAATCATTCCCTGTATGTTCTCAAGAAAATGGTTATAAGAAGTTCTCTCTTTGATTATGTACTCATGCTTTCTTGCCTCGTGCAAACCAGAAATCATTATCCACATGTAAGACTGAAGCTGAAAGGAGATCATCTACCCATGGCTTGAATGGATTTTCCATTTTTTGGGGCGGTCTTGTCAGAGTTGATATCTTAAAGGTTCTTAAAATTTGATATTTCTTAGGTTGTCGTCTAAACTGTATCGCAGATTCACAGGCTTCTAAGTTAAACTCGATTCTTCTTTGTTGAAACTTCAGGTTCACCCAGCCACAAGATTAACCTTTTATGGACCAAAGGCATTGCAAATTCATATTGTACCCACTGAGGAGGCAGATGGATTTTACAAGGTAAGTCATCATAATCTTATTTAGTAAATGGGTCAAAAGTTAAACACTTATTCAAGTAACAAAGGCGTAGTAGGTTTTTTATTATTTCTAAGTTGCAATGCATTTAATTGATTGAGCATATTTTGTTTTAGAATGCAGAACCCATTCACATTACTTTATTAATTTTCCTCCCATTATGGTCTTCAATGATTGCAGAAGGAACTGGGTAATCTCTTAACTCCTCCAACTGGAAAGCAAATAGTAGAGTGGAATGGTCTCGAAATCGAGCAAAAATTTAAATTTGAAGAAGCTGAGAGGTATATTACCTTCTCTCTGGCTTGTATGAAGTATGGTACACTTTTTTGTAAGGTGATGGAATTGATGTGGGTGCTGACTGCTGAGTTAAACTAGTACCAGATGAAGATCATGTGAATTTTTATCATCAACTCTCTGAAAAAATAAAAGGGGGCCTAGAATTTATATGAATTGTTTCATGATAAGGATATTAACTTCTTAATTTCATGGCAGGCCAACTTGTGATGTGGCCATCTCTGGACTCGGATGGATATCTGTGGAACCAATCAGCAAAACACTCAAGACACAAGACTTTGAACCAGAAACAGATGAGTCACTTGATGAACTCGATTTGACCGTATGTGTACCAAAACCCGTCCAGGTATTTGTTAGGACGCCCTTACCTGTGGGTAAAGCTGGTGCAGAGTGGTATCAGTATAGAGAGTTGACAGAAGATGAAGAAGAAACTAGACCGAAATGGTATTTTTGATAAC
Source organism: Polygonum maritimum (assembly GCA_963924305.1). Classification (NCBI taxonomy): domain Eukaryota; kingdom Viridiplantae; phylum Streptophyta; class Magnoliopsida; order Caryophyllales; family Polygonaceae; genus Polygonum; species Polygonum maritimum. Next base: position 11,563,785 of record OZ002737.1, on the reverse strand, counting down.
AGGTTAAGTAACTTTTTGCATGCTGTACCCTCTTGTGGGTAGCTGTAGTTTTGACATGGTGAAATGAGGTTTATAGGGTTGTCTCCGAGCTTGATGAGTCAAAATGTATGGAAAGTTGTAGCTAAATCAGTGTGTTGTGATTTTGCCATGGTGTTTGTTCTTCTGATAAAATGCAGGCAGGGTAGGCCTGAAAGTGCTCATTCTAAGCCCTGATTGTACTTAGTGGTAGTTTTTTACCTCTTGAAACAAACAGTCATGTGTACTATTTGATTCAAGTGAATATAATTACCATTTCAAGTGTTTCATTGTCAATGTTCTGGTTTTACATCACGGTTGCTAAATTTCTCAACATTTCTTGTTGATGTTCAAAATGCCCCTTTTATATTTGGGTTCAGGATATCCCTGCTTGGCAATTTGGTGAAAGACCAAAATATGAACAAACTAAAAATGTGATGGTGTATGTCACCTTCTACTACCAGCTTTCAAAAGCTATGTTTTTATTCTTTGACATACAGCTTACAAGGCCATCATGCTATCAAATAAAGTATGGAACAATGAACAACACCTCCGCTAGAAAAACTGCACATCTCTGTATAATCAGGACTAATACAACACGGTCAAAATACACCAACTTTATTGTACCCAAAGGACATTCTAATTCTCATCCTTAAAATGTTTCCAACGCAGGGTTAAGCGCATTTGCAATAAGGTTTTCAACCTTGTCTCTGGTAGACGAGTCAGGAAATTGTTCAATTATCTCGGTTCCAAATGAGTAAATGAGACTTTTTCTTGCCGTCTCTGCATCAATGCCTCGGGCCTGGAAGTAGAAGAGCTGATCCTCTTCCAGATCACTTACTGTAAGTCCATGAGAGCACTTGACATTATCAGCAATGATCTGAAGGTTTGGTTTGGCATTAACTGTTGCACGTGGCGCAAGGAGAAGACTCCTTGTCAATTGGCCTGCATCAGTTTCCTGAGCATATCTGCATCAGAAATAACATTTGATTCATCTTCAATATGACAATGCCATTATTTATTTATTCTGCAATTCAGATGGCCGAAACAAGGTTCAACTATAAGAGTATTTTATGAATTGCTTTCACTTGAAACTTCACATTTGACATTTGTGTACCATGTAACCTTGCAATACTAAATAGTAGGTTCATATAATTTTTACAGGTACAAAAATCTCTAAAAAATCATTTTCTTAGACAAAATATCATAGGATCTTTTTGTTGGAGATTTTACTGGCATTCTATATGTTTACACAAATTACAATATTTAATGACAGGACTCCTAAACATACAAGAAGCAAAGGATGAATAAGTATAACCTGTTAACTCTGATGTTCCCATCAAATACTGCCTGTCCCTGAGAATGAGCAACAATGCATTTGTGGAGTTGTTTGGAATAACCTCCTGGGTGGTCCAAGACGAGCCTGCTGTGTAGATCTTGCGTCTGATTACCAACACACAAGTGCAGAGTTGACAGTTCCGTTACAGTTTCCGAGCCAACTTGTTGAACATGGACATTGTGCCTACTGAGTTTTCCACCACAACTTACCTCTACTAGTTTGTAAGTACTAGTTGCTTCCTGCATGGATTTAAATAAGTCAATAACTGAATCATCTTATGCTTTGCCTTTGATATGTTTCGTTTTTTTTTTCCAGATAAACTCCTTTACTGAGTTTCATTTTTAAGTGTTTTTACAGGATGCATAGCACATCATACTGACCCATTCCACTTTTGCTGATCTAACCTCATAGTTTAATTTCTTCTCAAGCTTTTTTTTTAACACACAACATGAATTTGAGCATACGAGTGACTGAAAGCTGAAAACATAAGTGTAAAACATAGAACTTACCTGTCTAACAGAAGTCCACTTTATATGAGCTGCTCCTACAGACTGACTTTGAACGTACGAATGGCTGACAGCTGCTCCTTGTCCAATCACAACCTCCAGAACTGAGTTTGTCCAGTAGCACTTCTTCTCATCTGCGCCTACATACTCCTCAATTATGCCAACATCTCCTCCCTTCTCAACCAAAAGCAAAACTCTTGGATTTGAAACAGGCAAACTATTTGATCCATCATCACTTCCTTCGGCAGAATAATATCTCAAATACAAGGGAGTCTCTACCCGGCATCCTTCAGGAACATATATAACAGTCAATTCAGGGGTACCCACCCCATTAAGTGACCAAAACAAGTCGCCTTCGAAATTGGACACAAATTCATGTACCTTTTGCAAGGCAGTTTCTGATGGCAGATTCGATAAGCTACCAACAAACACTCCGTCAGGCAAATCCGACAGATTGGACAATGCAGCCACAACATATCCATCAACAATCACAAGACTAGGACACTGATCATCTTCAGAAATCCTTGAAATATTTGAGTCCGAGGGAGGACCTGTGACAGGGAGTATTCGAGAGCTTCTCAAGAATGACACGTCTGTGAACCGAAAAGCCTCATCTTTTCGAGATGGCCATTTAAGAGAGAGGAGCGACTCAGAGGAGACATCCCTGATCTTCTGGAGCTGTGGAGGTGTGGGTGATGATGTAAGGGAAAGAGAAGATACGGAATCTTCAAGGGTCTCGGCAATTTCTAGAACAAACGGGTCTGCCAGGGCGGCATATGTCTTGAAAGAAATGAATCTGTTTGAATCACGAGATTGAGCCTTGAACTTTAGTTGAAACCCCCTCAAATGTGTCGACGGTTTCCTGTAATGGGATGACTGGGTGGAGTTGAAGCAAACAAGCTTAGGCATGAATGTGGATGCAGACATTTTTGCAATGTCTTGTTTGACTGCCAATCCAAGTACTCAGGGCACGTCCAATATAAATGGAGATCAGGTGTAAGACAATAATAACATATCCCTTCAACTCTGAAGCTTTTTCCTCCTTGGCGTGGAAACCAGTGGTGAAATAACTTCTGTGAACAAAAAGTGAAAATCAGCTATTGGCTATGATACTTGTAAAACAAATGGAGAAGTTAGCACAACAGCTAAAATGCAAGCTAAGGAATTTCTCACAATTATCCCTAAAAGCTAAAATGAAAGTGAAAAATCATCTTTCTTAAGGTGTCGTGAATGCAGGAGAGGCCTAGCTATGTTGTGGAATTGTCATGCGTAGGTTAACAGTAAGCAAGATGACAGGCAAACCCTTCATTTTCGGCTTTTGTAGTTGAAATTGCATATAAGCAGAGCACAATATTCTGTTTCCCTTGAATCTCCTAAGTCCTAATGCACACCTCAGAGGAAAGCAACGGCGTAATGATTAATGATCATTAATCAGTGGTGGAGCAAGTGAAATTTTGGATATTTCTTGAGAAATAAGAACCACGAATTCCTCGGTATACATAAAAACATTAGAGGAGAAAGATTCAATTGAAACCGACGAAGTTCAAACCGATCGAATCAACGAGAGGAAAATCTAACCTTTGTAGGCTTCGACGAGGCACTGGCAGAGAGGATTTGCCGGCGGTGAAGAATTCTAACCTTTGGGTCTGTTTAAAGGCGGGCCCGGGCCCGGACACGGGCACAAATGAAAAGGTCTCAATCCAGATTTACGTGTATTAAAGTGACATTTCTTGAGAATTTGTTTACAACATTTGGATTCTTAATGTGTTAATTAGTTTTTTCTCTCTAGTTGAATAGGGAGTATATTTTTAAAAATGTATACAATGTTTATATTTTCACCAATTAAACATGATTAATTAGAATAGAGGGATTTTGATGGGCAAAAATTAGAATAGAGGAATTTGAGACGCGCCACTGCGATGCCTCCGTGATGAACAATAGAGTACCAGGATACCCTTGTCAAGAAAGATTAACGGATGAAGACAATATACCGGTGATACATCAATATTTTTTTTTTCTCTAGATTCAGACTTTGCTCTGTATTTTTCAGTGTCCCTTCTCAGCTTTCAAGAGGTTCTATCTATAGAACTGGTGAGAGCATAGGATGCTCTTGGTAGGGGCGGAGCTATATTGGGGCCGGTGGGGGCTATGGCCCCTCCAATCCAATTTTTTTTACCTTATATTGTTCCTCTCTTTCGAGGCTTTGATTTGATGTATTATATGCATTAATCCGATATCTAAATAAAAAATAATGAATATTTGAAGATTAAACCTTTGTAAACCAATTTTAAGTCATTTACTTAGTATGAGTTATAAATTTAATATGGTTAACTAAAATAGTCGGCCCCCTCAATATAGTTGGCCCCCTCACTACTCCTATCCTGCCTTCGCCCCTGGCTCTTAGAATTATGACCCGACAAAGTCTCAAAAAAAATCCACTCACATGGCAATAGTATCATCACTCTTGAAAAAAGAAAAAGCATTATGAAAAGAAAATATAATAATGATAAAAGTAAAAAGACAAAGATTTATTTCGATGACCATTTGCAGTGGAATTGTGATGTGGCTTCGACATATTAATCCATACAATTATTAATGTTATGCATGCCTTTGTCTCCAACATTATCTTCACAATTCTTTGCGTTGTATTCGGCTAGCTCTATTTGCGTGATCGAGTTTTTTGAATACTCTAGATCCCAATTCATTAATTGATCCCAAAAGAACTCCTGACCCTTGAGGTGCACTAAAAAGTTCAGTGTGATAGATCCAATACTTGGACTAAGGGGTGGATATTGTTAAGGGTATACTGGTATTATCTTCATCCATTAAGGGTATCCTTAATCTTTGTCCTCAACACAAAATTAACGAGGAAGACAAAGGGATAGATCCATCATTGATGTTAATCGTATAGTGGTATGGCATAAATACATTTTCCGGAGGAAGATTGAAAAACGATACACTTATAAAATTGATACTGTCCTCTTGGATCTATCATGAGAATATTACTCCATTGTAAAAGAAATAAAATATTAAATAGATATCCAAAATTAAAATATATACTGACCTTCTTAAAAAATCATATCAAAAAATATTAAATGTTTTTTTAATAAAGTTCGTACAGAGGATAATTACACTAGTTTTAACCGTTGACTGGTCCGTGGCAAACTGGCAAGTGGCAAGTGGCAACTGGCATTCGTGTAGTGGAGCGGAGTCTCAAATTTCAAAACTCACTTCGGCCTCCATGAAAACACCTTTTCCCGCCTCCTTGAACCACAATCTCCCTCTCGAGTGTCTCAATCCCATTTCTTCCCGCAGAAAACCCCCTTACTCTCTCCTCTCCCCCCATCTTCGAGCTCTCTGAAACCAGAATTCAGAATCCCTCATGCTCCAGAGAGTATTTCAGAAACGCTCATAATTAGGGTTTCCGAGTTCAAATTCTGAATTTGCTTCCTTACCTCCACCACCATGCATGTCAAGGAAATCTGCCTCGAAGGATTCAAATCCTACGCCACTCGAACGGTCGTATCTGGATTCGACCCCCACTTCAACGCTATCACGGGCCTCAACGGCTCCGGCAAATCCAACATCCTAGATTCCATCTGCTTCGTACTCGGAATCACCAACTTGCAACAGGTTAGGGCTTCCAACCTCCAAGAGCTCGTCTACAAGCAGGGCCAAGCTGGCATCACAAAGGCTACTGTTTCTGTCGTCTTTGATAACTCCGATCGCAGTCGGAGTCCCCTGGGCTACGAGGATTGCGTTGAAATCACCGTTACTCGCCAGGTGAGGTTTATTTTGATAAATTGTGTCAGATGAGGGGATAGTTTTAAAATCTTCGAGTGACTTAGCTGGACGGTAGGGTCTGGTTTGTGTAAATGGTTGATTGGTGACCTAAAAAGCTCATGTAATGATAAGGAGTTTGTTTGGGGCGTTCTCTTCAATAATTCTGTTTGCCTATTTTTTTCTTCTTCTTGTTTTTCTCCATCAATGAGAATTGGTGATGTTGCCTTTCTTTTATTGAAGTGTCATGTAAGTCATCTTTGTGTTTTGTTTTCCAACTTCTGCAGATTGTGGTTGGTGGAAGAAACAAGTATCTGATTAATGGGCATCTTGCTCAGCCAAGTCGGGTCCAAAACTTGTTCCATTCTGTGCAGCTCAATGTTAACAATCCGCATTTTCTTATTATGCAAGGCCGCATAACAAAGGTTTTAAATATGAAACCTCCTGAAATTTTATCCATGTTGGAAGAGGCAGCTGGAACAAGAATGTATGAGACAAAGAAAGAGGCAGCTCTAAAAACACTTGAGAAGAAGCAGAGTAAAGTTGATGAAATTGATAAACTTCTCGACCAGGAAATTCTCCCTGCACTAGAAAAACTGAGAAAGGAAAGGATGCAGTATATGCAATGGTCAAATGGAAATGCAGACTTGGATCGTCTCAAAAGGTTTTGCATTGCATTTGAGTATGTACAGGCAGAAAGAATTAAAGAAAGTGCAGCCTCTGACCTGGAGGAAGTAAATGCTAAGATTGCTGCGGTTGATACCGAGACACAAAGGATGAATGAAGAGATTCAGCAAATGGAGGCAAAAGTATCTCAGTTGACTGCTGAAAAGGAAGCCAAAGTTGGTGGGGAAGCGAAAACTTTGTCACATGAAGTAGATAAATTGTCAGAAAATCTCGTGAGAGAAACATCTGTGTTGAAAAATAAAGAGGACACTCTAAATACTGAAGTTGAAAATGCTAACAAGGTAAGTGCAATGAATTTTCATCACTTCTGTAACAAAAAACACTCTGTTCTGTCCCTTTTTTTTTCCTGAAAATTATTTCTCCATTTCAAGTTGTTAATTTATCTCATTTACCATGATGCACTAAAAATTTACTAATAATAGACTAACATCATTTTTTATTGTCTTGCCAGATTGAGAGAAACATTGAAGAATTGAAAGAGTCGGAAGAAGAGAGGGCATCTGCAGTTAAAAAGGCTGAGGATGAAGCAGCTGATCTTAAGAAAAAAGCTCAGACTCTTTCTAAGGATCTAGAAGAGCAAGAAAATGAATATCAGGTAGTGTCTGCTTTGTGTTTAGCATAATAGCCCAGCAATGAATTTGAATTACCAATATATTCTTTTGAACAATGTTGAACTGAAATGTTCAGGGAGTGCTGGCTGGAAAGAGTAATCAGAATGAGGATAAGTGCCTTGAAGAACAGTTAGCTGATGCTAAAGTAGCTGCTGGGAATGCTGAAACAGAGTTAAAACAGATAAAGATGAAAATAAGCCATGATGAGAAGGAGCTGAAAGAGAAGAAGACTCAATTGATGTCTAAACATAAAGAAGCTGCAAATGATGAAAAGGAGCTTCTTGTTAGGAAAAAGAATATTGAAAATGACAAGAATTTATTAGCATCTCTAGCTTTCAAAGAGGAAGATAACAGGCGGATGGAAGAGTTGCAGCAGGTTATATATCTTTCTTCTGTGTGCTTATATCTTCTCCAATTCACTACTCCTGAATGTCATAAGCTTGATTTATTCTGTTTGTGCCTCTTTGCTGTGATTGTCAGTCTCGGATAGCTGAACAGGATCTGGTGCAGAAATTGAAGGACCAAATTAGAATTCTCTCAGGTCAGCTAGCAAATGTTGATTTCAGGTACTCTGATCCCACCAAGAACTTTGATAGGTCAAGTGTGAAGGGGGTCGTTGCAAAGCTCATTAGAGTAAAGGATAGCTCCACCATGACTGCACTAGAGGTATGGAATGCTGTGCTTTCTTCGGAGGATATTCTTCTTTCACAACACATTCTCCTCTTTGTTATCTGACCAGAAAATGACAAGCAGGTTGTGGCTGGTGGTCGATTATTTAATATAGTTGTGGACACTGAAAATACTGGTAAACAACTATTGCAAAATGGCAAGCTCCAGAGAAGAGTTACAATTATACCTTTAAACAAAATCCAAGCCTATGTGATTTATCCAGATAAGCAAAGGGCTGCTGCTAATATGGTTAGTCTTTATTTTATTCTTTTTATGTGGTAAAACGTATCAGCGAATCCTTTTTGCTCAATGACTACCAACATGCTTCAGGTTGGTGCAGAGAATGCAAAATTGGCTCTTTCTTTGGTGGAATACGATGAAGAGATCAAGGTATTGCTGTGCAGATATACAATATATTTTATGAAAACTTGATAATTGCATTCATGCCTTTAATTCACTGCTATAGACTAAGCTTCATAAAAATGCCTGCAGGATTCTGATTTCTATCTGCAAGACATCTCTTCTATTCTCATGAAGTTAGAGGCTATCTTTATTTATAAAACTACTGTTTATTCACTAGCTAGGTTGGCTTTTTGTTGGACATTGGCAAGGTGGCGTACCTTGGTAAAATAAAAGTGGTCCATTTGATGTGAACATGGTCACACCAAAAACAAGTCGAACACAATTAACACGCTTTGGACACTTAAATTTGTTATCTTTAATAAACTTCCGTTTTCATGTAAGTTCAATAAATAGATTAATGTGCTAGAAGTAATTGTTCCATAGTTCTCTGTTCGTCTAATACCAGTGCCTATATTTTCATTCATCTCTATGCAATGTACTTTATCAATTAAGTAGAAAGGTTATGCACGTACTTTACTACATCGTGATTGGACGCCGTCCCTCCTAAGTTATTTGCTGGTCTAAAAAATTATATTTGCATGCAGCGAGCGATGGAGTATGTTTTTGGTTCAACCTTTGTTTGCAAAACAAGGGAAGCTGCAGTGAAGGTATGTCTGCCTTTTGTGCTATGGTATGCAAAGAAATTGATTGACAGAAACAGGTATCATAAGTTGCATATTCTACTGTAGAAATGAATCAGTAGATCTTACTTTGAAAAATAGTCTGCATTAGCCTATATTTCAGATGCATTAGTGCCAAATCAGTTTTTTTAAATTTTTTTTATTGACTTCACTTACAATAGTAGCAAGACAAGGTGGATTTGGAACTTGCTTCTTTCTCAACCTGAATTGTTTCTGGGTAAAAAGTTAGTTTTCAGATTATTAAACAGATTTACATGAGGAGATCGTTAGTGGGTGCCTCCATAGGCTTTAGTCTCATCCAGGACAGTTTCTTAGACAAAATGGGAGCTTGCTTCTAATAAGCTAGCTTTTTCAACATGATTTTTTTCTTGCTGGCTTCAAGGTGCCTCCATAGGCTTTAGTCTCATCCATATGCCCTTGAAAAAAAGATAGTTCTGTGTTCTGATGTTATTGCTCATTGGTATAGCATAAAGGATTCTTTGCATCATTTCTTTTGTTCTTTCATTATTATTATTATTATTTACTATTTTTATATCTTAATAAGTGCTCTCTGTTTCATTGGACCATGATCTTATAGATACACACACTATTGTTTTTTGCTGTATGAATAATAATCATTAATGTCTATGGCTATAGTTATGAAAAATAATATTTTTCCAAGTTTAACTAACACCCAGGTAACAGAAAGCACTAGGATTAGGTGCAAATGAAAGATAAGATACATGCAAATTAACTACATTTCCGCACCAGGTAGAAAGTAGAGTCATTAGAGGTGTTCAGTTTTCACTAGATGATTTTTAAATGTGCGTAGTTTTAGTTTGCAAAATCTCTCTACAACTATTACTAGAAGTTATCTAGAACAAACTTTGTCTAGCTTGAGTCTTTGAGATGTTCTCCTTGAGGAGGTGAAAGCCATTTCTTTTCCATCCTTCCATTCCAAACAATACAACTGAATGTAGCTGTATTATTGCAAGTTAGTGTGTAGAATGCGTAAGCCATTCACAATATCCTGGTCTCTAGCTGACACCATTAATATATTCTTGTTGACTTATATATGATAGAAATTGACTGGTTATGAGGGTTTAAAGGATATCCTTTTTTGTTGGTAGAAAGAGAGGAGATCCTTTTGCAGGTTCATCAGTGTTTTCTTGATTTATGATATGTGCTCGATGCATTTTTTCCTCTGTTATTTCTCGGGAGTCAAGACTGAAATTATTTTGGTTGGGCTTCTTATGCTGTACAGGTTGCTTTTAATCAAGAGAGAGGTAATGATGTTAGGGAGCCATGTGTTACTCTTGAAGGTGATGTATTTCAACCAAGCGGTCTTCTAACTGGTGGTAGCCGTAGGTAGGTTGTCTATTGTCTACCTGTAAGGTCTATCACCTGATAAAGATAGGTTAAGTCCTTGTCATTTGCTGATTGTTTGTAGGTAAAACCACATTTTACAATAAAAGTTCTTAATATATGTTATGATATAAGCAGCTTTCCTGAGAATGAATACAGCTTGTTTATGTATAAATGAGAACATCTCAACCATGACTTTGTCTTTTAGCTATGCTTCTGTACAACATAGTATAATTCTAGAATGCCTGTATATCTATATCTTGGGGTTTTGTACAAGAAACTTTGCTGAGATTAAGATTACTTTCTTGGAAAATGCAACTGGCAATTTGTACTGTACATATTTAGTGTCACTATTATGCAGATGCTGACCTAACAGATTGATTTTGCAGGGGTCGTGGTGATTTGCTTAGGCAACTTTGTGAGTTGGCAGATGCCGAGTCAGATCTTTCTATTCATCAGAAGAAGTTATCTGATATAGAAGCCGAGGTTAGTCAATGCACCGGGGTGGATTATGAATTATTTTAATGTTATGTATCTTCTGAAAATGTTTCAAGGTCTTTTGCTCAACAGTTATTATGACGTGACTTACAATACAACTACACCATTGTGCACTGATTTGCTTACAACTGTACCAGTCCTGGCATCTAGAATTTTATCAAGGAATAATTGCTTTATTTTCAGATTGCCAGATTATTCCCCCTTCAAAAACAATTTGCTAAGGTGAATGATGATTTGAAGTTGAAGGAATATGAACTTGAGCTATTCCAGCGACGACTGGAGCAAAATGAGCATCATAAGGTCTGCTCTAGCAGTATCTGTTTATGTGGGGCTTTATTCTGTTTGTTGTTTATATGGACGATATTTTGACGTCACTCATTTGTTTATTGTTATTGGTTTTAGCTTGCAGAGATGGTTAAGAAAATTGAGCAAGATCTAGCAGATGCAAAATCTTCTCTCAAAGACAAGCAGCTTCAATACGAGAACAGTCTTGAGAAAGTGGTGACCACTGAAAATACAATTAGAGATTATGATAGTAGTCGAAATAGTAGACTCAAGAGTTTAGAAAAGAAAATTAAGCTGTCAAAGACTCAGATGCAATCAGTGTCAAAGGAGCTTAAGGTGTGTTATTGCTACTCAACTGATCATTCAAATAACTTGTTTTCTGCTCTATCACTCTGATCGAGCAGTTTAGCCTTCTTTCTGCCTATGCCTCTCAATATATTGCATATACAATCTTTGGTAGAAGTAGCCTGCATTTATTCGTCTTACTAAAAAACAATGTGTTAATGGTGAGGTGCTCAACTCTGTAAAAGTCACTACTTTTTATTGACATCATCCTGCCTTTATTCCTTTTACTAAAAAAGCAATGTGTTACTGGTGAGATGTTCAAGTTAATAAAGTCCATACTTTTTATTGACATCAATGCGTTGGTGACTGTATAGATGCTAAAAAACGATCATATGATATATCTCAACTTTTAAGTTCCTACGTCATGCTTGCTATGACATGGATAGGATACTTTTGTCTGCATTTGGGCGTGACATCTGCACTACACTGATGAGAACATACATGTTCACTGTTGTTTGATAATATTCTGGTAGAAAAATGTATGAATTCTAAACGTGCATCTGTACTTTTAGGGCCATGAAAATGAAAGAGAAAAGATTGTTATGCAAATGAAAGCAGTCTGTGAGGAACAGGAATCATTGGAGGAACAACTTAAGCTTCTGCAAACACAAATTCAGAGCCTGAAGTCAGAATTAAAAGAGCAACAGGACAAGGTCTTAATTATTTCGTGCTTCCTAAATCAATAGGTTAGAGAATACAAATATGATTCTTCTAACAGCTTCCATCTACAGGTGTATAAACTGAAGCAAGGTCATGATCAGGCTCAGTCTGATCTAAATTCAGTCCGTGCAAAGATGAAAGCATGTGACTCAGAAATTGGTGACATTATAAAAGAGCAACAGAAACTTCAAAGTAGATTGAGTGATTCCTGCTTGGAGAGGAAGAAGTTGGAAAATGAGGTACCTTCTACTTTGTCAGCAACCCTTCAATTTGTTGGTTTTTCGGCTTAATTCACCAGAAGAAAGATGATAACTTAAACTTATTTTTTCATGCTCTCTTTTCTATTTGCTAGGTGAAAAGGATGGAAACAGAGCAGCAGGATTGCTCCCAGACAGTTGAAAGGTTGATTCAAAAGCATGCATGGATAGCATCAGAGAAACAGCTGTTTGGAAGAAGTGGAACTGATTATGATTTTGCATCTCGTGACCCTATTAAAGCCAGACATGAACTAGAAAGATTGCAAACAGAGCAAACAAGGTATATGTTCTTCTTTTTTGCTTGTATCTGCTGTGCATACATTTTGCCATAGTAGCTATGCTTCTTGTAGCCAACATCCATATTCTATAACAATTGTTTTTCTTCTTAATATCAATTTTTTGCTTCAGCCTAGAAAAGAGGGTCAATAAGAAAGTTATGGCAATGTTCGAGAAAGCAGAAGATGAGTACAATGATCTGATTTCAAGGAAGAACATCATTGAGGTCTACTGCTGCAATTTTCTTCTTTTTCTTTTATTTTCTCTTCATTTTTGGGGGTATATTGAATCTGGAGCCGGACTTACTACTTTATGTTTCTCAAACAGAATGACAAGGCAAAAATCAAGAATGTTATTACAGAGCTTGATGAGAAGAAAAAAGAAACACTTAAAGTTACATGGATTAAAGTTAACAGGTAAGCTAGTCCTTGTTTTCATAGTTTTGGCTGACTGATTTGTTCGATATCTGGCATCTTCCATATTATCACATTTGCTTTTTTTTTGTCCCCTTGATCTCCAGTGACTTTGGATCCATTTTTTCAACATTGCTACCTGGCACAACTGCGAAGTTGGAACCTCCTGAGGGAGGTACTTTCTTAGATGGCCTTGAGGTTCGAGTTGCATTTGGAGGTGTTTGGAAACAGTCTCTGTCTGAACTTAGCGGGGGGCAGAGGTCTTTACTGGCACTGTCTTTGATATTGGCATTGCTTCTGTTCAAACCTGCTCCACTCTATATTCTTGATGAGGTAGATATGCCCTTGAATTGTTATTGCTTTGTGTGTGATTAGGGACTTGTCATTAAAATGCTCACTTTTAAACTAGCTTATGTCTGGGAGGCTGAGAGACTATATTCAGTAGCTGATCAAGATACACCTCTATTTAGAATCTTATGCCAGGATTTCTGTGTGCTGTTTTTATAGGTTGATGCAGCTCTCGATCTGAGTCACACACAAAATATCGGTAGGATGATCAAAGCTCACTTTCCACACTCACAGGTTCGTCTCTTCTCTGTCTTATCAATTTCATATAGAACTTCAGTCTCTTTATTAATCATGAAAGAAGTTTGCATTTGCGTCTATAGACATAGGAATATATTGCCAAAGCTCCTGTATATCTAGAGACTAGATTAATAAGAAGGAAGGATGATAATTGTTGGGGCTAGAAAAGGTTCAATAGTTGACAAACTGCTAATATTGGGCAATAGGAAAAGGGAAAGAGAATGTATAAATCATGTATGAATGCATTCAAGGTAAAGTCTTGGGTAGGGAATGAAGGAACTGGATAAAAGGGAATGACAATCAAAATAGAGAAGGAAAAATGCAGTCTTTGCCTCTTGCCATAAATTTGAAGTACAAGAGAATGTATAAATCATGTATGAATGCATTCAAGGTAAAGTCTTTGCCTCTTGCAACTTGTAATCACTTGTAGTCTCTCCTTCATTCTTCAGAAAATTAGACTAGACATACAAGCTATATGCGTCTTCAATGATGATTTCTTAAGTTAGCATCAATTAGCAACTAGGTCCAATTCATTGTTTTATGTTGGACTGCCATTATTGTTCAGTTAATACCTTTGAGCCATTAATATGTTGACACAAAAGCAGAGTGCGAGGAGTCAGTTGTATTGTACATAATACTGACATGTCTTTTGCAATGGCAGTTCATTGTGGTATCTCTCAAGGAAGGAATGTTCAACAACGCTAATGTGCTTTTCCGCACAAAGTTTGTGGATGGAGTTTCCACCGTTTCAAGAACTGTCACTAAGCAAAAATGATTCCTTTTTTGGTAAGCAATGGATTGTTGTGTTGTTATCTCTACTAAGAATTGTTGTGCTGTTATCATTCAAGTGTGATGTATGTATGGCCTTTGATGATTTTTTTTTTCAGGTCGTTTATTGGCAAACTTTGATGACTTTGGAGTTCAATTTGGCAGCTCGCTGAACAAAGATTAACCTAGTTCTATGTGTGTTATCCTTGTAGTGTCTCAACTATTTGGTCGACAATTTTCCATGTATGTAATTGGAATTCCAATTTCTTCTTGGAAGTCCACTAACATATATATGACTGCACCTGTTCTACTCGTTCAGGCCTATTGGTAATGTTACATGTAATTAGTGATCGTGTTTCAATCTCTACTTAATGTGTGTTTCGACATTGTTTAATCTTGTGGATTTATAAATAGATAAAAGTTATAAGAACGTTTTTAAAAAACTGTTTACATAACGCCAACTAGCTTCTCATAATCGAAAAATGATTTGTAATTTTTTTGGTAGAAAAAATGATATTTTGATTGCTTTCTAATATTAAAACCTGTTAGATTTGTTGAATAACCACGGGTTACAAATATATAACGATGATATATTGTTCCTACTCAATATCAATATAATGAACGAAGTTTTAACTATCATCACAAAATTGACGAACTAGTAAGATAGGTCACGACTTTATTCACACAACATGAGAAGGTCACACAATATGAGGTCACACAAATGACACAGTGGTGTGTGCATTATTCTAAGATGGAACGCCAATACTGATCCAAACCAGAAAATGATCGCAATAGACTAGAATTCAAACAAGATAGTGGCTCTCCAGCCTCCAGAACCATGATAGACAACTAGAAATATTGTGTAAACTGCTAAACGTGATATTGGTGTCTCTCTAATCTTCATCTGTAGACGCTTTATGCAGTTGATGAACTCGCGAGGAAAGCTCGTCCGGGCGCACGATTGGCAAGAGGTCCATGGCATCCTAGAAGCTGCAAAAATGAACCCATTCGTATTCGGTCACTACATGATGTTTGCACTTGTATACATATCTTCCCAAAAAGAAAGTTTGCATCCTCATACACTAGCACAAGTTCAAAACACTAGCATAAGATCGCTCATACAACAAAGAGGCACGATTACGAAATCACTTACTTTGCCGTTGACGCCATCAGGCATGATCCGGTTCTCTGATCTGTACTTCAGGTAGTCAGAGCGGTTGTATTTGGTGAACCCCCTGTTACATGCATAATCAAAGGACAATCGATCAGCTTCTGTTTGCACTACACACAGCACAAGTATCAAGCTAGAAATTGAGAAAGATGTACCATTTTCGGCTAACAATGATCTTCTGGCGTCCGGGAAACTTGAACTTAGCACGGCGCAGAGCCTCCTGAGCATGGTGACCGTTGTGGTCCTTGCACCTGACAGAGAGAAGGACTTGGCCAATAGCAACGCGAGCACAGACGCCTTGAGGCTTACCAAAAGCGCCCCTCATACCGGTTTGGAGCCTATCAGCACCAGCACAGGAGAGCATCTTGTTAATACGAAGCACATGGAAAGGATGGACCCTGACTCTGAGATGGAAAGAGTCCTTTCCAGCGAACTTGGCCATGTACTTGTTGCAGGCGATACGAGCGGCTTCGAGAGCTTCGCTGGAAACATTCTCCTTCTCCCAGCTGACCAGGTGGACACAGAAGGGGAATTCATCAACCCCTTTCTTCTTCATCCCGACGTCATAGATCCTGATCTTGGGGTCTGGGACACCGCGACAGAACCGCGATTTTGGGTAGGGTTTGTTCTTGATCTGACGGTAACACCTAGCAGGCCCTGCATGTTTGGGATTTGGGTCATGGTGGGTGGCTTAAAGCCTTAAACTCATGAAGCTAATGAATACCATTAGTATAAATGCAGATATTTGGCGCCAATTTGAACAAAACACAACGAATTTATCCCACTGAACAGTGTCATCAATCAAATAAGCATGAAAGGGTTTGCATCTCTCATCAATCAACTATGACGTTGGGACTTGGGAAGACAATCTTTACTAATCCACTAACCTAATAAGTAATTACACATTAACACACCAAAAAGCCCAATCAACTATCGTCTAAACAGTTTGATAACGCTAATTAGATGAAGGTATCGATGATCATCACATACGTAATTTACTTAACTTCGAAAAGTTGTTAGAACCAAACTAATAGACGTAGTTCACCCCCCCCCCCCCCCTCTTAAGATCAGAGATTCTAAAAGAGATCAGCTATAGGAAAAACAAATCAGATTAAGGTGAGAGAGCGAAGGAGCCGAAGAACTTACTTCTTCCCATGGCGAAATCTCTGAATTCTGTTATTTGGCAGAGGAACCTAAATAACAGCTTTGGAGACGATGGAGTATTTAAATGAAATCTGGCGTGAAAAGCTGCGAAAAAATTGACCCGGATTAAATAAATATTCTTTAATTGATAACCGCACACTTGGAATTGGTTTCTACCACATGAAAGTAAAGTAAAAGATAACCTCAGTGAAAATTACAATTGACTGTGTAGTGTCATCGCTTACGTCACAACACAGAGGAAGAATCAGCGATTACGTCACCACAGTCCACCAAATTTGAGGAGCTTATCACTTCAATCCCTAATTCCACTTTCTAGTTTCTACACTCTTCAGTGAAATAAGCCGACGCCTACGCAATTAGTTGCTGTAAAAGATCGTCTTCAAAGATGGTAAAAGGGCGAAAGGCCATTCCATATGATTTTGAGTTTTGAGAGAAAACCGTCTATATCGGCAAAATACACGTGTAGTCGGTTTGAACCTGGATGGAAAACCGTCTATATCGGCAAAATGGGTCTGGACACCGCTCTCAAATCCATTCTCATCATCTCCAAGCCAGAAACATGGGACACTGGAGAAAGATGTACACGTAAAGATGGCGGAAACAGACCTGAGGGAAACCGAAATCCCCCAACAGAGGGTCTTCAACGGAGCCCGCTTCCCGGTTATCTTGTCCGGCGGCGATGGTGTCTCCTTGACCGGCGCCGTGAGGGCCCACAAGCCGTGGCTCGAATCCCGGCTCCTGGAAGCCAGCGCCATCCTCTTCCGCGGCTTCCCCGTGAACACGGCCTCCGACTTCAACGACGTCGTAGAAGCGTTCGGCTTCGAGGAGCTCCCGTACGTGGGCGGCGCAGCCCCCAGGAGCAACGTGGTGGGCCGCGTCTTCACCGCCAACGAGTCCCCTCCGGACCAGAAAATCCCCTTCCACCACGAGATGGCTCAGGTAGGGCTTCATTCGATCGTGCTATTAGGGTTTTGAGGAGTGAATTAAAGGCGCAATTGGTGGAACAGGTGCCTGAATTCCCGTCAAAGCTGTTCTTCTTCTGTGAGGTGGAGCCACGGAGCGGGGGAGAAACGCCCATCGTGCTGAGCCACGTGGTGTATCAGCGGATGAAGCAGCGGCATCCGGAGTTCGTGGACAAGCTGGAGGAGCAAGGCCTGATTTACGTACGAGTGTTGGGGGAAGAGGATGATCCGTCTTCCCCTATTGGCCGTGGCTGGAAATCTACCTTCTTAACACAAACCAAGAATGTAGCTGAACAGAGGTCTGTCTTTCCCATCTTCTTCTTCTTCTTCAAGCTTTCTATAGATTCAGGAAAACAGAACTAGGTATGTGCTCTTTAGCTTATGATCAACGGGAACCACTAAAATCAAATGCATCTTCTGTTCGAGCCCGATTAGTTGAAGAGATGGATATTGAATGATTGATGGTATGACTGTTCGATCATGGCAGGGCGGCCAAGCTAGGGATGGAACTGGAGTGGCTGGAGGACGGCGGAGTGAAGACAGTTATGGGTCCAATCCCAGCTATCAAGTTGGACGAAACCAGGCGGCGCAAGATATGGTTCAACAGCATGGTGGCAGCTTACACGGGCTGGAAGGATGCTCGTAACGACCCTGTTAAGGCCGTCACGTTTGGGGACGGCACCCCTTTGCCGTCAGAGATAATGTACGATTGCTTGAGGATCTTGGAGGATGAATCTGTGGCGCTTCCGTGGAAGAAGGGCGATGTCTTGCTCCTGGATAACTGGGCTGTCCTGCACTCTCGTAGGTCGTTTCATCCTCCTCGACGTGTGTTAGCTTCGCTGTGTAAGTAAAATAACTTGTAGCTTGTGCATTTGTAATGAATGTTGCACTTCTGAATTCTGTGCTTACATATGTTGCTCTGCTATAGTATATGGCTCAATACATTATCCTCGCATTAATTCTATATTTCTTATTTCACCACGCGCTATCTTGTATGTTGTGGCTATCTTGTATGACCCCACTTCGAGACCTTTTAGCTACACAGTCCATCCTAAACAGCCTACAACAACTACACAAGACAATTCCACCCAAAAAATAAAAATAAAAATACACAAGACAAACTGAAAAACTGGGTTGACTACATAAGAGATTTCACGGCGAGTAAGCGTAACATAAGGTATTCTATATGTTGGGCCGCCCAAAATCCAAGCCCACGATGCAAGAGAGAAGAGGCCCATCGCCAGAATCTTCGTCCATGACAGTTGTGAGGCTCCGTCAACTGTCAACGGATCTCTTGCAGGAGTGGAGGGAGTTGGAGAGGTGATAGCCGTTGGTCCACGAGTGATTGATCCAAAAATTGGAGATCTTGTTGCTTATAATATTCCAAATGGTTCATATTCTGAAGAGCAAATTATTCCAGCTAGTGTAGCCGTGCCTGTGCCAAAATCTCTTGATCCTATCACTGTTGCAGCTGTCCTTACTAAAGGCATGACAGCTCGATACTTGGTCTGCCAGTGCTTCAAGGTATTTGTTTATCTACACTATTTTACAGGCTTTGCTTATAGTTCTTCTTCATGCTACTTTTTATGCTTACACGAAAATTACAGGTAGAGCCGGGTAATACCGTCCTCATTCATGCTGCTGCTGGTGGAACTGGGTCTCTTTTGTGTCAGTGGGCAAATATTCTCGGGGCCACCGTGATTGGCACTGTATCCACTGAGGAGAAGGCTGTTCAGGCTAAGAGCGATGGATGTCATTATGTTATAAACTACAAACATGAGGATTTTGTTTCTCATGTCAGTGAAATAACCTCTGGCAAAGGGGTTGATGTCGTCTATGATTCAATTGGAAAAGATACCTTTGAGGTAATCATCGCTTGTTATTCTAGCTTCGTTCCTTCAGCTTTACGAAGCTCAAGTTAGGATGATTGCGGACTGTTTGAGGTGATTTTTAAGATTTGAGTTGATTTTCTTAACAAGTGGTAGAATTGAAATCATACTACAAAAGATCAATTAAAGATACCATAACATGTAGTAAAAAATAGAAAATTCTTGATGGCTGTGTAATTTCTATTGATCTCTGATTAAATTGTTGGTGTCATCAGGGTTCATTGGCCTGCTTGAAGCTCAGAGGATACATGATTCTGTTTGGGCAGTCATCTGGGATACCGGATCCAGTACCCATTTCAGCACTCAGTGCAAAATCCCTCTACTTAACAAGACCAACACTCAAGCACTTCAATACGACACGAGACGAGCTCCTGAAATCTGCTGGGGAGGTGTTTGAAAAGCTCGAGTCCGGTGTCTTACGAGTTCGGGTGAATCACAAGTATCCTCTATCTCAAGCTGCCCAGGCTCACACAGATCTCCAAAACAGGAAAACTTCTGGCTCTGTTGTGCTTATTCCTGATGCTTAAATCTCGAAAGCTTCCTTTTCCATAAGAAATTATGTAAAAAAATGGTAAACAAATTGAACTCAGTGTGAAGTATAGTGACTTTTATTTTATTAATGTGTGAGTGTGTTATGATGGACAGCTTCTGTGGTTTCAGCAGTTTGTACACATAATTTGCAATTAACATGAGATAGCATATTGTTACATAATTCATGACCAATACATGTAAAAATCTGACTATTAAAATTATTATTTAGTGATTAAAACCCCTATCAAATTTATTCCACAAAAACAGAACTTATCAGTGCTACTGTTAGCTCTATCCAAATTCATATTTTCTATACAAGATCATGCATTGACAGGTATGTTAGAACGTGGCTCACGTGCTAACTCTATAGCCCATAAATTGCACCCAAAAAAACTAATAGACCAAAATTCATAAAACACCAGTTGAATGATAGCAAATAGTTGTTGAAGTTTTACACCATCTGAAGAAAAAAATGGTGAAAGCAATCAGGGTTCACGAGCTCGGCGGTCCTGAGGTATATCTTTCTGCAGCTAGTCTGCACTCTGCACTTTGTTCGATTTATATTCAAGGAGGAAATTGTGGGTTTTAATGATATGCACACCAGCTGTTTGTTCAAATACCCAGCTGAGAAGCTTTGTGGGTGAACAGAAGCTTATGAATTGACTAAATTGATCTCTCTTTAGAACCATACCACGATACCAAATTACCAGTATACCATACAGCTATATAAGATGTTGAACTCATGTGTGGAAGCCTTGATCAGTTCATGTAAAACTCTTGAAATACAATCCATCCAATTTCTTCTTCATCAGTCATCACTGCATTTTTTATTTCTTGCTTTGTATGCTGTATATGGCAATGATGAATGACAATGTGGTAGGTTCTGAAATGGGAGGATGTAGAGATTGGTGAACTGCTAGAGGGCGAGATCCGTGTAAAGTACAAGGCCATTGGACTAAATTTTGTCGATATATACTATCGCACCGGATTTCACAAGGCTGTTCTTCCCTTTATTCCAGGTTTGCTAGATTTCACTCTGGCATGTTCCATCTGTAATGAATCTTGATGGTCTTGGAAACTACTTTTAGGCATCAGCATTAGTTAAAAATTTATTCTGTTCCAATTAAAATGCTAATATTTGTGTATCCGCTCTAGCCCATTTTGTACCTAGTGACCAGCTGAGCATTGGTAAAATGGTTTCTTAGTTGAGCTAAACATCTTGTAGACTCTCACTAGCTTTATAACTCTTAGGGTGTGTTTGGATTACCCAACCAAATAATGCATTATTCTCTTGTTCCCTTGTTTTGCTATGTTTCTAAAACTAAAGCTGCACTCTCCTATGAACTCCTTTTGCAGGAGTAGAGGGAGTTGGAGAGGTGATAGCCGTCGGTCCAGGAGTGACGGATCCTAAAATCGGTGATCTTGTAGCTTATTCTGATATTCCGATGGGCTCATACGCCGAAGAACAGATTCTTCCAGCTAGTGTAGTTGTGCCTGTTCCAACGTCTCTTGATCCTGTCACTGTTGCATCTGCTCTAATTAAGGGTTTGACAGCTCGATGCTTAGTCCGACAGTGCTTCAAGGTAAAGGAAAATGATCATGCTGATTACTATCTAAAAGTGTTTCAAAAACAAAACATATTTTCAAAGATTCAGCATAACTTTCAAGTTTATAAAATTGAAGGTAGAACCGGGTCACACTGTCCTGATTCACGCGGCTGCTGGAGGTACGGGATCTTTGTTATGCCAGTGGGCGAATGCACTTGGGGCCACCGTGATTGGCACTGTGTCGAACGAGGAGAAGGCTGTTCATGCTAAGAATGATGGATGCCATCATGTTATAAACTACAAGCAGGAGGATTTCGTCTCTCGGGTCGATGAGATAACCGGAGGTGAAGGAGTTGATGTTGTCTATGACTCTGTTGGAAAAGACACCTTTGAGGTAACCGTCTCCTTGAGGCTTTACTAAAGAAATCTCAGGAAACCACTTTTAGGGCCCGTTTGGTATCCAACGGCGGAAACGGAAACGGAATGGAATGGAATGGAAATGAACCTAGTCCACATTAGCATCATGATACATGATGAGTCACCTCAATTTTCATTCAAAAACTACCGCAAGGGGGGCTTGCGGTACCCTTGTGGCACCTCAATCATTCCCTAATCTAAGGGTAGGGTAACAAAACACCTCAATCATTCCCTTCATCCCTTCTCTAGACACACAAATTTCAAAGTTTCAAATTAAAATATTTTTTTCAATTAATGTATAGTGACCCATAATTGGACTAGGTTCATTTCCATTCCATTCCATTCCGTTTCCGCCGTTGGATACCAAACGGGCCCTTAATCTCAATTTCTTTCAATTTTTAGGCTGTCCTTTAATGTAAAATTAACTGTATAGCGACTCCTGATCTGTGCTTAAACTCATTAGGGTTCATTGGCCTGCTTAAGACTCAGAGGACACATGGTTCAGTTTGGGCAATCATCAGGGTTGCCTGATCCAGTTCCCATTTCGGCAATCAGTGCAAAATCTCTGGTTTTGACAAGACCAGCTCTCAGGCATTACAATACAACACGAGTCGAGCTCCTGAAAGCTGCCGAGGAACTATTTGAAAAACTTGCCAATGGCATCTTAAAAGTCCGGGTGAACCACAAGTACCCTCTTTCTCAAGCTGTAGTGGCTCACACTGAGCTCGAGAACAGGACGACTTCTGGTTCTGTTGTGCTTATACCTGATAGTTACTGAATCGAATCGGGAATGCAACAACATTATACTGAAATCAAACTTGCTTTTTATTTTGAATTGAATTACCCAATTCATATTGATTGTTGCTCCAAGTGAACAGACAAGAAAACAGAAGCAATTTGTGACAATGAACCCAATCTCTGAAATTTGTAACTCGAAAGGCATGCAAATAAGATTTCAGAATTGTACAAGTTGTGAGTTCATAGAATGAAAAAAGCGGCATTGTATTTACAAGGACGTTGTATCCACTTCATTTTTCCAGCAACAGAATTGTTCTTCTGACACCTGAAGATAGTCCATGATCAAAAAATAAACATGTAATGATATTTCAAGAACTCAGCTGAACAGAGGAAATAGGCACAGAAGGAATTCTTACACTCGCATGAATGACTTCTATGAGCTGGAGCTACCCATATCGAAGTCCATAGTGTAATCATATTCAATAGTAGGAATCACTGATGCCATGAACTTCAAAAATAAGAATAGATACCTGTACATCCCAGAGAGACGACTTATCAAAACTTGACACATGTTTGTGAAACAGATTAAAAAGTCCATTGTAACTTGAGGGGTAAAGTTTCTTCATCATAATTGATTATAAAGTATACGAACAAACTCACTTGTCAACTTCTGGCTCAACTCCACGTTCTGTCAAAACGTCCATGATTTTCTTCATCACTGCACCGTGTCGGCATGGATGTATAGAAGCATGCTTTCCAGGTAAGTGAGGATGATCTTCTATAGTTACCTGTAAATAGAAAACAAGGTTTTTAATATATATAATCAACTAAATATTAAAAATAAAAGAGTAAAAAGACACAGACAATGGAGTAAAGTTAGATATTGCTCTCATAGTAGTAACAAATGGATAGTGTACATATATTAGACAAATGATTCATTAGGTGTGTTATTAGTGCCAGGACAAAATATAGCAAAGCAGATTTCTTATTCTTCAACTTTTTGTTCCAAAAACAAGCAACCTAAATCATAACAAGATATTAGTTGAAAGAAGTGTAGCATGCAAAGCTGAATTGCAGTCAATAACATCTTTCACAAGAGTAACAGAAGCCTGCTTCCCTGTTCTGCGGATGCACTGACCAGGTAATATCGTAATTCTTAACTAAGGAATTTGATAATAGAGTATCTAACCGTTTTGTGGGCGTGGTCTTGACTAACATCTTCCAGCACAAGCTCTGGCTGTAAGAGCATCCTCGACTGCACATAACCAGCAACAACTCAGTCAATGAGACCTTCTTACCTTCTTTTATTATTAAACAATTCCCATGTAAAATTGCGACAGAAGAAATCCACTTCTATAAAGGTGAGGCTAATTAAATTAGAAAACTGGCCATCACAACAAGCTGAAATCAGACCTATAAGAATTTAGATAGTTTCTTGGCCAAACGAGATCTGCTCAGCTCGATAAACCCCCCTCTCAATTATCCTCAAAATTTTCGCTCTTCTCCATCAATACCCCTTGTTATATATTGTCTAGTTTAAATCCAACAAGAAAATATAAAACAGCACTTCTGCATGTCAAAGCTGCCTAAAGTAGTTTGTCAATGTCCAACCAAAGCCATGTTTTCCCCATTGACAGGTAGGGGCCTAGGGGGACTCCACAAAGGTTACCAAGAAGCTACTTCTTTCTCCATGAAGCATCATCCATGATAATGAACTTAGGATTTATCTAGGAACTTGCACACTTGTTGCAAACTTGAAAGATGAAAATTTGTAAGAAAGGAAAAGCTCAAAAAGAAGAAGAAATATTATAGAAAGCCTACCTCATCATAACCTGTAAGCCATACACGAGGAGTTTGGTAGTACTTATCATACCTGGGGAAAAACGGATGTTACTAATAGTATATTGGACTAGTAGATGACATTAGGTATCTGTATACATCTGTTTGATATATTAGCTGATAAAATTCAGCAACAAGTTGTTGGAGTGTGTAAAATGATTTAAAAATTGTATATTATTACTACTTTCTATCACAGTTTTGGCATTCCCTTTCCAATATGCTATTATTTACTCTTAATATGCTGCTAAGACCAGTGTTTTCTAATGGAGCTTACTGGAGTGAAACTGTGAAGTAAATTTGCTCGATGCCCAACAAGATGTAAGCATTTTTGACAGGTCAAAGTGCTAAAAAAACAACAAGTCCACTAGAAGCTCTTTCTTCTTTTCAAAAGGCTCACCATTAATGACTGATATTTTTGTTTTCCCCTCCCCCTCTTACTTTATTTTCATCAATAATGACAATCATTTAAAAGAAAGGAATCATATTTTCTTTAAGTTATATTTCTAATGCCACTAAAAGGATCTAGAGGACAAAAGGGTGGCACATAGAATAAATATTTCATTTTTTCTGATGTATAATGGCATAATAGTTTATCTATTAACTCTATCTAATCAAATCCCCAATAGATGTAACTTTGACATTTGGTAGATGGTAAACCTCAGCAGATCTGTGTCATATCAGTCCTAATGGGTGCTATGTGGGTCATATTACACCATTTACAAACGTGGTAAGTGGTCACCCATAAGGCTGATACTACACGGATTCCAGAGCATAGCCAAAATGGGTCAGAAACTATCCATATAGCAATTGCATGTATAGAGCATGGTTACATACGATATGCTGACATCATATGTTCTTGTACGCAGTATATTTTCTTCATCAGGTTCATGGGCCACAAGATATGTAGGTTGTGCCTGCAGCAAGCAGTTCGTATATATAGCATCAAGTTCATTATACATACAACAAGTAGATCATTAAGCCATACGTATACAAGTCGAACAATATTAAGCAGCAAAGAATGAAAAATCAGCGTTTAGACAATTAACTTACAGGATCATTCTCAATTATGTTGTCCTGATCTTCATATTCTGACATGTCTGGAATATCTTCCTCATCATCACCGCCAAAGTACGATGAAATGGATTGGATTGTTTTCCCTTTACTAATTTCTAGTGTCTCCATGGAAGGCAAATTGTCCTCATCAGCTTTAGTGTCTGCAGCAAGGATGAAATGTTTAGGTACAGGATAAATGCAAATAACAATAGAAGGCGTAAACAAGCATTCACCTTTTGGTTTTCCATGAGTAGCTAACCATCCATCATCATTCTCATCATCAAGTAATACTTCACCTCCAGCAGCATCATAATCTTCTGCAATAGATGCAGCTCTTCGTAGACATGGAACTTTCAAGAACAAAAAAAAAAACGGCATTAGATCACCTACACTATGTAGATTTGCACAACAACTGGGACTTACAATTAAAAGCAGTAACATAAGGTGTTTATCTAGAGTTCCTTTCTTAGGGCACTGCTAATGTAACTCTGATAACTGTACCCAGCTGATTAGAGTTAATGACTCACCCAGCTGTACCTAGAACATAATAATCTACTTGATGTGCTATGGGGCTTTATTTGATGCATAGATGTTGTCAATTTCACACTCTAGACTTCTAATAATAGTGAAATAAGTTACATAATTGAGTCATAAGTTTTAGTAGACGTCAAATATAAAGAAAAAAGTGCAAAACTGGCTTGAAACTACTTACCATTTCGAGTAATTAAGAATTGTTTGTCAGATGGCAAGTAAGACTTCCTTTTGCTAGGCTCACCTGACTCCCTGCCTCGTGAAGTAGATAAACGCAAATGAATAATAGTTACAGATAACTATTACAAGAAACACATTTAAATAATTCATCAACATGTACAGACAAGTATAAGAGTTTCACCACATTCCTTCTATTGTGAAGGATAAAACGGTTAATCCTTTTAACTCAAAGCTTCTTTAATTTTAGAGTCTAAAGGACCACTAGCCTCCTATAACACCAATTCAACAACATGGTTTTGCTAATCAATTCCTGCATTAAATTTTTCCATCTATAAGGTGTTTCACTGGACAGCCTAAGTTTTTTGCATTTGAAGTATATTGACATATTCCAAACCCAAATTTATATATGGTTGATGGATCAGAAAAAGTGGCACTGGCAGATCTCACTTCAGAAAAGCTCAAGGAATAACAGGGGTGAGTTCCCCCCATAACGTTCCCACAAATATAAATAGATTAAGAGAGAATAGAAAAGCAACAGACCACCACACCACAGCCTTCCTCCTCTAATTTCCATCTAACAACAATGACCTGTAACTTCCTATCCCCAAACCATTGCCAAACTCTTCCCATCCACAGCCACCATGGACCTTTCTTTGTCCTCATATGTGAACTCATTCCTTACTTTGCTAACCCCATTCAACTGCCCTCTGATGCCAGCTAGACCAAACACCCCAACCTCCACCAATCCTCATGGACCATAGCATCCCTGACCCAACCATTGATTCATCTGCTAGATCACTGATGCATTTTTCCTGTGACCCCCAAAGCACAAGTCCTAACAAAGTTAGTCATATTAAAGGTGAACCAGACGGGCCTTCATCAATGTTGTTTAATTAGCATCCACCACCTACTACACATAAAAGATCCCAAATTTTGCAAATAGATCCGAAAGTCTGTTCAGCTGTTCAAGCTGCCGTATAACCTACTAAAACCTTCATCTGATCAAGATAGATATTGCTTCTCATCTTCTAATGGATCCTTTCAATACCGCGAGCTTAAATGACCAAGGTAACGTAGTATATTGGTAGACGATGCAATTCGTTAGCAAGAAATAGTATAAAACATCAATCTGAAGTCAACCACATCATCTCAATCCCTCAAATCACAAGAATCTAACGAAACTCAAAATTTGGACGGATTGCATAATAAAGTTATGATTCGGACAGCCAGAAGAAGAAATTAGGCTAAAAAAACAAAAATTGATGTAAAAAAGAGGGGAAATCAGTAATCACCATGACCAGGTAGGGCATTTGGAGACGAGATTGTCGCCGGCGAGAACGAACTCAGTGACGCTGAGCACGCCTTTCTCCTTGAAGGCGGAGACAGTGCGAGGGCCTGTCATCCTCTCGATGGTGCCCTTGAAGACCTCGTGCACCTTCTGTTTCAGCACCATTGTTCAATTTTCTCAATTGATCTTCAAAGAATCAGCAAACGTAAAGGGAGAATTGAGAAGGCTATAGAGCTCCGCAGGTGGGGCTCGAGCTTTCTTGTGGCGAACGGAACACGGCAAGAGAGAGGGGAAAAGTAAAGCGAAGGTGAGTTGAGTTCCAAAAAGAAGAGAGCTTGTAAATAGACAAAGCTCAAAGAATCGATTAATGAAGCCCAAAGAATTGATTAATGAAGCCCAAAGATAGACGAGCCCAAATATGGATTTGGAAATTTGACCTAATTATTGGCCCAAAATCGGAAATTTGTTTTTACCGGGAAATAGCTCGATATTTCATTTTTTTAATTATTGAGAAAACATTAGGGGATCAAATACATTAATTTGACCTAAGAGTAGATGTTATGTGATTCGTACTAATTTCATTTTGGAATATATCTGTGATGCTTTATGTTGAACTTTTTCTGACCACATTTTTACTCAAAATGAGAACTTGAATGTAACACCCCCCAATTTTCATAAGAATATTACCGTTAGTAATCTCGAGTTTAACTAATTTTGAACTACTCAGGTCTTTACATTGAGAACTTGCAGTTTATAAAAGGTTTGTTTGTATCATAATCATATTTGCATGCATTTTTACTAGATCCTACCATATTATATATAAAGACACTTGAATTTGTATAAAATAGCTATCTTGATACCTCATTTTGAGGTGTTTGAATACATACCTAAATTTAACAAATCGAGACTTATTACGTAGTAAATACTTTGTCGCTAATAATTTTGTTGTGTATGTGTAACCCATGCAACTCATACAATCTCATATGTCATATCAGAGAGAACTCTTCGAACCCTGAGCCTTTTTATTTTTGTTGTACTTTCGAGTCATTCTTCGTTCTATCATATTTTAGCTAACAAGTTGAACCCAATCATCGTGTTCTTTATTTTTTCCGTTTTGAAAACAACCTAATTCGAACTCGACCTAATTTCGACATAAAACTTACTCAACGTGACATAAAAGTTTAATTTAACATGAAATTTCTAATGGCTGACTTAAGTTGTAACTTTCCTCGATTAAAGAAAAAACATAACGCTAAAGTACAATTAATCAAATATAACGTCCTTATTAGCAATAAAATAACATATTCAACTATATAAGTTAATCAGAAAATATAGTTGGACAAGTAAACAACGAGACCTAGGCTTGATTTGCTAATTCAAAAACTTTTGCAAGGGTATTGGAAACTAATAATATTCCTTATATACCCATGATATATTCATGATGTTATCCATTGCGCTAGCAATCATAATCAAGATTTATATAAACAAATCTCTATAACTTTGAACCAATCTCACTGGTTTAAAGCGGCCAACAAAATTCGTTTATTCCATTTCTCATGCATTCAGTGTACCATTAATTAATTATAATTTTGTATATACATAAAGTGTATAATACCCATCGTGCATGCGATTTTCGTTCGAACTTACATATTTTAAAAGAATATATGCAAATTGTTTTACATTGGTATGAATAGTTTTATCATATTGGGACTTCCAACGTGTATCCATTTCACTTTCAAATAGTGGCATATGTGGAGGAAATTTAAGATCGAACTAATTAATGAAAATATATATTAGCTTAATTCGCCCAGACACCTCATTCTTCTATGCATCGCGTTAGACTTCTTATTCAACTTTGCAAGTTAATTTAGTGCAACATTTCATAATTATTAATCGACTAGTCAACAAATAATTTATAGCTCACAAGAATATCCGATATTATATTCTCACTAAATATTCACAAAATTAAGGTTGGTGCTACTGCATGTAGATTTATTTATATAAGAAGAATGATGATGCATTAAAGTTGGACCAAAAAGAAGAAAAATGCTAGACAAATACGTACAACTTTAATTTGGACAAATTGCTTTAGTGTAGTTGTTGGAAAAAAAATAGTACAAACTGTCAAAAAAACATTCAAAATAATCACGAGTTATCAAAATTTTGCTGAAAATAGCATGAAAGTTACCACTTATCATCACTTTTTTCAATATATATATTTATGTAAATGTTGAGTTGTTAATTTCATGTGAGCATTTACCAAAATAGCTAGTTACCTAAGTTTATCGGATATACACACGTAGCGTACCCCAAAGATAAATGGTAACTTTCGTAGTATAAATTATTTGTTTTAAACAAATCTGAACTATATTTTAAAATATATTATATTTGTTAAAAAAATAATTTCAGGATTTAATTACTTTCCGATTTTAGATTTTTGTTTAAATGAAAATATCATATTTTATTAAATTAGATAGAAAATCCTACACATATAGATATAGTATAGATTTTTAATTTTAAGGAAATCCAAACTATATTGTTTGATACACAATGCTAACCCTAAAAAAGTAGCTTATAGTATACGTACATGACAAGTACATGTCAACTTATGTTGCCCATCCAACAAATGGTTTTCGGTTTACGAACACACGAAGTCCAAAAGAAGAATAAATGGAACAAGTAGATTGACGACTTCTACTTTTTATAAGTTTTATAGAATTATGCCCTTTTTTTTCGATAATGAGTCGACTAAGTCGAGTATACGCGTGTGAAATTGTCACGCTACCATGTTTTGTATAATAGTAAGATTATAGTAGTACTGGTAAATGCAAATGAACGAGTCCAAAAGGGAATAATTTGAGAGGAAGAACGTGCTTCAGACTTATTAATTCTTTACATGTAGAAATTTGAGTAGCCAACTTGCTACATCCTCGCCTGCCATTAGTGGGTTTCTATCCATCTTCCCAACTGAAACTGGCCAGCTGATCTTTCTGTCACTTAACTACCCACAAAAGCAGATTAATCATTCTGGTAGTCCCTTTGATCACTCTCTAATCTGGAGTTCTTTGTTCTCTTAGACCGTAATTGTTTTCCATAATTGTAAATTAAATTGCATTTTAGGCAAAACATGGCAGGATTGTTCTCTAGTTTGGTTTGATGTTCAGATGCACTCTTGTTGTTTGTTGTAATGCCTAAGTGAGCTTTGAGCTGTGCCAATTCAAAGGTGCTCTCTGTTCTTATTCTCTAGTATGGCAGGATTTGTTTTTTGTTTTTTTGGTTTCATGTTCAAATGCTCTCTTCCTGTTTGTTGTAATGCCTAGATGAGCTCTGAGCTGCGTCAATTCAAAGGTGTTCTCTGCTCTTACTTTCCAGTCTGAGATACTCTTATGATGTTTTTCTGCTATATCATAATGAATTTGAACAATTCCAAAGCTTTGCTCATATATTACTCAAAGACCATTCATATTGAAACAAACCATGTCTTCTTTTGCAGACAAAGCCTTCTGAAAGATGAAGGAAAATAAGGAAACTAGTGATGCTGGAGGAGGGCTCGTAATCGCCATTGCTCTGAATGGCGGCTCAAAAAGTATGGCCATCATGAGATGGGCAGTAGAAAAGTTTGTCCCTGAGGGCTTTAATGTGTCATTCAAGTTAATACATGTCTTTCCAAGGATCAATGGAGTCCCTACCCCAAGTAAGTAGGATTTCAGATGTCTTTGATTTCAATGATAGTGTATATTAAATTCTTTGGGTTAATTTCCATGTTCTGGCTTACTAATCTTGGTCTTACTCTCTGTATTTTAGTGGGAAACCTGATTCGTCTCTCACAGGTTCGAGATGATGTCGTTAGTGCATATAAAAAGGAAGTAGAATGGCAGAAAACTGAGATGCTACTTCCTTATCAAAAGTTTTGCAGCTTAAATAAGGTCCAAGCTCCATTCAATCTGTTTCATATGCCAAGCTAAAACATTTCAGTCTGTAAGAAGCTTTCATTTTCTTTCATGTAGGTGTCAGCTGACATTGTATTGGTAGAGGCGGATGATATTCCAAATGCCATATCATTTCAGATTGCTAAAATTGGAGCAAAGGCGCTCGTTATAGGAAATTCATCAAATAGCTTGTTCTCAAGGTGATAAACACATCATAACCCAATTTTGCAGGCTTAAAAAGTCAGAGAGAACATGTACGTCTTTGAAAAAAACAATCTGATCAAGAGATGAAATGCTTTTCTGTAGGAAAGTGAAGGGGCAATTGCTATCATCGTTGATCTCAGATTCTACACCAAAATTTTGTAATGTCTATGTTGTTTACAAGGGAAAGTTGGAATCCCTTCGCCTGTCAGAGGAGGCAAATTGGAACCCTTTAGATGACAGTGCTAGTGCTTCGGGTGATTCGGCTTTTAGTTCATCAAGATATAGTTCAAGTACTCTAGGTGAAGTCACAACTAAAATTTTATTGATCTATCACCAAATTGCATATTGTGTCACAAACATGAACTATCTGTATTTCATTGTTTGGTCCTAGTGAGCATTTCTTTCATCTTTTTTCTGCATCATCTGGTTCTAGCTTCTTGAGCATGATTTTTTTTCACTAAATGTCTAGGTTGGTATCATGCTCATTTGTTTCTAAAATTCTTCTGTATCTTCTTGATAATTGTTGTTGAAATTAACAAAATGGTTTATGTTGATGCAAAGTGTTTGTGAAACCAAAACCCAAAAGGTGCTATTAATAGGCAAGATCTTGTAAATTTGTTAGTTTTAACTGTGATGAGAAAGGCCCTTACATTATTGACCAAAATAAAAGAGAAAGCATTACACATGACTGTGGATTTTCTATTGAAGATAACAAGTTTTCCTATGAGTGATCTGATGTCATAAACTTGTGGGATTGTATACTATGCTTGTTCATGTATTTGTGAAAGACCTTTCTAATGTAACATCATTTTGACAGACCCTGGTTCCTATACTTCAGAATCTACTTTTACTTCTCCTTCCAGTAGTATGAGGAGAATGGAACATTTTTCAAGCATGAAGCCGCCTTCTAATCAATTAAGGCAAGACGCCGTTGATGTCACCAACTGGAGATCTCTGAATCTGAGGGATGACGAGGATGCTCTACGCCATTTTTCTTGTAACTCTGTGGTAGAAGGACCCATGATAAGCCGAGCTTCAAGCAGCCGAAGCTACGCATCAGAAACTTACTCCTACATCTCAGAAACTCCATCAACCTTGAGTTCTCCTTTGCATCAGAACTCATCTCAGAGCCTGGTCAGTGTGTATCTGTTACACTTAATGCTATTAAAAGCTCATTTGTTTCTAAGCTAAACTTTTTTGTGCACTTTGTTTTTTGTAGTCAAGCATAGAACAGGAGAATGAGAGGCTTAGGATTGAACTCAGGCATATACAAGGGATGCTTGTAATGGCACAAAATGGAACAGCCGATGCCTCTGAGAAGGTAGGATCTTAATCTTCATTTAAAAGGTCAAATAAATAGCATATTACTTGAAATTGTCATTTCAAATGATTCTATGAGTTTCTTATGCCCAGTCATTTCTTAAGAATTCACTTTGATTGTTCTTGTAACTGAGCAGCTAAGTGACTTGAGCAAGCTGCGGTTGGAGGAAGCGAAAAAACTCAAAGAGATGAATGAGAAGGAGGAAAAAGCCAAGGAGTTAGCTAAACGTGAGAAGGAGAAAGCTGAAGCTGCCAAAAAAGAAGCCCAATACACAAAGCAATTTGCTTTAAAGGAGATGTATAAGAAGAGGGAAACAGATTCGACGAGTGTTCGTGCAGCCAAAGAGAAAGAGAAGCTCAAGCATTCCAACCAAAATAGTAGTTTTACTACTAATGATGCCCCAATAACTCCTCCTAGACACTTCCTATGCCCTATACTTAAGGTATGCTGTCCCTCTTGGATGCACAGTTTACGTTATATGAAGCTAAACTACATAATAAGTTTTGATGTTGATCAAGCATAATTCATGTTCAACTTTTGTAACAAGGCCAAACGGTGTAAATTTGTAGGATGTTATGGAAGATCCTTGCGTTGCTGCAGACGGATACACATATGATCGTAAAGCCATAGAGATGTGGCTGAAGGAAAACGATACATCACCGACGACAAATTTTCCCCTTGCAAACAAGGACCTAATACCAAGCTACACGCTTCACTATGCTATAATGGAGTGGAAGACCAAAACAACAAAGCCTCTCAGAAACTCCTTGAGGTCAATCTGAAACCATACTCTTCTTATATGTTCACAATAACCCACATTTTCTTCATCTGTTTCAAAGTTTGATAATTGTTTCTCACAGAAATAGTGGCGGTATATATTTCTTGTGACTAGAGAGAGCGATTTTGGTCAATGTACTTGTGAAATTCTAATATGACACACTTTAAATGTATCATACATATATATGTAAGTTGCACAGAGTATGAAGGGCATTGGTTGAATGCCTTATTCTCATTTCTTGCAGCTACTCTTACAAGTCATTGGGATGATATATTCTACAATTTCCCTTGCAGACATTGTTATGTATCAATCAATGTACAGTAATGCTAAATCTGCAATTTGGTCATATTCAGCAAAAAAGAAAATGTAATTTTCAACAGGAGATGATGACAAATCATGTTATGGTAAAAGTGTAACACTTACATGCTGGGATGAATTCAGATGTTTCCACTCCAAATCATGTTAAAAAAAAACTATCTTTCATTGATACAAAAGGATTGCCACTAAAGAAGTCAATGCATCTATTTGCATATACATGTCAAGAAGACAACAATGTTTCTTTTCCCTTGCATCAAGGAAATGAAAAACCTGAAGCTCCTGAACTTTGAATCGGATTGACGGAGAGGTAAAGCAACGAAAGAGTGATGGCGATAAGGCCCGACCAAACGAACACGATGCCAGGCGTCTTCCTCCGAGCTCCCATCAGCCCTTTCGCGAAAGGATACAGATGGCACAGCACCCACAAGCTAAAGAAAGCGCCGCCTATAAACTTGCTCCAGTTTGGTTCTCTGGCAAAGACGGCCTTTGCAAATGCAAAGGCAATGGCAAGAATGTTCACCATGGATATCACTATAGTTGGAATCATTAGAGAAGTCCATTTCACAAGATAGAGCTCAGCATATACGTCTTCATTCATGTCCCCAGCTGACTTGGACGTCAGTGTGAAGTGGATCTCAATCCCTGCAAACACCTTGAGCAATCCTTGCACGACAGCGGCAAGGTGGGAGCTGGTCCCTGAGAGGAGCCAAAACTGCTCGTTTCTCCACCACTCTTCGAGCTCAATGCCCGACCATTTTACCTCAAGGATGGCTAGGCCAATGAGGCAACATGTCATGATAAGGAGGTAGATGAGGAAGGCGATACTAAGGTTTTGTACGATGAATTGGCCCGAGAAGAGCGAAAGGGCGGGTAGGAAGCAATAGAGGACAAGAAAGAATGAGGTGAAGGGGTAGACACCGACATTGATGTAAGAGAGGCGTTGCAGGAACTTGAGCTTACGCGAGGCTAGGATTGCATTGTTTCTTGAGAAGAAGATCTCGACGGATCCTGTGGCCCAACGAAGCACCTGATGAAGCCTGTCTGTAAGGTTGATAGGAGCCGTTCCTAGGAAAGCGTCTCTCTTGGTGATGCAATAGACTGAACGCCATCCGCGATTGTGCATACGATAGCCAGTGACCACGTCTTCAGTGACTGAGCCATATATCCATCCGACCCGATCACCCCACTCTGACTTGTCTTCATACCTACACAAAAACATACACTATAAGAACTCCAATACACCCTATCTCTTAAGGATCATTACCCACACATTGTCTATATCTTTGCATGATCATGTTCAATTCTCTTGTGTGGTTTCAAAATTCTCACTTTGAAGGTGTGAGTTATGCTATGACATTCATCTTACCAACAAGAGATGACGGAGACAGCTTCAGCAACGGTATCAGAGTCGAGCGGTTCACGTGGATTCCTCAAAATGCCAGGAGGTCGTCCATACTTGATCGCGGGGTGGTCAGCAAGAGGACGACCATGATATTCAGTAATGGGTATTGATTCAGCAAACATTGTAGAGTTTCCAAACCGTTTAGGTAGCTCATTGACATCAAGAGCAGGGTCAAAATCATCATGCTTAAGGGCTTCTGTTTCAGCCTCTTTTGTGCCCTTTATCTTATCTGCATCTGGAGGGTCAAATCCATACAAGGCAAACCGCCTAAACATGGTCCCTGTTCCGACGTAAATAGGACCCTGCAGATCCATTGCACAAGTTCATAGTCATGACAAACTTTTTCTTTTCTCATTTAATCTAACAAAAGGCCAAAGGTATGGAAAAAACAAACCTGGATACCATCAAGAGCACGCATGTTTCCGTCGAAGAAGACATTGTTACGATTCGCATAGCGGTCAGAAGGATCAATGCCCTCAAACCTCTGAGGAAACTGAATGTAACAAATTGTCTCACCTCCTCTATCCAACATAAAACACATGCCTTCTCGGATCGCCCTGCTATTGTTGATGTAGTGGTCACAATCAAGGTTTAGGATGAAGGGTCCGTTGGATAGAATCGCTGACGAACGCACCAAGGCATTCATTGCTCCGGCTTTCTTGTTGTGATCGTAGCCCGAACGCTTTTCCCGTGACATGTAAACAAACATGGGGAGGCGTGTGTCCACGCCGGTGAAATCAAAGAACTTGTCATTATCGTCTCCTAATACAGGATCAGCAACGGCCGGCTTCAACATCACCTGTAACATGGTACTAGCTTGATCATGCCATATGTGGGTCGTCTTAGCTTTTATATTGTTCGAGTAAGGTTCATGTGCATGCTAGTCTTACGTGCATGCTAGTTTTGCATGGGTAAGAGTAACGTATTTCAAGACAAATAAAAACTACTATTTCATGCAAGTTTTTTTGGTGGAAAGAGAGACGACGCTCTCCGTACTATTTCATGCAAGTTTCACCTGTAAGATTCCTGGATGATCCCCCTTAGCATGGTTTTTGCTCGGGACGTCCCAGGTACCTGGCCAATGGGTGCCGTCGGCCATCCACGTGGCTTTCTGTGTCCTTACGGGGGCCGTGACTTCCACTCCTTCGTCTCTCATTTGCTTCATCGTCTTCATCTCCTCCCTAGCATTAAAGGCCTCGGACCGCCTCCTAATCGTATCGGGCAAGCTATTGATCCTCACTTTGAACTCATCATACTCCCTCTTCATCTTCTTCCTATCCTTGACGAAGTCACCCTTCACCTTGTTCTTCGTCGGGTCAGCAGTCTTATTGGAGAAATAGGAGTCAGGGTTCCTCGGCTCGATGTCATGCTTACGACAAAATGGGACCCACATCTCGGCGAAGCTGGCAGCCTCTGCCATTGCCTCGAAGTTGAAAAGGGCTCCTCCGTCGTCGGATAGATAGCAAGAAAGCTTGTCCACCGGATAATCCGCGCCCAAGATCGAGAGGATGGTGTTTGCAGTGACAAGTGGTGGTTCTTTATCGGGGTCGGCTGTGGAGACAAAGAGGTCGACTCCTGGCAAGTCGGACCGCCCTGTGGGGTTGGATGGCGACGGCGTTTCGAACTTCTCCTTGAGGGTGACCAAGTCCGTGGACCGGTTTATGGGGAAGATCTTCGGAACCTGATCGAGGATCCACGAGAAGGCGAACCATAGCTCGCATATGATTGACATGACCCACAACCACATTGCATCTGTGTTTGGGTGAGTCACACGCCATTCCAAGAATAGACAAAGGACCACAAACCGAATGAACACTAGTAGCCTGAACATAAGATGAACAAAAGGGTGTTAAAAGTCTTCGTTATGTGATTGCATTTCTCAGTGTTTGTTCATGTTCCTTATACGTTATATTCTTGTGGACGTTTAAAGAGTAGCTATGGTGTTTAACGATTGATATACATGATCAAAATGGAAATAAATAGTTGACGTTCATGTAATAACAAGTCAAACACACAAACATGCTTAATTGCTTGAGCTTTGTCGACGTTTGATAGACATGTTTTTAGACGAGTTTTTTTAGGGAAAAAATCTAATATGTTGTACTTGGCTAGCTCCTTAAACCAATGGATACAAGAACCATAAGTTTACCTATAAGGGCTAATGATACCGTTAGGAACAGGTCGAATCCTACTAAGGGGCTTCCATGGCCGTTCCATAGGATCAACCACATCGTCGCCACCTTTGAACGGGGCGCTTTCTTCCTCTTGAGGCCAATACACCGTTCCATGTCCATACGTCCCTCGCGACGTCTCAAAGAGCCACTTGTTATGGTCGAACTCGCCATGTTGGTTTCTCTTCACCAGCGAACTACCCTTATCACCCTTGTCAGGTGGAGGCAATGGCAGTGCTCCGCCCGTGGGACTCGGCATTTCTTCGTCGTCGGCTCTATATGGCTCCCTACATCCCGGGCACAAGCCCGTATCCTTTAATGCGTCCTCATAGCAGTCTCTACATATCTTGTACCTACCATTTCATGTTTTGTAACGGTCAATGTTATACATACTTGCAAAACGTTCTTTCATTCGCACCCTTTTATTAAAAAAAAAAGAGCTTTTTATGCGCAGCAGACCCAACACATATTATCACCCAAATCTTACGTACCTGCATTCACAAGGTCGGACATCATCCCCTTTATCATCTGTCATAACCTTGCCATCACACGCAGGCATGTGGCAAACATCATCACCTTTCCCTTGGTGCCGATTGGTCGCGAATCCATCGGACCCCTCGGTCACCTTGTCCATAAGGTGGGCACGGGTCACGCTATTAAACCCTCCGGTGAAAAGCGAGTTTGACACGTATTGCTCCTCGGCTTTGGCAGCCACTGCGGATCCATCTGTCGATTGGTTGTCGGGTGTTGGTGGTACTTGGACCGTATAGTTCGTGTAGTCGCCGGAGAATTCACCAGGCTCATGTACATCTTCATTCGATAGGCTAACATAACGTCCCGAGTTCGTTCGCCTTGCGAACTTGACGGATTGGTTGTTGTTACTTCCCCTGTTGGGGCCTGTTGGATCCGAGGATGAAGACATCATTGGGGCCTGCCTTGGCCTTCTTTAGATTAATGCTTTGGTCTTATGAATATAAGCTAGTAATGCAAATCATTGGAGTCAACCACCTCAATGAGGAGGAACAAGTCTATTTTGTTTCAAACTTGATTGTTTGTTTGTTTTTGTATGGAAGAAAACGAAAGGAATTTTTGTATGAAGATTGATAGAGCAAGAGAGAAGATGAAATTTCTTCTTGGAACCGAGAGAGAATCAAGGAGAGAGCTTTGTCATTGCTGTTGTACGTCTAATATTGGACATTTTTTTGCAAGTTTTTAGGTACACCCTCACCTTGGTTATAAAAGAAACCAGAATGGATGGTTGGGAACTTTGTTATGTTTTTGTTCTCAATTCTTTTTTATAGATACCAAAAGCGATGATTTTCAAGTGTCCTTGTGATTGTTGCAAGTGAAGATATAAACTACTCCTCTCTCATTCACATTCACTTATTTAACACTTTAAAATTGATTCATATTATGTGTCATTTTACGTCTCTAAAACCGAGTGAGTTATGAATTTTTTTGTTGAAATGCGTTTTTATTGATTAAATGTATTCATTCATTGACTAAAAAATATGACGAATGATAAGATTGAGATTTTTTTTTAAGGTTTTAAGGTTTATAATCACTTTTCTTAAAATTTGTGTTTAAAGTTAAATCGATACTTATTTGGAATCGGAGTGAGTATTTTATACCTGTTTCAGGCACACTCTGTATA
Organism: Polygonum maritimum; assembly: GCA_963924305.1. Taxonomy (NCBI): domain Eukaryota; kingdom Viridiplantae; phylum Streptophyta; class Magnoliopsida; order Caryophyllales; family Polygonaceae; genus Polygonum; species Polygonum maritimum. The sequence goes on along the minus strand of OZ002737.1, from coordinate 11,524,617 downwards.
TATACGCAGACACCTAAACTTGTACACATTGGTCACTTTAGCACTTGAATTCATCGGGTATTCATTTAAACACCTGAACTCAACGTTTTGTGACCTACTAGACACCTGAATGCCGGGTAAAAAAAATTGTCATAGAAATGCCACGTGGAATCCATTTGACAGCCACCTCATTGTTTGAATTAAAAAATTAATAACAAAAACTAAATAAGAAAAAATCCCAAAACCCCCTATCTCCTTCATCCCCATTCCCCTGACCACCTCCACACCACCACCGACTCATCACCCTCATCTTCACCCACCCACGCTCAATCCTTCTTCTTCCTCTACATTCCGGATCTGCAGGACACCGGCCACCTCTGTGCGCCCATCACTGGCCCCGGCGACCACGCTCTCATCCTCTCCCTCTCCACTCGCCAGATCTGGGATTCCGACGGCGACCGCTCGTCCCTCTCGACGCTGCCCTAATCCGACTCCGACCAATCCCTCTCCCTGCCTCCGCTCATTCGCCCTCACACGCCCGGCCTCCTCTCACGCCGGCTCTGCCCAATCGCTCACTCGCCCTCCCTCTACCTACTTTTCCGGATCTGGGTCGTCGCCGGGGTCGGAAGCGGGGCTGGAGTTCAGCCGGTGGTGTGTGCAAAGGGGTAACTTCGCGTCTGGTTCGTCGGGTTAGTGGCCTCGGTCGCTGTCGCCGGGTTAAGGTCGGGGCGGCCAGGAAGGCGCGCGGCTGTGTCACTAGGAGGAGGAGGGCCGTAGTAGTCGTCGGCGGAATTGAGGGAGTTGGGAAATTGTTTTTTTTTAATTGTGGTGATTTACTTATTTGGGGAAAATTGGGGTTTTTTTCGTTTTTCTTTTAATTAGTGGGTTTATTTATTTTTTTGTTTATTTAAAAAATGATCTGGCATGTGACTTGTTACTCTCGTGGCAATTTTTTTTGCCACGTCAGCGTCCAAGTGTCTAATTGGTCACAAAACATTGAATATAAATTTTAAAGTGAACACCCGATAAATTGAGGTGCTAAAATGACTAATGTGTACAAGTTTAGGGGGCCGCATATGTTTTAAGCCCTCTGTATAATGCACAACTATTAGTACAAACACGCCCTGACACATGCAAAAGATCATACATGTACATAGTGAATAAATTTCTTACAATTGATTACGACGAGAATGCACGGTTGGATAAGATAAAAATACACCGTTACTCCTCACATTTTGTATATTCATTGTAAGACCATCATGTATGCCCCGACATGCACATGTAAAAAAAAAGCATACGCAATGAGTCCCTGAGAGACCATGTACAATTAGATAAGATGAAAATGCACAATCGGATATTATATGAAAGTACATAGTCACTCACTACACCTTTAGAAGGTAACTTTTTTTTTCTTTAGCAAGCATGCGATCCATCCGACGATGTAACTCGATTGGTCGATTCATATTCATTGTATCAGTTTTCTCCAAAAGTTTTTATTCCATCATTATATATTTTTCAAGGTGTTAATTGAAAAAGTGTATATACTGTACAACTAAATGATAGGACATACAATTAAAATTAGCATTTAATAATGAAACTTGTACGGTAAAGTTTGAATTCATAATTCAATTAGAGAGACCATGAACTAGATAAATTGAATTGTATTGACCCGATTAAAATACTTAAAAAAAGAATGTAAAACTTAATTTTCATCCAAAGAGTAAGGGATACAATTATGAAACAAATTTTATACACCATAAGATTTCTTGTTTATTATATTTCTTGTTGTATCCTGCGATCACCAATTTTATCACCATAGGATTATTATTAGCTCCATACAAAAAAAAAATACAGGTTGTGATTTTGGGAGAAAGAAAGTGTCCATTTTGGTGATTTTGATAAATTTAGGCAGGAGCAAGAAAAGGCAAACAAAATCTCACTCCACTCTACACAAGTACATAGTGCAATTGCTGTTTAGTGTTTACCCCCTCTATTTGTTGCCCCGCAATACCCGGTTTGACTATGAGCACGGAAACAGAGGAGGCCAAGAACAAGAAGAAGAACGTCAATGGAGCCTAACAAGAAGCGGATGACATTGCTCCTGATTCTCCTAATCCTCTTCTGCTCCCTCCTCTTCTTCCTCCTCATCACTCGCCTCCTCCGCTCCAGATCCAAGCTCCCTCGCTCCGCCGCCGATTCCCCCTCCGACGAGGTCTCCGGCGACCCCGCTCCCTGTCCAGTTGCCGAGGAGCTTCTCCGATTCGCCGGCGGCGCCGATCTCGCCGTCTCCGACATCCTGGACGCCCCCGGCGAGGTCATCGGAAAGTCCTCCTACGGCACGCTCTACGAGGCCGCCGTCTCCAGATCCGGCCGGAGCTCGTCGGAGGCCATGGCGCTCAGGTTCCTCCGGCCGGCCTGTAGCGTCGCCGCCGAAGCCGTGGGCCCCGCTGTCAGGGCCCTTGGGGCCGTTTCGCACGCCAACCTTGTGCCGTTGAGGGCGGTGTATGTGGGCCCCAGGGGCGAGATGCTCCTCGTCCATCCCTTCTTTCATGGCGGCAATCTTTCTCAGTTCATTAGAGGTAACAAAATTGATTTCTCAGCTCATCATTCATTCAACTAATCATAAACTGTTTCTGTTCTCTTTTCCTTTTCTGGTGCATAATTTTGCTGAAAACTGTGATATATGATTCAAATTTGAATTTAAATTTGTTGTTCGGTTACATCTTAATGGGAGTTTGCTAGGAGTGTGAACGAAGCACTGGATTCAAAATTGAGCAAGCTGAGAGTTCAATATGTGACTTGAAACCCTCAATCCTGAGTAATATTTTTGAGATTGTGACACAACACCTGCAAAATAACAGCGGTAATTTATGCTAGCTAAAAAAGTTTTGCAAGAAATCGGAATCTGGGATCTAGGTTTGAATTCAATTAGGACAGCTTTTTCTCTTCTGAGACAATCACTTTCTTACATCTTTAGAAATCACTTTTCTCTTTCTTCTCAGTCTTCCCAGACTTCAAAATCCAAACAAACGCAATGCCCAACATGTGAATAGACTGTTTAATTTTTACTGCTGTGGTGAGTTGTCTTCTTCATAGTTCTTACCCTCTGAGAATCATCTTCCTCTTCAATCACCTTTCAACACTGAGTGTTGTGGTCACGTTTTTTTGCTCTTTTGTTAGACTTGTTCATGGCTTCTACTTCGATTCCCCTCTATGTGAAATGAACTGGTCCATGCCTTGTGATAAAAGAAAGAGCATGTAAAAGTAAACCACTAGGGATTCAATTCTGCTTTCTTTTCTTAAACTGTTTTGTTTTGGTATTTTGTCTGTGGACCTGAATTTTATAATGACTGAAATCAACTTTTGCCACCCTCTTGCAATTCAGGCTTCATCAACTCCATCTCTTTCTGCGACTTTATTATTCTCATACCTCGCTATCAACACCCTCTCTTTCATTTCCTGCTCAAAACAATAAAGCCAAACAGCTCAGCTTTATAGCATTAAAGATGTAGTCATCTTGCATATTACAGCTTATTAGAGCTGAGTGAGTGGTTTGAAAATTCAATCACTTAAACAACGTACCATTGCCAAAAATTTCCCTGTCATCTTATTATTGTTGTGCCTAACTTTTTTGGGCTATATTTGTTTGTACACATATAGTCATTTCATTCATCTTTTAGCTGCTAGTTTTGAGAATTATGGTGACTCCCATAAGAAAATGATAATGAAAATGTATGGAAATGATTTATTTGAGCTTTGAATGCTTGTGCTGAGGGGAGAAGCTGTGTTCCAATGGGCAGGTAACAGTATAGAATGTCATAAATGGGACATTATCTACAAAATAGCACATGGTATAGCACAGGGATTGGATCAGCTACATACGGGTTTGTCGAGACCAATAATGCACGGAAATCTCAAGTCCAAGAACGTATTGTTAGATCAAAATCTGCAGCCATACATATCAGACTATGGGATTCACCTCCTTCTGAACCCGCCAGCTGGCCAGGAAATGCTAGAGACATCGGCATTGCAAGGCTACAAAGCTCCAGAGCTCATGAAAACAAAGGACATCTTTGAGTCATCGGACGTATACAGTCTCGGGGTGGTCTTATTGGAGCTACTCACTGGAAAAGAACCTATCAGTGAGAACCCTTTGAACTCTCAGGAAACGTATCTGCCAAATATTGTAAGAAGTGCAGTGCTTCACCGTAGGGTAACCGACTTATACCATCCTGACATAGTTTCAAATCAAAGGACTGACCAGAGGCCGGTGACAGAAGACCGGGTTCTTAAACTGGTTCAGCTAGCGATTTCTTGTTGCTCGCCTTCTCCTTCTTTTAGACCGCCAGTAAAGGAAGTCCTTAGAAAGATTGAAGAAATAGGAAAGTAGATATTCTTTAACTAATTTGGATTTTGAACGGCTCAAATCGTTGAGAAGTCATTGAGAATGACAGAGTGTGTGGATGGGAAAGATGAACTAGTCAAGGTTGCCCTTGATGACAGGGTTGATTATTAGCAAGCTGGCAAGTTTATATTTTTTTTGGTTGAGGGCGCTGCCCATGAGAGTCGAACTGGTGACCTCTGGATACTACCCTTGGAGGCTTAACCGTTTGACTAAATGCCCAAAGGCCAAGCTGGCAAGTTTATAGTTCATGGGCGCCCACATTTTTTGGATGATTGCACACTTGTCCATAAACATGTACAGAGGAGCACAGAAGATGTCAAGATTGAAAGAATGCAGAGCAGAATTTATCTTGTTTATGAAATGTAGGGGAAATAAGATTAAATCTTGGATTGTGTTGGCTTGATCACCTCCCTTTGCAGGAGTAGAGATCTTGGTGGGTTAATCATGTGTTGCAAGTTTGTGATTGAGCGTGAATGGTGGGGTTTAATAATTGTTTGGTGTTTAGAAGTTGGTCCTACTTTAACCTTCTAACTTTATTAGCACTCTTGTATTGTTGCTAATTTGATAAGTTTCTAAATTGATGAAAGTTGCAGTTGCCCAATGTGAGGGTTATTTAGAAAATGGCTTATGGGTATCATTTTTTTGTCCTTGATGAAAAGTTCAAGATCTGGGTTGATTGTTAAGTTGTATCTTTAAGTACTTTGATTATAATAGATAAAGATGTGTGCCCCATTTTGTGCCAAGACAAAAGAATTCCATATGCACCCTCTGACCCTTCCCAACTCGTGAATAAGTATAGCAATTTATTGTGCAATTAAATAATATTATACATTCGACCAAAAAAATATATATTATACAACCAGATTACATATGACTTCAATAGGATAGGACACAATAATACATTACATTCATGAATTTTATCCGGATTTACTTAAAAGTCGAGAATTTTATCCGGATTTACTTAAGAGTCGAGATTCAAAATGAGAGTGATGACAACTATTACTATTACGATTTTTCTACCACGTGTCCTTAGACCACATTATAAGAAACTATTAATAGAAAAAAATTTGTAAATTTTATATTTTGGGTTTTTTTTAATCTTTTTTTTATAAAGGATTCACTATTTTCATTTTAGGATTTTAGTTTTTGCTTTTGATGTGCTTATCATATGCTCCTAGGACGTATAATAGAAAAACTGTTACTATTATATAACTTTTAAAAAAAATGATTTGTAAATTGTTGGAATTTTTATTTTCAAATATAATAAAAGAAAATTCGATTGATCTATTTGGTACAAAATTTCCTATTATATGAAACCATCTTGTTAGGATTGTTGTGAATGGAATTCCACAACTATAATCTTGAACGTCTTGGCTGACATAAGTGATTCAAATTGTAAAACTTCACCTTAAATCGACCCATAAATTTGTAATTTGAGGTCATTTTTGAAGGAAAAATAAGCTCAATTTACTTTTAAGCTACGTAAAACATATGGAGTTAGGAATTTGTAATTATGGCAATGTCTTGCGACACAGACGAGAGAGCCCACCATGTAACTCCCGTTCCCCGAATACCCAATAAGGACAGTCTTCGGAAGATTCAAAAGCCGAACTACCTATATGTTTCCCTTATTTTGAATCCCTTTCCCTCCCCCCACCAAAGCAAATCTCTCCCAGATTTGGGTCTCACGATCCTCAGATCTGCAGAACAAACTTGACGCCTACCCACATGAGTTAACCAGCTTATATAGCCTACAGCTCAGATTTCTTCTTGAGAGATCTGTCTTTCCCAAGAACAATGGAGTTCACCGATCCTTACAAGCAGACGGGTCCTTGTTGTTTCTCACCCAACTCCAGATTCCTCGCCGTTGCTGTCGATCACCGCCTTGTCATTCGTGACGCTCTCTCTCTCAAGGTCCTTTCTCTCTCTCCCTCTCTCTCCCCCCTTCCCAAACCCTAATGGAGGATTTTGTGCTGCGTTTCTGGCAAATTGGGTTTCGCAATTTACAGGGAATGCAAAATTATATGTACTTTGCAATTGTACCTAAGTAATTGTTGCTGATCAGCTCGCTATAGTGAGTTAGGTTTTTCCCAATTTTCATGGGCATTGTTTGGTTGGTGGGTACAGTAAGTGCACTTGGGAGGTTTCACGAGCTGGAGGAAGAATCAACAGATAATAACATGTTCTTTTTCTGCCTGCTTCATGTTTTAATATTATCCTCAAATTGGATGTTAAGTGAGAACTTGTATGGAAATTTGTCTCGTCAATGTAGATAATTTGAACTTTAGCCCTCTCATTTCAGTGGGAATAATGAAATAAGCTAGTCTTCTTTTGGCAAGCAATTGCAATTAGGGTGCAATTTTAACACTGGTATATGCTTTTCGTGAGTTAAGTTCACTTTGCTTCAGTTTTTTGAGTTTTGAAGGATGAAAAGCACTAGTTTTCCTACCAGAGGATGGGTGGCAGGTTGAATTTCTGTGTGTATATGCAGGTTGTGCTGCTGTTTTCTTGTGTGGACAAGATTAGCTACATTGAATGGGCTCTTGATTCAGAATACATCCTCTGTGGTCTTTATAAGAGGCCAATGATCCAGGCCTGGTCATTGTCTCAGCCTGAATGGACTTGCAAAATAGACGAGGGTCCAGCTGGCATTGCGTATGCCAGGTGGAGCCCCGACAGTCGACATATCCTCACTACGTCTGATTTCCAGTTGAGGCTAACTGTGTGGTCACTGGTGAACACAGCTTGTGTGCATCTACAGTGGCCAAAGCATGCATCAAAGGGGGTCTCTTTCACTCAGGATGGGAAATTTGCTGCAATTTGCACCAGGCGTGATTGCAAGGATTATGTGAATCTCCTTTCATGTCATAATTGGGAAATGATGGGTACATTTGGTGTGGATACCTTGGATTTGGCCGATATACAGTGGTCACCGGATGATAGTACACTTGTAGTCTGGGATTCACCACTCGAATACAAGGTAAGGGTCTCTTTTAAGGCTATAATTGGAAGTAGAAAGGATTTCAATGAAAATATGGTTAGTAGGATTATATGGGTAATTCTTTTAAGTACTTTAACCACATAATTTCTTTCAAGAAAATCTTGTTTGTGTATGTGAAAGTTGTAATGCTGTGCACAATGTCCAAATAGGGACGGCACAAACAGTAAACTTGACTAGAGGAGGACTGTGCGTTGTTCGAAGAAAAAATGAAGATTAATACTCCTTTTAGCGCTTTATATTGATTGTTAAGTGGGATAATTAGGTGCAAATAGGGTTTTAAACACATTTAGTAATTTCTATATTGAAAGTTTTGTACAGGCATGGTTTCTGCATAGTGGTTAGCTTGTTTCTGTAAATCATACCCATGCCAGACAATGTGCAGAATTTATTGGATGTAATAATGGTTTGAGGATCAAGTTGCTGAACAAGTGGTTTGAACGTTCTCTTCCTTGTGTCTTGACTTGAGCTATATGGTCACGTAGGAATGGGTAAAAGTGATGAATGTTGGAAGATAAGGTGCAAATTTCACATTGATCTGATATCTTAATGGGCTACACACGGACACTATTACATAAAGTAAATGACGATTTATAGCAATATCTATATTGAAAACTCAAATACTGTCAGCTGAACCTAGAAGCACATGGCTTGAAGTATTACAGTTGCAGTTTCAATTACATTTTGAGTGGACTTTGAATTATCTTGTTATAAAAATTTTACAGGTTTTAATTTACTCTCCGGATGGAAGATACCTTCACAAGTATCAAGCATATGAGAGTGGTCTAGGTGTGAAAACTGTTTCATGGTCTCCTTGTCGTCAGTTTCTTGCAGTTGGTAGTTATGACCAGATGGTACGAGTTCTGAATCATCTCACATGGAAAATATTTGCTGAATTCACACACCTCTCAACTGTTCGCGCACCATGTGTTGCTGCTGTATTCAAGGTCATTTCCTCACTCCCCTCTATGCTTAAGATATCTATCTTTTCCCCTATCATTTCAGATATAAATTTTCTGATGCTTAGCTATTGTTTTCTCTAATGCTAGGAAGTTGATGAACCATTACATATAGATGTTGCTGGGTTATGCTTGAATGAAGATTACTCAAATGGCAATGCAGGTATGAACCTGTAAAATTTATCTTCTCTGGCCTGTAAAGTTGTAAAGAATGGTTTTGTTACTCTTAGTTACTCTTTCAGTTACTAGGCACGGAGCCATATTTTATGTCATCATAAGATAGAGGTCAAGTAACCTTTAGTAATATGGAAAGTTAAGGTAAACTATTGTAGCTTACAGAAAAAGAGAAACTTATTGTGAATTTCACTGTGTTTTGTTCTATTTGGTGAATGTATCTCTACAAGTCCTTTCAGCTCTTATGTATTTATTCAATTGAAGATTGAAATATTATGATTTATGAGGGTTTATCATTTTGCACTCTTCACTTACCTAGCTTCCTGACTTGCTATGTCCATTTCATGTCTTCGAATGTTTCTATTGTTAATTCATTTTCATTCCTGCTGTGATTCCAGAAAATTCCCCCGAGGAACAATCAACAGTTAGGTATGAGGTTATGGACATACCAGTGACGGTGCCTTTCCAAAAGCCACCTATTGACAAACCAAATCCCAAGCAAGGAGTTGGTAAGCCCTCATTTAGTGACTATTTACTGATGTCATTGCCATATATAGCTGTAAATAACCTTGCAAGACTGAAATTCGAGGTACCAAAAGGGAATCTAGACTATCAAGTTGGATAGATATATGGGTGCTTAACTGGTTATAGAAACTCATTCAGACTCCTGAATGTGTTTTGCAATCTTGATTACAACCTTTTGTAGCAACCTAAATTTGACTTAGGGACTGCATATTAGTATACTTGGTTTGCAATCCTGACTAACTAGAATAAATGCTAGAAATTTTGCAATTGATTCGAATCTGTTTGGACCCTTCCTCTTATTTATATAAAATAACAGGTATATCTAACCTATGCATGATTGCCGGTAAAGAATACTTGATTTGGCAACTATTATCCTAAAAGGAGAAGGATAAATCTTTCCAAATGAGGGCCATCAACTTATGCCTAGGAAAAAAATTGCTAGAAATATTAGGAAAGACAGCGAAAGTGAAGTTTGACAATCTTAATTACTTGTGCAGGTCTATTATCATGGAGCAATGACAGCAAATACATATGCACTCGTAACGACAGCATGCCCACCGCGTTATGGATTTGGGATATGTGTCAGCTTGAACTTGCAGCGATCATGGTACAGAAGGACCCTATACGAACGGCTGCCTGGGACCCCACTTGCACTCGTCTTGTTCTGTGCACTGGCAGCTCCCACCTTTACATGTGGACGCCCTCAGGTGCGTGCTGTGTGAGTGTGCCTTTGCCCAATTTCTCTGTAACTGATCTGAAGTGGAACTCCGATGGAAGCTCGGTTCTCCTCAAGGATAAAGACTTGTTCTGTTGTGCTGCTGTGCCTTTGCTTCCTGAATCGAGTGATTATAGCTCGGATGATTAAGCTTGAGAAGCATGAAAATCAGTGGGTTTGTAGGAGTTTGAGAGTGAAATACCGGTTGCTATAGTTGGGAACTTTTGTAGCTTAATGAAATTTGCAGCTTATCCAGAATTTGGTGGTTTGAGCATGTATTAGCTTAGCTGACTGGTAATGTGAAAATGAGACAGTGCTGACAGGAATTGTAGAGTGCATGACTTATTAAGTATTCAGATATTAGCTTCATATTTCTTGCTTTGTTAGGTAGTCATGATCAGAAGGTAAAAGGTAAAAGGTAAAAGGTAAAAGGTGATGCTAGAATGGCCTTATATCCATATGTGATTGTAAGAAACTTAGGCTTTACTCCTGTTATCCTTAGCATTTGTGTTATCCTATAGATCAAGTGAAAAAACATCATTAATCATTAGTATCAAATTTGTCCTAAAATACACAGACCCATCTTTCTTGACAAGAAATATGAGTGTTTTATCTCATCAACTTGATAATAAGATGAACATACTTGGATATGAGATTACGTCTTTGTTATGGTTGGTCACTTTTGTTCGATTTATCAAACAAGTTTGGTAAAACCGAGAAACTGTTAAAAATGGTAGTTAAAAACCCAAAAACTACCTACAAACGTGAATAACAACAAGCAAAAGAGAAATATATCATGGCATTGATTAACTATCTATAATATGCAACCTTATTATCCGAATTGTTACTTTTTTTAATTGTTTATTTTGTACAGTATATCTTGGGGAAAAGATAGAATCAAGTCAACGTTTCAGTAGATCAGCTTAATACAGTAAGAAACAAAACGGTCAACTTAAAATAGATTGATACGGAGTACGGAGTAATTTTTTACTTTAATAAAAAAGAACCCTAGAATGACCCTTCTCTCTTCCGGTTCTACCCCTCCTCCAATTCTCCTTCAATCTGGCATCTTTCCTTCTCCTTGTTTCCTTCCCCTTTCTCATCGGCTCATCGCTAGTCCGGAATCAGTGATCGCCGGCCAGATCCCTCGACTCTTCTTGTCCTCCAGTCTTCAGTTTTTCCGGCAGATCTGATCACCTGAGTTCATATAGAAAGGGGGTCCTTCCGTTGAAGCTGTAAGTCTCTTTCGAATTGTATCAGATTGCTCGTCTCTTTCAAAATTCAATTGGGGTGATTCGATAATTCCGAGTAATAGGTTAGGAATTGGGGTTGTTGGATTTCGTAAAGTTTTTACTCTTTCCTGTTTTGATTAGAAGTTCTAGTTGATGGAAATCAGGTTTTTGTGGAAATTAGATGTTGTTACAGGCCAACAGAGTTTGGGTTTCCTTTTGCATTGTAATTGGCAAAACTGTCTGCTGCCTAGGCTGGCAAGTTTAGTTCCTCAACAAATGTTTGAAGGATACTTATTGGCCATTTTACAGGGGAGATGGAAACAATGAACGGTGAACTACCAAATTTTAAGAAGTGGATTATTTTGTACCCTGTATACATTAATGGAAAGAAAAAGGTGTCTGAAGGACGTCGTATCAGCATTGAGAAAGCATGTGAAAACCCTACTTGTGTGGAGATTGGTGACTGCTGCAAACATCTTGGACTGAATTACTTGATTGAGGTTTGTTCTTATAGGAATTGTTTTTTGCAGGTTAAATTATGTGCCTCAACTCCCTCCCTAATTGGATGGTGTATTACTGATGTTTCGGTTTGTATAACGTGTAGATTGATAAAGCATATCCAAGAGACTTTATGCAAAGAGGAAGAGTGAGGGTGATGCTGAAAAAAGAGGATGGGACTCTATGTAATCCTGCAATTTCTAACAGTAAGAATGCTTTTGTTCTTTTCCTTTGATATGTTATGGCGTATGATCTTTTCCTGAATTGTAACGGGCTGATGTTCTACGAACGGGCTGATGTTCTTAATGATATGTAGAATTTCTTCTGATTATGTTTGGTGTGATTAAGGAATTGCTTAGGTTTCTTGAAAGGTCCTTATAAGAACATTAGTAAGTAGAGCTCGACAGCAGATGAACCTAAAAATATGCTAGTTATGTGTTCGTCACGTGAATTAAATCGGAGGAAGCTCATGGAACACATCCGTGGGGCAGATCAAACTAATTTAAATTAAGACGTTCTTTTCTAATAATCTTTGATTTATAGAGAAGTCATATTACATATATGGATTATAGTTTAGTGACTTACATGCCAGTGTAGGAATGTACATTGATTTGGGGAAGATAATAACTTTGACAAACACTACTAATGACGCTCTTGCTCCAATTACACTGGCTGATCTGATTTTGGCTTTATTAAAACAATATAGTTGATGAGTAGTTTTTTATGAGAATTTAGTTGCTACCCGGTTCTTGCATTTTCAAGTCTTCAGTCTTTAGATTTTTACAAAATAGTGTTGCCCCTGAATTTATGAAGCATCATTGGACCATCAACAATGGAGAAACTCATAGTCATCGGTCTGAATATCATAAACTTTACGTATCCATTGAGAAATCACAGGTGCTTTTGTTGTGGGTGCTCTTGTGCCAGTTAAGAATCTAGTGGGTGAATAATCCTTTGTACATTTCTTTTTAATGATTATGAAGGAAAACAGCTGATGATCCGTGTAGCGGAAATGGTACCTCGACACCACTTAAGAATGAAGAAGCAAGACGCTACCTCAGCCTCCACAAGCGCACCTGCTAAATCTGGCAAGGGTGGAAAGAAGAAGAAATAGATTCAGATGGCAACATTTCAGAGTATCTTGTAGTTGAGCTCACTTTGTTTACTTGTTTAGACTAAAAATATACAGTTTTGGTACATTTTCTTCTGAGTTGTGAGTTCAGTCAGACTTCGGTTTCTGGTAATCCTCACCAATGTGGCGGTTTCTTTTGACTCTGTCATGGAAAGATTGGAGGATAAGTGAGTCATTGGTTGTTGGCATTGTTCTATCTTTTCAATCTGATAAACGCTGCCCTCCACCCTCTCCATTTGTTGGTCAAAAATCTGATTGAGTAGAAAGGAAAGATGATTATAATGTATTATTGGTTGCAGAATCTACTGATGTTCCAACTTCTCACACAGCCAATTGCTTCATCCCAAACAGCAGAACAGCAATAAGTAATTACATCTTAGAGACTCATGCCTAATTGCCTACACACATCATGATGTCAAAAAAGTGTTGCAATTTAGATTAAGCTTATAGATCCAGTAATTGGTTCCTTTTTCTAATCATGGATTGTAAGGCAATTTCAATTTTCAACTTATTTGACCCTTATTTTTATCTGATTGTACATGCCAATCATACCTTGATGTAGGGTGAAATTTAGACAAGGGAGTGAAATTTGATTGAAACACCCGAGTAGTGAGTAGTGTCTCCCGAGTAATGCTCAAAAAATAAATCATGTCAATTTAACACAGTATTAGGAAGAAAATCTAGTCTAGTAGTAAGAAGTTTACTCTCCACCACTGTTCAGATAATCAGCTTATTTTAGTTGGGTAACGTTATGCTATAGGTCTATACATGGATGCTGATGTATGAAAGCAACAACAAAGTCTGAAAGTTTTCTGTAGAGAAGAAAAAATATTCTTCACAAGGTAAAAAGGGTCTTCATCTATTATTATCATCATTGCCTCCAAACTCTGTTGAATTTCCGTTCCAGTACGAGTTCTTATCGTCATACTTATCGTCCTCTTCGCGTTTAAGAGTGTGGATGTTAGCCCCGATGCGAGATGTGCTTCTTTTTTTGATGCCTCCGTCATTCCTGTTCGATGTTGAGGTTGTTGGATTTGGAAACCCTTGGCTGCCTTGTCTTGAAGTGTTGTTCTGTGTTGCAGGATTTGGAACTAAATATAAAACGGCAGTGTTAGTTGAAAGATTATGTCTGTGATTGGCTTCAAAAGGTGCTATTTTCGCAAAATAAGTTTGGATCAAAAGTCTAATATACACAATCAGGTGATTGAGTCCAAATTGCCTATCATGAGTTGTAAGAGTGCAATGCCAATTTCCATATGCCCTCCAAGTAACTACATCTAGCTTTATGTGTTTAAAAAAATTAACATTTTTTTGTAACACAGCCTTCAAGTTTATTTTGTGCTGATTTTTTTTACCATAAATTTTGCTTCAATTTATTACAAGTAGCATTAAACTATTAAAGCACTTTAAAAGGATGAGAAACTCACTTGGTGATTCCTGAGTTGAAGTTGAGCCAGCACCACCAAGATAAGAGAAAGGGTTCACATAAGACAACATTGTTCTGACGTAAGAAAAGTATCCTCCAACTCTTCCAGTTGAAGAATCAGTATTAGCAGCAAATTTTGAGGGATTGGAAGAAGAAACCCTTTTACATGGAACAACTATAAATCCTTGTCTGTTAATTATTCCAAGCTCTGACAGTGATTTGTCCAAATCTGCACAGCCAGGAAGGTATTATTGTAACTACTCATGCCAGCTTGAAACCTCATGTTCATTCTTAGCATACAAGGATGCATGCAATACAAGGTAAGAACTTTGTATAGAAGGGGACCCTAGAGATAGAGAGTTGGAATGCGTTTGGATTTCGAAGATAATGCATTATATTGCTTTAAAAGTCCTAAGATTGATGCAGTATAATGTAATACTAAGATCTGGGATTGCAGCCCATAATGAGATTTGATACAAGATAATGCATCATGGGCTGCAATCCAAACGAATCCTAGGGAAAATTAATTTATTATCTTGGCAATCCACCTGTGCCCGAAAGATATTTCATTTACTTGTCAGAAATGGAGAATCCTAATAGCCTAACAGATTTAGATACCAGACAATAAGCAGGCTCAAGTGTTTAATAGCATACCTTCATGGTTGAACACCTTACGAGGATAGGGAATGGCAAGATCATAAGAACCACTGAAGTCGGTCATGTTGTTATCCACATATTCTTTGACCGATCTAAGGGCATCAATCTTGGGAAACTTATTTTGTAGATTTGAACCATTAGGCAACCGGATATTCAAATGAAGCTCTAATAATGTATCATCAGTTACACCTGCGCTGGAATCTCTATTTTCCATCTCTTCAGAAGCCTCATCATGAAGGTCCCCCTTTATTTCCCGGTTTATTGATTTTGAAGGATAGTTGGTTTTTTGCTTCTTATTGTCACTGGAGTCAATGTCCTTTTTGTTAGAGACTTCACGATTCTCCTGTTCAATGGCTGCAGGTTCTCTGGTTACTTCTCCAACTCCAACAGCGTTACTTGGGGAAACAGATTTCTGATTTTTGTCCATCTTCAAATCCCTCTGTTTTGGTGACTCTTCAGAAGTCTAGCAATACAATTATACGAATCAAAAGAAGAGTATAATATATCGATCAAAAAGGTAAACTCTGAGATGCACTGACGGAAAAAAATAGCCAACTAAACAACTAACATACCAGAAGAACACAATCACCATCTTTATCTTGGTCCAGCATCTTAGACTCAGAAGGAGGCAATTGCCCAGATTTTGAGGTTTTGTTATGTTCTTCTGAAGGTACCGGCGAATTGGACCTTGAAGATTCTCCATTTTCATGAGAAGAAGTGGTGGGTGCGGAAACCCCATTGAGAGATTGATCATTTTTCTTTGAAGAAAGTGCTGCAGTCAACACACTGGCAGTAGTTTCCTACAAAAATAACAAGCAATTTACCAGTCAGAACTCAACTAGAGGTAGACTTAACTAAAAAGCAGTGTACCTGACCATAGGACGTATGCAATTACGTGAAGCCACATATAATGCTATCATTCATTATCAAATTCTACTGTCACAACAGTTATGGTTTTAATTACAGTCTGATTATATCCACAACCTATCTTTTCTTTTGATGATCGTTTTAAGGTGATAATTTTTGCAGGGAAGATAAATTTTAGGGCCCACCAGGGGGCTCATGCTCCAGTGGGCAGCTATATACATGAACGGTCACTAGCCAATTTATGAGAATCCTCAAGAAGATGCCTTGGTGAGCACTTCGATAATTAAGAGGAAGATCATTGGAGAATGAATGATTTAGTCTAATAGAACTCGATGTTCTTAACTCATCGAGTCTTACACTACAGGAAGGTGGATCAATAAATGGAAAAAAGTTGGTCGAATTTTTGATTATAAGTCATTTTTAGAACAAAGGGGCTCAGAAATTACGATGAGAAAGACAAATTATCAAGATATCACGTGCTTTATATGACAATCTCTTTGGAAATTTCTAAGGCATGCTCAGCTCGCTCTGATATTATTAGTTCATAGTTCAATCTCAGATTAGAGGACAGAAAAATGGGTAGATTAGATCAAGGGGCTATCTAGGGTTTCATTTTCGGTATTGCAGTTCCGGTTGGAAAGACTGTTCTTTAAAATTCATATGGATACAGTAGAGAGTTAATAGTGTGATACTTTTGAGGGTATAGTAGTGAATGATGGAATTGGTTGTTCAAACACTAGACTTAATAGAGATTGCCATAATTGCCTAGAAATACAGTTGCAACATCTAGCAATATAATGAAATAGAGCTGCAAAATAGACACGTAATGATTCAAGGAAGGCCTAAACTTTGTTGCAGCAAAGGAGGTAAATCCCTTGTAGACTACTACTCCCACACTGCTATTACAAAAAGTTAAGGAAAACCTGAATATGAAGACTCAGCCAAGCCTTTTCTATGCTGGAGACCAGGTTCTCAGGATTGAGAAATCCATCTGAGCAACAAAAAAGATGACTTAGTGTATGACGACAAATCTCACAAATTAGAATGAAAACAAACCAAAATAGAACTAAGGAGAGAAGAAGTGACATAGAACTGCATACCATTCTGCCAAAGAAGTACACCAGTGTAGCCAACAGCAGTTATGCAAGGAGAAGACTTTTGTGGATCTGTAAAATTCATGCTTGATTACGGAAAACACATCTTCCTCAAACAAAACAAAACATATTTCACTTCATTTTAACTTAATATGACATGGCTCAAGCATATATTCACATTGGAGGAAAAAAATAGTACAGTATATTGCAAATAATCGGAGAAGTAAGCATGAAATGTGAGGGATACATATTGCAGAGAAATTGGTTGCATCATTGGTTCCTTCTAGAATGTGCAGTAGGACACAGTATTTTGTTATACATTCAGCCACCTAAATCCAGCAAGGTGAAAAAATTAGTTCAGATTGTGTTGATGACTTATTAAGATATAAAGTTCAAAGATCGAAGTAATGACAAGGTCAATTTCAGAAAAGAGTAAGTACACGTGAATCTGTCCATAAGGTCTCATCCAAACGAATGGACTCCTCATCTTCACCTGTGGATCCACATTCCAATCAGAAATTAAAATGATAAAAAGCAGAAATTAATGAAAAAATAAATTTAAAAAGAGAATGGCAGAATTGTAGATTCCTGTTGCACAGGAATTGATCACAACATCTTTGAGAAAACATTCCCTTCGTAATGATATGGATTTCTCCTACTGAAAAGACAAACTGAAAAAAATCGAGGTGAACTAGGGTAAATGAGAACATGCCCGAAATATAGACGACAAAAAGCTTTTTCTGGTTTTTGGCTTCTGTAATTGCTTCTGGGATTGAACCAGAGAACGTCAGTGATGAGATAGGCTGTTCCATCTTCCAACCTTCAAAGCAAAAAAAATCAGAAGCTATGCTACCACAAAATCTAGCAAAAAGACGACCACCAAAAAAAATATCAAAACCAAAAGTTATCACATTATAGGCTCACTAACATTAACATTTAGCATAGCTAAAGGATCTGCAGCATTAAATGAATAAACGATAGTATAGAACTTTCAGATAAATCAATGATCTGACAGTCAAGAGATAAAAAAAAACGACTTCCATTTCATTTTCTGTACTAAAGTTCTCGAGTTGAAGCTGAATTCCATCACATAAGACACAGCCACACGAATTGAAGTACCTAAAAGTACTTACAACAAGTTATCTTTCTCAGAACACAGCACTAGGGTTTGTCACTCAAAATTGTGGAATGTAATAGCCTTGAAAGCAGACAATTCATTTCAGCTTCCAACAAAGCACAATTCAATTCGATTTCAATGTTGCAACACAAAATTCTTCAACCTATGGACTTGACAAGGAAGATCTTAACACCAAATATAGTAACTAACACAAGTGCAATTCTAGACAACAAGTTGTAAAGTCGAGATCATCCGATTTCGCAGAGGAGAAATTTTGATAGATTAAACTTGATAACAGAAATTCGAACCTGAAATTAAAGGATAAAGTGGAAGAGCGACAACGGCGAGGAGAATCAGTGTACCTGAGAAATTGAGATTCCGATTCGAAGGCGTACGCTCTTGGGAAAACTGATGACCGGTCGCCGCGACTCTGGAGCTTCGAAGTAGTACTCCGTAGTATAATTCCCTTTTTTCTAAAAAGGAAAAGGCCATAATATATTCTAGGAAACTCTAACCGCTACCAATATCTTATGCAAATTTACGATTGGTAACCAATGTTTTTTAAGAGTTCCAACTTGTGCCCACAATAGTCCTCGATTTTCAGGGTCAATTAATTCAATTTCATATTTTAAAAATAACACTTAGTTAAATTTAGGTTCATAGATCCACAATTCCACATTTGTTGGCAGCGCCCATGGTATGCAAATTGAACGCAACATTTTGAACTTTTTCCCCAAAATCTTAGCCATGTAATAATGTTCACCATCCTTTTAACGCATTAATGCATTGCTAATTTATTATGTTATGTACACCTTCAATCTCACATAACACAAATTCCATTTACATGAGACTTTAACCAAAAATAAATTCCATTTACATGAGACCCAATATTCCAAATGGACCCTTGATTTCAGCAGAATCTCCCTCACCCACGGGCCCTGAGCGGTCTCAGAACAGCAACCGAGCGGAGCCTGCCTAGGTGATCCATGACATGCAACCCTGGATGCACGCGAACGAACCAACAAACGGTCAGAACATAGTGTTGTAACTTGGATGACAAAGCGACACCTTCAAATTGGATTAAATTCTTTTTACACTAGAAAAAAAAAATCACCAATCGAGCAAGTAGTATGCGACTATTTGTCACACGTAGTGAGCACATAATTTACCTCGCAAAACAGTCGGATCGCCTATAGCATGAAGTGCTATTCAAGAGGTGCTATCAAAAATCTAAAGATCAACCTACAATATAATAAACTCATCAAGATTTGTTATTTAATTGACATTAGAAAAGAAGTTCAGATTTTTTCACTTGGTGGCATGAATTAAGCACCACTTCTCACCTCTTGAAGTCTGGTTCATCCTCCAACTAACATTGGTGACAGCTTAACCTCATCATAGCTGTATACTTCCAAACCTAAAATGGTCATAAATTCTCCATTCCCTCATCAGTGATCCACCTGTCATCATGGCAAGTACATAATTATTGTGCTCCAAAAGATTACAATTTGTAAACAGTGCAAAGGATGGTGACAAACCGTATGACATGCCCTGTACGAAAGTTCAAGAGCCTCCTCCCACTGATTGAGTTTTATAAGCTCCATAATAGTGGGAAAAAAGACCAGTGAATTCAAAAGAACACCCTGCCTGCCCAAATCAGCAAACAACTGGAACGCGTCATTAACCCGAGACGCAAGGCACAGGCTCTTAATCAACAAAGAATATGTCTCAGCTAAAGCAGACGAATCAGGGACGGATGGAATCTCTCTACACAGTTTCAAGGCTCGGTCAAGTTTCCCAGCCCTGCAGAAGCTATCAATCAGGATTTGGTATACTGGAGCAATCGGCAAATCATCATTCTCACTCAAAACATCTATCAGATCAAGAGTGGTCAAGAAGTCCCTGCTGAATCCCTCAATCACCTTTCGATAGCTTGAAATCTGCATTGGCCAGTATGTCTGTTTCATCTCTTCCAATAGGCAGTAAGCATCATCCAAAAAGCCAACATTGCAGCAATGTTTTATCAATACTCTGTAGGTCACGTAATTCGGTGCACAACCTTTTTGACTCATCTCACTGAAGAGCTCAAGGCATTTTTCAATTTTATTAGCTTTTCCAAAGCCATCAATAATTGCAGTATAAGTTACAACATTGGGCCGGCAACCCTTTTCATCCATCATCAGCATAAGCTTGTAAGCTTCATCTATCTTGCCAACTTTACACATACCATCGATCATCTCAGTATAAATTACAACATTTGGAGCACAAAAATCTTCCAACATTTTGGACAATACTTTTAGAGCAAGATCTAACCTTTTATCTTTAAACATCCTATCAATTAAAGAGCCATAAGTGTACTCAGTCGGACTGTATTTTTGCTCGGACATTTTAGAGAAGACCCTTTGTGCTTCATCAAGCTTGCCTACCTTGCACAGTCCGTCAATAAGAGCATCATATACAATTTGGTTAGGCTCAACACCATCTCCCAACATTGCATCTAACAAGTCACCAGCCTCGTTTACTTTGTGTGCTTTGCACAGCCCATCAACTAGAGCTCCATATGTAAATACATTTGGTTGAGTGACATTTTCGTCATTATCCCTGAAGTATCTATCCACATTGGGCAAATTTTTATTTCCCTGCATCCTGGAGTAGATCTGGCAAGCCTTTTCTGTATTACCAGCTTTACAGTAACCATCAACAAGAGCAGTATATGTAACAACATTTGGTATGCATCCATCTGACAACATTCTCTCAAAAAGATCATTGGCAATATCTATATTCCTCACTTTAAGATAAGCATGAATGAGTGACGTGTACGTTACCACGTTTGGTGAACAGCCATCACGAACCATTTCATCAAACCACTTGCGGGCCTGTGCAACAAGACCAGCCTTACAGAAACCGTCAATTAGTATACTGTAAGTATACACATCTGGAACAACGCCATTCCCTTTCATTTCTTCAAACAACAGGAAAGCATTTTCAACCCGCATACCATTACAAAGGAATTCAATCACCTTAGAATACGTACTAGCATCTGGTACAAAACCCTTGCTAGTCATTTCATGAATTATCCTGTATGCCTTCTCAAATTTCCCAGCTCCACAGAGGCATCTAGCAAAATTAGATAGATTGATTTTATTTAATACCAAGCCACCATCGAGCATTTCACCATAGACTTTCTCTGCCAACTCCAGTGCAGTTGAGCTAGGCAACTCTTCACTGCCACATATTGAACCGATTATTATGTTATACACTACATAACCTGGCTGGCAACCACAGGTTTGCATTTTTTTTAGCAGCTTATAAGCATAAGAATGATCCCCTGTTTTGCAATAGGCATGAACAAGCGAATGAAAGATCTTGTGGTCAGGGTAGCAGCCTTCGGCCATCATCATACTCAAAATCCTCTTACACCGTCCGAGTTGCTTTTTATTCAGGCACCCACAAAGCAATGTCCTATAAGTCACCACATTAGGCATGGAAGAGCCACACCTCATCCTATTCAACAAATCCAGAGCTTCATCAAACAGTGAAGCCTCACACAGCCCCGAAACCATTCTAGTATAGAGTATCGTATCAGGCACAACCTCTTCCTTCTCAATCAAATCAAGAGCTTCTCTCCAATTACCTGCCTTGCAAAGGGAATATGCAAACAAACCCAATGTATCCAAATCCATCTTAATACCCCCGTCCGCCATCTCCCTATGAATCAAAACAGCAGTGTCTAACCTCCCTGCTTCCAAGAACACCCGAGCAAGAGCGAGATAGGTCAATCTCGACGGCTTATATCCAAAATCCTTAAGCCTCCCGAGCTCCTCCAATGCCAAATTCCACCTCCCACTTCTACAGCATTTCTGAACAACCACATTCAACAACCTCCCCAACACCTCCCTATCATCTGTCCCAATCTCTCGAAGCAGGTCATCAGGGACACTGTCACTCCCACCACGCCCAATCAGCTTAACAAGGGCGTCATAAACCGGCCTATTGTGCGCATAGCCAATCTGTCTAGCAGCCCAAAGGAAGAACTGGACTCCCAAATTAGGGTTTTTCACAAGACCTAGAACTTCAACCACAAGTGACCCGTTCAGCCTCTCCCTAAACTGCCTAAGACGCCTCTCGGCTTCGACGGACAACACATTGTCACCATAGCCCGAGCTCAAGGCATCTACTATCAAAACGGCGTCGTCAGAGAACTTACCGGCAGGAGAACGAGAAGAAACCACGTCCGGGCGCAGAAAGGCGAAGTCTTCCGGCGAGACAACTTCGTAACACGGTTCGCCCGGGGCGATCAAGCCTTCTAGGGATTCAGCGGAAGGGGGATTAGAGGAATCGTCAATGGAGGTGGTAGAGAGGTTTTGGGATTGGAGGAAGGAGAAAATTGGGAGTGAAAGAGGGGGGGAATTCGGAGCTGAGCGATAGAAAGGGAATAGTAGCGGCGGCGATGGCTTTGAGGAGGAGAGAATCAGCCGGAGAAATCGACGGCTCATACCCCCAGGAATTTGATGGAGATTGGAGGCTTTCTTCTTCTTCCCTGAAAGGCGGGGGTTTTGAGGGGGTTTAGGCTGAAGCCCTTCAATGGCTGCTGGTTCAGTTCAGGACCCGGGTAACGTAGATGGGGCGGGTACGCGTACGCTCAGGGCCCGAACCAAAAATTGAACTCATTCTCAGCAAACGCAATTGATTAAGACCCGATTAATGTAAGTTTCGGGTATCCATATGTCTAAATTTTTTTCCTTTTTCTATTAAAGGAAATTTACATCTTCAAAAACAAATATTTGTAGTATATTATTTAGAAATATACTAATTTTTAAAATATATAAGATATTTGTTGTACGAGCAATAATTGATTATATTTTTAAAAAGACATTATAGATATATTATGTTATATTTTATATGCATGTGGAGTTTATGATTAATTTGATTTTGATAAAGATGAATTTTGCGGTTCAACGTAAATTTAAATAATATATTCTTTCATATTTGACATACATATAGGTATACAATAATATTTAAACCAATCAAATCTAAATCTATATTATAAAATTTAACATTTACCAAATATTTCCATTATTAGCTGAGGTCACACAATAAAAAAATCGTTATAAAAAATATACTAGTACTAGTTGAAATGATCGAACAATTTATAAACTTATAACATTAAAAGATACAACTGTTGATACCAGGAACCGTCAACGCGGTGACGTCCCCCATGAAAACAAAATCTAGCTAAGAGCGGACTTCTCGAGTGGCGTCAAAACCCCTACTTTACTGCCGCCGCGATCAGACCACTCCATCAAAACAAAATAGATCCAAGTATAAGCACATCAGTGGCGTCAGCCCCGGCCCCACCATCATCGCGGTCAACGTACGCCTTCGCCCAGTACATTGATCCCCTCCAGAGCAGAATCCCGCGGAGAAAAGTCCGTTGGCCATACTTTCATCGCGCTAGTAGCGATCGCAGAGAGAGGCAAACGTCCCATCCACGCAAGTGGGTGGGCGGCAACGTCCCATCTCAACGAGCGGCGGGCGGCAACGTCCCATCCTGGCCTCCCATTGGCCGATCTCGCGGCAGCCGCTCCGAGAACCAACCAGAAAGCGACACGCGCCTGGGCGGCACTCGTCCCACATCGACATGTCGACCAATCTCAACCCAGACTTCGGCTATAAATAGCGAGCTTTGTGCACCAGAACGGGGATCGAAAGCCTCGCGAACCACATACATCAAATCTCGAGCTAAGATCATTGTTGTAATCCGATACACTCAACGCGATAGAGAATCTCTGTTTACCCTTGTAACCTCTCAAGCTAATACAAAAACACCCTTCACGCTACCCTCATCGCGTTAGACACTGTTAGCGACTAAATACTTTCCATCTCTTCGTCTGTTGACTCGGTTGAAATCAAATCCTTTGCTCTCATCGCGTTATACTCTCTTCGGTGTTTTCGGACTTCAACAACAACATTTATGTGAAAAATAGCAAACTATTTGCTTAACGCATTAAGAATGTTTTGAAAATTATTGTCTATAAATTAAATTAATAACAAATTAAATTAAGATTTTAAAAATTAAATTAAATACGGAGTAGTTGTCTAGAAATAATAAAAGATGGGAAATCGCCCTAGTATATTGTAAATTTAGGTGATGTCCCTAGTTATTGTATTCGTTAGCTATGGTTACCACATTACCTGTATAGTTTACATTGTGAACAAAAACTCTAACATAGCATAATGGTTATTATAGTTTTTTTACTAATCCATAAGTCTAACATTGAAGTACAACTTCCTACACATACAAATTACTCTAATTGTGCAATTACTAACACAAAAATGTTACATTAGCTCAGGAGGGATAGACAGGGAAGGAGAAGATGAGTTGGGCGGACACAAGAAAGGAGAATAGAGAGAGCATGGCCCTACACTCCTTGTTACGATGTCCATGGTTGGACTTATAACGAGAAGGTTAGGAAACATGTCGGGTCTTACAAGGCCAAGAAAAGGCCTTACAAGGTCAAGAACAAAAAAAAAAAAAATGTTAAGAAAATAAAAACATATCGTTATGTTTAAAGCTCAGGCAGGATAGCGCCTTGTGAAATTCTATAGCGTGGCACAAAAGTACCCATTCAAAGCATCCTCAAGGGCGTCTTCATAGTTGTCGGATTGAGGCCTTTTCATATATGTGATGCCTCTCGTATTGCTGATTTTTGGAGCTATGATCGCCTGCGGGTATGGTATTTGATTTTGCCTTGTTATCATGAAAAGATGAAAATGATGGATAGTTGGGATTAGGCCTTCACTTACCATTATGAATCTTTCTTTTGCCTTGCCTTTGGCTTCTTTTTCTTTTACCTTGGTTAGGACTTTCACGAGAGTAGAGGAAGAAGAAGTGAGAGAATGATTCAGTGTGGTGCAGACCAGGAAGAGGTTTTAAATTGAAGGTTTGGGGGCAGTTTTGTGGTGGGCCGAAGATATGGGCCCAGGCCCAGAAAGATTGAGATGTAAGTGGTCCAGAGAAGTTGTCGCCTTAATAACAAGTAAGGTGGGCAGGTGGCCCCTGCCTTTCACTTTGCTGCCCGTGACTCGGTTTATGGGGCTGCCCGTACTACCCGGGGCAAAGTTGGCCCGTAGGGGGCCCCACACATACAAGGAAAATAAAATAAGCATGATTTTCTCTTGATTACATTTCGCCAAGGTCCATATATTTGTAGGGTCCGTCATGTGTCATACACTTCCAAAAAATTATTATTACATCTCAACTATACAAGAAAGGGATTTGTAGTATATTAGGTCTCGCTATACTTCAAATTTTAAGGTAGAAAAAATATACTTTTTTACATGGAAGTGTAGTAAGGTGAGGTCTAATCGTTCTTAAGTATAGGGTGGAGTTTAAAATGATGATATCATTTATGTCCATCCACCTATAAACACAATTTCATCAACCCATCATTTCACCAAAAGGCACTATATATATTCATTCCGTCAATGTTCGCCAAACATCCTCTTAATGTGCAATAGTCCTAGCTCGGTTTCTTTCGACAAGAGTCCCTCTACATTCGAACCGGATACTATATGGTCTATGCAAGCGTTAGACCCTCTCGATGACAAACAACTTCATGGTCACGGGCACAACCATTAGATCAACTTGTAACCATTCTTCTACAACTTGTAGCAATGCATACATAAAGGTTAATCATTTACTTAGTTTAAATGAGTAAGTTCAGTTGCATGTCCAAATCTCACCTAATCCAAAACTTAGTTTCTCATATGGCAATCATACATCACCAAATCCCTTTCCATAGTTTTGCGGATTGAATGGTGGGTGCACATGGAGCATTCATAATTGAGGAGGAGAAAGGCAAAGGCAATCAAATCTATACAAAGAGAATCCTTGGTAGATAGAAAAGAAAAGGCAGGCCTAAAATCTCGCTTCCGGTTTGGGCTTGAAATGTTGACTTGTTCTTGTCACCCACCAAACTTTTTTCACACTCTCTTATCCTCGGTACATTTGGGAGCACTTGTAGGTACACGACACCCATACATTAATAATGCCACATTTTCACCTTCATGTAACATAAGTGGTTTGTGTAAGGGAGTATCCAACCATGACAAAACCTAACCTAGTCTAACCCAAAACTCATCATCCATCTCAACTAGGTATGAACATGGAGCATGTTTCTAATGGAAATTTACCCTTCACATCCTCCATTTTTTTTCGGGTTTTTTTTTCTTCGATGGGGAAAATTTGATGTACAATGTATCTAGTAAATTCTAGTCGATTTTAGTGGTAAAAAAGCCAAAATCATACTAGTAAAAGTCGACCTAAAGAGCATAAATGGAAGCTCGAACTAGGATCAAAAAACCACATACTTGATAATTTATACTCACTTCACGTATATTTTGTCATCCTTGTTGAAAATTCTAAGAAACATTATCGATATAATAGGGATGAAATCTTCTTGTGAGAACTTAATTGGTTTACCGATTAGGTTTCTTATAATCTTCCGGCTTAATTGATCAAATTATGCCAATGCGCATAAATTAACCTATCATAACGAGTGAAAGAAACGAAACTATATAACACATAAAATGAAAAAACGATAGAAGTTGATTTTTTTTTTTTGGTGATAGGGTTGAAATTGTTTTAAACACGATTCATTCACCCAATACACAGTTGAACCAAAACCCAATACCGTCTGAATCCTAATTAGGTTGACAAACAACATAGATTAGGTGAAAAGCTTTCTTTACCTATTGAGCTGGCAAGCATTATTTTATGAAACATCTTTTTCAATTGATTGATAATAAGCTAAACAACTCGTCTGGCACTTGTAAATGATCACGTTTATCAGTGAAACGTTGTCCTCGTTGTATTACAGTAGTATTGTATACTGCTCTTTGCCCCTGATTTTCAGAGATGAGCTTTAACAGATCTCAGGCTGAGATAATTGGTGTAATACATTATGCATTATCAGTTTCAATCCATGCCTAATTCTCCATTTTATGGAGAAAGGAGTCCATTATATTCTGAATTTCATTGAGAAGAAAATAAGCCCCAATTGAGTAGTTGATCGATTCGCAGATGGAGAACAATGAAAAGATGGCAACTGTGTTCCCAAATTACGGGTGTGTTTGGCTTTCTAAGATAGTTTATTACCTTGCATTAATGCAATAATATTCTTGAAATCCAAACACACCACAAGCCCACATGTATTTTGAACGATAATAAGTTTTCTAAAGAAGGTGCAAAGAGAAAGAAGGGTCAAGCCCAAGTTCACAAGAACACAAGGTAGCCACTAGTCAGATATGATAGGCTGATTGCTGAAATACAAAAAGCATTAAAAAGGATAGAAGAAAGAAAATCGATAGGAGACACACGTTTTATGAACAACAGAAAAGATAACACTTTCTAAAGATATGAATCTTCTCGACGCATCATAGACAAAAATCTTCTACTTTTTTAGGCTTTATTAGTACATACCAAGCAACCTTCTGAAACAATGGAGAATCTGGCCCCTGGCCCCAGCTCATTTGACACTTATCAGTAAGAACAATCCACAAAACTCTTAGCAGTCTTATTTGTACACCAACTACCTGCATAACACCAGAAAATAAGAAGGCTGCATATGATATGTAAATAATGTAATGCACTCCTATTACCATATACATTTTAGGTTCAATGGTAATCAATTGCTATGTTTATTATGGAATCATGGAAGCCGTGTCTGTGTCACAGTGTATAGCAAAGGGATCCACATAAGACAGATAATGGTGTGAAGCTACAGTGACAGAAAGACTGAAACCTTCAGAATTGGAATCAATATGCAAATAATGTCATCGTTTAAGATCTAGATAAATACAAATTGATGTAGTAAAGAGATACAATAAAATGATAGAAGACAAACATTTTGCTTGTACCATTGAAAGTGGAGAGAAAATAAGAACATGAAAAATATCATAATCAACAGGAAAAAAGATACAGTACTACTACTAGCTTCACTCAAGTAGAAGAAAGCCTGTTGTTGAAAGTTGAAACAGGTTGTAGATACCCTCTCATGAACATCAATTATTGTATCCCTAAAGTTATACTTATACATTGCCACTAGCAAGTTGCCAGATTATGCTTTTCATCTCTAAGCTGATCCCAATTTCTAATCCAAGAGCAGATGCAAGTTCTTTGTTAGATCAACAGAACGTAAATCCACCAAGCTTTACTTCTCCCATTCAAGTAATTAAAAAAAAAACAACTAGGCATCCAAATCAGCATCTATGAACAGATAGCCAAATAAAGAATCAAATGCAGAGGCCAATTTACCATACCTTCAGTACAGTACACATTCTTCCCGATCATCTGACATAAGTTTCCATCTTTACCACCTAATGTCAAGTATCACCAGCTGAAAAAACTAAGAACCACATTCTTCTTTGATGACAATGGTACCGCTAGGCTTATGAGATTCCCGTCTTTTGGCTTGAATCTGGTGCACACATTCGGCAACAATGGCATGGAACTTTGGAGCAACCTTGCTTGAATTGGAGTTCAGACCAGCTTTCTTCAAGGCACGAGTGACATGCTTCTGAGCCTTTTGGAAATGGGCAGTACACAATGAAGGAACAGTGGATCTTAGTATCGGTTTCCCACAAAGTATAGGTCCTGCTTGTGCACTGGGTGTACAGAAATAAAAACAGCTAACAGTCATTAAAAGGTTGAACTTAAGAGTGATGCAAACTTGATTCATCATTCTCAAGTAAAACGCAACTATCTCACATACAGTAATTCAGATTCAATGATTCTGAATACGCTTACAGTTTTATATTAATCATTACTGGATTCTAGAAAGACAGAAAGTGCAACTAAACATTTTTGTTAGTACTGCAATGACATCCACGTAAGACCCTAGTTAGTCTTTACAAGCAAATCACGCCTCCTCACAAAAATTCCCACAGTGACATTAAACTTTCATGGCAAGGATGGAAAACCCAAAAGCATTTCATACCAGAGGCTTGTTAGAATTATACGGTGGCTTAGACTTATTCGAGAGGAATGAAAGTCTCCAGAATCGACAGAAATTTCCAAACTTTTTGGATAATTTAAGAAAGAAAAAGAGGCGTTCCTATGGAATCAGTCCAAATTTAATGGCTAGCTTGGATGAAAATCTAGTTTGAATATATTGAAGAGGAACAAAAATAAAGTATTGAAGGACTATATCATGACTGTTATTCGAAACAATTGCTACATATCCCATAATCATCCTTCTTACTGAATGCCTCTGATTTCACAGTTAAACACTTAAACCAACCCTTAAATCACACGGCAACATTATAACCTCATTCAGTAAATTCATTACTGTTTCTTGTATTGGTAAAGCAATAGAGGCAATTGAAGATGGAAAAATTACAACAATTAAAAATGCTGTATGGCTGTCGGCTGACACAGCAGCTGCTGTCAGACTGACATGACAGCTTCTATCAGTCTGACACAGCAAAATAAAATCTTATCCAAATACCCTACAAAAACAGATTTTCAAGACCAACCTATACATGTAAATTCAAGTGAAGTTGCTTATAGTACAATTGTGTTCACTTTAAGTAGACGTTAGCATGTTTTTAACATCAAAGAAACATCCTTCTCTTGTCTGTAAGCATAAAGCAAGAATCTTTACATGTAAATTCAAGTTGAGTAGCTTATAATACAATTGATTTTGCTTTAAGTATATATTAACACTTTTTTCCATCAAAGAAACATCTGTCCGTAAAGCAAGAATCTGTACATGAAAACTCAAGTTAAGTTGCTTAAAGTACAGCTGAGTTCACTTCAAGCACACAATAAGATATATATTTCATCAAAAGAAGCAACCTTGCCACTGTTTAAACAAAATCTCTTTCAGTAGCAAAAATAAATGGTGGAGACAAAGAAAGGGTGCAACTGCAAGATATTCAAGATGGTGCAATTTCAGCAAGGAGGAAATGCAAATTTCAAGCTTATGATTCAACACCCAAATACATAACTTTGCTGACTTCAGCCTGTGAGATACTTAGGTTATCTACATTGTAAAATAGCAGAGTAGAGCACACTAATGAAGGATCAGTAGGGTCTCACAAGCTTTACATACCACAATCAGTAAAATGTGTAAAATGAAATTTAAATTGCTTATAAATCAGTGAGTTAATTAGAAGAATTCACACCACAAAACTTGCAAGGTTCAACAATAAGGACCAACTTGGATAGAAGACTATAAAGTTAAAAGATCAAGAAGCACGTCCAACTAGTCCTACCACCACTCGACAAAGCATGAAATGTATGCACTTGGATTGCAAGTTTACCACCAGCCACATTAATGAAACTTCTCTTGCAATAAACCATACCAATCAAATCATCAACGTCCAAAATCTCAAATAGTAACATCACAAGCCACAATCTAATAGCTCAATTAGAAAGCACACACTGAGGAAGATGAAAATATGAATGAAAGCTAGGCACAAACAAAGATTACAGGCAAGAACAACCAACATGAGAAGGGGAAAACAAAGAGCGCACCTTTTGATAACGAAATTGCAAGCCTTGTAAAGCTTCTGATTTGGATCAGACAGAATATGCAGATGACAGAAGTTCGTCAAAGCCATGGCCTTCAACTTACAACCAACAAAAGTACACCGATTCTTTCCCCCAGGCTTCGATTCACTCCCTCCACCACTCCCTTCCCCAAACCCTAATTTCCCCCCAGAGCCACCAACTCCACCATTAGCATAACCACCCCCATGGAAGCCGCCGCAATTGTTGTTCGTATTCGTCTCCCCAGTGCCCTCCATGCTCATAGCCATGGTCAGCTCCCGGATGTCCCTCTCATCGTCGTCCTTGTAC
This sequence comes from Polygonum maritimum, assembly GCA_963924305.1. NCBI lineage: Eukaryota > Viridiplantae > Streptophyta > Magnoliopsida > Caryophyllales > Polygonaceae > Polygonum > Polygonum maritimum. The sequence continues at coordinate 11,493,974 of OZ002737.1, read as the reverse complement.
GGGCTGACCCCGAACTGCCAGTAATACTCCCTGTACTGAACCCTAACCTCCTCCATGAGCGCCCAGAAGTAGTCGCGGTAGACCTTGGAGAGCTTCCTGACATGGCGGAGCCTCCGGCGGAGGAGCTCTTTGCGAGTCAGGTGAGAGGATTTCGAGAGGGCGTGCTCTTCCGGCGGAGGGGAGAGAGAGTGGCCGGCGTTGGGGGCTGTGCTAGGGTTTTCGGTTTGAAAGGTGGCGGATTCGGGGGGGTTTACTGTGGCTGATTGGGGAGGAAGAGCGGGGTTGGACGGTGGTGGCGGCGGCGGCTTCGACGAAGACGCCATGGATTTGGGAGAATGATGACGGGGATCTCAAACTGAAAGACGGTCTTTTTTGCGGTGGAATTTTTGGTGAAATTGCACTTGGTGACTCTTTAATATTGGTATTTACAGAAATAAGACCCTCTAATACCAGTCCGGATCATGTGAAACTAGCTATGGAACCAATCTTGTTCCACCAATTATAAAAAGCCATGTGGATATTTTTTAATTAAAAATCTTTTCCAATTTAAATATCAAAAATCTTAATTATTAAAATTAGAGATTTAAGATATTCAGTTATCTATTTCCTCCCTCGTTATCAAAAGATCGAGATTCTCTCTCTGCCGCTCAAACGAATAATTGATTCCTCTCCCAAGCTGTAGCAATGGTGTTTGCTAAAGCCCAAAATTAAAATCGAAAGCTTACTACAAGAGGTACCAAGTCAAGTACAAGAGAAGGCGTGATGAAAAGACTGATTACTGTGCCAGAATTCTCCTGATTAACCATGACAAGAACAAAAGAGAGGGTTTCAATTGAAAATCCCTAATAGATTAGCAATTAGTAGAGAGTAAATAAACCATAAACAGAAATTTTGGGAGTAGATACTTATTCAGTTTTGAAAATATATGGAAAATTGAAGGGTTTTGATAGTTTTAAGATTGATAATCTTAAGGCTAAATAGCTGAAAACCACCCCTATAATAGGACATATTTCCAGTAACCACCCATTTAAAGCGATATTCTTGAGAACCACCCATATTATGCCCTCCGCGACCCATTTTCCGTCCAATTCCGTTTACCAACAGTGATGTGTCATTTTTTTTATTTTTTTTGCCAACTTTGGCTTATGTGGATTAAATTTTTGCCATCTCACCTAGGACAAATGGTGAGGATGTAAAACCCTAAATTCACCCCCTCTAACCTTCTCTACCCAGCCCCGCCGCCACACACCTTGCCACCGCCACCCAAAGGACTCGTTTGGTCCGGCTCGCCACAATCGACGCTCTTCCCCGTCGGCGGCTCAAGCCGAGGGAGTCCGACTGGTCCGGTCTCGCCTCCGCGGACGAAGGAAGGATTCTTCAAATCCGACTCCTCCGCCTCTGCCTCCTTCGATCTGCTCAATGTCGCCGCCAAAGAGGTGGCCACGTGGAGGATGAGATGTGTCCACCGCTACTCCAGATCCGAGGGCTCCTTGACCTCCTAGCCTTACTTCCTCCTCCAAGACAACCGTCCACTACGCCAAAGACGAGCTTCAGCCATGGCAGCCCAGAGAAAGAACCAAAAGGCGGCCCCTGGATGAGGGTGGAGCTCAGGCGAGTCCAGAACAAAAGCGACGACATTGGGGGTCAATTTGATCAGTAATTTGGAGCAAAAATCGGTGAGATTGGACTCCATGGCGGGGAGGTTGATGATGAAGATTTGCTCATAAGCAAGGTTGATGGTGGCGGTGGCAAGAAGAGGAAGATAACCTAATTGAAGACTTTTGGGAAATTTTGGGTATTATTTGTGTAGTAAATTAATAATTTTGATAACATAAATTAAAAAAAAAAGATGGGTAAATGAGTTAGCTTAGGTGGATCTTAGGTGGCCACCAATTGTATGCCACATAAGAAAAGATAGCCAACAACGCAAAAAAAAACAAGCCATGTCAGATATTCTTAACGGTTTTGGACGGAAAGGTGAGAGGGGTGGTGGGTTTTTAACGGAGCTGGTTAAAGGAGTGGTTCTCGGGAATATCGCTTTAAATGGATGGTTACTGGGAATATGACATATTATAGGGGTGGTTTTCAGCTATTTAGCCTAATCTTAATACTCAAACACTCCTTCTCAAATAATCAAATCTCCACATTATTTTCACATATCTCTTTTTTGCACTAGTGATAAAAAAAAAAACACAATCAATTTTTTTTAATCAAAAATTTCCATTTAAAGCATGTGATCAAAGAAGGAAGAAGACCTCCATGGAAAAACAAGGGTCCAACCTGGGAGTTGCTCAACAACACCCTCCCTAACCCCCGTTCTTGCTCGAGAGCGATCGTCGCCCATGTTCAGAGCATCCTTGCTGCTCATAATTTAAAACGTCCGCCTTCAAGCGGAGGTTTTTCCTTATAAGTTGCATCTTTCCCTCTTTTGTTCAAGGCCTTTGATTGCCTCCTTTGTAATATACATTCTGATTATTTTAATAAATTTTTGCCAATTCAAAAAAAAAAAAAAAAAAGGGTCCAACCTGGGAGTTGCAGAACAACATATCTGTACGAGAGAAAGAAAAATTAAAAGTAATTAAGTTTTTTTAATTACAATTGAGAATAATTAGGTTTTTTCCGAATTTTTGATTTCTATATTCAAAGGATTTAGTAAATGAGTCCAAGTGCCCTTTTACAATTGGTTGGCACAAGATTTGTTTCATATGATCCGGACTGCCCTAATACCGAAATTTTGTTAAGACTTCCCGGTTTAGGACTGTAGTAAATCCGGTCCGGAGAATATTTATACGAGTGAGTACATTTTTCTATTCATCATCATATCATCCCTGTGGAAAAATTGATCTGTTAAGAAAAAAAAATAAAAATATAGTCATGTCAATGTAGAAACTTTCTTACTTATCAACCAAAATTTCTTACAAAAGAATAAAATAGTTGAAATAAATAAAGTCTGTATGAGAAAATCTATTAAACAACATTTCTTATCTAAGAATAAAAAAGTTGAGACAGAGAATATTTTGTCCATAAAAATTAGATTTTGTTAGTTAAGAAGCCCCATCAATTTGTCCATTGTGACATTTGTGGGTACTCCTTTTAGAGGGCTTATTCTCTCAATTAGACGCACATAGCTGAGATAATACCTCATGAACGATTGTTAATAAGAGTTTGAGGTCAATGACTAGGATTTAATTAAAAGTGTAAACAAGAATTTGATTATTTAGTCAATTTTTAATGTCATGAAGTAGATAGTACAATCATTAGAAGCGGTAACAAGAATTTGATTATTGCCTTCACTTTTGTATTGTCGGAGACTCAAATCAGACTATATTTTAGAGTAATCATCTAGGTTCTTAATAACTTTGTGTCATTCTCACATACAAATGGGCAAAAGGCATGTAATCTCGATTGCTAAAGGGAGATAGTTGTCCTTCATCACTTAATTTTGGAACAACAAAATTCAATTTGTATCACCCATGGGTTGGTTTAGTCGAACTAGCTAGGTTTCACATTTTATCAATTTCAATTGTTTAGAGGAGCATTACATATTATATTCCCTTTCCTTAGTTTAGACTATTGTTGATGCATGGACGATGCAAGTCATTCAACCTCATTTGATGCACCTATCGTTAGGGGTGGGTAAAATCCGGCCCGGACCGGACTGGCATGGACCGGGAGGTTACCGGTCCGGTTCCCGGTCCACAAAAATGGGGGTTTCCGGTCCCGGTCCAGACCGGGAATTCAAAAAAAAAAATTAAATAAAAATTATGTTAATTTTAATACTATATAATTTACTTTTAATATTTAAGCTTTATATTTATATCATATACTTAATATTATTATATTTTTCATTAATCATATATGATTTCTTTAATTATATTATAACTTTTTATATATAAAAAGTCTATTTTCTTAAAAAAAATTTATTTTGTTTTAAAAATAAAAATCCGATCCAAACCCGGACCGGATTGTCACGGTCCGGTCCCCGGTCCATATTTTTCGGGATTCCCGATCCCGGTTCGGTCCGGGTTTGGACCGGTGCCCACCTATCGTTTTGTTTTTGCTCAATCAAGTGGTTAATCAAGCAATAACTAATTAACATTATGGTATTCCCTCTTGAAGAATGATATTGATAGCACATTCATTTACCAATAATCATTTTGTTTGCCCGTCAAAATATAATATTATATTTTTTGCTTTATCTCTTTTTATTAAAATTATTTTCTTTTTCTTATGTTCTTTCTTATGAGATACGGAGTATATGTTATCACCACAGTTGATTATTAAAACTTCATTTTGGTCTTGGTGGTGACTGGTCATGGTCCCCTTTTATTCAAGATAACACCCTTTTTATTTTTTATTCGTATGACCAAAATGAGTATACTCTTAGAGTATATTTGGTCGGTGGGGATTGATGGGATTTTAATAGAAGAGGAACAGTGAGAATTATTTTCCAATGTTTAGTTTAATTTTTTGATAAGATTAGGTGAGATTCTGTTGGAAAATTAGAGTAGAAAGGATTGGAAAATGAATCCCGCCAATTTGGTGAGATATTGTGGGAAAATAAAATCAACACTCTTAAAAGAAAAAAGAAAAAGAAAATTTATTTACAATTTTTCATGAAAACCCATATTCGTCCAAACAAAAGACATATACATTCTCCTATCCTACTTTCCCACCTTTTCTCTTCTTTTCATTTCCCATCTTTCACCACCCTTTCTCTTCCCATCAATTCTCAATTGTCAAAGAGACTGTTAAAGCATATTTAATGGTAGGCCAAATTTTTTGCCATCACGATATAAAATTAAAATTATTATTTTTTCATCCTCTCACATTGTTTTTATATGTCATGTGGCATCACCTTATATGAAGACCAAATCTCATTTTGATCATATTCAAGGCCGGTCTTCATTTTTTTCCCCTCATCTCTTCACATTTAATATTTTTTTTTTCAGTTTCTCCTTTGAAGACCAAATGTTGGTCTACTAATTGCGTATGCTCTTAGCAGACTTGTCAATGATGTGAAAGTTTAGATACTTCGTGTACAATAATTCTAATCAAGTTTCTATTCATGACCTTTATAATGAACAAGTTGCCTTTTATAAATGAAAATGCATCTAAAATTGTTTAGGTGTTAAACCGACTAGACATAAAAGATAAATAACAAATGAACTAAACCCCAATCAAGTTTTATTACGGCCAATGTTTTATTATCAAGGACTTGAAAGATGAAGTCCTCACTTGGGCGAATAACAAAAGTGAAGATAGCTTAGCTATTTCGGCAAACTCTTTTAGCCATAGGAATGGAGCCATAGACTCCAATTAGGCTTCACAAAGATTGAGATTGAAAGCGATAATCTCGTCATCAATATTGTAATATGACATTTGAAATTGTCATGAGAGGTCAAGAACATCGTGACAAATATTTGAATTTTTCTTCAAAAGTTCAAGATAAGATCGTTTAACCACAATTTCATAGAGATCATGATCACATCATGAAAATCACATCATTCTTTCACAATCCTTGTCAAGCAACACGATCTTGAAAATCTCTCCCTCCTAATATTCTAAAATAATCAACAAAAATATTGGAACAAACCCCTAATTTCTTTCTTATAAACAATATGAAGCAAAAGAACTGAGAACGTTATTATATTTCTTTTGGTTTGAGAATGGTTACTCAAACCTCTTTAAAACAAGCGGTAAACCATAACACAAGCATTGGACCATTGTTACATCACATTTAAACATGAAAATATCTGGAGAGATGCATGATGCAAGATAGGTTCTCCAATATTTTAGAAAAATTAACTGCCGACATGAACCGGCCAACAGCACAGACACTTCCCCTTCTCGCTAAGCCTTCTTTATTTTTATACATTTTATCAATTTTCAAGATGCAATATTTTTCTCCCAATGTATAGCTAATCTCTGCGCTTTCTTCCAGAGTTCAGCATAGCCCATTGACAATTCCTTCCAAACGTTTCGCAAATTAAATTCCCAAAATTTAATATTATAAATCCCTAATTTCCCAACTTCCAACTCCTCCGAATCCGGTATCGATGCTAACAACAAGACCCTCCTAAAGATCGCGCGCTATGGAGAACGGTTCGCAGAACGGAGATCCCATGACGGAAAACGGGGTGTGCTATAAGCAATCCGCTAACGGGGGTCACGATGTTTGGAGCTGTCAAAATGGGCCCCCTTCCTCTTCATCGGCTGATCATCTGGTTGTTATGGTCAATGGAATCCTCGGAAGGTTAGTTCTTTAACTTCTTTTTATGGTTTCTAAGCCAGAAACTTCCTATTACGTTCATGATTCATTGGCAATTTGATGGTGCTTACTTGTTTTGGATGGAAATTCCATTTTAGTTTTTAGGTTTGAATTATGAATTTCCTTTTTGGGGGAGGTTGGAATAAATTCCCTTTATGATGGGATGAGGAATTTACGCCAAGTTGCTTCATTTGGAGAGTGATTAGAATTCATTGTTAGGACTTGGGTGCATCAAGATTAGGTTGAAATAGATCTTTGATCCCATCTGGGTGGATATGTAGGATTAAACTTAAATGCATCCAAGATGTGTTCTTTGCAGGCATAATCTTAGTTTCTAGGTAGTGTAATTATTTGATCTGGTGTTTTCAGATTGAAGGATATTGGAATCTTGAGGCTCTGTACATTTTTTATGTTGCAGTGCCAATGATTGGAAGTTTGGAGCAGAGCAGTTTGTCAAGTCACTACCGGATAAAGTGTTTGTTCATTGTAAGGAAAATGTGAAGTTGCTATACCGTTTCGTCTGCTAAATTTTATGCTAATGATACTAGCTTTACTTATAGATTTTTGGCAGTTGTAACTCTTGAGGAGCAAATATTTTTTCACATCCTGACTGTTATTTCTGTGCTTCTCGTTATAGGGTCGTTGATATTTGTCAATATTTAGTATGTTTCATTTCCTAATTTAGTTTAAGTGAGAAGAATTCAACCTAGTATGTTTTGTTTTAGCTTCAATTTTTTATCCTATGATGTGCATGGAAAACTGAGTTGTTGTTCACAGAATTTATTACATGCGAAGTTCTTCCAAATAAGTTGGGTTTCAAACGACAATATCACATTTCCATGGACCATGGATTCTATAGTTTCTTATATATATTCAGATTACATGTTTTGGGAGTTGTTTAGGTTGACCTTATCTCTTAAACCACGTCATGTGATTTGCAGGTTGTGAAACAATGTATTCTCTTATTTTTAAACTGAAAGGAACATGAAATCCTCGTGCTGATTCATCTCGAATATGTTTGCAGGTAGTCAACGAAATGTATCAGGTTCGACACTCGATGGTGTTGATGTGATGGGTGAAAGGTTGGCTGAAGAGGTAGTTTGAATCTGTAGAGGCTAAAATTAAATTTGCAAATATAATACTGTTTTGGAACTTGAGGCTTTTTGCCCCACGACTAGACTATATAATTTCATGTCTTTTCTTCGGCACACTTATCATACATGATTTTTTTTAATCTCAGGTACTTGATGTGATTAAAGAAAAGGCAAGTATTCGCAAAATTTCATTTGTTGCCCATTCTATTGGAGGATTAGTTGCAAGATATGCAATTGGGAAACTATACCAACCTTCAAATGTTAGCAATTTGGAGAATTCGCCAGCTAATGGATCTGAAGAAAACTCAAAAGCTACCATAGGTGGCTTGGAAGCAATGAACTTTATAACTGTTGCTTCACCTCATCTTGGTTCTAGAGGCAATAAACAGGCAAGTGATTTATTATCATCCTTGTAATTTGAACTTATTATTTTCCTACTAAAAATAACCTGTACCTTTCTGCGGCCATCTAGCAAAGCCTTAAATTTTCTTGGTACGTCGGTTTTAGCTATTGAATGGAGATTCTGCCTTTACTTCTTTTTTAATTGAAGCATAATTTCTGCGATATGCATATAACTTGCCCAGCTATGAGCATTAATGTGTGTCAATCAGGCACCGTTTTTCTTTGTACTTATCTAAACGACCCTAAGCTCTGCCCTTATGTTTGTACACATTTGTGTGAAATCTGCAAAGTCTCAAATAAATTCTAAAAAAATAAATATTTTCTGAGGCTATAGACTCCATTTAAGTATGCATAGTATCTTAAGATAAGTTTATAGTTTTACATTCTCTGTTATATGAAAACATTATAGCTTGATGGTTGTTGGCTGCAGTATGTTGCCACAGTTGCAAGCTTATGAAGGATCTAATATATATATATATATATATATATATATATATATATATATATAAAATCCCTGTTTTTATGCCGAAGAGAATATCTGTAACCATGTCTGCCTAAAGAAATAGTGGGCTCTGAGCTGATTAGTGTCAAAAAATCGCCAGCTGCAGAAATGTTACGGCATAACAATCAACTACAAATTAGAAGAACGATGCCTCATTAATCTGAAATAAGCAATACAGTGCGTAATTTTATTCGAACAAGGTAATTATTTAAAAAGTTATGGCTGACTAATGAATAATGAACCTAGAAGGCATGCGACAGGAGGGTATCGGAAACAAAAATGTAAAGAAGCATGACATAAATTAAATGCATTGAAGAATTAAGGAGAAGAATGATTGTAGAAGAGATGTAAGATGCAGCACCTTGCTTGAGGTATCTGCACTGCAGTAGTGTCTCTGAGGCCGGGTCTTGATGCCTAGGCACAAAGCGCAGTCCTAGCCAGCCCATGCTTATTAAGATGGTTGCGTAAGTGTCTGAAATTGAGAAATCCTAAGTCTTGTTACTTTTACTTGTTCCAGGTACCGTTCCTATTTGGAGTGCCTGCTATAGAAAAATTTGCAAGTCTTATAATCCACTGGATATTTAGAAGAACTGGGAAACACCTTTTCTTGACAGATTGTGATGATGGAAAGCCGCCATTGCTTAAAAGATTGGTGCAAGATGATTATGAATACCCCTTCATGTGTGTGCATTTAGTAGTTACTCTTGATTTAGCTAAAGCTTCTCAACGAGTTGCAAGTTATCGCCATCTTCTGAATACATGCATGACTAATTGTTGATGCAGGTCAGCCCTACGAACCTTCAGACGACGAGTGACATATTCAAATGTTGGATATGACCGTATCCTATACATACACACACATGCTTTTTCTTCAACTTTTAAATTTGATCATCATGCCTCCTGTTATCCTTTATGGTATAATGATAAGATATTGTTGGTTGGAGGACATCTTGTATTCGACGGAGGAGTGAATTACCAACGGTAATTAAACCTTGGTTTGTGTACTGTAACTGTAGGTGTCATTTCTTAAACTGTTTTGGTTTTGTAATTGTGCATTCTTTTTTTTTCAGTGGGAGGAGGATTACATTAACGAAAAATATCCACATATTGTACATGAAGAGCATTGCAGTGCACGTGCATCCGAATGTTCTGATGCTGATTCATTGGAGAACTGGGAAAACTGTGATCCAGACAAGATTGAAGGTCTGTGCAGCTGTATAATATTTGCTGTTTTTGTTTTACCCTCTTAACATATCTTTTAGCGATTAAAACTCAAGCTACCTACTAAATAATTAACATCTGTGCCATATGAGTGTATTACATAACTCGGTTCAGTTCAACCCTTTCAAGCATTCGTTGGTTCTGTATGACAGAAAGTTGAATATTGTTGGTTTTTTTAACACCTTATAGCAGTTGACTGGTTTTCTTCATATTCCCTGTTTCTTGCTATTTTTTTGTTTTGTGTGACTTGACTGACCATTATGAGCCTAGTTGTTTGAGTTTTTTCGTCGAAGACTTATATACATATCAATTGATAGGTGCTTAGTTTGACATCAAAGCTATTAGCTGAACCTTATGATGAATGTTGAATGTACAGAGGAACTTGTGAATGGTCTATCCCGAGTATCGTGGGAGAAAGTTGATGTCAGTTTCCATGCCAGCAAACAGAGATCTGCTGCTCATAGTGTCATTCAGGTCTGTGCCCTTTCTCTGTTCTTGATGCACATGCATAGTGAATATGGAACTTCTGAACCTTATGCAATCGATCTTAAAAACTTGCTGAATTTGCAGGTGAAGGATAGTAACCTGCACGCAGAGGGAGCTGACGTCGTTCAACACATAATCGATCATTTTCTCATCTAATAGCTCGCCCGCATAACGATTTAGAGATCAACAAGATTTTCCCCTCTCACCTGTGCTGGTGCTGTGCAAAGGAAGGCAAGATCATAGCCTTCTAGCAGTGGTTCGAGCGCAGTTGGGAAATAACTTTTCCACTACATCTCATCAATGCCTTTTCAACAATGTAAAGTGATGTTATTATCATCAGCAAATAAAAAGGGAAAAAAGAGAGAAGGAACTATGAAAGCTGTATAAATTCAGTTTATTAATCGAACTTGTGCAGTTGAAATCTATTTCAGAACTTGTACGATGCTACTACTTGCTTAATTTAGAGGGTTTTCACGGCTGCTTTCCATTCCCATTTTTTTGGGGTCCCATCTTTCACCCTACAGAGTTTGTAGATTCAAGTCTGTAGTGCAAGCTCAATGAACTTACATAAATATTGCTTTTGCTAGTTCCCTACAAATTTATGAAGTTTTTATTTCCAAATTGACATTTCTAAAATAAAATAAAACTAGTATCAGTCCCGTGCCTTGAAGGCACGATTTTGATTTAACTAAAAATTTGCTTTAAATTTTATATAAAATTATTCAAAAAAATAGTTTGATATAAATCTTGTATTATTTTATTTAATTTGCTTTTTAGGTGATTTATCTTAATGATACATTATTTATGTATAATATATATTCTTTTATTCGAACAAAGATTTGTAGGATTGTAATTTTGTATAAGGATTGAATATTTGTTTTTATCAATATGTTTCTTTATTTATAATAATAATAATTATTTTATAGATATTTTGAAACAAAACTTAAATCTAAATTATATGTATACATATAATTTATATATATGTAGAATCTACAATAAAAATTTAACCAAAAAAAAATAATTGATTTACAAATAAGTCAAATAAATGTCAACTAATATATATATGTAAAAAATATATATGTAGAATCTACAATAAAAAATAATAATTGATTTAATAAAATGATCAAATTATATGTAGAATCATTCACTTCATGTGTTTTCACGTAGATATGCATACTTGGAGCAAAGAATCGAATTATAGAATTAATCGAATTATATGTATTATTATTATTTTATACAGTATGTATCAATATGTTACAATAAATTATAGTTGTTGAGGCACAAACTTGGATTATCTTATGGTTGTAGAGCTGACGCTTATGAATAGGGTATGTTAATATAATCCAAACCTTCTCACATAGGGTATTAGAGATAGATTATTCTTGCAATATACGGAGTATTAGATAATTATTTTAAAAAAATTCGGCTAGGTAAGCCCATTGAAGATATCCAAATCATGCATACGGTAAGCAATATATTTAGGGGATTTTTTTTCCTAGGGTTCGTTTCAGCTTTTAATTTTTTTTTAATTTAAATTATTTCGATTTGGTAAGTTTCTTTTTCTGGATAAATTCGATAGAATACGGTTATAGCTTTATTTCAAGCAATATATTAGATAGATTTTTTTTTTTAAATTTTGGCTAGATATCCGTACTACTCCTAATAAATTTGGTAAGTTAGGATTTGTTTTTTTTTGATAAATTCTATAGCATACGGTTGTTTGTTTTATTATATTTTAATAAATTAAAATAGAAATTAATAGATAAAAAGAAATATAATGTGGGGTCTGTAATAAGATTTCAACCAATAAAATAAATTGAATTGTTTTATTAAAGATGAGGGACACGATCCAATGAGAAAGTGCCACATGTCGGCCTAAATATTAAATCTAACCTCCGCTTTAGTATATAGTAATGATGATGATAAGATTATATCATATATAAAAATTTAAAATCTTGGAAGATTTTCATATCTATGAAAAAAAAATAAAAATTTTCAAATAAATATAATGTTAAATTAAATACATCCTTAAATAATCCAAAAATACAAACCACAAAATCCGAAAAACATGAACAAAAAAGCCAAATCACATGAACAAAGAAATTACTCCCTCCGTTTCACAATAAGTGTCGTTTTAGCACTTAAAATTTGTTTCATAATATGTGTCGTTTTAGATTTTCAAAGTGATTTATTAGGGGTGAATAATGATAATTTTTATTGGAATGTGTATTTGTTAACTAAAGTTGTTCATTCATTGGCCAATAAAATGTAATGAGTGGTAAGATTAAGAAAAAGTTGTAAGTTTTAAAGTGAATGATTGCTTTTCTTAAAAACTGTGTTAAGAGCTAAAACCACACTTATTGTGAAACGGAGAGAGTATCATTTACGGAGTATTTATACAAACTTATACGGAGTAATATTCAAAGTTTCCCCTTTCCCAAGAAAAAAATAGGAAAACGGAACGAGACATCTGGAAGAGCGACCTCTAGAAACTTCTCATCTCCGACCTTCCAAAGTGTATATCAACCAGATAAACCAGATTCCCGAGTGTTTCCGTTCTGTGGATTGTTCTCGTTAAACCCTAAACCCAAGTTCCACTTCGGTGTCATTATCTCCTATTTCCACTCACCAGACGAAAAGCTCAAATCTTTCCTCCTCCTCCATCTTCCAATGGCCACCGCTCTCCTTCGTCGCTCAATTCAGCGTCCTGAGCTCCGTGCTTTCTCCTCCTTAGCATCTGTATGTCTCTCTGTCTCCGTACTGTTTGTTTACATTTTGTCCGTCTGTCATCTGGAAATTTAAATCGTTACCGAAATTATGCTTCATGAATATGATCATGGGGATGTGGGATTGATTGGATATTTTCTTGCTTATGTCTGTTTTGCTATGGATTGTATAATTGGCTGATGTGACTGAGCTTTCGTTATTAAATTTAGCTTGCTTCAAAATCAAAGCCCTCGTTGAGCAGTCCATTGCTAGGAACCAAGTTTGCATCTTTGATCAGACCATTTAGGTAATTTGTGGATCAATTTTCAGTTTTGCTGGTATCTTCACTGTTAGGCTTCCTTTGTTCTAATGATTTCGTACTCCTTTCGCAGCTCAAGGCCTTCTGGGAATGATGTTATTGGTATCGATTTGGGTACCACTAACTCATGTGTTGCTGTCATGGAGGGCAAGGTGAGAATGAGATGGTTGTTGTTGATTTATTTGATCACTATAGATGTATACTAGTTTAATTTGTCCTGCTCTGCTTTTAATGCCAAATTTGACCTGTACATATTTTCCCTGTAGAATGCCAAAGTCATTGAGAATGCTGAAGGAGCTCGAACGACGCCGTCCGTTGTCGCCTTCAACCAGAAGGGCGAGCTTCTTGTGGGTACTCCGGCTAAGCGTCAGGCTGTGACGAATCCGACCAACACTGTTTTTGGCACCAAGCGTTTGATCGGGAGACGGTTTGATGATCCTCAAACACAAAAAGAGATGAAAATGGTGCCCTATAAGATTGTCAAGGCGCCTAATGGGGATGCGTGGGTTGAAGCCAACGGCCAGCAGTATTCTCCAAGCCAAATTGGAGCTTTTGTACTGACTAAAATGAAGGAAACTGCTGAGTCTTACCTAGGAAAGAGTGTTTCGCAGGCTGTGATCACTGTCCCGGCGTATTTCAATGATGCACAGAGGCAAGCGACAAAGGATGCTGGAAGGATTGCAGGGCTTGATGTTCAGAGGATTATTAACGAACCCACAGCCGCTGCTCTTTCTTACGGTTTGAGCAATAAAGAAGGGCTTATTGCTGTTTTTGATCTTGGTGGAGGCACTTTTGATGTGTCCATTCTGGAAATCTCAAATGGAGTTTTTGAGGTATGAAATCTTTGTAGATATTTCTTGCTTTCTTGTTCAGATTAAAATTTCGGGTTTTGGAAACTATTACCAACTGTGCTACTTGTTGCGGTTTGCAGGTGAAAGCTACGAACGGTGACACATTTTTGGGAGGTGAAGACTTTGACAACACTCTATTGGAATTCTTGGTTGCTGAGTTCAAAAGAACAGAGGGCATTGATCTTTCCAAGGATCGCCTAGCTCTGCAAAGGCTCAGAGAAGCAGCAGAGAAGGCGAAGATTGAATTGTCATCAACGTCCCAGACAGACATTAATCTTCCATTCATCACAGCCGATGCCTCTGGAGCAAAACACCTGAACATCACACTCACACGCTCCAAATTCGAGGCTTTAGTGAACAGCTTGATTGAGAGGACGAGAGCTCCATGCAAAAACTGCTTAAAGGATGCAGGAGTATCTATCAACGACGTCAATGAGGTCCTTTTGGTCGGTGGCATGACTCGTGTTCCCAAAGTACAAGAGATTGTTACTGAGATTTTTGGAAAGAGTCCTAGTAAAGGAGTGAATCCCGACGAGGCTGTTGCAATGGGTGCCGCTATTCAAGGCGGTATATTGCGTGGTGACGTTAAGGAGTTGCTTCTTCTGGATGTCACTCCTCTGTCACTTGGCATTGAAACTTTAGGCGGAGTTTTCACTAGGCTCATCAACAGAAACACAACTATCCCTACAAAGAAGAGTCAGGTAATAAAATCAGGTGGTTTTTGCTATTTACTCTCTATTTTGCAATTGCCTTTCTGTGTCAGATCATAAACTTTGTTTTGGAATTTTCAGGTATTCTCAACAGCAGCTGACAACCAAACCCAAGTAGGAATCAAGGTCTTACAGGGCGAACGCGAAATGGCTTCAGACAACAAGCTTCTGGGCGAGTTTGAGCTGATGGGCATTCCGCCAGCACCACGTGGCATGCCTCAAATCGAGGTGACATTCGACATTGATGCAAATGGGATCGTGACCGTTTCTGCGAAAGACAAGGCCACGAATAAAGAACAGCAAATCACCATTCGTTCCTCGGGTGGACTTGCAGAAGACGAGATTGAGCGGATGGTTAAAGAGGCGGAATTACATGCTCAGAAAGATCAAGAGAGGAAGAATCTCATTGACACCAGGAACACTGCTGACACCACCATTTACAGCATTGAGAAGAGCTTAGGGGAGTTCAGAGAGAAGATTCCTAGCGAAGTTGCAAAGGAAATAGAGGATGCAATTGCTGATTTGAGGAATGTGATGCAGAAAGATGATGCTGAGGAGATTAAGGCCAAGATTGACGCTGCAAACAAGGCTGTGTCCAAGATTGGACAGCATATGTCAGGCGGTGGGTCCGGCGACGCTTCGTCGGGTGGGTCACAGGGTGGTGAACAAACACCTGAGGCTGAATATGAAGAGGTTAAGAAGTAGATGATGATCTGTTTTTTTGGTTGTTTATGTGTGATGCTTTAGAAGTCTAGGCCATGTCTCTTTTTTTTTCTAGTTCGTTTGGTGGGAGTCGCCCAGGCGAGAAAGTTACCATATTTGACTTCTGAAATGTTTTGGGATGAAATTCTCAAATCCACACTAGAAGTTGTGATTTTGCCGATAAATAAAGTTCCAACTAGTTTAACCCCCGTACCATGTACGGGTAATATGATTATAAACCCAATTTAATATAGATATATATATAACGTCAATGATCACGTTAAAGTTATAGGATTATATATATTTATCTTCGTATTTTGATTATTGATTTTTTTTTGTCAATGATAGTAAATCAACTCATTATATAAATAAATTGAATTTGTTCAAAAATTACTTTACAATAAACACCATATTTTATTAAATAATAATATTTATTAGAAGGTTACGACTAATTATTGGTAAGCGATAATTCATAACTTTCGGGATAATTCATAATTTCCGGTAATTTTAAGTAGTTTTTACAAGATAAGATTATATGAGATTCTAACTGTCTAATTTCTAGAAAGCGAGGCCCAATTAATTAGTTTATTATAAAAAAACAAAATATGATCACGTTAAAATAAATCCAATGACGTACAATTCCGAAATTAGTGTTTTTTTTATTAAACTGCTTATAAACCAAACTGATTAGAATTATCCTATGATCACGTCAACTTTTTTTGTTGAAGCTATGATCACGTCAACTGAATACTACGTATATGTTATTTTCTTATCTAGTTGTATTTTGGTAAGAGAAAATTATGAGATTATATGAGATTCTAACTACCTAATTTATATAGAAGAGGGCTGAGTTAATTATTTTTATCAAATCATATTTATTTATCTTTCTATACGCAAGGGCCCGATTGATTATTTTATTAAAGATATGACACGTGACGCAATTTTTTGTGAAGACTTTGTCTCCGCTTTATACTATAGACAGTATAGATTAACTGGAAAGCTATAAAAACTTCCTGATGTAAACTAGGATATCAGTTTTTTTTTAATTGTGCCCGCCCAATGTAAGGGAATAGGTAAACAAGTTCTAATGTGGGTTTGGATGAAACCAATTGGTATATTTCAAAAAAACCAAAATTCAAGAGTAACATTAGCTTGTCACTTCTCATTTTTCAGATTCACAACCTCTCAATCTACAAGCCATAGATGATAAGAGTCTACAAACAATAGATAACAAGTGGAAAAGTAACCTCCAGTTGTTGGGACACTTTACAATAAGAACGAGCTAAATTTGTACAAGAGTTCAGAAGCCCGTAAAAGTATAAGCTCATTTCTTCTGTTCACGGTTACTACAGGCAGCAAATCTTCGATACCGAGCAAGCTCATTATTCACATGGGCATTATCTTCCGAATTCAATATCCTCCTTGAACTAGAGCGATCCCGCCTGGTCAGATTCTCCTGAACACAGCCAGCGTTCTTCATGAGAAAGTAGATAAGAATAGAACATTTGATGGAATATGAAGAACAACTAAACATGAAATTTTGCCTTGATTTTCATTGGATGCTCAAGATGCCGTTGCCCTTTTTGTTGTTCAAGATCTTTCGCCATACTCTCAACTTGTACAAGCCTATGCATCAAATTCCTCTTCTCTACCTGCAAAGGAAGCAAGAAGCAGCTTAATGTTTTGGGTAACAAGTCCTTATGAGGCAAAGTAACAAATAAAAAATCAAAGAGTTTACATCATATTAAGCTATAGAGAAGTGCAAACCTTCAACAACTCATTCTGAACAGTTAGATACTGGTCTCTTTCCTTGTGTTGTTCAACGGTCAACTGGGCAGCAAGAGCATTAGACTCCCTTCGGTTTATCTCATTGATGCAACTGACAAAGAAATATGTGTTAACAGCACATCTTACTAATCTAATTACCCGGACTTGAATTCTTTTATATAGTTTATATGCTGAATATTACAGTAGTCAGTGGTCCAATTATTAACAGCAGTCTTCTTGATTTTCAATGATATCTTACCTATCCCTCTCATCAATAAGATCACTTATCTGCATCTGCAGCTTCTGAATTTCTTCTTCCTGAGACATTTTCCAATCAAGAAATAAGAAATATGTACAACACAATAATACTCATGAATCCAAATAGAAAAATGTAGATCTCTGAATGACCTTTCTTTTGGACTCTACTGTTTTCTGATGAGCAGCATCCAGAAGGTTGTGAAGCTGATGCTCATCTACCAAGTTCTTCAAAATTCCCCAAATAAAGAATATAAATCCACAATCAAACATATTTTGAATAAATCCAGGAACAATTTGAGAAGATTTTGAGATACTTACTGCATAATTAGTCATGTCAAGTTTCAGACCCAGTAAATCCCTGATGACATCATGCGTCATGCTTTCGGCAGCAGCCAACCGGCTGCTCAGCTTGCACACCTAGTCCACACCAATTACATTTGTCAGACACAACTCTCATATTTGAACATAAAACTGATTGAATGTGCATTCTGCAAGTTCGACCACATGATGAGATTCATGAAATTAAAATTTTAGAGGCTTCATATTTTCAACTAACCTCTTTCTGTCTACAGGCAGCCAGCACCTCCAGGTCTTCTATGCGAGCTTTAGCATTCGACAGCTTCTCGTCCTTTTCATCATTCATCTGATGAACAAGATTTGATATGCACCTGAAGGGAGAGCTTGAACCCCTTGGCCTAGATGAGCTTCGCTCGGGTTTCTCCAAAACTGGCGCCATAGATACCAGAGATGTTGGATTTTTCTTCAGTTCACAAACCATTGCCTCTAGAGTCTTGTACTATCAGAACAGAATCATAATGCATTCAGTGGTAAGTATATGTGAAATATAAAGCGTCAAATATTAAATCCTTATAGTGAATCTAAATGCAGTATTGGCTGGTGCATCATAGAAACTGACAATGGATGCCAAAACCTATAACATGGGTGTACATAGATGACCTTTATCCACTTCCAGGTAAAATCCTATCCATTAATCGCGTTGCAACATTTGACTAAAGATATAGTAGATGCAAAAAGTTGGCAGAGATTGGGATTTGAGAAGAGCTTATAACCCTTCATTGTTCTGAACTCTTAGCAATTGCTACCTGGTCACTAAACTTGCCAAATTACAGACTTCCAATTAAATCAGGCAATCATACCTTTTCTTGGTACTGTGATGCTTGTGCCTCAGCATGCAGCACCAGTTCAGCTACATACTCCTTCATGCGATCAATCTTCAATGATATAATGGTGTCAAAACAAGAATGTATAAAAACACAAGTGCTGATAGGAAACAAAATACAATAACCAAGATGAATGAAAAGTGTTTTAATTAGCAAGCATGACTAATAGGTACCTCTTTGGCCTGTTCTGCTTTAATCTTTTCAAGAGCTCTTATCTGAGCACAAGCCTTATCAAGGTCGGGAAATTGGTTCTTGAATCGCCTGATATTAAGATTTCTTCCCATCAGCGAATTGTAAGAATTTGCACAAGCATGCATTTTATACATATCTTAAAGGCAGAATATAAACCTTGGAATACGATTTTCAAGCTTTTCATGCAAGGCATCCTCTTGATCCATATTTTCTGTGAGATTCTCCACAGTCAACATACGTTGTCTCAGCGCTTGAATTTCAGTCTCCAACGAGTTTCTATCAAGCCGGTGTTTTTGTACCTCTTCATCCATTTCTTCTACCTGAAGAATCAAATATTCATGAATCATTTACAGTAAAACAGAAAGAAGAAAAATTGAACTACTTGCAGCAAAAATTACATAAAACAAACCTGTTTCTCCAGTACATTCACTGTATCCTCAAGCTCCTTGATTGAACTTTCAAGAATGTTGACCTGCTCTTCCTTCTGCTCAGCGTAAATTTTACTTGCAACAGAATCCTAAAATGTTGAAATTAGAACGTGAAGATGATAACAAGAAATTAAACCTGAGAGTGAAAAGCATATATAAGTATCAGACCTGTCGAGCTTCAAGAGCAAGTGCTTCGTTTTCCTCTGCTAGTGCACATGCCATCTCCATTTTTTCTTTTAATGATCTGATTTCTTCACGCAACTCATCCCTCTCTGCTGTTACCCTCAGCAAATCATCCTCAACATTTTCTATGGGCTGAAAAACTCTTTCACTGGCTGAAGAAGTCAAATGAAGAATTTCTTTTTCTAAACCCTTAATGATTTCATCCTGTTCATCCAGTTGCTTCTCTGCCTGTGATTTTGTGCAATGGAGATCATTTATGAACAGCCTCAACTCATGATTATCCTCCGATAAAGAATGTAGAGATCCCTGAGTTTGTTCAAGCTCGCTGTTTGAGATTGCAAGCAAATGCTTGGTATTAGTAAGGCTTTCTTCCATTTCTCTGACCTGAAGTGTTAAGCTATTTACTTCATGCCTTTTGACTTGCAACTCAAATTCAGTTTGACCTAAAGTCATAATCAGTTTGTTGACTTCATCTCTTATGTCCTTTCTGTTGGACGTCATTTCCTGCAGTAAGCTAAAATCGAAAAACAGACCTTTCAGTACACCTTCCTTCCTTTCTAATTCCCTCCTCAATTGCAAATTCTCCTGAGATAAGTTGCCAAGCTGTGGGAGTGATTCTTCAATCTCTAGCATTGAAAATGTTGCTATCTTATCACTCTGCTCCCTCTTTATAGTATCAAAATTGACAGCAGCACTGTTGGCTTCATTTACTGGAGAGGTTTGTTCTCTTTCTGCAGATAAGCCGTGCATTCTATTCAAATAATTTCCTATGCACACGCGAACAGCAAGACTGGAGAAGTCCTTTTCTACAAACTCGGCACATATTTGTTCAAATAAATCCCTCAGAGATCCAACATAGCTGTGAACATCTTTTGACATTGACAAGAGATCAGAATAGACTCCCTTAAATTGTTCTTCCATATCTTTTTGCATGTCTGCAAAGAGGTCAACAAGTGAAAATACAGAGGTTGTAACTTCAATCAGATTAGATTTCTCATTCTCGAGTGTGTCATCCTCTGATTTCTGTGAACTTAATTTGGACTGGAGCTGTTGAACTTGATCAAGCAAGTAATCTCTTTCACCCTTCAAGTCCTTGCCTACCTGCTTCCACATTCGAGTCAGTTCCTTTGAATTTTCATTTGATTTAACCAGTTTATTTAGCATGAGATCAGCTTCCTTCATAGTTGAATAAGCCTCTTCGAAACTAGATAAGTAACTACTGTTCTGTTCAATCTTGCGATCAAGAGCATACATCTGCAATACAATGATTCAGTTATTTACTGTTACTATCCAGCTGAAGATTATATAGAAATTTGCCTCAAATTCATGTCTGTGTACACAATAGAGAAAAAACATGCAGTTGTGCAGTTTCAGTGTGAAACCAAGCTTAGTAAATGGAGCACTTTCAAATTTTTACTAGTGCAAAAGCAGCAAAACAAACAAAAATAAGTGAGGTCAGGGAAATGCTGGATAAACCATCATTCATTTAGAACTTACAGTGATAGAAATATGATAGATGTAAAAGGCCACTACTATGCATTTTCCAGGAGATGTCCCCATGGTCTTATAAGTATCTACAAATGTATTTACCTTGCTGAAGAAATTTCTAAAATGCAATGCTTTGAAGGAAATAATTTTCCCATCAATTCCTCAATATGCCAGCTAAATCATAGTTCTTGATACGCCAGCTAAATCCCTAAATTTATTGGTTTGTAATTCATTAAACAATGAGGTTTTGTTTCATATTGACCACTTCTTATTTCAAGCACAAATAAAAATAAATAATTAACACAAAAAATAGAACCATAAGCGATCATATATGTTCAGCACCCACCTTGTTGCTACATGAAGAGTTTGAATAAGCTCCTTCAGTTCTTCCTGTACTGGGACTTTGAGGTAACCAGACCATCTCAGATATCTTATGTTTTTTATTTAAACTACAAAGTTTATCATTGACAACAAAAGCAAGACTCTGATTACTTTCTTCGTGATGTTTAATTGTGAGATCTGTCTGAGTCACAAGGGAAGTTATTGAAGCACACAAGTTTCTGAAAGCTCTTGATGCCATCTCTAGTTCCTCAATCAACATTGCCCCTTCAACTTCATGCTGAAGCTCAAAGAATGTATTCATCTTTTGACATGATCCAGCATGTTCAGACACTGGACCAACTCCATTTTCAGTTTCAGACTCAGAAGAAAGTCCCTTCTCTCCAGCAGAAGCACTGGTGCAGGACAAACTAGAGTCCGAAATAGAACTATCAGTTTCCCATTTATCTGCATAAGTTTCTAACAACTTGTCTACAGATGCTTGTATTAAGTCAAGCCTGCTATTTGTCTCTGCAAGTCCTTCTCGGATACTGCCCATCATCTGAAGATCATTAGGTTGTGGTTCCTTAGAGGGTTCACATACTGGCATTTCACTAGAAGAAAGCTGCAGATTTGTACATTTTCCCTTCGAAGGTTCAAAATCCCCTCTACTGACAGGAACATCCTTTCCAAGGCTCTCAACCAGTTCCTTGGACACTGCAGATGCTTCTAGAATGTGATGCTGAAAATCAGATGGATGTTTCTCACTGTCTTCATATGAAGTAAGAGCTTCACCCTCTTGCAGTCTCAAATTAATCGAGTTAACGAGAACTTCACTCTCTCCAATTGCCGATTTATGGGCCTGAGCTTCAGTATCAGAATTCAATTGACTCACGCATTCTGTAGAACCAGCCAATTGTGGTAACTTTTCAAAGTCATGAGCCAAACTGCTACTATGAGATGGGTTATTCACCTTTGATAATGAAGGTTCAGAATCTACACATACTTCATTTACCATATTCCAAAGACGGTCTAACTTGTAATTCATGGTTTCTATGTTGTTGATGCTTGCATCATATAGCTCTCCACTGCATCCAGTACTTGCGAGATGCTGGGTTTCAGTTAAAGCAATCGCTACTCCCTTCAAGGAATTCAGCTTTTGTTTCATTTCAAACACCATCTTCTGAGCATCTTCCAGACTTTTCTGCAGAAGCAAAATCAATTCTTCTTTCTCCATGCATGCTTTGGCAGCACTTTCTATTCGTTCACCAAGACTTCCATTTACATGAGGAAACAAACAAGCCATACTTCTAATGCGAGAAGATGCATAATTCAGGGATTTGGAGCCATCCATAAGAAAGCTGGTTAGTTCTAGAGTTGCCTTTTCCCATTGAGAAGACAAGTCATTAAGTTGATCTTCTTTATCTGCTACCGCATTTCTCAATTGACTGTTTTCAGCATCCATACTGCTTAATCTTTCATGAAGCTCCGCCTGAAGCATAACAATTTCTTCCTGTAAATGAATAATTGTACTAGCTGTCTCCGTTTCAACCTGTTCCCGGACCAGTTCAACATCTTTCTGGTGATGTAACTTTATTGCTTCATTGTCTTGGTATTGTTTATTCCATGATCTGGCTTCCTCAAGATCTCTAGTCATTTTCTCTAACTTGGCTTCTAATGCCAAACTTCTGGTGTTCTCATTGGGAATTTTATGTGGACTAACTAACAAATTCTTCTGCACATTTTCCCGCCCCAAAGTATCTAGAATTTGTTGATGTCTCTCCTCCATTAACTGTAGCTCTTGCATCAAGCGGATATTCTCACACTCTAAGGCTTCAATCAACAGTCTTGCATCTGACATTTCCTTAGCAACCAGTGTAGACTTCATACTTGTCAACCCATCCATCTGGTAGTCAAATTTTTCATGGTGAATATCATCATCTGCAAGGTTAGAAGATGTATCATATCCAAAGTCACTTCTGATTGACACAGTATCACCCTGCAATTACAAGATGTATCACTTCATTAAAAACTTCAGTAGGGAATTTAACGGTATGTTTGGTATTCACTTTAACAAATATCACCATCACCAGAAGCTTGCAATCACGATTTCCCCAATAATGATCATAGACAGACAGAGTGATGGAAAATTTAATAAAAACTTGTAGGACATTCCCTAAATCTGATCTCACAAGATAGATATGCATTGATTAAAAGTCTCCATAAACCAATTTAATATGAACCTTTTAACAGAAGATAGAAACATGATTTATATGTATAATTTGTTCTCACCAAGGAGATGGTATCAGCTTGTTTCATTTTCCACTCCTTTAATGAAGATTCGGTGACCTGAGCATAAGAAGGAAAGCATAGAAGCATCAGGCATTGAAAAAACAAGCTACATGCTAACATGAACTCCTATATTGACATGTGTAGACCATTATTGGATAGTGACTCTCAAGACACACGTAGTAGTCATACTGTTAATCAAGAATCAAAATTTATTTGAATGAAGACTCTTACAAGAGGGCGCTTGCTATCAAGTTCTGCTTCCAGCTTCTTAACAGCAATTTGAGCCATCTTTTCTCTTTTGAATGAGCAAGCTAAAGCAGATTCCAAGCATTTGATCTACACCATAGATTTAGGAAATAAGAAGTTAGCTTATAAATTTTAAGTTACATAAATAATACCATCTTATATACCTTTTCATTTGCATTTCTTAAATCCTGGTTGTCAACATTGTTGCCATCTACTGAAGGTTCAAACTTTCCTTGGAAATCTCCCAGGCCCAATTGTGTGTTGCCATTATTGTGCAATTGATCTGTTATTTGTCGTTGATTGCTCAACAAGTGGGATAATTGATCCTGTTAAAAACAAACATCTCAGAACAACTATAACATTTTCATTCTAGCAATTTTAAGTTGGATTCTTACCTTTAACTGTTGGACTTGCTCTTGCAATGCTGTTACATCACCAGAAGCATCTTCATTCACCTTGGCCTTCCAAAAAGGAAGCAACAAGTAAGCAGAGTTGTACATAAATCTCAATTAGGAAAGAAGAAGGCACAAGTTGTATGTGAGTACATTGTTCTGAATAAGTTTGGCACGCTGAGCAAACTTGAGAGTGCTTAGTGTTTCAATAGCAGAGCTACAAATTGGGAGGTCAAACATAAGCAAATAAAACATGGAATGTGAAAATAGTGGAGAAGGTACAAACACAACTAACCAAAAGGATGGGCTAATATTCGCAATGATTGTTGTCTTTGAGTTTCCACCCAAAGAATCCTGCACTTGTTAAGAGTTAAGAAGAGTCAAAACTAGGTAAAGCTGAAAAATACGAAAATTTTAGATTCAAAAATCAAACCTGAAGGAGGAAAGTAAGCCTTGAATCTCTGTAAGGAACATGTCTCTGCTTTCCATGTGCTACATCGACGAGAGACATTATCACCAGGCTACAAGAATAAATAAAAATCAGGAGAATTTTCAATACATTGAAAAGGCAGAGGGAAAGGGTGATAAATAGACAGTTATCCAGGCAGACAAACATTGAGAGTGTGAGTGTATGAACCTTGTCATTCTAGATTATTCAGCCAAGCAATTTCACAATGAGTTACATCCCAATCAAATCCTAGATTACACACATAGTTGTAGGAAGAACAGCAAAAGCCCATCATTATTTACAATAGTACAATGTATTGGATCTTTGATAACTCACACCACACATGTTCTATTTATAGCTATAGAGTACTGTTAACTCACACCACACATGTTCTATTTATAGCTATAGAGTACTGTCTTTTAGACTATAGCAGACACTAGTTCAACGGTTACTAGGAAATTAAAACTTAAAACAGCATTTTTGTAACAAATAGATCTGAAATTTTGCAAGTG
Source organism: Polygonum maritimum (assembly GCA_963924305.1). Lineage (NCBI taxonomy): Eukaryota > Viridiplantae > Streptophyta > Magnoliopsida > Caryophyllales > Polygonaceae > Polygonum > Polygonum maritimum. Next base: position 11,469,005 of record OZ002737.1, on the reverse strand, counting down.
AGGCAGCAAGCTTATTAAATGTATCCTAATTGATGAATGTTCAGGGAAATCTCTACATCTTGCCTTCTTCAGCAGCATGTAGGTGCTTAAGTACAAGGCTTTCTATTTTCTTACCCTAAGGTTGATAGAGACTTGTTGATATTGGCTGCTTCTTTCAATCGATCACCTTCAGCACCAGAGCTTTTCTGCCTAATTTAACACAGGTATACTATTTCAGAAGCTTATACAGAACAATGAGTTAACCACTGAAACCAATATCAACTTTAGTGAAAATCAGAACGTATTCATCTTCAAAAAAGTAAATATGTCTAAATGGGGATAGAAAAAAACAGAATAAGGTTGAGAATTACCTCTCTGAACCAGCAAGATCGACCAAATTTAAGCGTCCATATCTGGAATGAATCATAGAATCTTTCTCCCAGCGACTTTCAATGATGCATGTAAAAACGCTATGAGACCGACTGCTCTCACTATTCATGTGTGTAGCAGCACTCTTTCTATTTGTGGAACCCTATTGACGTTAAATAAGGTATCAAACCAGGTTCTTACACATTATTACATCATGCAGGCACTTTAATGCAAACTTGTACCTTCATGAGAAGCTGAAGAACATCATTGACAGTCCTCACATTATGTTCTGTGAGGTTCTCAACATACACGCCCTTCTTAAAGTCCTCTCTCAACTACAGAAACAATAGGATAGGTAAACCTTTAATTTCAATTAATGTACAGTGATACTAAGTTACTAACCCACATAACAGAAATTTTGGTAAACCTAAATTACCTGCAAATTGGTTGATGATGGCTCAAGCAGATCAGTAACCTGCTCATTGTAGATTTCCAGAAAGGAGCATTTGCAGTTGTAAGTCAATTTTTCATCCCTTCGGCTCTCTTCTTCCTACAAAATCATATCTTTTGAATAAATATCAGTTCATCAACGTGGTAAAAAACTTCAGAAAGTTCTTCTATGTTATCTTACTGCCTTGATTCGTGTAAACAGATATTCAAATATCCGAGGAGTGATTCCACAGTCCTGATTAAGCTTCCCTTCATTCTCATGGATCTCACCCATCATGGTATATGTTTTACCACTTCCTGTCTGTAAAGTATCCAATCAAAATTCCCAGTCAACTTATTCGCATTATAGATTAACCGAAATAAGTCTAAAAAGGTAAAGGATTGCCTGTTCTACATACCTGACCATAAGCAAATATGCAACTGTTATACCCAGACATGCAATTCTCCACCATAGGCAACCCAGCAACCCTAAAGAGTTTTTCCTGTATGGATATAATACAGCCAAGTTATTATTACCAATTAAAGAAGCATTGTCAGCTAGTAACATAATTACTCTTGCCCTCTTGGGAGCCAAGGCAACCTGTGTAATTGTCTCACAGACAACTTGATCAAAGGTATATCTGGTCTCCGGATGACCTAACCAAACTAATGTATGTGCACTCTCTTGCTTTAAGCACCGAGCGTTCCCTTGCAGAACGCGTTCCGTATTGTTCAAAGGGCGAACACGAATCAAAACCTAGAAACACATCATTGTCTGCATTATCAGCACTCCAATCATATACATCGAAATATTAAGAGGATCCAAAATCAGAAAATTGCAAATCACAAATCACAAACCTGTACATTGTGGTCCTTCCAGAACAAGGGATCCTCCTCGAGCTCAAAATGCGGAGCATCCACAACACGCTCAGCATGCTCGGTATTTACAATAGTGAACCTTCTAGAAACCCTAGAAGAACCTCCTGTTCTTCCTCCATTAGACTGATAAAGCTTACTCCCAACGCCCAAGCCCCTAATTCCAGAACTCCTAGCCGGAGTACTCTGAGCCGAATTCGACTCCGAATTGACCCTAGCGCGGCCAGAAGTAGCCCTAGGAGTGCTCGCGCCCAATCCCCAAACCGATCCGGACTTTCCAACAGGCCCTAGCCCTTCGGAGCTGGAAACGCTCGTCTTATCATCAAATGCGTGGTTCCCTTCAGCTCCATCTAGCTTGAGAGCGTCGGAATCTGACTCGAGTTCCCGTCGGAGCTGGGACGGATCTGGTATGGAATTGAGTGGTGATCTCCTAGGGTGAAATTGAGCATGTGTCGGGTTGTTCGACGATGATTCGAACCGATTTTCGTTCGATTCGAGGGGCTGTGGGTTCCTTGAACTGGAAGCTGGATCTTTGGACATTGCTGGAGGCAGGAAAGTTTAGCAGTGAGCAATGGGGGATTGCATCGATTAGTAAATGCGATTAGAGGAGAAAGATTAGGGTTTGTGGATTGGAAGATAGAGTGAGGAGGTGAGGAGTGGAAGGAAAGCTTTTGGATTGGGAAGATCCGGGTTACGAGGGAGAGAAGGTGGATTTGCAAGAGCGCCGTTTGAGTTATTCGAATTTGAATTTTCGAAATAATGAATGCCGTTGGTAATTTCGATCATAACATAATATCATGTGGTGCCCAATGGACATTGATTAAGGCCTCGCGTAATCATAAAGTTTCCTAATATGATTATTAATGTATATTATGTGAACTTTGTAAACCTAGGTTAAAAGGTTTTGAGTTCTAAATATAGTTTACATTATACAAGTGTTCAATTGATGGAGATATATTAATGATAATTATAAACTTTCTAACTAACTCGACTGACTAATTTACAACCATTTAAGCTAATTGAAGTTAAACAACACCTCGCAAAAGGATAAAGATTCATTTAAATTTTGAGAGACCATAATTTCTTGGATGACATTGAGTGTATTGTGACAGTTAAATTAGATGAATATACAAATGTATATAATTAAGATGTCACTTTTTTTGGTTGAAATTAAGATGTCACTTTAGTTTTATATAAAGGGTGTATGTGTGATTGAACCAAACAATATCGATATGATACATGTTTAAATGGATAAAGGAAAAAGTATAAGACCCGCCACAATATGTAGGTATTTAATGTTTTAGTACGTATTGTCGCAAAACTCTTCTCTAGGAATATTACTAATCGTTTTTTCTTGATAAGGCCATAGATATTGTTAATCAAGTTTGTGCAAGTGTGGCATATCAAGAGGATAACTTGACGAAGAAGATATAGATAGTCGTTGATATAGCTGGTTTGTGTAAAAGCCCTTGATGAAATAAATATTTGATATGGAGAATCTTCTTATTGCATTCGATCGGACAAATTTAAGGTGCTTCACATTGTGGCAAAGTTGATTAGTTCTCCTTTAGGCTATACTGTCAATGAAGAGAATGTCAATTGATCAAATCAATGAGGAGAAGGCCTTGTCAGATCATCTTATTGCATATTTGTCCATTTTGAACATTAACATGGGCTAAGTGACTTAATTAACAAATACCATCATTATTCTCACTTCAAAACCTTCGAGATAATTATATAAAAAACTAAAATTTAATGATACAAGTTTGGTTGGATGAAGTTTTGGTGATTCCCGCACGGTCATATCCTCCAATAAAATTGGTGACTTGATCTTAAAGGATGGTACGATCAAAACGCTTGTTTGGTTTGAACCATAATAAAAAGAATATCGTTGGGTCTATTTTTCATGAAAGAATATCATTGGTTGAAGGATATGAAATGATTAAAACTTTATCAAATTTTAAGTTGGGACCCATTCTTTAATCTTTTTATAAAAGACTTGATGAAGTTTTATCACCCATTGCTTGACATGTAGATAGATTAAATGAAAGGCCGAAAGGCCTTTTCCTTAATATATATAGATAGATAGGTTTAACTTTGCATTGTGTTATTTTTCTTTTGGCTTTTGTGATTATATATGTAGTTATATTGTTGTGGGCCTTGTAAGTTTATAATTTTATCTATACTATTATGTGTATAATATGCATTTGATATTTTATTTATTGCGAGTGGTTAAGATTAAGAAACTCCCAGTTTAATATTTTTTTTATCAAAAGTGAGAGCAGAGCTCTTTTATTTAAATAGCTGCATCAAAAAGCAATAAGTTTACAATGGAAAGAGGAGGAGCCTCAAACAAAAGAAAATCAATTAGACTTGCATATAGCCAAATATAATTCTTCTTTGAGTACAATTACTCCCAGTTTAATATTCTAAAGATTCTTTTAATAATATAAGTCTTCTTTGAGTACAATTACTACCCAATCTTTCTCTTTATGAAAACAATTAGACTTGCAAAATTTGGAGAAAAAGCCAAATAAGACAATTATTTAGTTGTCGATTAACTCTGTCAAGTCTAATGGACGATTACAAGATCAAGTATACGCACAATGAGGCTTGTATAACTTTTACAAAGGTCAAAGTTTGGAAAGAGACACTTATATGGAAATAAAGGAAAGATGATTGAAGACAAATTTGGTGAAATGACAATGCTAGGAGACATAAGATGATGATATTATTGGTGGAGTTGACAAAGATAACTATATAATTGGGTGGAACAATAAGATATATTGTGTAATTTTGATTTTGGCAAATGAAGTCAAAATTATTGTAATTTTAGTTAGGTAGAATGGTGTAGGGAAAATTGCACTTGTTAGAGATATTGTATACACAATTTTGAGAAGAGGTGCCCATTTTGTACATATTGTTGAGGGCATCCTGTTGATAAGGTCAAAGATTTTCGCTTGGACTTTGACACCATCGAAGGCTCGTCTTTCATGTCATCTTATGCATAAATAAGTAAGGATGATTAACATGTACTTCATACTATTTAAAGTTTAAACTTTGTATTTGGAAAAATTATTACAGATTTTTTTATTGCTAAAACAATGAACTATAGACTAGAGGATTATGAAGTAGTGCCAGATATGGACTTAATGAACTTAATTGAAAGTATTCACTCCTTCGAAAGTGATTGATTGATGAACTTATAAAATTTTACTATTTTACTAGAGCACAATTGAGGTGGAATTTTAACTCCACCCCAAGCTCACAAAGCTTACAGAAACTTATGATTTATTTTTTCGTCATGTACCCTCAACTCTATACCTTTTTTAATTTATCTTCGTTCTAAATTTGAAGTTGTGCACTTGAAAAAGCTTTTTTTATAATACTTTTTAACAATTAAATTGAAATTGTTATCCAATTCTACCATGTAATTTGAAAAAAGTTAGGATAAGCAACTCCAAAAATAAGATGCTTTGGTATAGACCCAACGTCTAACAACTCCTATTTTTGTGCTAATAACATCCACTTCCAAAACTAGTATCGAGCATCATGTTATATTTTAGCATCTTCAAAAACCTTGTTTTGTCAAAAAGGCCAGCATTTTAGGCTGCATTCGGTAACTATAGATAAAAATAGATAAAATTTGTCATCTTCATCTAGCTGAATTAAGGTGGGGGGGTAGGGGGCTAAAATTAGCTGAATTAAGCCATCTCCTTCATTCAGCCTTCCCGAACAACCATATTCCTAAATGAAAGCGACCATCTTCATCTTCATCTCTCCCAAACGGAGCTTTGTGGTTCCTTCCCCGCCTCTAGGTTGCCGTTTATATACAAGTGTACAACCCATTCTTTTTCAGTTTTATTATTTGAAGTTTTCGTAATAAAAGTGGAAAACAACATTAAATTTTAAAAAAAATCACCAATAATTCTAAATACGACACAATTCCTTCTAATTTCCAGCACAACAATGTCATTCCACCGCAAAATCATTACAAAAGGTGAAGAAGAAACAATTTGAGTAGGAAAGCAAAAGCTTGCACTCTTTTCCACGGGTTCCCACGAGCACCTGCAGTCATAAAACTTCCTGTCCCTGCAGCTGCATTCAAAGCAACACAGTTCAATCATACTAAAGATCAAGAAAGACCAGATAATTCCAATGTCACATATAAACGTATTTATGTAACTTAGTAACTTACCGCTTCATATTAAGCGTAAAAACGTAAGACTAAAACATGAAGTAGTTAATTTTGAACAAAAACTTACCGCACTCTCGGGTGGAGTTGGTGGTGGAGGAGCAGAGGCAGAGCAAGCCTCCGGTCTGGGTATCGAAACCGCAGGTGCCGGCGGAGCGGGTGCATCGGTCGCAGCCAGAGTCGGGAACCGAGAAGGAGAACTTGAGGCCGTAGGTCCAGTCCATGGGGCCTATCCCCTTGAGGTCGTCGGTGTTGTAGATGGTGGTGAAGTGGGTGCAGTCCAGGATGTCCATGCTCATGAACTTCATCGTGGTGTACCCCGTGAAGCAGCACGGCGGCGCAGGCCCCGTCGACATGCTCAGGACGCTCGACGCGTTCGCCCCGCCCATTTGGAATGTTTTGAACGAGTTGCACGAGTATAGCTCGTCACACGAGTGGCCTATCACAACAAAATCACATACAATTGTGACCAAATTTAAACTAGCACTATGAAATTTGGTGTTATGCTCAACTCAATGCAAAGAAACTGTGTCGTATTGATATTGTTTAGACACCCATTTAGTCTCTTTAGACCGCCTAGCCACTAAATGACTCCTCTCTCTTGAATCGTCTAGTGTTTGCCGACGAACCGTCAAATATTGCTCATATGCAATCTGATGACGGAAATTTGCCAAGAGGTAAAATGGGCGTTGGCATGAACAATCACTCTCTTGTGCCGCTCAGCACAATGGAGAGAGTGACACTGTCCATGAGAATCGAACCAATAATATCCGGTCTATCGCAACAAAATCACATACAGTTGTTACCAAATTAATTTCAACTAGTACTATGTGTTGTGCAATTAATCTGTATATATTCAGGTTTGTATAAGTGTTGTAACAAGTGTTGTAATAGCTTAGTTTGATCTCTTGGTCTTATTGCTTTGAACCAACTCAATGAACATGTGTTATAAAGTAAGCAACCCCGGTTTTGTTATACAAAACCGACGTGGATGGCTAACTTGTGACACTTGTTATGTTTGGACCTATTCTTGTATCTGGGCCTCGAGCGACATTATTTGGTGGAGCGGCCCATCTCTTGAAGCTGGTGATCCAGCTTGACTTATTTGTGGGAGCTCGTATATAAGCTCTTGTTGGCTCTCAGAGAGCTCATTCGAGAGCTACTGTTCAACCCTAGCCGTTTCAGAGAGAGAGAGAAAAGAAGAGAGAAAGAGGGAGAAGGAAGAGAGCCCGCCGGTGTCATCTCGTCGCCGACGTCTCTGGTGGTCGCCGTTCAAGGAAGAAGAAGACGATCTGTGTTCAGCCGTGGAGAGGGGCCGAAGCCTCTTCATTCCTAAACCCTAGCTTTGCTTCTGTTTTTGTGTTTCTCTATGGTTGTGTTAGATCTAGGCTTTGCTTCTTGTTTACGCCTTGTACGAACTCCGATGGCTCTTGATCTAGTGCATTACTTTGGGCCGGGTCTCCCCTCTGAGACTCCCCAGACGTAGGATCTTTGATCCGAACTGGGTGACCAATCTTGCGTTCCTGTGCTATCTGTTTTCTTTTGTTTGAATACATTCTCGAATAGTTTAGGGCAATCTCGATTACAAACTGGTATCAGAGCCAGGTTTTGGCTCTGTGTTCTGAGTGCTTCCGCTTGCTTTAGCCCTATTTGCATAGATATGGCATATCTAGGGTTTTAGGCTGAAATTATTGAGTTTAGATTCTTGTTTCTCGTTTCTGTCTTGATACTCGAGCTTGAATCTGTTGTTAACTTGAATCTTGAGGTTTTTCTTTGCTGTGTAAAATCTTGGGTAAAATCTTGCCGATTAAGTTCTCTGTATTTGAGTTTCTCTTACATCTGTGCTAATTGTCTTGTTATTTTTGACAGGTACAAATAACAGAATGTCAGAGCTCTACAAAGGAGTTAAGCCATTCGATGGCAACATGGATTATTCCATGTGGAAGGTCAAGATGCAAGCCATCTTGACCAAGGAGGGTTGTTATCACGCCGTGACAAATGTATGGGATGCAGACACTACAACTGCAGAAAAGCAAGAGGTCCAGAGCTTGGCCCATGCAGAAATCATGCTAAGACTCACTGATGAGGTAGCTAGACAGGTTGTAGGTATTCCTAAACCCAAACCTCTCATGGATGCTCTGGATGCTATATACTTGACTAAGTCTCTGCCTAGTAGAATCACCCTGTTATGCAAACTGTTCAACTTTAAAATGGACACATCACAAACTATCACTGAAAACATGGATAGGTTCTTGAAAATCACCCAGGAATTAGAGAGGTGTAATGATAAAATAAAAGATGAACACCAAGCTGTGATTTTATTGAATTCTTTACCCTCTCAGTTTGATGTGCTTAGAGATGTTATTCAGTATGGCCGAGATGATTTAACTGTTAGAAAGTTAATAGAGGCTGTAAATCAGAAAAATGACTCTCTGAAAATCTTTAAGATAAAGAATGGGGGGAAAACTGAGCCTAAGACAGATAGTAAAAATGAAGTGATGATGTTTAAAGGAAAAGGAAAGAAAAAGGGACAGAAAAAGGGTGATAATGGTAGTGAGAAAGGAGACAAAGATATGTCTAAAGTCAAGTGTTATTACTGTGATAAGATGGGACATTATCAGAAAACTTGTCATAAAAAGGCCAGGGATGAAAAGAATAAAACTAAAGAAAAAGAAACAGTTTCTGTATTTGAATCATGCCCTACTTATTCTCATGAATTACTTGCTGTGTCTAAATCTGCCAGTGAAAATGAATGGATTCTAGATTCTGGATGTACCATGCATGCTACTCCTTTTAAAAATTATTTTTCCTCTCTGTCTATGCATGATGAAGGTGAAGTAATGCTAGGAGATCATACTACTCTTGCAATTAGGGGTAGGGGAAATGTGCCTTTGATTATGCATGATGGGAAAATTAGAATAATCCAGAATGTTAGGTGGGTTCCAAATTTAAGGAGAAATTTGTTATCTGAATCCATGTTTGATGATCTGAATTGTAAGATTGTAACTAGCCAGGGGGTCAGGGAAGTCATTAGAGATAACACTGTCCTTATTAAGAGCATAAAAAAGGGAGGGTTGTATCATGTGATTGCTAGCTCTCCTGAAATTAATGTTTCTGCTGGCTGTTCAAAATCTGAAAATTCAAAGATCTGGCATGATAGACTAGGACACATTGGAAATACTGGATTGAATTATCTGCATAAAAATGGCATGATTCATGAAGATGTAGCTGACATTGATTTCTGTGAAAACTGTGTGTTTGGAAAGAAAACTAGAAATTCCTTTGCTAGGTCAACCTATAAGACTAAGAAACCTCTTGAATATGTGCACTGTGATTTATGGGGCCCTGCCCAGATTACCACAATTGGAGGAAGAAAATATTTCTTGTCTATTGTTGATCACTATTCTAGAAAGGTTTGGGTGCATTTACTGAAATCTAAAGATGAGGCTTTTGAGTCTTTTAAATCTTGGCTAGTTTTGACAGAAAAACAATCTGGATTTAAATTGAAGTGCCTTAAATCTGACAATGGATTAGAATTTTGCAACCAAATTTTTAATGAATATTGTAGGCAAAATGGAATTAAAAGACACCTGACTGTTCCTTATACTCCACAACAGAATGGTACAGCTGAGAGGATGAATAGAACTTTGTTAGAAAAGGCTAGATGCATGTTAATAAGTGCTGGAATGAAACCTTCTCTATGGGGAGAAGCTGTAACTACTGCAGCTTATCTCATTAATAGGTCCCCCTCTTCTGCTATAAATTTTAAAACACCTCAGGAAATGTGGACTGGAAAGAAACCTTCATTAGCTTACCTCAAACCTTTTGGATGCACAGCTTACTGTCATGTTTCTCAAGGGAAATTAGAACCTAGAGCTCATAAAGCAGTTATGTTAGGCTATCCTGAGGGGGTTAAAGGGTATAAGCTCTTGTTAGTTCAGCCTGGAGGCTATAAAGTTATAGTATCTAGGGATGTAACCTTTAATGAAAAAGATTTCTATTTTAAATCAAAGCTGACAAGTGTGAATGAGGAAGCAGGTACCAACACACGTGCTGAACTAGAAACTGAGGCCCAGGTGGGGCAGTTCTTCATTCCTGGAGACAACAATAATGACAATGAACTGGAGGAGTTTGATATAGGTCATGCAGACTCCATCCAGAATGTTTCCTCAAGTCAAAATGAAGAGGAAACTCATGAGAATGATGGAAATTCAACTTCTAAGGGCAACAATAACTCACAAACCCACCAATTAGGTGGGGTAGTAAGTGAATCTTCTCCAAATCTTAATTCTGCCAATCCTGAACTTTCTGAAATGCATGATCCTAATGTGAATGAAAATGATATGCATGACTCTGTGATTGCTGGAAATGAAAATGTTGAGGCTCCTGAACATGCTAATGACTTGGATGAAGTGCATGATCCTGTCTTGAATAATAATCTTGCTCATGATCTTGCAAATTACCAATTAACTAGAGATAGGGAACCCAGAATTAGGATACCAAATAAGAAGTTCACTTCTAATATTGTTGAGTTTGCTTTTATTGTTGCTGATGTTGTTGCTCACCTAAGTCCTGAAACCTATGAACAAGCCATGAATAGTAAGCATGCTAATGAATGGTTAAAAGCTATGCATGAAGAAATTGAAAGCATGAAAGTTAACAATACTTGGACTCTTGTGCCTAAACCTGAGAAAGCTAAACTGGTGGATTGTAAATGGATTTATAAAGTAAAAGATGGTGCATCTGAATTAGATCCTCCTAGGTTTAAGGCTAGGCTAGTGGCCAAGGGTTTCACTCAGAAGGAGGGAATTGACTATAATGACATTTTTGCTCCTGTAGTAAAATACAAGACTATGAGATTACTGCTTGCTATGGCTACTGTTTATGATTGGGAAATTGAGCAAATGGATGTTAAGACTGCTTTTTTGCATGGAGATCTTAATGAAACTATATATATGAGACAACCTAAAGGCTTCATAGATAGAAAACATCCTGAGTATGCTTGCCTGTTAAAAAGGTCTATATATGGTCTTAAACAGTCTCCAAGGCAATGGAATCTGAAATTCAATGCCTGTATGATGTCTTTGAAATTTAGGAGGAGTCAGTGGGATACTTGTCTGTATTACAAGCATGTTAAAACTAAAACTCCTGTTTATGTGCTCCTTTATGTGGATGATATGCTTTTAATGAGTAGTTCCAAAGTTGAAATTGCCACTATAAAGCATGATCTTAAAAACCACTTTGATATGAAGGATCTAGGACCTGCTCAAAGAATCCTAGGTGTGAAAATCATTAGGGACAGGCCTAAGAAAAAGATGAAATTATCTCAGGCTGACTATGTGCATAAGGTGTTAGAAAGATTTTGTATGCTGAATTCTAAACCTGTTGCTATACCTTTAGGAGGGCACCTTGAATTGACTAAAAAGGATTGCCCTACTACTTCTGCTGAGATTAGAAAAATGGAATCTGTGCCTTATGATGTTGCTGTGGGATCTATTATGTATGCTATGCTCTGTACTAGACCCGACCTTGCATTTGCCATTAGTGTGTTAAGTAGGTTCATGTCTAACCCTGGTGAAAAACACTGGTCTGCCATGAAGTATTGCTTAAAGTACATTGCTGGTACAAAAAATTTAGGGCTAGTGTATTATGAGCATAGGCCTAGTACTGAGTTAGAGGGATTTGTAGATTCTGATTTTGCCAGTAACAAAGATAATAGGAAGTCTACTACCTCTTACTTCTTTACTTGGGCTGGAAACTGTGTGTCCTGGAAGTCTCAACAGCAGTCAATTGTGGCCTTGTCCTCAACTAAGGCTGAATATATAGCTGTTGTTGAGGCCTCTAAGGAGGCAGCTTGGTTGAAAGGCATTCTGAAGGAGATAACTGGAGTGTCTTACATTCCAGTTCTCTCCACTGATAGCCAGAGTGCACTGTACTTGTGCAAGGACCCTGTGTACCATGAAAGGACCAAACATATAGATGTGAGGTACCATTTCATAAGAGATGAAGTAGAGAAACAGCTGATCAATGTTGTGAAGATAGCTGGAGATGTGAACCCTGCAGATTTTGGTACTAAGATTGTGCCTTCTAACAAATTTGCTTTTTGCAGGGAGGCTCTCCACATCAAGGATGTAAACTGAGATGTGGAATCGGGTCAATGATGATATGGGTTGAAGACCTGGCTGAAGTTGTGAACTATTGAATTAGGAGCCTTAGGATAGAATATATTCAGATTAAGAGGGCATTTGTTGTGCAATTAATCTGTATATATTCAGGTTTGTATAAGTGTTGTAACAAGTGTTGTAATAGCTTAGTTTGATCTCTTGGTCTTATTGCTTTGAACCAACTCAATGAACATGTGTTATAAAGTAAGCAACCCCGGTTTTGTATAACAAAACCGACGTGGATGGCTAACTTGTGACACTTGTTATGTTTGGGCCTGTTCTTGTATCTGGGCCTCGAGCGACATTATTTGGTGGAGCGGCCCATCTCTTGAAGCTGGTGATCCAGCTTGACTTATTTGTGGGAGCTCGTATATAAGCTCTTGTTGGCTCTCAGAGAGCTCATTCGAGAGCTACTGTTCAACCCTAGCCGTTTCAGAGAGAGAGAGAAAAGAAGAGAGAAAGAGGGAGAAGGAAGAGAGCCCGCCGGTGTCATCTCGTCGCCGACGTCTCTGGTGGTCGTCGTTCAAGGAAGAAGAAGACGATCTGTGTTCAGCCGTGGAGAGGGGCCGAAGCCTCTTCATTCCTAAACCCTAGCTTTACTTCTGTTTCTGTGTTTCTCTGTGGTTGTGTTAGATCTAGGCTTTGCTTCTTGTTTACGCCTTGTACGAACTCCGATGGCTCTTGATCTAGTGCATTACTTTGGGCCGGGTCTCCCCTCTGAGACTCCCCAGACGTAGGATCTTTGATCCGAACTGGGTGACCAATCTTGCGTTCCTGTGCTATCTGTTTTCTTTTGTTTGAATACATTCTCGAATAGTTTAGGGCAATCTCGATTACACTATGAAATTTGGTGGTATGTTTGAACTCAGTGGAAGGAAATCATGTCGTATTAATATTGTTTAGACACCCATTTAGTCTATTTAGACCGCCGAGTCACTAAACGAACCGTCATAATATCGCTCATTGGCAATTTGGTGACGGAAATTTGCCAATGGGTAAAACGGTCGTGTCGCTACTTGGCGTAAACGTTCACTCTCTTGTGCCATTGAGCACAACGGAGTACAATGACACTGCTCATAAGAATCGAACCAATAACATTCGAATACTATTACTGATCACTGAAGTGTAAATAACTGAAATGCACTATGTATATGGCAATGTAGATGGGCGTAGATACATACCGGAGAAGTTGAAGCAGAGGGAGCGGTAGTGATTGAGAACAGGGGAGTCGACGGAGCAGTTCATGAGGGCGAAGACGGTGTCGGGAGACGGCGGGATGAGGGCGTACTGGACCTCGGTCATGACGAGGTCGTGGTGGGGCTGCAGGATGGCGCACGTCGACATGTCGGGGTCGTAGACCGCCATCGTCTGCTTGTCGTAGTCGATGGACTGCACCTTGTAGTTGCCGTTGGGGGTCACGAAGAAGAGGTCCGTCCCGTTGCACGTCAGCATCTTACTGAACTGCGGGGCCCCGCACCCGTCGTTCGCCCCGAACGGGTACCGGATCGGGATCGCCCCGCATTGCGGCGGGCACTCCAGGCACTCCGTTCCTGGTGCCACGAGTACGAGGACGACGACGACGAAGACGAAGAGGTAGCTCAGATGCATTGTTGCTGAGTGGGAGCTAGCTAGCACCGAAAGTGTACGTTGGAATTCTAGCTAGCTTTCAAAATGAAAGGGGCCAATACTGAACGTGCAGGACTGAGCCCGAGGGCCATGAATGCGCATGGGGGTGCACAAAAGAAAGATATGTTCCCGTGATTTGCTCCATTTTTTCTCTGCGTTCACATTGACTAATCCATACTCCGTACTATTCTTGCGGGCCCCATTAGGCAGGCCATAAGTGAAAGCAAGCTGATAGGATACAAACATTTGAATTGGTTGGGCTACAGACTGCAAGTGCCATTGGTGACCAAACAGTTCAAACCTCGATATATGTATATGGGCCGAGCAGGCAACTCATCCTTGGCTACCTAACAGTTCAAACCTTTCTCTTCATGTAATCCCCCCTCTCTCTTAATTCGTATGTAAATTAAGAACCCATGCTCTTTGTTATATTGTTTGGGATAGAAATTATGGTTCCTGAGGGCTGAGGCTCCCCTATTTATATCCAACACGGGTCTATTGGGTTAGAGTTGTACATTATCGAGTAAAAAAAGGAATATCGATTAGTTCGAATTTATAGTTAGATTACCCGTACGCGGTACGACATTTGTACTAGTTAGATCTAAAACAGAAACCGAAGCAGCACTTAAAATAGGCTAATGAAGTTGGAAAATATTGATGTATTTTCTTACTAAGAAATCTATCGCAGAGTCACATTCCCTATATATTGGAAAAACACATTAAGAATATCCAACATCAAATTTAGATGTCTGATCATCCCTCCTTTGCTTTACTATAGATACTGATTCAAAGAATTGAAGGCAAAAAGGTTATTCTTGTTGCTGCCAGGGGCTTAATTGACTAGTAATTATTTTCTTCCCCAACCCTTACAATTGTACTGTCCCTTTGGTTTGGTATCGGGGGTGCATTCTTTCATTTCTTTGTAGAGATGGTGTAGATGAATGATGGCTAAAAACTTCATATAAGAAAGACTACCTAACAGCCGATGCAAATCTAGGACACAACTGGGCATGACTCTGGTGAGATGTCATTAGAAATTTCATACTAAACAGGGAAAGCCATACAGTTATGTCTATAGATGAACCAGATATATTTCAATTACGAAAGCAATATCGAAAGCTATTGATATTGCAATTTAAGCAGCAGGCTTCTAGTACCACAATCAAGAAGGCCTGAAAGCCTTTCAATGTCTTGAGAAGTTTACCTTAACATTACAAGTAAAGTGCGTATCTACACTTCTTTTCGATCCTTTTACTACTAATGTGATTGCTTTTCATGGAAGCGGCTCTTGTGAATCTCCCAAGCGTGACAGATGCAGATACGCGTCTGTTCCTGAAATTCAAGAGCCGTATCAATTAGACAGCACCACCATGCCAAAGTATTATTCAAACTGTCCTTACATGACCAATTTAGAAGAAATACATATGCATATGCTTAATTATAACCAATGCCACATCTTGGAAATGGAGAAACATTTCATAGAGTTGATACGCTAACTTATCATCCCTCCTCTAATCATAGCTATCAAGGCCTTTAAACAAGAAGCTCTTAGTTAATAGTTTTGAAGGGAAGAAAATCAAGAGTGAAAAGGTAGACCATTTCTAGCATGAGATGAGATTTGTCAATATATGGGAGAGTATAGACAGAAATCCTATCTCATAAGATCCAATGCTCTAACCGAAGAGGAAGATGAGATTACAATAGAGAGCGCCAAACATGAAGCAATTGTAAGATTAGAGATAGATGGAGCAGAGAACAGCTCCTAAGCATACTCGTGTAATAAGCTGCAATCAGGGGTAATTACAGAAGCTGAGTTTACCATATCCTTCCATAGAGATAATCTGCAGATCACCCCCAAAGTAGCGTGCATACAATCGGCTTATTGGAATACCATACCCATATCCAGCCATTGTGACCATTTCACCCATCCCAAGGTCTGTATTATCTTCCAATGGGTTTTCAGCAGTACTGTAAAGGTATGTAAAAATCCGGGGTAGGCCACTTCTGGGTATTCCACCCCCTTCATCTGAGACCTATGATTTCCTCAAAAAACAGAAAAAACATAAGTGTACTCCTATATTTCTATCTCATCAGCACAATCTGTTTTGTGAGATAGTGATTAATGGGCAATGAAATGATTTATACACATCAGAGCATCTCATACCTTAATGGTAACGTCTTCTAGTCCATCAGCTACGATAATTCGAACAGGCGGTGCTACTTTGTCTGAGTCCATATAGCGTTCTTGGACAGCACGCAAAGAATTTTTAACAAGCTCAAAGACCATAAGATGTAAATGTGATGGAACATACCTGTTCAAAGGGTTAGGGAACAAAAGTATTAGACACAACATTAGAGGGGAAAGCAAGAGACTTATTTGGTGCTTTGTTAAAGATTACTAAGAGAAATCAGGAAACAAGAATACGAAAACAGAGATGAAAATATTACGGGAATGTAAAGTCAGGATCTCCGTAGATAAGGATCTCAGGGGCAGTGCCATATTGACGCAAACATAGACTACGGGCATCATCACTAGCATTTCTTGCTACCTCCATTGGAGACATTTTTGTATGTATATAGCCAATTTGATTGGGACCAGGATTAGGATCATGCAAGGCTACATGCTGCCCTGAAAGAAAGGAGTTATATTATATCAGGTATTGGCAATTTCAAACTTAAAACTCTGGTTATTGACTCAATCAGAATTAACACTTTCTTGATGTAGCAGGGTGAGGATGCGAGAAAAGGAAGTAGAACCAACCTATAAGCATTCTGATTCCGATTCTGGACATATAAAAGCGGTCCAGGAACTCATGAATCGCATAAAGATCCTTATAGACAGCCTTGGGACCCAAGCTTTTCTTCAACTGCTGAACCCCCAAAGCCATCATAGGCACAACATTGTTATGCCTAACCTTGATCATTTTAATCATCTGTGTGAATTCCAATTCATCCTTCTTCTCCTTGATACAAGGGACAGATCTAATGTCACGAAAAGAATCCAAGTACCAATCTCGAACCTAAAATGAGAGATAAAAGTTAAGTGGAAGCTTGCAACAAATACATCTGATCAAGATATACATAATCAAAGAAGCATCATGTTTTCTGGAAAGAAAACTCATCCAGTCAAATGACAATGAAGATAGAAGCTCCTAATATCTGAATAACAAAGCTTGCATATTGACAATTTGATTCACATGACACGACATCATTATAGAACAGAAAATTTCTGAGCAAGACAAAGGTTAGGCCCCAATTACAGTGATAAAAAACACAAACCAAAAAGGAGTAATAACACAGATATTCATCTTATTATAAATCATTTTTAAGCAGCAAATGAGCTTTATCACTGTTTGGATTCTCTCAGCTCAAACAAATAGTGGATCAGAACAGCTGAAACAATGGAGCATCTGGTTTCCAATGTGAGCACTTATTCATAGTCACACTGATGAATCTTATCTAACTCAGTTAGCTCCAAATTCAGTGACAATCACCATACGATCATAGCTGGACGGAATCTTGGAATATATGCATCACAGGAGAGATAATGGGACTGTACACCTCTATTTGCTTGTAATGTAAACGCTAATTATACCTTAGATGGAATATTTTGATGCTATGTGGTATCGAGTTAGTTTGTGAGGCACTCTGATTGAAAACGCACATTTCATTTATTTTTAAAAGAATTTACGGTAGTGAACGTCCTTATCTGTGTTAAACAGTAAGGGAATCTTTAACAGGCGAACACAATTCTAATGCTAAGGAATCACACGTTATGATTCCCTCCACAGTTGTATTATTCAATAGCATCAGACAAATCAACATGATAACGAAATTCCAAAAATCAGTTGGAGCAGGAAATCACACATTAGCCAGAATGCCAAATTGAGCGAAATAGTACAAGCACTAACAATCACACATCAATCACTTCAATCAGCGCAACCAAATCCTTCAACATGCAACCAATTCTGCAATATAAACACAAGAACAACCAAATCGGAGGAAAATGGAGAGAAATCTGAGAACCTTGAGGATAGCAGGCTTGTCAGACAAGCCATAGGGAAGGTTCTCGAGCTCAATAGCCCTACGAGCGATTCGCACGGGGAGCTCCTTGTGGAGAAACTGAGCGGAGATCAGGAGGCTTCGTTCGGTGGGATTGGAACCGAACTCCATCATGTAGCGGAGGCTGACGCCGTTCTGTTTCATGGCCCCGAAACGCTGGACCTCTTCGATTAGGGTCTTCGAGAACGAGTCTCTCAGTTGCTTCGCCGCCATGATCGATCGAGAGGAGGAGCTCGCTACAAGTTACGGACGGATTTGCAGGAACAGGAGATGATCCGCCGAGAAGGAATTGCGCTGGTTGCTATAGGGAAGATGGAATCGGGACCGGGGAACTATGCAACGGGCATGCGCGGAGGTTACAGAGCTCCATTGGAGGGAAGAGAAAGGGGGGGATGCGTATTCGGTGTGAAGAAATGGATAACGAATGTTGAAACTTAAACCAGAACCACGGACGAAAAGACGAATCAAAAAGAGAAAATGAAAATCTATCTTCTGCTCTTAGAACCCGGTTCATGTGAACAAATAAAAAAGGAATCTTGCAGAACCCGGTTCTCTCGTTCTTCTTATCTTATCATGCATCGATAGTGGGCGGGCGGGTACCGTATTTCGTAAGTCGTAACATAATGATATAAATCACATTACACATGAAGATTACAAATGGTGGTGCCCTTTACGTGAGCACGTTTCCTAGAATTAAAGCTTAGTTAAAGTGTAATGAACTAATATAACAAAGGTGTTATGCCTAAGCTTTGGAAAATTGATTAATTTTCTTGACGTCAGAATGCTGGCAAGGTTTGTACTTTGTTACAACTAGATTTTAAAAAACGTGAAACTAGTAGACCTTAAAAAGGAGTATAACATTAAAATAAGACTGAAGCTATACGCTATATAAAGTGTGTAATAATTAAATGGGTAGGCCAACTACAGTAATTATCATTACCAGGCTGCATATTGATGCCGTATGATGGTATGAGTGTATCACTCATCAGATCGGTCTCTGACTGGACATTCCTAGTACGTAATATAAATGTTTGACGTTGAGGATTAATAAGGCTACTTTTATAGTAGAAAGTTTGTAACAATTTGGATCAGAAAAGAAAAGTTAATTAGGTGTGCCACCAAAACGTCATTATCAAGTCGCGTATTGATGATGTGTTACACTTACACATCATTATACGAAAGTTTTTCATGTGCTTCTCTCATGGAAGTTTATTTTCCCAAAATTGATCATAATTTTGGCCTTGTTCATTTGCTTCTCTCATGGAAGTTTATTTTCCCATAATGTATCATAATTTTGGCCTAGTTTTTCTAATTAATAAGATATACTGTAGCATTAAACGTACTAATGATCATGTGTTGTTTCTTTTTTTTTTTTTTTTTGGTCAGAATCATGTGTTGTTTCTGATGGAGAGGAACTTATGATTAACTCTTCAAAGAATTTCCAAGGGGGGAAAAAAACATGGTTGGAAAGGTTATAGTAGAAATAAGTGATAGAGAAAGAGAATCAATTAGGCATAAGAGAGAAGGTCGAAGAATCACAATTTACGGACATGCCTGAGTATCAAGGCCAAGAAAAGAACAGGCATTCAAAGCTATAGAGAGTTCATCTTTAACTCAGGCCATTCTCTCCATAGACTACCACAATCATAAGTTGATTGGTTGAGGATGGGGTAACGAGTAGTTTCAAAGCACTAGTCATTATTGTCTGCCCAAGATGAGTTGAAAGTTTTGATTGTTGCATACTTGCATGGCAAAACGTTACACATGAACGAGGCCAGACCCTTGAACCCAACCTTCTCTAACATTTACTCTACCTCTCATGCAGCAGACACTTCAGCCATCTCTTGCTCTACGGGGCTAGCGGTTACTGGGTAATACTTGTAATGGAGCTCTCCAACATCGTCACCAGAAAGCTTCTTCCACCCGTTTGGCCCCACGTAGTAAACTGAAACACACAAGTTATAAAACAAAAATGCAACACCAGGAGGAGAGGTATGTTTTAGGGTTTAAGGGATGATCAGTAGGAGAGAAAGAGAATAATACCACTAGCGACACCACCACTAGCTCCATCACGGAATGTTGCATGGTAAATAGATCTTCTAGCCAACTCTGCGGCTTCTTCCACTGTCATATCATACCGGTACCTGGTAAAAACATAACAGCTCAAGAAATAAATATTGACCCCAACAATTAATAAATAACTGAAGTTTAAGAAAAGCCAGATAGAGAAACCAACCCATTATCAAGCACACCATAAGCATATGGTGAACCGGATCCAACAGAGAATCTGGAGCCTTTAAGTCGTCCTCCTTCACTGTCCACGTAGTACAAACCAGGACCCTGCATTGTTACAAGTAAAGAAAATAGCATCAGGGTGAGATATGATGATAGTGGTGGATGGATGGCCATACACAAAATTAAAAGCTTGTTTGTACTCACAGTTTCGTCCCAACCAGCAATCATGGTCCCAACAGAAAGACCCATGCCCCGGTATGAATACAGAATGTTTGCCAGCATCTTTGAAGCACCAGTCACTGAAATTCTTCGCTTGTTTGCTAATTCATGTAGACGACACTGGGTGCACCAAAAAAACAGATACCATTTACAAAGCAAATAAAAACCTTCAATGAAAGTGCACATAGCAGCACCACATTTGTCATGATCCCAATAAAAAATTAAACAAGAGGATCCTTCATCTAGTCCTCAACCTTTCCTTATTATATAATCAGACAATAGAAAATAAGAAGCAGTGATACATTACCTTAATACCCAGGTTCCTATGCCAGAACTGACAATCAGCAGCTCCTCCGGCCATGGTGCCAAGCATGTAGGGATTGATCTCAATGATTTTCTTCACAGATTGGGATGCTGTAAAAAATTCAGCAATGTAGCAAGTCAGCGAATCATAATCAGAGCTAAGTCAGCTAACCACTAAAGCTACTACTGAAGCGGTTATGTCTGCTTTGTCTAGTCCTCCAATATCCAATCAAACAGAGTAAAAAATTGCAAGAATACTTTTGGTTAAGTATTAAAACAAAGGGGGACAGCATTAGTAAACCAAAGGTTTCAGCCAATTACATAAATGTAATTAATTGAATTTATAAGCCAAGAACAAAGGTGAAACATGATAAGCAACCTAACTATGAATAATTCACATAATTCTCTGGATTATTTCCTTGAAATCTGCAGTTCCATACATCTTTCCTTATCATTTATTATCAGCAATGACCAGAATCAGTAAACCCATCTTAATGAAAAACAGAGTTCAATCACTATCAGCAATAACCATCTTATAAATTATAATGACAAATGGAATCAATAAAAGCTGCAGCCAAAACAGTAAACCAATATCCTTGTGATAATGGAACATACATATATACCCTCCCATGCTGGCACGTGAATCAGCAGCAACAATGACACCTTCTTTGAATATGAAAGCAAGAGTGGTCGTTCCCTTTGCTGGCTTCACCATCTGTACTGCCTCCTTCTGAAAGCCGTCAAACTGAACAAAAGCCAAAAAAAAATGTCAAGAAAATAAGAAAAGATACTACAAAAGTAAGCTCAATGTGCAGCTACAACATAGCTCACATCAGTAGTGGTAGGGAGTTCAAATGAGGGGGACATCAGCACACCACCAGGCAGCTCACTGTTGGATGCAAACTGTGGCCTAGTTGATTCGAACCCACTCAAGTCGAGATTCATGGTGTAGCCTGGAGCACAACTGGAACGGATATAAAAGGACAATGAGGAACTAATTCAAGAATACAAAAGTTGCAAGGGAAAATCTGAAAAATGCCCTGATACACAATTGCACAAATAAGACAGAGTAAATTGCTAAACCAAACCCTATCCATGTAAATAATCTCAATGCTTTATCACCAATAAAATGGAAACAATTCCAGACAGAGAACACAACAAAGCACCATTTCAATTTTGACTTTTGAGCTTACAAATGCTCCTCAATATCACATTCTTTTTTTTTGGCAGGGAAAGATGGGGCATTCTTTACACCATTCTACTAAAATTCCGGATTTCTCAAGAATGCTTTAATTGCTTAATGAGTATAATACAAAAGGAGACTGAAATTGTAATCAAAACTAGGGTTGAATCCCTTTCCCACCACCACACACACACACAGAACTCCTGGTTCTCCAATTCGTAACCTAATTCTCCAATTGGAACGGACACAACGAACCGATCGTAGCGATCAAACCACAAGCTAAACCATCGTAATCAGAAGCATTATAGACAGAACAAGGCACCTCCCATAGAGCGACAGAGAATAAAAACACTTTCGCCCAGAAAAATCTTGGATCTTGCAAAGTGCAACCACCAGAAAATCAAATTCTATCTAAACTGTGATGTTGAACTGATTTCTGAACAAGAATCAAACAATAGATCTACCGAACATAAACTTACTTGATAGACAAGGCAGCGATGGATCGATCGGCGATTGGTTGCTGAACAAGGAAGAGTTCGCGGTGAATAAATCGGTGTAGAATGCCTGCCCTTGGTTATTTAACGAAAGCAAGTAATCAGACGTCCGGGAAAACGGAAAACCGGAATAAGATAGCAAACGCCGCGTTTTGATTTGGGACGCTTTTATTTTCTTGGGCTTTTTTACTCTCTTTTTTCCGAACATTTTCTTTAAAAAAAATATTCTTTGATCGAAAATACGTTTAAACCTCTTTTTTTATTGAAAAACTCTTTAGGCTTATTTATAAGGAGTTTGGTTCTGGTAAGAATAACCCTTATAGTGTAAAATGAGAAACAATCTCTACCGTTACATCCTTCGGATTTAACGGTAGAGATTAAAGGAGGAAATAAGGAAAACGGAAAAAACGGTGGCAAACTTGTAAATAAATTGATTTTGACAAAAAAGGTTCATTGTGTTCCACTTATAGGTTCATTGTGTTCCACTTGTCGGTTCATTGTTTTTAAGTTCATGAAGTTTAATTATTTGGTTCATTGAATTCGACGTAATGGTTCATGAATTTGAATCACTCAGTTCATATATGATATGCGTAAATTGTGTAAAATAAAAGAATTTGATTCCTTGTGTTCCACTTGTAGGTTCATGTCGTGTAATTATACTGTTCATTTAACGTTAAAGTGCATAGAAGATAATTGAATCCTCAAACACACATAACAAAACATTGTTTGAACTTTCGACCAAAAAAAAACATTGTTTGAGCTTTGAAGTTTATATTCAACCGTACAAGTAGTAATGAAATAAGAACAATCTTGTGATAAGTGAAGAATGTAAGCATTGTTATCGTGCTCATCATTATCCAATGGGCTCCACCAATGGTACTTGTTTTATTATGAAAATCCTTCAACTAAACTCCATCAATACTAGCATCACCATTTGAATGAGACATGTTAGAACGACCCGAGCTTGATGAGCAATTAACAAAACAAGTTTAAGTTATGTGTAAAGTGACTTGAAACACATAATGAGTACTACTAATGTGCAAATACAATTCTTCTTTTGGTTCACAAAGAATGTCATTATGGTTCATAAATTTTCAAGGAAAGGTTCATTAAAACCATAAAACGGTTAATGTAAATTAAGACACATATGTTGAGGCATTTTGTCGAACACATGGTGGGCAACCAGACAAGCATACACTTTCAACCTCTCTGTTCAATTGAAATTGTCAATTTGCAATGTAAAAGACACAAACAATCTACAAAAGAAACGTAAAATCTATGTGTGAAGCAAGATCAATGAAACACATAATGAGTATGACAAATGGGCAAATACGATTATTCTTTTAGTTCACAAAGAATGTCATTATGGTTCATAATTTTCAAGGAAGGGTTCATTAAAACCCATAAAACGGTTCATGTAAATTAAGGCACGTGTCTTGAGGCATTTTGTCGAACACATGGTGGGCAACAAGACAAGAATGAATTTTCACCATAGCTATTCAATCAAAACCATCAGAATTGAGTTGTTCATGTTGCCGTAACCTTTCGACAGTGCAAATTTAACGAGTTCACACAAAAGAGAACATATTAAAGCGAAAACATCCATAGATTAACGAGTTTCACAATTACAAGCACAATTGATAGAAGTTCACAAAAAAAAACAAGTTTCAAAATTTGAAAATCATCTACCTAAATCCATAAGAAGGGAATTGGAGGTCAAAGGAATCAGATTAAATTGTGTTGGAGAAGGAAATTGAAGGGAATCGTGTTGGAGAAAAACAATGGATGAACTTGGGGGAAGAACAATGGATGAATGATGATTTTCGAAGGAGAACGATTGAGAAAGTTGGGAACGAACGAAGTAGAATGTCGATCAAAGGAGGATTGGGAGTAGAAAAAGACAAAAAAAATGCCCCGTACAAATAAAAGGGGCTTAAAAAATGGAGGTAATCCGGACCATTGAATTGTCGATATCTAATGGATGAGATTTGATCTCATTTTACATTTTAAGGGCTGATCTCATCTGATCCCATTTCTATTTATAAGTAGATAATTATTTTTCTCTACAATACTTTTACATTAAAAATTCTTAAACCATAAAAAGGCTCAACATTTATACTGTAGAAAAGTCCAATTAGACAAACTTGCACTTGAATCTTCATCATATTAATCTTCGAAAAAATGTGGTGTGGCGGTCAAACATGGAACCTCGATTCGAAGAAATTCTATAAATGCAACATTAATCTTGATATCTTACTCGTAGCTCTAAACACCATGAATAACATTGAGTAAATACATTATCAACTTCAATCTCGGTTTTCTTACTAACGTCCCTTGGCAAATCGCTTCATAAGCTCCTCCAAGGAGACTAATGAAAACTAATTTTATACCTTAAAAAATGGCTTCATTTCGAGTTTGGCACCGCGTGTTTTTAATCTCCTCGTTTCAATTTTTTCACTCATCCACCTCATTTAAAATCATTTTGGGAAATTCCGTTTGGTGCCCTTGAGTTTTTTGCTTTTCCGGATGGTGCCCTGAAAAAAAACTTATTCCGGGTGGTACCCTCGAACTTTTCAGAAAGTTCGCCACGTACCCCTGAACTTTTAAAAATTTCGCCCCATGCCCTTTCTTTTGTTTTTCCTTAAAAGTTTCATTTTTTTGCGGATATTTTGTTAAAAAATAATTGTTATTATTTTATTGACTTAAAATTAATAAAATAGGTGAAACAACTATAAAAAGAGTTTGTATC
The DNA here is from genome assembly GCA_963924305.1 of Polygonum maritimum. Lineage (NCBI taxonomy): Eukaryota > Viridiplantae > Streptophyta > Magnoliopsida > Caryophyllales > Polygonaceae > Polygonum > Polygonum maritimum. The sequence goes on along the minus strand of OZ002737.1, from coordinate 11,444,122 downwards.
CTTTTTTAATTTTTCATTTAAAACTCTTATTAATTTTGTAATGTAAAAAAAATATTATTTGGAATGAATAATTTAATTTGATTTTAATTAAGTAATATAAAATTTATCATAAATTTTATACTACTTAATTCTTTAACTTATACAAATTTAATTATGATAAATTTTACACTACTTGATTAAAATCATATTAAATATTCAATTGGCTGTATTTTTTTTCATACACTAAGTTAATAAAACACAATAAATATTTTTACATCATAAAATTAATAAGATTTTTAACTAAAAAATAAAAAGGATACCAAATTTTCTTTAGTTGTTTCACTTTTTTATTCATTTATGGTCAATAAAATAAGGGGAAAATTAATAAGAGTTTCAAATGAAAAATTAAAAAAGCATAACAAACTTTTTTATAGTTGTTTCACTTATTTTATTCATTTATAGTCAATAAAATAATAACAATTGTTTTTTTAACAAAACAACCGCTAAAAAACAAAAACTTTTGAGGAAAAACAAAAGAAAGGGTATAGGGCGAACTTTTTAAAAGTTCAGGGGTATGGGGCGAACTTTGTAAAAAGTTCAAGGGTACCACCCAGAATAAGTTTTTTTTCAGGGCACCATCCGGAAAAGCCAAAAACTCAGGGACACCAAACGGAATTTCCAAATCATTTTTTACTTTATACTTACAACCCACGTCCCTCTTTCAATCTTTAAAACCCACTATTTTTTTTCATCTTTATTTATCCAACTACATGATTTATAATGTAATAAATAATATATACATCTTAAACCTTTTATTTTAGGGTGATTTCATATATTATTCATTGATACGATAAAATATTTAGTTAAATTAATTTTCTGTCATTTATTTAAAAAACTACTTTATGACCCGGGCCCTGCCCGGGGTCTTTGTAATTAAAATTGATAAATATCTTTTTTTTTTGTGAATGTTGTATTTAAAATTTTGTAGAATATAGTATTAAATATTAAATCATTATTCAAGATGAAGTATATTAGTAGCAAATAAGATGTAATAAATCATATAAGTTTTCGATCTAATATAAATAAAAGATGAAGTTTTTAGACATGTTATTCTGCGTCAAAGAGGTTATACGTCAAAATCTATCATGAAGCTCGGCAATCACTTGAATGTTGTTGTTGGTCTTCCATGCGGGTCCCTAAATCACAAAGAATGAGAAGAATAATATTATTTATAAAATTTTACACGAAATTTGATATAAAGAATTCATAATATTGGATTATGTATGTTATCATTTGTGTATAAAATGCAAAATTAATGAATTTATATACCTGTAGATTTTAAGTTTTGAAAAACTTCTTTATATACAACATTCGTAGCTGTATTCTACGGTCGACCTTCTGAGTCGCATATTAAAATCTTCAATCCTTTCTTTGTGGTAACTCTAGATACTGCTGACCATGTGAGAATACCGGTCTAGGAAGATATAGACCTACTTGAGAAAGTGATTGCCCTTGGCTTTTGTTAATGGTCATAGCAAACCAAACTATCAAAGGGAATTGCTTCCTCCGAAACCGGAACAAATACTTATTATCTGATGGTGTAAGCAACATGCGAGGTATAAGAACATCGTCCCCGGCTTTGATTCCTGAAAGTATCTTTGCTCCAATCACATGATTATCAAGCTTTGTGATTAACAACCTTGTACCATTACATAATCCTGAAGATTGATCAATATTCCTGATTAGCATAACAGGAACACCTACTTTCAGTCTCAACACATGGTTTGGCACACCAGAACATTGGATTGAATTTAGGTATACCACCGAATAAACTGGGCCATGACCTGCACTATTATCTTCAGACTTGCAAATACTATCTGAGCTAAGGTATACCTTTTCGATCTTCTCCGGGAAGCTGAGATAACATGTAATCATTTACCTGACGAACGACATCATGAGTTGGTGCAAGAATAGCCCTCTCTTGGAAGTATTGGTGAGGATTTGTAACACCGATGAAAGATGGATATACAGTTTCTACAATAGTTGCAATCGGATTGGTGGTTTCAGTGATTAGTAGATCGGAAGGTATCTCAATTGTTGCTTCACCGTCATTAGGACCGCCTTCTATCCCATCCCCAACTCTCAAAATCCATTCTGAAAAGTTTTTTGCCTCAAGAACTTCTGAATCTGTACATCCATGTTACAACCTCATGTTTCTAGTCAGCCTTAGAACTTTGCAATACTTCCATAAGTAAGAAGAATTGATTGCAGCATACACAATATCTTGTCTGTTTCCTCTGGGCACAACAGGCAAAATTTGCCTAAAATCTCCACCGAACACTACAACTTTGCCCCCAAACGGTTGTTCATAGATGTTTGGATTTGAAGACCGCATATCATCTCTTAAACTTCTATCCAACGCTTCAAAGGCATATTTATTAACCATTGGGACTTCATCCCATATTATAAGCTTTGCCTTTGATATCAATCCTCCTAAGTCCGTACCTGGTATTATGTGACATGTAGATTCTTCATGCACCTGAATTGGTATTTGAAAGCGCGAATGAGCTGCTCTGCCACCAGGAATAAGAAGGGAACCAATTTCGCTAGAAGCAACATTAATAACAATTTCTCCTCTAGAGCGAATTGCAGCAGAAAGAGATCTCCATATGAAAGTTTTTCCCGTGCCACCGTATAGAACCTACTCTAGCTATTTGTTCCCTTTGATAACTTTTCTACGGGATTTTGAAATTTGGCCATCACTTTTATCTTTTGGTTGATCTCCCATGTTACCGACTTCATAAGGACGCTTAGACGATGAGATTGAATTGGGCTTCAAGTCTGCTTTAGGAGAAGATGATTCTGCATTGGACTGTTATAAAAAAAAACTTATCAATGCATAGTTATATTATAGCAAGTATATACGTTTAGAACTTTACATTATGGCAGCATAATATAAATAATGTGAATGTTTAATACATACCATTGAAGGGGATATTAAGTGTCTCATTTCATCTATCATCTTTTGATCGTCGGTCAACCCTGAAACAGTGAATGCTTTCGGGCCTTCAACTTTTTCCAAAATATAGTCATCGATCTTCAATCTAAATAAAAAGCTTTTTCCTATAAACAACTTTATTTCTTGTGGTACTTCTCTACTATTATCATCCTGTAATAGCAAATAAAAAATATAGGAATATATTATACAATGAAAATAATTGAATAATTGTAATCTTAACAAAATCTTATACATATTCTGTAAATATAATATCTAATAATGAATATAAGATATGGTTATCTTTAATAAGATTTTGTTTTCGGTTGAAAAATATAAGATTTTGTTAAGAAATAGCAATATTATTATCCATATATATATATATATATAAGATGCTCCCTAATTAAAAAAATGTAATCTTAACAAACTATGTTACAGGAAAAAAAAAATTACGTTTGAATGCAAATAAAAAAAAGATTTGGGTGCTCAAAAAAAAAGATTTGAGATAAAAGATTATGTTTTTCCAAGTATAAGGATGAATTGACTTTACATGCAACCCTAAATGCATGTATACGTAATTACAACATTTTTCCATTATATTAATAATAGTCATAACATGATACAAATAATAAAATATTTACCTTATATATGGATAGTAAAGAGATATTAGTATATACTGAAATGAATATCAAGATATGTTATGTATAGATATGAATGGATAGAAATTTGTCATAGTTAATCACTTTATTATAAATAGGATAGATATATGTATAGATATGAATGGATAGAAATTTGGCATAATTAATCACTTAATTAAAAATAGGATGGGCGGTTTAAAAATTCTTTTTGACGAAACTGCCCTTAACTGCTTCAGGTTTAGAAGTATACTAGCGAATGACCCGCACCTTGTACGGGGGTGGTATTATTTATTTATTACATTGCATAAAACTACTTTTATCGATCTTTTGGATTAACATGAGATATTTTTATATACATAAACATATATATATATATAAAAATCGAGGAAGAATGTCATAAGATAAGATGCATTATCAGATTTTTTTAAATTGATAATCATTTTGGCATTTAAATTAAATTGTGTAAACTTAATTATATAAATAAATCAATATTTAAAAAATCAGCTTAATACGTAGTATAGCATTATAGTACTAAAGATATAGAAAATAATTAATAAGATTAAAAAAAAACCAAATTATCCTATATATATTATTATGTTGTGAAAATTTAATTAATATAAAAAATTTATAAATATCTAATAAAAATATCTCAAACTATTATCTTAATTAAGAAATCTATCGTGTATCTAAAATGTAGCCAATATGCAATATTAAAGTTATATCAAATAAAATATGATATGATAATAAAAAATATATATTTAATATATTATTTTAATAGAAGGAATATTTAGCTTAAATATAGTGGTAGAATTTGCTATCATTAATGATTTCTAAAAAATATCATAATAAAATTACGAAAATAATTTATAGGTAATACAATATTTAATTAAATGGGTGAAATATTAAGGTTATGATCTGTACATTATGACTAAATAAAAATATTTTTTGAAAAAAAAAAGTTTATGATAGATTTTTGGTATAATGATAAGATTGAGGTTTATATATGTGGATAGAATTATTAAAACAACTCAAATTATAAGATTGAACTAATATCTTAATTAAGTATACATAAGATTATGATAAAATTACAATTAAATAAGATAACTTTTTTAATAAAAGGGTGATGTGGCGCAATATGGTGGCGGAATTTGCTTCAGTTTTAGTATATAGTAACTAGTGATAGTGCCCGTGCCCGGGAGGGCACGACTTGTATTAAATAAATGGTCTATGTTTCATCAGTTGTTACTATGGAGGATCGTTTTTCAATTCTTTTATTTTTAAATAGTTTTGTGCATATCTAATTTAATTTGGATATTTCTAATAAAATAAGTTGCATTTAAAAAGAATTAAGAACTTTTGGTTATTTATCTATAAATTTAATGTTTTATATCTTATAAATTTAATATTTGGATGGATATATTATAATATAATATTTCAATGAGATATGTTATAGCATAGTTAAAAATACAATATTTTTAATTAACTAAATGGTACATATAAGTTGTATTAATTTGGATAGATTAGGTTTTCTTTCTTTCTTTTGATGATATAAGGTTAGACATATAATTATTAAATCAATATTTATTATTAATGATATACTTTTTCATATTTTACATTCATGTGGGGTTTATAATTAAGTTTCAAGCAATCGTATTGTTTTATTAAAGATGGGTGATGTGATCCAATGAGGAGTTGACATGTGACGTGCTAAATATTATTTTTAACATCCGCTTTAGTATATAGTTATATGATGATGATGATTATGATGATATGATGATGATGATGATTGCTTTTATCATACTATATTAGATAGATTTTTAGATAGATTTTATTTTTGGTTATTTTTCCTTATATTTATTCATACGTATCAACGTATTTTATTATAGGATTATGATAATTGCTATTATCATAATATACTAAATACATTTTATTCTAGGTTATTTCCCTTTATATTTATCCATTCGTACCAACGTATCAACTATAATTAGGTGAGCTCAAAAAAATTATAATTAGGTTATTTTTAGATAATTGCTTTTATTCTAGGATTATGATAATTGCTTTTATCATAATATATTAGATAGATTTTTCGAGAGATTTTATAAGGAAAAAAATTTCTTGAAAAAAGCTCTTGATAATTGTTTTAGCATATGTCGTTTATTTTTTTTAAAAAAATAATTAAAATGGGATTAGTAGATAATAAGAAATCTATATTGTGGGGTCTATAATGAAATTTCAACCAATTAAACAAATCAAATTGTTTTAATAAAGATGGGTGATGTGGTCCAATGAAGATGTGACATGTGTCGGGCTAAATATTATTTCTAACTCCCGCTTTAGTATATAGTTATGATAGATAGATATTGATTAGGTGATTAGGATGATAACCTTAAATTAATACAAAGATAAATAATCTACTTCATTTTTTTTTCATTTATCGAAAACATATAAAAATAGGTGTTTATGGGTAGGAAAAAAACAAAGAAACAAAATTAAAAGTATTATATTGAAATGATAATCCATTTTAAATGTCAAAATCTTATCCAATTTAATTTAGATATATCAAAATAGTACTAAAGTTCCGGCCGTTGATCAATGTGTTTGTGTTTAACAACTTATGTGCTACTAGGTTAATTTACATGTGCAATGATCAATGTGATGTTCAAACTATTATCTTTGGTTCGTGGTTTAGTCTTTGGTGCAATCCTGCAATTGATGGCATGATGTGTATTTGAAAATGTGAAGCAATACAGGGGATTGAAAGAGTGTAGGTACGACAGTATTATGTATAGAGCAATAGAAGTATAGCATCAAGTTCAACTAGCCCAAATGCAAATTTGGTCAAAGTTGCATACAAGCTTAAGACATACAAGAAACAACTCAAGCGTGACACGCACTTATTTGAACTACCATATGGCCTAATGTGGATCGACCGCGAGCTACATCACAAGCAAGATTGCTAGCTTACGCGACGATAACTAAGATACCAACATTGTCCCGTGGATTCATAGCTTTGCGTACTTTCGATACTTAGCGATTGCGCCCTTTTCACTCTCGGGCGTAGGCAAGTGGCAGAGAACAGAAACCCTTGCTGTGGATATCACGGTCTTGCTCTCCGGGCTTGAAGACTCTGTCTTCCAAAACGTTACCTCCCACACCTGCACGTTAACAATCAATCGGCACTGCCTATAAAATTCAGCATGTTCAAAGTTACATAAGAGGTTAAGCATACAAAACACATTCAAAGTTGTTAACTTGATTTAGAAACTAAACCCTATCACAAAAATCCGACACTATCTTTTATCATCGGATAAATAATTCCCATTATATACAAGATGTCTGATTTGATAGGCCGAACCCCACAATTGAAAATATTGCACCTTCGAGATGTTTGTCAATTTTGAGCCACTTTGGCAGAATGTGGGTGTCGGAGGAGAGGAGTAGCAGCCATGGCTTACCAAAGAAGAAAAAGTAACAATTGGTCAAATAGAGGCCAAAAATTTCTACATCTCTAGCGCACTCAGTTGTTGTAACAAAGCTACTGTTCTAACATAGTTAGATTGTTGAGATGAATTTGGTTGATAAAAGATTGATAAAAGGAGGAATCAATTTGACCTGAACAGTACGGCCAAGGCTGATGGGGGTGGCCTGAGCGAGAACGAGCTGGCCGAGCTTGGCGCTCTTGAGGTGGTGGATGTTGACGTTGAATCCGGCGACTCGCTTGAGACCACTAGCCAAATGCGCTCCCGTGCTCGCCAGCGCCTCCGCTATCAGGGCCGACACTCCGCCCTGCAACAGCTTGAACGGCTGCCACCACAACACAACCGACCCCAATTGATTTCCCAGCCCGATTCAGCAGTCGTTTTACCCAGTAAATAAATTACAATGCACAGATCGAATTCAATTGTGCATGGAATTGCGATGAATAGATAAACAGACCTGGCAGAGCTTCTCGGTGACCGGAAGGCGGCCGCTCACGATCTGTGGAGAAATCTCGTCGAATTCGAAGCCCAGCAAGGCAAGTGTGGCGTCCAAGGGCTCCGACGACGACGACGGAGGGTCGGAGGGAGAAGAGGATGAGGCTGTTGAGCCAATTCCCGACATGCTATCACCGGGTTTTTGCCTTTGTAACTTTGTTGTTGGTTGGCCTTTCCTCTTGTTTTTATGGTTGAGTTGAGTACGCCAAGTCTCTTTTACCAAGATTCTTTTGTAACGAGCGATGTATCTTTTCAAAAACTATACTACCTTTTAAATAACACTCAAAACCTACTTTACAAAATTTTTTAATTTAATATATTATTATAACAAGATTTTGTAGATTGATAACAAAAATTTAGAAGCATTTTATTAAATTTGAAAATTGAATAGAATAAAAATTAAAAACATCAAATCAAATTCTAAAAACAAGAAAGGAAAAAAAAATATGCCTCAGACTTAGAGAAGGTGATTGTAGACATTTACGTCATAATTTCCAAAAAAATAAAAAAAATTGACAGAGTATTTTTCGGATGATGACAAGATTTGGATCGAGGATGACAGAATCTTGGATTGTGAAAATTAAGATTTTGGATGATGATAATAGGATGAATCTTATTTATAACGTACAATTTAAATAATTCGCGAAAATCCTAACTTTAGGATAAACCCTAGTTTCAAAAATTATAGATATTTATAGAAACAACGAAAATCAAGATAGTTATTCATATATGTACAATATCATTGGATGAAAATCTTAACCATATTTTTCATAATATCTTAGTTTTCCAAAAAAAATTACTTTTGCAAATAATCTTAATTTTTCAAAAATTATTTCTTATTTTATATTTTTGCAATTTTGTATTCAAAAATAATTTTTATAATTTTTAACTGAATATTTTTAATATAATTATACTGACTTTTTAAGAAATTTATATTTAAAATAAACACAAAATAATATAAACTTTATCACAAAAAATCCAAAATAGCATATTTTACACTGGAGGTTGTTTTTGCAAGTTTTTCTATTAGGCGGGGCACAGTCACAAATTCGCCTTTCTACAACACTTGCACACTGAAACGTTTCTAAAGGTGCCTTTACGGGTAGTTTGGTGTATGCCGAAACGCGGTTCAACGGTTAAACCCCGAAACGTATTCCAAAAGCGTTTCGGCCTTTTTCCGAAAAAAAAATAAAACCACACCCTAATTCTACAAGTCCATATCGGCCTCTCGTCGTCCCGTCGTCGCTCCTCTGTTCGCATATCTGCATCTCCTCCACTCCTCTGATTTGATTAGGTTGGAGTTGCTGTGCAACTGATTCCGAATAAGAGCTGGACGAATCCACCTCTAGGTACTTTCTCCTTCTCGATTTTATCATCCATTTCCTCTATACTTGGCTTCCTCGGACCATGAATGTGGAAAGCTCTAATTTCGTTTCAGAGTCAATTTCAGGCAGAAAAGAAGGCGTTTTGGGGAAATTAGTGTGCCATGGGGAGTGTCCTCTTCTCAAACCCATGTCTTCTCCTTCGCAGAACCTTCACCCTTTCTCTTCCTTTCTCTACGACCCCATTCCCAGCTTCCTCCTATCTTTCTCCTGGCAAGCTTCGCACCCTCCATACTCGCAAGTTTCAAGTGGCTTCTGCCCTTGACCTTGGTGGGGTCAAAATCACCAAAGAAGGTCTGTTGCCCACTTCTTGCAAGTACTTGTTTTCATCTGGGTGGTTCATCTTTCTGTGTTTTGTTACTACATTGCCAACATTGGGCGTATTTGGTGTCATTTCTTGCTAATTCACTTCCCATTTGATGCCTGATGATTTGTGGGATATGTTTACTAAAGTTTAGCTTTTGCATCTTCAACCTCTACTTGGTCATAGCTGATGCTAATGAAATGATTAATAGTGAAATTTATGCAAATTGTTGACATCTTTCACATTTTGATTATGAGGATGTCAAATTTTACATGCTAACTTCCCTTGCATTTTGTTTTAGTAGTTAAACAGCCGTTTTTTTTACTGTCTTGATGAATGTGAAAGGATGGTATTGTAGATGTGGTGAGGGATGATCCGACAAATAACGTTCCAGATTCGATATTTACAAAGCTTGGGATGCAGTTGCACAGGAGGGACAAGCATCCACTTGGGATTCTAAAGAATGCAATCTATGATTATTTTGACACCAGTTACTCTACCAAATTTGACAAGTTTGAAGACCTTAGTCCTATTGTTTCTGTGAAACAGGTGTGTCTCTGGACTATACAATGCAGATTTCCCTGATACAAAGTTAGTAGCTAGTAAATTTTGTATAAGATATCTGCTTCTGCCTAGTTTTACCTTCTGATTTCTCTTTGTCGGCTCTGCTATATGTGAGCATTTCTATTTACTAGTCTGTTAACATGTTGGCTATGACACTTGAGAATCTGCATCAGTTGGAACTGAACCAGAGAGTATAAAAGGAAAAACATATGGTGTGTTTCTAAGCTGTGTAAATTTTGAGTTCTCCATGACAAAAGCACAAGTGTTAGATGCTTCAAGGGGAAACGGCTAAATTTTTTATAGGTTAATAGCAGCCTGCAACGTTGCATCAAGCATCCATCTATATTCTAAATTGTATTTCTTGTTGGGTTGAAGATAGATCACATGTCACAACATGGAAGCTGTTGATGTAACTTTCTGATGCCTATTTTCAGCTTTATTTCAATAGTTTAAAATGTTAATAATTTGTCTGGAAATAAGCATTTTGCTTCTTGCTTCCAGTTTATGACTGCATGTATAGTAAAAGTATATCTTTGAAGTATCACTTTTTGTTGTCTAGACTTGACCTTATGCAATCTGCTTCTCGAACACATACTTTGTAATCAAGCTATTATCTATACGGAACAGATGTGTTGGCCTACCTGAATTTGTAGTGTTTGTGTGCTAAAATGGCAAATGTGCAGTATTCATTTGTTTGCTCACAAAAAACAGTATTCAGTTGTGGAGTATTTTTTAATATCATTACATCCACTTTGTAGCTTACCTTCCCCCATAAAAAGTGAAGTGGTTTCAATCCTTTTAGTGATTTATTTTTGCTCTAAATGTATACGTATTGTTTGCAGGGCATAGTATTCTTCTGTTTTTGTTATTTTGTTCTTATGCTGTACTGACTTAATTTAGAATACTTGCTGTTTCTATCATGGTTATTCAGTCCTTTTGACTGTTTAATTCTTGCAGAACTTTGACGATGTCTTGGTTCCTGCTGATCATGTTAGCAGGAGCTACAATGATACATACTATGTCGACTCTCAATCAGTTCTAAGGTGTCATACGAGTGCTCATCAAGCTGAACTTCTTAGAGAAGGTTATACCCACTTTTTGGTTATTGGAGATGTCTACCGTAGAGATTCTATTGATTCCACCCACTATCCTGTTTTCCATCAGGTTGTTTTTCTTAATTTCTTAAGGCTCCCTAGTTATTCTTTTTCCCCCTAGTTTTTTTTATTAAATAAGTGTTGTATACCATTCTGCAGATGGAGGGGTTTCGTGTTTTCTCTCCTGATGAATGGAAGGCTGCTGGCATGGATGGAACATCTTATGCAGCTGAGGATCTAAAGAAATGTCTTGAGGGCTTGGCACGACATTTATTTGGTAAATTTAGTGTTTTAGTTAAGATGATTTCATCACAATTTTATGATAAAAGATATTGAAAGTACAGAGGAAGGGTGTTCTTATATGAACTACGCTTGTGGCCTTATATACTTACTTATGTATCACAATTACCACAAGCAGGTTGGCCACATAAATTTTACTCGTAATCAGTAGTGGCTGCTTGCATTCATATGATTTGTAAGTGTCAATAGGGAAACTATGTGAGAGTTTCCATGTTCTTTGCATTGTCATGCTATGTATTATTGGGCATACATTCTGGTTTAAGTTCCATGATTTTGCATTTGGTTTTTGCAGGTGCTGTGGAAATGCGTTGGGTTGATACATATTTTCCATTTACAAATCCCTCATTTGAACTTGAGATATTTTTCCAGGTAGCTCCTCTGTCTTTGTCATTTCTGCTGAATCTGAAACTGTATCTCTTCTTTTCTCTGTTTGGAAATCTAGTGTTGAGCATAGGGGCATTCATTCTCACTTCATTGAAGTGTGATTTCAAGTTATTAATTTTGGACAATTAGTAAGACGTTCTACTGCCTTTTTAGTTTTTGCCCCCTATTATGGTTACAACTATGTTTTCTCCTTGTATGATGCATTATAAGAAGTATTCATCACTATAAATATGATTAGCTCTAATAAAATATCTACTTAAAGTCAGATTGGTTTCCAACATGATTTGTCAGGACAAATGGCTGGAAGTATTGGGCTGTGGGGTGACAGAACAAGAGATACTAAAGAACAACGGTCGAAAGGATAATGTTGCTTGGGCATTTGGGCTTGGATTAGAGCGACTGGCAATGGTTTTATTTGACATACCTGACATTCGACTTTTCTGGTCAGATGATGAGCGGTTTACTTCTCAGGTATTCATGCATCTACTGATTAACAGCTTCATCTATCCAAAAATTTTCATTCTTTATCATGAATTTCCCTGTTCAACTTTTCTGTTGCAGTTTGCTGGAGGCCAGCTTGGTGTTAAGTTTAAACCATTTTCGAAGGTATGGTATGGCTCACCCTTTGCCTTGAGTCCAAGGGATGTGGGAAACTGATGCTTTTGAGATGGCAATTATGCAGTATCCTCCGTGTTACAAAGACATGAGCTTTTGGATCAGCGACTCATTCACTGAAAATAACTTATGTGAAGTTGTCAGAGGGATAGCCGGGGATCTTGTGGAAGAGGTATGTATGACAATCTTTTTATGTTTCATCTGTCTCTCTTTCTCCGTCTAAATCAGAAATTCTTGTTTTTAGGTTTGTCTGATTGACGATTTCACAAACAAGAAAGGGATGACTAGCCACTGCTACAGGATAGCATACCGATCAATGGAGCGTTCTCTCACTGACGACGAAATAAATGATCTACAAGTAAGTGTTTTAAGCCCCATGTTTCCACCCTTTACTTCATAAAGGTCTATTGCAATCATAGTTAATCAAATATGACATGCATCTTTTACTCAAATCGAATGCAGTGGAAAGTACGAGACCAGGTCCAGAGCAAGTTAAAAGTTGTTCTCAGATGAGGTGAGATCTTCTTCATTTCCTGGCTATATCTGTTGTTGTGTTGGCTTTCAGCTGGACTGTGTTCTGTTAGTTAACAATAATGGTACGTACACACTAGATACCGCCAACTTGAGACACACACAAGAGCATCCGAAATTGGTCTTTGTTAGCTCATATGATATGATGATTTTTGTAAAACTATTTCCATACGGAAGATTGAGTGACACCAGACAATGCACTTACTTTGTTACCTTTCGTAAAAGTGGTGTTTGCTGTTGCTGAGGTATGTAGATCATTAGTCTTATTAAGGTTTCTTTTTTCTAACAAAATTACGCAAACTGTTGAACAGTTTACATGTTTTTACAATTGTTTTGCTGCTTTTGATTCTATTTGGATTTCTCAATAAACCCAACATTTTAATACAAATTATTTTGTACTCTTATTACTAGTTTTATTTTCCTTGTAACTTACGGTGGTAATTACATGCCACTTTTCAAGCCAATTGTTAAAAGGATTGAGAGGTAAATAAATACATAAATCAAGTTTCGATAAAAAAAAAATTATTATAATTAATCAACATAGCTAAATACTAAATCCAGTGACAAAAATATGTTCTTTTCCTTCTCGATTGGACTTTCTTCATCTCGTCTTAATACTATTTTTCACGTGGTTGATAATGCATACCTACTTTTCTATAATCACAATCTTTTGTTAACTATCAAATCATTTCGATTCCGTAAAATATCAATCTATCGCTATCGATCATTGTTTTCAACACTAGTTGCAATTCATCCGCATGCAAATTAATCGATAGAAAATATTTGATCGAAAGAGAGACGGCATATATTCTAAAGAAACTCTCATCTATTTCTATATAGTTTATACAAGCACCTATCTAGCTTTTCCATTCTAATATAAGCCTCACTCCCTTACAAGATATACGTACATAAAGACATACTTTCATCACAATCAAACTTAGGCTACGTACACTTAATGGGTAATACTAATAGCCACGGAAGTAAATACCAGAAGAAATCGTCAATGAAATCGTGCTTGGATGTGTTCAAGTGGAGGCAGAGATCATACTTCCAGAATCCGTCCATGGATGATGAATATGCAAGCCATGACGATGTTGCATGGCCAAGGAGGAGGAGGAGGTGGTCAAACCGTCTAGTCAATGAAGACGACGTTGAACAAGTGATGGCTTGTAGTGTGGCTGAGCCCGGGATTGATTGGAAGGCGTCGGCCTTCATCAAGAGGTTCCATGATTCTCAAGTTGATAGTCTTCCTAAGCTTCAAAACCCTTAGGGTTTGGTAGAAGTGAAAAGAAAGAAAAAATAAAGTAAAAAAAAGACAAGGGTGACCTATAGGTTGCTCTTCATCTTGTTCAATTCCCCATTGTTCTTGTTGTTGGTCTTAACTCATGTTGATTTAATTGAAAATTGTTGTTTGTAATAATAAGATTAATCTATGTATCGTTACAGTCAAGGCAACCTCTCAAAGATTTTGTAATTTCAGTCATCGATCTTCAAAGATTTTGTACGCAAGTTCCCCAACGTGGGATGGATATGAAATTATTAATCATGCAACCAAAACCATTGATATCTTCTACTACTGTGCTTAGTTATTACAAAATGATTGATTAATTAACAAGAAAAAAATTGATGCATCCAAATTTATTCTCCTTTTGACCCCTCTAACGTGGTTTTAACTATGTCTATGTGGAAATCAATTGTATAGGAAGGTACCACGAACCACGGACGATAAGCTAATTACTGCTTAATTAAATGTGTTAGTAGTACTACGTACTATAGTTGTCAAAATACATACTGGATTAAAATGTATGAAAATTCAGCAACTCGATCCGATCCTATCCAATTGTTAGAATAAACTTATAATTTGACAGGACACACAACAACCAATCAGAACCAAGTTAAACCAATAACACCTGTCACTTAAGTAATTAGGGTTAATCAAAAGTAAACATACGCCGCCTAGAATTAAGAAAACTATATGATCGATAAATTAGTATTTATATATATACGCGTTGGAGTATATGTTCGATACTCCAGTATATTATCATAAATTACCGGCCAAAACCTGATTAGTATGTGTTTTTTTGGTTGAGGGTACTGCCCCATGCGAGTCGAATCGGTGACCTCTGGGTACTATCCTTGGAGGCTTAACCGTTTTGACTAAATGCCCGAAGGCACCTGATTAGTATGTTTTAATTAAACATGAGTTAACACGCCTGTCTATATATTGCCATACGGCCTAAAAAGCAAATGTATATTACTTATTTTGAAGATTCTACTCGAGTGGTCAAATTTTTGAGTTTGAAATTTGACCCCGAAATTATTAGGATAAAGAAAGATGATTGATTAATTTGAAAAAATATGAGCATGTTGAAACCTGAGATGGGTTGAGTTTACTCGATTTATTATATTTTTTTTTTGGTTGAAACTCGATTTATTATATTTAAAAAATATATAAATATCGGTTTTGTATTATGGGTTAATCCTGTGCGCTCTACTAGTCCTGATCGGTCACATAGGAGAATTTACTTTAAAAGTTATAACATATTTTATTATTAAAAGTAATAAATAGTAATATTTTGTCATAAAATTTTACTTTTTTTTTGGTTGAAGTTATAAAATATTACTTTTTAACTAAGATATTGTTATACTAATTATTAAAACAATCAATGATCTTAACCTACCTAATCTACCCTACTAACTAGAAAAACCGCAACAAGTATCACATTGTTACACAACTTCGTATGTAAAATGTCCGAAACTGAAACCGAACCCAATCCGACTCGACCGGCTTGACTAGTATAAGTCCTACCCTATTAAAAGTTTAGACAGCTACAAATTAAAAGGTTTTGGAGGGAGCAACTGAGCAACTTCTCCGAAGCCGGTTAAAGGCGCATCAAAATTAATTTGGTAAAGTTGGAAAAAGGATCGAAGAACGTACTTGTGAACGAATTAAAAATGGAAACCTACATGCTGAAGAAACATAATTACATGCAAAGATTCACCCTAATTTAAACTTGCTACCTTTTTTGATCGATAGATGCTCATCTCACCTCCACCATCCAACTCTAGTTTGTAGCTTTATTTTTCCTACCTACCTACCAACTTCAGACCAGCTGTTGATTATATTCCATATTTCAGACAGTGTGTATATACGTATTATTATACAACTTATACTATTGCTTATCATTATTTTAATCGTTTAATTCCAATTTACGTGTACGTATAATCACGTGTTGATCGATAACAAACGTACGTACATACATGATACATGGTATTGTGTAAAGGGAAGATATAAATAGCTGTAAGACGATCGAGAGAGTCCAAATACAGGGTACGTAACGTACGTACACCAAATATCTGCCAACTTAACTAGCTTTAACTGATATATTCTATATATGCTCGGTGCTTTCGCGTAAGTACCCTACCTTTGCAATACCCGATCCGAATGTAAAAAGGGACTGTTCGAATCGGGCAAGAGATAAAACAAAGGTGTTCATGCATTATAAGAAACGAAGACCAACGACCAAAAACTAGGGGCGGGGAAACGTATATATAAAATGACATGGAAGATGGGTATGTTCATTATACACTATAACAGTTTATTTTTATGTTGGGGTTTGTATCTTAAAGGGGAGTAAAATTTCTAAAACCAACAAAATAAGAGCTTATTTTCAATAATATGGTGTAAACGAACGTAGCTAAATGGTGAGTGAGGGTGACACAAGCACAGGGTAAAAGGGAACTTAACAAGTTCAGTCTTGCGTTGCTAGGAAGCAAGACAATATATCACACAAGTGAAAGAATGGTCAAAATCTTCGGAAAATTTCGCATGGTGACCGCTTAGCCTATAAAAGTACTAAAGTAGCATACTTATAACATATATATAATATATTCAAAAGCATTTCACTCTTTAACGCTATAGGAGCTAGCTCAATTGGGCAGAGGTCCACTATCTATGCATGACAACTTGGGAATTAAGAAAAGAAAATGCAAAGAGGAAGCTATATTTATAATGCTAGGGAATAGAATGGTGTTTAGGGGATCGCAAAATACCACCATTAATTACGGACAAAATCATCATAACTCAATTAAAAACTAAGACACCTATCTAGAAACATTTTAAACTAATAATGTTGTTGAGTTTAATTAGATTAAAACAATCTAGATATCGCAGATATTATACCCATGAGTCATGACTAACCTACAGATCGAATATTTGCCTAGCTATGTACCACCTATTATGGCTATATAACTACTCCAATCAATAAATTAAGGCTAAAGTGAAATGAAAACTGAGACCTAGCTAGCTCATGCTTGGTTTTCACCAATCAATCAATTAGCTCGGAATCACAAAAGCAAACCCAAAAAGCAAAGCTTTCTCTGCTTTAGTTGAAGGCTCACGGTTTCTGCTCACAAAGTAGATTGAATGGAATCATATATTAGTTCGTACAACAAAACATATGTATAAAAATCACACTCAGTTCATCACAGCTGTATCTCAACAATGATCAGAGCCGTACAATTAATTATTTGCACTCCTGCCCACTTCCCCTATATATACACCTTCAATGTTCATATCTTCAAAACGTACAACATCACTAAAAACCCTAGCTAGCTAGCTTATTACCTAAGTCTCTTCCAATATTGATACTTTGGGAGATCGGTCGGCAAGTACTAAGAGTGAAAAAATGGCGGGAAGGAGGAGGAAGTCGTCGGGTTCGATATTCAGCATGCTGATGTCGTGTTGCTCGGGTGGTGGCGACGATGGCTACTGGGACGAGCCCGGTTATGTGAGGAGGATGTACGCGAGCGACGAGGACAGACTCTACTGGGTGGCCGAGCCTGGCATTGACCGTCGCGCCGGTGACTTCATCACTAAGTTCCACCAGAATTCTCACATTTGACTTTTAAGATCATGGTTAGGCCTTAGTCCATCAATGGGTCTATTATGGATCTTAATTAATCAATTGTTCATGGGAGTATTTCTTTTCTTTCTCGTCATTTGTTATTGTCGATCGTCTTTTATGGTTTGGTTTAATTAATTAAGTTGGTTAAATGTGTGTAGGTTAGGAAATTAGATTGTAGATCGATCGAGAGGTTTTAGATGATGTTTCTAATGCCTTGTAATTTGTTGATTATAATAAAAAGAGATTTATTCTATATTATCTATTTATTGCCTGTACATTTTACATGTGGAGGGTAATGGAGCCTTATTAATTAGCTTAACTATAGTGATAGCTGATAAGTGATGATAGCCTTCTTCGCTTGACCATGAGTTATATATGTCTTGTAACCCCCAAGCACGTAGGTCAGCTGGCAGGGGGCTGTCCTAGCTTAACCATAGGTCTCGAGTTCGAGCCTTGGGAATGCAGCTGTGCTAAATCTTGGGAGGGAGAGCTTTGCCACCATAAATGGTCCTGCCCGGCTCGGAGTGGTTGCTCACTTGTCACCATTTTTTCGACCAAAAAAAAAAATGTCTTGTAAAAATCACATCGGTTAGCTATAGAGTTACAGGGGGTCCTTTATCATTCATTCTTAACACAACAATAGTCTGGTACTAATACTCACTTGCTTTGGTGATTTAAGTGTTGCTAGACTTCTTAAACGTCGGTCAAAAGGTTTAAACTCATGTATATAGTAGTGTAATAATTTGGTAACAATGCTTGGTTGGTCTCATTGCTCTAAAAATCTCTTCTAAGTCCCATCTAGACGTTAGACAATCACCGTGTTAATGTGCCTTGAATCTGAATCACACACTGCGACAGGTAGCACGGGGGTTTCTTGAGTCACTATATAAGCTCTCGAAATACCTAGATCTCTGTATTCCGAATTCAGTCTTCCATAATAATACACCGTTTTTCTGCCCGTGGACGTAGATAACACATCGTTACCGAACCACGCAAATCTGTGTGTCGTTCTTGCTTTATTGTTCTCGTTCGATCTCTCGTTACAACACACCGCTCGTCTAACCTTTTAAACATGCCTAGGCGGTGCTTAGACGTCTAGGCCGACTATGCAACCGTATAAGTCATCTCTCTACCTAGACATCGTCTAGCATTTTTTAGAACACTAGTTAGTCGAATAAATTGGCAGACTCGGGACAAAGTAGAGAGTCATGAATTGACGCTCATTTGAAGGAAGCTTTTGGTGGACTCTTACTTGGCAAACAGGCCCAAATGCGATGCATCTAGGGTTTCAGAGGGGCTTTGTACTTGCCTTGGAAAAAGATGGACTATTTTCGTGAAAGAATTTTTAGACCTACAAAAAGTGGGATTGGTGCTTGTGGAAATTTTGGAGTGCAAGGTTGAAAAGAACTGTAATCTTGTGAGATGCCAATTTTGAAGAACTGTCCCTAAAGTACTTGAAGAATTCCACGGGTTGAGCTCTTTTTAATACTTTAGACCCTTGAACGGGTTACATCATAAACAATTGTCCCGTCAAGAAATAAGAAAAGAGTGGCATTTTTTCGCTTTAATCAACAATGTATGAATAATTACACAAGTTTGGCTAAAAGGTTATTGATGTCTTGTTTTCGAATTAAAAAAATTTATATGATATAATTCATCGTGAAAAAGCAACCCACACATGTATATGAATTATCCAACCCGAGACTTATTACATCCTTATCAATTCATGCTAGGATTTGTTCTTGGGAATCTCTAAAAAGCCCGAGGCCTTCAGTTAAGCCTCCCAAGTGTAAACATGTCATTGGTTCGAGTCTCGTGGGTAGTACCCTTCACAAAAAAAAATCTTATGGCCTTAAAGAGTTTTCATATATGAGCCGGAAAGTTCTCGCAATTCTTCAAACAAAGAGCACATAAGACTTTGGAACCAAGTGCATTAGCCACAATGCACTAGATTCTTTTTTTTTTTTTTGATCTTTTGCCCGGTTCGATTAGCCGGAGCTAATCTACGTCCGGACCGGGTACTGCCAGGGGTTAAGAAAGACCCTCCCCAGTGCCTTCTCTACCACAGAGCAAAATTCGATCTTTTCGAGTCTCGAACTCATGACCTCTGGGTGACCCAACCCCATTTTTAACCACTGGGCCAAGGCAACTTGGGTCAATGCACTAGATTCTACACTTTACTTGCAAGTCGTAACAAGAACTATAAGTAGTCCTTGCAATCATTGAATGAACTACTAGGACTTTAACTCTTTAAGGAAAAAAATTACTCCATTGAATGAAGTATCTTACAGCAATTAAAACATGTTATGCGAGTTCTTCTCCCTTCTAAGAATCTCTAGGGTCCCATGTTCTTCAATTCTAAGTGAAATATCAATAATATTAAGCATACATTATAACAATATTATTTCCATACAAATTCAACACTACAAAAGATGGAGGACTTTGACTCTTTGAGTGTTAAAAAAAAATGATGATGATGATAATTTGGTAGCACTTTGTGCAAATAACCCTTACAGCCGATTGGGCCTTTACTGTTGGGCTGGGTGGCAAAGTAAATATATGGACTGTGCTATTCGAAACCCATGAATTGATTGGGCTGGGTGGCAAATTAAATATAAGTTGCTAATAAAAAAAACCCATTTAATTTCCTCAAATGGAGTTTACATTATTCATTCAGTTCCGATTCAGCACACTTTTTTTTTTTTTTTTTTTTCCTGATCAGAGATTCAGCACACTTCTATGTCTTCTATAGTGACCTTACACCAATTTCGACCTTATTTAGGACATAGGTTAGAAAATCTAATCAATATAAATAAAACCTTCTGATATAATTAAAACTTATACTATTTACGACCTAGTTTTCCATATCAATATATATGCAGCAAAACATATGCTTAGTTCATACATTGTAATTGAGTTTCTCACACACAATCCACTAATTAATCTTCTACATTTTTTATAATTCTTGATTTTTTGAAAAAGCTTCCCTAATATTAGTTCATAGATTAAAAAATAGAGCTAGAAACTTCAAATCTGGGGGAGATCCTCGTCCTAACTTGACAAAAACACAACAGCGAAACAAATGGTCAAAAACAAACCTCGATCACACACACTGTTTTAAATTACGAAACTTGTTGTATACATGTCATATTATATTCATCAATCGTTTAATTTGCATAAATTGTCGTTTAAATTCTCAACATTGTTATCTAGCATAGATGGCGGAAATTGTACCAACGATATAATTTTGAGTGACGTCGGTGAAAAGTTGTCAGATCTTACAATATAATAATAGTAATAAAATTTTGAAAAAACAAAGGAAAAAAAGTGATTAAAATGGTAAGATCGAGAAGGGTAACGGATAACTCAATGATAGGGGCTGCATATGGCCACTAACTTAGAACATAAGCCTGAATAATAATCATTAATTACTTTATATTAATATAATAATACTATATTAATATAATAATACTATGCACTGTTTTTATACTAACCACTTGGTGAAATGAGCAACATAAAATATCCTTGGGTTTAAAGAATACTTTAACTGACAAAGTTGGGAAACTGCACATAAGGACCTCCTTGTCTAGATACTTGCAATCAAGGCAGAAACCAAAAGAGTTATTTACAAAGCAGGACCATGTAGGTAGGTAAGTTGTGAACCATTAGAATTGTCATAGAATACATGAAATCATGTATCGTAGGAAGTGAAAATTGAGCTCAAATCAGTTGCTATGTATAGTTCGATTTAATTTGTATATCCTATGGGTTGTGTTTGGTTTGTCGAACGTGCACATATATATGAGGTTAATTTCGGTGAAAACTTTTCTTATCCTATAAACTAAAAATGTGAACAAAATACATAAATATGTGAACAATATAAAGAAATATGTGAACAAAATTATATTTTTATTATGGATCGTATTAATATATGTAATAACAAAATTTATCAAATTCATGTCGTATGGATCAAATTACTACACCTAGTAACATAATAACACAAAATCACAAATTTTGGAGTTCACATATTTCCTATTTCGTTTTCACGTATCTATTCCATGTTCACGTATTTCTATTTCATGCTCATATTCTTTTGTAAATAGGTTAAGATAAGTTTTCATTTAATTTAAATCATACATATGTATATATTCGTGGATATCTGAATATCAAAATACAAATGTTAAGTTTCTTGGATATCCGAGTATCAAAATACAAATGTTAAGTTTCTTGGATATTCGAATATCAAAATACAAAGCTTAGGATAGCAGGGGACAAGAGATTGAAATGGCCCAAATCTTCCATTCTCAACACTTAAACCAGCATCTGTGAAGAGAATATTATCCCTGATGGGAAACTAAGAGATAACTTGCCTAGCATATATGTCCTTGGGTTGTGCCTCATAGTATCAATTGGTTTTAGATTAATGAAATTCTATGAGATTATGCTAGGTCCACTCTTGGTTTTGCGGTGAGGATCCTCTAGTTCAATTTTTACTGGTCTATACATGTCCCATTTTTTTGATTGGGTCACATGTTATTTATCTTGTTTAATTTTTTATAATAATCAATATATTTTTTGGCTGATACAAATTATTAGTAATTAGGGACAATTCCTCCTGTCGAATTAAAAAGTTCAAAAAAAAACAAATTACCGTTTAACAACAAAAGCTAACAATTAGAAAGAACAATTATATGACTGTGAAAAAAAAATTGAAGAAGATTGACCTAAACCTGATTTGCATATTGAGAGAAACAAAATGGCCTAAGATCACAACCAATTTGTATTTGATATTGATGTTATCGTCAACAAACTGAATTTGTGGGAATGGAGACTTGATATGGGAGAATTAGAATTTGGGAGAGTAGCTAAGAGAGGAGAAAGAGAGGGAAAAGGGAAAGGGATGGGAGAGAAGGGGTAAATAAAAGCGATTTTTTAATATACTCCGTATTAAATAATATGTGGCCCAATCAGAAAAATGGGACATGTTTGGACTAAAGGATCGTGCATATGCGCAATCTGAATTCTCTGTCCCGCAAGTATGTTCCTCCACACGTCCTCTTATCACTCATTGGTTGAAATTTCAACTTTTGACTTTAAAAAACACAAAAAAAGAGTGCAATTTTAAAATTCTGACCAATGAGAGGAAGAGAACGTGTTTAGGGGACGTGTGGAGGGACAAAGGATTCGGATTGACATATGCGTAGCATTGTTGCCCACTCCATTATTATCGGTTCGAGAGGCAACTTGGACCACAACTCATAGTTCCTAGATCTCTACCCAAGTTAAGTTCCAGAACGAACTAACATCACACAATTAACAGAACTTTTATTCTTCACTAGATTATTGCTTGTACCATGTATGAGACACGATCGATAATTATTTTTGATGTATTATTTAATTAATAAACGAATGCATAATAATATTACTAAAGATTAGATATTGATATAGTCTTGTTAATCCGAAATCGTTACAATATAAAAAATAGTGATTTGGTGTTAAGAATAGTCTAAAATATAAAATTGTAAATAAATGACTTAAATAAAAAGTATAGATAAAATACTATCATATTATTTCAAAATATATTTAATTAATTAAAAAATCATATGTGATATGATATGAAATCTCAAGTGAAATATTTTATCAACATATATATTTTTAATAATTAGTAAGATTTTTATATGATGACAGAAATCATAAATTAAGTTCATCATGACTTATTTAAATAAATCTTTTATGAAAACAGACATATATCAATAATAATAGTTTTTGAAATAAAATAAAACATTTTAATAGATCTTATAAAATTATAATTAATTTAATAGTAGCAGATTTATAGATCAATATAATTTATAAATGAATACTATAACACAAATTTAGTTTATATATTTTGAAGATACATTTCAAAGATATTTTTTGATATCTAAAGCTTAATGTATAAATTTATTGGAAAAAAAATATGGTGAATGTGTATGATTATAAAAATACAATAAAACAGTTCTAAGTGACAAATAAGTTAGTTAGTTATAATTTTGATTTACAAAAAAGAATGTCTAAGCAAATAGTTGAAAAGATAGAAATTAGGTGAAAAAGATAGAAATTACAAAAAGAAAAAGATAGATATGATAGATAATTAATAAGAATAGCAAGACTTTAAAATTATTTTTCTAAATTTTATTTTCTTAAATGGAGTGGGACCAGAATTAACGTGGAGGCTCGAAATTCCTCATCTTTAATATATAATATAGATATAGATTGATCTTAATTATTTCCACATTTGTTCTACTTTCTTTTACTACATGTTGGAGGATTATCCCACATCGGGAAAACAAAGTCAAAACCCACTAGTATATAAGGAATGGTAAAACCCCTACCCAATGGCTTAAGCTTTTAGGTAGAAAAGTGAACCCTAACCTTCTGTGCAAAGTGGTTAAATTTGTCCCGACACGTCACCAAAATCTCTCAGTTCACCGGAATCTCACATGTCTGTTTCTTCCTAGCTCTTTGGGCTTGAGTTTAGCAAAATGAGCTACTTGCCCGTTCTTTGGGTTCGAGTTGGCTAAAAAGAGATTGAGATGTCACCGCCCATTCTCTGGGCTATTTATGAAGAGATTGAGATGTTAAACCACTTTGTTCAAGTGCTAACTAGGTCAGACTAGTTACTACTTGAGGGGGCGTGCTGGAGGATTATCCTACATCGAGAAAACAAAGTCAAAACCCACTAGTATATAAGGAATGGTAAAACCCCCTACCCATCGACTTAAGTTAATTTTTGGGTGAAAAGACGGACCATGACCTTTTGTGCAGAGTGGTTAAATTTGTCCTTATACATCACTCACTTCTCTCGACTCACCGGAATCTCACACTACACCAACCATTACATCAATCGAGTCTTTAATTAACATATTTAGCCATCTGGTTATTTTGAATAATTCAATATAATTGTTGTTTTTTTTAATAAATTATCCTCAATTTCGTGTGAACACAATACGACCTTGTACTATAATGCCAAATCATTGGGTTATTCAAGTTAATTGCTCTGAGATGGGATCAGAGAATATTACACCATAACACACAAGTTTTAGACAAGCTTCTCAGTAAACAACGGGATTCGTGGACCGTTGTATTCAAAACGTTAATTAGTGCAATAATTGTAAGGAGGAAAACCTGACAGATTTTATTTAAATAAAACTTTGGAAAAACTTGTCAGAAAATTAATTAAGCAACGAAGGTTTTTGTATGGAAATGGATGTCCCCCGAAACTCACAACTCAGACCAGCAAATGGTATAGGGTGAATGTGAGACCAGGTCACTTGAACTCATTCATCTATATATGTTAATACTGTATTCTCAACCACATATGCTCAATAAACAATAATACATTTATAATTACATGATACTACTAATTTATAGTACTCCAGACTTTGTTGGTTTGTCTTTCTAATTTTTTAAAGTTTGTTTGGTTATTTTCTGAATTTAGTGCGTACAGTTAAGGACAATGCTTACAGTTAAGGACTATTATGACGGCCAAGAAAACATGTGTGATTTTGATGAATGATGTAAAAAAATAAATTTATGTGGATGTTACACAAAAGTTTTTATTATTTTTTTTAGGGAAAATTTTATTATTATTAGAATGTGATATGTTTTTCCTAACACCCACTTTTACATGTGAATTGGCTCGGTTAATAGTTTTATAAATAAGTTGATAAGAATTTAATGATGATATAGTGTATGTCCTCGATTTGATATGATTTGATACATCATATAAGCTCATTAGTTTTATATCAAAACTAATCGATAATAGAAAAAGTAATCTATCTATATATCTTATATGCTAGGTCCGGGTTCCTTAATCAATTGTCGAGACAGAATTCCTAATTGATCTAAGAGTTTATCATTTAATGGCATATCATTCGCCATCACCACATACAGCAATTCTCAACAAATGTCATCACTACATTAAAATAGTTATCACCAAATGCCATCCCTACATATGTAAAACAACTATCATCACCACATAAAAACAACAATACTTTAGTTGTGAAAAGACGCTCGATAAAAGGTCACAACTTTACCCCAACTCACCCATTTGTCACTTGTGTAATTATAGTGACCTTTTCTAAAATGTTCTAACCCTACCACCTACCATTGTATATGTATATCGAAGGTCATCCCTAGTTGGCTATCGCCACCGCTATTTAATTGAGAATGACTATAAAATAGTTTAACTAGACATATTTGATATGATTTATTAGTCCTTCCTAAGAGAATTGAAGGGCATAAGGAGAATGAGAAGATTTACGAAATGGAATAGTCATTCACAAGCCTCGGTGAAGATTAATTGTGATGGATCCGACACGTAAAATGAGAAAGCTACTTGAATAGCGGTAAACATCATTTGAGACCAAGATTGAAAGACCCATATTTATCACGACTGAAGCAATGATGGTTAGAAATAGCATTGACAGTGCTAAAAGACTCGGATTCGGGGAAATCGAAAGAGAAGATGAAAACCTTATGATAATTGTTAGTACACAAAATATGTCGGTGTACAAGTTTCAACTCCTTCTTTAATGTTCTTCTTCTCCCAGCCTCTTCACTTTCAATGACCTGCAAAACAATGGACCTAGGGGCGAGCGACCCCTAATCCACCTCCGATGCTTAAGTCAGATAGGGCAAAGTCACAAGGCGTCAGGCAGAGCGATAGCTTAGAGCTTACCAGGCACATGGCGAATGCATGTGTATTTATAGAGGAAGGGGAGGGGGCGCGCACCCCTATGGGCCGGATGGGCCAAACTAGGGTTAGGGCGGATAGCTTGCTCCCCAAGTCAACCAAAATCTTATCCCAAACGAAGATAAGATCCTCCTCCATAAATATTATCCTAATCTAGAGTAACTACCCTAATAAAGGATAAAGCAGAATAAATATGGATAAGCATAATAAATAAGATAGAGAAATAAATGCTAACTAATTGATGTCGGATTCATGCCCGCCTACAATAATTATTATGGACGGTGTAGGTACACGGTATAACCAATATGCTAAACGATAAGAGGAGTGACATGTCCTTGCCTCGTTTGCAAATTAGCAAGGGAAGCCGGGAATGGGATATTCACGCGTCCCATAACCTATAGCGCGTTGATTTATTGTCCCTACCTGATGCACTCTAATCTTTGACAAGGCCTTGAATGCAAAATCCCGATCATAAATTGTATGTGAAGTCTCAATGAAATTGCGGAAGCGGTTTATAGAGGTTTGATAAGCAATCACAAGCGTTTACAATCGAGTTTTGGGTGTCAACTCCACGTTAGGAATCAACAAGGACTTGATCAAAATGATGAACAAGTTGGAAGATCAACGTTATGATCTTTAAGGCAACCTCAACGTGATGAGATCGAAATTGGTGAGCTTGGACTCGTAAGGACTTTGGTGACGCAAGGGTTCGTATTAAGAGCAATTCTCAACTAACCAAACTTGTAATTCAATTATGCGTGAGAAATAATGTTACAAGTGTATGTTTACATAAGGAAGACAAATTTTGGGGAACTCTATCTTGAAGAAAATTTTATCTTGTGCAAAAGATAGGGTTTTTTCTTCAAACTAAATTAATCTAATAAAACAAAGATATATAAAAATAATTATTTTTTGCTAATCTTACACGCCAAGCTAACATTAAGCCTCAAAATAAACGTGTAAGAATCTAATAAGATAGAATAAAATCAAGGAAACTGTGTAAAGATCTTCCCAGGCTAGGATAGCAAAGGCCAAGGCTTGGGCGCCAATGCAATCTAGCCGCTAGTGGGCGTACCCTGGCGCACACGGATGCGGTTTGGGGTACAGGCTAAGGTGGGCGCCCTTAGTGGATGTGTGCGAGCGAGCGAAGGCGAGTGCACGCACGCTCTTCTCTTGTGTGCGATTGACGAACCTCAACTTAAACTCCTTGGTGGCCTGGCGATGGAGCGACATGGCTTGAAGGCTTGCGATAGACTCGATGAAGCTCCTTCTTGTGGTTGGTCACTTAGGCTCGTCAATGTGATTAATTGGAAGCTTCATTGGAGCCAATGCTTGTAATAGCTCGTATTATGAGTGATTAAGTGGCTCAAGCGACTTGCTTGGCTCTACTCCGAGTGATTGGTCCATTTGAGCGAACTTGGAAGGTGTATTCCTCCTCGGTGTCTGACATGGGTGGTGGGAGCGCATCACCACCAAAACAAAGTGTTTCTCCCTAAGGAGCACTTGCATGTCATGTTACGTTGCATGTCTAAAACCTAGTTAAAGGTCTCCACTGCGCGCCTTTTGCCTTCAATAACCGACACCTATGTTTTTATGAACCATCCAAAACTTCAAAATTTTAGGTCATAACACCAACTTAGGGGCAAACAATGAATAGTATCACTACGCAGGAAAAGTTGATTCATTGCATTATGTTTTTATGAAGTACTATCCTAAATAGAACTATGGAACTATTAGGAGGGACGAGATCTACACCATCCAAACAAGTAAAGCGAAGTCTTCATACAACTATTTTGTGATTCAATTTGGGTCAACACAGTCACTCAATTGCATGTGGACTTTTCATTTCGTCAAAATCAGGACAAAATATGAGCTTCTGGTCAATATTGACACACACAAATCGCGTTTTTTAAAATGTCGGTGTACATTATTTTTTGTGCCATTACTTATACTTTAAATATAGTCTTCATGCGTACTAACATATTGCCATTTTACACTTTGATACTACTAATATCGAAAATTTTATAGATATTAACCATTAATCTCATTATTAATCACTATATAGAGAATTTTTTTACCACAATAAAATGAGCTTATTATACATGATCAAATAATTAATCTTATAAATCACAAATAAATTCAACAAGATTCAATAATTAAAACGATAATCTCCACAGGAAGGTAGTAGCCATAATACATAGTAATATCTATAAGAACAAATGAAATAAACATTCCAAAAAAGAAAAATGGATTAATAGTCATGATCATTTATTTCTCGGATTACATTTCGTCGACATCAGAGCTTTTACCATTCTTTCGTAAAATTCATTTGAAGGTCTAGTGGACTAATATATTGTGGGGATCCGCACATCGACCCTATTGTATATGCATGTTAGGCATAATTCATATGTTCGATAAAATAGGAGTTGTCTATTTTTGACAATGAATTCCATATGACAATCAATCTCAATATGTTTTGTCTGTTTTTGAAAGATAGGGTTAGTGACAATGTGGAGGATTGTCTAACTATCAAATAGGAGTTAAATGGGATGTTGTGGGGAAGGATGATCGATAGCAATGAATTTAGCGACATATATAATATCGCTATAGGTAGCGCACACATTCCCTTGAATGCAATTCGCAATATGAAATATGAAATAGTTGATATATAGAGAAAGACCCTCACAGTGAACATTATTGCAAGTATATTAAAATTATTTGTGAAATTACAATAACAACCACGTCTAATTAAACAGGTATCGGTATAACTTGAATATCGAGCTTAAGATATACTTAACATTACCCCGCCATAGAAACTAAGATGTTATATAAGAAATACCCAAAATAAAGACAAGTAATGCTCAATTTTTAAAGTTCTTAAACATTTCATACGAAAATGTCAAGATTTGTAGAGAAGTTATATTTACTTCGTCGTCCAAATCTCCGTGGAACAATATATTAACAAAACTGTTACATTAGATATAATTCAACCCAAGACAATATACTACTGGGTGAGATTTAAACGACTCACGAAAACATTACGAAGGGCGAACACCCATTAGGCACAAAACGATAACTCTTAGGATTCACCGATGAATCAAGGATGATAACAAAGAGTTTTAACTCCAGGGACTTTGAAGTCCCCATCTATCTCCATAGGTTACTAGAATTGTAGTCGAGCCACATGTAAACCATAGGATACTTGTTATTTTCAACGATATGATAGTGTTATCCCACTTCTCGTTGCATAGAGATAGATTTTTCTTTTGTCAGAGACGTACTCAGAATAGATAGAATATCTACATCAGATGCATAAGGGTAACATAACAATGAGGCCCACAAGACCTAAAAACCAAAGACGAAAACAATAATAATAATAATGGAGGGAAGAATTGAAGGGCCCGTACATGTGAAGGTATCGATCTACGTACCTGCTTGTGCTCCAAACTCCCATGCCAATATCCCAATATGCCATGTCTCATTGGATTCTCCTCTTTCTTACATTTTCATGGTCCCACCTCTTCTCAATCACTACCTAACTTCAATTTTGATGTTATTTTACTTTGTTTTTATTTTCCGCCTTACATTTATTCATATCGTCATACACTTAAACCTCTAGGACGGCGGTTTGCCCTCTTCTTTTCATCCCTACTGGATACTATAGGCGAGCTCAAATAAGACTTGTGACAACCATAATATCTACCTTACCAATAAAAATGATATTGTATCATATGACCGGACCTTATAGACATTGTTAGGTTCCATTGTGAATTCTAGATTAGAATTTTGGGTGAAAGATAAGTCATCATATACCAGGCAAGCTTTGTAAATCAAAAAGTCGAAACAATCGACATTCGAACAAATTTAAAAGATCGCATAATGATAGAGAGAAAAGTTCAAAAAAGTAATACGAGAGAAACCCAACGAACAATCAAAAGTACTAGTAGAAAGTAGTATTGTGGATTGGCAAAAAAAAATGATCATCTCCGTGATACTTAATTCGAAAGGTTGATCTATCTCCATAAAATATATATGTCAACAACTCTATAAGGATCTTTTTAATGAATTTTATCGTATCGTTGAAAATAACATATTAATTCATTAAAAGAAGATTGTGAATAAACTATAAAATAGCATATTTATCCTAGAAAATAAGAATCTCTTAATGAAACAAGAAGATGGTGAATAAAATGCCCTAAATATTGTTGAGGATATTTGGAGTGCTTCTTGAGACATTGATTATATCCTAACTTACACTCGATCTCGATATTGTCGATAGATATTCATCCATTTTAGAACTTCACGTTATCATTTTCAAAAATGATTGAGATAGATTGCATCATCACTTGTGTGATCACTTTAATTTCCTTTATAACAAAAAAAATAAGTACATGGCTCGGAAACTTGTATCATCAAAACTAAGCACGTCTTCAGGAAAATCAACGCATTTTGTTTGACGAATTTTGCCAATATAGGACCACTTCAAGCTCTCTTGCATTATGACACGATAAGTTCTATTACATAATGTAAGTATACCAGCTCAAATATTTGTCTTTTATCCAAAAATAAATGGAGGCGAAGAGAATATCCTTGCGTTATCGTCCCATTTTCATCATCTTATCCTATAGATTATTTCCAAAGTTGTATAACAACGATGCTTTAGTTGACCTTTAGTATGTTTTGTTTTTATCAACCTGTTTATCTTAATCAAACTTGTTCTTCTAGTTTTTTTTTTGGAGCAAACTTGTTCTTCTAGTTAGCTAGTTGGATGTTGATTATGTTAAGGTACAATATAGTCTTTGAACATTGTATGTGTAATATTCATATAATGTAGGATTACATGCAAATACCCTAAATTTCAGATAAAAAATCTTGCTAATTAATGGATTAATCAATAAAAGTTATATTTTAAAATTAATATAAAAAAATTAAAATTAATAACAACTCCCTGTTTTAGGCTTCAATTGAACAGAGGGAATTCAAAATCCGATCCTTCCCACAGATCAACATCTCAAGGACAAATGTACGGCAAATTAAATTCAAACTAAGAAACTAAAATCACTATAGCAAATCAATTGCAAAACGA
This sequence comes from Polygonum maritimum, assembly GCA_963924305.1. NCBI lineage: Eukaryota > Viridiplantae > Streptophyta > Magnoliopsida > Caryophyllales > Polygonaceae > Polygonum > Polygonum maritimum. The sequence continues at coordinate 11,412,635 of OZ002737.1, read as the reverse complement.
GCACAATATCTTTCAACCGAAAGTTGTAGAAAGAAGAAACTTCCGTTTCAGGCTTCAATTCAAGTCAATCTGATCAGAGAAGAGATGAGCTACCTTCTTCGTTGCCTTGTCGACTAGCTTCTTAACAAACGCGTCCATAAATCCGGAACTCGGAGCAGCGATTTTCCCGAGCTCGGAGCGCACGCTATTCGGGGACTTCCGACGAATCGTCGGACTTTTTAGGAGCGGCCGGTAGAGTAGATCCGGGTATGGCGCCGTGTGGGCAGAAGAACGAGGGGCTTTTGGTAACTGGCCGTCTCTCGTTGAATTGTTTGAGATATCGCCACCGACGGCGTCGTTTCCCCCGCCGGCCCCCTCCCCTTCCTCCTCGGTCGTCCCCTCCACCCCCGCCGAACGCACCCGCTAGAAGCTCTCCACCGTCGCCATCGGCTTGGCCGCCGCCGTCGCCTTCCTCCTCCTCCTCCGCCGTCGACAACGAAGTCGGAGCCCCCGTCATCTCCCTCTTTGTTTCCCTTTTTTCTGTCTTGTTTACTGCTTTGTTTTTTTAACGGAAGTTATGAGATTTAACGGAAGTTTTGAAATAAGGGCACGTTTCGAACTTTTTTGAAACCTCGGGGGCATTTTGCGGAATAAGTTTTTTTTGTGGGCACCAACCGGAAAAGCCCAAAACTCAGGGGCACCATCCGGAATTTCCCAAATATTATTATGGTGGATTGGTGGTAGACCTAGACTTTATCAACTACTCCCTCCGTCCCATAATGTTCGTCCAAAAGTACGTTTTTTGCGGTTTTTAATGCAAGGTATAAAGTGGTATTGGGAAATGAAAAAGTGGGTTAAAGTGAGTAGAAGATATGATTGAATAAGGGTATTTTTGTAAGTTTGTAGGAGAAAAAAGTTGAAAAGAGATGAGTAGGTGAAAAAGTTGGATAATGAGTATAAATTTAGAAATTTGATAGGGGTAAAATTGGAAGAAAGTTAGTGATATAAAAGGAAAGTGGACAAACATTTTGGGACGACGGATTAGAAAAGTGGACAAATATTATGGGACGGAGGTAGTACTTGTTAACGAGGCCTAAAGTGTGGATGGTGAAGAAAATAACGAGTCCAAATTTTTTTTGGTGAACAACAAGGGCGAGAGCCCAAGAAAACTAACTTCTAACCGAGCGAGTTACCGGCCTCCCACAAGAGTCGAGATCAAGCAGGGAGCGAGAACTCAAAGGGGGCTCGGTAAGCAAATGGAAACCGAAAGATAAGGCATGAGCATGCCTGGCGAGGGAGTCCGCGACGGTGTTCGCTTCCCTGAAGACGTACACTTGCTTAGTTGCTTTAATAGCTGTGCCCTTTGTAAGCTAGTACGTATAATATTAAATTGGACATTAAAATCATTATATGGGAATGGGAACGCCCAGATCGATTGACTATACTCGAGTCAAGGTTGTACAAAATCAACATGTCACTTATAAGAAAAACTTGCAAAGATCGTTACATAGCTACTCCCTCCGTTTCACAATAAGTGTCGTTTTAGCTCTTGACACAGTTTTTAAGAAAAGCAATCATTCACTTTAAAACTTACAACTTTTTCTTAATCTTACCACTCATTACATTTTTTGGCCAATGAATGAACAAATTTAGTCAATAAATACACATTTCAATAAAATTATCATTATTCACCCCTAATAAAGCACTTTAAAAACCTAAAACGACACATATTATGAAACAAATTTTAAGGGCTAAAACGACACTTATTGTGAAACGGAGGGAGTAACGATTTAAGGTTGACTTTTAGTTTAGTTCGGGCACATTGACTTTTAGTTTAGTTTATATATGTATATCAAAAGTGTTTTACTTTTGGGTACGTATCGTGATTTTTACAAGATCTAGTTGCGTTTACTTTTGAACCTTTTTACATGGCCGGTGCTCCATCTTCTCTTTTATTGTAGTCACATGTGCTCGATCATATGTGATCCTATAACGAAGCTATGATACTAGCTCGAAAGTCGAAATATAGCATACGATCATTAATGGCGAGCAAAGATAATGTATAAAGGGTATTTCTTTTATAATTTAATACAAATGTATTTACTCTGAGATAGGGTTAGTTACCCAATCACTGTTTAACAAGATATATGACTTGCACCAAAAAAACTAAAAATATTTATGACATTGAGTGTAAGGTCAAGCCCACACAAAGTAATCTAGTAGCAAGAGACATATGGAAATGTTAGTAAGACACTATATGCATATGGTAAATGGATTCTCGATCATCAACAAAATGAAATCTAAGGTAAATCACTATATGCATATATATACACATATACGAGCATGGTAATATATTACATAAGGTACCAAAAAAGTCCGGATACAACATTAATCTGGAAAAATCATTACAAATGGTTAGTTTTCCTCAATATATATTTTTTTTTTAACGTTGAAATACTAAAACCAGCGTTGACCCAATTCTTTTTCTTTGGTCGAAGGAGAGACGGTAGTTTTTGTGTCCTCAAGGAGCATTTTATTTCATGAAAAGAGGGTTAAGTAGTACTCAAATGGGTGATAACCCGACCCTTAACATCGTCAGGCAACAATGAAATAGCACCGACAGGCAGGTGCTCAAGCACATGCAATCCAACAGGAAAAGAAAAGGCAAGAGAAGTAAGGAAGTCAGCAACACAATTTGCCTCCTTAAACACATGACGGAACTGGATATCTCCGTTACTATGAATTAAGCTTTGGCACCTAAGTACCAAGAGACCTACCTTCATAATCTCGGATTACTCTAGCCGAGCTCATCAAACCACTATCTCGCATAGAGCCATTCGCATTAAGCTTAACCCAACCGGCACGAGGCTTGATCCAACAGACGACAATCTCAACAATATCAGGGGCATTAGCGCTCACACCTCGAGCATCCCAAGCCTTCTTGTACTCCGTAGCATAAGACAAGACGAAAGAAACTCGATCACCCTAAAACGTCTCATACTGAAAGACAAAAAGGTTACGCCAACGCCAAATACACCATAAAGCTGTAGTAAACACCTCTGACCAAAAAAGCCCATCACGGACTTGATCGAATGGAACAAGAGAGATTGCAGCGAATCCAATAGGCAAAATCAGAGTCGAAAAATACTTCTCTAAAAAGAGGAGGGTGAAGAATCATTTCAAAAACGGTTTGTGTCTGCAAAATCCTGAAGAAGGTGAATCAACGACTCTTCCTCAATCGCGCACTTCGAGCAAAGGATATGTTGACTCACCCACTCTTGATTAGTAAGAATAACTCCTTTCGTAGCCATCAAAAGGAAGAACCGATGTTGCTCTGGAACCCGAATTCGCCAAATACACCGGTAGGTGCACAAATCAGCAGAAAAAAGGAGCACGGTTGGCCACAGTATTTCGATAGGCCGAATTGACCGTGAAACACCGACATCCCACACCAGCTAAGAACGTCCAGATCGGTCGGATCGTCCGCCATATATAGTAGCAGCTGCAAGCAATTTTATATACTTTTGAAATATATTTACTTTTAAAGTATATAAATATCAATCACTTATTAAAGTAAATACATTTAACAAGACCGAAAAAGCATTTGATTTTTGTGGTTTTCAATCACCAAGAAAACATTGCACATCATGAACACCACATAGTACATGTGCATCCTTTGTGTGTGGGTACATATAATGCTGTATATGGTTGGCCACCGGAGGATCATGTTAATCATTATAAGTCTTATTCCCATGATTATTAATTAACAATTAAGTAAAATGAATGAATAATACTAATCGAGCTCGCTAGGTTTAATTACCCGGATATGCATATGTAAAAGTGGTAAGAATTTACCAAAATCAACACAAACCTTATATTACACGGATTAAAATATGATATGAATGATGATGACATGGTTTCTGACTAAAATCATTGATATTTGTATTATTATATGTACAATATATTTTGTCCTTCCACTATAACCAATAAAATCACACTGAAATGAAAATTGAATGTTGTGCTACTTGCTAGTACGTGAGCTTCACAGTACACACCACGATCGAGACACAGGCAACGAGCAATTTTTTATGGTGGAAATTCATAGATTTATGCTATCAAAGTATCAATCTATTAGTCTTTTAATCTCTTAAAATTATGTTCATGAAAGCTGAAACTACTCATATTTAAGATAGAAGCCTAGACGGGAAAAGGGAGAAAGAAAGTAAGAAACAATTTTACATTTTTTTTTTTATGATCAAGGACGAGTTTTATTAGAAAGGGACTAGACGTTTAAGGCGCGGGGTATTTCAACCGTTGACATCGCCCAAAAATAACATCGACAACACAGTCTGGGGTTCAAGCAAACAATTACTGAAGGCCAAGCGGCGACAAAAAGTCAAAAATAGTAAGGGGTGGATTTTGCGACACAATCCGCTTTCATGAAGAGACAATTTGACAAAATTAACATTTCAAAATTAAACTCTATAGAGTTGATGTAATAATATCGCGTACGTAAATTGAATTTAACTCTGTACATTCATAATATAGGGTTAGTGTTAACTGTTAATAGATTTATTGGGTCAAATAACCAAAAGTTTTGCTATTGTACATTTTTTAAGGGCTATATATTATTGTTGTATGCAACATAAAGAATTAGTAGTATTCTTGTGAATCAAATCCATATCAATATCTAATACGCAGAAATGGTTTCTTTTAATTTTGGTGTTTGTGTGTGGGGGCCATCACGTGTTGGGTTCTGTAGAAAGCGTGCACCATGTGCTTTCATCAGTCATTGCAATAATCATAAAAACTTTATACTTATTAATAATATATATAACCATATTATAATCTTTACAAGAACATGTAAGTAGTAACCCCCATTGTTTTTAAATCATTAGATTAAAGGTAATTAAATTTGAACCGGATTCAATGACTCATCAATATAAATTTGAGCAAAACATTATATATATAATGACTTGGAAATACACAATTCTAAACAAAATGTGAATAATAATCATTTGAGTAGGTATATGATCAATACCCAGCTCTGAACAAAATGGTGCATGTCTTATTGACAACTTTATCAGTTTAATTAAGGCTTCACTTGTTCGAACTTTTTAAGCCCGACTTAGTTTTCCAATTACATCTTAGAGCGTACCTTAACGTACGTGATCAATGTTTTCATCTTAGGGTTGGACTTAAGAAGGGAAGGAGGCAACATAGAATTTCTGGGTCGGGTAAATTTTCGGGTAATATTGAAAATTTGAAAATATTGGGGTAAAAATTATAAATATTTTAAAATTTCAAGTAAAAATTTAGAAAAAAGATCAAAATGGGAGTAATAAACTAATAATCACACTATGTAAAAAGAAAAGATGACTTTTGGAACTTGATGAGTGTTAAACTCTAGGTTTTTTTTTCTGGTTTCACCTTGGAGTATTGATCCTGAGTTCAACTAGTGAGCTGATGCGCTGATCGACCACGAACTTTGGTCTACATTTAAGTAATATAAACCTATTAACACTTGGACTATTTAATTTTTCCCTACTTTTTCTTCCTATTACTAATATATGTTAATTTTAGGGTGGGTTACAACATACCCAAGTCCAACCCTAGTTCCGTCCCTAGACTTAAGTCTCTTCCTACATGAACCCATCCAAAAATAACAAATCAACATAATACAATCAAGAAAACATACCATATGAATATATATATATATATATATATATACCAAATCAACATTTCACAAATGTCAATATATCTTCAGTGCAATGTGGTCAATAGTGTTTGAAGGTCCCGTTTTAAAATTATAAAAGAGACCTAATAATAGAAAATGTTTAATTCAAAGTGCATATTTTCTAAAGCTAAACGTGTAAATTACATATAGATTGTTTCAAAAATTACATATTGGTTGTAGAAAAGTCATTAGATTACACTTGTTTAAATAAAAAAAATATATGGGCTTAAAAAAATCTAACCTTCTATTTCAATATTTTCAAGGGCCTCATGTAAGTGCACAGGTTGTAGCTGCCTTGGACCGTCCCTGCTTTCATAAATATCATGAAATCTTTGATGCATGTAGGGTATGGAATTAGGATAGTAATTAAAAGTTTGACCCTAAAAATGTAGGAAGTATACATCTTATAATTTTATACAATTACAAACATACAACTACCTCTTACATTTTTATTTGATAACAAACCTATAAATTTCTATTTTTATATAGCCATCAAATTCTAATTGAAAGATAAATCATTTAACAAAATAACATAAAACTCAAAAGAGAACGCAGATTTAGACGACAATAAGAAAAGAATATATGGACAACGCAAATGAAAAAAAACTCATTGTCGCATTGGCCTTTGTGCGAACATAATCCCATTGGTGTTGCTCCTCCTCCAACTCAATGCCCGGATTTGAGCAAGTAAGTTCCAAGAACAATTCTTGGCAAAAACCACCTCCTTCTAAGTTTATGTTTATTTATTTATTGAAGAGCTACTAGCTCAAATAAGCCAAAATTATTTCACCTATAATGTATAAGCATAGCCTAAATCATCACAACGAATGATCTTGAAAAATCAAACAACGAGGGTACGTTGTCGACTTAACAAACACCTCGATTTAGTTATAGACAAATAAGAAAATGAAAAGGACGAGGATAGAAATGGAATGGCTGCATTGAGACTTTGAAGATTAACATGTCTTCTTGCTAGGAAATCAACAACAACGTTTGATTCCCTGAAACAATGATAAAAAAAAACAACAGTAGAGATAACCGAAATAAGATTTCGTATGTCAGCTATAATTGAATGTAGCTCCCAAGAGACTTTCCACAGACGTTTTAATGAATTAATGACAATAGGATTATCTCCTTCAATTATAAGATTATGAATTTGAGAACAATCAATACTCTGTAGAGAATGAAGTAAGGAGGTAAGCTTCGGCTTGTATTATTGTCATAGAAGGTAGTTATTGACGTCCAATAGATCGAATGAATCCGTTGTGGTTTCGTAAAATGAAACAAGCATGTGTTGTTCCTTCTAAGTTTATGTTGATGATGCTCATACCACACTTTTTCATTGGACGGATGCAACTTAATATTGACCTTGATCCACCGGCACTTGGTTCCCGCCACCCCATCATACACACCTTCAAGCACTATACATTTCTTTTTGGTCGAGAGTACTACTCATGAAAATCGAACTGGAAACCTCTGAGTGCTACCATAAAGACTTAACCGATTGACTAAACACCACATTCCCCCGCCTCCTCTATTTCACTTAATTTCCACCACCCCATCATCCACACCTTTAAACACCACACTCCCTCTATTTCATGAAAGAAAGATCAGATAATCTGAGGCAACACACACACTCGCTCACACCAAGAGTGCATTACTTCTCATCCATCCTACATCTAACTAAGTAAAAACTCAATTTGATAACCCAATGTTGAAAAAACAAATAGAGAGATATAGGATTGTTGACCCTGATCTACCACACCTATCCATCAAAACAAAGAATGTCTCACTCATCGCACACTTTATGTTAAACCACACCTATCCATCATACAAGTCAATTTAAAGCATACGTCGATTCAAAAAACTTAATCCTCTTTACCATACACCTTTGACGCATTCAACTATTTCGTGCAACATAATTGCATATCCCCACATTGTTTTAAATAAACAAAACGTAGAATGTGATCGGCACTATTTTCAACTTATGAGCTTATTTGTTTTTATTAATTTAGTGATCTAAATCTTTTTTAACACATTTAATTTATTTTTTTTAAGGTTTTAATTTCTAAATCGGAGATTCTTGTCTTATCCCCTAAAAAAAACCGTTCATTAAGAAAAATTACACTTCTCATCCGGTGAAACATACCCCAAAGGAGAGGTAATATTAGGAAATGTAATCCATATATTCATCTATATTTATAGAATCGGAGGCTAGAGACTATAAGTATTTATTAAGGCAATATATGAAATTCATTTAAAATTTTTTGGATTAATTAATTAACTCATCACGATTCACGAGGCGTAGTTTGACATCCCAACCCCTCAAGTTTGGCTTATCTCACGGATCTTGCCGACCACTTTCATTCCCCCCTTCCCCACTTCCCTCTGCCTTCCTCTCTTCTTTAATTATTCACATTTTAAGCTCCTTTACTTTCATTTTTTCGATTTATAAATTATAATAAATACATTATTATATACTCTATTATTCTATGGTTTCCATGCCATGTTATAATAATTACAAGCTATCTACCTTGCTAAGACTATATATATACATAAAGCTGAGAAAGAGTGGTCCAAAGCCAAAGCCAAAGCCATTGATAAGGAAAGTCCTAGAGGCTTCATTTCCACATACCAATACCCATATCACATACACAATATCATACTCATCGTCTTCCATTTGCATACCATTTGGGTGCAATTGTATTCAAATCAAAAGAAAAGCTAGCGCAAAAGAAGGAGATCGATATTCAACCAAAAAAAAAAAAGAAGGAGATCGATAGAACAAGTAAAAACTCGATCTTGAACTTGCACAAGAAGAGGAGAAAAGATGGCAACTTCGTGGGTAAAAACCATCACAACTCCTTTTAGAAAGGCTCGTACCTTTCTCAATCATCAACAACCTAGAGATAAGAAGTCCAAGGAGTTAGGTATGTTCATATGGAGCTCATGTTTTCCCTCAATTGTTGTTGTTGCTTTATCCAGTTTAGTAATACATAATATTTAGATTGATGAGATGGGTAATTTGGATTAATGATGTTTATGATGAATTGGGTTATGTAGGGCATGAGAGCATGGTTATGGATGAGCAATTGCAAGGGGAAGTGATGGCATGTGCATATGAGGATGTTCAAGTCATGTGGTCCATGTTGGATAAGTCTAGGGCAACAGCCTGTAATGTTAGCTCATGATGATCATGACCATCATTCGCCATCAATCGTCGTCGTCGTCATCGACACCATCATCAGTCATACATAGGAGTTAATCGGTTGTGCAAACGCTAGCTCCTAGATTGTAGATAGCTATGCCTTTGGTGTCATGGATGTATGGATGAATAAGTCGATGGATGGATGGATGGATGGATCATGGATGGATGTGTTGTTTTATAGGGTATCCCCATGGTTTCTTTAATTGATCATGGCGAGATTTTTTTCTTAATATTTTTCACTTTTTAATGCTTGCACCCACTAGATCGAATTGATCTTCTTTTTGTCAAACTATTGTTTGTCTGGTCTTAGTGGTGATTTTTATATAATTATGGGATAAATCACCCTTCACTTTCTAAAGGTCTTTTGTGTGTGGAAATGAGGTCATTTCTTGGTGGAAATGATTAGATTAAGCATTAGTTTTAGTACGTTACTATCTTTTGAGAAGTAGAAGCTTCACCTAATGGAAGATTGAGATTTGCATTTATACAATTGAGAGAGACATATGAGGATAGATTTTCTTATCTTTTTGGGTTTTGGTAGTTGGGTGGGCAACTCTTTCAAAAACTGTTATGCTAGCAAGTTCCTTCTAGTATAAAAATCCAAGGTCTACACAAGTTTTTTTGTCCCTACCCTCTTGTTGGAAATTTAGGAATAGGAGAAGCTCATTTCATTATATGATTTCAACTTTTTTTTAACTTGTAGGTGATTACTAATTTAGCTTAATTAATTGATTGGGTTTGCAACGAAGAACCTAGGAAAGTGGTCTTTTGTGCATTAGATTCATGCGAATTGATTTGAAATGTTATATGGGACTTTCAGTTACACAATCAAAAAGCTTAGAGCTTTATCAATGCCTCACGAACAAAAGAAGAAATTCGAAAGGAAAAAGGACATGAAAAGATGAAAGTGTCGGCCTTCTTTACACCTAATGAAAGACAAAAGTTATCTGGACTTTCAACTTGTGAGTGTGCGTATTTAGTTCTTGGGTAGATCGGATAACTCTTTTTGAGAACATCAGTTTGACCTTTGATGTATTATATGACAACCACAAAAAGTTAGTACTTGAACACCTTCTACAAGTCAAGATCTTCTATATATAAACATCATGAACTTATATGAATCGTAAAATGTACAAATCTTTTGGAAGACGCCCATGAGAAGTATCATCTAGGCGATTTTTCCTAAATGCTATGTGAGTTGAAATCTTGATTTCTAATATTATGGTTTATCTTGCTTGAGATCACTTTCGATTTACCCATGTATATAGGAAAAAAAAAACAATATTGTACCCTATAAAATTGTTTTACTTGGGCGTATGGTCATCCTAGACTAAATTTAAAATCACAATTTCGAGTTCTTGTCCGAAAGGAAAGGATGTTGTGGTCCAATCTTTAGTCTTTTTCACCATCCTAGATGGCTCGTCTAATTCTTAGCTCGATTGTGTTTCTCGTACTATAACTTTGATTTCCTCCAAAAAAAATCGAACACATATTTTTATCTTGATTTTTAAATTTAATCTTATACTCTCGGTATGAAGGATAAAGATGCTCTTAAAAATCATATCAACATGTTATTCATAATTTACCAAATGAGAAAGGATGAATTATTCAAAACCCCTTTGTTACGAATATGTATAGTTAGTGCTTGACTTATCAAAACGTACGGTTAAGATGTGTTTTGAACATTTCAAACTTTTCATTTATGCTTTGACAAAATAAAAAAATATATTAGGAGTATTAAGTTGCTTCAAAAGTAAGATGGGCGCTTTTCATGTACATTGAACTAACAACATGCATGTGGTTGTGTAGTGTCCTACAAGTTTTTAATGTCAATTATGACCCATAACTCTATCCAAACAACATTGAAAGATCAACCAACAAATAGTTGAAAAGAACAATCTTCTAACAAGTTCACGAACCTGCAATTGGTGAACAACTTGCAATATGACATAACCCAAACATGATTTAAACAAACGAATAGATCACAAGGGTGTTTATTACACTTCATTGTGATCACTTGTGATGACAGATACACCTTGTACATGAAGCCGACAATTCACAATGAAACAATCTATTTTTCCATTCAACATTTCTGAAGAAATTGACTGTCGAACAAAAGGAAAAAATATTGATTTTAGCCGATGGTGAAGCATTGACTCTAGATTTAATCAATCGGTTTAAGTTTGAGTTTAATCTGCACTAGCTAGCCACTAAATAAGATTAGGATAGCACAGTCCACAAACCAACTAACCAAACAAGGCCTTAATTAGAGGAGATATGGACATTTATGTACAAACAAGTAGTTTAGTTCAACGAGCAACCCTCTCTTCCTTTGCCTCAAGAGCTTCAACCTCTTCATTTGACAGGATATCAACAATGGGCTCATACACGTCCCAATCTTTCCTTTTCCTTCAATCGCAAACACAAATTTGTTAATCCCTTTTATCTGACAGAAATATCATTTCCAAACAGAGGAATTAGAAGTGCTTGAATCAGTGAGAGTTACCTGACAACACTTGATCTGTGACCAAATAGCTTCACTAGGTCTACAGTTGGAACGCCCGATTTACTGGGAAGAGAATAATAAAGTCCATTAGTTAAGAAACTCTTTCATTGATTTGAACTGTTTATGTTTAAGGAGAAATGAAAGATTTGATGACGATACCTGGATGACATGAAATCAGCTCCTCGACGACCCTTCTTGGATACTTTCGCTTCCTTGGCAGTTGCTACACTTTGTATAGCAATCTACAAAAATACAAGATATATAGGTAGAATTTAGCAACTTTTTGGCATATGAATTGAGAATCAAATGATTAGAATGGAACATGGCAGCTTGATAATCACCTCGTACAGCTGCTCACGAATTGCAAACGTAATCGCAGGCTGCAAATGATCAATTGAAAAAAAGTCAGGCCTGTATAGTAGCACGTTATACACTATAAAAAGAAACTCAGACATTAAAACATGAGTGAAACCACAATTTGCTGACACAGTCCACAAAAATCTACAGTGACAATGGCATTTCATATAACGAATAGGTATTGTAGCAGTAAGAGTAGTTGTGATAGAAGATCTACTGATTGTTTTATGGAATGTTCAACAAATTCATAGAATAAGGTAATGCATTGCTTACTCCAACTTCAGGATCTTCAATGCCCAAGTCACTGCAGAAAGTCTTGGCAAACTCCTCAGGATCACTCTCCAAGTTACTCAAGTCCTGGAGAAACATTTGTTCAATCATATTACTAAACTAGTACTATCAAAGGATAGCTGGAGACAATCACAAAAGGAAAAAAAAAAGTGCTAAAATAAACATACCCACAAAAACTGGTCTTTGATGAGAGTATTATTCACTCGAAGGTCTAGCTGCGGATGTAAATAAATGGTGAAATTTAGCATGTCAGAAAGAAGCATTCTGTAGTGAACTATAATTGTCGAAATAAAAAACCTCAAAACCTTGATAGGAACAATTTTCTCGGCCACAAACATATCCTGTCCCTCATATGACCTGTACTCAGTGAGTTGTGACTACAAAACAGAGGCATAAAGTAATTAAGTTGAGGAGCTACAACTCTTCAAAACAGAGGAATAAAACAATTAAGATGAGGAGCTACAGTATATTTCAGAAGTACTTGAAATCATGCTAACACAATAACACATTCATCGTGATACTCAATTTCTTTCACATTTTTGTTAATAGTAAGTACATATCTACATGTAAACTATTAGACTTTAAAGAATCAAAAGTGAATGCCTTAACATAATGTAACATCATTTTCGAATATCAAGGAAATGTAATTTTCACAACACAGCAGAGGAACATTATGAGCTAATCTACTCTTTCCAGGGTTTTGTACCATTTGAACATGCCAACTTCTGAATATACATATTGTAGGTTACATCTTGCTTGCCAACTAGAAAACTTCCCAAAGACCCAATTAGGTAGAATCGTGTTGCTAGAATTATGCTTATTAAAGTACATTTGAATCCAAATAGATGAAGAAAGATCATTCAAGTGAAAAGCTAAAATGCTGATAGTAGAAATGAGTTTATCTCCTTGGAAAATGGTTTTCGCTTATCATCTATCAAAATAACATCCAATCCTTCACACTAATAATACTGGTAACATCATTCAACGATTTGGGGGCAAGCATTTATGAGGGGTTGGAAATCTGGTAATGCAGCAATCCATATATTAAGGAATATGGATATCATGTGACAAACTTATGCTAGAAATGACTTCAGAATTCAAATGAATAAATTAACAATTTTCATTATTCCATATATTCCCCCCACTTTCATCTCTCTCCTCATCAATCGATCTCTCTTAGCACCCCTTGTTCTCTGTTACTCTTAATATCCCATCCCACAATTCATTCAATAATATTTCTGTATTGATTGTGCTCAGTATCATGCTTACTTTGCTTTCAAGAATATGGTCACTTACATTAAATATCAAAGAGCATTAGCAGTCATCAAAACTCATAGAAGTAAGAATATTTCAGAGCCCAAATTTAAGGAGCCACACTTGTGAGATTTTTCGTGAAATAAATTATAAAAAATGCTTACTTGAATTGATTGAGCAATTTGTGGGGTGAATCCAGGAGGAAGCTTCAAGTCTTTCACTGTCCTCTTTGCAAACAATATAACTTCTGAGTCGGGATCTGCAATATTAAAATCTCAAATGAAGTCTGATGTAACATTAAAATACAAATAAACATTATTCATCGCGAAAGGTCAACAAAAGAGGTCAAACTTCAAAAGCACGCACACAAAAGCAAAAGGAAATACTAAAAAAGGAGGACAAACGCATGCATAAATAACAATCTTCACATCATGTCAAGATTGAGAGTTTATGCATATTAGAAGAATAAATAAGAACGACTTATTTTTTGTTTGTAGTTTGATGTATGGTAATTACAGGCAGGAAAAACATAATAGTTTATGCTGCAAAGCGGATCCCACCATTTATTTTGCACTCTTCAAAAATAAGCCACCAAATATTGAGAAACTATGGCAACTCAGTACAAGTGCATATATATGTTTAGTAAGCCTTAAAACATTTTGTATTTTAATCTAGAATACAATATACAGATAACATGAAAATATATACCATCATGAACCAGTTAACAAAGCTAAGCATGCAATCAGGATAGGTGTAGCCTCAAATGAAGTATATAAGAACGACCTTTTTTGGTGTCTGCTGTTTAATGTATGGGTATTACAGGCAGGAAAAACATAATAGCTTATGCTGCAAAGCGGATCCCAGATTTCATTTTGCACTCTTCAAAGTTAAGCTACCATGTATTGAAAAGCTATGGTACTTTAGTACAAGTGCATAATATATACATATATATATAGCTAATAAGCATTGAAACATTTTGTATCTTAACCTACATAATAATATACATATTACAAGAAAAATACACCATCATGATTCATAAATAAAGCTGAGCAAGCAACCGGGATAGGTCTAGCCTCAAATACAGTTGTTTTAGACTTTTTTGTTGTTTTCGGCTCGATGTATGGGTATTACAGGCAGGACAAACATAAGAGCTTATGCTGCAAAGCGGATCCCACAATATATTTTGCACTGTTCAAAGTCAAGTTACCAAATATTGAAAAACTATGGCAACTCAGTACGTGTGCGTAATAAGGATAGGCCTAGCCTCAGAAGACATAAACCGAAGAATTTAAAAACCCCAACAGAAGAGCAGCACTAATTATATTATGTAACGCACCAGCTCAAGACAAAGGCATCACGCTTCCAGTTTTATATCTAGTCGCAAGTGTGGACAGTGACCATTACAGACAGGAAAGTATTAAGAGACTGTGCAGCAAAATGGATTGTGAACTTTTATGTTCAGATATAAATGGCATAGGTAACCACAAGATATACATGGTGCCACAAAAGATAGAAAACCAAAAAGTCCGAAAGTTTTGGAGTATCACTTGAGAAGTTGCCTGGCAAAATATATCGAACATGCAGGAAACGGGCATATGAGCAATCAAACTTTAGAACAAACAAAAACCAAAACCAACCCTGTAAATAGCTCTTTTGTGAAATATCTAAGCCAATACCTACCATAGCAAAACCAAAAGCGCAGGCATTCCTACACAATTTATGCATAAATCCTGAGAAACAAAGTTCCAACAAATTCCAAAGTTAATTGCAGGACAAACACAATAGCCTCTTATGCAGCAAAGAGGAGCCCCGAGCAAAAGTGGCAAATATGTTTAAACCTCGACCGAAATTTTGGAAGTGCATCAAAAGGAACATTTCCATGTAGAGAATATGATGTAAATTGATATGTGTATTTTCACTTTGAACCCGGCTCCTGATCGTGGAACTTCCTATGCATCTACCTTAGTTCGATGTAAGGATATTACAGGCAAGACAAACATAAAAGGCTTGTATTGCAATGCGAATACCATTATTGATCTTTGCACTATTCAAATCAGGCTACCACAGAATGAAAAAACTATGCCACCTCAAGATAAATGCATGATAGATTGAATAGAATCCTGAACATATCCCCATCGATGAACTGGTTAAGAAAGTAACTTCAAAAAACTTGGTACAAGCAAAAACTCGTAAAAATTACAATCTGATTCACACACGTATAGAGGGGGAGGAGGAGAAAGAGTACCATTAGGGTTCCAGGTGAAGGCATCCTTGTACCTCTGGTTGTCGGCTTCGATGTCGAGCCGAATTGGAATTAGGTTTTCGGCCGTAGGCCTGCCATCCAAATTCGAGATTAGTATCAGAGATTAGGAATGTGAAGGAGGGACGAGGGAGATTGAGAGGGGATTTACATGCGGAATTTAAGAGTAGATCTCATGGACGCCTGCAAATGGGGCTTCATGTTGTTGTTCAAAGACTTGTAGTTCTGCACAGTCTGTGCTCCCACATACATATACATATACCAGAGGACGCTCAAAAGCTAACCCTAGCCTGAATTTCAACGGCAACAACAAACTTTGAAATTTTCGGGTCGGGTATGGGCTGGGTCCCGTCTAGCCTGGTACAACCCATTAGTAGAGACGACAAGAATACTTTCTCGATTAAATATAAGGAAATATACCCCTTCTCATAATTCTTTTTTGTGTCCAAAAATACAATTTTTTCTTTTTGTATTTAAGTGGTTTATACATTTTTCTTTTCGTAATTACAACTATATTTTAAATAACTTTTCATCAACAAAAAAATACAATTTTTTGTTTAAAATTTAAATAAAAACTAATTTAGAAAATGAAAAGCTTGATTTTTATTTCACTAGATTTTTATGGATTTTTAAATGGCAATTGTAATGAAAAAATGTAGCCATATAGCTTATTCCATTGGATTGTGTTTAATGGTTGGTCAAACTTTTTATATTGAACAAACTTTTTTACCTAAGTTCTTTTGTTTTGGACTCTTTTTTCTAAATTGAACTTTATTTAAATTTTAAACATAAACTGTATTTATTTTAGATGGAAAACTAGCAGATGACCCGTACCTTGTACGGGGTGTTAATTATTTATTTATTACTTTGTGTATGAATTTACTATAACAATTACAAATATTATCATAGGTATTAGTATACTTTGTTTTAAAATGACGCTTTTTTTTTGGATTACAAAATGACATAATTGTTGTATATCATCACGTATATAAATAAATTTTATTTATCTATTTAATTTTTATACATACATAAACATATATTTAAATAATTGAGGAACAATGACACAAGATAAGATGCATTATCACATTTTATTAACAATTGATACAAATCTTTCATATATATAAATAAATTTTATTTATGTATTTACTTTTTATACATGCATAAAAATATATTTAAATAATAGAGGAAGAAGAAAATAAGATAAGATGCATTATCACATTTTGTTAGCAATTGATACAAATCTTTTGGCATTTAAATTAAATTATGTAAACTAACTTATATAATAAAATTAATAAGTTTAAATAAATTTTGGATTAATATATTATAATATTAAATATATAGATAATATTTAATAAGTTAAATAGAAAACCAAATTATCTCGTATATATGTTATTGTTTTCTGGAAAAAATAATTAAATAATAAATATATAAAAATGTAATGAAAATGTAATGAAAATGTTAATGAATTATAATCTTAATTAAGAAATGTATCTTTTTTGTTTCAAAAGTGTAATCAATATGCAATATTAGCGATATATATGTTAAATTTAACATATACTTTTTTATTGATATTTTAATATGATATGATAGTAAAAATGTATTTAATGTATTATTTTAATAGAATGAATATTTGTCTTAAATATAGTGGTAGAGTTTGCTTCCATTGATGATTTAAAAAATACCATTATAAATTTACGAAAAATAATTTAAATTTAAAATGATATTTAATTAAATGGGTAAAACATAATGATTATGATTTATAGATTGTGACGAAAAAATACTTTTTTAAATAAAAGGTTTATGATAGATCTATATATTAATTAAGTGCGTATAATAATAAGATAGAGATTTATATATTTGGATAGAATTATTAATTAAACAACACAAATTCTAATATAGAACTAATATTTTTATGAAGTATCGGTAAGATTATGATAAAATCAAGATTTATTAAGATAGACTTTTAAAAAAGGGGGTGATGTGGCGCAATATGGTGGCAGAATTTGCTTCTGCTTTAGTATATAGTAATAGATAGATGGGTTTTGATAGAGTTTTGGTTACGAAAAGGAATATGTATAAATCACAGGGGTACCTAAATGAAAAACTTTCTTCTTAGGGTACCAAAAAGAACTGTCAAGATCATAAGGATACCAAAAGAAATTTTCCCTAAATATATGAGCGGGTGAAAATTTCACTTGTTGGCTATTAGATTAGGTAATCCATGGAGAAATGTTTTTCTATTTCTTAAAATTGAATAACAAAATTTACAATAAAAAATTGGAGAGTTTGTGAATTGTGACTTTTGTCATGGAGATTAGGGGAATATTTCTCTTTCTCGCCACTTTATTTCTTGTATATTTCTCTACAAATATTGGGTTAAGGGATCCAAACCTGACATAAATGGATGAGTTATACTTTATATTGTCAATTAGTTTTAGGAAGGAACCTTATTCAGGATGGTTCGACATTAGGCATCGGTTGCATCGGGTTAAGTGGTGGTTCGGTGCATACTAGGTTCAGGATTGTGATAGATTCACAAGGTGATGGGAGTTATTCCACCTATTGCCAATTGGTTTTAGGAAGGAACCTTGTCCGGTTATGTGTTGGGATTGGTGGTTGGGACTCATTTTGATTGTCTCCCCACGGTAGTAAAAATATGACGAAAGTGAAAATTTATTTGTTTTTCTTTCATTCTTTTATTGGGAAGAAATTTAGGTAGTATCCATTGTGGATGTTCTTAGTAGATCTTATATCTTATACATCACCCATCTAATCACATCTAGTTAAAATTTAACGCATCGATCAGTCTTTAATTATTGATTGTCATGTCAAAGAGCGAGATCTGGAACATTCTCATTAACGTTTTCGACGTCGCTCTCGTTAGCAAATTCAGCTTGTATCACTAACACGGACAATCTTGACAATCTCAACCTCTCTAAATCTAATACCGCTATTTGAAAGTGAACATTTCTAAAACGATTTGATACATATGCAGACACCTGATTTGTCCATTTTGATCATTTAGACACCTGAACTTTGAAACGAACCAATTGAGCACCCCAACCTATCAAAGCATATATATTAAACATATCGTCTCTGATTATAGAGTATCGTTATATGCACGAGTTATTATGTGGACATGATTAAGTAAAAAAGGTCATGTAGTGTCAGAAACTTCTTCGTATATGTAAGCTTAATAATATCTAATTTTTAATAAAAACACTCGTCAAATCAAGTGTACATCGCACGCGCGCGCAATTTCACGTTAGTGTTTAATTAAATGTCACCTAAGTTTGTCATTATACCACATTAGCGGACAAATTTCTTTGTATATGTAAGCTTAATATTAATACTCCGTATCTATTTTTTAATGAAAACACTCGCCAAATCAAGTGTACATCACACGTGCAATGTCACGTCAGTGGTGTTCAATAGGCAGATTTTAACAAGTTGGGATGTTCAATAGGTCCGCATCAGATGTTAGGTGCCCAAATAACCAAAATAAATAAATTGAGGTATCTATTTAGGTTTTAAACCTTTCAAAAAATATAGACGTGTAATATAACAACGACAGACCTAATTTTGTATTATGTAGTAAAATGTGCAAAAAAAACATCGTATCACAAGCTTGACATGCACTTTTCTTTTGTAGCAAAGTCTAGATTTGTCGTCCTTAATTGTATTATTAGCCTCCTCACAGATGACCATTTTCGAGATCATTCCACTACACTCTTCATTATTGAATTGGAGAGCTTGATGATCCTTCATGAAGTTCCATGCCCAATTATTCACCATCTCCAAAACCAACCCTTTTGGCCCAACGTACGAAAGCTCACTTTCCTTCATTAATTAATGGGCTTGTGTTAAAAATTTAAACAACGTACTGTAATTAATCTTCTAACACATACGATCATACATTAATGATGGTATTATTAACCATGTTAATTACACTTTGTAATGCTACCATTCAAATAGAACAACTTGAAACGATATCCACTATATATAATATTGAAAAGTGAAAACTTGTATAGCACAAAGAGGGCAACAAACTCCTCCGAATCTTCATCATACTCCACAAATCAACAAAGCAAAACCATATACCTATAGAAAACTAGAAAGAAACATTTCATCTTTCCATTTAACCATATATAGCTTGTTACTTCAAATCAAACTACATTATGCATAACTTACAATTTAATTATAAACCTCACCGGTTTTTAATTAACTTATGTTTGTTTTCTCCAAAACGGTCACCTATCTGTCGTCTTGCGGACGGTGACTAACTTGTCAATATATATATACTCTGAAAATGAGAATTACAAAACTTGAAAACCTAATATATATGATATTCGAACTTTTAGTCAATCGGTTAAGTCTCTAAGATAGTATAGCTTCGAACCCAGAGGTCTCCAGTTCAGTTCTCATTACTACTACTCTCGACCTAAAAATAGAAAATGCAATATATGCCACCATATATAATATGTATATATAGCTTCAACATATCTCTCGATCTCCTCGATCACGAGCTACCATTATCTGCTTTACTGATCCTCAACTTCTTCACCGTGCTCAAAAACAACCTGCAAATGTAAAGCAATTTTCACCCAATTAGTTAAGATTTAGTATAATAACGGTTACCCTAATTACAGAAGTATCATAAATGAGGTAATTAAGTTGTCCTTTTAACATTAGACAACAAAAAGAGGGTAATTTATGTATATAGACTTACTCCCATGGGACATCTCCAACCAACATCCAATCTCCATCCTTATCTTCATATGTAAGTATGTGATCTATTTCTGAAATATGCTTGTAATTTACATCCGGGCCTTTAAGAAAAAACCCAGAAAACGAAAAAACTCATAAGTGTTATAAACAAAATTGGTAAGGAAATTACGAAATTGGAAAAAGTTGATGTTGGATGGAAAACTTACATAAAATGGGGACCTTGAACATATGGGAAAGAGTGGAAACAAGAGAACGGTAGCCATCATGGCTCATTAGGTCCAATTTCCGTCCAATGGGTATTCCTTCCATGTTTACCTTCACGAACAAGGACGGAATTTGGGGCCATTCGTTGCAATTATGCCTATTTACCGGGGCATTACATGTAATTTTCATTACTACGTATATACTACTTTTCATCACAAACTAATGTCAATATACAGTAATTTCATTTTCTTCTCAAGGAAATTAAGCAAATTCGTCAAAGTTGCATCAAATCCATGTATGCATATTCGCTACACACATGTCTATCGGTACATGTAATATGAAAAAAGTTTATCAAAATAGGGAAATATGTACGTTAATTAGTATAGTTTCTATAGGCTTCAATAATTAAGAGAGAAATTACGTACCGGGAAGAGGAACAAGTGTGATCAGAATTAGAAGAGAAAGTTAAGCCAAGTCTTAGATCTGTGCTCAAGCAACAAGGCGACGAATCGTGTCCACCGGTTTCGACATGGTTGCTCTCTGTGGACGAAGATCCTCCCCCATCTTGCCCTCTTTGCCGTGCTCCGCGTCGAAGATTCGTTGCTCGTCCCATCCGATCGATGATCGGCGACCGAGATGAATATAGCCCTAGCTCAGTTTGGTTTTTGCTTGAAGAAGGTAAGGTGTGGTGTGTTGGAGGAGGAATAGAAGAAAGAGTGTGAAACCAGGCATCTAAATATCATGTAGAGGACCAGATTTTGGTATATAAAGAGGTGGGATGATGGTTTTAATGAAGCGAAAATACGTGACACTAAACGAGAGGCGGCTTTGAGGTGTAGTCACGGTGGCCGACAAAGCATGCCACGTGTCCACCCCTAATCCCCTTGCTTAATCCTTTATTAGTAATTTGTTTAATCAATTTAGGTGTAGCAATTAGTTTTGTCTGCTTAACATTGGCTACTTTGTTTGCATTGGTGTGTAGACCGGGCATGTATCTAGTCATATACGTAATTACTTACGGATCCATCCATTGGCGTGAAACATTACTCCTTGTTTTGCTTTTGATTACGTGGCTGATTAAGCAAGTAGCTAGATTTAGCTAGTAGTATTAGTTAAGGTCAAGAGGTATTTTAAGTTTAAAATGCTTAATTAATTGACTTGAGGATGTGTTTAGACCTCACGTTATTCTATTAATTAGTATTAACTCGATTAATTAATTACCCGATTGTTAGAGTTAAGATAATTGTACGTAAGAGGATAAAGTGTATGTGGCTAATACGTTTTTTATCTTGTAATATGGTTCACACTTCACACTCGAGCTTGAGCTTTCACCACAAAACATAAAATTAATTACGGAGTAGTAAAAAGTGGTTAATGGGAGAGGATAATGAAGAGAAAGAGTGGCGCAAAGAACGGGTCAAAGTCAACAAAATTGATGCTCAACTCAACTGTCATTTCCCTTAAAACTGATTGCCATTATGCTAGTATTAACCTCTATGACTAACATTTTCAACGATAAATTGAGGACTCCTACTCTGGAGTACTCTTGATAAGTAAACTCTTAAAAATCATAAAAAATTAGTTTTAATCGCAAGAATTATGGTCAAAAATTGTCATTGGAAATTTGTACGTGTGACCGCCAACTTTGATTAAGGATAATATTATTGTTACCAACGGTCGAGCTCGAGTGTGTTTTCTTCACTTTTAGCTATCCGCTCATGTTATTAATTGAATTATTTTGTGATTTCTACTTAGGTATATAATAAATTTAGTTATTTAATAGAGACGATCTCCGAAAGTGTCGTATCTCGTTCCACCAATCAAAAAACGACGATGCACTAGCATTAGCAAAAATTATCTTGTTCTTGGTACCACTTAACTTGGCTAGTGCTCATTATATTCAACACAATGTATTGGGACTACTCTTTCACTAGCTATGTACTACCCAACAAAACTATCACTTAAAGAGGAAAAAAAGAGACGTCTTTTTAAGCAGTTTGCATGATCCACTCTTTGCGGACATGTCAATGTCTTAGGGCATCACAATGCAAACAAAAACCAATGAGAACCTCCCTTAATCGATCATGGAGCACAACTACAATCCCACTTCATCGCAAATTAAAGGAAGCATACATGACCGATATGAAGAGATTAACTTGATTATTAAATTTGAGCATTTTTCAAAGGGTCATAGTCTCATAGACTCATAGTTGATCAAGAAACAAAAGGTAGTATCAATTTGTTTGTAATTATTTTAATGTAAGAATGTGTCTATTTTTCAACCCAAAAGTTTATATTGGTAGACAAAAATTTCACATTTTTTATATATTACTATCTTTTCTCTGAATAATCGACGTGGGACATTTTCCATCTCTCAGCAACAATACCTGGTACACTATCAAAGAAGACCTCCTTTTCTCAATTTATTTATGTGAATTGGCCGTCTTATTCTATGCACACAAGTACACAACTATTTATTTTATGAAAACATTTATTTATAAGTAATAAGACTGATTGGTGCCGTATTAAAAAAACATTAAATAAGGGATCGACATGTCACTTAAATAATTAATTAAATTTTTTTTTTTGGTCGAAGAATAATCTGCTATAATAATAATACAGTATAAAGCAGAACCCAAGTCTGTGTAAAATTTTGCGCCATGTCATCAAGTGTGAATAAAATAATGATTTTATTTTTTTTGCATTATATTTTCTAAGAATAACTCATTTATCTACTTTATATCTTATCTAATTTCCTTATATATGTTTGATATCTTACCCAATTTTTGATATCTTACGATTTTTTCCTAAATTGATTTTTTTAACATTGTATCCTTATATGACTAAAAAATATTCAAGTAATTTTGATAACTTAACAATTTTTCCTTATTAATTAATATTTGTTTTTATCATTATTAAATCTTGAAGAATAGTGAAAAAACATTCACATATGTCACTAAATAATAATGTATATGAAAAGTTGAATATAATTTTTTTAGAATTGACATTGTATTAATAAAAGTACACATATAGATCAATAGGTTTGGATTGTGGTCTTTCGAGTTTGAATCGTAAATTCTCGAGTTAAAAGCGAATTTGTGTCAAGTTTTAATCTCAAATTGGTTAATTCGAATTTATATTTATATTATCGTACATGGTACGGGATTTGTACTAGTTAATTAATATGCATATACCAAATTCTGTAAGAACAACAACTCTTATTCATATTATAAGTTCTACCATGACAACTATTTTATTTTAACTTGATTCTTAAATATCTCATCCTTGTACCATTATCCTACCCCGAAGGATGTATTGAGTGAGGGGCCGGTGGGAGGACATACGAATTTATGAGAAACGGTTCAAACCCGGGAGACTCCAAATACTACAATACTCCGTATTTATGTAGGTACATTTATTAATTAATTATGTCTTTAGTTTTAAGCTAAATTCGTTTGGTTTGTTTTGGTTTGGTTTGGTACGTTTACATAATCATGTTGTTCACGTGGATGTTTTGACAAAATTGCATAACACTCCTTGTCTCCCTACACTAGCTTGTTAGACATATATAAGTTTATCTTAACTTCGATTTTTAAATGAATAGGTCACATATAATGTGTTTTTTCTAATAAACGTGAGAGAATACAAGCACTATACTATAATTCACAAAAGCTTGACGATGAACCTCCTCTTAAGGAGTATCGATCAGAATAGCATATCTAGGATTTCGTACGTGTTATCTAAGGATGTTCTTAGTATCTAGACACATATAAGGTACGGATCTAGCACACAAAAAGAAAAAAAAAATGTAAGGATAGGGGTAGAAAATCTAGGTCGGGTCTAGTTTACAAAACAAAAATAGTTATTAAGATAAATTCAATCTATCAAACAACAACAACAACAATTAGCCTAGTGGACTTCCCCTGAAGGAGAATCTGGGGGGTCGAAATAGTGACACCCCTGGCTAAACGCAGAGGGGGAGCGACTAGGAGACCCAACAACGAAACACTCAAAGCACACAAACCTAAAACAAAAACGCAAAGAAAAACACAAACAAAAACACAAAACGAAAACACCAAGACTCAGAACGAAAGCAATAAACGCAGGAACCCAAAGCTCAAGGCCCACCCAGCACAGAGCCTAAAACAAAACATAGATAAAGTCAGAGAAACCCAAAACTGAAGCATGTCGGTCTGAGCAGGATCTAGCCATCCACCACACAAATCTTCTCTCTCCAGCTATCTCTGCATACTGCCAGCTCTGTCAAAATCCCTAAAAGACTGACATCCTGCCTTATACTGTCTCGCCAACGCTTTTTCGGCCGACCCCTCCCTCTGCGAAAGACTCCCAAGTCCAGGCTCTCGCATCTACGCACAGGCTCCTCGTGGCCCCGCCTTTGGATATGCCCAAACCACCTCAGTCTTGATTCCCGAAGCTTATCCGCGATGCTGGCCACCCCCAGCCTACTCCTGATCACTTCATTTCTGATTCTGTCCAGCAGCGTGTGACCGCTCATCCACCTCAGCATCCTCATCTCAGCGACTAACAACCTCTGCTCCTGTGACTTCGTGGTTGCCCAACACTCTGCCCCATAGAGTATCGCTGATCTGATCACTGTTCTGTAGAACTTTCCTTTCAGTTTTAACGGAACCTTCTTATCGCACAAAACCCCTGACGCACCTCTCCACTTCTGCCATCCCCGCTGCACCCGAAACGAGATGTCCTCGTCGACACCCCCATTACTCTGCATGACTGAACCTAAGTATCTGAAGCTCTCTTTCTTTGGAACCACTTCCCCTCCCAGCAACACATCATCACTTAGGTCCACCCCTTCACCGAACCTAAACTCCACATATTCCGTCTTGGATCTGCTCAATCTGAAACCCTTAGTCTCCAGTTTATCTCTCCAAACTTCAAGCTTGCTGTTGACACCAGCTCTGGACTCATCTACCAAAACTATATCATCCGCGAACAGCATACACCATGGGATCCCATCCTGAATATCCCTAGTCAGCACGTCCATCACCACTGTAAAGAGAAAAGGGCTCAGAGCTGAACCCTGGTGGAGACCTGCCTCCACTCTAAAGTATGCTGTATCCCCGCCCGGAGAGGACACACTAGTCATCGAGCCCTCGTACATGTCTCTGATTGCTTTTATTAACGTGCCTACCACTTCCTTAGCTGTCAATGACTCCCAAATCAGATCTCTCGGAACCCTGTCATACGCTTTCTCCACGTCGATGAAAACCATGTGCAGATTCTTCTTTCTCTCTCTGAACTGCTCAATCAAGCTCCTCAGCAGATGGATGGCTTCCATAGACGACCTCCCGGGCATAAAGCCGAATTGGTTTTCTGACACCCTGACTAACCTCCTCAACCTCAACTCGATCACTTTCTCCCACATCTTCATAGTATGACTGAGCAACTTGATACCTCTATAACTACCACACTGTTGCACATCTCCCTTGTTCTTATAGACTGGAACCAATTTGCTAAGCCTCCACTTCTCGGGCATCTTTGCTGTCCGGAGAATAATAGTAAAGAGGGATGATAGCCACTCCAGGCCTCTTTCTCCCAAACACTTCCACACCTCCACCGGGATTTCATCTGGTCCTACCGCTCTCTTGGTGCTCATGCGGCGGATCACAACCCTTACTTCCTCCTTAGAGAAACGTCTATGGAAGCAAAGGGAGTTAGTTCGGCCTTCACTACTTGGAAAGCCGAGTCGGCTCTCCTCCACCATACAACCCTCATTTAAGAGCTCTTGGAAATACCTTTTCCACCTCTGCCTGATCTGAACGTCATCCACTAACACCCGCCCATCTTCGTCTTTAACGCACTTCACCTTGTCAAAGTCTTTGCTTCTCCTTTCCCTCTCTTTTGCCCATCTGTACAAGACTCGTTCCCCACCTTTTTCATCTAGGGCTTTGTACATGCTCTCAAACGCTGACTCCTTAGCGATCGCTACCGCTCTCTTAGCTGCCTTTTTTGTTACCTTGTAAGCTGCTAGTCTCGTCCCCTTCTCAGGATCTGAACTGTGCACCCATTCTTTATAGGCGAGATTTTCATCTCTAGTTTTATTCTTAAAAGGCTCTATTCGGCAGACTAAGTAGCTGAGAGTGGAAGATGAAAAATACTAGCAGAATCCAGTCACCTTGGGTGTACAAGGGTACTATTTTTTGGAGGATTTTGCCCCCTTTAACAGATCGCACTACCCATTCCGCTAGTGCCGAACAGAGTCGATCATTAGTATTGAATTAAACTCGCCGGGTTAATTAACCCTCTTATAATATTATATACAAGTACGTCCCTCGAAAAGCATAGAATATTTGAACACAACAAAAAAACCATAATGTAGATCGAAGAAGCCAAAGTTGTCTTGGTCATGTTTGCACAACCCTAATTCTAGGATTCTATTGAGGTGGCCATATTTTCAAAACTATGAAGCTTCTAATAAACATCGTCATAATTGTAGTTTCTTTGAGGAGATGAAATTGGAAGTCAAGTCAAACTTTGGTAGTTGCTAGGGTTTGAATTTAGGGCAGTTAATAGAGTAACCATACTTAAATGTGTAAACAAACATAGGGTATGATGAGGTATTTTGGCTAGCTACATGTCTACCGATCTTTTTTTTTCGATCAAAACATGTCTACCGATCTAAGCACACTCGTGTAAGCCATAAAGTGGTAAGAGGGAACAAGCAGGCAATCTTGCCCCTAAAGACAGGCCCAATGCCCAAGCCTTACACTTTGTGTTTCCAATTATATTTGATTCAATTCAACACACCAAAAATGAAAACAACTTCACAGGGCAAAAGGGAAAGTAGTGTGTAAGAGAAGAGATATAAATAGGGAACAAAAGTGGGCATTTTTCCAATGTTGCTTGCTTGCTTCTTCTACCATTCTCTTCATTTGTCAATCTTGCTTTGCACTTTGTGTGTAACTTAAGCATATACACTCCTATAATCCTACAATTTCCGAAATTTTACCTTATTTCCAGCGATTTATTTTGCCATTTTTCATATAGAGTTGAAAAGAATATGTAATTCAATCTAATGTATAAAAAATTTATGTTCAGTGTTCATTTAGTCAATCCATTAAACCTCTAGTACAGTATTTAGAGGTCTCCAATTAGACTTTCATGGTTTATATATATATATATATATAGATTAAAGTTCAATAGTGGACAATTAAATATGAGTGAACAAGTGAACAATTGTAGGCCTTTAGATGCTATTCCAATGGATGGTCTAAATTACATATAGAAATTTGGCCCAAATTCAAATTTGAACCTCATCCCTTAATTATAGGGAGTGTTAATTAATTTTGGATTTATAGAAAAGCCACAAAAAGAAATCCCTTAATTATAGCAAGTGTTACTTAATTTTCAAATTTCAACTCAATCTCGTAATTATAGCAAGTGTTAATTATATATTGGATATTCACACGTCTCGTACGAATTATTAAATATATATACATGTTATAGTCTTGTATATACATCCTGTGATCATTATATACACTATATTTACAGTCTTGTAATTTTCGGATTTATAGAAAAATCACAAAAGGAATCCCTTAATTATAGCAATTGTTAATTAATTTTCAAATTTCAACTCAATCTCGTAATTATAGCAAGCGTTAATTACATATTGGATATCCATATGTCTTGTACGAATTATTAACTATATACACATGTTATAGTTTTGTATATACATCATGAGATCATTATATACACTATATTTACAATATTCCGGCAGAATTGATTAATGTACGATTAAACATATGAATACAATAGATTTCATATATACATTTCTCAGGTTGTTATATACAGTATTACTATACATATATACATATTGATCTATAGAAATAGGTCACATAAACAATCTAACCACAAGAAATTCCGTATATACATGCCTTACGTTTTCATATACAATATTACTATACACATATACATCTTGATCTGAAGAAATAGGTCACATAAACAATTCAACCACAATAAATTTCGTTTATACACCGTGAGGTTGTCCTATACAATATTACTGTACATATATACAATAATTGGCAACGTGGTGGTCGGTGATGACTTTGGCGACGTGGTGGTTCAATGTGGTGGTTCCGACGAGACCTTCCAGCGAATTGGTGGTTCTGACGGCCGGCACAATGGTGGTTCGATGTGGTCGACGCAATGGTGGTGACTGGCGAAATACGGTGGAGATATACTAAATCAAATCAATCATATACATATTGAAAAAATTCTATACATTCCTTGGGTTATCATATACAATATTATTGTACCTATATACATCTTAATCCGTAGAATTAGGTCACAGAAACAATCAAGTGGACACAAATTTCGTATATACATTCCTCGGGTTGTCATATACATTATTATTGTACTTATATACATCTTGATCTGTAGAAATAGGTCACGTAAACAATTTACACAGAAAATCACGCCATATACTAAATCAAATCAATCATATACATAATGAAAAAATTATATACAAAATTACCTTATGCCATATTTATACGATTAATAATGCGCAGCATGGTGGTTCGTGGTGGCTTTGGCGACATGGTGGTTCGATGCGGTGGTTCCGATAGGGGGTTTTGCGCAATGGACGGCGAACCACCGGAATACAAGCCGGTGAACCACCACGACGACGGCGAATGGGGATTGCGAATGGGCGCCTGCGCAATGGACGGCTCACCACAATACATGCCGGAGATCACCACGATCGGTTCTGCGTAATGGACGGCGAACTACCGCAATACAGGCCGACGAACCGCCACGACGACGGCAAATGAGGGACTGCGAATGGGCAACTGCGCAACGGACGACGAACAACAATGGAGGATGGCGACGTGGTGGCCGGCGAAGTGGTGGAGGCTGCAATGGAGGCCGATGATTTTTGGGAGCGTCTCTTCTGGATCTACAATGGAGCGTAATTTCTGATTTTACAGAATTGTATTTATGGTAGTTATAATTGGTAGATGATGGAGAAAATCTCTCCTATTTAAGATTTTTTGTGATTTTTTTATTTTTGGATATTGTGGACTAATATCTCACCATTCATTACAAATCTCATCCTACGGATGAGATTTGTTCACTTGTTCTCTATAGAAGGTTGTTCACTATAGAACCTACCTCTATATATAAACCAAAATAGAAAATTTTGTATTGATCAGATTGATGATCATTATGACAACAGAAAATTAATTCTTAAACTCATAAATAAAAGATCACGAAAAATATCAATTAAATTTAAAAAGGTAGGCATATATTAAGAAGAAACATTCTATAATGTGCTGTTTTTTTCCACTTTATAACCGACCCGGAATTTTTAAGCAATCAGATTTGTATGCCCATGTTTTGGCATTGTTTTATATCCACGTGCTTACGTGATGAATGTACACTATGAAAGATATCGATCACAACATGACATGATGAAAAAACGAAAATTCATATTTTTTATTTTGTTGATCGGAGATGAAAATTCATATTTTTAATATTTTGATCGGAAAAGAAAATTCATATCCAACACTATATAAGCTCATTTTTTCAAGCGCTACGTAAAAGCAACTTGTTAGTGTAATTAGCAACAGTGATTATTATCATTGTAAATTGAAGTATTAGCGTAAGGTTGTCTGTTCTTTTCCCCTCAAAAGATAAAAATGAAGATTATTGGTTCTTTTGAGGAGATCGATTAATCACTGTTTAGGAGTATTAATCACAGGCATAATGCATAGTCAAAAAGGACAATCCAATTTCATTTTTACACTTCACCACCAGTCCACCACGTACGACCAATTTCTTGTCAGCAATTTGTTGGACTAGCCACTCCACGTCGGCCATGAGCAATAATCTCCATATCTTTAATTATGGTTTGATCGAAATTTGCATAGTAAGTAATTATGGTGTGATCTATTAAGTAAGTAATTATTTTTTTTTGATCAGAATTAAGTAAGTAATTATGGTGTGAAACATGTTTGCATGTAGAAGTTTTGGGTAACTATCTATATAATACATTAAAAAGTTGTGTACGAAACGCATTTAATGCACATATTTAACCTTATTCTCTTATTGTGATAACTACACAAATTGGTAGTAATAACATCTTAGCGTAGTGGTTAAGCTCCTCTCTTTTGTCATGCGGATCCATGATTCGAGTCCTACTAGCGAGATTTGTGTTTTTTTTTTCTAGGACAAAATGTATTAGATTTTATGCTATTACAATATATATTAGAATTTTTAATAATGAAAACCTATAATAATATATGGGATACATATAATATTTAGGGACATATATGGGAAATCTATTATTAGAATTGTGCCATTGTTCGGCTTTGCTGCATATTGTTAGAATTTATACATATAGTGTTAAAATATTATATATATATATAGAATAATATTAAACAAACGATAAATACATTGACATTTATATTCATTTATGAACGTTAGTAATAATAATATCTCTCTTGCTCTATTTTGCTATATATTGACATAGGTGATAGATCAAGTATATATAACATAAAATTTGGTTGTAATTGTAAAAAAAATTGGTAGAAAATACATCATAAAATAAATTAAACTCATGTATATATAAATATATATCACAAAAACAGTAAAGTCATTTAGAAGATGGATCACACATTCACACCTTTTCATATTCAAATGAGTCTTAACGGTTCTTTGGATAAAGTCTTGGATTGAACGGGTATTTGGATAACTAAGGTCTTGAATGCCGAAAATTGGGCTACTGAAAAAGCTATTATCTCCGTGGTCTCATACAGTAACGACCTAATGCATTTAGTGCATTTAATTCATCCGTTGGCATATTCCAGATCGTAGTCTTGCTGGAATGGAATGAATCTGGTCTTTTTTATGCCTTGGCCACGTTCGTCCGGGTCGGGTGTTCCTCCTTTACTACTCTTTTTTTTTTATCAATCATTTACTACTCTTGGATTGCCTGCAGAGGGTGCAAATGGATATGTCAGTTACACCTTCTTAATTTCTATTTGACCAAAAGAAACTTCTTAATCTCTATCAAAAAACAGTTACATCTTCTTCCTGTATAGCCTTAAAAACCCTAATCCACCCTAATCCACGGATGGAGTATATATTACGTTCAAATCTATCTCTAAACTCATACCAGGTCGTCTAAATCCCCTACGTCCAGAGCCCATCCCACGACGACGAGAAGACGGCGACGTCGTACTCAACTCTGGCTCCCTCAACTTTGTATTTATTTTTAAACTGATGATTCATTTACTTTAAGGTGGTTGTTGTTTCTGTGGTGTAACCTATTCCTTTGTCAATGCATTTTAGATTGAAGGTCCTAGAAGGCTAGAACTCTTGATGAGATGCTTACTATGCTACAGAGAGTGCTTGAGGAAACTGGTCCTGTCCTTATTTCAGCTAGGCTTGAAGCAGAGGAAAGAAACATCAATATTCGTTTGAGGGAGGAGCAAGATGTGCGCTGCTTAATTACACGGCTGCACTTGAAGCTGATTAAGTATGAGTTGCTTTCTTTGTGGTGTGATTTGGGTGAAATCTGCCAAGTGATGGAGACACATCCTTTTATGTTCTTACTTACTAGGAACAATTTCTATCAGTATTTACACACTTCATTTTTTTTTATTGGAAGCCCTTGTAATTTAAAATACTTTATTTATTCATTTTTTTCTTTTAATCTCTGATGTTAGGCAAGGGAGCATCAGAGGAAAGAAGAGCATGAAAAACCGGAAAGGGAAGCTGCTGAAGAAGAAAGAAAACGCAAAGAGGAAGAAGAGGCTCGTGAAAGAGAAGCTGCTTTGGCTAGACGGAGGCAGGAAAAAGCACTTTCATTGGGTGTTGAACCTGAAACGGCACCAAATGTCACTCAAGTAGAAAGAAGATTGAAGCAGTTGGTAGATGTAGTTCCTGTACAAGACCTTCAAATAGCTGTAGTTCTTGTACATAAATTCATTTCTTATTTGGATTTTTCTTCATCATGTGTTAGCTTTGTAGGCTGTGAAGTCTGATTTACAATCATTTTTTGTGGGAAATGGTTTGATTTTCTGATTCATTGGAGTTCAACCATCCTTCTTTTAGATGATACTCACATTCTTAATTCATTTTGGTATATTTATAAAATATAGATGTATAGTTGGTCACCATTCTTCTAGATTTGGGAAATTAAGCAAGCAAAGTGTAAATTATTGGATTAAGTTAATATTACATGTGGGTGTAACTAAGTTGATAAATGGGAGAGTAATTTTTATTTAATAAAGAATTAGCCTAAGATATCTTTTATAAGTGATTTCGGGTTGATGTCGATAGTTTTTTACTTTCTCATTCTACCCTAAGAAGAAGCTAAACTGAATTATTTATTTATGTAAATAAAATTAAGAAACCTGCTATAATTTAACGCATATTTGATTTATATTTTTGATAATAAACATATAAAACTCATGTCCCGTGCGATAGCACGGGCCTGTTCTACTAGTGTACACTAAAAGTCGAAATACTGACTAGATGATTTCATGAAACTTTTTTTTTGGGTCGAAAGGATGATTTTATGAAACTAAACCCTTGAAAGTAGCTAGGGGTGAGCATTCGGGTAATCCGATCCGATCCGATTTGAAATGCCGGATATCCGAAAATTTTTACGACAAAAATCTCGATCCGTAGCCGATCCGTTTTTAGTCAGATATCCTGTAAAATTATCCGTTTCGATCGGATATCCAAACTATCCATTTTAATAAAAAAAATTGTAGTTAAACCCAATTTAAATGAAATTTATGTCCAAAAATTAAGCTACAAAACATTATAAAAAAATTATATGTAATGTTGTAAGTGACTTACCTAGCTGTTACTAGTTAGATAGGAAGAACAAATTTTGAAGCTCAAAAGCGTCGAAAAGACGTTGTGGAAATAAGAAAATTTGGTTAATAAAAGAAAGTCAAAGAAGAGATTCATTTCGTATGTTCATATGTACATATATTAATCTAAAAAGGTATTTTTAATCAACTATGATATGTAGAGCATATATTCTCTTTCTAAAAACATATATGGTATATATAATATCGGATATTCTTTTTACTCAAAACCCCTATCCATATCCGATCCAAATATCCGGAAAAATTATTGGATCGGATACGGATACGGATATAAAGTTAAACTATCCATTGGATACACATTTTATCGGATCGGCAGATAATTCGGATTGGATCGACAGATCGGATAATTTTGGTCAGCTCTACTTGAAAGAACTACCCAAAAAAAAAAACTCAACCTAGCCCTAAATTAAAAATAATATATATATATATATAGTTAGGTTCTGGTGAGGAGAGTCCTTGTGCTAAGGACAGCCACTTACAGTGATGAGTAACCTCATCTATTGGATCTACCACCTTACTTTATCATGGATGGTCCATATTTTTTATTTTATTTTTTAAAATATTTTTTATTTATTTTCATTTTCAAAAAAATCGAATAATATAAAAAGTGTACTTGCAATAACAAAAAAATGAACTAACAATAGGAAAAAATTGAACTTATTGTACAAAAAAGTTGAACCCGTACAAATTACAAAATTGAATTTCTAGTACACGTAATTGATCTTTTAACATAATAAATTGAACTTTTGATTGTAAAAATTGAACTACCACATTTAAGAGTTATAAATTTATAATCATTGTTTTGTGAAGAAATATATTTTTTATCTTTTTAAATTTTTTAGTTCTTATTTATGTATTACAATTTTGATTTTGTAGAAAAACATATTTTTGAATTAATGAAATATTAAAACAAAATAAATCTATTTCCTATTTTAATTTGATGTTGAATCTAAAATTCGAGCTCAAGGAAAACGGATTTCGATCGGTGTTCGTATATTGGCATTGTTTTGATGTTCAAGTTGAAAATTTAAGTTCAATACCTAGGGTTTGCGGTTTGTAGAGATGTGCCATCTTTTCGAGAGAGATGGATTTTTTAGATCCCATAGAAGCAGTTTATGCCGAGAGGTTAACTAAAATCAAGGGCATCTTGCTTGGAGATACATGTATCCAATTTACATTGCAATTTCTCTATAGTCACAGCAAGTGAGTTTCTGTTTTTTTCTTTTTTTTTCCCCAATTTGTTGTGGCTTCAAATTAGTGTCCATTTATCCTCCATTAATAAATTCATCTTCTGTGTTTAGGCTGGATCTTCTTATTCTACAGAGATTACAACAGAAATTCCCTTTACAATGGTAATCTCTGTTCAATTCTATGTATATTTTCACCAGCGGTAATCAATGCAAAAACTCCAATCCTTTTGCAGGCTCTTATCAGAACGAACACAGCCGATCTACCCGAATGCATCAAGGTACAATGTACAATCAATTTAGTTGGATTTTATAGATTATATTCTTGAGCATAGAGCAAGTAGTGAAGTTATTTTTGAACACTTTGAATATGTATCGCAGAGATTATTTTGGTAGATAGATCCAACACATGGAAAGAAGGTGGAGCATATTGGTATTAAAATTGAACTCCTTGGCCAAATAGGTGTGTTTCCATTTGGTTTGTGTTGGATTATATTGTATGGAAAGATCTCACTCCATTAAACTGTGATTTTGCCGACTTTATAAAAATAAACATGGCAGACTACGGAAGAGGCCTTGAAGGCGACGAAAACTCACAGTTCCATGTGGCTGTAGCTGGCGAGCTTCCATTGGGAAATTATGGTGCAGATCAGATCATGGCTTCTTCCCTACACATATGTGTTCATCCGTACCCAGTATCTGACCATGGTATATATGGTTTCTGATCATTCTTTTCTAAATTTGTCATCATAGTTTGATTTCTTAAGGTGCTATATAAGGAAAATAGAGAGTGAAGCCTTCTTTCCTTTTTCTTGGATATAGGAAACGCAGGGTGGGATGGCAAGTGAGAGGGAAATTTTGGGCCTGAGGCTAAGGAGTATGTAGATCCTACCAAGTCAGGAACTTGCCTTCCTTCAATTGTTTTGTATTCACTCTTTAGCTTTGAAAAATTCACCTAATCTCTACATGACCAATACGTAATATGACAGGGTTGATGAAGCATGGCAGCCACTCTCCAGGAAAGTACCCATTGCATCCAGCAAGATCAAAGCGTATCGTATGGTGATAGTGCAGCAATACGGCCCCAAGCAAGCTTGGAATGTGGTTAACTCAATAGCATGTGAGTTATGAATATGAACCATTGGTGTTTCTAATATGGACAGTAAGTTGAACCATTCAAAATGAAATTAATAATGCAGAAATGTTTTTCAAGCTTGCTCGGTTCAGGAAAATCTTCCGGAGCAGTTGATGCCATAACCTAATTTATAGGTTATGGGCCATATGGCATCAAATTCTTTTCAATTTAAAATCAATATATCATCTCTTTCTTTTCTCTAATTTTTACAAGTTTTTTCAATTCTCCAAGATATTTTCACGTGCCTTGCTCGGTTCAGGGAGTGAATTGTACCTAAAATGATCATGTAGCTATTCATGTAGGTGGGTTCACATGTGTATATACTTTTTTTAGTATTTAAATTCAAGAAACATATATAATTACCTGAATTTGTAGTGGTGAACAAGAGCTTACAGCCTTTAGCTCAACTACAAGGCAGGTGTGATAAGAAACTTAAAACTTATGCATAGCAAACACAAACATCACATTTCTGTTTCTTTAGGTGTGGTAGCTCTATCTACATACTGTCGAGTTGAAAAAGTAAATAGACTACAAAGTTTACACCTACCAGTTTGTCAAATCAACACCTCAACGGTCTAACCAGGGGAGAAATGAAAAACAGTTCACAAAAAAAGTTGTGAACTCTCTTTGTATGATAACACTATATAGAAAAAAAAAACACGAAAACTGATCTTACGTTTCTGGCCTAAGACGTTTCAATTGGTTGGCTGATTAGAGAAGTGCCCAAATCCTCAATTATGACTGATCTTAGTTTGGATGACTATATTATCTTCCTTGATCCATAATTAATTATGCAGTAAACAAAATTGATCATAGAACAAATTTGACTCCAACCTTTGACTCAATTTGTCATCTAATTGATCAAAGAGATTAACAAATGAATTTAGCAATAAATCTATACTAAAGGTCCATCAAGAAGACGTGCAATTCTCGGACAAAGAGAATAGAACATTCAACTACATAAAAGAAGTAAAAATAGAACATATAAAGTTTTTAAAGGTCAGCAATTAAGGGTATGCTTGGTAACCATATGAGTTTTTAGTTGTAAGTTTTTAAAAATTCAAATCAGTTTTTAGTTTCGAAACATAGAATTTTAAAAACCGTTTTGATTATGTTTTAACAAATTATCATAACATAAAAAATCATAATATTTTATACCTTAAAAATTAATATAATAGATAATAAATAATGTAATAATGATGATTTATATGATCGTGGTGTAAAGGGAGGTGGAGGTGGAGGCGGCGGCGGTGGCGGTAATGGTGGCGGTGGCGGTGGCGGTGGTTGACCATCAATGTAATATCGATGATAGTATCGATGAAAGTGAATATGACTTTACTTTTTCAAAACATGATATTGTGGTTTCAGGTTTTAAGGGTTTGAATTTTGAAAACATAAAAGGATCTTCATTTTCACAACAGTTTACCAAACAAGTTTTGTTTTATTTTTATGAGTTGAAAACCAAAAACTGGAAACTCATATGGTTACCTAAGAATGGATTTCGTCATACATATGTTTTACTAAATTTCTTATGGTGATCGATTTTTTAATAGCCTTGAATTGTTACAATTTAATGTCTAGCGACAAAGGCCGGTTATAAGAATGGGTTTACATTCGGTGAATTTGAAAGGGCAAAGTTGCACATATGAATAGATATAGTTAACCATAAAAATACTATACTAATTCTCGGCTTCAAAATTAATAAAGCCTATGTTAATTCCAGCCTTCAAAATTAATAATACGGGAAGATTTTAAATTTTTAACTATTCGGAAAACTCGGATATTACAATATTGAGTTATATTGTTAATTAAAGGAAAATAAATATGTCATTAAATTCATTTGTAACTGACCTATTAGATAATTAAGAGATAAATTGACATTTAATTCATCCATTGTAATTACTCCACTCTTCAGATTTCAAAGAACTTAGGGCGCTTTTTTGGATCATATTACACGTGCTCTTTTTAAGATTTCTTTCCTCTTGGGTTTAAAATATATTACAACACGTTGCAACAAATATATCCACTACAGTTACTGTTTTTGGGATAATCTCTTCCCATTTTAGTCTACTACACTATTTAATTGTCTTCTAACATACATGCTTACTCCCATAGATCAATAACAAGATTATATGTCGAGCATAATATATAAGTGCTAATTCATGTAGCGCTTAGCGTTTATAGGTTCTAACTTATATAAAGTAAGAGTAAATGCTCTTTACTTATATAAACTAGATCTAGAATGAATTCTTCCATCCCGATAATCTTTACTTTTTCTATCAAAGATGAGTCTACACTTAGATCAAATTATATGACGGTCATATATGAAGAGTGCTGCCCCGGGGCCAGAATACTAAGTATAAATGTAAAGAGGGAAGGGAGTCTAAATGTAAATTTAAGCTAAAAAGACTTGACAGCCCAGAAATCATACACACAATTGACCATGAATTACTTCACTCCTCTCTCTAACAATTCGAGTGTTCAAATTTGCATCTGGACAGTAAAAAATTTCACCAAAATCACGGAAACGAAATGATATGCATTTATAACAATTCATGAGCAATTGGTACATTGTGAAAATTTTTGACCTGCAATTATAGGTCTAGCTTGTCATATGACTCATATGAATGGTTGCACTTGCAACCATTTTATACAAATACATATTCAACCAATCAATTATAATACTCTTCTTAGATTGATCCACAACAGTTTTATTTCAAGACTATATGCGTCTATTACGCAAATGTTCAATAAATGTATGCCTATATTCATCATTTCGTTTTGATTTCT
This sequence comes from Polygonum maritimum, assembly GCA_963924305.1. Taxonomy (NCBI): domain Eukaryota; kingdom Viridiplantae; phylum Streptophyta; class Magnoliopsida; order Caryophyllales; family Polygonaceae; genus Polygonum; species Polygonum maritimum. The sequence goes on along the minus strand of OZ002737.1, from coordinate 11,374,118 downwards.
AAACCAATTCTCTTTATAAACTCCCTCTCCATTTTCTGATCTTACTGCATAATCGCTAAAGCAGTCGCCTCGTTCTCGTCCTCGTTCTGCTCTAAATGCCTGATAAAAGAGACAAAACAATGTACATTGGATAAAAGTTCAAGATTCCTCAGAGAAAAACGCCATAGATTAATCCAACAATTGAACTCTGTTTTACCTGAATACGAGATTATGACAAGTTCTGTCACATGGGTAAGCACAATCAATCACCTTAACCGCAGCTCGGTCGAAAAACCAGTTGCCTACGGATTGTGCAATGCCCTACACGCTCATAATAACCAAGTAAAATGATTTGAAGACATGAATAAGCTTGTAAGTTGAAGACACTATTAAAATGTAGTCTTGAGGAAAATTGTTGTTAGTACCTTGTTTCCAACACGAGGCGAGTTACCGGTATACCAAGTATCCTGTCGCTCGGTCTGGCAGTGAGCAAAGCAAGAGTTAACAAAGAGCCCATTCTGTCTCGACTGTGCGAAGCCCTTCAAAGCATTCAACATCTGCCATCTAAATCCTGCAATTTTGCATTAAGTTTTGTTTTCACTTACAAAATTTTCTCAATAAGGGGACAATTACAAGCTAATGCTGAATTAGAACTGACCTTGTAAGAACCGAATCTGTTGCGGGTTGCAACGTGCAATATTCATCTTGCACTCGCGCCAATTTCCATGAGGATCAGCTGCTGCTGTGGCCAAACTTGCTTGGATCTGATTGAAGCAGCCAGTGTTTAAGCAAGGCAATCTATATGATGACAGGGAAATATTGGAAAGACGGCCCGGATATTGAGGCAGTTGTTGGATTCACCTGCCACGCGTCGTATGCTGCATTGACAAGAAACAGTGGGGTCCTGATGTTTGCTATCAGGTGCTGAGGGAAGAAACACTGCAGATGAACAGAACAAGGAAACATAAAATACTTGGATACAAAATCATTTTTGTAGGGATTTACACGTGACTTGAGGTAAATCTTACTAGGATTGGATTGAGATGCCTTGTGCAACTCCAGGGTAAGTGTGATCCTACGCCCTGTAAATTTCATAACAGATCTGAGTATGTAATGGATTAGGCCAAATTCTGAATTTGAAGAGTTAAAAGTAAATCCCATAGCAATAAAACGAACCAATCTCGCAGTAAGAATGTGTCTAGACAGATGTTGACCTGTTTAGGCCATCTTTGTTTTTTCGGCTTATAAGTTGTAAGTTTGCATTTGTATCTATAAGCTACAACCCTACAAGTTAGCTCATTTTCCCAACTTATTACTAATAGCCTTTGGCTTTCAAGTTACGTTTAACTTATTTTCATAAGCTAGCTAACTTATGTGCATCAACTAATTCATCAGTTTGCAAGGCCAAACACAATCCTAGGAAATTCCACTAGCATTGTTCAGCAGCAGTACCTGCAAGCGAACGACGCCCCCTAATAATCTTCTCATAGTGCGTCTACCAGCTACATCTGTTCTGCAAGAAGAAGAGAGAAACAAAAAGATATGAAACCAAGGTCATGTGGCAAAAATGATCATTTGCTTTTATACATGTAAATTATAGAAGTAGTCGAAGAAGCAGCTTACGCATCAAGAAATAAGCCGCCATCACTTAGGCACTTGACCCTGGTAGACCTTGAAAATAATGCTCCAAATTCGTCACAATGTACTATGGAAGCCAGGCCCCCAGCTGAGCATCCAGAAAGAAGTGCCTAAAATAGCAGATCACTTGTTTAGTGAAAGGTGTAATATCACTGAGAACATGCAGGGTAAAAAACAACTCTCTTACCTGGCGAGCATTACGCATTCCTAGCGACATCATCTCTTCCATGGCTACCTCCCATATACGTTGTCCTCGAAAAAATAGTTGTGCTGCCTACACAACAAGAAAAGAAATGCTAAAGAAGCAAAATTGTTGGCAATTTGGTTTAACATATTTGGTTGTCCTGTCCCTGAGTGTTTTATAATATTTCAAGCCTATACCAAAAATGGAAACAGAGTTTCCACTGACCTTGTTTTCACTATCTCCCGTAAAGGAAGCACCATCGCAGTAACGGATCTTCACTCGATTCCAGTTGTAAAAATCTGTAAAGATGGGTCAATACATCAATAAAAATTGTTGTGATTTGAACCATAGGACTGAGACAAGGATTGACAGAGAAGCATCTTGCCAGGATTTTCGGAGATTTTATTGCTCAATATTCCGGTGAATGCAATCTGCTTTTCCATATAAAATGAGGAACCATGGCGCGATTTTTTCCTGTAAACACAGTTTCTTATTGTATCACACCAACCTCCTCCCTGCAAACAACGGAAAAAGAGATCAGAAAAGTTCCAAGTTTCATCTAGCCATCCATGTTCATTAGACACCATATTGTATCAATAAGTGCATTTGCTATTCAGGTTTTTCCCACCTCTAGTTGGATCAACCAACTGTTTGCCCCTGATCCATATCCGCGATGAATGTGATAAGCAGGCAATGATCCATCCAAGCAAACTGCATGATAAGAAAACAAACAGGTCAGAGTCAGCATGGCCAACTCCATAAGATCAATTGAGATTGATGTGATAAATTAATAGACACTGAGTTCTGGAATTACACAAGCTGACCAACATTTTGTTGATTCTAAATTACTGTAGCTATATAAAAACAAAATAGCCTGTTAGGATCTCATTGGTCCCTGGATCATTGAAAGATAGTTTTTGTTTATACTGTCACGTAACTCAAGAGTTTAACAATGCAATCTATTCCACATGTATACATGTAGGACTAATGAGGTACATGAAAATCTATGTGAAATTTGCACAGCACAAACAGAAATGCTGATAAGCAATGGGCCATGATAATACAAACAAAAGAAGGCTAGCAGCAGTGCAACAGGCCAATTTTGATCAGAGATCCAAGATCCAAGAGTACATGATATCTGTATAGAATATTGGCCATATAATTATGTTTTCCCAAAAGCAGGCCTATAATCTTCCAATTGATTCTAAAGTAAAAGTCAAAATAATCAACTAGTAGTGGAATCACCGCTTTATGGGATAAAATCAGACCTGAAAAAGTTATATTGCTTTGTAGTTCTTACTTTATCACCCATTTCATACAACCACAAAAAGTTACAGATTTCCACATAGCAAGAAGGTGGATCTGCAAACACTCTACTATTAGCAACAAACTGTCCTGAAAGTGCCTATTCAAGTCAGAAAGTGCAAAAAGAAAATCTGATATCATACTTGAACAATGCACAAATTAGTTCAGCTAATTTGATCTCACATTGTTCTCAGTCCCTAATAAAATCTGAATTTCTGTTGTATGCTCAAGTAGATTGCCTTACGCCAACTTTCAAGTTCCATAAGCATTGACACACAGTAAGAACTTGGCTTGAGCCTGTCCAAATTGACACCTTAATCTGATCAACTAGTAAGCTGAAGCTATAGGTAAGAGAAAGGAATGTGCAAGTAAAATATTCAAAAGGAACTTTTTTTTATACACACATTGAGCTATCATTAGCCCAACCCTCTTTCTCATCAAACATACATTTCAATACAACCACACAATCTCCAACCAAGATGAAAAAGCACAAGAGCATGAATCCTATAATGAAAAGTGAGATTGAAACTCACCAGCTCCTCTAGAAGCTGCTCCTCTAATGAGAGTTTGACCCACCATTAAAGGAAGTTTGAAACCATACTTGCTCTCTTCATAAACCTCAGTTACATTGAACCCTTGAAAGGAATCCGCCCATTTGAAGCAAACAAGCCCAAGAACCACCATTACCAATGTCACCTCCTTCCTAGTCGCCATCTCAATCACTCTCAAGGGGCAAAAAAAATAAACAAATCGAAATGGGTTTTCAGAAAAGAATACAATCGGCAAAACCCAGGTCTCAAAATTCTGGGGTTTTTGAGTGGGTGGAGGCGCAAAGTGCAATAGAGCAATTCGTCATTTGAAATGTGTGATTGAATTTATGGGCCTTGGAAGAGCTGGAGCTGGAAAAAAATGGGGGGACAGAGAAGAGAGAGGAATATTACAAACAAATTCGCAGGTGGGGGGAGCGTTTCACGGAAAATGTGGTGTATTCTGTTGTGTGGATTTGAGCAAATTGATGGCTGATTAGTGTTTTAAGTGGATCTCTGTGGTTGTGTAGTGTCAGTCAGTGTGCAAGTAAGAAGGATTTCTGTTTCTCTTTCAATTAAGACTGTAATTGAAATTATTATTTATCCGTCCTCACTTTTTAGTAATCTACCTAAAATAGTCACACAAATAATGTAGAGGGTTTGTTTGTATTCCAACTATGATGAGTAGGAGAGATCAACAACCGCTTTACACAATCATGTAGTCAAATGGTATGAAAGATACAACTCATCTACTACATGATTCATGAGGTTTTTAGACAATTTTTGCTACTAGATTTTGTCACTTAAGTTCGGCACAACTCAAACCCTATATGTCAGATATGTTTTCGCTTGGTTTATAGGGCGCCCAAGTGAAATTGACCCAAATCTCACTTAAACGAGGTTTTTTGCGATGGTACTTTAGTCACACAGTCAAAACATTGTTAATGTGGCGGGATGTAGAATATAGGGGCATGCTAGTGAAATGCTAAAAGTAAAGGTAGATTTGTGCAAATTGGAATGGCGCGTTGGGACAGGAGAGGTGGGAGCCCGTGAGAAAGAGAGGTGATTTGTTTATTCTCTAGTTCATCACAGTTGTGTGTTGGCTGGCCAGGAGGATGTAATTAGAAACTACTTACTTTACCTACATAAAACTCGGTGTTAGTTAAGTAATTACTCTCTCTTGCTTCGAAGTACTTGTACATATAACTATTTTTATTTATTTTATAACATTTGTCCATTTTATTTTATTTTTTTATTTCTTTTCGTTTATACCCCTACTAATTATTTTTATTATAATCATTATACTTTATCATATTTCTTTAATAATGTTCAAATAGACAAGTATATTGAGAGGACGGAGTAATATTTATCACTCTTCTTAACCAAATGAACGAGGAGATTTGAGTTAACAAAAACGTATACTAATAATAATGTTCATAATATAAGCTTAACTGATGGTCTCGAAAACCTAACACTACACGTAAAACTAATTGAAATTTCAGCACTAAAAATGTACCAGAAAAAAGATGAAACTAATTGTGTTGAAATCCGAAAACACCGATAGTAGCGTAACGCGATGAGTGCAAGAGGTTTGAGCTTAACCGGATCAACGAACGGGGAGATAGAAAGTGTTTGGTCGCTTGAAGTGCTTGACGCGATGGAGGTAGTGTTGGGAATGCTTTTGTATTGATTGTGAGATTGTGAGGGTAAACAGACAATCTTTATCGCGCTTAGGTGTATCGGGTTACAACAATGATCTTAGCTCGAGATCTAATATATGTGGTTCGCGAGGTTTTTCGATCCCCGTTCTAGTGCATTGAGCTCGCTATTTATAGTGGACGCTCGGGCAGGGCTGGGGTGAGGTGCCGATGTGGGACGGGCGCCATCCAGATACGTGTCGCTCCATGGTTGGCCGTTAGGGCGGTGGCCGCGGAGCTGGCCAATCGGAAGCCAGGATGGGACGTTGCCGCCCGCCGCTCCCCTGATGGGACGTTGCCGCCCACCCACTTGCCTGGATGGGACGGGGCGGCGAGCGCGGTGAGCGCCGCCCCCGGGGTCGAACCTTTGCTTTCTGGGGAGTTACCCTTTGCTTAAGAACTACCGACCCGAACGGCGTCCTAGATCGCGATGACCGCATGGCTTATGGTTTGATGTCATCTTGGGAAATCTACCCTTGTCATGTTTTGTTTTGGTGGGGTACTCTTAACGCGTTGACGGTTCCTGGTATCAACACAACCCCATGGGCCGGGACTCGATCGCTCTTTCGAGGACGGGTCCAAAAAGAAAGCACTTCTGAACCGGAAACGTGGTGTGCGGAACGCGCTGTCATTTCGGGGACGGGCAAGCGGACGAGGGCGACGGGACGAGTAGGGTGGCGAAGAAGCTCGTTTGGGCCGATCTCGCTTCATGGGCCGCCCTTCGGCCGCAGCCCATACTTTTGCGGCCCGCCAAACACCGGATAAAATAGCGATTCCGCGCCTCGTCTTCTTCACTTCCTCATTTCAACTTTTGAAAACCCAATGCTCTTGCTCTCGTCTTCGTCTTCTCCCCCTTTCTTACCGTAAACCGTTCTCCCGCCAGCGACGTCGCCGTCGCCCAAGCCCGCCCCCGCAGTTCCGTGACTACAAGGTACGCCCGCCCTTTTTCTCTCTTTTTTTTTTGTTTTCTTCTGTGCTTTTCCGGGCTACTTGGGGGAACTGCCCTAATTCCAGCGGCGGTGTCGCCGCTGGGTGTTGGCGGTGTTTCATGGTGGTTTCTTTGTTGAGGGAGCGTCTCGCTGGGTGGGGGCTCGGGGTTTTTCGCGATTTCGGGGTGGCGGAGGGCGGCGGACGTCTCCATTGGGGAGGCGAAACGTCGCCGAGGGGCGCAGGGTTAGGGGAGGCGAAACGTCGCCGGGGGGCGCAAGGGTGTAGGGGAGGCGAAACGTCATGCCTGTGGGGTGAAGGGAGATGACGTGCCTAACGCGATCATCCGTCCCATCAGGCCCCGTCGCCTTGGCCGACCCTTCGGGAAGCGTGTCGAGAACGGCGGAATGTTCTCCTGACACAGCGCGCGCGCCCCTAGGCTTTCTGTTTCGATGGGACTCTTCGTCCTATTGCGAAATGACATCTGCCATCGCTAGGGTACCGCGTGCCTTGTTTTTACTAGTTTTCTGTGTTTCTCTTATTGACCCTATTGCTTTCTGTGTACTCATCGCGTTATATACTTCTCCATGATTGTTTCTTCCTATGCACATCATTTTTCTTTTCCTTCCTCCAGGAGCCTCTTTGTTTCCGTGCCCTGGATTTGGGGTTTTCCAGCGACTCCTGCCCTTCAGGCGTGGATCGCGGTCATAGAATAACGAACTGGGACGACTTCTACGCCCCTGATCCCTCGCCTGAGTACCGGGATATGTCCGCTAGTGATTCACAGAACAACTTCCGCGAGCCCGTTGGTCTGAGCCAGAGCAATCCTACTACGGTGTCCGAGGCTCGTACGAAGAGTGAGTCTTCATCACGACCCATGGCCCGCTGCAGGCCTTACGACCCTCACGATGAGGCTCCTGATGACGAGGTGTCCACGTCTGGGATCGCGAGGAGCTTTCCCTCGCGGCACCTACCGCGCGGTAGGGCGGCCGTCCCTCGCTTTCGTCAAACCAGGCCTGCGCGCCTGGCTGATTATGAGAACCCGGAGTCACTGGCCAAGGGTTGTGCGTCCATCCTTACCCTCGAGGAGTTGGGCGAGATCGCGGTGGGGTATCCTTGGCCAGAAGGGGTGGAGCTCTTGTTACCTTCGGACGGGGGTAACAGCTATGCCGCCTATGAGGCGGGGCACGTGGTGTACGCGGCGAGCCTTATCGCGGGCTTTAGGATTCCGCTGCCGTCCTACGTATCCCAATTCTTATTCGATCTCGAGCTCGCCCCCGCCTCGATGGCTCCTAACTGCTGGAGCTATATCGCGGCGTACCACATAAGGTGTTTGGAGCTGAAGTTCCCCCCTTCCGCGGGGCATCTGCAACAGATTCTCACTATAAAAGCAGATAAAAGAGGCATTGTTAACTTTAGCCTTACAAACTGCAATCTCATTATCACTCCCTCCAACGTTGGACCGCGGTGGAGGGAAAATGGTTTATTGTGCACGACTTCGAGGGCGACGTTATGCTCTACCCCCTTATTGCTAATAGGTTCCGCCCCTACAAGCGTAGGCGCGGTGCCACGCAACAAGCCGCCGCGGCGAAGAAAGCTTTTGCTGCGCCCTACAAGAGGGAGCAACAAGCGTGGCTGACCCAGGAGCGCCTTGAGCGCGCGGGGCTCAGCCTGAGGCCCGAGCCTCCTCGGGAGGTTGAAAAGTCCTCGTCAGCCACCGCGTCCCCGGCGCACACGGGCGAGGGTATTTTTTGTTTTCCGGGGCTTCTTCTTGCTTTTATGTATGTTATTCTTGTGTTTTGACCGCGTTGATTGTGATTACTGATGGTTTGCTTTGCAGGTATGGACGTGTTCGCCGCCCTTACCTCGGGCAAGTCGGCTCCTGCCACTTCTGGGGCTCCCTCCACCGCCAAGACTGGAGGCCTCAAGGGGAAAGACGCGAAAACGGGGGATGAGGCCACCGCGAAGGCCCGTGCCGATGCCAAAGGCAAACGGGCGCAGGCGGAGGCCCTGAAGCGTAAGAGCGCGGAGGACGTTGTTCGCGATGAGGGGGTGTTGGTCAAGAGGTCCAGGCGGGACGTGGCCGCTACTGGGGATCGACCTCTCTCCCCCTCGAAGGGACCCGCCCAGATCACCACAGGCGCCGGGAGCCGCCGACATTGTTCGCGGAGGGCGGAGGTGGCGGGTTTCGTGTGCCCTGGGCCTGCTTGGGGTACCTTTGAGGCCGTCCAGTACGGGTATGAGGAGGAGAGGGAATGGTTCCAGACCCTCAACGCGAAGGAGGTCAGGGGGGAGTGTCAGAAGTATGGCCATATGGTACGCGATCTTCTCCTCTTTTCGTGTTGACCTGCCATGGTTTCTATCTTCGAATCTGTAACTTATGCTTTGATTCGCAGGTCAACGCGTGGGTAAACTACCTCCCTGATCGCTTGGTGGAGGAGGAGGAGCGGGCGGAGGCGGCGGTTAAAGCCAAGGAGGAGGCGGAAGCGGCACTCTAGGAGCTGCGCGCGCAGGCGGAAAAAGATGCCGCGGCGCTTAAGTCTGCCAGGTCCCAGGTCGCGGCGCTGAAGAAGGAGGTCGGGGGTTATAAAGCGCGAAATGAGGAGCTGAGTTCACAGCTGGAAACAACCAGCAAACAGCTGGAGAGCGCGATACCCGACTTCCTCGACTCGTCGGAGTACATGGAGAAACGCGTTGACGACGCGCGGATCGTCCAGGCCCTCAGCGCGGTTACGACCGCTCTCCAGTACTGCGAAAAGTATAAGGTGAAGTATTTTGCCCCCGACCTTCATCGCCAAATGGGAGTCATCTGGGAGGATGGGGTGGCGAAACCCCCCCGGGAGTGGATGCAGATGACGCGGGTCTTGTCAACCCGAAACTTCCTGCTGCCACCGATCCAGAAAAAGAGAATACCCCTGATGACCCTCCTCCCTCTGACATCGCGGCCAACGCTCCTGATGCCTAAATGACGTTTTAACACTTTTTTGTTTTTTGTATTGTGACCTGATGCTTTACTCGGCTTTTGAGGCCTTAACACTGTTTGTTGCCGCGGTGCGGCTGTAATTATGTTTGACGCGGTCACTGCGTCTTAACTGCTTTTGCCGCCAAGCGGCCTGTTGATTATGATCTGCGCTTCTTTCTATTTGGAGATTTTTGCGAAAACTTATCGTATCCAACCCCATGCCGAGCTAGGTGCTAGGACCGCGCTCAACACTAAGCTTACGTAACACAATATCCAACCCCATGCCGAGCTAGGTACTAGGACCGCGCTTGACACTAGGCTTATGTGACACAATATCCAACCCCATGCCGAGCTAGGTACTAGGACCGCGCTTGACACTAGGCTTTATGTGACACAATATCCAACCCCATGTCGAGCTAGGTGCTAGGACCGCGCTTGACACCAAGTTCTACTTTGCTGATACTTTTTGGCGTGATATAACGCGAGGGGTGAAACCCAACTTGAGCGCGCCTAAGCGCATCGCTCGCGTTAGCGGACAACCCCAAGCGAGGAAGGCAACTCGGGTTTCCGTAACGACTGTGGAGTTTTTGATGTTTTAAGGCATTATGCGACTGCGAGGGGTGAAACCCAACTCGAGCGCGCCTAAGCGCATCACGCGCGTTAGCGGACAACCCCAAGCGAGGAAGGCAACTCGGGTTTCCGTAACGAATGTGGAGTTTTTGATGTTTTAAGGCATTATGCGACTGCGAGGGGTGAAACCCAACTCGAGCGCGCCTAAGCGCATCGCGCGCGTTAGCGGACAACCCCAAGCGAGGAAGGCAACTCGGGCTTCCGTAACGACTGTGGAGTTTTTGATGTTTTAAGGCATTATGCGACTGCGAGGGGTGAAACCCAACTCGAGCGCGCCTAAGCGCATCGCGCGCGTTAGCGGACAACCCCAAGCGAGGAAGGCAACTCGGGCTTCCGTAACGACTGTGGAGTTTTCGATGTTTTAAGGCATTATGCGATTGCGAGGGGTGAAACCCAACTCGAGCGCGCCTAAGCGCATCGCGCGCGTTAGCGGACAACCCCAAGCGAGGAAGGCAACTCGGGTTCCCGTAACGGTTGATTCATTATTGGACAGTGTACGGTAGTTGTCTCGTTTTATTCATATAAACATAGGTAGGATAGAGACATTACAATCGACCGCCACGCGGTAACAAACCTAGACTATTTATACATAGTATTTCTTGAGGCGTGCCTCATTCCATGTTTTGGCGAGAGTTTGCCTCGTCGCCGGATCTGTGAGCTTGAAAGCCCCCGGGACGAACTCCTTGGAGAGGAGGTAAGGTCCTTCCCACTTCGCGTCAAGCTTGCCTCCCTCAGTCCTTCGGAGGGCTAAATCGCCCTCCTTGAGAACGCGTGGCTTGACTCTTTTGTTGTAGTATGCCGCGGTCCTTCTCTTGTATTCGGCCGAGCTACGCTCGGCCGCTTCTCGGCGCTCATCGCGAAGGTACATTTCAACCTTGAGGGCTTCATCGTTGGTGAATTGGTCGTACCCCGCGACTCGCTCCGTGGGTAACATGGATTCGACGGGTACGACGGCGTCACTGCCATAGGCCATCGCGAAAGGCGTTTCTCCCGTTGCTCTGCGCGGCGTAGTGCGGTTTGTCCATAAAACAAGAGGCAACAGCTCAGCCCACCGGCCCTGCACGCCATCCAGCCTGCGGCGGAGGTCGTAAAGTATCCTCGCGTTCACATTCTCCACCAGTCCGTTGGACTGAGGGTGTGCAACCGAAGAAAACTTCAACTCTATGCTCAAACTTGCGCAAAAGTCTCGCGTCTCCTCACTGTCGAACTGAGGGCCGTGGTCTGTCATTATCGCGATGGGTACGCCGAAACGACAAACCACATTTTTCCAGAGAAAGCCGCATACCTTCGCGCTTGTGATCCGTGCCATGGCCTCGGCCTCCACCCACTTGGTGTAATAATCGACCAGGACCAGGATGAACTGCACCTGCCCGGCGGCCTTAGGGAAGGGACCTAGGATATCCATGCCCCACATCGCGAACGGATAGGCCGGCTGGATGCCACGCAGCTCTCGTGCCGGAGCGTGCTGGACGTTTTCGTAGCGCTGGCACTTGTCACACTTTTGTACGTACGCCGCGGCATCGCGGCGCAGGGTAGGCCAATAGACCCCCATCCTGACTATTTTGTGGACCAGCGTCCGCCAGCCGGGGTGGCCTCCGCATATGCCTTCATGCACCTCCTCGAGGACTTCGGAGATTGTGGTCTCGTCTATGCAGAGCAGGTTGGGCTCCGCGTAGCCGCGCCGATATAATTTGTCGCCCTCGATGCAGTACCGCGCCGCCTTGAGCTTGAGTTTGCGCGCGCTCATGGCATCGTTTTGGGGCAATTCCCCGGCTTGGATATATCGGACTATGGGAGCCATCCAGCCCTCCGTGGCCAGCGCGAATACTGCCTGAGTGACACCGCGCTGCATCTTCCTTTCGATCACAACCTTGTTGCCGACTTCAGGCGGGAGGGCCGAACCCATCTTGGCCAATGCGTCGGCCTTGGCGTTTGCCGCACGTGGTATGGATTCAATGGCAAACGTCTCGAGGCACGCGATCAACGCCTTCACCTTGGCGCGATATTGAGGCAAAAACCCGGTGGTGCACTCGTACTCACCACCGACCTGGCGCGCAACAAGCTCAGAATCCGTGAAGACCCTTATCCTTCGTGCGCCTACTAGCAGGACCATCTCAATCCCCGCGATCACCGCCTCATACTCGGCTTCGTTGTTGGTGGCCTCGAAGCCGAAGTTGAGGGCGTGCTCAGACGTGTAGGAGGGTCCCTCAAGGACTACCCCCGCGCCTGAACCTAGGTCGCAGCGCGAGCCGTCCACAAAGACCCTCCAGTCGTCTGGGCTTTCGTCAGTGTCGGGGAAAGTGACCTCCACCACAAAGTCGGCGAGGGCCTGGGCCTTGATTGCGGTCCGCGGGTGGTAAGAGATGTCGAATTCTGACAACTCGACCGCCCACTTGGTCATTCTTCCCGACAGCGCGGGCTGATGCAGGATTTGGCGAAGTGGGAGGTCCGAGAGGACCTGGATGGGATGCGCCTGGAAGTAAGGGCGCAACTTTCTTGCCGCGGTCACAACAGCTAAAGACATCTTCTCCGCGGGCGAGTATCGCTGTTCTGCCGGCTGGAGCACCCTATTGGTGAAGTACACCGGATAACTGAAATCGCGGGTTAGGACCGCGCTAACAGTATGCTGGCTCACGGCAATGTATAACTGCAAATCCTCCCCCGAGACAGGCGGAGAGAGCGTTGGGAGGCTGGCGAGGTAGACCTTTAGAGCCTGAAACGCGTTCTCCATCTCCTCTGTCCAGGTGAAGGTGGTGGTGCTCTTGAGACAGGAGAAGAAAGGAAGAGCGCGGTCCGATAATCTGGAACAAAAGCGGCCAAGATAATTTACCGCACCCGCCAGTCGCTGAACTTCGTTGCGCGAAGCCGGTGAGCGGAGCTCCAACACCGCGGCGACCTTGGCGGGATTGACGTCTATGCCCCTCGCGCTGATCATGAAGCCGAGGAATTTTCCCGACTTTACCCCGAAGACGCACTTCTCCGGATTCAGGCTCATTTGGTGGGCGCGCAGGGTTTGGAAGACCTCGGCCAGGTCGGCCAGGTGCTCCTGCGCGCTGTGGCTCTTGACAACAATGTCATCGACGTAAGCCGAGACGCTGTGCTTCAACTGCCTCCGGAAGACGTGGTCTACAAGGCGCTGGAAAGTGGCCCCCGCGTTCTTTAAACCGAAGGGCATCACCTTGTAACAGAAAGTCCCGCGCTGAGTGATGAACGCGGTAGACTCCTGATCCAGAGGATCCATGGCTATCTGATTGTAGCCGGAATAGGCGTCAAGGAAGCTTAGCGCGGTGTGACCGGCGGTGGAGTCGACCAGGTCGTCGATGGAAGGTAGGGGGTAGCTGTCTTTGGGGCAGGCTTTGTTGAGGTCCTTGAAGTCGACACACATCCGCCACCTCCCGTTAGACTTTTTCACCAACACGACATTGGAGAGCCAAGTAGGGTACTTGACCTCGCGAATGAAGTTGGCGCGCAGGAGCTTCTCAACCTCGTCATTTGCCGCGGTGGCGCGCTCCTCGTTAGTCTTTCGTCGCCTTTGACAGACGGGTCGGGACCCCGGGCTCACACGGAGCGAATGGAGCGCCACCTCAGGAGGGACGCCCTTCAGGTCCGTCGCCGTCCACGCGAATACGTCGCGAGAACGGGCCAGGAGATGCTGCAGGCTTTCGGCGTCCGCCCCGGTCATGCAGTCTCCGACAAACAGTTTCTCGGTTGCGTCGGGAAAAGGGACGATGGCAATCTTCTCAAAGTCTCCGAGAGGCTCGCGCTCCCGCTCTTGACGTACGTCCAACTCCGCGTCGGCACCGCCCGTGATAACGTACGCGGTAGGGCGAGCGCGGGTTGACGCTTCATAGCACTTTCGCGCCTCGATCTGCTGGCCATGAGCGATACCCACGCGGTCCCCGACGGGAAACTTCAAGACCAGGTGATAGATGGAGGCGACAGCCTGGAATTTCATCAAAGAGGTCCGTCCCATTATTGCGTTATAGATGGATGGGAGCCGGACGACGGTGAACTCGATGGGCTCAGACCGGCGGGCGTCTTTACTGTCCCCCAGGGTCATGTCCAGGGTGATCAACCCCGCGACGTCGACCTCATTGCCGGAGAAGCAAGTGAGCTTGCCAGCGTAGGGTTGGAGCATGGCAGGTGAGATGCCGAGTTGTGCGAACGCGTCATAGTATAGGATGTCCACCGATGCTCCTGTGTCCACCATGATTCTCTTGACAATTTTGGTGGCGATGACCGCGTGCACAACTAGGGGGTCGGAGTGCGGGGTGATGAGCTCTCGGGAATCGGTCGGCCGGAAGGTGATGTCGGCATGAGGGGCTCCGGCCGCTCCCAAGCTGTTGATGGCGCCTCCGGAGGTCGAAGCACGGGAATAACGCTTTCTCTCTCCGCCACTAGACCCCGCGAGGGTGGATCCCCCCGCGATGGTGTTGATGTAGACATTGGGGTCATTTGGGTCGACTCTTCCTCTTGTTGGCGCTGCGGCGGCCAAGGCGTTAGCCTGGGCCGGCGGAATGCCGTCGTTGCGCGGACCGAGCTCCGTGGCGTTGGCTCCGGTGTATGGGTCGTTGTTGTTCTGCCAATTGCCGCCACGGTTATTGCGCGGACCGCGGTACCCCTGGTACCCACGACCACGTCGGCCCCCACCCCGGCTGTGGCCACCGCGGTGGCCACCCTGAGGCTTTGTCGGTGTGGTGGACACAGTGAGGGCCTCTGGTGTGGTCTTGGCCTTCCCTTTGCCGCGGTCCTGCGTGGGCTTTCCTGCCGCGTCCTCGGCGAAGACGCGTTTGGTGATGGCGTCGAAAGCATCTTCATAGGTGTGCAGGGTCTTCCCACACATCTTGACCTTGAATGTTCCGTCGCGGAGGTTGTGGATCAGCATGTCGCGGGCGGAGGTGTCGTTGAGGTGAGGCACCTCCGACGCCGCGTTGACGAACCGGGTGAAGAAGGCCGCCAGGGTCTCCTCCTCTCCTTGCGTTACGCCCATGAGATCCTTTGTTGTCTTCATACGCGTTCGCGACCCACTGAAATGGGATATGAAGCGCTTCGTCAGATCCTTGAAGAACCTGATGGAACCCACCGGGAGGTTAGTAAACCATCTCATCCCGGCCGCCTTGAGGGTGGAGGGAAAGACCCGACAGTACATGGCGTCGTTATAAGTGTTGAACGTCATGTGCGCGAAGAACTGCTTGACATGCTCTCCCGGGTCCTTCGTGCCGTCGAATTGTAGTGCTGCCGACGGCTTCTGGAACCCCTTGGGCATGGGCTCCTCTTGTATGAAGTCGGCGAAGGGGCTTCCATAAGAGGTGCCGCGGTCGTCCACCATCATGTTGTTTCGGGAACCGGAGCGCGCGGACTGAGGACGAGAGCCGGAACGCCCTCGTGATATGCTCATGTCCTCGCTCGAGCTCCCTGGAGGGGGGTGTGGTACGCCTGGCCCGGCCGGTAGCCCGCAGCGTAAGCGGGTACATACGGCTGGTGGGGCATCGGGTAAGCGCCCTGGCCGTGCTGCATGGGATACGCCCCTTGGCCGTAGTGGTACGCGGGAGCGTAGCCTTGGAAATTGGGGTTTGGAGGTGACAACGCGTTGGGAGCGTCCTGGTCCACCTCCTGGCCGGTCGAGCTCCCGTTGGTGGTTGAGTACTCTTCTACATAAGGTTCCTGCGCGGGCGCGTACTCCTGGTAGTATTGCGCGTGCACATACCCCTGGAACGGGGCTTGCGGCTGGAAACCCTGCTGGAAGCCGGGGTTCCAGCCGGGCATAGCCGGTGTTTGCTGCGCGGGCGGGCCCCAGCTGGGCATGGGTGCGGCCTGGGGCATCGCGGGTGGTGACCCATAATACCACGGAGGTGGTGGCTGCATCCCGAAGTCCGTGCCATCAGCGTAGTAAGCGTTGTTGCTGTTAGCGTCCATCACTTGGCGTCGGTTGAAAACGGTGTCTTCTTAGTTTGAGGAGGTTCCCCACAGACGGCGCCAATGTTGAAGTCCGAAAACACCGATAGTAGCGTAACGCGATGAGTGCAAGAGGTTTGAGCTTAACCGGATCAACGAACGGGGAGATAGAAAGTGTTTGGTCGCTTGAAGTGCTTGACGCGATGGAGGTAGTGTTGGGAATGCTTTTGTATTGATTGTGAGATTGTGAGGGTAAACAGACAATCTTTATCGCGCTTAGGTGTATCGGGTTACAACAATGATCTTAGCTCGAGATCTAATATATGTGGTTCGCGAGGTTTTTCGATCCCCGTTCTAGTGCATTGAGCTCGCTATTTATAGTGGACGCTCGGGCAGGGCTGGGGTGAGGTGCCGATGTGGGACGGGCGCCATCCAGATACGTGTCGCTCCATGGTTGGCCGTTAGGGCGGTGGCCGCGGAGCTGGCCAATCGGAAGCCAGGATGGGACGTTGCCGCCCGCCGCTCCCCTGATGGGACGTTGCCGCCCACCCACTTGCCTGGATGGGACGGGGCGGCGAGCGCGGTGAGCGCCGCCCCCGGGGTCGAACCTTTGCTTTCTGGGGAGTTACCCTTTGCTTACGAACTACCGACCCGAACGGCGTCCTAGATCGCGATGATCGCATGGCTTATGGTTTGATGTCATCTTGGGAAATCTACCCTTGTCATGTTTTGTTTTGATGGGGTACTCTTAACGCGTTGACGGTTCCTGGTATCAACAAATTGTTGATCGGAGGAAATATCTGTCTACGCATCTATGTACAAAAAAAGGTACCAGAAAAAAGATAAAACCAGAACATGTTTGTCGGATTTAATCTTTTCTCTATGTCTATGATCTTGATTGTGTGGTAGGAATAGTAAAGATGAAAACTGATAGTGCTTTCCAGGATGATTAACAAAACAACATTTCAAGATCCAGAAAGGTCTTTTTCCCTTTCTTCGCGTACCACATTTGTTACAAACCTTTTCACATGGAAACAGACCCACGTAAAATCGATCAATAATAATTGTTCCTTCATCCAACTTTACATCAGTTTCCAATTCCATTGGCCACCGACAAACAAAAAGCATGGACACCTAACAGTTCAGCATTTATTAATCAACATAACTTACAGAAGAAAAAAATTGTTGGCATAAATGTACGTCTGGGAGTAAATTTTAACGTGTCTATAAAGAACACGACCTCATAAAATACGTTATATAAAAAACATAGAACTAATTAGTATAAAACCAACTCACACTCTTAACTGAGGTTACTGAGCTATATGATGGCACAAGCGAAGGCTGTTTGTGCTACGTCTCTTAATATAGAATTCGACAAGTGACAATGTGCTACGTCTCTTGACCCAGTGAAAGCTGTTTCAGAGAGACAAATTGTGTTACGACTCTTAAGAACGACAAAACTCATTTTTCATTAGAAAACTTGTCAATGCTCAGAAACTAGATTTACATGATAATATTCTTTTCTTAGAAAAAACAAGTCGGCAAACACTTCATTCGAAGGACCCACAACTACAAGTCACGAGCCTGTGATAATATTTTATAGGAAGCAAAAAACACTTTCATTCCAACAGCTAAAAGGCTGCAAAATTTTTCTAGTGTTGGGCAAAGTGAGCTGGAAAAGTATCCTAGAAGAGAACTTATAAGAGTTCCCTGTAGGTTTGCCAAATTGAACGATGGGCATTTTGAGGTTCAAGATTCGTGATCTTTAATGAAACCTTCTTCCACTGGATCAATGTAGTAAAGTGATGCTAAACATATCAACACATCTGTCAGGATGAGGCCAACTGCATCAAAAACAAACTTGGGCGCGAATAAGCCCCATACCTGAACAGCAAAATGAAAGCATCAGTGTTGATATATAAACCATATCATACCCTTGTTAGAAAGAAAGTTTGTCTTCAGAAATCAGTACCATAAGATGCCGACGATGAATTGTAATGCATAATATTGTGAATGTGGAAGCAGTAGCTGTGATTAAGCCATACATCAAGAATACCTGAAAGTACATACACAGATGAATCAATGAGCCTCAGCGAGTTAGGCTTTAGCAAACTACACAAGTAAAGATCGATATAGTTGTCTTACTTGAGATAATTGTGCAAACAAAAGATTGGGCGGATTCTTCTGGTAGTTTACGGCTCTATGGCAAACAAGCAATGGGAGGCCAAAAATAGGAAGAATGTGCGAAAAACCAAATGTGTCGATTGCCAGAAGAATGGCCTGTCTCACAAGATTGAATTCATCAAACCTAAAAAAGAAGAAAATTTGATTAACAAACTAATGTAGAATGCCTTCATGGTTAACAAGTTAACAGTTTTGATTTCTTATAATTTACATGGATACAATGAATGAATGAAATCAAAAAGAGAAAGTACCCTATGAATGCAGCACCATAACGAAGACCATCAAAAGCACACCTGCACAATTAATTGACCAAAAATATCATATTACTTCAAGCCAAGTGGGTTAACACATTAAGCTTGAGAGCCCAGAATAGCACCTACCAGTGGCCAGTACAAAAGAATAGAGTAACTGCCAGCAGGCTCCACTGTGTTACAGGAGAAGAGTAGAAAGTAAAATTGCTCAAATCATTAAGTTTATCAGCTTGCCTCAAATTTTCCAGCCTAATAATGCACGACACTGAACAAAAAAAAAAAAAAAAACACCAAAACTTCAGTTTATGGAATTTGAAGCCAGACACTAATGGAAGCTCATAGAAAGACTATGCAAAGGAACATGTACCTGCCACAATGCTTGCTAGAGCAATAAGAGGACCTTGCTTTCCTGAAAGGAGAATTATTGTAGGACTGGATGCAGATAGCATGGAAATTGTCTTGGCAGTGAGTTCATTCCTACAATCTGACGTTTTCCCTCCACTGAAGAACTGACCGAGTGCTAGTAACACCACATGAATGCACCCAATGGCATAAACTAATTGAGGTATGCAATCTCTTGCCATATGTTGTAGTGAGAGTGATAACATAACTGGTTTACAATCAAGGATCCAGTGAGCTGCTACCAGCAGATAACAAAAACATGTTCCCATGCTAAGATATTTTTGGAAGCTGGGATAAGACTTTCCATGAATACAGTGTTGCAAAACATACGCCAATAGAATTATGGTCGATACGGGAACAAGCAAGGACAAGTACATCCAAATGGGATGATCCTCTGTACTTCCAAGGAACCATGAAACATCCAAAAATTTAGCAGTATCTTTCGATAATCCCAACTCCATAGTAACTCTCAGAACAAGGAGCAAGAATATTGACAGCATTGCCTGCAAGCAATCCCACAGAAAAACCAGAGAATTAGATCTTTACATTAAACAAAACATGTACACGCACCCTGCTTTGAGCAAACTAGTGCAAACAGAAAAAGGAGAAAGAGAAAATAAGATCATGTTGACATACAGCTGAAAGCATGTTCCTCTTCACGATTGAGTGACGCAATTCAATGATCCAAAGAGTTCCCAAGATATATATGGCGACTTTTCCTTCTTCCACTAGACACAAGGTCAAAGACACAACAGAAGTAACTATCACTGCAA
Organism: Polygonum maritimum; assembly: GCA_963924305.1. Classification (NCBI taxonomy): domain Eukaryota; kingdom Viridiplantae; phylum Streptophyta; class Magnoliopsida; order Caryophyllales; family Polygonaceae; genus Polygonum; species Polygonum maritimum. The sequence continues at coordinate 11,354,764 of OZ002737.1, read as the reverse complement.
GAGTAATTAATTATTATGAATGAGAAACATAGTAGAAATTTGTTGAAGCAAACTTACATATAAAGCTATTAGACAGGAAACTGCAAGCACGAATCAGCACCGCAAACAAGGAGAAGATTAAACCCACTGATATTTGAGTACTTCCCCAAGACATAAAAGATGGCCCACACAGTCGATTTACTCTCTTAATTGCAGTTAGATGTAGCAGCAGGGAAATAAATAAGATGCTCAATCCAATTGCCATCAACTTTAAATCAAATTCAGTCCATTTGGAACGTGCAAGCTCAATAACACTGGAAAGAAACTTTAAATATGCTTCAGCCTGAGTCTTCAATGCCAGCAAGGAGGCCTCATGGTTTTCGTCTTTGCAAGAAAATGTTTTTAAGTGCGATAGGTTCCCCTGTGCTTGAGAAAACATATCTGAAACATGTAACAGGTCCTCAGAGGGAAACCCGATTACTGACGAGGTTGAATAAACGTCAATGTATCTCTTCACCTGCATCGATTGAGGCAGCCTGTCATTCCAAGTTTACAAGCAAAAGTAGCCACAGTAAAGAAAACAATGCAACTAAAAATAAATCTTATTTTTTGTAATTGCTAGAATTAATCACAAGGCATACACAGGCAAACAGAGGCAAAAATTAAAGGTCCGTTCGGCAATTTGGTACTGATACTGATACTGAAGCTGAGTACTTATAGCTGACGGTACTGATGCTGATATTAGATGCTTTAAGTAGTGCTGAAGCTGAGCACTTATTAGATACATAAGAAACATATGTTCGGGAACTTGAGTTGATTACGGGATTATATACGATTGTAAATTTACCAAAAGGGTATTATTTTTTTTATAGAACCAAAAGGGTATTATTTATTTTTAAAGAAAAAATAAAATTCAAAACAAACTCTCATTAAATAATATAAAAAATGGCCGCCGGAGAATGACACCATGTTCTCGGTCTTCCCGGTCACCGCCACGCCCGCGTCCCGATCTCCGACTTCCCGCTTTGCGCCGGCTCCCTCTTCCTCTGGTGGTTCTCTCTTCCTCGGTGTCAACCTCGACGATCGGCGGCACAACTAGTTGGAGGAGGACTGGCGGTGAGAGAAGGAGGACGCGAGCGATCGGCGGGAGGACTGACGGTCGGAGAAGACAGCAAGCATGGACTGGCGGGGAGAAGGCGGGAGGATTGGCGGTCGGAGAAGGCAGGAGGCATACCACAATTAACCGGCGATCGAGAGGAATGAGCAAGAGAAGGAATCGGGAGAGGCAAGGAGGCGTACATATTTTTTTTTATGGATGAAGGAGGTTTTGATATGGGGTAGGGGTATAAGGATAGATTATGGAATTGTTTTATAATTATACGCGGGTCCGGTACTTATCATTTGGGATAAGTACGATAAGTTGGGGGAGGGGACCTTACGTTACTTATCTATCATAAGTACGATAAGGTACTTATCATTAAAAATAAAAAAATTATCCAAACAGGGCTTATATTACTTATCGTACTTACGGTAAGCACGATAAGCACAATAAGCACTATAATCCACACTTGCCGAACGGACCCTAAATAGTCATCTACCATTGCAATGCCAAGCTTCCAGGAATAGACTATTGACCTGCTTATGACATTATAAATTCGGCTCAAGTATGGAAGCTGATCATCCAAACAAAGCAATTTGTTTTGATATAGAGTGACAAGGGTACCAATAGTCTATTGAAGCAAGATCTGCATGCTATTTACCTGCCAAGCATTGACGCAGAGGACATCCACATAATGCCTTAGCCATTTATGAACATCTGTGTAGTTTTTGCAACCTGCTATATCAGCTTCATCAACTAATGAAGCACCGGCGCCAAGAGCATACAATTCAGGATTTACACGGCCAATACTGTACAAAAGAACCTTATTAGTACAGGATGATCAAACTAGAGAATCAATGTAGTAAACATTAGTGCAAAATTTTAGAAGCCAAGCACATAATTTATTTGGGAAGAACTTCTATACTTGTTCTAAGTCTTTAGATGGTCTTTTAACTATCCAACACATCTCGGATATATAAACTAGTGGCAACAATGAGTAGAAGTGTAAAAAAAAAAACTCGCTCCAAAAGAAGTGCAAAAAAAATTGGCTGGCCATTTTTGTATCAACTCCTTATATATGGCTATGGAATTCGTTTTTATGGTGCTTATTGTGCTTTTATCTATATGTTCGCTTTTGTTTTCCCTGGGTCTATTGGAAACACTCTAGCCATGTCCAGGGTAGGGTGCTTATAATTGAACCCCTCTGACCCCACAGCTGTTAGTTAACATTTTTCACAAATAAAGCATAATCGTTTGATCACTTTTTAATCCACTAATTGCATGCCTCTATTTCTATGATACTGCAAATAGATAAAATTTTAGCACAAAAAGGTAAAAAAACTAGCAAATAAACAACTCTGAAGCTAGAATGAACAAGAGCTAGAGCAGGATGCTTACACTGCACCTTCCAAAAGGAAAAGGGACACCAAGCATTGCTGATATTGTTGGTGCAAAATCAAGCTGCAAATTGCCCAATCAATTTAGTATAGACACAATTTCAGTCCCAATTAAATTTTTTATAAGCAGCTTAGATAGGTTGAAGAGAACAGACAATAATCCATGCATAAAGTACAGAATTTAAACTAACCTGTTCAATGGTGCTATAGCATATCGGCTTTCCATCCTGGAAAAAGTGGATTTTAAAAAGGTTCGTCAAAGATACAGGGTTGACACTATATTAAAAAAAAATAGAAAAAGCAACCTAATCCACTAGTGAAATTCTTCACATGGGAGAATACACTCTGCAGAGCTGCTCATATAATAAGCTAATGCTTTTATACCAATTTATCCTAAACTCAAATTTTCATTGCACCATATATCACAAAGTGCACTGTGGGAGTATGAAGTCCTCAGCAGGAGATAACAACAACAGATTTCCACCAACAGAACCATCCTTAAATTGACAGAATTTAATAGTTTCACAGGGAAAGCAGCCAAAATGTATATGAAAAGTTTTATCCACCCTTCAAAGCTATATCATGTTTCCACCACCACATGAACCATCTGTATAGAGCTTATCCTAAGCAGAAGAGGAGAGCATTAATATAAAGCACTAAAGAATCCCAATAACTCACGTAGCACAAACATAAGGAGCTTTGCTCTCAGTATCTCTTGCTCCTCCTCAGTTTGAGGAGAAAAGTTTAGGTCAGGCAATGGATTAAGAAATTAAAATGGATGTATATTGAAGATGTGCACATAAGTTAACAAAATTAACCGAAGGAGAGAAAGGAAAATAACATCCACAACAAACACACCTTGTTTTTTTTTCTCAATCCTCCAAAATCTATATATAAAGGAACTCTGGTTAATAAAGAAGAAAAAAATACCATATCTATTCCACAAGTAGAGGTATCAAGTTCAGATGGTATAGAAAATGGAGGCCTCTTAAAACTCTTTGCAAATATTGAGGTTTCAACCTGCAATAAGAAGGGGCAAATGAAAATCAGTACTCCAAGCCCTTACTTCCATTTGACTTCATTCACTACTCAAAAACTTCCACTTGAATATCATGACCAAAAGCTCTTAAAAAGAAAAGGTTTACCAAACAAAATAGAAAATACAAACAACAAATATAATACCTCCTCAGGGCTCCCTCCCCCATGATCACCATTTAATGTTTGTCCGTGATCCCCCATAACAAGTAGAAGTGTATTCTCATGAAGTTGACCAGGACCGGACTGGCTTTTCAATGCTTCTACAACATTCTAAATTATTAAAGAACTTTCAGTCAATAAGTCAACGAATTGGGCTGATAAACATCTGATCGTAAGTAAGATAACCACCAACATTAGCAGCCTTGCAAAAAATAAGAATACAACAAAAGAGACCCTGGAAATATGGATCTTTATTCTCATCTTCCACCCTTATTACGCTTTCAGAAGACAATTTTAGGGTCATGAAGGTTCTTCCCAATCCAATCTATACACGTTTCATTCCTTATTGTTATTGTTTGCTGCTATCACATCTCTCCGTTTCATGAGTGTACATCTGTATCACTTCTTATGGAGCTATTTTCTCTCTAACTGTAAGCTCTCAGTCTAAAGAATGCTATATAATTTGAAATAATCTTTTGATGGAAAAGTATTTTGGTTTCTTATCCCCGCCATTACTCGTAAGATCATTACCATAAAATCACTTGCCCTTTTCTTAATGACTATTACCTGTTCCACTAAAAAGAAACTAAGATAATCAGAAATTCATAACATGTTCCGTGACTTCTGTCTGCTTCTATGAGTCATCTTCACTCTTCAGGTGCAAAAGCAAACACTGATCCTAAACCAAAATATCACATAAGAACAATCTCTACTGACAAGGAGCATAGTACCATTCATTTTGAACTAGATAAGGCAAGGTTAAGAATGCGTTTTCTTAATGACAATCTTCTGTCCCACTAAAAAGAAGCTAAGATAGTTATAAATTCATAATGAATTCCTTCTGCTTCTATTAGTAATCTTCACTCTTCAGGTACAAAAGCAAACACCAACCCTAAAGCAAAATATCACAGAAGAACAATCTCTACTGACAAGGAGCATAGTACCATTCACTTTGAGCTAGACAAGGCAAGGTTAAGAATGAAAAGATAAGGAATTGGATACAGAGCCAAGTGCAGACGCTAACCTCCAATATATTGTTATATTGCTCCAGTTTTTGTATCATTGGAATTGTATTCACACCAAATATATGACCAGCATGATCCTGCATCACATAAACATATAAAGCTAATGAGCTCTGCCAACAATATTATTATAGATCCAAGCATCCATGGAAAAAGTTGCAACCATTTTCCAAAAAAACAATTAGCACAATATTTGTTGGACTTCTGGTGAATGACCAAAAGTTTTTTAAATTTGCTAACCTAATGGTGTTTCTGTGCACTATCCAGTGATGTTGTAGACACAAGTGATCAGAGTCCTTACCCTTTTAACTTCTATTACCTCAAAGTAAACTAGGAACCTTCATGTTGCAATACAGATTTTGGGATACTTTTTTTAACAAAAATCAATTCGTCCGGCAAAAAACCTCAAAGTACAGAAGAAATTTTTGTGTTGCAATTGCAGATTTTTGGATCCTGTCTTTCACAAATATCAATTTGTCAAGCAAAACCCCATTATTGCCATGTAACAGAAAGTACTTGAGCTTTACAACTCTTGGAGGCCAACAGTTACACAAGTACGCAACTTTCCTATAAGGATACACTCAATTTCTGTAACGCTCATAGGCCCTAATCTTTCTAGAAAGGCGTTTTCACTATATACTTGATTGGATCTTTCATGAAGCTGACAGTTTCCTGGTTTTTTCCATTTCAGGGTATCACCAAATGCACATGCTCCATCAATCAGACGCCAAAATATACTTCAAGTACGAGTTCACTGCTACTAATGATTTGTATTGATCACATATTATACAAATTTGTTTCATCAAAAAATTAAGCCAATAGGATTGGGTGGTGCATGAATAAACACTGCACCTGCATTTAAAACAGATATATCTTATGCTACAGTTTGGCACATGGAAAAGCACAATTCTTAGGGAATATATCAAAACGTTACATACTGAGTATATGTAATGATGTAAAGCAAACAATAAATGCTCGGCAGAATTAAAGGTATTATACTTGTTAAATATATCAGTTAACCTAAGCATGAATAAGTTTGAGGAATGTGTATCACTTTGTCTAACAGATGTGTGTGTGTGAGAGAGAGAGGCAGAAAGGGACAAAGGTTAAGTGGATTCAAAATAACATACCACACCAAGGAAGTGTGCAATCAGAACATCCCAATTCCCTTCATGCAAAGATGGCAGTAAGTGCTCAATGCATCCATTGTCTACCTGGAAAAAACATTGCAATGAAGGGCCTCAGAGATTAGACACACAATTGTGAGGCCAATTTAGAATATGATATGAGAATGAGAATAGATGTCAAATACCGTGTCCAGATCTTTAACGTTAAAAGATGGGTAAGGAAAAGATTTCTCAAAATGGTGAGGAAACAACTGCAACCATGTATCATCACCCATCATCACCACCCTTTTTCCATTTTGGACCAGCTGTAAGGTACATGTTGGAATACATTTGTCAAATGCTTGTAGCAGCAAAGGCGATTAACTTAAAGTCACTATATGGCACAGAAGGGCCATTAGTATTGAAAGCAAACCTGCTGAAGTAAGTTGTCTTCAACGATTGCAGGTGCACCAAAACTATTTCCCACATCAATGAAGGTTGGAAGTCCACCAGTTGTCAAGCCCTAAACAAAATCAGGGACCAAAACAGCTATGCATAAAAAATACTGCATAAGTGCCTATATTTTGCTTCTAACAGAGATGCTAGCTGTCTTCCAGTTAAAAAGAACATAATGTAAGACTTACTATCAATTGTATTAAGTATTATTGAAACTACTAGTGGAATGAAGATACAAACAGCCAGAAAGAGTAGAATGATTATTCCAATGATCATTGCTTACAAGAATAACTGTGCACATAGTCTGAAAGGATACCTTAAGATCACGTCAACTATAATTAGAATCTTTTTCATCAGATTTTAGAAACAAGATATGGAATGACCTAGGATCAAGCAGTAATTATTAAATCAAACTGCTACATTCTACCTATTCACTTTTCCATCTTAAAAAAAGGAACAGAGAGCTTCAATCTAATGCTGAACACTTTATTTTGATCTAAAATCTCAATATTGACCAGCCTCCAAGCAAACACATTTATCCTGAATAAGCAAGGTCTAATTTTTGGAAGTAAAATACATGTAAAAGAACAGAATATATAAGTCCAACAACCTGTTTTTACTATGAAAAGGCAGTATCATCGTGCAACATTTTTACCTTTAACCGCTGCAAACTCGTTGTTGGTGGATCTGCAATGGCTTTGAAAATCTTGGCTGACGATCCTGGTTCAGAAGCCAGCTTTTGTATTATTGTCAGATGATCCATCCATGGCTTTTTCTCTGTGAGAAATATAGGTGGTTTACTTTATCAGTCAAATTCCTTACCTGATATTAGTATCATTATATCCATCACAGTCACAGAAATGTGGAAATATATAAGAATGCAGTTCATCTAAAAACATTTTCCGAGATTCCATTTACCAAAATAAAACTATGTATTCGTAGAAAAAGGGCTTATCTCTACTAGGGAAAATGCTTATTTGGAAATTAAAAAAAATACTCATATAGCTCATTATGGTTTATCACTTACCCACCCTCTCTGCTACATTCACTGGAAACAACCCAGCAAACATTTTCTCTTTTTGGAATTATGCTTTCACTTGGAAAAATACAAAGCCCAATGACTGTTACATTAATCCTGGGGTCACAGAATTATTGCTCTTAGCAACTCATTACCAGGAAGTCTTTGCTTTTAACAAGCCTTGTAAAACCAACACATCCTTCCTCCGAAAATCCTTCCCAGTAAGGCAAGACACTATATGAACAAAAATTATTTCTAGTTCATAGTTTGTTCACAATTTGGCTGTCTTGTGACACTTCCAGTAGAGAGCATATAATTCTCGAGCTTTGTTCATACAGATACAACTGCCAAGTTTTCACATATATATTCAAGATTGTGCACTCATGCAACTCAACTGTAGACTGTAGCTTATTGTATTCAAGTGTGTGCTCAATATATTCACCCAAAGTAAAGCACATCCAATCCAAACACTAAGCACTAGATGCATTGTTATCAATCTAAGGCTTTGTCCTTCTTTTAAGGTAGGATAAGCAAGCAGAAATATATCAGTGCCCAGAATTTACTAAACACTCAATGATAGATGTATATCAGTTGTATACCACTCCATAGTATCCATATAATTCAAATTCGATTTAAAACTGCTGACCTTTGAAGAAGGAACTCGGTGCCACAAAATCAAACCTGAAAGAATTAAACAAAGAACAGGCAGCAATAAGCATTGTGATCCAAATCACAAAAAGCTATCATAATCTCATGAAATTGCCTACTTTTCTCATATACACCAAACAAAATTCTCGTCACTCCGATGTTGCTTAACTAAATTACAGGCCTTTCACCAAAAAAAAAAAACTAAATTACAGGCCTGATCAGCGTATGAGTTTATAGCGTCTACTTCCAAAACCACTACAATTTCTGTGAAAGCAGAAAATTAGCAAATCAAGCCCTATAGTTGAATCAGGAACCATCCGCGTACCTGAGAGCGTCGTAGACGATGATGACAATGCGAGCAACAGCCGGCTTCGTCCAGCAAGTGGAACCGGTGGAGTTGCCACCAGTCGGCGGCGACGGAGAGCCGGAGCAAGAGGACTCCGAGATATCGGCGCAATTGCTGTGATGTGGGAGCTCAGTACGAGTGAGGAGAAATCCGCGGGTGAAGAACAAGATGGCGACTACATGGATGAAGAGGATAAAGAAGAAAGGCCATATCAGCCTCCATTTGATCGATCGAGATCGAGATCTCCCCATTGATTATCACTCTTCTTGCTTTGGCAAGGCAGAGATACTACTACTACTACGACTCTGCGTTTGGGCCTACTCGCATTTCCCCCTTTGTTCAGAAGACCTGAATCTTGACTTGCAAGCTGCTGTTGTTGATCCGAACCAAATATTTACGGTTCGGTCCGGATCGGTTTGGTTCGGTTCGGTCCGTATCGGTTCGAATCGGTCCGGATCGGTTTGGTTCGGTCCGGATCGGATCCGGTTTCAAACGGCAAAACCGAAATCGGATTTTTTACTAGAAGAACAGAACCAGTCAACCGCCCTCCAAAAAAGAGTAATAAAACACCGCCGAACCCTAAACTAGTATATCCTGCCGAAAGAAAAGAAGTCGTCTTTGAAAGTTGAAACCAAAATTAGGTTACCTTGTCCACTGATATCACCGTCGCTCTCGCCGGCCGCCACCACACCGCCGCCGCTCCTAACTGCCACAGTCGTCGCCTCTTTCCCGAAGTCGCACAGGTATAGCGACAACCAACAGACCTCTTGCCTTTATCTCTTTTCAAAAATTAAGTATTGACGATGGAAGGGATTCAATTCGGTGTTTCTGAGCTTGTTTTACATTCTAATTTACTATATTATTTTGTCTTTAGCTGTCTGAGGTAGGATTTCGCCTTGAAATCGTCACTCAGTGTCCAGGTCAAGTTTTGATCTTTGTCCTATTTTTCGGATGAGAGACTCACGTTGCTGCGCTGTTAGTTGATAATCTACGATCATATGACAAAATTATTTCAAATGTTTTTTTATTATATTTAGGAAAAATCAAATATAGTGATATCCTACTGTTTGAAAGGTTAATTTTTTGTGATAGCAGATTAGCTGGTTGACTGGTTCTGTTATTTCATATGCATTGATACTTAGTTTTTGGATGAGTTTCGATGGAATTTATTCTTTATACATTATATAAGTGCACGGTTTTTTACAAAATTACGTCTATGTATTCCAATATAATAACCATTGCATTGCTAGCATTTACAAAATTTAGTCTATTTACTTCTTTTTGAAAAAAACTAGCTGCTGATTTATTAATTGTATAAGAGTTCTGGTTCATTCTGGTCTAAGACCCAAACAGAACCGGACCACTCGGTCCATATTTTGAAAAAGTTCTGGTTCCACATGATTTTTTCTGCTGATTGCAGTACTCATTAATGTATTGGATGTTTTATGTTGCACAAATAGGAAAGAAATGGAAAAAGAAAGTTCCAGTATGGACATTTCTGTTGGGGAGAAAGGCAAAGCTGAGGCTTCTGATGTCAGTGAAGTAACCTCTGCTCCAGTGAAAGTTAATGGCGAGGCCTCAGAGGCTTTAGATGACAATGAGGAAGCAGCTGACCCTTCAGATCAGAAAGAAGGTGAGCAGGAATGCAATGCCTTGTTGTGAATAAATTAAGTAGCTAGTTATATTTCTACTTTACTCGGACTTTTTTGTTGCAGTAGTTGTCTACTTATTTCATCTGTCTTCAAATTCTTGTTATGATTTGGGGAGGCCAAACTTAAAATCCGTACTTAGTTCTTAAATATCTTCAAGGTGTTAATTGACTATATTTCTAGTGGGCAAACTTTTGAATTTATCTTAATTGTCAAACCATAATTGGTTAACTTAAAATAATGTATGTGCTGCTTACCAGGGGCTGTGAAAAAGAAGAAGAAGAAAAACAAAAGCAAGTGAGTAATTTCGTTGGTTCATATATCGTCCTACTTTTAGAGAATTGTCTGGAGACTGAAATATCATCTTGGATGAACGCTTATGTGTCTGATCATGTGAAGGAAAAAGAAAGAGGCACCAAAGCAGACTGATCCTCCAACAATTCCTGTAGCTGAGTTGTTCCCATCTGGGGAATTTCCTGAGGGAGAAATTCAAAATTACAAGGATGAGTGAGTTTTCTTATCTCTCTAATCTGCAAGTGGTAGGGGTTTGTATTCATGTATTGCGTACACTCTGATAAAGTTTGTTTGCTCTATGCCATCATCAAAAAGTTTCCAAAAACAAATGTAAATATATGTGCCATGTCTACATATAATAGGCATATAATGCTGCCATGCAACATTTGTCACTGTCATCTCTAAATGTGAAGGTTGGAATACTTAGCGGGATTATCTGTTTTGTCTTGCACATGAAAGCAGTCATAAGTGCTCATTTTCTTTACCTTCTCTCTGGCCTCAGAAATTCTGAGCCCATCAATATATAAGTTTATCCATCTAATTTATATGTAACTAAATGTTCATCTTTTTCTATGGTATGCTCATTTTTGCAAAAATTGTAGTTCAGTTTTGTAGCAATAGTTCTACGTGTTAGTAACTGTAGTTCTCTTTTTTATCTTAGCAATCTATGGAGAGTCACCTCTGAAGAAAAGAGGGAGTTGGAGCGCCTTGAGAAGCCAATTTACAATTCAGTTCGACAAGCTGCTGAAGTTCATCGTCAGGTCTGTTTTTGTTACATGAATCAGTGCCTTTTGAGACATGCCCTTGTAATCTCAGTTTTTATCTAAAAGTTTTGAGTGAAAAATGTTCCCAGGTTAGGAAATACATGAAAAGTATAATTAAGCCTGGCATGCCGATGATTGAGCTATGTGAAACCTTGGAAAATACGGTTCGTAAATTAATATCAGAAAATGGATTGCAAGCTGGCATTGCCTTCCCTACAGGGTGCTCTTTAAACTGGTAATGCTTTCTCTGTTCTCGAGCTTTCAGTCTGGTTGTTCACTTTGCATAATTTGACTGTTCATTTGTGTTTTTTTCTTGACCAGGGTTGCTGCTCACTGGACACCAAATGCTGGAGATAAGACTGTACTTCAATATGATGATGTGATGAAGTTGGATTTTGGAACTCATATTGATGGTAGACATATTAGACATCAATATAGGATCTTTTAGAAAATCTTATAACTTTACTTATAGTTGCCACATTTGTGAAGTTAATTTTCATCGTTTGTGTATTACTCTGCAGGACGTATTGTGGACTGTGCATTCACAGTTGCATTTAACCCAATGTTTGATCCACTACTTGAGGCATCACGTGAAGCAACAAATACAGGAATAAAGGTATAGTGGTCCATTTATTCTAAACTTCATAAGATCCTAGAGGCTCCATTGTGGATAATTTATGGAGAAATTTGGTATATATTATACTGACTTTTTATTTTACAATAGGCAAATTCCTGAATTTGGATTCATTTTCGTCAAAGCTTTTAAACAACTCATTGGAAACTCTTGACCACAAGTTGGAACTTTTTCTAGTGAATCAAAACTGTAACTAAACTTACCTGGATTTTGATTTCCTTTTGTCAGCAGCATTGCCTTCATGCCTTTTTCATGTACTAAAATATACACATGGGGTCTCTGTGATATTACACTGTCTTAAGGGCCTCTACCCTATTCTATGTTTATCTAATGATGCGTCATGTTGTCTTTTCCGCTATTTTTATCTTCTGCGATTGTTTCATGTGAATTACTGAAAGCATCATAACCTTTTTTGCCATATGAACAGGAAGCAGGTATTGATGCCCGCCTTTGTGATGTTGGTGCTGCGATCCAAGAAGTCATGGAATCATATGAAGTTGAAATCAATGGGAAGGTCTTCCAAGGTAAGATGTGTATGGGAATCTCAAGTCCCGTTGTAATGATTTTAATTCTCTTAGTATGCATTCTATGCTCTCAAGTGTTATTCATTTTCTTATGCTCGTAGGAGGTTAATACCTATGACTTTAGGTATTTCTTCCGGTATATGTTTTTCCATTGCAAACATGTCTTTTTTACTATTTCTTTCAATTTTCTATGGAATCCTTGACTTTGCAAGATGTGGAGCTTGCATGCTAGTTCTCCCGTAGACGTAAAAGGCAAGAAGAAATGCTGATAGATCTAGTTGGTTTTTTCCATTGACAGTAAAGAGTATCAGAAATCTGAATGGGCATAGCATTGGACCGTATCAGATCCATGCTGGAAAGTCTGTCCCCATTGTGAAGGGTGGAGAGCAGACAAAAATGGAAGAGGGCGAGTTTTATGCTATTGAAACATTTGGGTCAACAGGTATCTTCTTCTTCCTTACCTCTTAAGTGTCGCGGAAGGCTGACACAATTGGTGTAGTAAATAAAAAGGTTGTAATTTGTAATGTCATTCACTAAATTCTGCAGGCAAAGGGTATGTTAGAGAAGACTTGGAATGCAGTCATTATATGAAAAACTTTGACGCTGGACACGTACCATTGCGGTTGCCAAGAGCAAAGCAACTGCTGGCCACTATTAACAAGAACTTCTCCACCTTAGCTTTCTGCAGACGGTATTTGGACCGTGTTGGAGAGACCAAATATCTGATGGCACTGAAGAATCTGTGTGATTCTGGCGTCGTTCAGGTACTTGTGAAAACTATTAGCCATCCTCCTTATAATCCACAGATCATTTAATTGGAAGTTGAAGTATAACTGTGAAAAAAATACAGATGAGTTTGGGTCTTTTTTGCTGTAGTTTTGTTCTGCATAGATAAACTGACACTTTGTATATTTTGCACAGCCGTATCCTCCACTTTGTGACATTAAGGGAAGCTATGTGTCTCAATTTGAACATACCATCCTCCTCCGGCCGACATGCAAAGAGGTTATATCTAGAGGAGACGACTATTGATATGTACTTTGAAATATAATCCAAGCTCCCGCTGTCTATTGCCCAAAGCTTGATTTAGAGGCATGAGGCGTCGTGCTCTTGGTATTATTCTGATTTTGGTATGTCTTTCTTTTTTGTTGCATGAACTATACAGTTTGGTTGACAAATAAGTTACTGAATCTCAATGTTGGATAATGCTTTGTGTTGTGCATTCTTACTTTTTTGTACTGCGTTTTTTTTTACCTGACAGCAACAGGTGAGTCAGAAAATGGTAATGAGTTCACTTGCCATTATAGTTGTTTTATCGGTTGATTCAATAATCGACCCAATACTCGAACATGCTCTTATCCAAAATGACCCGAACTGGTTATAGATTGATTCAAAATCTATCTGTAATGATAAGGGCTAATGGTGTAATATGAGAGAAAAGTGGGCATATGTTGTAAATAGGCCAAAAGCCTATAAAGATCTGTTCTTTCCGGGTTGTACGCATCGTTGAATGAAATTACAGAATCCTCTCTTTACTCTCAACTATCCTCTTCTTCAAAACTTCCTTAATCTCTTTCATTCTACCCTAAATCTCATCCTTTGAAACCTAATTCTCTTCTCTTAATTCAATTACTAGCTTGAATCATTACACTATCTTGCTGTTTTGTTTCGAATCCCAAACCAAATTTCAATACGACATTTGGACGCATAAAGAGATGGCCAAAATGGAGCAGGCGTCTATTGAATAATTGAGCATATGTTCTTCATGTATATTTATTTAAATGTATGAAGAGATGAAGGAGGAAGGAGAGGGTAGACTTAACTGAAACTTGACCCTGTAACTAAACCCTCTGTAAAGATGGAGATCGAATAAAGCAAAATATATCATCCGATCAAAATGCACAATAAAGCCTTACTTTCAGAAAGCAAGAAAGAAAGAAGAAAAGAAGTTTTCTATTGGTTTTGGCCTTTGGTGCTAGGAAGAAAGAAGTTTCTTATAAGAAAAAACAGAAGACATCAAAGCCGCTTTATTCCTTGATCACCTAAATTAAAATTATTCAACACAACATGATACATACGATCATACAATTAGTATATTAAAACTATAACGAATATGTTTGATTGACCCACATGCTATACACATATATTTCTAATGAGATAATGAAATGAAATGTTTGCTTTAAGATCACCATATATCTAGCACAACCGGGAAATTTACAGACTTATTCACACTTGTAGTTGTTTGATTCCTCAACAGCTTGGTAGCACATAATTGAAGAAGAATGTCGTCGGAGGAAGGAACGACGGTGGAGTTCACCCCGACGTGGGTGGTCGCGCTCGTGTGCGCAGCCATCGTCTTGATCTCTCTAATTGCGGAGCGAATCATTCATTGCATTGGCAAGGTTCGTACTGATTTATGCTCAGAAATCAAGTCGTTTTCGTTGTATTAGTAGCTAAACATATGTATAATTCCTATATATATTGTTTGGATTTTTCAAACTTCAACAATTAGGATATTTTGTTTGAAATGAAAACCTGAATTCTTGTGCTTTGTTGCTCTGTCCATGCAGTATTTGATAAGGAGGAGGCAGATCCCACTCTATCAGGCCCTGCAGAAAATTAAAGGAGGTACTACAATTTGTAATAATAGAATATTTTTCTTGTAAGATGTTCTAAAAGTATAAAAAAATTGAAATTAAGTCAATTCTATAACATACTTGTGTTCAAGAAAACAAGGTTTTTTGAAGAATAAGAAGCAGGCAAATGAAAATTAACCCAATGAAATTCACAGCAAATATGAGATTTTGCACCCTAAGCAGATTAAATACACAATAATATGAGAATTTCATGTAACTTGCTATGCGTATAACATGTATGTGCAGAATTGATGCTTCTAGGATTCATATCACTACTTTTAACGGTGACCCAAGACAAATTAGGGAAATGGTGCATCCCTTCTCACCTGGCCGAGACTTGGCTTCCCTGTTACAAAACGGATGATTCTTCAACTACTTCCCATGTCCAGACTAATAACCTCACACGACGTCGTTTTCTATTCGAGGACTCGGCTTCCGACTACTGTGGGCAAAAAGTATATACTTCTTCTAGTGAACTCATCTTTAGTTTCAGGCTCGTCTGGTTGCAATCTAATACAACATAGAACAAATGAATCTAGTCCACTTTAATGTCATCGACTCATCATATAGCAAATAATGGAATAAATGTACAAATGTAAGTTGTTTTGTGGTGGTGGCAGGGGAAGGTAGCATTGTTATCGGTGACAGCAGTTCACCATCTACACATCTTCATCTTTGTGTTGGCTGTTGTTCATGTCACCACTTGTGCTCTCACTGTTCTATTTGGTGGGCTCAAGGTAATTATATTTATTCATATGCTAAATTAAACAAATTTTATGTTGCTAATTATGATTTTATTTGCGTGAAATGTAATTGGTTGTACATATATAGATAAGACAGTGGAAACCGTGGGAAGATGCTATTGAGAAGAGAGATCACGATCCCGAAAGTGGTAAGTTTTGTTTTCAGTCACTAATGAAGTTTTTACCTCTCTGGTTCATTTAAATTGATATTAGATGATAATTATACATGAAAGTTCATATCCTAATCCTTTTTTGGCTCAATTTACAGATACTAGGAACAAGTTCATACATGTTCAACAACACAGTTTCATAAAAAACCGATTCCTTGGCATCGAATGTGGCTTGTTCGGATGGATTGTAAGTTCTTAACTCGAAAGCAAATTAACGTGCTTGTGAAATCAGGTGTAAATTAACATGTTTGCCAAATTATGGTGTGTAAATTAACAGCATGCGTTCTTCAAGCAATTTTACGGGTCAGTGACCAAAACGGATTACATGATCATGCGAACTGGATTCATCTCGGTATGTCGTTACGCTACGTACATTAAACTTATTCCCTTGGAAATTAAACCAAACTAATCATTATTATTGTTTATAACCAATAAATTTGTGTTTGTGCTGATAAAAAAAATAGACCCATTGCAAAGGAAACCCAAAATTCAACTTTCACAAGTATATGGATCGTGCATTCGAGGCTGATTTCAAGAAAGTCGTGGGAATAAGGTTCGCACATTAATGTTTAGATGCTAGCTTATTGGTTACGAAGTAATTAGCTAGTTAATTGATTGATTATGAGATTAATTATATCATTTTTTCTTCTTGCAGCTGGTATCTCTGGTTATTTGTGATAATCTTTCTGCTACTTAACGTTGCCGGTATATGTTTTATATTAACTAGTTGAAGACCCGTACCATGTACGGGTACTGATCATTTTTTTCGTTAATTTTTGTATCTACTATAATCTATACTATATATTAATTCTTATATATAAATAGATTAAAATGGGAATTGAAAAGTTAAGTTAATTAATATGTATCTTTTATAAAAGGAAATTTTAAAGATAGATAATAGATGAGTAAGAAAAAAGGATAAAATTAAGGCTTAGATAATTAAAGAAATTTTAAGATAAATAATATGCTCTTAAAGATAGATATTTAATGGGTAAGAAAAAAGATAAAGTTAAAGATTAGATAATTAGGAAAATAAAACATATAAAATTCTTAATCAAGTGGGGCCAAAATTAACGTGGAGGCTCGAAAATGGTATTCTACACTTAACCACCCCTTATTTGTAAATAGTTGCATTTAACCACCCATTTGACAAAAATGGTATTCTCTAATAAAAAATGACATATTTGCCCTTATTTTTAATTTTTGTTTTATGAAAATAAAAGAATTATTAAGCTCATTTAGTATCTTTCAACTGAAAAAATTAGTTTCGGATCCTAAAACTTTTCTAAAGTTGTATACTTGGTTCTCGAATTGTATCTCCCAACTAAAAAAAAAAATTTGAATCCTAATACTCCTCTAACTTTGTACAATTTTTTTGGTAAGACCCGATCTGAAATCAATGGGTCAAAGAAGACCTGACTAGGTCATTTATTGGATAAAACTTGAAAGCAAAGATCTGATGGGTCTACCCGAAACACTGTTTTGTAACAATAGTATATCCTTCGTAGTTGAATAATCTAAATACTTTATTATTAAGATGGATACATAAATAACATTTTTTTAATTATAATAATTAAAAAGCATTAATTCTATTAATAGTTACGTCAATCCAAATTCATACGAACTTGAAGTGAACCAACCGGAACATGTAATAGAGGGAATAATATGTTTTATGTAAACTATGGGTGGTTAAGTGCAACTATTTGTAAATAAGGGATGGTTAAGTGAAGGAAAAAATATAAAGGGTGGTTAAATACAATAATTTGTAAATAAGGGGTGGTTAAATGCAAAAAATAATATAAGGGGTGGTTAAATGTAACATGTGTAAAATAAGGGGTGGTTAAATACAATTTCCCCTAATTTTTTTAAGGAAAATTAACATGCATTAATAGCTTCTTTTTTTTGTAACAATTTCACTAGCTCACTCCAATTTACTAATGTTTTTTCCCCGAATTTTGCAGGTTATCATGCGTACTTTTGGATTGCATTTATCCCCTTCATTGTAAGTTGCAATTCATAACTACATCTACAGAATTCAACAATATTACAAATAAATGTCACACCAGACATTTTTGAACACATATGTCTAATGTTAAGTGTTTGTATATGCCTAATTAAAATGTGTGACAAGTGGTGAACATGTATGGTTGCAGTTGCTACTAGCTGTAGGGACGAAGCTACAACATGTCATCACACAGCTAGCCAAAGAGGTTGCCTCGAAACACGCCGTTGTTGAAGGCGAAATCGAGATCACACCTTCCGACAACCACTTTTGGTTTCGCAAGCCACGGATCATCTTGCTCTTCATTCACATTATCCTGTTCCAAAACTCTTTCCAAATCGCCTTCTTCTTATGGATTTGGGTAAGTATAGTACAATGCCTCCCTTACAAAACAAAAACGTAACTCATTGATCGAGTTAATCTTACCTACTGGTTTGAGTTGATTGATGATTTGCAGCTTCAATATGGCTTCGACTCTTGCATCATGGGGAAGATCGGTTACAATATCCCAAGGATTATCGTCGCGTAAGAGTTACTAAGACGAACGTTTCTACTTAGTTTACTGCAAATCGTCGGAATAATGAGTTGTCGAATTTGATCCAAATGCAGGGTGTTCGTCCAGTTCGTATGTAGTTACAGTACCTTGCCACTCTATGCAATTGTCACACAGGTAACCAATATAGGATCAAGCCTATTATCATGGTCACTTAGTTGAGGTGGTGGGTGTGTAATTCTCGTTTTTGGATGATTAATGGTATATTAATCATGTCTTTCAGATGGGAAGCAACTTCAACAAGGCCATATTTGAGGACTACATACAAGAAGGGCTTGTAGAGTGGGCTAGCCAGGCAAAGAAGAACGTCAAGTCGAAGCACGCGATGAGCCTTGCTTCGGTTCAACAGCAGGATGTCGGAGACGAGATTCGTCC
This sequence comes from Polygonum maritimum, assembly GCA_963924305.1. Lineage (NCBI taxonomy): Eukaryota > Viridiplantae > Streptophyta > Magnoliopsida > Caryophyllales > Polygonaceae > Polygonum > Polygonum maritimum. The sequence continues at coordinate 11,336,152 of OZ002737.1, read as the reverse complement.
CGCGACCTCGCATTTACGCAGGCTCACCACGTTCTAGCAAATCTATGTATGTCTGCATAAAACATACAGCCTCCGGATTTGAATTATGTAGTGTGACTACTGATTTGTATGCATATGTTTGGAGCAATCATATCTATGAGAGAACAAAGAGTAGAATCAAAACAATCACACAAGATTAGGCTATATATCTCTGTGCTCCAAAGCAAAAGCATCCAACAGCGTGGCTATTGACACGTGACTCCCAACAGCAGAGTAATCAAAAGAGAGCTAATTCACAAAAGTAGCTTAGTGCAAAGTCACTCCAACCAACAAGATTATCTATGTAAAATGGTTTGCATATCTACTTAGCAGCCTAGTGTTGTTTTCAATAGTACTTATTGGGTATAGTATTTTACTGATAATCCTCCCTGTAGCTGCTCAGATTGCTCTAGGAAATTCAACCACTCCACATGCTGCCAACATTGCAAGTGCTTCCTTTGCTTTCCCTTTTTTGCCCCTGTTAAATCCAGGCCCCTCCTTCATCACTCCCTTGCCTTTGCGATCTTGCACCCTGTTAGGATCATCAACCAGACCAGCAATGGTGAATATGCCGCGTTCTGTCATCAAAACACCTTGACTAACCAGCCTGTTTGCTTTATCCTTCACTTTGCCTTCTAAGCTTCTGGTAAGCTCGGCTCTCCCTCTTTTTGATGCAACAAACTTGTATAGGTCGTCCATTGTCAGCCCATTGCTAGCCCACACAGCCTCAAGGATCTGATCAGCCATGGTAAACTCGTGCTTGCATTTCTGGTGGATAGACGCTCCACTCCACTTTGAGTCAGGTATATGCACAGGCAGGTCTTTGGGGTGGTGGTTTGCTGAGTTTAGCCTAGATACACACCCCAGAACGTCATCTCTGCATAAGAAAAACAGTTGCATGAGACAACAGTTGTAATCACAGATTTCAGCTTAATGTTCTAAGCATAGAGATAATCATTACTTGAGTTTTTGTAGGTACTGGCTGCAGTTCATGTTTTTCACCCTCCTAGGCTGGACAACAAGTGAGTACTCAGGGTCATTCACCTTCATTTTTTCCGGATCCAAGCCAACAACAACGGCAGTCTGCATTGGAATTTTACTATCATTGAAACAACCACCTTGCCCAAAAGGAAACCAAAGAGGCAAAAGCAACACAAAAGCAAACACAACAGGTACAACAAAGATTTACAAAATAAAACAAGCATGATGAATTCAATGCTCCACAACCAATTTCATCACAAAAAAGTTAGCATTATAGAATTAAAATAAGTTCATAGTCATTGAATATTTGAATATGTAGAAATTTATGTCAATACCTCATAGCACCACAGCTTGGCAGCATGTAGCACGTTGTTTCCTCCCCCGCCAAGAAGCAACAAGGGCACATTGAAGCTCATGAGAACCCGGAGGCAATGGGCGAGCCCTTTCGGAGTCAGATTGAAGGATCCGATTGGGTCTCCAGACAAGGCATCCGCTCTAGACTGTAATACGATTGCCATAGGATCGTAGACTCTCCGGATTTCCTCAACAAAGGGTTCAAACAGACCTATGAAGTTCACATCATCGATCCCAGCCTTCAAAGGAAGATTAAGATTGTACGGAGCATCATTCACACAGTACTCCTCGTTGTCATGGAATGATAGAGTCAAAACGTCGCGTGTATCCTGAAAACCCCTCTCCAACCCAACGGGGTGGCTGCACCCAATGCTTACACAGAGTATCCTCTACAATTATATCAAAATCACGATCTACAATCAATTAGATTTTATTTTTGTTTCACAATTTGTAATTAGATTTACATAGAGTATCCTCTACCATTAGATCAAGATCTACAATCAATTAAAATTTTATTTTTGTTTCACAATTTGCAATTAGAGAGGTGGTAAGACAGAAGATGTACCGCAAAAAAGTGTCTGAGTCGATCAACAGCCAAAGCCACGTCGTTTACATATCCGAGCCCTAACGCCCTATCCGGCATCGATTCTCCAAATCCGCCCCCCCAATTTACGGCAATTCTTGCTTCATCCGCCACCGTAGAAGAGCTGTCCGTGAGGAAGTCCGCCGCTGATAAAGAACCGCCGGCGGTGGCCTGGCAAGACGCGAACAGGCCGTCAAAGATCGGCCAACCGCGTACACCTCCGATATTGAATCTTGAGTGTTCGTCCCCAGGCGGCAGGTCCTCAGCGGTAGACAAGAAGGTGACGTAGTCGTGGCCGTGAAAACCGGAAAGTTCTTCCGGCGAAGCCGAATTCGGACGGAGAACTTCCAGTTTGGAAGTGAGGTGGTAACGAGCCACCAAGTTATGCGTAAGTTGAAGCGCACGATCCACGGGATGACCTTCTGGATACGGCTTCGAGGAGCGCTGGAAGATGTAACACACTCGCTTCTCTGGCTTGTGGATGACCTCCGACGGCTCTCCTGGAAGGTCCGACGGATTCTTCTCCTCTGACGACGGCTTCTTCTCCTCTGACGACGACGGATTCTTCTCCTCTGACGACGGCTTCTTCTCCTCTGACGACGACGGCTTCTTCTCCTCTGATGACGACGGCTTCTTCTCCTCTGACGAGGACGGCTTCTTCTCCTCCTCCGACGGCTTCTTCTCTTCCGACGACGGCTTCTTCTCCTCCGTCGACGGCTTCTTCTCCTCCGACGTCTCTCGGTCCGACGGCTTCTTCTCCTCCGGCTCTCGCTTAAGATCCGACATTTCTCCAATGCTTCTCTCTGAAAACTGATGGATCTCTCTGAAATATCTCTCTCAAACCCTTCTTGCAAAAAGTGAGTAACAAAATGATCGGAGGGAGAGCTGATCCGCCCTTTTATTTGACGGAGATAAGTTTTTTCACCGCTTCCTGTTCCGCGATACACCCAATCCAGCCCCTTCTGAAAATCCCGCCTAATTTCTTACCTTTTGAAATAGTACGGAGTATTATTTAATCTATTTTATTACAAGTCCTCAAAGATTTACTAGTTCGATTTAAAAACATACAAATAAATTTCCAAACAAAGCTGATGGTGAGCCAGGATGCAAGGCTGCAAGTTCTGAGGCCCTTGTGAATACGAAGGTCTTAAAGTTATATGCATGGAAGAATCATTTTAAAGAACCTATTCAAGGGCTAAGAGAAATAGAGATGAAGAGTCTAAGAAGGGCTTATAACGGAATCCTCTTTTGGTCCTCTCCTGTGTTGGCTTTGGCCCCAACTTTAGGGGCTTGTTACTTTCTCAACATTTCTTTGAATGCAAGCAATATGTTCGCATTCGTTACAACCATGCGTTTGGTTCAGGATCCGGCCTGTTAAGTCTATTCCTGATGTTATAGGCATTGCGATTCAGGCAAAGGTTGCATTTACTAGGATTGTGACGTTTCTTGAGGCACCTGAGATTCAGAATCAAACTCGTATCAGAAAAGGGAGCAGAGTTACGAGTAATGACGATTGCGTTATTACGATGAAATTAGCAGATCTTTCATGGGATGAGACTGTGTCAAAACCTACATTAAGAGACATCAATTTGGAGGTCAGGCCAGGTGAAAAAGTTGCCATGTGTGGAGATGTTGCCTCTGGCAAGTCAACCCTTTTGGCAGTTGTTCTTGGTGAAGTCCCTTGTATTGTATCCAAGGAAATGTAAGCTCTGTCCCTAATCATTTCTTATGTTTCAACATGCATAATTTGATTTAGTATGTATATAGTTTTGTGATATAAAACTTGCTCTGTAATGCAGGTATTATGCATCCAAACAGGCATTTAGATATACTTTCCCTTCTTCTGCAGGTAGAAGTTTTTGGAAACATTGCTTATGTTTCTCAGACAGCATGGATTCAGTCTGGGACAATATGCGAAAAACATCCTTTTTGGATCGTCTATGCATGAATCTAGATACCAAGATACAGTTGAAAAGTATTAAGATTTTATGAGGCACTTGGCTACGATTAACCAGTTGCTCTGCAGCTCATGTCAGATGGAGAAATCCTCAATCAGGCAATCACCACGAACTATTGTCCTCATGTCCGGAGTTTGTAGATCTAGTAAACGCCCACAAAGAGACAGCTGGTGGTTCTGAAAGCCTAGCTGAGGCTTCTAAGCCTGATCAAAGACGGATTGATCCTGCAGAGAAGGAGATCAAACGAACAAGCGTTGAGACACAAAGCAAGGCGTCTTCAGGAGACCAGCTGATCAAAAAAGAAGTAAGAGAAGTTGGAGACACAGGATTGAAGCCATGCATTCTATACATGAAACAGAACAAAGGCTATTTGTACCGTACTTCTCCACTGCTGCCCTTGCCCACCTCTGCTTTGATATAGGGCAGATATCACAGAATGCCTGGATGGCTGCTACTGTTGATAATCCTAACGTCAGCATGTTGAACCTCATTGGAGTGCGCTTGGATCACTGGAGTTACCTCCCTAGGATTTTTACTTGTCCGGTCTCTTTCTGCCGTCACGCTTGGATTACAGTCATCAAGATCTTTGTTCTCACAGCTCTTGACCTCACTCTTTCGTGCTCCTATATCTTTCTATGATTGGAAGGATATTGAGCAGGGTAAGCATCTTTCCTTTTAATCTTTCTTGGAGTTTCAACAGCGAAAGATGAGCTAAAGAACATCTCTATGCAGGTGTCTTTGGATTTGAGCATTGTTGATCTTGACATCCCATTCAGCATAATCCTTACTGTTGGGGCTACCACCAATGCTTATGCCAATCTTTGTGTACTGGCTGTTGTTGTTACTTGGCAACTCTTGTTTGTCTCAATACCCGTAGTTTATTTGGCATTTTGTCTTCAGGTAACTAACTACAAAACCTTGCATCATCTCACATTCCGAAGTCACAAATCTGATCTAATTACAATATTTTGTCTGCTGTTCAAAGATACTACTTTTCAACTGCCAAAGAACTGATGAGGATAAACGGCACAACCAAGTCCTTTGTGGCAAACCATCTTGCTGAATCAGTAGCTGGTGCCATGACAATCCGGGCTTTTGAGGAGGAAGACCGTTTCTTCTGCAAGAATCTTGACTTGATTGATACAAATGCCACTCCATTTTTCCACAGCTTTGCAGCTAGTGAATGGTTGATCCAACGGCTTGAGACGCTTAGTGCTACTGTTCTATCCTCTGCAGCTCTCTGTATGGTTCTACTCCCTTCTGGAACTCTTAGCTCAGGTGAGGACTCAGCTAAAACATTCTTATTATGCAGGATTTTTCGGTACGGCATTGTCATATGGTCTTTCATTGAACATGTCTCTGGTGATGTCAATTCAAAATCAGTGCATGTTAGCAAACTACATCATATCCGTAGAAAGGCTCAATCAACATATGGACGTACCAAGTGAAGCCCCTGAAGTCATAGAAAACAACTGTCCACCACAAAATTGGCCCGCAGTAGGCAAAGTAGAGATCCAGGATTTGCAGGTGAGTTACATATGCACCATCCATTTGTTTTTTGGGTAACAATGCTGTGGTTTTTTTCCTTGTAGTTGTGGAGGATGGATCAAATTGGAGCATGGGCCAACGACAACTCTTCTGCTTTGGGCTGCCGTTGTTGAGGAGGAGCAAAGTGTTGGTGCTTGATGAGGCGACAGCGTCCATCGACAACGCAACAGATGATCCTGCAGAAAACTATACCAACCATGATGGATTGCACTGTCATCACGGTGGCTCACAGGATACCAACCGTGATGGATTGCACAATGGTTCCTGCCATCAGCGACGGTATGTGAGCTTAGCATTAACAAATGACTCTGGCTAATGTTCATACCAACTGATCTAAGTAGGTATACTTGAGCTTGTTTTTGTTTTAATGAGGATGTGATCATGGGGTATAGGAAAATTGGTGGAGTATGATGAACCCATGAAGCTGATGCAAAAATAAGGGTCTCTTTTCGGGCAACTCGATCGTGAAGGAATACTGGTCACACATTCACTCAGCGGAGTTGCACAATAAAGGCCAGAGCTCGATCTGTCTAACGAGTTATAGCATCCGCCAACCCGAGAAATGCATCGGCATTTGGCCGGGTGATGGCGGTGAAATTTGCCTTTGATCGTGCAGATAGCAGCTGAATAAGGTCAAAGCACCAAGAGGCAACCGATGCAGAAATATAAGGATTCTTGATTGAGGATGATATATGTGATTATATGCTATTGGTATATACTTCCTACGCTAGTTCTGGTAATGTATTCTCACTGTAAACTGACTTTGAATGCAGTTGGTTAGGCATAATTTGTTGTTGATGACTTAAAAACTGTTGTGTATCCCTTATTTTGTCTACATAGTATAAAGTGATTTTTGCTACGCACGTACAAGTAATAATCCCTAGCCTATATATCAATACATAAATGTGTTATGTGTGTCCCTTCTTCTGAAATATAGGCTTGATCCTCGATCCATGCATATATTATATGAATTCAGTTCTGGTATGATTTCAATAAACCTCAACAAGCTCATAAACTAGTTCAAAGGCTGTGGAGATACAACATAGAGCTTACACATTAGTACATAACACATCTACCATCTAAGTTTGTTGACAAATTATTCATGGGCAAGTGGGCAACTACGACAACCTGTTTCCCTACATTTTGGCCCTTGAAGATACCAAGAAGGGCAGAAGGCGCGCTCTCTAAACCTTGAGCAACATCTTCAACGTATTTTATCTTACCTTGCTTGATCAGTGGAATGATCACTCCCAAGTAATCCTCGTACCTAGCTGTCAGAGTAATCCGTAACGACAAAGCCCTGCATTCGAATATGCATCGGGGTGATGGCGTGCAAATTGCGAACGCCTTTGAGCTCCTCCAGGTTATACTGCGAGACGAATCTGCACACTGCAATCCGGCAATCGCGTCGCAAGTTGAGCAACACTGCATCCAGCATTTTAATTCCCTCCTACTTTCTTGAAGCATACGTCGATTCCCTCTGGGAAATGCCTCTTCAATGATGCGTCAAGATCTTGCTCTTCCTTGTAGCTGAAAGCCTCATCAAACCAAGGCTTCTCTTAAGCAGATCAACCTTAATACGTACATACATGCATAATTGTTACAAAATGGACCCTAGGCTTAAGCCCTGTTTGTGTTACCACCATAATGACATTATCCTGCATAATGTTATGAGTTGAAGACTCAATGAGTGCTACCTTTTCGTCACTTCCGATGACATAGCAACCCATTAGCTTTGCAAACTGTCCTACTAGCTGACCCACAGCTCCTGAGGCTGCAGAGACAAAGACGCCATCTCCTTTCTTAGGAGCACACACTTCATAGAACCCGAAGTACTCCAGGCATGCCTACAACAAGCATATATACAAATCTCAAAGGCATGTTAACCACCTTAGAAAGTTCAGTTACTCAGGAATTTGAGTGTTAACCACCGAGAATTCCTGCGTAGTAGGACAGAGGAACATCAGTGTGTGTGTGATTTTGAATAAAGGCCTAGATGATGTGATCAAAGGTGCATTCTTCCCATCTTGTAATCCCCCACAGAAGGTGATCTTTCTTCAAGTTTGGGCGTCCAGATTCCACAGCATAAAGACATGGGCTGCACATCACTTGTATGTAAATAAAAGTTATCACTGAAGTTTCATTGGAGCTATTGAGTTTGTAAAGTATGAAAATCTTACGGATACGGGGGGGCGAAAGGATCGAAATAAGATGTCTTTTGCCTAAATATATATATTTTCTCAACTATCTATTGGACTTTCTTATCTAGTAACGAAAAGATAGCAGGAGGATGTATATTTGTTAAATATAGAGCAGTATAAGGATAAGATTGAGATTAAAAAGATACTATTTAACTGGAGTATTTAAGAAGAATAAGATCATAGGTAACTCCGGAAGTCGGAGGATTTTACAGTCGGAGAGCTTAAGGCCGGAAACCCTAAAGAGAGCGTCTTTATTCAAACAGAAGCTGAGAAGCCTGATCTCTCTGGTGTCCTCATGCCGCCCTCTAGATCAAGCTCTGAACCAGAGCAATCCCAAAGCAGAACTTGTATTTACAAGCGCTACCCCAAACCAGATCAGCTCACAATACTCTCCAAGCTGTATCCCACACAAGACCGCTCCAGAATTATATCCCAACTGTATCCCAAACAACACCGGCCAACCTCCGATTCGTGTCCCACACAAACTCCTCAGCATGGGATTGCGCCGCCTCCGGTGCAAGAACTCCCACCGGAAATATGCAGGGAGATCGGGAAACGGCTTGAGAGTCGGTTGGATGCGGTACGATTCCGGTCAGTGTGCCGGACATGGCGGTCATCGCTGCCCCGTCCCTCCCTCTTCCCGCTCAGAGTCCCACGGCCTCCCGCTTCCTCTCGCTACATCCTCCACCCCAAGGACGAGGAGAGGGAGAAAAGCGCGTCCTTTTTCGTCACCGAAACTGCCTATTACGCTGCTGCAGATCATCAGAGGATTGTACAGTTTGAGGATGCTTGTCGAGGTGCCAAGTTCCGCGCCTCAGCCTTGGTCTACAGGAAGGACTTCTTCGTCGATACGAAGCTCAAGATTCGGCCGGTTGCCAGCCCTTCTTCTTCTTCTTCTTCTGGCCTTACCTTCCTCTCCAACGGCTACCGCCTCCACAGGGTCTTCCGCAGGCACAAGGAGTCCGATATCTGTGCGCGGAAGATTGTCATCATCTCCCATTCCAATTGCAATCGTGATTACGTGAATCCGAATTTTGTTAGCAGGTGTGACCTTACAGTGGTAGCCCTTCTGCTCGACCAGAGACTGGCTGTGTTGGGGCTACGAGGAGGTGCACTGACGAACAACAGCAGATGGGAAACCGGTTTCTGCAGCAAGTCTGATTTCATAGACATTGTTAATTACAGGGATCAGCTTCACGCCATTGACACACGTGGGCGATCGTTTGTCATGGATTTTAACCCTCTACGGATGATTCCCGTTGCCACGGTACTCCCCAATCATAGAGGAGGGCGGCTCTACTTGATCGTGTCGTCAAAGGCCCTGTACGCATTACACCCGGGTTACTTCAAACTGGTGATGTTTAAGCTACTTGGGCAGGAGTGGGTTCCCGTTTTAGACCAAGAACTGGATGGAGTTTTTTTTGTTCAGCTATGCCATTGCAATTTTTCCGTCCGCAGAGACTTATTTGAGGGGGACGATTATTACCATGCTCAACGCGTGCTCCAACGGCCTGCTTTTGGCTCGGTCCCCATTGCTGTGGGTTGTAAGAATGCACATATATGTGCCCGCAGAAAATGCGCCATGGTGCACAGGCCCTATGGATTGAATATGTATCAATGTCGCTGCAGCTGCAGAGAGGTTGAGGTTGATGGACACCTATGGATCAATAAGTATTAGCCTTGTTTTAGCTGTCCCACAATAAGAAAGGCTTTGTTCGGCAATTTTTATTTTTGGAGAATCTAGTTTCAGCTCCCGCTGATTTGGTTTTTGCTATCACCCTACTAGCATATTAGATGAAGAATTTGTTTTCAATTTGCACTTTAATTATCTCACATTGTAAGCTAGTATAGAATGTTTCAATTCCTAATCCTTGGCTTTAGCTGTCATGGTTCAGCAAGTTATGTATGCATGCTCGATATAGATTTTATATTAGATGTGCACTTTAATTATCTCATCTTGTAGCTTATTTGGGATGCCTCAATATTCTTTAGTCATATCTTATCTTGTAGGCTGTGTAGCTCTCCCTCTCTTGCAAATTAATCTAAGGTAGGACTCTCAATGTTACATGCATTTCTTCGAGTTGTTGTTCCCGCGCAGCGCACCACCTTAAAAAGACAAAAGGACCTGTACCTTTGCCACTCTATGCAACTGTCACACAGGTAACCGATATAAGATCAAGCCTATTATCCTGGTCACTTAGTTGGGGTGGTGGGTGTGTAATTCTCGTTTTTGGATGGTATATTAATCATCTCTTCTCTTTCAGATGGGAAGCAGCTTCAACAAGGACTACATACAAGTAGGGCTTGTAGAGTGGGCAGCCAGGCAAAGAGGAACGTCAAATTGATGCACGCGACGAGCCTTGCTCCGGTTCAACAGCAGGATGTCAGAGACGAGATTCGTCCAGCTGCCTCGCATTTACGAAGGCTCGCAACATTCTAGCAAATTTATGCGGATTTGAATTATGTAGTGTGATTTTTATGCATATGTTTGGACTGATCATATCTATGGGGGAACAAAGAGTAGACTGTCAAGAACATTGATCTTTAATAACCAACCACCAACATTACAGAATTTGCACCCGAAAAGAGCAGGTCCCCACCCATATTACAGAATTCAACAGATCACTTGAAAGTTGAGACCACAATTCTAGCACAAGTGTGTGATTTTGCATACAGCAGGCAGGCATGACCTTAAAAAGATCCATTCCAGAAAGCATAAAGTAATGATTTCAAAGATATTTGATAAATTTAGAAAAGACAGTTTAGACGATAGAGTCATAGACATTAGAAATGCACTACAAAAGTATTTGCTTTCACTCTTCAGCAGCACTAGCAGCGCTCAGGTCCACACTCAAGTCCAGTTGCTGCAAATGAACCAACAGACAGGTTATAGTTCATATCATTAGTGTAAAAACATATAAGAAAGTTGAATGATAATATTAGAGCCACCTTAAAGAACGACAGATTTTAATCGTGTTTCTCGTTGATTTTCAACACCATTGGGAGCTTTAAGTTGACTAGGTCACAGAATATAATGCAAAATAGGGAGATGAAGGGGGAGATGGCACGCATCTTGATGACAAAAAGAGACAAATATACAAACCAAATCTAGTTCAATGGTTTAGCAGACTGGCATACGAAACAATACACGGCTAGCCTACAAAACCGATTTCTAAGTTTTTTTATCTACTTCCCGTTATAAAGCCCTCATAGTATCATTATAACACTCCTTATCTCATGCCAATAAGCTTAAGAGTACCTGAATTTGAGCTACACCCCTGCCTATCCTTAAAACTCCATAGCTTGTAAACAATAAAGTAAGCCCATAGCATCTCCTTATTTTGGAACAAGTAACATATGAACAATGTGATAGTTAGAAGTTACAAAAAGATGCTTACTTTGCCAGTTATCAGGGTATACATGCCAAGCACGTCCAGTGAAGTAGACTCAAAGTGAGATGTAGCATCATAGCTCTGCAAGACATAGAGTAATGTTATTAACGCTGAAGAGAGGAATGGTCAATGAGCTCAAGGAGGAATAAGAAGGTTTCAGCCAACTCACCGTTGAGATAAAACAATTGTCAAGTGATGGTTCATTGACTGGTTCAAATCTGTCATACATATCGAAAAACATCTCGTCAACTGGCCCCAGAAGGTCAAGTCCAGGTTTTAGTTCAGTCTGAGGGTGATCAGTCTCTGCCTCAGCTGACACGAAAGCAATGTATTTACCCTTCGGGGCAACGTTGTGCGAGTAGGAGCAGCAGAACACATACCTAATCATTTTTCACAAAAATCAACAGATCAATAGACTACAAACACACTAGCAAACAATTTGGATATGCATCAAGATAACTGATAAAATGCAGGAGAGTCGATGATCTCTAGTATTAACTTCTGTACACCATTTTCCATGAACCCATGAACAGACAAAACAAGAACTTATCAGTTTGAGGGGCAGGCTTTACATGAAGCTGGCTGAGAAAAGCTATCATTAGGATATTCTTTTTGTTTAAATCTTCAATATTGTTTACTTTTAAAAACTTGGAGACTTAACAAGCCCTCGCCAGTTTCCCAATACAGGTTACATTATCAAAGGCCAGCACACAAAATTCAGTCACAATGTCTCACACACATTTCTAATCCTATGCACAGAATCTAACAAGCGTTTGAAGGTATTAGCTCAAGGGGTTGCAAGTGACTCGATAATAATATGAATAATTCATAGTAAAATAATTTTTATGGAAAGCCAAGAAGAATTTTTTTAATACTTTTATCTGGCTGGACAAACCTCGCACCAGCCATGACTCTCTAATAGAAAATACTAAATAAAGATGACTGCTCTGCAAATTAAAGAACATGGATAAACCTAACTAGAGGTTCACACTCCCTCACAAGATACCCAAGTGTTTCTCCAAAGCTATCAAAATTTGAGCCAATCAAATCAAGTTTCAAGAAAGAGGTGCTGATGCCCATGCTAGTCTTCTATATCATATCATCATTTGCTAAAATGACAGAGGTGGAGAGCACATCAAAACAGAAAAGATGAAATAAAAGCTCAAAAAACAGAATCAGAGTATCAAGTGCTATAAAAACTAATACATGTTCATTAGATGCTTTAAGGCACAAATAGAAAAATCAACAGCACAGAAAATCAAGCCAAAATTGAAAACATCAGAAGAAGCTTCCTGTTAAGTTAATGAAGCTTGAGAGCACACACTCACATATCAAAATCACAAACAGATTGCATACCAAACAGAACAACTTTAAGGAAACAGAACAGTAACCCCGGGACAATCTTAAAGTCAGCTACCAGCAGAGAGGTTTGCCCTGTATTTACGATATTATCCGATAGCCCTAAGAAGCACCTAATACCCTAATTTATATAGGGCCAAAAGTTTAGCTCACCACATGGTGGCTTCAACTAATTCCCCTTACACCAATTGGTCCCCCAACCCACTCTCAATTACCCTAGCCACACGAAGGTTTTTATGCATATGCTCCTGCATATAGTTCCAGTCAGTCAAAAGTTCGCTTACCAATTAGAATCCAACTTCAATTCACATCCTATAACATAATTTCCCTTCATAATACCCAGGAAAAATAGATAAGAAAGCAGATAAATCTGTCTACACATATGAATCACATAAACAGCCTTAGATTCAAGCAACATCTATAAGCATGGAAAACTTACATGTCAGACCTACGACCCAACTGCTTTTGTGGGAGGATAATCTGCACTGAGTGGGAATCATTGGTGTTAGGAATTGGGTGGCTCATAATGCAGATAGCCCTGGCAACCTTTCCCACCTTTCTAACCTGCCAAACAATCAAAATTTAATAGCATTGAGAAATGAATCTTTTTAACATCAAGTAGTCGTTCTATCACGGAAAAAGAGACAGTATGAGCATCAAACAAACAAGACCATATCTCTTTATTCTAGTAATGTCAGGCATTTGCTTCATATACCTTGTTTGTTAAATATGAAGGATCACAGACCACTTTTTTGCACTTGGCAGTTTCCCCCTCCGAAGTTACACCAATAACTTTCCCTTCATCATCAAACTCCACCTACATTGTATCATGATCATCCAAAGCAGGAAACCGATGCGGATATTACCAAATAGAATATAGAGGATCTAATACAGATAAAATAACGAGCATACCTTGCATTCAGGCTTGTTCAACATGTAGGTGCCACCATAAACAGCACTAAGACGTGCAAATGCCTAGAAAACAAAATGAGCCTCAAAATTCACGATAAAATGATTACCAACTGAATACTCAAAATTTCAAAAGTAACATATACAGTAAGAGTAAAATACAAACCTGTGGAAGTTCTCCCAATCCATACAGAGGATAAATGTAAGGCGACCCCCCTTGGAAACGTGCAAGTGATTCAGAATACAGCTGTTTACCACATGAGATCAAAACAACAATATGTCAACACTTTCCTTATCTAAAGAAAGGGACAAAAGTCAATGCAAGAATCAATAGGAAAACTACCTTCATTCTCTTCACAGTTTCCAATGCAGGCCTATCAAGGTAACGATCATCTCTATAAAGTGCCAATGCATGACCAATGAAATCTATGGTGTTCTCATCAAGACCATATTTCCTGCAGAGATTCATCAATACCATTATAGCAGTACAGATAAACCATACGTACTTCAAAGATAGATCATAGAAGAAGGTTGATCCATATCCCAAGATGTTTTTCTTTCCTACAACTATGTATTGCAACATTAATACTATGTTTAATGACACTCATCAGCTAATGCAAGACCATACACGTATCACTGCTGTAAGCTTCGAAAAATACTAACAATGTCAAATATTCCACTGATGAGGAAAGTTTAAACTAATGGCAACAATTAAAAAAAAAAAAGTATCATGAACATACGCAATGAGCTCGCGAGTGGTTACTCTAGTCAAGTCCATGCCTTCATGTGTCTTGGGGTCGCTCTCCTTATAATCTTGCACATAGATGAAGAACTTGCGAGCACGTCGCTTTTCGAACAGCCCCATCAGTGGAGACTTGAGTGCCTCCATGTCAGTTGCAGGAACCTTTTGAATCTATAGAAATTTAATTTGAAAATTATCAGGCTTTAGCCTTCCATGACCCTAAGTAGCAAGATACAAGATCTATCACATGATTAAAAGACCAAGCTACTCATAGACCCATTTTCTTCATACCTTTCCTTTATTGAAGACATAGCTCCCGTCAACAGCCTTAAAGTAGAGATACTTTGTAACGTCAGTGTGGATCAGGATCCGCACAAGACTGCCATTAGCCATCAAAAACTGGCAGGACGATATGTTTTAGAAATAACTAACCAAAAGCAACCAATTTAAGTACAGAAAAGACAAGGAAAATTCTGTGAAGTTCTCAAGATACAGACCTTTGGAATCATATCCACGTTATAGTCCCTGCTAGGACCCAATTCAGGAGGAGGCTGATCATTTCCTCTGAACTTCTTCCAGAGCTGTACATGTACATAATTGATACGAATTACAGTCATGATAATTGAAACTGAACCTTTCATCATGACAGCTGTGTTACATTATACGAAAAGAATACAGAATCAAAACCTGAATGAGATTAAGTGAGCAAGATTCTCCTCCGTAATAGTCATTCCTGTCCATGTGAAGAACCTGGATGCCAAGAAGACACGATCCATTAAATCAAAGTAGAGATATACTACACAACAAGCAATAGCCCAATCACATTGGAATTCAGCTTTCCAAAGTTGTGGTAGTAATAAATTTCAATAATCCCCTGATGCTCAACCAAGGAATCATCGCATACTGCTAGGCACTATAAGATTTCAATCATATTGCAGAATGAAGTCCAAATCTTATGCCCAACATTCTCTGGCAGCAAACAAGTTCACAAATCTGATTGCTGAAAAGTTCAAAACTATCAAAATCCTTCCCTTCCTCTACAAAATGTTTGTCAGTGCATAGCAAGGATAGACGCAAAACGAGGCAATCACACAAAATCAAGAGCACTCGAAGGTATAATCAACCCTCCGTGAATAAACCCCAGTAGCTGATCCTCAAAAAAAAAGCAAGATAAAGCCTGTACTATTCTTTCATCAAACTCATACTCGATAGTCCCCAATTTCTAATCAAACCGGCATCACAGTTGTGCAAAATTCAAGTTCCAGCACTCGGAATCTAAAGCACACTTAGGAGTTGAGATCGGAAAACGAACAAATCCGAAACACAAGATCACGAAAACGGTCGATCGGAAAGAAGAAGAAGATGAAAACCTTGAGGCCGTCGACGGAAAGAAGACCACTGAGGATGCATTCCTTGAGACCGGTACCGAGAACTATAACATCGTACTCCTCATCCATGGCGATCACAGGCGTGCACTAGCAGCAGATCTAGCTGAGGAGTTGAGAGAGAGTTAGATTTGAGAAGAGAGAGAGTGAGAGAGGGAGAAAGCAGGCGCTGAGGGTTTCGTTGGGGAAAGTCAATTAATAGGAGGAATAATGAGAGAGGACGAGGAGACGGCAATTAGAAAGAGAGTGGGAAAGAAGACGCCTCTGTCGCCTGGTCTATAGATATATTTGCTTTGGCTAAACTTTTACTTCCTCCGTCCCATAATATAAGGCTCGTTTTCCTTATTTGGCGTTCCAAAATGATCTTCCCATTTCTATTTCTTTCCATTTTGGGTCAAACAAATTTACTATACTACCCCCACCAAAACCTCCAAATTACCTACTTTTTATCCCTCTTTCATCTCTTTTTACTATTACCTTTATCAAATCATCTAAATTACCACCTTTTTATCCCCCTCTCTCCTCCTTTTACCATATTACCCTCACTAAATCTTTCAAATTACACTTTTTTTATCCCTCTCTCATATTCTTTTACCATACTATCCTCACCAAACTATCTAAATTACCCACTTTTCAAACTTTTCTTAAAAATTGTGCAAATGCTCAAATAAGCCTTATATTATGGGACGGAGGGAGTACTCCGTATTAATTCACAATCTTTGTTCCATTAATTAATGCACAAAATCAAATTAATTCACTTAGCCGTGGGTAAGTCTTATTGAGTCAAATGTGTTATCCCTAAGATGTAAAAACGTTGATTGTAATCTTTATAGTGCGAGATCTTAGGATGGCATTTGTATCCTTTCAATTTGTATCCCTTACCTTAATTAATTAATATATCAAATTTAAATTTAAAAAATATAAAAAGAGAGTTCATTTTAGAGATGAATAAGAGACACAATTTAGGGACATGTTAAGGGACAGAGGATTTGGTTCGGACCAAGACAACTTTTGGAAATGTAATCTTAGACCAAAGTATAATTTTTCATGATGAGTATAAACTGTGGGAGCTTAGAGCTTGTTTGAATGTTATGAAGAATAGAAAAGTTAATGCATTATGGTATTTATAGTATTGCATTCAAGATGCATTATATAAATTTGAAATACGTATATAACATCAAAACACTCTATTTGTTAGTGACATCGAACACAAGTCTCATGACGTGATAACATCTAACATTAATACATATATTCGTCTACGCACTCATATAAGATGTTTTGTGATTATAAGTATTTCCCGTGTCTAATAGTCTATAGACACTCATCTATACTATATATATTAAAGCCGGAGAATTTCAAGCCTCTACGTTAATTCTGGCCTGATTAACAATTTTTTATGTTTTATTTTTCCTAATTATCTAATCTTTAACTTTATCTTTTTCTTAGCCATCATAAAAATATCTTTAAAGGTATATTATTTATCTTTAAAATTTCTTTAATTAGCTAATCTTTAATTTTATCCTTTTTCTTACTCATTTAATATCTATCTTTGAAACAATATTATCTATCTTTAAAATTTCCTTCTATAAAAGATACATATTAATTAACTTAACTTTTCAATCCCCATTTTAATCTATTTATATATAAGAATTAATATATAATATAGATTATAGTAGATACACAAATTAACGAAAAAAATAATCATTATCCGTACATGGTACGGGTCTTCAACTAGTCAACTTAATATTGGTATCAACGAAAGATACAACTTGAGGTATGGGTTAACATGGAATTCAATTCCTGCCTCAACAGCAACCTTCCATATGGTTGTTGGGCTTTAAAGCCCAAGATTGGTCCAGCTTCACGAAGAGGTTAGCAAGATGAAATAATGGTTGTGACTTGTGAGAGCACAAGAGGCGTTTGGAGCCTCAACCAAAAAAAGGGACGCGTTTGGACCATAAATAATTAATTCTCTCTCGGTTTCAAAATACATGATCATTTGGACATTGCACATATATTAAGAACAAAATTGTATTTTTATATTACCCCTATCAAATGTAGAGTTAATTATTTGTTTAAAGAGATATGAAAAAGTGTAATGATTATAATAAAGATAATTATTAGGAGTATAAATGTAAAAAAATGAAGATAAATGTGAAACGGACAAACATTATAAAACATAAAAAAGTGAGCATATGGTCATATATTTTGAAACAGAGGGGAAGTACATTATTGAATTAGAGATTGACCATAAATAAGATGTCTCCGTGTGGTTTGTTGTAATGACGTAGATTATGCCATATGCTAGTATTAACTAATGAATCTTGCAATGTTAAGGATGTGTGTTCACCTAATGGCCGCCCAAATAATCCTGATGCATAATGGCTGACATGTATCATCACAAGCACCAATAAACACATATGTATATGGTTATTCAATGATTACTGATAATCATCTTCTTATCTGTCCATTTTAAACCAAATGAGATGGAACACCTCGTCCCCCACTACCACGCCCTTCTCATGATACGTGTCGATGTGTGATTGGCTGAAATTGTTTTCTTATTTCTTTGGATAAAATGCACAAACCAACTCCGCGCAACACATAACACTTCATGAGTGAGACAGTGACACTTGGGCAATATTCAAGTGGACTAATTGCAACTTGGGATCAGCATATAATAAATCCATAATTGAATACAAAAGGCTTTAAAACATATACGGCCCCCTAAACTTGCACACATTAGTCATTTTAGCACCTCAATTCATTGGATATTCACTTTGACACTTATATTTAACGTATTATGACCGATCAGACACTTGGATGTTGACGTGACAAAAAAAATTGTCACAAAAATGCCATATCAAATGCCACGTCATTATTAAAATTTTAAAAAATCAATGAACTTCCTAATTAAAAGAAAAAAAGAAAAATAAAAACACAAAACCCCGAATTCCCTCATCTTCTTCCTCCTCCCCTTCCGGCGTTTCTTCTTCTTCCACTAGAGTGTCCCTCCGACCCCGTCATCCTCTCCTCAGGCCAGCCACTCGAACGCTCCTGCGGCCAAGCCTGCAAAACCCTCAATTTCAGCCCAACTCTCAAAGACGGCTCCTCAAATCCTAATTTCTCCTCGAACCCCCTAAATCAATCAATCTCAACGCCGCCTTAAAGCTCGTCCGGTCTCTGATGGCGGAAACCTGCGTCTCCCACGAGCTCCTACTTTGCCGAGTCGACGATAACCCCAACAAAGGCCACGTTGAGAGCGAGTCAACTCGGTCGACGACGACGATTAGGGTCCGGACTCGCTCCCGCGACCCCGCTTCAGTTGGCGGCCAGACCAAGTTGCTTCTCGCCGGCCACCATAACCTCGAGTTCGGAGATCGAGGTCTTCAGATCTGGCTCCGACGATACGCATGCCATCGGGGCGTGGACGAGGTGTACGCCGGCGAAGCTGACGACGAAGACACCCCCGCCTACATCATAGAGAAGCTGACGAGAACGCCCCCGCTCCTGCCGCCGACGAAGACACCGGCGCTCCTTCTTTTCCGATTGAAATTGAAGTGCAACTGTGGAAGACGGGAAATTGGCTGGGAATTGGGTTTTTTTGAGTGTGTTTTATTTATTTTGGGTAAATTTGGGTTTATGTGTTTTAATTTTCTTTTTTCTTTTAATTAGGGTGTTTATTGATTTTTTTATTTATTTGAATAATGATGTGGCGCATGACATGGCGCTTTCGTGGCATTTTTTTTGTCACGTCAGCGTCCAAGTGTCTGATCGGTCACAAAACGTTAAATACAAGTGTCAAAGTGAATACCCGATGAATTGAGGTGCTAAAATGTCTAATGTGTGCAAGTTTAGAGGGCCGCGTATGTTTTAGGCGGAATACAAAAAGATGAGAACTTTAGTCAATTAATTAGCAGCTCAACTTGATAAATATATTAGTACTATGCAACATTCAAATGTCAAAGTTGTAGGAATCTGACTTGGAACCCAAAGCTTGATATGGTATAATATTCAAATGTCAAAGTTGTAGGAATTAGCTAATTGATTACAAACATTTGGGCAAATACAGCTTTTACTTGATAAATCAATCAGTATGTTTTTTCTACCAGTGCTACTGTTCTCAATTCTCATGTAGAGAAACATAAGCTTTATTTGAGACTTCTTAACTCTTTAAGATAAAGTTGTTTTCAACATGTTAAGGAAAAGAGTACGAAAGAGGTTGAAAGGATCGAGAGATAGCACTTTTGTCTAGAGGTGGAAAACAAGTCCTTATATATGAAGACAGTAATCTAAGCGATTCCCAATTATGTCATGCAATTGCCTTCTTGCTTGGCACAACTTCTTTAGCACATCGCCTGTCACAAACCAAGCTATACTTGAGAATGTGTTTAACTGTTTATATGAGCGTGTGCAGCATTCGAGTACGGTCTATATTTGCGTGTGTAGAATGCAAGTTGATTGATCGTTTGGGAGGGTAAGCGACTGTCCATACCCTAGACATTTCATGCTTGGAGGAAGAAGTGACGTTGGACATTCATTTTGTTGATTCGAGTCTTTGAGATCTACAAATGTGAAAGATGGCAAATTGTTTTTTTTTTTTTGATTGTGGAGCTACTGGCTCGAACAAGCCATAATTAGGCTACCTTTAAGTTACAAGGATAACCTAAATCATCGCGACGGATGATCTTTAAAAATTCAAACAACACGGCTTGTTGACTCAACAAACACCGCGACTGTGTTACAGACAAATGAGAAGACGGAAGGGACGAAGCATGAATGGGCAAGGCTGCATTGAAGCTCTGAAGATTAATGTGTCTTCTTGCCAGGAAATCTGCAGCAGCGTTTGATTCCCTGAAACAATGATAAAAAATAACAGAGGGGATAGCCGAAATCAAGTTTCTTATATCTTCAATTATAGAGTGTATTTCCCAAGGCACTTTCCATAGTCGTTTTAAAGAATTAATAACAATAAGATTGTCACCTTCTATTATAAGTTTTTGAATGTGAGAAAGGTCTATTTTTGTGATAGCATGAAGTAAGGCTGAAGCTTCAGCTTGTACTATAGTCATAGACGGAAGTTGTTGTCGTCTTGCAGAAAGAACATTACCAGAATGGTCTCTAAAAATGAATCCAGCATGAGTTGTTCCTGTTTTGAGTCTAGAAGCATCGAAATTGATTTTGTGCCACTGTGCAGGTGGTTTTTTCCAATACGTATGATTTTTCCTTTTTGGCTTATTAGAGGTCTTTAGAGGTTTTAAACAGCAGCCTTCCCACGCAAGGGCGCCTGTAAAAGCTAAGTTGGACGGAAGGTTTTTAGGGTTAATTCTAGTTGGATCAAAGATTTTTGCATTCCTATGCGCCCACAAAAACCACCATAGGAAAGCTAGTGACGTTGCATATCGGTTATTGGCCATTGTTTCTTGTAAATTTTGATGGAAAGTATAATTCGTAGTAAGATTAAAAGAACAATTTAGTAGTTTTTGCAGACGGAAAATCATAGCTTTTGTAAAAGGGCATTGGAAAAAGAAATGATTTAGTGATTCATCATTCAGCTCACAAAGGGAGCATAGATTTGGAACTGAGTTATAGAAACGGTTTAATCTGTCTGTTGTGGGGAGGCAATCAGCACAAGCTTTCCAAAGGAAGTTGGTAATTTTAGGCGGTAATTTTGATTTCCAAATCCAGTCAAATTGATTAGAACACGTATTTTGTGGAGAAGCTAAAAGGGAGTTTGCTGATTGAACTGAAAAAACACCATCATTAGCAGGAAGCCAGATGAGTCTATCCTCAGTATCTGTTCTAGGGATTCTAGTTAGAGTGATAATATCGACGATATTAGGCGGCACTACCTGAGCGAGGAGGGTAGTATTCCATGTTTTATTTGGAAGTAAAAAAACGTTTACTTTTTGGGTCGTATCTCCTGAATCGATAAAGGGTAAAAGATCAACATTTGGTAACCACGGATCTGTCCAGAATTTGATAGTTTTACCATTTCCTAGCAGCCATCTAATGCCCTTAGAGAAAGGATCTCTAAGATTCATCAGCCTGCCAAACTGCCAAGAACAATCATTTTTATGATAGTTAAAAAGGGAGGTCGTATTCAGATATTTTTCCGTAATTAGTTTGACCCAAACATTTTGTGGTTGTGTCGCGATTTTCCAGAGCAATTTCATTTGAAGAGACATATTGATGTTTTCCGCAGACCTTAGTCCAAGACCACCGTTCTCTTTTGGAGAACAAATGCGGTCCCAACTAATAAGAGGATGGTGATTTGGAATAAATTTGTTCCAAAAGAAAGATTTACAAACCGCATCTATTTGTTTGAGGACCCCTTGGGGCAGCATAAAGCTCTGCATAAGGTAGTTGACTTTGCTTATCAGACATGATTGTATGAGAACAACCCTACCTGCTTGTGAATCGGAATACCTAAATATTTTTCCATAGAAGAGGTGACCTGGATGTTAAGGATACTTGCTAAGGCAATCGTCGTAGGTTGGGGAACGTTAGCAGAAGTTTGGATGGAGCTTTTATGATAATTGATTGAAAGGCCAGAAACCTGAGTGAATTTTTGAAGTGTGTTTCTAATAAATTCCATATTTGTAATGTTTGCGTTTGCAAAGATAATTGTATCATCTACAAAGCTTAAAAAAGGGAGGATTGAACCGTTTTTTGTGATTTGGATTCCAACATGGTTCGGAATGGCCGAAGCCTCATGTTGTAACGTTCGAGTTAAGTATTCCATACATAACACAAAGATGAAAGGGGACATTGGATCGCCTTGGCGGATCCCACAAGTAGGTTGGAATTCAGGCCCTGACTCATTATTAACAAGAACTGAAGACGACGCTGTGGTTATACATGTCATTACGAGTTGAATCCATTTATGATGGAACCCGAATTTGGATAAAACCAGATGAATAAAATTCCAGTTAATTTTGTCATATGCTTTTTCAAGATCTAATTTAATGGTCATCCAACCAATTTTTCCTTTTTTCTTTTTATGGAATGAATGGAAAATTTCATGAGCAATAAGGACATTATCTTGAATCAGACGGCCTTTTACAAAAGCACTCTGAAGCGGATGAATAATTGAAGGTAAAATATGTTGAATTCTGTTCGATAATACCTTAGTAATTGCTTTATAAACGGTATTACATAAACTTATAGGTCTATAGTGATTAATGGAAGTTGGCTAATCAATTTTAGGAATTAGGGTTATGAAAGTTTTATTTACAGCGGTCAGCATTGATCCGGAATGGAAAAAGGCCACTACAGCGCGAACAACTGACGAGCCGACCGTGGACCAATAAGTTTGAAAGAATTCCGCAGTGAAACCGTCAGGTCCCGGAGTTTTGTTAAGAGCTAAGTCAAAAATTGCCATTTTTATTTCAGATGTTGTCGGTTGTTTCGAGAGAGTTATGTTGTCAGCGTCGGATATCATAGGAGGTATAATATCTAGATCTTGAGGATAGACTACTGAGTTGGGATTGGATTTGAAACGTGCCGCTAGTTCATTGGTAATATTAGCTGAAATTGTTTCATGATCAAAAATGACCAACCCATCCCGAGTCTGAAAGGATGTTATACTTTGTTTAAATCTACGTAATTTTGAGATGGTTTTGAAGTACTTTGTATTTTTGTCTACATTTTGTAAATGGTTAGTTTTAGCTCGTTGTGCCCAAAATGTGGAAGTCCATTAATGCATTATATTTGTTAAGGTGTTGTTGTAATTTATTTAATATAGACTGGTTATATGGATCGGATATGAGAGAATTTTGGAGTTGTTGTAGCTGACGTTCTGAAATTCTTAGCTGTTCAAAATTATTATTCATATAGCGTTTGGCCCATTCTTTAGAATATTTCTTAAGAAGTTGCATTTTCATGGAAACTTTGAACATAAATGATCCTGTCAGTTTGTATTCCCAAACTTTTTTAACTAATTTAGCATAAGAGGGTTTTTCAATCCAAGCATTTTCAAAACGAAAGGGGTACTTAATAAATTTCTTTTTAGAGTCTAGGTTGAAAGATATCAAACAGTGGTCTGACGTTGTAAAAGGGTGGTGATGGGTTACAAGTTTAGGAAAAAATGGTACAAGATCATGATGAATGAGGACTCTGTCCAGTCTTTCGAATGTGTTATCCGTAGAGGTCATACTTTTTCTCCAAGTAAATGGGAACCCGGTAAATTTCGTATTTAAAGTACTCATTTTGTTTTGGAAGTTGAGTAGACGAACAAATTTAGCCGGAGCTGGAGAAACCCCGCCAAATTTATCCGAACTACAATCGATTTCATTTAGGTCTCCAATCAGGAGAAAAGGTAAACCGAATGATGTAATCGTGTTTTCAAGATTCAACCAAAAAGCCGGTTTATTTTCTACTCTTGAAGGAGCGTAAGCAAATATTAGAAGGTATGGATGGAACGGGTTTTCAACCTGCATAAAAATTAAATTTGGAGTTTGTAATACTAGTTTACAAGAGCGAGTGAATTCGTTGTGATATATAAACAGAGTCATCCCTCCTTTGGAACCATCCGAGGGAGATCAAATACAGTGATGGAAACCGATTTTTCATATAATAGCATCAGAGGGATGGATATCCGTTTTCGTTTCAGTTAAACATAGAATTTGTAATTTGTGTAGTTTTCTTAGGAAGGCAATTTCATCCCAGAAATTAACCCTCCTAAGCCCCTCACATTCCAATAGGCGACAGTCATAATAAAAACGTGGAGTGAGATTGGTCATATAAAGTGGTAGAACCAAAGGTTAACATCCAGTGGCCATTTTTATGCAAATAACACAACCACCACTGATGAGGTATTGCAATAGTGTTATAGGAGCCCCTAAAAAAATGACACACATCATACATAGGAGTGAATTGGATTACTGCAAAGTTGAAATGTAAACTACCTGTGGAACATGTATGAGTGAAATTAGGTAGAGAAGATTCGTGGTAATGATAACAGCCAGGGATGCAACCTACACAGTAACAATTTTGACTAATGAATTTAAAAAATATGTAGTTGATAAAAGAAGGTGTTGGATCCAGTTTACAGAAGCACAATTTATGAAGTAAATTGTGCGCAGTATGAATAAGTTAGATGATGTTTTTGGTGTAGAAGCAATGAGCAAGTTGTTTCCATATAGAAGAAAAAGTGAGCAGATTGAAATGATTCAGTATAAGCTAGGTTAGTATATTTACACGTAAAATTGGAAATGTCCCAGCAGGCATAGCTGCAAAATGGCAATACTGTCTTAAGATTGCTACACATATGAGGGATTGTTGAAATTATACAAAAAAAATTCCCAGGGTTTCTAAAACAATGAGTTGTTACATTAGAATAATAATACAGAAAGCTCATCAGTTTGTGATAAGTAAGCTGCCAGTGCAAAAGAGGGCAGGAAACATGGCAATCTTGCAACTATATTCCATTATGAGCAACATGAGGGAAAATATTTTTAAGTTTCCCACAGAACCTGTTACATAGCAGCAGGTAATTTGAATTGGTAAAGTAATTTTGTATAGAAAAAATTTGTGTATACAGATTGCATGCCTTTATTGACTGAACACCAAGATTGTAGATAGAAATGTGCAGCAACACATGATACAGATCACACAGTTGGAGATTAAAATTTAAGAGCCTGTAAGAAACAAAACAAGGTTTTTGCAGGTGTGAGTGAGCATTTAATGTGTATAGCTGAATAAAAACTTGGTCATCAGAAGTGTAGTAAATAAGATAAACATAGTTCATAGCATGCAGCAGAAAGAAGTATTGAAATTTGACAGGATTTTGCAAACTAAGAATTCCATTTGAGGTGTAATTATGTAGATTAGCATAGTAATTATGTTTTAATAATAGGTTAAACATGAATTGATAATTGATCAAACCATAAGAGTTGAAGAAGTAGTAGTAAAACTGAACCTGTAGTGTTTTAATATGGTGTATTAAGACACCGCAATTTGCAGAGAAAATCTCACAGGAGAAACATCTGAATAAATAGTCAAAATAAAATAAAGAAGCACTGCTGGTGTATGATAAATGGGGCAGCATTTGACATGAGTGATATAAACTGCAGATATAAGAAGCAAAGAAATATAGGAGATATTCATAAGTTTTATAATCAAAAGAAATATGGTGACAATAACTTAGAAGGGGTACATAGTCAATCATAGTTGAATCATGAGAGATCATATGGTTTGAAAAGCAAGAAAACTAAGAATGTTTGGTATATAAAATTTGTATAAGAAAACATTGAGGGAAATTAAGTTTATCTTGCATGTAAGTTTTAATTTTAAGAAACAGACATGTTTCTTCCCAGGAGATATTCAGTTTAAGTAATTGGTGAGTCCTTTGGTGGTAATAAGAATCTGTATGGGACAAATTGACCATTGCATTCAGATTTATTAGATTTTCATAGAAAAGGTACAAACATAGCTCACAAAAGCAACTGCCAAAATGTTATATTGTAAATTTAAGTTGGTAGTTTGATGGATAAAGTCTCAGAGGGATCTCCTGTGGAAACAGGATCACCCTAGTTTCATCATGTGACTTTGGAAATAATGGAGGTGCAATAGATGACCGAGCTACAATCTCACCAAGGTGAAAGAGCCTAAGCCAACAGAGCACACCCATCAATCCCAGGTGAGCAAGAGAACAAATGGCACAGAGCAAGTTGTTGTAATACAAGAAACCCAGTTTCAACACCTCAACTAAAGTAAATCTTCCAAAAGGAAGACCACCCAAGAGCACTTGAAACCTAGCCCCCCACCTTACAAAGAAGGAGAGATATGTAGACAAAATTTCCATCAGTTTTGTTGGTTGTTCACTAAAACTTGTAGTTGTAGATGACTTGTGAATGGGAAATATCAGGATAGTAATAAGAAAGCAGGACGGCTTACCAAATATGAAGGAAACAGTGGTCATACAGATCCCACATAACATATAGTATGTGTCATACCAAGTTTCACCATACTGTTGAGATTGTAGCCAGCCAAAATAGGTCCAAAGTTTCATTGTCATAAAGACAAAGGGGTCAAAGTAGTTTTCATTCACCCTAGAACCCCATAAATATAACTCACAACCCCTACATGAATGAAAGTAGCCATTCAGGCAAGGGAAGAGCGATATAAATGGAGTAAGAGAGGTGAAAAGTTTGTGAGAGTGAAAGGAAAGAAGGGTAATACCAGTATCAAGGGCAGAGCCACACAAAATAGGATAAAGAGACATCTGGAAAAGCACCACCACAGACACAAGGCCAGACAACCAAAGACAGCAGCAAGGGTCCTGAAACAAAGACCGAACCCACAGCAGAACCAGACGCCAACAAGGGAAGAAAATAAACCAATAACAAACAAAGAAGTACATGAAAAAAAGATGCAGGAACATAGGAGAGTTGATAACATGACAGACATAGAAATCCAGTAGAATAGAGCAATTTGAAGTTTCAATACTAAAGATCCAACAAAGATGGCAATCAAAACTATTAAATTGACAAGGAAGCCCAATAAATTGATTCCACCAAAGATGCAGAGAAGAAGAGAGATCTATAATCACAAAGTCAACATGAAGAGCACAAGGATGAATAACCTGGAAAGCAGAAAACGGGAAGCAAGAGAAGCTAATCTTACACACCCTAATAGTATGCAGGAAAAAACCACACACGAAAAGGAAACCAAAGATGTAAGAAGAACTAGAAACCACAACCCAAATCCGAAACCAGGGACTAAGGGTCAAGCCAAAGCAGGAACACAAGAAGCACAAGGCCACAAAGAGATCCAAACAACAGCAAGGAGGAGACGCTAGACAAACTTGATCGATGAAAAGAAAAAACAAGGGTTCCGGCCACTTACCTGGGTAAGAAGCCATTGTTGGAGAGGTAAAGGGTTCATAGAACCCCCAAACCTCCGGCAAAGAGGAGACGTGGTTCCAAAAGTTGGGAGCAGCACCAACCACCACCAGCTCAACGGAGGCAGCGGGAAAGGCACAGCAAAGGAGGCTGACCGCAGCAACGAAATCGCGAGGACACCAACACCCCCGGGCCAGAGGACAGACCATCGGCAGAGAAGGAGGGGACAAGCAACCAAGAAGAGCGCAAGAAAGGAGCAAAAGGAAGGGGGAAGCAGATGGCGGCGGGGAAGGAAAACTAGGGTTGAGGGAAACAAAGGGTTTTCTTTGGGAGCAGATCTTATGTAAGATACTTGTTCTTCGTATTGTGAATAAAGTTGAACGCATCTTCTACGGGTACAAAATGAGGCCTATAGAATTGCTAAATTGGGCCATAGCCTTCCTATTCACGTTATTACGAATCACCCAGAACTTAAGGTTCTCGTCAAATCGGACGCTCTAGGACGCCCCCCTTGAGGGGACCTCCTAATTCTTACCTGTTCAAAAAATAAATAAATAAATAAAAATAAAAATAAAAATAAATGAGGCCTATAGAAATGGTTGGTTAAAGATGGCAAATTGTTGAAAGCTCCATGGATCGCACCCTATAATGTATAATTCAAGGTTAAGTTTGCATTGAATCCTGTATAATGCGTTATGGGGTAGTATGATCCAAAGGCACCCTTAGTGGCAAACTCTACATTGGTGTGCTAAAAGGTAAATTCTTGTGGAGGAAGAAGATTTGGAAGCTGCCGACTGAACTGATTGTTTGCATGCTAGATGTGGTTGGTTTACCAATACACATGATCTCAAACTTTTCTGTTATGCATCTTTTTTTTTTGGTAGAATTCTGTTATGCATCTTTTGATGTACTATACCTAACATTCTTGGTAGAGGTCGATTTTTAGGCCTAAATTGCATTTTAGGCCTAATTTGAACCGGTTTATCTAACTTGTCTCCCCTGGATCTGATCAACAGCAAGCACTTAGAAGGACCATTTGGAAGCAATATTCAAGTTGATTTAAATGCACAAATACACATAACATGGCATCCTTTGATACTTAAACATAAATCCTCTTCCTACATTAACAGAACGAACACGAAATATGTTCATCTATCGCGCGCGAAACTGAAGACACAAAGAGCAAAACTTGTTTATGAGACGAAACGACATTAATACAAAGAACCCATTTTTTTACATGTAAGTATATGTGACATCTCTAACATTTGAAGGCATGAAAACTATCATCATAAGGAGCCCAAGGATCCCAATGGGAAGCAGGAGGAGCAAGAAAGGCGGGGGCGGCAATGGAGGCAGAATTAGAGGCAGTATAAGCAGAGAAGCCGTTAGACATACGAGCAAGAACAGCGACTCGACGCTGAAATAGCCCGATTTGATCGGCGCCTTCTCGTCTGTCGAGAGAGAGCGTCGGATTTTGCCGTCTTCTCTGAGCTTGTTCTGTTGTAACGAAAGCGGAACACGAGCCGGGATTGTGTTCATGGCATTCTTCCTCGCTCTTGAATCCATTTGCATTGTTGACGGAAATTTTGGTGGCTATTCAAGTTTGTTTACAAGAGGATTTCAGTTAAGAACCCTTTGTCAGCAAACAGTCTGGAATTGAACCCTGAATAAGGTAAGCAAAAGAGATCAGTGAAATGCTCCGAAAATCCAGAATTTGCCAATATGGACAGATACCCATTTGTCTTAGAGGATCAAACGAAATTCTAAGTAACACCAATCGGTCTATGGGCCAAAGACAAGTTCCTATTCTGATCCGAGAATCATCAAAACACAAGAAAGAAGACGGCATATGAATCGATGATGAACCCTAACACCAATTACCCAATCAAAGGCCAAAACCCAAATCAGATTCACAAAATTAGCTACAACAGACTCCAATTTAAGATTGACGCTAAGCCAATCGCCATTAAAGAAGAGCTGATCACAGAAGGAAGTTGCTATTTACCTGTTAACGAAATCTAATGAGCTTCTCCAAAACAGGCAGTTTGACAGAAGAATCGGGTAAAAGAACTCGCGCATCTCAAAGCGCACTCGATCTCCTCGAAACTTCCTCCTCTCTTGAATCAAGGCAAGAAAGTCCTGATTTGGGGGGTAAAGGATGAAAAAGCTTGATTCCTTGGTGGGTTTGCTTAGGAAGAGGGGTTTTGTTTTGGGGAAGAAATAGTGGTGTGAAATTGGGAGATAAAGAGATGGGAGGAAATGGGGTTGGATTCAGTGAATTAAATGGGGAAAACTACACCAAGTTGGGGAAAAAGAAAGATTAAGAAGAAGAAGGAAGAGTTGCAGTGACAAGTTGATGATGATCAGTTTGGGAAAAGAAAATTGACGGGGCTGGGGGGTGTTTCCCCGAGGTTCTTCCCCCCTAGCCCCATTTCCCTCCTTTCTCTCTCTCTCCCCACAAGTTGCATCATCATCAAACTGTTTCAAATTTGCGTAGGCAATGGGTTTCTGAATCGGATATGTGGGTCGGGTAGTTTGGTAACCGAATTATTTATGAGTTGTGGACTTGTATTCATGTGTCAACTTGAACTTTATGGTTTAAATCTTGTAATAACTTTTGTCATTTATAGGGCACGTCACTTCAACCGGTTGGAGAATGGAGACCATATGTTCAAACTTGTAGGACGGCGTTTATCCTCTTCTTTGAAAATTGGTTGGTAAGGTCTTGTTTCACTTATTCTCGAAACAAATTTTTCTCTCAAAAAATTTACTTTATCTTTTTCTATAATTCATATTACATCTCTACTTTTACGTTTTTCGCGACAAAATTTCCACTCAAAACTATACTTTTCAACCAAAAATCCTTACCATGTAAAAAAGAATTGTCATTAGGAAGTCTATAGGTAAGCTTTTTAAAGGATGTTCTAAAACGATATTTGAGGAGATATAATCTCCGTTATAATATGACGACCTAATTTCTTTCCTTACCAAATAAAAATAAACTCCCTTATGAGTTAAGTAAAGTGGAGGGAGGCAAACAAATGAACTATCGATTTTTCTATTATCTAGCCTAAGAACACATAATAAGCATATCAAAAAATGAAACTAAAACCATCAAATAGAAAGAATGAACTCATCACGAAAAAAATTAAAAAACCAAAAATCTAAGATTTACAAAATCTTTCTATTATAAACCTCTTATAATATGGTCTTAGGGCACATGGTTGAAAAATCCATAAACTGTAGTATAGTCTAGTGGTGTCCAACGGGTCGACCCGACCTGACCCGTAACCCGGTTTACGAGTTATGTGTCAACCCGTTGACCCGTAATTTGTTGAAATGTGACCTGAGGCCCAACTTGTGACCCGGTCGACCCGTTTGACTTGGTCAAACAGATTTTACAGGTCGGGTCACGGGTTGACCTGTTTGACCCGTAAAACCTGCTTGACCCAATGTTATAATTGTGCATAAAGATGTGATTTTTCACACTTTAAACAAAATTTGTGATTGTGTAAGACTATTTTTCTAACATCCAATGCTATAAAATTATCGAAATGTGTCTCAGAAAACAAAGTAAAAAAATATACAATCCATAATGTAAACAAAGAAAAGAAAAGAAAAATATAGTATTATTTTTAATTTTATGGGTCGACTCATAACACGTAAATGTATATCTTATGACCCATGACCCAACCCCTTACGGATCGAAAGGTTGGGTGTCTGGATTATAGATGACCCGGACCGTTGGACAGCAAACATGTCAAAATTTGACAACTCTGACTTGAGTATGTTGGATTGGGTTGAAGCCAAGTTGAGTTGTATGTACGTACTGGATGGATGAAGATGAATCTTTAGCTAAACTTTTGTCTTATGGTGGATTAATTGTTAGACTTTTTTATGTCATTCTTTCTTAATTACTTACATACAGTATATCATATGCTCAGCATGGTTTAACAATTGAGCCAATTCTTCCGAAATTTTAAGTTTCAAGTTATACAAATAGCTGTGTGAAAGTGCTCTTGTTTATAGAGTGATTTTGTCAAACATATTATTCCAGGATGAATTACAAATCCTAACGGTTATTATCCGGCAGAAAATCAAAAAAGTTTGACACCATAAACATTTCGAACAATATTTGAATATTATGCAAAATTCCCATGTATATATAAGCTATTTAGTCTGACTAGCTTACTGCTAAATAAGTAACGATTTTGACATTGTTAAGTTATCCATAAGTTAGAATCTTCTCCTTGATAAAATGAGCTAAATAATTTCATAATATACAAACTATGTACTACGGAGTATTTTTTTTTTTTTTGATGAAACTACGGAGGATTATACAATATATATACGATGAATTATGGTACAAATGCAATCAATCGGAGGCAATAGGCATTAATATACGGGTGGTCGAAGCGCCCCGCTTAGTTTCTCTAAGCGTCCCCATCGGCCACATTGACCGATGTTCAAGTGTCACTTTTTCTTTGTACTAAGTAAAAATCATCGGTTAAATTGACCGATCAGACCACTAACTAATTATTTTAAGCCGGCATCCTCTTCAGTTTCCATGCAATATTGCTAGCAACATGTGTATGCCAAAATCTGGCCTCAAATAGGGGTGAGCTGAGTACTAAATAGCTTCGTAACAAAAATCTAGATGGCTACCCTACTTTTTTCGATCACTTTTTTCCCCTTCCAAATACTAATACGTTAAAAGTTAACTAGTACAAATCTCGTATCATGTATGGGTAATGTGAGTATAAATTTGATTTTATTGATCATAAATTAAATTTAAACCCAAGCCTATTTTTTACTCGGTAAGGTATAACCCAAATCCGAACATATTAACCTATATGTGTATTGTTTCTTTTTTTTTTAAGTTTAAATTATGAAATCTATTATTTTAATTAATTATATCGAATCTTCATAAAAGGGTAAAACAAATTTACCTAAAATGAAAAACATTTTAACAATTTAAATGAAAATTATGTTTTCTTAAAATAACTAATTTAGGTAAGATATCAAAATTTGGATAAGATATTAAGAGCATATAAATAAATTTGTAAAAAGGTACAATTTAAAAAATAAAGTCAGTATTTTATTCAGCAATGTTGACGTGGCGCAAATTTTTACACAGACTTGGGTCCTACTTTATACTGTATTATAGTACATATAATGTACAATATATTTTAGGGTTGTCAAAACACTTGATCCTACCTAGAGGTGTCAAACAGGTCGGGTCGGGTGGATTCGGGATCAGTCTTTTCGGGTTCAGGTTGAGTGCGAGTTCAGGTCAATCGGGTTACTGGTCAAGCCGGGTCATGTCTTGACAGATTATCGTGCGGGTTCGGATCGACCTAACAGGTCAAGAATTTGAATTTTTTATGATTATTAAAATAAGATTATGATTAAATAATAATTCTAGTTGAAGCCCGGCTCAACCTGAAACCCGCCTAAACTGAATTCTAGTTGAACCGAGAATCAAATAACCCGACCAAAATTGACCCGGAAATCAAGAAAAAAAAAGGTATTCCTATATTACCCCTATAAAATGTAGAGTTAATTATTTTTATAAAGAAATATGAAAAAGTGTAACGATTATGATAAAGATAATTATTAGGGGTATAAATGGTAAGATATGAGGGAAAATGTGAAATGGACAATTATTATGAAACAAGAAAAAGTGAGCATATGACCATGTATTTTAAAACAGATGGAGTATCTTTTATGAGCTTAACATTTAAGTTTTTATGACATGTACCACTAAATTATTGTAAAGACGACCATGTCACATTTCACTCTTGTCAAATATGATATACATAATTCATACTACGATTTCAATTTGGTGGTACTCATTCGACCTCTTAAAATTCGGTCTAATCCAAAAGGTCGATTCGAATTAACCGAGCATTTTTCAAACTCGACCCGAAAATCAGTGGGCGAAGAATAAGAGTTTATTATAATTGTTCATAATAATTTAGAATCATTGTAATCATTAAAGTTTATTTAGAAATAGTTATAAATCAGTTTCAATGATTATAATAACACATTGTATAATTATTTAGAATCGTTATAATTATAAGAAATCATTCATAACTCTTTGGATTCATTATAATCATAGAAGATCATGTATAATCACTTAGATTCGACATAATCATAATTATTAAAAGATAATTTAAGATTGTTATAATCGCTATAATCATAGAATAGTCATAATAATATGAGATTGTCATAATCGTTCACAGTCATTAATTTAAAATCCTCATAATAATAAGAGTCATTTATAATCGTTTATGCTCACTATGATCATTTAGATTTCATTGCTTGTGGGTTATAGATTTCGGTTCCTTCTACAATATTGGTATGAGCTTAAAAGTTTTACTTACCAAATTATGTAGGTTCAGGTTAAAATTCGTATATAATATTTCCTTTGAAAGCGACTTTAAATTATACTGTACTATTTTGTATAAGAATGTCGTTCTAGGAATTATAACATACATATAGAAAGACTAGTACAAATCACGTACCATGTACAGATAATGTAAATGCAACCCAACTTAATTGATCTGAGATCGGATTTTGACCCGAGCTTGCTTTTTATTCGAGAATGTACAATTCAAGCCCGACAGACCCAAGTTCGAGCATATTAACCTATCTATGTATTTTATTTTATATAATTTCGATTATGAAATCTATTATTTTACTTAATTATGTAAAATCTTTATAAAAATAAAAAAACCACTTGTACCTAAAATAAAAAACATGTAAATGAAAATTATATTTTCATATTAAAATTAAAGATATCAAAGATATCAAAACTCATTTTTTCTATTGATTCCAACAAGATTTGCAATTAATTTATATTAAGAAAATAATTTAACCTATCAAAAATTGGATAGATATCAAGTAGATATAAATGCTAGATACCATTGTTAAAATAAAATTACTATTTTATTTAACATTGATTACGTCATAAATAATATTTTTTTATTCAATATTGATGAGATGACGCAAATTTCAATAAAGATAATATTCAATATTCAATATTGATTGATGTTGTTCGGGTCAGTTTTGATCGGGTCGTTCGGGTCGGGTTCGTTCAAGTCAAACAAGTATTTCGGATCTTGTTCGGTTCGAGTTCGGGTTCGGATGTTGTGCGGGTTCAGGTCTAGCTCGGATTTGTGTCGATTCGGATCGTAATATTACGGATTCGGGTCGTTTCGGATCGGATGTTGATCGGTTTTAGGTCTAGTTTGGTTCGGATCCTTTTCGGATTGCTTCCAATCGAATCGGGTCAATTCGGATTCGGGTGTTATTTACAAATACCCAATCAACCGGTATACATGATTTTTATTTAAAATTTCAAATAGTGTTATTTCATTTTTGTATATTTATGTTATTCATACGGTTAAAATAATTTATTAGGATTATCTTGTATCAAGACATATCTATATTTTTTAACACTCGTCTCAATTTAACTACGCTCATTAGTGTCAGGCCCGGCTAATCACCCAGTTCAACCGGTTAGACGGAGCAGGGCCCCCAAATAATTGGGGCCGCCCCTTATATATCAAATATTTCACGCAAGATTTAGGGATACAACTTGACTTGGTGGTAGGGGTGAGCAAAAGTATCCGATTTGCCGATCCGATCCGATAAAATCTGGATAATTATATATATTTTTATTCATAACTAATTTTCTTATTTTTAATAATATGATTTGAAAAAGAATGCTAAAACGGATAATTTGGATATCCAAAATATCCGGTATCGGATATTTGATCCAAACGGATATTTCTTACCGGATATCCGGCTAATAGCGGATCGGATACGGATCGCTAATTTTGACCAAAACATTTTTGGATATCTGCTTTTTCGGATCGGATTGGATAATCCGTTTGCTCACCCCTACTTGGTGGTGTAGAGTTTAGAAATATTTTAAATGGTCGGTTGTTCGAAATTCCATCTCTCTTTTTTTTTTATTTGTTTTATTTTTTTATTGTGTGGGTCATTGGACGTGGACCATAAAGTTTTCTTCTTTCACAATTGGGTCTCTAGTATAATAACCGAGGTCTCCTTTTTTAGTTTTTTTTTTGAAATCTTGCTTAGCTTTCTAATTTTAAATGGCTTTTAAAGAATTAATTTTTTTACTCTTTTGCTTTTATTTCCTAATCGTGTTAGTTTGCTTTTTTTTTCCCCTTTTATGTATAGTCTTTTGTTATACATTGTTTGTGTGCACCACCATTCTTATGTTTTTATTTTATATCATTACTTTTTATTTTTAATTATATTTTTAATTGTATCTCTACTCTTCAGAATTAGTTTGGATGATTTCGGGTCATTTTGGGTAAGAATTAGTTGGGGTCGTTTTGGATCGGGTCATTTTAGATCGGGTTATTTTGGGTCAAGTTTAGTTCGGGTCAGTTCGGTTTACATTTTATTCGGGTCAGTTTCAGATCGGATCGGATTTAGATCAGGTCTGGTTCATGTTCGGATGTATCATTTTTTGTTATTCGGGTCCAATTTTGGGTTTGGTTTGGGTCGGTTCGGTTCGAGTTTCGGGTTCGGGTCACTTTTTACCGGGTCTACTAGTAAACACATAAAAGTAGATGTTTTTTTTTTCTATTTTGAGCTAAAAAATCACTAACGATTTTATTAGTGCTCAATATGTAGTGAAAATAATCTTTTTTCAAATTTAGTACCTTACACAACTACAGCATGACAAATAAAATTGTACAGCCACCTAAAATTTATTTATCTTTGAGCGTTCGCTGAGAGAGAGATGTGTGAAATAGGGAGGTGTAGTAGTAACTAGTAAATGTGAAAGTGGAAGCTGATGATTTCATCGGTCAAGAAAACCGATGATTGCTTCTTTTTTCTTTTTTTAAAAATAAAAGCCATCGATTGTCTTAACTGAATGACAGTGTATTCGGCCATTTTAACCGATGGAAAAAACGGGGCACGTGGAGTCTCTGTCCGGGGCGCTTCTCATTACCCATTAATATAAAGGCATACATTTCTCTATCTATTCATGCCTTTATATTTTAACAAACAAGTGGAGCCTAGATAGCTCCTAAATTGTCTCAATAATCATTAGATCGATCTAGTGATCGGTTTTAATTAGTTTTAAACATTGGGCAGTACGTTGATTGTGCAAACTGCAAAGGCTTTTCTTGCTTGGAATGACGTGTGCCGTTATATAATAACGACCATTTGCTTATTAGTTACTAGTACAAATTAACTATACCACTTATTAGTTGGATTATGTGACAAAAATAGTAAGCACCAGCTTAGTTTCGTATTCTTTAATTTACATATTTATGCCCACTTGGATGGGTGTACTTGATATAGTTACTTAATTACCTAGAAGACATAAACGTTAGATTTCCATTGTCTTTGATAATGTCACGGCATACCCAAACTAGCTAATTAAGCTAGGTACTCGTACTGGTGATTTACTAATATAACTCTGTTATATCATCATACCACATCATATCCTCGATCTCAATATTTCATATAAAAAAACTCTTTATCATTGTAATGAGTAATATCTCAATCTCAACATATCATATAGCTATTTTAGTTCTTGTTAGAGCTCTCTGAACCCCTAGGATCTTTTCGATTCTTGAACCAGGACACCATTCCCTCGTCCTAAATTTCTTCAAACAAAAAAAGTCGTTGTAATATCTCGATCTCAATGTGTCATATAGCTAAACAATGTGAGTATTAATGAACTCGCCACCTATACGCATTTTACTATTACCCCGAATTGACATACCACCTTATAATCTTATATGACATACGAGCAATTTGAACTTTTTACTATTATTTTCTAAATATTTTAAATTCATTTTGATGGAGGATACTATTCATGATAGTTAAATCATTAAAATTCTAATATGGTACTTAAAAGATTAAACTTTTAATCGGATATTAAGAGACTATGAAATATTTTAATTAATAATGATAATATAAACGTATTGAGGTTAAATTGTTAGTTCCAAAATGTAGATAATGATGAATAAGTAAAATAAATAAATGAATAGCTAAAATAACACAATGCTTATTTATTCGTCAACGCTCACAATGTTATGACGAGATCGAACGAGAATGATAAAAGCAAGAAAGACATAAAGATTTACGAGGTTCACTAACATTGCGTTAACTACATCAATAGATAGAGAAACAAATTGTATTATCACAGACATTGGTTTTGAATTAGTGGTTATGATGTACTAGCTCTGAGAGTTTATGTAGATCGAGACTCGGGAAACCCAAGAACCGATTATAATACGCTCCGTCAGGGGCCGGTATAAGAGTGGGTTGAGGTTTGCTCTAGCCCATTCCAAGAACAAAATGTAGTAATATTAGTAGGAAGAAAGTTAAGGAAGTCGTACTAGTACCCACGGGCGAACATACATGGCCTAGTGGGATTTTATAATTTTATTATATATATATATATTCACCTCCGTTACGAAATAATTGTCTAAATAACATTTGTATATATATTAAAAAATAATTAGTTTTCCTATATTTCCAATATCAATGTATAATTAATTATTCGTATATAGAAATATAGAAAAACGTATATGATTATGATAAAATTAATTATTAGGGGTATACATGTAAAGAGATCGGGAAAAAATATAAAATAAACAAATATTGTGAAATAACAAAAAGAGGTGTTATGAATAACTATTTTAAAACGGATGGAGTATTAAAAACACATATATAAACAAACATATTAGTCATACACCTTAATTGAAATGAAGTTATCATAAAAAAAGTTATAAGAAAAAGACGGTGAAACGTATGTTTAGTCAAAGTATTAAATATTAGCTATATATTTAAGAAGAGATGAATATTTGTGTATAATATTTCTTGAAATCCACTTTGTGATTAATAAAAACCTAAATTTGTTTCATTTTCTATACTCAGATTATGATTAATTTTATACTCAGATTAAGCTATTTTGGGTTTATTTCAAGTTCTAATTATTAACACATTGATCAAATCTATAATTTCTAAGTTGTTTTAACGATTATACTTAAACTAAACTATTTAGCCTCCTCTGACGTGAGTTTCTGGGTCCGCCACTGCTAGTACCGCTAGGCCTGTGCATTTTAAGATAGAACCGGGAAACCGAACCGGATCGGACCCGGACCAGAAGTATTCGGTCCGGTGATCCCGGTCCTTCATTTTCCCAGATTCCGGGTTCCGGTCCGGTTCAAACCCAAGATTTTTCGCCGGTTTGGAATGAATTGGAATATATTATTATTTATAAAAAATATATATTAATATGATTATTCATCATTTTTAATAAATTTTATTTAGAAAATGTACTTAAATTATCTACAAACCTATTGAAAAAATAAACTTTATAAATAAAAATGATTTGTCTAATATAAAAATCAAACAAATTATTTTAAGTTCAATATTATATATACAAAAAAAAATAGGTATGAGCCGGTCCAAAATCCAAACCCGAACTGGACCGAAATCCGACCGGAACCGAACTTCAAGGTCCGATCTAGTCCCCGGTCCTTGTTTATGAAAATTTCCGGTCGGACTGGACCGGATGCACAACCCTAAGTGCCGCTGAATTTTTTGTACTTCCCATTATCAGCTAGCAACGTTTGTTTCTACTCTATTTTTTATTGGTTTATTCTATATTTTTCTCCTTTTTTTCAATTAATTATAAATTTTAACCCACTCAAAATTTATATCCTGAATCCACCCACTCAATGATATTGTACGGAGTAGAAGATATATCATACGAAGTACTCCCTTCGTTTCAATAAAGATGTCGCTTTAGCCTTGTACACGTTTTTTAAGGAGCTTTTGTTTTTGCCTAATTTACCCCTATTTAACCATAATAAAGTAGCAACACTTCAACTTCTTCCATCTTTTTCTCTCAAAAAGGGGAAAAGGAAAGGGTAGTATATGAAAAAAATGGGACAAAATGTTAAAAAGACATGTTTTATGAAAAATCCCAAGTGGGCTAAAACGACATCTTTATTAAAACGAAGGGAGTATCGTTTTAAGGGGTGGTCGGCTGGTCGCTACCTTAACAATTCCCGCTCAATCGTGAAATCCGCCCCCATCACCCCCGACAAATTCCGATATCAACAAAAACCGATTCAATACATATTAACACGCCATTAGTTTCGCCCTCTTCCTCTTTTCATAGCAATCCTCGCCCACCAATTAAGCTTAATTGAAAGCACATGAGTGAGAATTAATGATGAATCTTAATGGTATGTCTGTGTCTGCGTTATCATGAATCTGGTGGTGTGTACACCACGTGCGTAGCTTCACCGGCCACCAGAAGAATAAGGAAACCTGTGCAATATATTATAATGTGAATGAATAACCCATTCAATATTATATTGTTAGCTCAAAAATAATGGAAACAAAGTACTATCAAAGCCCATAGTTTTGATAGATAGCGGTCTGACCGTCTGATATAATGCGTGTGGCTTGAAAGTTAAAAGGAACTTCTCACATGGTTTCTACGTAGCTTGCATTGCACCATACACCTGGCAAAAATGCATGATTTATGCCTCTATGGAACATCCAAATTCCAACTCAATTTTATTCTAACGTTGCCGTGCACTTTTAGTAATTAACTAGCTTAACCTATCGTAACATGCACGACTATTTCACTTAAAAATATTAAAATTAAATATTTCATCTAAAATAAAATTATATATTTTATAATCAAATCATTATATGAAAAATATTATATAAGTTTTATTATATGGACATGTTTTTTATCTTTTAAAAAGAGTGATATTGTTTTTGAAGTTCATATAACTCAATATATATAAGACATATTTTTTTCACTCATTTATATAATTTTATAAAACTTGATTATAAGAATATAAATTGATATTTTACTTACAATTTTTATCATAGATTAATAACAACTATCATAAATGTAAATATAAGTAAAACATTTCATCAATTGATAAATTGATAAAGTTTATAAAAAGTTAGTAGAAAATGTCAAAACCACAAATTTACTTCTATTAAAGAAATAAGTTGAATTCAATATTTATAGATTTTTCTTAATTTGTTTGTGAAAGATTTTTCCCTTTGATGCTTTAAGAATTAATAACCGACAAAATATTTTTCATATAAGTAGATAAGAAGAAAGACAATAGGAAAACCTTATATAATGTGAATAATAAAAATTAGCTTTTTTATATACGAGGTACGGTCAAAATTAATGTGGTGGTTAAAAAACGACCACTTGTATGTTTGTATTAGGAAAATAAAGGGTGTTTGTATAACTTGAGAATAATTGTCGGATTATTTTGTAAATAAGTTATGATTATGAAAAAGATGTACGTAATCAAGATGTAAATCGAAATTATTATTTGTCTAAAAAAGCAAATTTGTTATCAAGATAGAAAAAAAATCAAATATAATGGGTAAAAAAAATATAGTGGATCATGTAAATATAGAAAATAATTAACTTAAGCTTAAAAATGCTAATTTTATTCAAGTAAATTAAATAATAAATGAAAGAAATTATTATTTTTATTAAAAAGATAATTTATAACTTTATCTTAAAAATTCTAAATTTAATTAAGTAAATAAAATATAATTAATTCATAGTAATTATATTTCGAAAATTCAAGATATATATTAGAATCATGTTTTTCAATTAAGTGATATATTAAAAAAGATAGAATATCTTACCAAAATTCAAACATTTGAGTATATCTTTTACATAAATAGATAATATAATTTTATCAAATTAATTGAGATACCACAAATAAAAACTATTTTTTTTTTTATCAAAAATACGGTGGGTCCAAAATCAACTTTAGAAAAGATAACTGATATATTAAAAAGATAGAATATCTTATCAAAATTTGAAATTTTGATCATATCTTTTATATAAATAGATAATAAGAAATATAATTAGATCAATTGAAATAACATAAATAAAAGCTATTTTTATCAAATATGAAGTGGAGCCATAATCAACGTGATGGCTCGAAAACGGTCGACTTTATAATATACATATTGAATATGGATAGATAATATGCAATTTTTGGTGTAAATATATGATGATCAAGATCTCCATAATCAAGTATTTTTCAACGGGGAATCTTCCAAAATCAACGTATGGATAGATAATGTGGATACTATGGATAGATAATTTTGGTTATTTTGGTTAAATATATGTATGGATATATATTGTTGATAAGGTAGTTAATTAAAAGATTGAAAATTTATGTAGCAAAATTATGGTAGTTAATTAAAAGGCTTTAAAAATTATTTTGGTTAAAGATATGGTGGGGCCAAAATCAACGTGGTGGCTCGAAAACGGTCGGCTTTTATAATATATATATTGATTAAAAAATGTTTTCTTATAAATAAACGATTACACATATAATGTTGATTTTTTTTTGTTCGATGTGTTTTCATTTGATACACATTTCAATATAGTTGTAGAAACTAATATATAATAGTTTCTAATAAAATATGCATTCATTTCAAACTTTTTTTGACTATATATATATATGTGTAAAAGATCTAATGTTTATTTTAAATATATATACACCCATGCACTTCAATACAAACTTCTCCATGTTTTACGTGTTTTGATGTTTGGCACAAACATGTCACATTAGAGACTTACTTGACCTTAAAAATTAGGGGTGTTCATTGATTCGGTTAAACCGAATCAATCAAACCGAGCTTGTTCGGTTCGGTTTTCAGTTTATATATGCTTTGTCTTAGTTTGGTTTTCGGTTCGGTTAAACCGAACTAATTTTATATAAAAAAAATTAATAATAGCATTCATTATTCAATATAAAAAATATCAAAATAGGTTTTTATTCTGTTTTTTCGGTTTTGTTTGTACATCTGGTTTTGTTTGGTTCGGGTATTATTTGGATTTTGGTTTACCTTCTCCAAAAAAGAATCACATATTGATCAATCGGTTTATTCGGTTCAAAACCGAAACCGAACCGCGGTAAATCGGTTTGGTTTTCAGTTCGTATAAATACGATGTTCGGTTCGGTTCGGTTTTTTACGGTTCGGTTTTGAACCGATAAACAAAAAATACTCTATGGATTAGGTGTTGGGATTTTGCCATTATTGTGTACGTATGACCAATCATACACCAATTAAAAGTTGATCCAACTCGAAAATCTTCAATTTTAACTTAAAAAGTTAAACCCGACAAATTTAATCTGAAATTCGATCAAACTCGTTCGGTTGATCCGATTTATTATATTTCATAATATATAAACTTTATTTTGACGATTATATTTTATTTTATTAATATATATAACAATATTTTACTATTATATTTTTAATATTTAAATAAAACATTGTTGCAATAATTGTATAACATTC
The DNA here is from genome assembly GCA_963924305.1 of Polygonum maritimum. Taxonomy (NCBI): domain Eukaryota; kingdom Viridiplantae; phylum Streptophyta; class Magnoliopsida; order Caryophyllales; family Polygonaceae; genus Polygonum; species Polygonum maritimum. Next base: position 11,293,498 of record OZ002737.1, on the reverse strand, counting down.
AATACTCTTTACCCAATGGATTGACCCAACCCCCACCGGAAGACCTGCAACGACCTAACCCAATTGACTCGTGACCCGTTATTGACCTGAATCCAATTCATTCCAAATCCGAACTTGCCCTTACCAACCCGATTGATAGGTCTACCAATTAACCAGTGATTGAAAATCATCTTCTTGTGGAGGATAATTTTGAGTCATAAATACATAAACCCAATAATTGCACTTGAGTCTCAATATTTGTTCATTTTCATGTACACACCAAAATGACTCATTTTGATAATGACCCACAATTCCATCCAAACTCATTTCATTATCATCATCCACTAGTCGATTTGAATTGCTTCGTAGGTTTCCAAAAATGCTCTTTTTTCCACGTAAGATTAATTGAAAGAAAACAACAATATCTTCTTTTTTTTTTATCGAAAGAGAGGTGACATTTTCCAGAAAACAACATTAACTAATACTGTGGTAAGATGATTTTTGAGTACATTCATAGCATGCATTATATTAAAATTAGTGGTTTGACATTCAGAAATGGGAAATGAATGGATATATAGTTTTCAATTTTGCATATATGTTTAATTTTCACCTCAACAAAGAATCCAAATACGTTTATCCGTATTGTTTTGTTTGATTTAATGTGAATTTGAAATGTTGCATAAAAAAACAACTTTGTATAATTTGCTTCATAGAAGATCCCATTTAGTTTCCGGGAAAAAAGTTTTGACAATCCAAATACGTTTATCCTTTTGGTATCCTTGTGTTTTTGACAATTCCTTTTGGTGTCCTAGGAAAAAAGCTACTCCTTTTGGTACCCTTATGGTTTATACATTTTCCTTTACATAGCCAAAACTTAATTTAAACCCATTTTTCATCCAAAAATAATATTTTTTATTTAAAATTTAAATAAAAACGAAATTACTTTTGCTTGCAAAATACTAAAATTTGTAGACTATATAATATAAAATTATTTTTAGATTATATTTCAACAACCTGAATTTTTTGGGATTAACTTGGAGCGATCTCAATTTAATAAATCATAAAAAATACTACTAAGCAAATTCACAAATCCCAAAACTCAATATATTTTTGGACCATTCTCAATTTATTTTTGATAACGTGTATATGTGATATTAATAAATTACAAATCCAAAAACTCATTAGTTTTAAATATTCAAAGTTCACAAATTAACTTTTTGATGGAAAATAAAATTATTTAAAATTTAAATATTCAAATAATTTCATAGCAAATTCGTTTTTATTTAAATTTGAAATGAAAATTAATTTTTTTGGATGAAAATTGGGGTTAAATAGAGCATAGTGGTACCAAAAGGAATAACTTTTTTCCTAGGATACCAAAAAAAATTGTCAAAACCACGAGGGTACCAACAGGAATTTTCCAAAAGTTAATTAAGCGTTATAGGATATGAACTTTGCAATCCATACGAATGAACAATAACCCAAATATTCATCAATACATTTACTAATACACAATGAAATGGATGCAATTGAAACCGTTCTGCCACTTGCCTCGCTAGATAAATTACAATTTCAAGTGGTGCTCGAACAAAGAAGCCGTCTCAATCTGTAAAATGGACCAAAAAACACAACTTAATGAATCTTTGTACATGATAAAAATCTAAACATTTACAAAGTGAAATTGTGAATAATAAGAACATAAACATACGGCTGTCAATGCTGTCTCAGAGCCCTTATTACCAGCTTTTCCCCCAACTCGATCTAAGGCCTGCATTATTTTGTACGGACAACAAAATCAGTTAATTAACCATGGTTTTTTATAGCTAGCTAGGGAATTCATTACAAGAATGTTACATACTCTATTGCTGCCCTAAGTTTAAATGGGCAAAACTTCTTAATTAATTACCTGATCCATGTTATCACAGGTTAAAACACCGAATATGCAAGGGACTCCTGCAAAACAAAAAAAAAATCTAGACTTTGTAAACTTGTAGTTTTTTACGCACAAGTGCAAGATCAAATTGTGGTTTATTAAAAAATAAAAAAGGATTAATTGAGCTTTAAGAAAAGAGTAATTGAGGTAATTAATAAAAAATTTGACCTGAGTTTAAACCAGCAGAAAGCACCCCAGAAGATGTAGAATTAACAACAGCATCATAGTGAGAAGTGTCACCTCTTATCTAGTCCCAAAAAATTTACATAAAAATCAAATTAATTAGAGGATATAGAATGAATTAGGATTCAAATTGACAATAAGTTGATCTAAATCTTGTACATGTGTATACAAGAAAACTTACCACAGCACCAATACACAAAACAGCATGATATTTGCCTGATCTTCCAAGACTTTGTGCAACAACGCCAATCTCAAAGCAACCCGGAACCCATACAACCTGTTTGTTTAATTTGTTGTGTGCAAACAAGAATTCATTAATGAAGGCTTAGCTTAAGTTTGATTTATATTTTATAACATGATAAACAACATATCTAATTGATATTAGTCAAAATATTGTACTAAGAACTAACAAGCTCAGTTTCATTACTTTCGCAAGCACAAGAAGCTAAAGATGAAGGCGCTTACATCAACGTCGTCTTCATTGACTTCATACTTTGCGAAAGTGTGGAGAGCTCCCTCTAATAGCGGTTTTGTGATAATCTCATTAAATCGCGCTACAACCTTTAAATTCGAGGCACAACAAAAAAAAATCACATTGACCAACTTACTTGTGACAACCATATATATATATAATAGCCGAATCTTGATCCAAAAACTTACCACCGCGAATCGAAGGCTCGAGGCTTTCATAACAGATCCAGCCAGTTCGCTAACAGCCGCGGTTTGCACAACTTCCTTCCTCTCTATAGCGAAACGCGACAATCCAAACCCTAAAGCCAAAGGAAACGAATTAGTTGAATGCCCGAAATTGAAACCAGTTTTGGCGGGAAAAATAACAGACCATATAAGTACAATAGCCATACCAGTGGTAGAGTTAGAGAAGGATTTGCGAGGAGGCGAGAGAGCAGACGGAAGGGACAAGGAAGTTGGCGATGGCGGAGACAGAGGTGAGCTCCGGCTGTGGTGGTTGAAGACGCTACATTGAGAAGAAATCGCAGAAATTGAAGAGGCCATTGTTGGTACTTAATTGGTTGTTGGTTGGAAACTTGGAAATGGGCACTTGCTTGATTTATGAGTTGTGTAAGTGGACCAAATTTGAACGATTTTATATCAAGTATTGGGATTTCTGGGAAATATAGGCAAACAAAACAAATGCTTTTAAGAAATTCAGAGCCACTGAGGATAAGATTGTACACGGAAATGGATCGGAATGCATGGTACATGCAACTTTGTAACGTTTTTTTTTTTTATCAGTAATAGTTGTATGAGGAAGCATGAAACCATACTAGTATTTGCAGAAATATGGGTAGGCAGACCGGAATTGATGGCTTATTATAATGAGTTATCGCTGGCCAGTTTCGATCAGTCATTTATGTCGACCTGGAAATCAAGAAAATGGACCAGGCATGGTTAATGAAGTTTTTTACCTGTCCTTCTCTTCATCCTTATCTCCAATACACTCATTATTTGGATTTGCCCACACCGTTTCTCTCCTCACCTTTTGTTTTTAGAGATTTCACGTTTTTTTTTAAATTTGTCGTTTTAGCTCAATTTTATTGTTTAACAGTAATATTTGTCATTTAACATATTTTACCACAAATTTTTCAATATTATTCTCATTGATTAAAAATAATTATATAAATATATTTTGATAATAAGAAATCTAACCGACGTTCATACTTAAAAAAAATACAAGGCTCTTGACAATCCTTAGAACATATTTAGTGGTAGGCCAAATTCTTTGCCATCACCACAATATACAATTACAAATTATCATTTTTTCATCTTGTCACATTGTTTTTTGTATGCTATGTGGCATCAACTCATGTGATGATCAAAGTTCAATTTGACTATGCTCAAGGTCGGTCCTTCTATCTTTTCCCATCGTCTCTTCACATTTACAATATTTGTTGGTTCATTTTCCGCTTCCAAGACCAAATGTTGGTCTACTGCAATGTATGCTCTTAGATTAGCAATTTTTTTAACCCATTTTTTGGTATAAGTAAAGGCAATAGTATCCGTGCCTTTTTTGGACGGTTTATTAATATAAAAAAGGTTAAGTAGTACACAAACAAGAGATAACCTGGTCCATTATAATCATCAAACAACAAAGACGGAAACATCCTTAATAGGGTCAATCTTTTATGAGATTTTATAGGATTAGCCTACCAACCAAAACTTGACTTTGCCTCTTAACATGTTGCATTTATCATGGAATGCCCATGTTAGAATGGTGTTAGTATACAGACACTGTTACCTAGGGGGTAACAGTAAACTGGACAGCGGAACGTCACAAAAAACTTTGTAGTACGGAGTAACTTTTATGGTGAAGATACTCTTCATCCGTTTTTAGCAGCCTTACTCTTGATACTCCATAAGATTAGCATGATAGTTGGCTGGAAAATAAGGTAGCTTTAAACATATTTTTTTCGGTTGCCTACTGGTTCACCAAGCTTCATTTTGACTACCTCCAGCTCGATTCGGGTCACGCACCTGGCTTGGTGGGTGAGTCTCTCAAAGAGATTTTTTTGACATCCACTGGAGTTGAACCCCATACCTCGTGGATGTGAAGCAGGCTGCTTACCACATGAGCCAACTCCCTGTGGTGGTAACTTTAAACATATTGCCTTGGGAATTTAATGTAACTTTACACATATTGCTTTGGGAAATTAATTAAGGCTACATTGTTTGTATTGTGTTGCACCCTTCTTAGTTGAAAGGATAGACAAAGATACTTGAGTTCATTGTCATGCAAGGCTAGTTACTAATGGTTTATGGTCTAACAACACCTAATAAATCCTTGAATTATTAAAGGGAAATTCCACGTGGTAACCACGAGGTTTTGCGAATTCCACATGATAAACAAAGGTTTCTGACATTCCGCACGCGTGGTGACCCTGAGGTTTTGCAAATTCCGTGTTATAACCTTGTTATATTATAAAAAGCTAAGAATATGTAAAACTCACCCTTAATAGTTACTTTATTACATAAAATCACCCTATATTTTATTTTTTCAACAAAACTAGTAAATCTATATTCTTAAAACACTTAATAATAATTGATAACTATCATCTGATACACATAATATCTACTATTTCTACAAGTTATAAAATTAAACGTTTACCTAAATTTTTACATGTTACCAAAAACTCTATGATTTTTGCACAATTTTTTCATGTCACTATATATGTACACTATATCTAGAAAACAAATTTTATATTACTTTAAAAATAGATTACTTGAACTAGTGCACTCACTTTTAAAAAACACTCCCTTAAACTATCAAATATTATAAAATTTGAAAATGTGGTTATTTTTATAAAGAACTGATTAATTTATTAAAATAATAACATATAGTGACATGGAAAAAGAATAAATAAGAAAATATATGATTCTATAATTATATACTTAGGTGTTTTAATAAAATAGATTTGCTAGTTTTATAGAAAAAATAAAATATAGGGTTTTTTTTTTTTTTGGATAAGGAAAGGAGTTAGGGTCGCCACAAGTACTACTTGGGTTCGCCTAGAGCATCCGCAACGAATGAGAACTAGCTACTAGCCAGCTCTGAAGATAATAGGGCAAACCGCCGCCCTGGAGTCTCGAACCCGAGACCTCATGGTACTACCATGGGTGCTCAACCAGTGAGCTGATGCGACAAACATATAGGGTATTTTATGTTTCTAAGTAAATATTTGGGGTGAGTTTTATATGATTTTAGCTTTTTATAATATAACAAGGCTATAACACGGAATTTGCAAAACCTCATGTTCACCATGTGGAATGTTAGAAATCTTTGTGTACCATGCGGAATTCGTAAAACCTCGTGATTACCGCGCAGAATATCCCATTACTAAATTTGTTTACCTAGGTAAAGCGCATAAAAAAATTTTATTCTACAAAATCACTATATATACTTTTTCCCCCTTATAATGAATACATAATATAAACAATTTTAAAAATTAAATTTCCAATAAAATGGAACATACTTGAAAATTTAAAGTTGGATGGGAGTCTAATAAGGTTAAGAGTAATATATTGAGGTTTTACATTAAGAAAAGAGCGGAGGTCCAAAGTTCAAACCAAACTTTCAACCAAAAATAAAATTTCAAACCAAACTTTATCACACACAAAAAAGGTTTTATAGTCCCCTTCGACCAAAAAAAAAAAAGGTTTTATAATCCATTCTTTTCCCGTCTCATAAAATTCTTTGCGTGCGAAGTGCAAACGTCCGGTTTGACCAAAGGTTCCGGCGAGAAGCATAATTAGCACGCCGTCAACTTGGCGCCGATTTGAGAGGGAGAGAATGGAGAATCGACAGGATTTAAGTTCGATCCTCCCCTTTCTGCCATTGGAATTGGATTCCGGAGCTCTTGTGTGGCCAGTCCGAGTCACCGAAGCCCTAGAAGCTCTCTCCAAGGGTTCCGATTACAGCCGTGTCGACTCCGGCGAGGTCCTCTCCGTCGCCATTTCCGATCTCAGGACCTCTCTTTCTCTTCCTTTCCCCTCCTTGTCTCCGGCCGTCGCCAATGGCTATGCTCTCTTCTTCGACCAGGTCAGCCTACCTATTATGTCGTTTGTCTATACACTAGTGCAATTTCTGGCCTTGGAGATGTTGAGATTGATTCTGATGGAGTTAATTAGGTGACTTATTGACGGTATTCACTGTTGAATGATGTTCAATTGGACGGATAGAGTATGTGTTTTGTCATATTGTTATGTGTGACTAAATCGGCTACTCAGTTAATTTTGTAGAGATGGATGCTGTGTTTTTGTGCGTGTGTGGCCATACCATTATGTAAATGCCAGCCTTGTTGGCATTCCAATGTAGGCGTTTCTATATAATGTTAAAAAGGGGAAAGAAGGATCCTCTGGTATCTTGCTAGGGTGATCCGAGCGGAGGGAAAAAGAATTTCTGCTGTGCAAATGATTTTAGTTATCTTAGGGTGAAAAAGGAGTGAGGAAGAGATGAATTAACTCAACTTGAACGATTTTGAATTGTGCAGTTGTCGTCAAGAGAGGAATCTGCTCGATGGTTCGGAGAGGTCATTCCAGTTATGTCAAGTGCGTTGTTACGTCTACCAATGCTGTTGGAGTTTCATTATCAAGATGCAAATAAGTTATTTGGAGTTGAGACGGGTCTACGCATACTGGAATCACAACAAGGCATCGTTATGCTCAGTCAGGTATCTCTGTGTAGTCCCTGGCTATTGCTGTAATTGGTTTACATGCTTACGCTTTAAATGCTTTGTCAGAGTTAAAAAACTGTGTGCAGTACTTCAGTTGTGATATTACAAGTGATGCTTGATAGATCCTGTTCCCTCGTGCCACAAGTTTGACATAGTTATGTAACAAGTTTTTTTATTGACATGTTCAGGAACTGATTGCTGCCCTCCTTTCATGTTCCTTTTTCTGCCTGTTTCCGACTGCTGAAAGAGGGTCAAAATGTCTCCCCAGGATCAATTTTGATTTGCTCTTCAGGTGATCAACACGTACTGTACTTGTTTTCTAGTTTCAACGGCTAATTAGTTTTGGCCACTTTCTTGGTAGTTGGAGTTAGCCGAGAGCTGTTATTGTGGGTTACTATATGCTGAGGCAAATAGCCATTGGAGAAGTCAAAACATGTAGATACTTATTGTAGCCTCTTGGATGACATAAGTTAATTATACATTCACACCTATCCTTCAAAAACTAAATTACCCTGGGAAATTTTAGTTGTAGTTCCATTATATTTCATTTCTCAATTAACAGTTTTTTCCGTTTTTTTTATCTAGTACACTTGTATCTTATAATATGCAAATAGGATGTTTTTTTTTGTTTGTGGGAAATTTTCATTTGACTACCAATTTATGCTACCATTCTTTTTGTTGACATAACTTGTGTTACTAATCAGGAGCATCTACGAACGTCAAACTGAAAATCTGAAACATAAAATAAAGTGTATTGTACACTACTTTGAACGGGTTTGCTCCTCCATGCCCACAGGCTTTGTGTCATTTGAAAGGAAGATTCTTCCTTTGGAGAAGTCACAAAATATTACCTATCTAGATGCTACATTCTGGGGAAAATCTTTACTTCCACTCTGCCCCTTTGAGGTAGCTGTTAGAAGTTTTATATCCCTCATTGTCATCAAAAGAAGGCTGGAAACACTGCTTCTAATTTAACTTAACAGTTCTTTTCGTTTGTAGGTTCGTAAGTCAGGCTTAATAGAGGATCATTTGGGAGGAGCTCTCCAAGTTGATTTTGCAAACAAGTTCCTAGGGGGCGGTGCTCTTAGTAGAGGGTGTGTTCAGGTTGGTTGACCAACCTCTAAAACTAGATAAAAATTTATATTCCATCATTTGTTTGAGAGTACGATGTTGTCTTAACTGACTGTACACAAACCAGGCATTTGTTTGTTTGCTACATTCAAATAGTAGTACCTTATCATATTCATGGGAACATTTAAAATGACCAAGGCATGGAAGGTTGTATTTTGTTTGGTATTCATATAATAACTCAACTCTCCATATCATAATCTTTAGAGGCATAATTATCAAATTGTCTTTTCTTCAACATAATTTTCAGGAAGAGATACGTTTCATGATAAATCCAGAGTTAATTGCTGGCATGCTTTTCTTGCCTGCTATGTCAGACAATGATGCAATAGAAGTTGTTGGAGCTGAGCGCTATTCAGATTACGCAGGGTTAGTATTCACATATGAACTTTTTGCAAGCTCTGCAGTATTATAAGAACTAGTTTTCTATATTGTGCTGATCAAGTTAAGTAATCCTTGCCGACCTTATTGCTATTAGATGTGTGTTATCAGGTTTTTACAATTGACCAATTGTTGCAATGGCCTAGGTATTCATCTACATTTCGTTTTTCTGGCGATCATGTGGACAAAACTGAAATGGATTCAATTGGTAGGCGTAAGACAAGAATTGTTGCCATAGATGCAGTATGCAGGCCAGGAAAGAGACAGTATGAAGTTGATTTTCTTTTAAGGTACATGATGATGCCATTCGCTAATCTCTAGAGTCCTAAAATGTTTGTGATTCTCTTAAATTTACCTAAGAATTTCATTTGATGTGTCTGGAACTCCTAGACGTAAATTTGTGAATTTTGGATCATATTCCGCTCTCTCCTTACCAGGAATCTGATGGGTGTATATCTATTTAACTTGAAGGGAAACGAACAAGGCCTTCTGTGGCTTTTTGGATCAGCTCAAACACCGATATCATCAGATTTCGGAAATTGATAGTACCCCTAAAGCTGAACTTGATATAGATGTTGAAAGTGTAAGCGACCAATATGAAGATCAGGGAACGGTGAGTCGTTTTTTTATATTGATTATTAATTTTGTACTTTTCATCCCAATATTTATAATGTCTTGCATCGGAGCCTGACACCCTTTTTTATTTTCTTTCATCTTCCCTTTCTCTGCGGTTGGCTTGCATTAGTCACATGACGCAACAAAGTACAGAAAACCTGAGAATCATGAAACCAGTGATCAGCGAGTGGAGACGAATAAATTATTGGAATGTTACGGGAATACAGGTGTTGCGACTGGGAATTGGGGGTGTGGTGCTTATGGTGGAGATCCCGAAGTAAAGGCAGTCATACAATGGATTGCTGCATCTCAGGTGATTTCCACTTGCACAATTAATGTGTTCTTTTAGCAATGGTGTTGTTGATATTGACACAATTTCTCAGGCATCAAGGTCTTTCATTACGTATTACACATTTGAGTTGGCTGCCTTGGAGAACCTAGATGAGGTACTTTTGCTCTACAAATTCTTGCCAACTTAAGTCAGTAAATCAAAAGAAGAATTCTTGAATTCATTTTGCTATAACTAACTGTGGCTATGTTTTCATCACTGTGTAGGTTACTCAGTGGATCCTATATCAAGAATGGACCGTTGGAGAGTTGTGGAACATTCTACTCGAGTATTGTTCAAGACTGCTGAATAAGAAAACAGAGGTTGGCTTCTTTTCATGGCTGCTCCCGTCTTCACCTATGCAAGGTAAAAGCCCTCTAAGATAGATTTTACTTAATTGTATCCTTGATTGTGAATAACTGAAAGAACTGTTTGGACATTTGTAAATGCAGAATGAATGAAATGGGTGGACATCTTTTGGTGGATTTGGATGGACTTGTGGAAGATCAGCTTGGCTGAATCAGTAAAAGTTGGCATTGGTTGGTTACGCTGTCTGTGCTCAAAGTTGTAAATCAAATTTGTGAATTTCACGTAGTTCGTATCTTCTTTGCCTTCTCTTTTATTTATCGAAATCCATGTAACTTTTGTTTTGGGTCCGTGTAACTTGTGTTACACACAACGAACAATGTAACGTTTTTCACCCCGCTCGAGTTGTTTTGCTCACCATTGCGAACAGAAGTATGAAATATTGACGTCATATAAATTTTTTGGATATACAGTATTTTGGTTGTTATATTGATTGTTGCTGGTTATTTATGGGATGGAAATTAACTTTTGCCTTTCAAATACACTACTAGAAAATGGGTTAAATATCGACACTTTTTCATCACGCTTTGTTATAGTGTCGTTGGAAATTGTCAAGGACGCGACATATCTCGACGCTTTTGCTGACACTTTTAAGCGTTGAAATTTGCGACGCATGTCGAGTTTAGGTAAAAAAGTGTCGATTTTTACACGCGTCTATACCTAGGGCTAATAACCAGTTATTTCCTTTTAGAAAAAATATTTGATAATCCGGAAACCGCAGATGCTCCATAGAAAACCCTCGTTACACCGAGCAAACCCTCGTACGCCTGTCTCTCCCGGCCTTTGCCCTCGTCCAACTGTTGGAACCGGCGCCGTTGGAGGAGGTATCGAAGCCCATACGCCTGTCTCTTCTGCCCTCACTGAGGCGAGGGCGAAGGCGCCCTTCCTGGTTTAAAACATTATTTAAAAACACGTAGATATATGATTATTTGTACGTGACTGCGTGCTATTCGATACTTGTTAGGGTTTCACAGAGCTGAGAAGATCTATTGCTTAACCCGCAAGATGTTAACGGAGGCCGACAATCCCCCAAAGCTGAGCAACAATGGAAGTCGGCGTCAGGCGGCGTCGGCAACAATGGAAGTCGTGGTGGATCCTCTTTCGGGCAACTACGGCCACATGGCATTCACCCACGTCCGATCGAGACTCTCCGGCGACGTCAAGCGGGCTTGGACGGAATTCGAGTCCTTGACCGGCGAGATGGAGGGTCAACGGGTCTCGATCCGTGGCCATGCTCATGCGACCCGACTCACGTCCAAGAAACGGGTCTTCGTGGTTTTCAGGAGCCAAGGGCTTTCGGTTCAGTGTGTTGTGGGTGTCGAGGAAGGCAAAGTCAGTCAGCAGATGGTCCGGTTCGTGAGTGCCCTCAACAAGGAGTCCGTCGTCGTCGTCGACGGCCTCGTTTCCGTGCCCGATGCCCCCATCAAAGCCACCTCTCAACAGGTGATCACTTTAGGACTCGTTTGGTATTGATATTGATATTGAATATCTTTCGAGAGGGTTGTCAATGGTTTAGGACTCGTTTGGTATTCGTTAGGGACCGATTAGGGCTGGCCTAGACGATCTAAATGGCTGCCTAGATGACATAAAGGATTATAAGGACTGAGGCGTTTCCGGGCCAAAACATAGCCTAGGAAGAATGTTTAGAACAATTTTGTTATACTATTGTTTAGTGTTACTTTTGGACGTAAGTTAACATAATATTGACCTAATCTGTTATTCCTTTTTGTTTGTGCAGGTTGAGGTGCAGGTCCGTAGGATTTACTGTATAAATGAGGCTGCACCAATCTTGCCCTTTAATATTGAGGATGCTTCTAGGAGCGAAGTTGAGATAGCTGAGATTGAAAAAAACTTGAAGGTTAGATCTATATTTTTCGGAAATACCAGCCTTATTACATTAGTATCATTACATATGGTCTGATGTACTAATGTTTTGTTTGATGCTACAGGCTAACGACAAAAAGCCTGCCCGAGTTAAACAAGACACACGACTGAACAATAGAGCTCTGGATTTGCGAACACCAGCCAACCAAGCCATATTTGACGTACAAGATGCAGTTGAAGAAGTAACAATTTTGACCCTTGTTCTATGACTTGCATCAGTTATTATTTGTAGGTGCATTTTTAACTTTGGAGCAACTAGTGTTAAAACTCAGCCGCTTTGATTGATTTGTGTTTCAGGCATTTACAACATTCCTACGTGCAGAGGTGTTTAAAGGAATTCATTCACCGAAACTCATACCCGGGTCGAGTGAAGGTGGTGCCGCGGTCTTCAAACTCGACTATATGGGACAACCGGCATGTTTGGCTCAGTCGCCCCAGCTACACAAGCAAATGGCCATTTGCGGTGGTAGAATGCGTGTTTTTGAGATCGGTCCTGTTTTTAGAGCAGAGCGATCTTTTACACATAGGCATCTGTGTGAGTTTATAGGTCTTGATGTGGAAATGGAGATCAAGGAACACTATTCGGAGGTTATGGACATTGTGGACCGCCTTTTTGTTGCTATATTTGATCATTTGAATGTAAAGTGCAAGAAAGAGTTGGAAGCCATCAGCAAGCAATACCCATTTGAGCCATTAAAGGTAAACTTTGAACATAGATAAATGCAATGTTGTCAAGTGCTGATGCATATGCTGACTTCTTGCAAATTATGCACCTGCAGTATTTGAGGATGACGCCGCGACTTACCTTTAAAGAAGGGGTGGAAATGCTCAAGGTAAAGGACTTACCTTTATGATTGTGATATGTATTCAGCTTTTATGTGCTGACATTTGTGATGAACTTGTTCATTCAGGAAGCTGGTGTAGAAGTTGATCCCTTTGGGGACCTTAGCACAGAAACAGAGCGGAGACTTGGCCAACTGGTTTTGGAGAAGTATGATCTCTTTCCTTGTGTTTCATCTTTGCTGTATCTTCTTTATCTTATAGGTCAATTGAGCTTTAAGTTTGCACTAAATATAGGTACAACACAGAGTTTTACATACTTCATCAGTACCCACTTGCTGTTAGGCCATTCTACACAATGCCTTCCGATGACAATTCTCTGTATAGCAACTCATTCGACGTTTTCATCCGAGGCAAGCAGAGCATATGTCATTGATAGCCTTACTTTGTAGGTGTATCTTGTAACGATTATCCAATAATGTCTTGGTTGTTGTTGCTCAGGTGAGGAGATTATATCAGGAGCCCAGCGTATCCATGATCCGGATCTCTTGAGTCGACGCGCAGAGGCGTGTGGAATTGACCTGAAAACAATCTCAACTTACATCGACTCCTTCAGGTTTCTTATCTTTGGAATCTGTTTGGAGGATTTGATTGCAAATGAATGCACATTTGAGATCAGTTTAATCAGGTACTAATCGTTTTCGGGTTTTTTGTGTTACACAGGAACGGTACGCCGCCTCACGGTGGGTTTGGAGCTGGATTAGAGAGGGTTGTGATGCTCTTCTGTGGCCTTGACAACATCAGGAAGACGTCTCTTTTCCCACGTGATCCTAACAGGCTCACACCCTGATGCTCTGCTCAAGTGCTTAGCTGTTTAGTTCCCTCAACTTGACTTTTAGTGACAATATTTTACTTAACTTTAATGCTCTGCTTTAATTCACTTTAATGCTCTGCTTGAAACTTATGTAAACTTATGTTTTAGAAGTTAGAACTTTAGTTGTGACTTTGTTAAATGCAACTTGGTTGGTTTTGTGTACCTTCTCATCCTTCATATCCTCTTATTTACCCAGAATGTGGACAAATCTAAATTCAATCGTTTCGTACAGGGTGAAAGAACAAAAGAAACACAGGCAAAGGCTTTTTCTTTTTGTTTGAAATACTCCATCACACTAAACTTGTGTCAATATGCACAGACTCAAACTAGGAACACTGACTCAATAATAAGGTTCCATACTTCCATAGATTCACGTCTAGTGAAATGAAACAAATACCAAGGCTCCAAAAGACAAGTAAACCCAAATATCTATGAAACACAAAAAAAACATGCTAGTAGTCACTTTACTTTGGCTTTCCCTGGCCTTCTTCTCATCTTGATTCCTGCTTCTTGCTTCTCTCCTACAAAGATAACCAATGTGAAAAAAATCAGCATTCAAATATTTACAAAACGAATTCCCCGGTCTAGAAGTGTCAGCAGATGAATACTAGCAACAAATAGTCAACTAAGCAGGCATGCTGACTTACTAATCTCATTGTAAGCATATACTCAGAGGGTTACAATCCAGCCGATAAGTGCAAAAATTAACTGTTGTCTCAATACTCAAGGATCATACCCCAATGCTATGTTTTTAACAGGTTTGGTTTCCCTCAAGTCTGCTTCTCAGTTCTTGTTTGAATCACCTCCTATACAAATGTGTGCAATGTGAAAAATCAGCATTCATATACATAGGTTACAGGTTAATACGATTATAAATCATCATTCTATCAATTCTGCCACTTTATTACTCTATTCTCACTTCCCAAGGATCACAGCCCTCACAAGTACAGAAAGTTCTTACCAATGTTCTATGTTTTTTACCAGGTTTGCTAAACAATCACAGTCAGTTAGTACACCATGTCTTGTTCAACAAAAATAAAACTCCTGTAAACTCTGCAAAACAAGATCCAATGGAAAAATCTATGTAGATGAACAAATATAGAATGAAAAAAGAAAGAAAAAATGAGTTACAAACAGAGCACTCTATAGGTCAAGTTTTCAAAAACACTAGAATAAGAAACTAATAGGGTGAATATGGCAACAATATGATTCATGTAGCCAAAAAAAACTGCATAGCTCTCAGAATGTAGCAACACAAAACATCCATGAAAGCAAAAACACAAAATCCATCCTTCACAAAGAAGACCAAGGCTGAAAACACAACTTTGATGGCTAAAAAAAAAAAGGAAGGGGAAAGGTATTAAATCAAAATTCCGCTACTTATGCAATTCAACCCTTTCCGCCAATGCCAGCATCCGGGGAGCACCTATGCATCCCAATTACAGATGCTATGGATTATCAATCCTCAGTCTAGAGGGTCAAAATCCAGCAAAAAGGTGCAAAACTAACCGTTGTCTCAATCATTCATAAGGATCACACCCTCCGAGTTAAGATAGTTCATTAAAGCTATTGTGTTACTAGGTTTGCCAAACAATCATAGACAGACATAAAATATCCTGTGTGCAACTAAAGCAAAATTCCTCTACTCTTCAAAACAGATTCCTAAAGAAAATTCTATGTGGAAGAATAACTAATATCTAAAACAGAAAAAGAAGTTAATTTTCAGCATTTTATGATTCAAGTGTCATCCAAAATATTAGACAACTAAATTCCACTGAAAACTCTGCAAAACAAGATCCCACTGAAAATTCTACGGTGAAGAGCAACTATTAACTAAAGCAGAAAATAAGCTAAATTCAGCAATGTATGATTCAAGCATCACCGGAAAATACTAGACAATATGATAAAGAAAGGTTGACAGCAGGGTCGGAATGACAAAACAGAATGGTCCTAGACCTAACCTGATGATGATTACTGTCTCTCAGGTGCATTGTCTTCCTTGCCAAGAACAACCACAACCTTCTTTAAAATAGCTTCAACAGGCTGGTGTGCATTCTCAACCGCCTTGGAAATTGCTTGCCACTTCTCGCCGTGCTTGGGTTCAGCAGCCACGCATCTGTTCAGCACTTCCTTCTGGATGTCCTCAGTCCCGTGTTGCATCTCAAACTTATAATACAGTGCCCAGAAATCCCCAACATCCGGGGACAATGTCACAGCCCTATTGAACCAATTCCTTGCCTTATCCACCTTCCTGTCTTGCCAGAACAGCTTGGCCACAGCAGTAACAACATGGGGGTCGTTTGGACATTTTTTGCATGCGTCCATGCTCTTTGTTTTTCTTTGAGGACGGGGAACCATCTCAATTGAAGCTGCCCACAAGATACCACTATCCGGACACTCTTGAAAAGCCTTTGCCATAAAGTTATCAGCTTCCTTCTTATTCCCATGCCTTAACTCAGCTCTAATAGCAGCTAGCCACAGCTCAGGGTTATGAGGATTCTTCTTCCTTGACATGACAAGAACAGCTCGAGCTTTGCTTAGACCGTTCATCTTCTCTTCAAGATTAGCAAGAGAAAGCCAGAGAGGGATGCACTTAGGGCAGTGCTTCAGTGCTGACTCATATATGTCCCTTGCTTGATTCATCCGGCCAAGCCTCTCCTCAAGCTGTCCTAGCATCAACCACAGCTTGAAAAATGAAGGAAATTGTTTGAGTCCCTCATTAAGTAATTTCCTTTCCTCGTCACTATTACCCAACTCTCTCTCTACAATAGCTGATTTCATCCAAACCCTTTCTTTGCCACCTTTTTCTCTGGCCTTTTCAAGGAGTTTTTTGGCTCTCTCTAATTCATGGTTTTCAAACTCAAGCTTGAATGCAGCAAGCCAAATTTCTTCATTGTATGGTATGGCAGCATAAGCTTCTTGAAGAACAGCTCGAGCAGCTGGGACATCACCAGCAAGCCATTTTTCCTTTGCACCCATAAGCCATAAAGTTTCAGCCTGTGGGACGTATGTAACTGCCCTCCTCAGCAAGATGTCAAGAGATTCTCTAGTTCCATGACTCTTCTCAAACTGAGCTGCTTTTAACCATATGCTCTTCTTAGTCAAAAAGACAGTGAGTGCATGAGAATAAATTGCCCTAGCTGTTTCAATCGATCCTCTTTTCCTGCACTCCTCAGCATCAGCCACCCATGTCCTTTTCCTATCCTCCTCCTCCACTCCAATGCCAATTGTATAACGAATTATGGCTTTGCAAGTTTCAACAGAATTAGCCCGTTCCGCAGCCTCTGCCTCCTTCATCCAAGCCTCCCTATCTATCTCCACACCTTCTCCTTGCAAGGATTTAATACCCCTTTCTATAAGCTTTTCCACCATAGCAGTATTACCATTAGCCTCCTCCAACTTCGCAGCAGTGATCCAAATAGCCGGCTCCTTTGGAAGCTTTATGCGAGCTTTGTTAAGCACTTTCTTCGCATTATCATATGTTTCAAGTCTTGCAAGGGCCAGCCACAGCTCAACATGCAAAGGACAGCATTCCACAGCTTTCTGAAGCAAAATCCTTGCATCATCCTCATTGGAGATCTCCACAACCGCCTTCCACAGCCTAACAGAATCAGATATATGCTCAAGCCCCTTCCTCAAAACCCTGCTCTTATTATACTCATCCTGCTCCATCTTCGCAGCCTGTAACCATAGCTTCACAGACTTTGGGTTTGCCTTCACACCCTTCGCCATCACAGCTTTCGCCTCAGCAGGGTTGGCCAAGCGGCACGCCTCCAGCCACACATCCTCATTCGTCGGGCACTCTTCGCAGCCTTTCTGTATCAACTGCCTCGCCACCTGAATCTTACCAGCAACCTCTTCCAGCCTTGCAGCCGCAATCCAACCCGGAGGGTGCTTCGGATTTGTCTGAGTAACCGACTTCAGCAACAACCTAGCCTTCTTGATATCAGAAATCTCCGCATCACTCGTAATCTTCATACTCTTGAGATCAGTCAAATACCCCTTGGGATCAACAACAGTCAACCCCGACACAGAATCCGACAACCTATCGAGCTTCAGCGACAAAACAGTACCTCTACCTTCTCCCACAGCAGTCAGATCAGTAACAGGCGTCTGCGCCGGCGTCTCCGTCCCTCCAGCAGCCCGGCTTCTCGGATCGAGCGCCGTGACATGCTCTTGCTCCTGCCTAGCCTTCTCCAACAGCGTATCCGGCACCGGAACAAAGCTCTCAAACCTCTTCTTCTTGTTCCTCAACGAGTAGTCCCCGGTCTCGGGGATATTATCCCACTCATCAGCAGACATTGTATACAGCTTCCTCTTCAAATCAGCGAACTGCTCTGTAATCTTAGGGTTCGAAGCCCGATACTTCTCAATCTCCTCCTTCAACCTAGCCTCCCTCCTGTCCTTCCTCCTCGAATCCATCCTATCGTCAACGGCCGCCCACACCGCATCCGCTTCCTTATCGTCCTCATCGTACTCCGCAGAGGCGAACAAACCGACATCATTACCTTCAAACTCGTCAAACTTCTGGTTCTCATCATATCCCTTCTCCTCGCCATCGTCCTCCTCTTCCTCCTCCCCCGGCCCCTTCCCACGCCCCCGCCCTACGCCGGAGGGGGCGGCGGCTGCCCCGATGGCGGTGGCTGACCGGTCGGGCAGGTCCGGGGCGGCCCGGGCGGGCCCGATATCTGAGCGGGTGGTGAATCCGGTCGCACCACGACCGAGACCGGCCACATAGTTGGAAGGCGGTTTTGAATTGAGGAAATCCAGCCTGTTCTTGTTGGATTGGACAGGGGCTTGCATACCTCCTAACAAGGGGACGTGCAGAGCGAGGGTGGAATCACAGTCGATCCCCAAATCGAGTAGTTTGGATGAGGGATCTCCGATTACGCGCTTGGAAGCTAAGAACAAGCGCTGGCGAGCGACCGGCAACCCTAATCTGTTGGTGATTTCGAGACCTAGGGTTTCTATGGTTGTGTGGCTAGGGTTGAGGTGTAAGCACAGAGTCTCGTTCTGAGGAGTCCGTAGAAACACCATTGAAATCGAAAAGAAACGACTCAGGGAGAAATTAACTCTGTTCCTTCCTCAATTCTCCTTCTTCGATTCCCAATAATCGGTCGAATAGCGTATGTAAAATCAATGAGTACGTGCGTGTATATAGAAGGGCGGTTACGGTTATGGGCCGATTAGTTCACATCTTCGGGCCCAAGCAAATAGATTTTTTGCTACTTAATCCACAACCGAATCTATTTTTCGATTTAGTTTGAATTTTCCGAAATAATAACCTAAATTAGAATAATTATCTTAATAAATATATACAGGATTTTTTTGAATATAAATATATATATACAAGATATAAAAATAGCAATTAAAGCACATTGAATTTTGGGTTATAAGGCAAGGTGAAATTCTACCATTAACTTTAGGGTTAAAAAGATGGATTTTGGTGCTCAAAAAGAAAGAGATGGTTTTTGATTTTATATTATATAATATAATTAATCTAAAATCCAACACGTTATTTGTGAAATTCTACCAACACGTTATTCTACCATTAACTTTGATAGAAGACTACCACCAATTAGCCATAGCTAAATTACAAGTGCGTTTACTGGCTAGGCCATAGCCAGGCTATATGTGTGTCCTAAAGTGGGAATGTACAACGCGACTTCTATATGTTTGTTATTTTAGAATTTAGCCTATTATATCGGTTAGTTATAAGGTCGTTATTGAAATATACATTTTGTGGAAAAGATTATTTCCTAGTTTAATATTACAAATGAAAAGTTTTAGGGATCCTTAATACGAGAAGATGACATGCCTTAGAGCATCTTTTTGGAGACCAATGATCAAGGATTTGGTTCATATAGAAGACGACGAAGCACGATCAATCTTTCAATTTTATGGGTCATCCAATTTACCTCTCTAAAAATGTATTTCAGCCTCACGACAGATCGAGAAGAACTAAAGTTTGCACACTATGTTATGATGCAGGAAACCGATATTGAAAACCTAAGAACGGATAATCCCAAACGAGACTAGCTAGTAGCCTGGATTCGGGTACTCTTGATCAGAGATCAATCCGGATTTAGAGAGGATGATCTGGTGATTGAAAGAGTGGTAGAGAATTCAGTGAATTTATGGAGAGATTTGAGAGAGTTGGAAGTTGTTTGATTAATTGCATAATCTGGAAAAGTTCCAGTAAAGAGTTTAAGTACAACGAAGATGAACCTTAAACCGGGACAAACCGGGTTAGGAAATTGAAATAAAACGAACCGGAGTAAACCGGGTTTACCGCTAGAAATGCAAAATAAGGAATAATGGGCAAATAAGCTGTAAACATCCCAAAATCCTGCATCATGTTAGTAGCAACTAACTGGATCCCCAATTATGCATGGCGCATCGGCTTATATAGGTCCGGGCCTCGTGCTATATCACGAGGTCAAAGTTCAAATCTTCAGGGTGTCGGGCACTAGAAATCAAACTTACATTAATAAGACACAAAATATATATTTATATATCCTTCAATTCAAAGAATTGGAGATTAAGTTGTTTAGGCTTCATGTTATAATGTTTTTATATAGCTCGGCACACAAGATAAGAAGAAAACAAAGTAAAACCCCCTTGAGGAAATGCACAACATCGTCTCTCCTTACATTCAGCTAAGACAAAAACAAGCAGAGCAAAACTGTAACTATCTCATAATATATAATAAATTAAGGACGATGGTTGACATTGAAACTATATTGCCCAAGAGGATTACTGATAGATGGTAATCAAGTTTGATTAATTAATCGGTCACCAACAGCCCTTTGGTATGACGGTGCCTCTACTAATCCCCTTGGCGTAGCTACAGCTAGAGAGCGCGGGCTTGTTCATGTACGTTAGCTTTATATCCTGCAGCCTGATCCCTTTACACGGATTACTTGGGCTACACTCAAACACCACCGCCACCTTGCTTGCTGACGTGCCCCTCACGTTCCTGTACTTGACCCCGCTCACTCTCACCCCGGAGTGCTGCCCATTCATCCATTTATAATCAATTAAATCTTTTAATGACAAATCAATTTAATTGACTATCAATTTATTATAGTACTGTATTAAATTACCTGGGTGGGGCATTGGCTTCCGGGACAATAACGCTGGTCAATAATGATGGGGTTGAACACGTCATGCATGACCAGGTTCCGGAACGCGACGTTACGGACGTAGCTCGTGGAGGGACGGCCCCAGGACTTGATCCTGACTCCGTTCTGCGTCTTCCAGAAGACGGCCCCCGTCACCGTCACGTTCTCCACGCCTTCCTCGTGCAGGCTGTGCCCTAGGCTCCCTATGCTGATCCCGTGGCCCGGCCCGCACCCGACCCGCCGGATGTCCACGTTCCTGTTACCCGGCCCGATCGAGATGCAGTCGTCCCCCGTGCGGATGGCGGTCGAGGAGATCGTGACCTGCTCCGACGACTGCAGGTGGATCCCGTCCGTGTTCGGGCTGCTCCCGGGCGCCCAGATCCGCAGCCTCTCCAACGCCACCCTCCGGCTGCTCACCACCGCCACGTGCATTGACTGGCTGTTCACCGACGCTACGTCGCGCACCTCCACGTTGGTGCACCACACGAACGACAGCGTCTGCATGCACTTAAACTAGCTAGTTGATTACCCGTAGCTTGTACTAACTTTTTTAGTCCTGAGCTAGCTTTCACTACTGTTATATACCCTCGTCCGATCCTTAAAAAGTGTCGTTTTATATACTGTTATACATTTTTAAGAAAAGTATTAGTTAAATTTAGAATTATAAATTTTTTTCAATTTTAATTTGTCACTCAACATATTTTTAGACCAATGAATAAAAACATTTAAATCGATAGAAACAAATTACAATCTTAATTTTCATAACTCAATCTTAATCTCAACCACCTAAAAAATATCTGAACCGACACATAAAGTTGATAAAAATCTTAAGTGCTGCAATGACACTCTTTTAATTAAGGATCGGATGGAAGGGAGTACGTATCAATGTACTATATAGATCATACATTCATGCGGATTAAATACTCATTGCTTACCCTTGCACCGCCGGAGCAACCACCGCGACGGCGGCAAGCCCAGAACTTGGAGCCACGGGCATCAAGTGCCCCACCATACACCCGGATTCCGTTCACCTTAAAAAACAGTATCCAATACTCCGACTTGGCCAGACCCTTATAGTCCGCGGGCGCAAGCAGCCTCGCCTTCCGGTCCATCTGCACGGTTACCCGATTCCTGCATGGGCCCGTAAACGAAACGGGTCGGATCACGTACCTCCCTCTAGGCACGTATATGGTGGTCGCTCGACCCGACGACGCGTGGCAGGCCAGCCCCCACGCCTTTATGAAGGCCGCCGTCGAGTCAGAACGCCCGTCGGGGCGGCCCCCCTGGGCCACCACGTCGACGGTGGCCGATTGGACCGGTGAGTTTAGAAGGCATTGGACAAGTAGGGAGATGAGGAGGGTTTTTGTGAGGTTTTGGCTCTGAATTTGACTGCCCATTTTTTTCTGTGCGTTTGATACTTGAGTTGGCCGGTGGGGATTTTGTTGATTTTATACAAGTATGTGGATCGATCGATCGCAAGTATGTATGCATTAATTGCCTGGAGTTGAGAGTTTTAATTACACCTAAAATTTTAATTTTGATTCCTTCCCTAAGCTGTACGGAGTATGTATGTTAGTCCGGGTTGATTTTTCGATGATGTTTACATTTGTTAAAAATTTCTTCGGATCCAATGTTATATATATAATGAGAAAAATAGTACTCATATGTTTTTGGCATAGGTTACATTTGTTTTTAGTAGGATTTGTTACATTTTAGAGTTTGTAGGATCATAAATTATACTATGATCGACATAAGTTAACGGCAATGGATTTCGTTCATGAGAATGACAACAATATTACGAATTTGAGAGATGTTGATTAGGCTTCCACTAATCATTCCTTTAGACATCATTTACTCATTCTAATTTTCTTTTTCTTGAATACCAAAATAAATTAGATGACATTGTCGAAGGAAAATTAAAAGGGTTGAGGTAAACTATCTAAACTATATGTACCGTTTGCATATATCATCTGATATATTGTGCAAAACATCATGCTAGATTCATTAAACGATATGCTTAAAATAAAATAAATCTTTTGGAATGTTGAAATTACAGTGAACTAATAAAATTGTCAATTGAGCTGATAGTTAATGCATGTAGTTCGTTATGTTGAGACTATAGACAATAGTTACATGTACAGTACTAAAAACCTTCACTATATAAGGTAGCATATGCTTCTCTTAATTTACCTAAAGCTAACATTAAATCAGAATGTGCTTCTTTTCAAGCAAATTAGATAGATTAATATGCAAGTACTATTGATTAGTGTAGCTGAAAGTTTACTTTAATATAAACCCAAGTGCATCTGTTGTAAGCAAAGCATACAGAAAACTTTATTAGACGAGGGTGGGACCTACTTTCCCGGCTAAATCTCTTCCGGCATCTCGCCACGTGGCATGTGCCAACATTAAACCGTCTGGGTTTATCTGCGGGCAGAATAGAGAATTACAAACTTGTAGATTTGTAGTAGCAATTAACCTTAAGGAAAAGTCTTCAACCGAAAGAGAATGAAAAATTCTAGTGCGAAATGCTAAATTGCTAGATGAAAACATGAAGCCCATAAAGATGGACCATTCAACCTAAGAGCCCATCAGACCTCAAAGCCCAAAAGAAAATGAAATGGTTAATTTGTTGTATCTTGGAACCGTAAGAGATAGGAATGTCACATAAAAAAAAACGCCAAGAAACTATTGATAGAATCCCTAAGATTGTGGGCAATGCACCCAATCTGTGTCCCAAAAGGCTTCAAGAAAAAGCTCGATGTTTCGTATAGGCCCAACCTCATGGGCTGGGCGAGATCGAGGGCGGAGAAGCTCGATGTCGAGGTGGGTTGGGAACCGAAGCCGAAAGCTCGATGTCCTTTGGAAAACGGCTTTAGATTGTGTTTAGGGTTTGAACTAGTATATGACCAGCACCTTATACATGATGTTATTTAGTTATTTGCTACTTTGTATATATAAAATCAATATAATGATTACAAGTTACAAATACTATATATAGTGATTTATTCAGATATATGTGAGACCCATGATCACTACTAAATAAATAAGCTAGTACGTATAGCACCAACAATGTACTACATTATGTGAGACCCATGATTGTCATACTGATTAATTGTTGCTTGTGAGAACGCACTAACTACACTTGTTGCATATTTTGCAATAAGATAGGATGCTTCATCTGTAAAATACAAGTGATTGATTGGGAATCCTATTTAATTAAATGACCGGGAAAAGGCATCTAATTAATAAAAACAGAAGCCTGCAGATATTGGTTCCGGGAAGAAACTACTTGATCGACAAGCACTTATTTGTAAAGCTATAATTCCATGCGTTTGTCCATGGAAGAAGCCGGACTCTAGCTATCTCTTCTATCCTCATTAAATTTAAAGGTACATTTATATGAGTATATTTTATAACATTTGGACTTCACAAGATGATTGAAATTGAAGCCAAACAAGACAATAACATATAATTGATTATAGAAAATTAACTATCACTTCGTAAAATTCTAAAGGCAGTCGGTGAGAGGCTTGTTAATTCACGGTGAAAGGGTGGAGGCATTGATCGAACCCGGATCTCCCAACATTGCCCCTGTATAAATCTTACCTCTAGTTCACCCTTTCATACTCGACGTCACCTTTTTTTTGATACTGCAAGGATCATTCGGTGCGCTATAAGACAAAAAAAGTGACGTCGAGTATGCGAATTGATCTAGGTCTTCACACCTTGTTGGTTCGGTTAATTTGTTTGATTTCATTTCCAATCAACTGATCGAGAGCATATACTTAGTCGGTTAATTTTCCTCTAGAAAAAGCTAATCGGTATCACTTGATAGCAGTAATAACTTGAGATCTGTATTTCGACTCCACTTCTCTTATAGATCGATAAATAATCTTCTGATAAAATTGACCATTATTTAGATGGTTGTGGACGGGTAAAATTCCCCATTAATTAGTTAGTATTTAATTCTCTATCTTATTTATTTTGCTATCCATATTTATTATGCTATATCCTTTATTAAGGTAGTTACTCTAGATAGGATATTGTTTATGGAGGGGAATCTTATCTTCGCCTAAGATAGGATATTTGGTTGACTTGGGGAGCAAGATATCGCGAAACCCTAGCCCTATGGGCCGGCTACCTCGGGACGCGTGCCCCCTCGTCCCTCTCCTCTATAAGCCATCCCTTTGCCTGACGCCTTTGATCAACATTGCCCTTACTAACTTAAGCATCGGAGGTGGATTGGGGGTCGCTCGCCCCTTGGTCCATTGTTTTGCAGGTCATTGAAGGGAGAAAGGCTCGTAGAGGGGAAGAACATTGAAGAAGGAATTGAGACCTGTACACTGACATATTTTGTGTACTAACATTTGGCGCCGTCTGTGGGGAACGGTAGAACGTCCTTCTCGTTGATTATCGATCCGAGAAACGTTTCCCGCTAAAGAGGATGACTTTGGGATCCATCCCAGAAGAGGAGGTCGCGGTGTTTGTTGATGATGGCGAAACCCTAAACGCTGGGGGCAACGCCATCGCGGACAACCAGGCCAACGACGCCAGCCACCACGTCGCCCCCGCCATCCAGGACGCGACCGTGGCCGAGAACCACGCCGGCGACCGCGCGGAGAGCCGCGACGCTACACGCGGCAGTCGCCAGGAGCGACCCGCGATCGAGGGCGCAAGCCCCGCGGTCGCGGGCGAATCGCGGGCCGCAATCGCGGATCCGAGCCCCGCGGTCGCGGGTAACATGCAGACCGGGGATCTTCGCGATCGCCTCGGTCGCCGCGATCACCACCCCCCTCCCGAGGGCGCGGGTGAGGGTTACGAGGAGCCTCGTAATCTCCAAGACGCGAACAACGCCTTGCGGTTCGAACGCGTTGGTTCGAATGTGGCGAGTAGTTCGGGTCCACCTGTCGAGACTCAGGCCGACCTTGACTACTTATTCCAGCCCGAGTTGATGGCAATCAGGAGTTCGCGTGATTCCGTTCCCGGAAGAAGACGTGATCGCTCGTCCCTGCGCATCCAGGAACCTTCGCATGACCACGATAACTCGCTAGCCCACCGGAGCGGTGCACGCGGAACGAGTGAGAGGGTTGGGCTGAGGGATGTCGCGGGACCAAGCGATATGACAGGAAGGGATCGCGAGGAGGAAAGGCCTCATCTTCAGTCTCAACTTGAGGAGGCCAGGAAGGAGATCGCAGCGTTGAAGTTCTCCTTGGAAAAGATGCAAGGAAAGCGCCCGGTCGACGAAGATCGCCAACCGCAACGTTTGGCTAGCGTCATCCAGATTCCCGATGACCGCCAAACCCCGGAACCTACGGGTGACGGAAGCGACGGTTCGGATAGCGACCGGAGGGCCCCAAAGGGCCGAAAGGATAGGCGTACCAGGAGTCGGGACCTACGAGAGGACTCCCGTGCCACGGAGCAGGAGAGCTTGCGGGCCCACGACCAGAATGGGTACGAGTCCCGGAGGAACGATCACGGCAAGAGGAAGCCCCGCAAGAGGCGCCGAAACCGCGGACGCGGAAGCGGGCCCCGCGGGCGCGGGAGCGATCCGACCCGCGGGCGCGGAAACGAGCCCCGCGGGCACGAATCACCGCCAGCAGCAAATTCCGCAAGCGGCTCGACCCGCGACCGCGGGTCAGAGAGCCATCGCGGAAGGATTCGCGAGTATGACCGGTACCGTCCTACGAGTCGACAGCGACGAGGATGAGGACAGGTTTGACCGCGACGAGCGGCGCGAGATTGAGGCTCAGGCTGAGCAGCGGACCGAAAGGAGGCTGCTCGCCCTACTCAAGAGTCAGGGAGGACTGCAGCAGTCGGCTCAGGACCAAGTGGATAGGAAGTTGGCTTTGGTAACTTCTACGCCATTCCATCGAACTATCCAGCAGGCAGAGCCGCCCAAGAAGTTCGCACCACCAAGCTTTACGGTCTACGACGGGACGTCGGACCCGGTGAACCACATCGCCTACTACACACATAAGATGGCGTTATGGACTTCTGATGACGCCATCATGTGTAAGATGTTCCCCGGGAGCCTTGGGAAGGGCGCGATTAGATGGTTCCAAAGCTTGGAGGCCGGGTCGATCCGGTCGTGGGGGCAGCTGGCTTCGGCTTTCGCCAAGCGGTACATTGCCAACAGTCGAGAAGCGATCTCATTGGACACGTTGCTCAGCCTAAGGCAACGTAAGGATGAGGGCCTCCGTCGGTTCACAAACCGTTTCATGGAGTGCTACGCTCAAATCGACGGGTGCGATGAAAAGACCGCTATAGCCACCTTCCGACGGGCCGTACCAAAGAAGTCCAAGCTCCGAGAGAGCCTGACTCTGCGCCTGCCATCCACGCTCGACGAGCTACAAGACCGAGTCCATCAATATGCCAAGTTGGAAGATGAAGACGACGGCGATCGGTCCCCTACACCTTCCCGCCGGGCGCGCGGCTCGCCTAGGCCCAGCGCCGGGAAGCGAAAGAGGGTCGACCAGGGCGTATTTACCACATTCAATATCCCGATCTACCGTATCTTGACTCGGATCCGGAACTTTGATTGGTTCAAGTACCCGCCAAAGGAGGATGTAGAGGATAGCCAACGCGGGCGCAAGTGGTGCACGTACCACCGAGCTCGGGGGCACATGACCGAGGACTGACAGCCCCTTAAAGAGTACCTCGAGGAGCTAGTGAAGAAAGACACCTCAAGCAATACATTAAGACCTCGGACGACGAGGGAACGAGTGCTAAGCAGATCGAGGTGGTCCAAACTATTAGAGCTCTCTACAAAGAAGATGATCCGGAGTCGCGAAGTCGGTTTCGCAGGGAGTGCCACGAGCTAGAGGTGATGCGCGTCCAGCATGCCGAGCCGCGCCCCCCACTCGGACCCCGCGGACCTGGACTTGTCTTTCGCGACGAAGACTTGGCAACTGTCCAGCACCCGCATAACGACCCGCTTGTCCTGACAGTGGAGCTCGGAGAGGTCAAGATCCACCGCGCCTTGGTGGATTCCGACAGCTCGGTTGACGTGATGTACTACGACACGCTCAAATCGCTCGGCAAATCCAAAAAAGACCTTGAAGAGGTCAGCATGCAACTTTCCGGACTCGGTGGATATCCCACTTTTCCACTTGGAGTCCTAAAGGCTCGAGTAAGTCTCGCCGGAAAGGAGCATCATACCGAGTTTGTAGTCGTCGACGTCCCAGGGCCGTACAACTTGATACTTGGGCGACCTTGGATCCATGGCATGGGAGCGGTACCTTCATCCTTGCACCAAATGGTCCAGTTCATGGATAAGGGCGCGATCGTGCGGGTGTGGCCTAACCAACTTCAGGCGAGGCTATGCGCGAAAGGAGTCCGGCCCAGTGAGAAGATTGCAGATGGCGACAAACGGCTCGGGCGAGTGGACATAATCACCGGCTCCAACCGAGACCGCCGCGAGCACGGCTCCGACCGCCGCAAGCCCGCGAGAACCGCCGCGAGCACGGCGAGGACGGCCGCGGGCGCGGGCCCACCTCCCGTGGGCGCGGGCGAGAATCCGGCGACTTGAGGCCCTGCGTGGCCCTAGCTGAGTCGGCCGAGGCCTAGGATTTCATGTAGTGGGGGCGGTACTCTTTTTCCCACGCGGTTTTGATGAGGCCCCCCGTTAGGTTTACATTTTCTAGTTTGTCTTTAGTTCATGACATTTCATATTTGAATTTTTTAATTGGAGTTTGCATTGTTTTTTGCATTAGATTGAGTCTTGCACAAAAAAAATACCAACGTTACGCAGCATGCTAACGGAATAACTTGGCCAAGGAAAACACCCTATGAAGGCCCTACGATACGAATGCGTAGGAGTTGCACGGATCCCGTATTTATGGAATACGGATGTACGAATATACGAGTATACGAATATACGAATATACGAATAAGAGCATCCTAATCTGCATGGCCACTCACCGCTTGAGCTTCGGCCCCATACCCGGGATAGCACGGGGTGTACGGGTAGATGGGCCCGGAGGGGGGCATTGTGGGCGGGTAAAATTCCTCATTAATTAGTTAGCATTTAATTCTCTATCTTATTTATTTTGCTATCCATATTTATTATGCTATATCCTTTATTAAGGTAGTTACTCTAGATAGGATATTGTTTATGGAGGGGAATCTTATCTTCGCCTAAGATAGGATATTTGGTTGACTTGGGGAGCAAGATATCGCGAAACCCTAGCCTTATCGGCCGGCTACCTCGGGATGCGTGCCCCCTCGTCCCTCTCCTCTATAAATACACATGTATCCCATGTGGAAGGTAAGTTCAACCTCTAAGTTCTAAGCCATCCCTTTGCCTGACGCCTTTGATCAACATTGTCCTTACTAACTTAAGCATCGGAGGTGGATTGGGGGTCGCTCGCCCCTTAGTCCATTGTTTTGCAGGTCATTGAAGGGAGAAAGGCTCGTAGAGGGGAAGAACATTGAAGACCATTGAAGAAGAAATTGAGACCTGTACACTGACATATTTTGTGTACTAACAATGGTCAAATTGTATAATTGATAACAAAATTAAATCTGATATTGCAAAGTGAAATTACATATATACGCCAATGAATGATGCCAATATCCGATAATGCAAACAATTAAGCTTAGATCGAATGAAGGCAACGAAATGTCAGAAATTCAGAATATAAACGTGGAATCGTGGTCATACATGGATCACACGATGATTAAGCAAGCAACGAAGTACGGACGAACGTGATGGCTACGAATAATACGAACCAAAACAAAATTATCCTGAAAAAAGGCAGCATTCTTGCATGCATGCATGCATATATGCTACGTAATTGATTTGATTGATCCAAGTCTTCACGTCTCTTCTCTTCTCTTCATTCGATTTCTCTGACTTGCCACTACGTATTGTAACATGGCCCCCGAGTTTTATGGCAATTAATCTTGCACTGTTACGCAACGTTAATGCAACCTTTGCATTAATTAGGTGTGACGCTAACATGCCGGCCGTATAATTATTAATTGTACGTCTAGCAGTTGATTGATTAACAATCTCTCTAATAAACTGCGTATTTTAATATTGCATGTTTCTATATACATATAATCACGATTAACGGCCCTATATTCTAGTGCTTATTACAGTATTAATTTCCCATTATTAACTGCATTAGTTTAAATTAGAATTTTTAATTAGTACAAATGAATTGGTGGGGAAATTCATATATATTTTCTTCATATGGACAGTGTTGAAATTCCATGAATATCCACATGGCATTCCCATATAATATTACTATTTCGTTTCTCCAAGAAAAGATACATATAACGGAGTATGTATTATTATTAAATCATTTATTTATTATTATATAGAATTATCCCTCAATTTTTTAGTTATTCATGTTATATAGGGAGTATAAAATTGAGTTGACCAAATTAGAACTAGCCATACTCACATGGTCCATGTTGCTTCTATGTAGCCGTCTCCGGGCTTTCCGTGTTTCATAGAAGATAAATTATTTTATTTTTTTGGTTTTGAAAGGATGTAAAAAAAAGAAAAAAGGGATTAAATTGAATAAAGGGTTTACATGTATTTGAAGAATAATATGATACACGTTCAAAGAAAAACAACAAATATGTATATATTAAGAAATTGAATACAAAAAAACTCTATTAGGGGTTCAATTCGCTTCTAAGAACAGTGTTCATATATTTGAAATATTACACATGCACATGCCCAATTGCCCATTAATATGTACAATTGGTATTCAATATTTGGATTTTATAACCACTATTCTTAATTAAGATATATGATAAATATTTGATTTTAGAAAGAACTAGTATTAGTCCAGTGCCTTCAGTAATTTAACCTAAAGCTTGCTTAAATTTTATATAAAGTTATTTAAAAGAATAGTTTGATATAAAATATTGTATTATTTTATATAATTTGTTTCTTTTTGGATATTTATTTTAATCATACATCATTTATGTTATAATACATTTTTATAATCGAACAAAGATTGCAATATTATAATTTTGTCGTATAAGGACTGAATACTTGTATTTATAAATAAGTATCTTTTTTATAATTAATATTTTTTATTTTATAGTTATTTTGGGAAAAAAATCAAATAAAGTCAAATGTATATATATAATTTATTTATATATCATACGTACTTCTCATATCATCAACATATATCATATGTACTACTCATAATATTATTCCATGCATTGATTTGGATAGATTTTTTTTTAAGAACATAATTTTAATGGAAATCAATAGATAAGAAGAAATCTAATGTGGGGTCTACAATGGAATTTCAACTAATTAAACAAATTGAATTGTTTTAATAAAGATGGATGATGCGATCCAATGAAAATGTAACACATGTCCTGCTAAATATTATTTATAACCTCCGCTTTAGTATATAGTTATGATGATTACTATTTTTACTTATATAGGGATTTTTTTTCCTAACGAATATATGCATTTCACGTTCGTGTAACGTGTTGTAGTTATAGTTATAAAAGACTACTCCCTATATACTAATTTATGTACATAAAACGTTTGTATAATACTACGAAGAATGTATTCCGGTATCCACGTCGTTACTGAAGGCTATGAAGGCTAGATCGCATCACGTTGAATTGTGATTTGGTTGGAAACGAACTAAGTAAAGCTTTAAGGTAGTTCGAAAAAGGCAGATTTTTTTTTGGGGTCGAAATTGAAAAAGGCAGATTAGTTGTGTAAATTAGTAACTAATGATCTTCTTTCGGCCCACACCCGCATCACATGGTCCGATAGATATTGGTGATCAAATCGATCCGGTTCTCTCGCATTTACATACATGCTCTCAATTCTTCCTCCATATATCGATAGTTGATAATATATTCCACTTAATTCCTTTATGTTGATCTGTACTACGTGATTATCAACATGCATGACTTGTCCTATTCGTCTTTCACACGGAATATATATGTACGGTACTAGCATTTACATATATTTCTTTTCATTTTTTTACTCTTTATAATTAAGGCATGTATATAATTTTCTTCATTGAATATATATATTATTGTTTTAACGGAAAAATTAGATCGAGAAACGACCACGGAACATGATATGTCTCTAAGATCCTACATCGATCATTCATACATGTTTACACATTGTCTACCAACAATATAACGATGCTCCAACACAAATCCAAATTAATACAGGATCGACCCACTTACGTATATACTTGTTAAATACGACAGATTACATCGGTCATGCAATCGAACAATCAAGGGCTTTGATAAGGTATTATGAGGTGTTGCCGTACAATATGAACAATCTACATTATTAATCGATCCTGTGAGAAACTTTTGGATCATCCAATTCAAGTTACGGACCTGTTAAATCATTTAAGGAAAAAAGAAGGAAATGGATAACAGTGGTCTTAACGATGAAGAATTATTTATAAGTGTCAGTATTTTTTTACATCATTTAACTAAAATTGGGTTTTCACGTTAAAGGACGTTGATGGCTCATTGGCTCCTCCTCAGTTGCTTACATTCTTACTAACAGTTTTGTGACTTTCTTTACATCCGAATGAGTAAAAGTAACACATGCACCAACACTAAGTCATCAACAATATTAATACTAAGTTCACAAGTCAAAGATTTCATATTAAGATTTTCAGTTTAGTGTTTAATTTCTTTTGGAGCGTTTAATTAATCAATTTTTTTTGTTAATTGCCCTGATACTTAATACTCTCTCGGTTTATTTCTATTTGACATTTTAGACTCAAATGTTTGTCTACTTCTATTTGGTCTTTTAGTCTTTTTTGTACAATAAGCTCCAATCTATCCCTAATTAATTTGTTTATTGAAGTTTTAGAAATTGTAAAGTTCATATGTGAGAAAAATTAATTATATTAGTGCTGATTTAACAAGGGCATTTTTTAAGAAATATGATTGTCTTAATAATTGTGAAAATTGCTAAAACGACAATTAGAAGTAAACGGATGGAATAGTAATGAGTAATGTTTTGTGGGTACTCGTGCGAGTCGTGCCCATCCTGTGTATCTAGACAACATATGCATGACATAACCTCTCATATACCGGAATGCATTCTTGGGTTCACTTCATCAGCTTCACACACAAAGCGGATGTGCGACGATTCATGTTCAATTTCTTCATGTGCAAAACTCAAATGAATAAGAATTAGCCAGTGTTCGATTCATATGGATTAAGGGACACTATTGTCTTACAATATCCTATGTTGCGCACACATTATTTAGTTACGCAAAGAAGCCTGGATTAAGCTAACATGGTCCAATCTGTATAGTCTGTATATTCCTAAATTAAAATACTACATACATATTTTAATTGAAGATAACAATGATAGATAAAATACTGTTGCATAAGCTCTGGCTAATGAGTGGATGATGTTACTTTTTCTTACAAAAACAATTTGCCCAATCATGAATCTCACATCCATCCTAATAAGTCAAACCAAAAACACTATAAATTCGGCTCAACTCAACTCCAAATGCTTCATAATCTCCCCAAACCACCACTCCAACTCCCCCACCTCCACCACGTTCTTCCAACTTCCAAACATGATGAAAACCACCCTCCTCATCTCCCTTATCACTCTCCTCCTCCTCCCCCCGTCGCCGCCGTCGGTCTCGGGCGCCGCCACAACATTCAACGTGGCCAGCCTCGGCGCCAAGTCCGACGGCCGAACCGACGCCACAAAGGCCTTCACCACGGCCTGGGCCAAGGCCTGCGCCTCCCCGGGCGCCTCCGTCATCCACGTCCCCCTTGGCCGCTTCCTCATCCGAACCGCCCTCGTTTTCAACGGCGACTATTGCAAGAGCCGCTCCATCAGCTTCAAAATCCTAGGCACTCTCGTCGCCCCCGCCGATTTCCGTGTCCTCGCTAAAGCCAACACGTGGCTGTCCTTCGTCCACGTCACCGGCGTTTCCATCTCCGGCGGTACCATTGACGGTCAAGGCTCCGGGCTATGGGCTTGCAAGGCCGCCGGCCACGGCGGTTGCCCCGACGGCCTCACGGTGAGCCATGCACCACCACTCTGGTTGACTTTACAATTATTAATACTATAGTTTAAAAATGATAAAAAAAAATGCAAGGAACTTAACATAACGTCACATGAACATGGCTGACCGATCTCTCGATCTTTTACTTTTTTCCGGCTAAGAAACAAATCACATGGACTAGCTAGCTTCTATTCAACTTGGGTAATTCAATGTAACATATAA
This sequence comes from Polygonum maritimum, assembly GCA_963924305.1. Lineage (NCBI taxonomy): Eukaryota > Viridiplantae > Streptophyta > Magnoliopsida > Caryophyllales > Polygonaceae > Polygonum > Polygonum maritimum. The sequence continues at coordinate 11,259,514 of OZ002737.1, read as the reverse complement.
TAAATGGAGTCCGTTATGACGAGTTGGGTAGCTAAAACGTTACGGATTGCAGAACCTGGCCTTCACGAACTCGAAGAACATTGTGATCAAAGGGCTGAGATCGGTAAACAGCCAGTTGTTCCACATAGTGCTCAACGTCTGCGACAACGTGAAGATCCAAGGAGTAACGGTGACGGCGCCCGGAAACAGCCCGAACACCGACGGAATCCACGTCCAGTATTCCACGGGCGTTACGATCCTCAACACGAAGATCGGCACGGGCGACGACTGCGTCTCGATCGGCGCCTCCACCAAAAACCTCTGGATACAGGGCGTTACTTGTGGGCCCGGCCACGGCGTCAGGTATACTAACTCTCTCAATCGGTCACATGACTCACATTGGAATTGAACTTTTACAAGGGAAGGAATTGAAGTTAGTGAAAATGAATTGTGTGTGTAGTATTGGGAGCCTGGGAAAAGAGAGCAATGAACCTGGTGTGAGTAACGTGACGGTCACAACCTCCACATTCACTGGAACTGAGAATGGTGTGAGGATCAAGACCTGGGGACGACCGAGTAACGGCTTTGTTAATAAAGTTGTGTTCCAACATTTAACCATGGTCAACGTCCAGAACCCGATTATCATTGACCAGAATTACTGCCCAGACAACAAAGGCTGCCCCGGGAAGGTAAAGATCGAACTATACATTACTAAATACAATGTGGACTTAGACTTTGTATCGCCTAGGAAAGGGCTAACTAGAAGAGAATTTTGGAACGTAGTTTATGTGTGGTGAATAATTCGGGAATGATACGTGGACAGGTATCGGGGGTAAAAATACGGGACGTGACGTACCAAGACATACACGGGTCATCAGCGACGCCGGTGGCGGTGAACTTCGACTGTAGCTCGAAGAACCCGTGCCAGGGAATAAGGCTGGAGAACGTAAGGCTGACGTATAACGTGAAGGAGCAGGCGTTGGCGTCGTGTGCTAATGCGGCCGGGACTACCTCCGGGTTTGTTGTGCCCAGGAGCTGCTTGTAGCGCCGTTTTTTAGCGCTACTATATGCTCAATCCTACGGTTTATTTTTTGAATTACCAAAGGGCCATTTATTATGGGCCTATAAAAAAGTGTGGTATATATATTGGGGGTTATTTGGAGTTGGGATTTATCTTGGGCCCAGTTTGAAATTAGCGTGGTGTGGTGCCAGACCCTTTGTGTATTGGTGTTTGGATGCATCCGCGTTTATGAGGTCAATGTAATGGTTCCCGTTTCAAATTAGCAATGTGAATTCTTCCGGCCTAGCTTTGGATCATATCTAGGCATGCTCGGATTAAGCTAAAACATTATTGATAGTGTTCTAGTTAGTTCATTTCTTATTAGTCCTTTTTCATAATAAAAAGGGATATTGGCATGGAACCGACGAGAATGATGCATTGATGACCATTTTATTTCAAAAATATAATAATCTCCTCTGTAAAGTAATTGAAGCTTATAATAAATTATCAAATATCAATCATGATTATTAGAAGAAAAAAATAGGTGAACAACATTTACCCGCAAAATACTGTAATCAACACTCCCATCCGACCCCCCAAAAAAAAAAAACACTGACCCAAAAAAATAGTCGCTCCGCTCTCAACGCCGACGGCGATGGTGACCGAGGGGCCGAAATGGTCGGTCGACGCCCTCAACGCCGCCGTTATTCTGGTGGTGCTCTGCTTCTCTATTTGCGTCCTCCATTTCCAATTTCTCCACCACCTAACAATCAACCACGGCCGTGTAATCCACAAGAAACTCCCCAATTTACCCCTTCGTTTCCGATCCGACGGCACCTTCAAGATCCTCCAGGTCCTTACCACTTCAGCTTCTTCGATTTCATTCTCTTTGGTGATTTCTAGTTAGTTTCTTTGTGTTTGGCTCTAGATTTGAGCTCTTTCTGTTCTCTTCTTCTCAGGTGGCCGATATGCACTTTGGCAACGGAATCACGACCAGCTGTAGAGACGTTTCGAGGTCTCAGTTCAAGGATTGCTCTGATCTGAATACTTCGCGCTTTGTTCGGAGGTTGATTGAAGCTGAGAAGCCCGATTTTCTCGCTTTCACCGGTCTGTAATGGATTCAATGCGCTGGATGTTGGATTAATATTGACTGTTTCTTACGGGGGAGCCTGTGAATTCTTCCGTTTCTTGGCAAGTTTAGATAAAATTGTTATAATCAGTTGCTCAATTGATGTTGAACCATTGTGTAGCCTGCTTTGATTTCTAGCCTGTCATAGAATGTGTAGCTTAATGACCTAGCCATTGCTTGTTTCTCCTCATTATCCTTCTTGTGATTGAATACTGGAAATGACTGTTTGAAACTTACAAACTATTCTTCTTGCCTTGATGTGACCTTAGAAGTGAACTATAATTTTCCAGTGGGTTCCCCTTTACAGTGTTTTATGTAGATTTCCCTGGCTCTGCATTTCCAGCCTCTTCTTGTCATCTTATCAACATTGTTTCTGTCACGGAGTCATACGAAGATGTGTGTACCTGTCACATAATAGCGGGACAATGCTCTCCTACAAACATGAGTACTTTTATACACAAAATCAGGAGAGAAATGTCATTTTTGTATCACATTGCAATGAAGTAGCACTGCTCCTTTTTCATACATTTAACCATGGCCTTTTGAGAATTGTGTTGGATTGTGTTGAGCTTTTGATTAATTGGTGCTATTTATGTGATATTTGAGGAGCTTATCTTCTTCCATGAACTGCTCCTCAGGTGATAATATATTTGGTCCGTCTGCTTCAGATGCCGCTGAGTCATTGTTTAGAGCCTTTCGTCCAGCCACTGAATCCGGGATTCCATGGGCGGCTGTTCTGGGGAATCATGACCAAGAATCAACTATGACACGTGATGAGTTGATGTCTCTGATTTCCCTCATGGATTATTCGGTTTCACAGACTTACCCATCGGTTGAAGACCCTTCCTTTCCTGGAAATGAACTACTTTTGACTAATATTGATGGATTTGGAAATTATGATCTCACAGTACAAGGTGCCTTTGGCTCTCAATTGGCCAATACTAGTGTCCTCCATCTCTTTTTTCTTGATAGTGGAGACAGAGCTACTGTAGAAGGCAGGCGTACTTATGGATGGATTAAGGAATCTCAACTTCGCTGGCTGCATACTGTTTCCCAGGAACTCCAGGTACCTATAAGCTGATAAACATTTATGCCTCTTTTTTTCTTCCTAGTACTTCATATTATGCCTGTAGTTTAGTTTTGTTGAAGGAAGATGACAATGGACCTCAGTTGGATGGCTGCAACTGCCATTTGCTATTAGGATTTGAAGGACCAGGATTTGGAATTTAAGATTTTTTTTGGACTATCTATAAGCTAGAAAGTAAAATAAAATGTACTTCTGGAGATTTTTAGTGACTGAGTGACCATCCAAGATAGATACTAGTAAGATTATTTTTGATACTTGCTTGCAGGCATATGAAAAGCTAAATCCTATCCGTTATCTTATCCATGAAAATATGAAACTTGTGTAGCTACTATTACATGTTCATATCCATGTCTTTACTTCCATATATACAAAACTGCACTGTTTGAGTTTTCTTGAAAAAATGATGCCAAGTCCATTCCAATATAAGGCATAGCTATGAATCTATAATGCAATTTGTGTATGCATGCACATCCCTGCAGCTCTGACGTCCGTTCTTGTCCAATGTCTGCAACATACTAACAGGTAACCTACTAAACAGGATAAAAATCAGGTCAGCAAAGATCCTGCTAAAAACGCTCCTCCCCGTAGCGCTCCTCCTGCTTTGGTGTTCTTCCACATTCCAATCCCGGAAGTGAGGCAACTCTACTACCAGAAAATTGTCGGGCAATTCCAAGAGGCAGTAGCCTGTTCGTTCATTAACTCTGGAGTCCTAGAGACACTGGTTTCCACAGACATTGTAAAAGCCGTCTTCATGGGCCATGACCACAACAACGACTTCTGTGGTGACCTGAGAGGGATACAGTTCTGCTATGGAGGCGGAGTGGGGTACCATGGTTATGGACGAGAAGGCTGGCCAAGGAGAGCTAGAGTCATACTTGCTGAACTCTCTAAAGGGGAGGAATCTTGGATGGGAGTTGAGAGGATTAGGACTTGGAAGAGATTGGATGATGAGATGCTAAGCAGGATTGATGAGCAAGTTCTATGGGAACAAGTACAACAAAGCTCCTCCTAATGACTGAAAAAATATGCTTGCTCACCTTGTTGCTGATATTGTTGTAGTTGTTGTGATGATGATGATGATAATGTGTCTACATATATCTGTATTGGCTGTAGAGTTTGCTCTAATGACTGTTTGTTGTATGATCTTCATAGATTTTATGATCAGGGTATGCAGTAACCTTTCACAAACCATTGTTGTGTGATAGGATTGATTAAACATATCTTCCACATAAGTCAATCAATATACTAACTAGAAATATCAAATAGGGTATCTCTTCATTATTGTATTCTCACCCACCATCCAAACATTAAAAGCCCCTGCATTCCAATTTCCTATACAAAAGATTGAATTACACATCCCGCTACAAAAACAACCCATCTCGCGCCAAAACTCAGCCCCCTTCCCGCGACAGGGAGAATTTAGCCGCCAATCTCACTGCTCTTTATTAAAACCCCCAAATGTGCACAGTTCCTCTCCGTCTCTCTCTCATTCTCCTTTTTTCCGGCAATGTCGCCCTCACCAACAAGCCGGAGGAGAACGCAGGCTCCGATTCCGACGAAGCGTCGATTGATGGAGGAGGGGGATTCGTACGACGACGTTTGCTGCGAAGAGTGTGGTTCCGGTGACGGCGCCGACGAGATACTTTTGTGCGACAAATGTGACCGAGGCTACCATTTGTACTGCCTCCGCCCTATTCTCGTCGCCGTCCCCAATGGCTCTTGGTTTTGCCCTAATTGCTCTCAGCCTGATCACGTCAAGCTCAAAGGTACGTAAAGCGAGGATTTTTCGTCCATTTGTGTTCGCCGTAGATCTGAAATCGATTCCTTTTCGTTTGCCGGTTTCAGGATTCCCGTTGAAGCAGACGAAAATCGAGGATTTCTTCCGGATTCAGAAGTTCGGAGAAGAGACTCCGGATTCGAGTGCAGGTAAGCTTAATCTTAAGGTTCTGTGTCAATTAGGTTCAAAAATTGGGGATTTCTTCTAATTTAGGGTTTTTTTTCTATTGTTACTCAGAAAATCGGAAAAAGAGGCGGAAATCGAGCGCGTTTGCTTCGAAGAAGAGGAGGAGATTGTTGCCGTTCATTCCGAGTGACGATCCTGCACGAAGGCTGGAGCAGATGAGGTCATTGGCCACGGCATTGACGGCTACTGGCGCTGAGTTCCGAAATGAGCTCACTTACATGCCAGGGATGGCTCCAAGGTCAGCTAATAGCCCTGACCTTGAGAGGGATGGAATGCAGGTAAATAAAACTATCTATCAGCCATTCTGATATGTAGTTATAGTGCTTGTTTGTTGATGATTTGCTCAACATCAATCTATTAGCGGTACTCGGTGCAATTGCATGCATGGTCTAGGGTTTGTGCACGCACTTTGGCTTCGATTATTTGTATCTGGAGTTCCTGAATGCTTAATATCCAACCACTCCTGTGTTATATAAAGCTCTTTACAGCTTAGATATCCAAAATTTTAGAACTTGGAAGGTTATATGAAGTGCTGAATTTAGTTGATAGAATTAGTTTTGGTTAGATGGCCATTATTCCATGAAATGCTTGCTTGGAACAGAACTTATAGCTTAGAAAATGATGGATTGAAAGGCCTATTGTGTATACAGATATTACATCAGTGTCTTGAGTAACCCAATTTCTTTTGATCTTGTTCAGGTCCTATCAAAGGAGGACACTGAGACATTGAATTTGAGCAAGAGGATGATGGAACGAGGGGAATGGCCTCCTCTGCTAGTTGTTTATGATCCAAAAGAAGGGTAAGTTGTATTATCAATGGCACTTGAACTCCCAACTTGAATATTTCTTCTGGTTACCATTTCAAATGGGATTTGAGTGTAATGTAAATTCTTCTGTATCTTAGGTTTACAGTACAGGCAGATAAACCCATAAGGGACTGGACAATAATCACAGAATATGTTGGAGATGTTGATTACCTGAAGAACCGAGAGAATGATGACGGAGATAGCATGATGACATTGCTTTGTGCCAGCAATCCTTCTAAAACTCTTGTTATTTGCCCTGATAAGCGAAGCAATATTGCTCGTTTCATCAACGGAATCAACAATCATACACCGTAAGTTAACTTGCCGAACATTCTGGCTTCTAAGAACCTCTTGAAGTGCTGTTACTTCTGATAAATGTAGTATGCTTAATTTGCTGTTACTTCTGTGTGCAGTGATGGAAGGAAGAAGCAGAACCTGAAGTGTGTAAGATTCAATGTCAATGGTGAATCTCGAGTCTTATTAGTCGCCAACAGAGACATAAGGAGAGGAGAAAGGCTGTACTATGACTACAATGGATATGAGAATGAGTACCCAACTGAGCATTTTGTATAACTCTCTTTAAACCACAGTAACTTGGTTACTGATCCAGTGATCCCTGGTTACAAACAACTAAACAAGATCCAATCAGTAGGAGCAATTCTTTGTTTGTTTTGGCTTTTGCCCCTTTTGGTTTGCCCTTCAAGCTCCACAAAAATCATTGGATTTGTAAAAAAAAGTAGCACCTCCGCGAGGGTCTACTGAAAATGCTCAATTTGTTTTTTTGTCATCATTGGATCTGAAATGTCTTATAGATAGATCATCTTTCCATCAATAGAGCCTTTTCAGCGGACTTCGCTCTTGTGCATATTTGCTTGAAAATGTTGTATTGAAATAAGAAAAAAAATGTTAAGCTTTTGATCAATGTCTCATCGTCATGGCATAGTCACAACTTTCACTAAAATATATTGCACCAGCCAATAAGAGTCTGCAGTCAAAGTTTGCCTGCTTCCTTTGGCAAAATAAGTAGGTGTGGATTAACATACTATTAAATCAAACTTTAAATAAACTGAATGATTGGTTTACAGAATACAACTAGTAAAAGTTGCTGACAATAGATATAAAAATCCAGATTTGGTGAACACATCCAATGCTTTGAAGTTTCTGAGAAGTTCAGTCAGAACACGCTGTTGCCCAACTGTATAAAGCTCCAAATCTTATGTAATAGGAGATGAAGAAACAAATCACATTTGACTGATTACGCATATACAGAGAGAGGATCAAGGCGCAATGGAAGGAGAAGTGACCAACAAGCAGATATTCCTGAAGAACTATGTCACAGGTTTCCCAAGGAGTCTGATATGGAGCTCAAGACCACCAAGGCACAGCTCAAGCTTCCGGAAGGTTCCGATGGCGTACTTGTGAAGAATCTCTACCTCTCCTGTGACCCTTACTTGCGACAACTTATGGTGAAGATGGACAACACATCTGGATACTTCAATCTTTTCACCCCCGTCTCTGTAAGATTGTCGTAGTTCAGAAACTCAAGTGCACTAATTCTTCAAGAAGGATCAAATTCTAGAGAACATGTATATTTACATGTAAGTTGTGTGCAGCCCATGTCTAGTTATGGTGTGGCCAAAGTTGTGGAATCTGGACACCCAAACTTCAAGAAAGATGACCTCCTATGGGGAATTACAGGATGGGAAGAATACACCTTGATTACATCATCTAGGCCCTTATTCAAAATCACACACACTGATGTTCCTCTGTCCTACTACACAGGAATTCTCGGTGGTTAACTAAGCTTCTGAAGATACTCAAATTGCTAACTGAACTTTCTAAGGTGGTTAACATGCCTTTGTATGCTTGTTGTAGGCATGCCTGGAGTGACCGCCTACTTCGGGTTCTATAAAGTGTGTGCTCCTAAGAAAGGAGACCGCGTCTTTGTCTCAGCTGCGTCAGGAGCTGTGGGTCAGCTTGCAAAGCTCATGGGTTGCTATGTCGTCGGAAGTGCAGGAAGCGACGAAAAGGTAACACTCATTGCATCCTCAACTCGTAACATTATGCATGATAATGTCATTTTGTAACATGTATGTATGTATTAAGGTTGATCTGCTGAAGAGCAACCTTGGGTTTGATGAGGCTTTTAACTACAAGGAAGAGCAAGATCTTGATGCAGCATTGAAGAAGCATTTTCCAGAGGGAATCGACGTATACTTCGACAACGTAGGAGGAAAAATGCTGGATGCAGTGTTGCTCAACATGCGACGTGATGGCAGGATTGCAGTGTGCGGATTCGTCTCGCAGTATAACCTGGAGGTGCTCGAAGGCGTTCGCAATTTGCACGCCATCATCCTGATGCGCGTTTGAATGCAGGGCTTTGTCGTTACGGATTACTTCGACAGGTACGAGGATTACTTGGGAGTGATCATTCCACTGATCAAGCAAGGTAAGATAAGATACGTTGAAGATGTTGCTCAAGGCTTAGAGAGTGCGCCTTCTGCCCTTGTTGGCATCTTCAAGGGCCAAAATGTGGGGAAACAGGTTGTTGTAGTTGCCCATGATGAGTAATTTGTCAACCAACTTAGATGTGCTATATTGTGTAAAATAATTTCAATAAAACATCTCCCACATACATTGAACCGACCACAAAAAAAAAATCTCTACCAAAAGAATTTACTTTACATGCTATATCTTCGCATACATTTCAGTAAATCATCTCCCACAATTCCACAAGCATAACGCATTTCTCTTTGCAATACTTTCCTAACCTGTAAGTTAATGAATGATACCGAGCAGCTGAACGAAGTATGCAAAATGAATTATCACCTAAATGACATAGATCAAGAGTGAAGTACACCAGGTGACATCATAAAATAGAGTACAAGTACCATTCCAATCTCCATGCAACACTTGATAAAAGGAACTGGAGATCATAAGTAGCATACAACCATAAATTGCATTAGCATCTAAACTCATATTCTACCAAACTGTCATGGAGCAATAATAACTCTAACATTAGAACTACAAAGGACACACAACACAGAAATCGACTCATCACCTACTTGGCAAGACGTTGTAATTCCTCCACAGCCAACTTAGCAGCATGAAGAGTCATTTTCTTCACCTCCAGCTTATCCTCCTTTGCCTTATGATTTGGTGGAAGAAGCCTAAACTCTTCAGTCAAACGAATGCACTCAGGAACGTTTTCCGGTGAGACAAAGTCCACCGCAACCTTAATGCAAGACTTCAGGTTTCTGACTTGGTGGGGACAGCCAGCAGGAATGAATACAGCTTCCCCGAGCTTCTGAACGAATGTCCATGGCTCAATCCCGAATTCCTCCTTGAGCTTCCTTTTGTGAGATTCAGTCAAATAGAATGCTTGATCATGGATGGGGTGAACAACTCGCTTCACGCGAGAGCAGTATATGTGCCTGAATTCTGAATAGTGCTTCTTCAGATATTCTTCAAGTTTAGCTACATCTTCTCTCCTGAAAATGTCCCAAAGCGCACCACCGCCTTCTTCTAAACATTCACCATTTGCTTCATAATTTTCTTCATCTAAGTTTGATTCCTCAGCTCCGTCAGAATCATTTTCTGCAACATGGGCATCAGAAATTGGATTCTTCCTCTTTCTACCTCTTTTGCCCTTCTTCTTCTCAACATCAGGTTTTTTATCATCACTTTCAGCAGGTGGTTCAGGTTCAGACTTTAAGGAACTGTCTATCTTATTATCCAGCTTCTCAGACACAGCCTCAAGATTGTTTTGCTGCATTGATACATCTAAAACCGCTTCCTCTTTCAGATTATAACAAATGTCTCCAAGTTCCTTCGGCCCAGACACTAAATCAGATACAGGCATCTGAGAATTCATGCTCAACCCACATCCATAAATTTCTCTTTGATCCTGAGCAAAATGAGCCTTTTTTAGTTTCCGGATCGTTTTAAGATCTTTGTTCTTCAGCTTCACATCAGCAGTATGCATCAAGATATTAACAGCATCAGACATATCGCAGTGAAGCTTTGTGACAGAATCACCCCTACCCAGTTCTTGTTCCAGCCCATAGGCAATGTACGTCTTTGGCCCCAAATCTGGTTTAAGAGAGTCTTTAGGAAGTTTTACAGCAAGATTAAGAGGACCGTTACATGTATGAGTGTACTGCTTAAAAGGCAAGGCCATTGTAAACTCTACGCCATGACGAGGCAGAGATTTTTCAAACTCAGTGGATGGAGGCCAATCTTTAAGTTTCAATATTCTAGGCCAACCCTTCATGTCAGTTTGACCATCTGAATTTGAATACTCTGCAAAAAATTTATGGATATTAATTTCCACTTCACACCAATCCAGGCAACTTATAGCCTTAACATCCAAATGCCGATTAAGCTTAGGATGCTTCAACTGACGACAAGCACGCCACATCACCATGGGCTCCCAACTCAAACCTGTTGTAACTCCAAGTGCATTTCTAACTATGACTGGCTCTGCCCTGGACCAATGCCACTGAAAATGTTTCAAATCGCCATTCTGAATTTCAGTAGCAGAGGGACAATACAAGTAATCGTCATCACAGTTTCCTCGTGAAGCTGCTTTTCTTAGATTCTCCAAATTATCGTCTTTCGCATAAATCATACACGAGCAAGACTGTGCAGATATCTCAGACACCTCAACAGATTTGCATTTAGATACTATTTCTTCTGCTCTCTTCAGCAACTCATTAACATCAACTGGAAACATACGCCTTAATTCAAGCAAGCCGCGACCACACTGGCAAGGAATACTGCCATTTTCATTGGCATTCCACTTTAAGGGTTTCGTACTCTCATTTACAGGCCCAATCGTTTCACCTTCTACAGGCAAAGAACCCTGCGACAGCTCAACTGGATCTATTTTCTTTTCAACAGGCACTGAATCCTGCAACAGCTCAACTGCATCTATCTTCTTTCCAACAGGCAATGAATCCTGCAACAGCTCAACTGGATCTATTTTCTTTTCAACAGGCGCCGAATCCTGCAACGGCTCAACTGCATCTATTTTCTTTTCAACAGGCAATGAATCTATTTTCTTTTCAACAGGCCAAGGCTTACCACCATGCAGGTAATCAAACCCATTATCTATATAGTCCACAACCACATCTTCTCCACTCCCCTTCAGTTCCCCCTTTCTTATTTCCTCACAACAAGAAAGGCATAGATCATATGGACAAAAAGGGCAACATCTATGGAAATCAACAATGGAAGTTTTACAATTATCACAAAACATCCTCTCTTCAACAGGGCATTCAATCACCTCTATGCTTACCTCAGACACTGGCACGCCTTGCAATTTAGCCTCGAGTTCCCTCTCTGCAGCTTGAACCTCATTGAACTGCTTCAAGTAAGGCAAAATGGCTCGTAGAAGATACATGGAATACTGAACACTATCTTCAGCACTGATCTCAAACTTGGCCTTGGCAATGATATCATCCATAGACCCTTCCATACGAAGACAAGCCTTGCAATTGCAGTTTCCCCTGCAAACGGGACAAGCATCAGAAAAATCCTGCTCCACCATGTGAGGATACCAGGTGGTCATACAAGGAACGCAAAATCTCCTCTTCTCACACTTAGTGCACCAGACCACCCTCCCCTTGTCATTCCTCTTGCACTGGTGGCAGTTGGTCCTCTCTGAGACATTTTCACAAGCAGGTTTCCTACGCCGCTTCGTTCCCTCGCTGAAGCCGTTCTCACCCCCTGATCCCTCTGCTTGCTGAGGTCTCGGCTTTCGACCTCTCGTCTTCGGTAAGACTGCAGTCTCGGCCTTTGGGGACTCAACTGCCATCTCAATCTGGCACTCTTCTTCAACCTTCTTCTCTGTAAATGACTTCTCCCCATCAACACAGCCTTGTTCCATCAATTTCGGCTTCTTCGAGGTCCCCGGAGGCCTTCCCCTCCTCTTCGTTTCTGGAATTCCAGTCGGAATCTCAGACGATTGTGGATTGAGGGGCGGAGAAACTGGAGCAGAAGATTTTGCACCAGAATCTAAACGAATTCCGTCTCCTTCTTCCGTAGTACTCTTTTTCGATTTCCCCGGAGGTCGCCCTCTCCTCTTGTGTTCTTGATTTGCAGTTGGAATCTCAGAAGAATGCTGATTGAGGGACGGAGAAACCGGAACTGAAGAATTGGCACCAGAGCTTAAACAACTGCCGTCCACTTTTTCCGTCAATTTCTTATTCGATTTCCCCGGCGGCCTCCCTCTCCTCTTGTGTTCTTGATTTCCAGTTGGAATCTCAGACGAACGTGGATTGAGAAACGGAGAAACTGAAACTGGAGAACTGACACCAGAACCTAAACAACTGACGTCACCTTCTTCAGTCGTTTTCTTATTCGATTTCCCCGGTGGCCGTCCTCTCCTCTTCTGTTCTTGATTTCCAGATGGAATCTCAGACGAGACAGCAGAACCTAAACAACCGACGTCTCCTTCGGTCGATTTCTTATTCGATTTCCCCGGTGGTCGTCCTCTCTTCTTCTGTTGAACTCCGGTATCAATCTCAACTCCCACCATTGTTGATACCTCCGGATTAGGACTCGGAGAAACCGAAACTAAAGATTCGGCGCCGGAGCCTAAATGACCGTCTTCGGCTCCTTCGTCGATCGATTTCTGCTTCGATTTCAGCGGCGGTCTTCCTCTCCCTCTCTTCTTTTCTGGCATTCCAGTTGCAATCTCAACTTCCGCCATTGTTGACTGAGTTGAACCAATCGGCGGAGCAACTGGAACTTGAGGATTCGCTCCGCAATCTAACCGACCATTGGCTCCTTCTTCGATCCTTTTGGCCGTCGTTTTCCCCGGCGGCCGGCCTCTCTTCCTCTTTACCTGAACTTCACTTGCAATCTCAACTTCTGCCATCGGTGACGGACTTGGACTGGGAAAACGGAGAATTGGAGTGGTGAGGGAGGAGAGAGAGAGGGCCTTGAAAGTTGCAGTGAGGGTTTGTTTCAACCGTGGGATTGAAAGCAGTCAAAAGGGGTGAAAACAATGGATTTGGGGGTTTCAAAACCGGTTTTGGTTTTTAACTGCGGATGGATGACGCGGTATGTTTCTGATTCGTGTATCCGTGCTATATATTAAAGCCGGAGAATACGTTAATTCTGGTCCCACTTGATTAACAATTTTATACTCCCTCCGTCCCTATATGTATGTCCATAAAGCACAATTTCGCGTAAATTAAGAAAATGTGTAAGAGGTATTTGGTGGAGTAATATGAGTGGTTGAAATGAAGAAGGTGAAGATGGGTTAAGATTAAAAAAGGGAGGTTGAGAAATTTAGGTCAAAAAAATTAATCCAAATATACCTTAAATGGGTGTTTTCTTAATGGAAAAATTCAATAAGTATGAATATTAAAAAAAAATATTGAAATATTGTTTATTTTTGGGTTTATGAGAGTTTATTTGTAATGTATTTGATGGAGATGATTGGATGGAGAGAGAAATGGAGAAGAAAAGTAAGTAAAAAATAGAATATATAAGGGTAAAAGTGTAAAAAAGTAGTGATATAAATGGAAAGAATAGAATTGTGGACAAACATTCCGGGACGACGAAAACGGAAAGATGGACAAACATAAAGGGACGGAGGGAGCATGTTTTATTTTTTCTAATTATCTAATCTTTAACTTATCTTTTTTCTTACCCATTAAATATCTATCTTTAGAGACATATTACTTATCTTTAAAATTTCTTTAATTATTTATCCTTTAATTTTATCCTTTTTCTTACTCATCTAATATCTATTTTTGAAACAATATTATCTATCTTTAAAATTTTCTTCTATAATACATATTAATTAACTTAACTTTTCAATTCTCATTTTAATCTATTTATATATAAGAGTTAATATATAGTATAGATTATAGTAGATACATAAATTAACGAAAAAAATGATCATTACCCGTACATGGTACGGGTTTTCAACTAGTTAATTCAAGACCCACGCCCAATCAAAGATTAGGATACAAATAAGATTACTTATAGGAAGATCTCTACTCCGTTTTTACCTCTGCTAAAAGATACTCCCTCCGTTTCAAAAAACATGGTCTTTTAGACAATTTAGGTTGTTTCAAAACCATTTTATATTTTTTCCCTTCTCTTTCCATTTATACCCCTAATAATTAACTTTATCATAATCATTACACTTTTTCATATTTCTCTAAAAAAAAATTGAGTCTACATTCTATAGGGGTAATATAGGAATAACATATTTTTCTTAATATATGTGCAATCCTCAAATGGTCATGTATTTTGAAACGGAGGGAGTATATTCTAAATTATCCATTCGAAAATTAGAATAAGAAAGGAAATACCCCACTTTGGGCTTATAATGTGTCTTTGTACAAATTATAGAAAAATTGTTAATTATATAACTTGTACGTTTAGAATTTTTGTGTGTAAAAAGGGTGAAGTGAATGTTTTTGTCATGTTGTTTTTATCTATCTTTCTAAGGCCAAATTTGGATGAAAAATGAGATGTCCTTAAACGGAGGAAATTTATTATTAATGTGTATATTATTTAATTCTAACATGAACTGAATACGTGTTTTTCTCAATCCATGTTTGTGTTTCAGATGCTTGTTGAGCCACCATCCATAATTGTACCAAGCCCAATCCAATCCAGAAAGAGTAACCAATTAAGCCCAACCCGTTTTAGGAAATCTCGATTTCTTCAATCATCAATTCTTTCTAGAAATCGACAAAATCCATTGAACTTGACATTTACTGGTTTAACCAAAGTTGACCTTCATTGTCAGTTCATTTGATGCGCGTGGGTCACCAGCCACATTCAGTGCCCTGTGGGTTCTGCTGCTACCTAGTGCCCTGTGGGTTCTACTTCTGCAATCATACTCCCCAAAACCAACCAGTCTAACTCTAGAACTCAAGAACTGGTCAAACACTCAATTTGATAAATGATAATTATGACCAATTCGAGAGATTAGTCAACATTTCATATTTGCATGTTATTTCCTACTCATAATCATAACTACGTACAAATCAAAATCTTGCTACTCTAGTTACTACATACTGACATCTACTACAGTATATCACAAGTTTCAGTGTCCTCCTCCCTTGTTCAATTCAAATGCCCTAAATGCATCTCACAAGACCCACAAAATTAAAATAAAATAAAATAACTTACTATGAATGAACGTACGATGATATATGCTTAATCGAATAATGGTGTGAACCCAAAATGACCTACCTAAAAACCACCCATCCAAACTCAAGATGAGCATATATATATATGAGCATGAGATATATACGTACAAATATATAAACAAACTATAGTGGATTAGTGGTTGTCACATTTAATACACGTGACGGATACTTCGATGATAAAGGGGAGTGACTCTTTTTCCACTCTCAATATCACTTTAGTTTAATTACACCCCTTAAAGCTAGACGCTCTTTTCTCATTCCTATTTCATACAAAACAATAACTCAAGCTCTAATTCAACACTACAGAGTGAATTGCCATGGATGACAAGAACGAGAAACCAAATCTCCCGCATAATGAAGAGCCCCAGATCAAGTATCCAGGCCTTAAAGCCATGCCCTTCATCATCGGTTCGATCACTCTCAATCCAAACTACCTGAATCACTCAATTTCCTTTTCCTGTAACTTCACTTATTCAAGCCCATAGCTAAAGTTGTTCAACTTTCAGGGAATGAGACGTTCGAGAAGCTGGGCGCCATCGGAACGCTGTCCAACATGGCGGTTTACCTGACCACCGTCTACAACATGAAGACCATAAACGCCACCAACTTGCTCAACATCTTCAACGGCACCACCAACTTCGCCACCTTGCTCGGCGCTTTCTTATGCGACACCTACTTTGGCCGCTACAAGACTCTCGTCTTCTCCACCTTCTGCTCCTTTCTCGTACACACTTCGCCTTTACAATCATCATTTACCTATACTCACTATATATTGGTTAAAATCCGAATTTGTCTTTCTCTCTGGTCCAATATCGGGTCCTCGGAATTTGACATTCTTTTTCCTTCCAGGGCTTGTTGGCGATAGCGCTAACCGCGATAATCAAGCAACTCCACCCGCCGAAATGCGAAGCCGAGTCTTGCAAAGGCGCAACTCCATTCCAAACGGCCTTCCTAATGGCAAGTTTCGGGCTACTGATCGTGGGCGCAGCTGGCGTAAGGCCATGCAATCTCGCCATCGGAGCAGACCAGTTTAATCCGGCGACCGAGTCCGGGAAGAGAGGGATAAACAGCTTCTTCAACTGGTACTTCTTCACCTTCACCTTCGCTCAGATGATCTCGCTGACGCTTGTCGTCTACGTGCAATCGGACATCAGCTGGAGCATCGGCCTTGCCATCCCGGCCGCCTTGATGTTGCTAGCTTGGTTGGTGTTCTTGATGGGCAGCAAGATTTATGTGAAGGTTAAGCCACAGGGGAGTCCCATGACAAGCTTTGTTCAGGTTCTTGTTGTGGCTTTCAAAAAGAAGCATCTCAAGTTACCTCATGATCATGATCATGAGTCTTCAGCTGGTCTTTTTAACTATGTTGCCGTTGATTCCATCAACTCCAAGCTACCTCGCACAAATCAGTTTAGGTACGTACCTACGGCCTTGTTTCACTTGTCGAAAGAAAGTGTTTTTCGAGTTGATAGTTGTTTTGTGTACGTGTTGGAAAACGTAAAAAAATAGATATAGTGACACGGTTTTCAAGATTGATAAAAGTAATTTTTGGATAAAAAGATCTTTTCACCGATAAAGTGAACAAAGCGTTTTGATGATGGGCAAAGAATAGGATTTGAATTGTGTTTTCATGTGGTAGGTTCCTAGACAAAGCTGCAATCTTGGACACAGAGGATCAAACTAACCCGGACGGATCGGCTTCGAATCCATGGAGGCTTTGCTCAATACAACAAGTGGAAGAAACAAAGTGTGTGATAAGGGTTCTACCCATATGGACATCAGCCATAATTTATCATGTGCCAATTGTGCAAATGCACACCTATGCAGTGTTCCAAGCACTCCAATCCAACAGAAGATTAGGCAGCACCAATTTCAAGATTCCGGCGGCTTCGTACTATGTCTTCCTCATGCTCATGTTCACCTTATGGATTCCCATCTATGATAGAATCTTGGTCCCGTTCTTGCAACGCGTAACGGGGAAGGATGGCGGGATCACACTCCTTCAAAGGATGGGAATTGGCATTGCTTTGTCGACACTTTCAATGATCGTGTCTGGACTCGTTGAGGAACGGAGGCGAAATATGGCTCTAACAATGCCAACACTAGGATTTTTACCTAGGAGAGGTGAGATTTCGTCGATGTCTGGCTTTTGGTTGGTGCCTCAAATGGCGATAGCAGGGCTAGGTGAGGCGTTTATGGCGGTTGGACAAGTAGAGTTCTACTACAAGCAGTTTCCGGAGAACATGAGGAGCATCGGTGGATCGCTTTTCTTTTGCGGAATGGCCATGTCGAGCTACTTGAGCAGTTTCTTGGTTTCGGTGGTGCACCATGCGACAAAGAAGGCGGCTTCTGGCGACTGGCTATCGGAAGATCTCAATAAGGGGAGGTTGGACTACTTCTACTACATTGTTGCGTTCTTGGGAGCACTTGATTTGGTGTATTTTCTAGTGTGTGCTAGGTGGTACAAGTACAAAGGTTGTGGTGAGAACACAAAGAAGATAGACATAGAGCCTTTGAAATCCATGGAGCTTAAAACAGTCTAGGTAATAAGACATGTTACTACCAACATGTCTCATGATGTAGAGTGCATAGTTGTGATAATATAGTTATAACAAAAGATTGATATAGCTTATGCTCTGTACTATATGTTATGAGACAATATCAGTAACATATCTTGTAGCATAAGATCCAAACTAGGAAACTATATATTGATCTGTTATAGACGTTCAAATTTCCAATATATTCGGAAATCTTTCTTATGTATAATCATGCTCTTTACTTTCAACCAAAAAAAAAATATGCTCTTTACTTGAAAATACCAAAATTAATAGAATAATGAAAGACTCTTGCTTCATTTTTGGATATAGCCATAAAACATGAAGTCTCCTTAATCATTTCCGTTCCAATCCTTGTGTTTTGAATACTATTATTTAACAATGAATGGCTTTTTCAAGTCAACCAATGAAGAAAGTTTGCAGATGAAATAGTAGTCACAACAAGATATTTAGACCAATTCAACATTTAACTAGTGCTTCATCAAATTTTCAAAGGTGGGTAGTTACTTAAGCAATTTTGTCCCATTCATTGGTCTTTGTGGTTGATAAAAATTATCACAACTTTTTCAACTAGTTAGCAAGTAGGAGTGAAAACAAGTTACCTAATCACAGAAATTCAGTATTTAACTAGTATTAATCCCTTGCCTTTTTATTTAATTAAAAACTTGTTTTAAAATTTTATATAAAGTTATACAAAAGAATAGTTATATAGAAAATTTTGTATTATTTTTATTTAATTTGCTTCTTATGATATTTATTTTATTGATATATTAATTATTTCTATTATAATATATATTCTTTTAATGCAACAACGATTTGCAGTATTATACTTTTTAGATAAGGACTAAATACTTGTTTTTATCAATAAGTTTCTTTATTTTACAATTATGTTTTTATTACTTGTGCTGATAAAGATTATAATATATTCTTTATTTTAATGCAACGTTGCATTGTTCTCTTTAGTTTTACAATTAATGTATAAGGAGAGGAATAATATATTAGATAGATTTTAGATTAAAAATATAACAAAGTAAAAATATATCTTTAAGTTTAAATGAAAATAAGCAGAAAAGAAGAGTTCTGATGTGGGGTATACAATGAAATTTCAACAACTAAACAAATTAAATTATTTTGATAAATATGGATGTTGCGGTCCAATGAGAAGTTGACACGTGTCGTGCTAAATATTATTTCTAACTTCCGCTTTAGTATATAGTTATGATGATACTTAAATGTAATTTGCAATCTTGAAATTAAATGTACGAAAACGATTTGATTTAACTAAAAACTTACTTGAAGTGTTATAGTGTTATTCAAAACAATAGTTTCATATAAAATCTTAAACATAATATTTATAATTAAACATAATTAAACATAATTAATTAAAATGCTTAATGTATATCCAAACTGATAATATATATTAAAAGTCTTAAAATAATCATGTATTTAATAATCATGTAACATAATATAAATATTTAATAAAGTCCGCGATTACCCTAGTATTATCATATGCATAGATTTGGATAGATTTTTTTAATATAATAATTAAAATGGAAATCAATAGATATGAAGAAATCTAACGTGGGATCTATAAATTTCAACCAATTAAACAAATTGAATTATTTTAATAAATATGGGTGTTGCGGTCCAATGAGAAGGTGACACGTGTCGGGCTAAATACTATTCATAACATCCGCTTTAATATATAGTTATGATTAGTCTTAATTGTTATAGTATCTTATGAGAAACCAACAAAAAATTCGATCAAAAAAAAGAAATCAACAAAAGTCCCATTAAGAGAAAAAGTTGATCAGCATGTAAAAAAGCAAAGCACCCATATATAATTTATATTGTAAAATAATAATACAATATTCATGTGGAGATGTTTTCATAGTGGGTAGGGTAAGATATGTGAAATAATGGTGGATTTGAAAAAGACGCACAACTAAAATATATCTTTTCTGAATGTCAATGAGTTGTTACTTGTCAGTATATGGTATGTAATATGTATAGTACGATTGTCCACAATGTGGAAATTAGGTTGTCAAATATGTGAGTGGTGTTTAGGAAGTTTGCATTTGGAATACATTCTCTCTCAGCTAATAAGTTCATCCTACATCCAATTTAATTAGGGAGTATGATTATAGAACCAAATATTTCAATTAGTTATTATTTCAACCATATACTATCATTAAGCTACGTATCTATTACTTACAGTGTAAAAAGTAATTCAAAATTTTGTGTCTATTGGTGGTCGTATTGATATAATGGACAGAATGAGATGGATGGGAAGGCCATTGCCAATATTTTAGATCATAAAACATCAATACGTTGATAATGTGTAGGGAATAGCTTCCAACATTTGAAATTGAGACTTACATCACCCATCATATACGATTAAAACTTAAATCACCCACCATATGTAATACAGATTGGTTTTAGGATAGAAATCGTGAGTTCATGGGCTAAGGCCTACTATACGCCCACTATTATCAACAACTTAATTCAGCTTCCTAATCTAATGGTTTTGTTGTAGTTGTAACTATATAGAACAAAGACATGATTAACGATAATATTAGCTCGAAAAGGCAAGTAACAATTATTATCTCACAATTAAAACAAAGTTGGGACTATATAGAACACGACGACAATGAGACCAGCTCAATATACGTTCTTCCGTAAAACCGGTTGGAGCATCAAAGTAAGAGAGAAACACACAACCAGCTGCTCTTCAAGCCCCATGTGAATTATAAATTTGCTTAATTTTAAATTTAAGAAAATTAACCAAAAAAAAACTAAAAGCTAACTTTGCAACTACTCAGATCAAACAAACTTTACTCTCACCCATATAACTTTGAACCTTTGTCTCAGACCGTGTATGCTTGCTGGATTGTCTCAATGTCAAGACCCTTGAGCTTCACAACTGACTCCACATGACCCTTCAATGTGTGTAGCTCTCTTAACCTGCATTTTCAGAACCAATTGCCGAATTCAATGCCAAAATACATACTGTCTGTCCAATTTCAGGAGAACTTCAAATTGGACATCAATCAAAAATACAAAGCATACCTTGCGATTTCGGCTCTCCTTTTAGCTTCTTCAGCCATTTGGCTGAGGTCATTCACGTTTGAGCGATCACTGAACATCTTCGTGTCCGGAGCTTGTAATCCATGAAGGGTTCTCTGAGCATGAGCCCATTTAAGCTCGCGTTCCTCTTTACCAAAGTCCTTTTTCTTGGTGAAGGCAATCTAGATACACAGCAAGAAATGAATATATATGACCATAACTACGAAAAAATATCCAATGATTAATCAACAATAAAATCTATACCCTTTGCTCGATAACAAGATCCCATGCTCTTCCACTAAGAGTGTAGCGGATGAGGAACTTGAGGATATCGAGTGGGATGTAGGTGACGATGTTATAGAGCCAAATGACGCCGGCCCAGCCCCACCCGATCCCCTCAATAGCGGCGAATGCCCAGTTGGCGTAAACCGCGATCAAAGTAGCAATCTGAAAAGAGAGAGTTCATTAAGGGCCTTATCCAGCCACAATTCAAATACATCACTGAAGAAAGAATCTTTACCAGCTGTGCAATCAAGAAAGCAACTACGAGGAGGAGACCAGGACGCTCGACGTAAGAAAAGCTACGAGAACGGGTAACAAATATGAGAGCCTGACTGATTATGCTGACTTGAAGGTAAACTGCAGATGCAAGCTTTCTGTAGTCATCATGTGCTGTTTTCTCCAGGGTAGATACACCAAACACCCTCTGAAATGGTAAAAGAAAAAAAGCATCAGCAAAGAAGTCAATGCAAGAGGATGCTGGGTAGAGAAAAGAACATACATTCCTAGAGCCG
Source organism: Polygonum maritimum (assembly GCA_963924305.1). Taxonomy (NCBI): domain Eukaryota; kingdom Viridiplantae; phylum Streptophyta; class Magnoliopsida; order Caryophyllales; family Polygonaceae; genus Polygonum; species Polygonum maritimum. The sequence goes on along the minus strand of OZ002737.1, from coordinate 11,237,956 downwards.
AAAGACAAAGTGAAACAATTAAGATGATGAATGGAAGCATGTGTTCTTACAGGGAAGAAATCAGTTTTGTATGCTGCCCAGAAGAATATCACAGTCATCATAGCCAAGTAAGTTCCAAGAACAACACCAGTTGCGAATATCTCAGAGAGCTTCCAGCTGTCAGGTGTAGGGGATGGCTTGACCCTGTCCTTTGAGATAGTCATAATGGTACCTGTCATTCCATGACATATGTCAAACAAGAAACAAGTTCCCTCTATAGGCATAACTGATTGCCTTTGGAAAATATATAGCATAAAGTTCCTGAAGTGCATTAGAATTAAGTATTGATTATTTAACTCAATAACTGAAAAGGAAATACAGAGGAAAAAAAGGCATGTAATCTGTCGACGCTTAAATCAAGGAAACATGAGCAGCAAAGAAGTCTATGCAAGAGGATGCCAAAAGATAAAATACGCACCATCATTGAGGATGGCAATGATAAGAACCATAAAGGGTGGGAAATCAAACTTCCAAATAAGCGCCAGCAACATGAAACCAAGCTGCAACCAGAAAGGAGACACAATAAGAAAGCAATGGTAGCAAATGAGTCATACATAGAGCCGAAGAGAAATTAGGAAAAGCCACCTCATACATAAGAGGAATTATTAACTTACCACAATACGGATTGTGATTGAAACAGCATAAATCTGAAATATGATAAATAAAAGTTAAAGAAAGGCAACAGAATAGAGTTCAAAACCTCATTAAGCAAACAAGAACAAAGAAAATATTGAGATTGAGATTCTCAACATTGACTTTCATCAGACAGTTCACAAGATATAGCATAAGGTATAGTAACTTACTGTGTAATTCTTCATTCTCTGGAAAATAGCACGGCTAGTCAACACAGCACTGATGATAACACTGAGACCAGGCTCAGTCAGGACAATGTCAGACGCACTCCTAGCTGCATCTGTTGCATCTGCCACAGCTATACCAATGTCAGCCTTTTTAAGGGCCGGAGCATCATTGACACCGTCACCAGTCATTCCACAAATATGTTTTCTAGCTTGCAAGCGCTTGACAATCTCGTATTTGTGCTCTGGCAGCAAAATGCAGATATGGTAAGACCACGTGAATGAAATAGGATCAAAAGACACGTTTTATGGAAAATGGTTGTCGTATAATTACCAGGAAAAACACCAGCAAACCCATCAGCTTTTTCAATAAGGTCATCAATAGGCAAAGCAGCAATTGACTCATCCTTACTCTGCCCAAGCAAAGACGAGGATGGATACATGTTGGTACCCATGCCCAAGCGGCGTCCTGTCTCCTTTCCAATAGCCAGTTGATCACCTGTTGTATAGTAAAAATTTCAGTAACATATATTCTGAAAACTCCCTTGTATTAAATATAACAGAAAAGTTAGGACAGTATAATGACTCTGTATCGCATCCCTAGTTGGGCACCATACGACAATTTCTTCAAAGATGAAACTACAAACCTGTGATCATTTTCACATTGACTCCCAAGTTCAAAGCCCTCCTAATAGTCTCTGCACTGTCGTGTCGGGGTGGATCAAAAAGAGGCATCAGGGCAACGAATTGCCAAGGTCCACCAGGGCTGTCCTTGGTCCCCTCTGGCACTTCCTGCAGTGGTGTAGCACTTTATTAACATATAGCTTTCAAACATGAATAATACTGGGTATAACTTTGCCAAGGAAAAAAAGAGAAATACCTGGTATGCTACAGCTAAAGAACGCAAACCTCGCTCTGCAAACTTGTCAATCACAGCATGAACTCTTCGTTCTATGTCGGACTTATTATGTGCAAGATGCAGAATCTGAAAACAAAAACAATCAATTTAGTAAGTGGGAAAAGCCATCTGTCACTTGCCTGAGCATCATGTAGCAGCAGTGGTATCAAAGGATATACCTGCTCCGGTGCACCTTTGCTGACCCGGTGCATTTTTCCATGATGATCAAGATAAGTTAAAGCCGTCCGCTTGTCTGTAGGATTGAATGGGAGAAAGTGCAACTCTTGAACACCAGCTCGTGCCTAAACACCAGCAAAAGACCAAAATATAGTCAAATTTAAAGAACCATTAGGAAAAGAAAAAGAGAAATAAAAAACACAATACCTCTTTAGGATCAGCAAGCATGCTAACTATCGCAGCATCTATGGCATCCTGGTTTTCTGTTCGAGAAGCACGAGCTGCCATCAGAACTACAGTATCTGCATCTATTCCTTTTGTAAAGACCTGAAAATTTTGGACACGTTTAGATCAAGTAGCCATTATATAATACAATTACTAAAAACAACAGGAACATGTCCGGCTAATTGTACCTCAATTAGATTCTTGTCAACAGTAAGCTTGTTCAGAGTCAAGGTTCCAGTCTTGTCACTACACAAGACATCCATTCCAGCCATCTCTTCTATAGCCGTCATCCTTTTGGTGATAGCTCCCTGCATTCAGTTCAAAATGCTTAATGAGACACCAGATTGATTTTAGCATCATTAAAAGGTAAATCCCAAAGGGATGGGAAAAAAATAACAACCTGTTGGGCCAGCCTATGTGAACCAATTGCCATTGTCACAGAAAGGACAGTAGGCATGGCAATAGGGATTCCTCCAATCAATAGAACAAGCAAATTGTCAATTCCAGGACGGTATGCACGGTGTTGAATTGGGTACATCACTATAATCTCCACTAGCATCCCGATAGCGATTGAACATATGCAGAAGTTTCCAATTGCAGTCAGCACCTATAAATGAAACGGCACAGCCAGGTTAAAAACGACATTAAAAAGGTAGAAAACGACCTTCAAAAAATCAGTTAAGAGGAATTCATTATCTTATCTTACTTTCTGGAAATGTCCCACTTGGTTGGTACTGTCAACCAGGTGAGCAGCCTTCCCGAAGAAGGTATGCACACCCGTTGCAATAACGACAGCTTCAATCTCCCCTTGTTTGCAGGTAGATCCTGAATAGACACCATCTCCTGGTCCTTTTGTAACAGGAAGAGACTCTCCTGTCAGTGCTGACTGAAAGATACAAACACCCATAATTACTATGCAGTCCAATAGTGAAAATTGTACAATGTCCATTCACATCAAAACAACAAAGGGATATGACAAACCTGATCAATTTTGAGGGGATCCCCGTCAAGTAGACGTGCGTCTGCAGGAATAATATCACCGAGTTTAACACTGATAACATCACCAGGTACGAGAATCGCAGCATCTTCTTCAGCCCACCTTCCATTTCTAAGCACCTTCAGATACATCAAACACATGTCAAAGCAATGACCGTAAATTACTAAACCCATGTCATTTCTGTTAAAAATAAAGATCAAAGGAACCATATAACCCTAAAGGTTGAATATAAGAAACTACAACAAACATTATACCTTTGCTTTTGGAGCTAGACTAGCCATGAGTGCCGCGGCCGCATTTCCAGCATTGTTTTCCTCTATGAAACTTATAGTAGAGTTGATTACCAGCAGAGTAATGATACCAACAAAATCTTGCCAGTCTGGTGGCTTGCCCTGTGTAGTATATTGGATTAAGATCACATAATTCAACGATAATAAAACTGGAAAAGTCACAGAGAGCTCACCCCTCCATTGGCAAGCGCAATTGCCATGATAGCAGCTGCCTCCATGACCCATGACAGAGGATTCCACATAAAACCCAGAAACTTCAAGACTTTGCTTTCCTGAACCAAACCCAGAATATTCCATATCACGGGAAAAGAATTCCAAATTTACAAAAATTATAAAAGTAAGAATTTGCTTTCCTGAAACAAACCCAAAAAATTCCATATCACGGGAAAAGAATTTCAAATTTACAAAATTTATTAAAGTGAGAAAATTCAGAGCAATGTCATCTATCCATCAATTTACAAGCCCTATTTAGCTTCAGATTGTACCACAATCAAAAGAAAATTGAAAAAATTTACAAGCAATCTGGAGGCTGGAGCCTAAACACATAAAATTCCGATAAAGACAGCTTTGTTAACAGAGAAGAAAGCTGTTCAACATAAAATGTGTAACCATGAAAAGAGATGCTACCTTCTTTTCTTCAAGCTTGTTGGGTCCAAATATCCCCAGCCTCTCTTGAGCTCCATCAGAAGTAAGACCCTCTTTGCTACATCTCAAATTCTCAAAAACTTCCTCAATGGGTATGTTTTCCTGCAAAACACATCAAAGTAACAACAACCCAGAAACCATTAGGACAAACCCACTTCAAATTCAACCAAACCCAAAACAAAGCAGCTAGAAAACACATCAGGAGGCCAAATTTCTACAGATCTGTTACCAAATCAACAGCCTCCTTCAGAACAGCCTCCAAAACCTCAGGCTTCTCCTCCGCCATCTGAAACTTCCTTTCGCCTTCAATGTCTTTTCCTCAGCTCCGTTCAAAGCTCATGAAAAAACCCAAGCTGCAAAAACATAAAGAGCATGAGCAAATAAACTAACTGCATAAATTTCCAAACTTTTGAACAACACCCTCAAGCAAGAACAATGAAAAATCAGGTAGGGTTTGGAGGAAATACCAAAGCAACAACAACAACTCCAACAACACCACCAATCTCCAAGAAATGGAACCGCCGAGTAAGAAGAACAGTAACAGTTAGAGAGAGCCCATCTGTCTACTCTTGCATTTCCTCCCTTACTTTAATAATCCCTTTCCTCCTTTTTTCGGCATTTAATGTAAAAATATGGAGCAATTTTCCAGACAAGATAAAGATTAAAAAAAAACAATTAAAAATAAAACAAATAATTGTTGGGAAAGGGAGTCATGAGCTATGAGCGTCCATGTGATGTTGTGCGCTATCCCACATTTCAATCAATGGTCCAAAACTGATTGATTGTTTGTTACTATCTCTTTATAAACAAATTCAGAGATTTTGCAGATAAAGTGATTCAAAAAAAATGGTCGAAAGAGAAAATCAGAATTACAGTAGAAAAGGGCGAGAAAAGGGAAAGATTAAAGATGGTTACTGGTTTTTTCATATTGTGGTCTATTTCACCTAACTCTAAGAATTTGACACCATTTACCAATCACCCGTTGGTCTAGTGGGATGTGGCACTTGACCCCTTAAGCGCTTGTCCAAGAGGTTCGAAGTTCGAATCTCCTTGGCAGCGTGGATGGAGCAATGGAATTGGGAGGGTCACCCCCTTCACAGGGCCACTGCAGTACCCGGTCCGGATGTAGGCGGGATTTACTAGCCGAACCGGACGCGAGAGCAAAAAAAAAGAATTTGACACCATTTTCTTTAACCTAACCTATCTGTCTTACTGTCTATTCACTTCTATATTCATTGATTTTATCATATGTGATAGTATAAAATACGTTGTATCTTGAGAAAGCCCAAGTTTCGTTACTGTATTGAACATCTTATAATATTCACAAGATCTCCGTACAAATGGGACACATAAGATCATGATCAATTGTTAATCATTCAACTTACTGTGTTTAAGCTGATGTATGAATACTTGTGTAGTTGTTATGTTTTTTTGGTCGAATTGTGTAGTTGTTATGTGAATGAGCTGGTATTGTTTTTTGGATTCCTACCATGAAAGGTGACGTGCTCGTTTGATTTATGTGAGTGGAGTTGCTTAGAAGGATCATTAACTTATCACACATCAAAACTTGTTATCTTTAGCAAGGAAAATTTGTTGGTAGCTTGAATCTCGAAGGTTTGAACTTATACCTCCTTTGGAAACTTTTAATTTGTTCAAGATTTCGGGTTCGAATTTATTGGATGCGTGTAATAGAATAAACGAATAATGGGTTGTTTCTATAAAAACATCTCTACGATATGAAAATATCCGATTGCCCGATCTAGATTTTTTTTTAGGGTTTGAATAGGTAAGTAATCGACAACCCACCCTAGAGTCGATGGCCATCACGAAGGTGAAAACTAATAATTCTAAATGGCTATGAATACGATTCAAAGGAAGACCCGGTTAGCTTTGGTCGACTAGACGAGACGAGACGAAAACCCCAAAAGATGATAAAGTATAAAATCAAAAGATTGGAAAATAGACTACTACATCTTTGTATTTTAGGTAGGATATTTTTTTTGGTAAGTGGAAAATAGAGTAGATATTGAGGAAGTACGTAGCTGTCCCCCTAAAATTAGGCTTAAAAATGAATGCATGGCTTGTGGCTTGAGTGGTCCTCTGAGCCCAGTGGGACAAATTGACGAGTGGTTGTGAGATTTATGAATTATGATCAAAAAAATTGTGATTACTTGATCAGTTTCTCAGCTTAATTAAGCTCGAAGAAGAGGTACGTATTACGTACAGGTCGGCAGATTTGGATCAATCGGTCACATATATATGCAATTATATAGGCATCGATTTCCTTTTGCCCCGATTTATGCATTGATCCTCTGTGTTCGTAAATTAATCGGGTTTCGTTGTAATTATTCTACTCGACTTCGGATATCTCTGAATACTAGTAGTGTATTACTCTTATATATCAAAATTTTAATTATTTAATTAGATGAATAAAAATGCTAGAGCTTAATTTCTAAATTGTATGTGTAATGTAGCCACTGGTTAAATAGATAATGATACATCAATGACGGACAACGCAACAGAAAAATGTAAAAGTAAATACAAAGAAAGCCTTGCACGACTCTAGTAGCTATTTATCACAATCTTTATGCATGTGTATATATATATGTGTGTGTGTCATTCATACTTGTATATATGAATCTTCTATCAAATAGTATAACATATTACCATTGCCAACAAATTTGGTTTCTTGTAGGATTCAATTCTGTGGTTGTTGTATGCTCTTGTTTGGTTGGTTGGTTTATTCTTGTTTTGCTTTTCCGATTTTACTGGCGGTCGAATTTTTTCAATTATACTCCGTAGTAGAATTTATTGATATTTGTAGTATATCATTTTTTAAAAATAGGAATCCCGATAAGCTTAAAAAGTATTATAAATAGAACTCTAATCGAACCGAATCAAGTTTGAAACTGTTCAGATTCAATTTGTCTAAAAATAGGTGCGCTAGAGTTTAGAATTTTGTCCAGACTCGGTTTGTTCAAGTGTTTATTGAACTCGAACTCGATTCACGTGCCACTCATTTAGTTTAGTAAACTAAACCAACTAACAACTTTACATATTCTGAAGGAAAAATGACTCAAAATAATTCTAAATATCAACTTTCAACCCAAAATAATCTCAAGTTTGAAAATTATCACCAACGATCCGAACTATCACGAAATTAACCAAAAACGATTCGGAACCTTTTTATTGACAAGTTTTCCGGTGGAATCGATGATGCGGAGATCAAAAGTTGACATAACAACTTAATATTTTACACTTGGTTGAAATATTTTCGATCGTCATATCATCGATTCTACCAGAAATCTTGTTGGAAAATTATTCCAAATCGTTTTTGGTTAATATTGTGATAGTTCGGATCGTTGGTGATGATTTTCAAACTTTAGATTATTTTTGGTTGAAAGTTGATATTTGAGATTATTTTGAGTCATTTTTTCTATTCTGTATTACAAACAATTATGTTGCTTATTGAGTGCTTTTTTGTTTTAAAAACTAAAAAATTAGTATACCTATAGTATCTCTATGGGTATTAAAAATAGTCTACAAGAAAAACAAATATGTAACCATCGGCAGAGGCAGGGGACGGCCGCCCCCACTGTCGTCGGGAGGAGCAAAATTATATGTAGTGAGTCTCCCGAGGGCAAGGGTTGGGGTTGGGGCAGGGGCGGAGTCGTCGAGCTCTTAAGGACAAAGGCGAAGGAAAGACAGAGGACGTCGTTGCCGACTCAACGGTGGCCAAACCCGTGAAATCTGATTGGGGGTTCAAAGATTAGAGGCTAGAATTTGGAGTTTCAGTCTTTTAAAAAATTTGAGGATAAATAGCCTTTCATATGTTTATAAATGGGTTGAGCCTCAGGTGAGATCAAATTGCCCCATTTGAAATTACTTACAAATGAGCTTCAATTAAATGAGTGACAATGATTTTTTGCACACATAAAAGTTGACTTTTTGCATTACGCCATCAGAAGGTACCCATTCAAAAAAATAATAAATATTAATGAGAAAATAGCAAACATCATCGTCGGACGCCATTGGAAGGTGACACATGACGCCGTCAGAAGGCGACACGAGACGCCATCGGAAGGCGACACGAGACGCCAGCGGAAGGCGACACGGGACGCCCTTTTAAGGCGTCAGCATGCAGCACGGGACACCATTGAAAGGTGGTACCAATCGCCATCGAAAGGCGTCGGTCGTGCGTCGCTAGGTTATAAAACCCTAAATCCCTAATCAACCTTGTTGGCCGCCATTCACAATTTCTAGAAAAAAAACACTTTTTTTTTAATTTTGACGACAACAACATTGGCCATTAGATGACGACGACATCGGCAATAGAGGGTTGTGTGCGAGGAGCAGCTGATCGGTGACGGAGAATCGGCAGTGTAGGCAGTTACTTTCCGTTCAGCAACGGGAGCGCCTTCCACAGGCGCCCGACGACGCCTTTCGTCGGCGCCGTCACAAACCAATCCGACGACAAAACAACGCTCAATAGGCGGCACAAACCAGTCTAACGACATAAGCGAAAGACGACGTCGGCACACTAACCACAGTCCGACAATCGTGCTACGAGGACGTGGAGGGGGGGGGGGGCGAGGAACTGGTGGAAGAGGCGGAGTGGGTGGCTATAACACTTGCGGCAGAGGCGGTGGTCCAACACCAAGCTTAGGGCTGGCGACATTAAAGGCGGACAACGACGGGCAGGTTTAGGGCTAGTGATATTGAACGTGGACACCAATTTTGGGGACATCTTCCACCGGCGTCCGGTGGCGCCGTCCAACAACATCCGGTGATGCGAGCAATTTTTCGCACTTTTATTTTCCCACAATTTAATTAATATAATAATCGAGCGCCTCTAAATGGCGACGCCTTTGAATGTCATGGTGCAAAAAAGTCAAAAAATAGTGTGCAAAAAGCCCTGGCATAAAATTAACTAACCCAATTGAAATTGAGAAAACCTATTGTAAGTCTGAACTCGAAGAATTTACATTTTTGTGCACTTTATACTAAATATAATTTAAAAATAATACAAATGTGACTTGTATTATTTTTATATTAAACCACTTTGGATTTACATTTTTGTGCATATTAATATTAAATATATTTTATATATACGTTGGTATGTTAAATAAATTGATTTGTTTAATATTAATTGTCGGAGTCTGGCCCCGCCTCCCAACATTCTTGACTCTGCCGGTGTGTATAATTGAGTTTGGTCATGAACATGTAATTGAACTTCCTCGTGAACTATGAGCATCTCCAACAGATGCTCCAAATTCTTGAATTTGGTGTATTTGGGGATTTTGGACCTATTTTAAGGTCCAAATTATCCACTGTATTCTCCATTTTGAAGAAGATCTCCAAAAGTTGAACTTCTTTCTCTAAATTTTGGGATATCCCTAAATTATTTGGAGAATGAATTAATTATATATTAAACCATGTCTTTTCCCGATTGGTCAATTTTGAATTTATAATAGTAGTTTATATATATAATAATGATAAAAATATAACTCTTTAAAATAGAGAATTTGTTGGAGTTAGGACATAAAAAATTCAGAGAATGTGAGACTTTCTCCTCTGTATTGAAAAAAGTTAGGGCATCTCCAACGGTTTGCCCATAATTTTCTTCAAAATAGAGAACTAATAGTTTCCCTATCTTAAATACTTTTATATTTCTTATATACAAAAGTATCATAGAGAAAATTGTAAAAGATAAATCAACCAATCAAAAGTAGACACTGTTGAAGTCCGAAAACACCGATTGCAATATAACGCGATGAGAGCACTAGGTTAACAACTCAACCGAGTCAACTGACGAAGAGATGAAGAGTATGTGGACGCGATGAAGGTAGTGTTTAAGAATGCTTTTGTATTAACTGCGGGGTTACAATGGTAAACAAATGATCTCTATCGCGTTTAGGTGTATCGGGTTACAACAATGATCTTAGCTCGAGATCTAGTGTATGTGGTTCGCGAGTTTTTCGATCCTTGTTCTGGCGCATCGAGCTCGCTATTTATAGGGGAGGCTCGAACTGGGCTGGAGCGAGATGCCGATGTGGGACGGGTGCCGCCCAGGCACGTGTCGCTGTATGGTTGGTTCCTGGGGCGGCAGCCGCGGGGCTGGCCAATCAAGGGCCGGGATGGGACGTTGCCGCACACCGCTCGCCCGATGGGACGTTGCCGCCCACCCACTTGCGTGGATGGGACGGGGCGATGAGCGCGGTGGGCACAACCTCCGGGACCGGGCCTCCGCCCCGCAGGGAGTCTGCCTTGTAAGGGACCGTTTTTACCTGGACAGTGGTGTATTGGATCGCGATGGCCGCATAATTTAGGGCGTGACTGCCACCTTGAGAAGTCTATACTTGGTCATATTTCGTTTCGGTGGGGTACCTTACCGCGTTGAAGGCTCCGGGTATCAACACAACCCCATGGACCGGGACTCGACGCCTTTTTGAGGACGGGTCCAAAAAAGTACCTTGAACCCGAAACGCGGTGATCGGGACGTGCGACCAAGCGAGGACGAGAGGACGGGGAGTGCGGCGAAGGGAGGTGCTGGGCTGGACTGCCTGGTGGGCCGCTTGCGAGAATTCGGCCCATTGAAAAACGGCCTGGGAACGTTGAGTTCAAAAGAGCGGAAACCGCTCCGGTTTCTTTCATTCCGCCATTTCACCTTCCAAATCCGCCCCTTTTCGCTCTCTTTCGTCCTTCTCCCCTCCAATCTGCAACTGCAACCGCTGCCGCCGTTGACGCCACCGCCCTCGCCCGCAGCCGCCTCCACTTCTTCTTCTTCCGGTATGTTCTCCTTTCTTCCTTCTCCTTCGCCGTTTTTATTCTTCTGGGTTTTGTGGGTTTTTTCGGGGGGGTTTAAGTTCCAGCGGCGGCGCCGCCGCTGGGTACCGATGGTGTTCGGGGTGGTGAAGAGCGATGGATGCCCCCGACCCAGTCCCGGTCCGGATTCGGCCGTGGCCGTTCCCTCGTGCCCTAGGCGGCGGAGTGGCCGAAAAACCGTGGGAGGCGAAACGCTATGGGAGGCAAAGCGCCATGGGAGGCGAAGCGTCGTGGGAGGCGAAACGTCATGGGAGGTGAAGAAGACGCGCTCAGCGCGACGTCCCGTCCCGCCAACGTCCCGTCGCCTCGGCCTATTTCTGGGGACGCGTGTCGAGAACGGCAGAATGTTCCTCTGATGTACATCTCGCGCGCCCCTAGGCCTTTTTTGACAGGGTTTCCTGCCCTATTGCGATAAGACACCTGCCCGTGGTTGGGGCACCGCGCTTTTGTCCTTACTTGCCTTTCTTGCTCACGAGCTTGTTCACTGTGTATTTATCGCGCTATATGCTTCTCCTTTTTTGTTCTCTTCCCCGTGCATATCATCTCCTTTTTTCCTTCCTCCAGGAGCCTCTTTGCCTCCGTGCCCTGGATTTGGGCTTTTCCAGCGACTCCTGCCCTTCAGGCGTGGATCGCGGTGACAGGATAGCGAACTGGGACGACTTCTACGCACCTGACTCCTCGCCTGAATACCGGGAGATGTCCGCGAGTGACTCCCAAAACAACTTCCGTGAGCCCGCCGGTTTGAGCAAAAGCGACCCTACCACAGCGTCCGCCGCTCGCACCCGGAGTGCCTCGTCCTCGCGATCAATGGCTCGGTGCGCGCCTTACAACCCCCAAGACGAGGCTGGTGACGAGGCATCCACCTCCGGGACCGCGAGAAGCTTTCTCTCGCGGTACCTGACGCGGGTCAAAGCAGAGATCCCCCGCTTCAAACAGACCAGGCCCGAGCGCCTGGCCGAGTATGAAAACCCGACGACGCTGGCGAAGGGTAGTGCCTCCATCCTCACTCTCGAGGAACTGGACGTCATCGCGTCGGAATACCCCTGGCCGGCCGGGGTCGAACTCTTACTGCCGCTCGACGGGGGAAACAGTTTTGCTATTTACGAAGCGGGTGTCGTCATGTACGCGGCGAGCCTTGTTGCGGGTTTTAGGGCCCCGTTGCCGCGCTACGTCGCGGAATTCTTGTTCCACTACGACCTTGCCCCGGCCTCGATGGCGCCCAACTGCTGGAGCGCCATCGCGGCGTATCACATGCGATGTCTCGAGCTGAGGCGCCCTCCCTACGTGGAGCACATGCTACAGATTGTGACGGTAAAGTCGGACAGTAGGGGCATCGTGAATTTCAGCCTTACGCATTGCAACCTGCTGATCACTACTTCCAACGTCGGCCCGAAGTGGAAAGAGAAATGGTTTATAGTCCACGACTTCTCGGGCAACGAGCTGTTTTGCCCTATTGTCCCTGACCGGTTCCGCCCCCATAAGCGCAAACGCGGTGAGTCAAAAAAGGCCTCCGCGGCGAAGAAAGCCTTTGCCGCCCCGTTTAAAAGGGAGCAAAGTGTTTGGATAACACAAGAGCGCCTTGAACGCGCTGGACACAGTCTGAGGCCGGCACCGCCCCGGGAAGACGTGGTGCCCTTAACGGCACCCTCGTCCCCGGTGCCCGAGGGCGAGGGTATTCCTATTTTTCTTGAGAATGTCTTGTTTCAGTGCATGCCTTATTAGTGCCTTGAACGCGTTTAGTCTAAATGTTCGTGACTTGTATTTGCAGATATGGATGTATTTGACGTTCTCACTGGCAAGTCCGCCGCGACGGCCTCTGGCGCCCTCGCCACTGCTAAACCTGGGGGCCAGAAGGGGGCCACCGCGAAGGGCGCGCTCGGGCCCAAGGGGAGAGACTCCCCAGCCGACAACAGGGGAAAACGCGCGCTGGGGGATGGCTCGAAGCGCAAGGGGGTCGAGGATGCGGCCCATGCCGAGGGCGTGGCCGCCAAGAAATCCAAACGGGACTTGGTCCACGTTGAGGAGGAACCTCCCGAGCCCGTCGCGAAGGGTCCTGCCCAGATCACGACGGGCACCGGAAGTCGCCGCCATTGGTCCCGAAGGGCCGAGGTGGCAGGTTTCGCCTACTCCGGGCCGGCCTGGGGTACTTTCAAGGAGGGCCAGTACCCCTATGAGGAGGAGAGGGAATGGTTCCAGACCCTCAGCGCGGCGGAGGTCGGAGGGGAGTGTATGAAGTACGGCCATATGGTATGTGGCGCTTTTGCTCTTTTTGGTGTTGGTCCTTTATAACTTTCACTCGGGCTAAAGATATGCTTTTATGTGCAGGTCAACGCGTGGCTGAACTACCTCCCCGACCGTTTGTGCGTTGCGGAGGCCAATTTGGAGGAGGCGACCAAGGCCAAGGAGGTGGCCGAAACGACCCTCGCGGAGGTACGCGCGCAAGCGGAGCGGGACGCCTCGGAGCTTGAAACGGTCAAAGCCCAACTTGCCGCGACCAAGAAAGAGGTGGCGGGGCTCAAGGCGACGTGTGCGAAGCAGCGACGTCAAGTAGAGGAGGCCCAGGCCAAGGCCGAGAACGCGGTGCCCGAGTTCCTCAAATCGGAAGAGTACATGGACCGTCGCGTTGAGGATGCGAGAGCGGTCCAAGCTCTTAGTGCAGTCACCGCGGCCCTCCAATACGTTGAGAGGTATAAGGTCAAGTACTTCGCTCCCGACCTCCAGCGTAAAATGGGGGTTGTCTGGGAGGACGGGATGGCGAAGCCACCGCCGGGCGTTGAGCAAGACAACGCGGAGGGAACTAACGCCCCGCACGCCAACGCTGAACTTCCTGCCGCCGAGGTCGAAAAGGACAAAGCCCCCGAGGACCCTCCCGCCTCCGAGACCGCGGTCGATGCCCCCGAGGCCTGAAGCCCTTCCCTGCAAAGTCCGAAGATTCGCTTGTTGCTTTTTGTTTTTTGTTTTTGCTTGAACTGGTATTCTACCTGGCCCTTGGGGCCCAAACAATGTTTGTTGCCGCGATGCGGCTGTAACCGTACCTGATCTTGACGCGAAGTAGGCGTCCTAACTTCTTTTGCCGCCCCGCGGCCTTGTGATTATTTATTCTCCGTTTGCGTCCTCTTATCTTTTTGAACTTGCTTTTTGGAAGACTCGCCGTACCCAACCCCATGCCAAGCTAGGTGCTAGCACCGCGCTTGACACTAGGTTAATGTAACTCGATTTTTGCGAACTTCGCCGTACCCAACCCCATGCCAAGCTAGGTACTAGGACCGCGCTTGGCACTAGGTTAATGTAACTCGATTTTTGAAAACTTCGCCATACCCAACCCCATGCCAAGCTAGGTGCTAGGACCGCGCTTGGCACTAGGTTAATGTAACTCGATTTTTGAAAACTTCGCCGTGCCCAACCCCATGCCAAGCTAGGTGCTAGGACCGCGCTTGGCACTAGGTTAATGTAACTCGATTTTTGAAAACTTCGCCGTACCCAACCCCATGCCAAGCTAGGTGCTAGGACCGCGCTTGGCACTAGGTTAATGTAACTCGATTTTAGTCCGTGACTTTAGTGAAGTTTTTGATGTATTTTAAGGCTTTGTGTGACTACAAGGGGCATAATCCAACTTCGAGCACGCTTAAGCGCATCGCGCGCGTTTAGCGGACAACCCCAAGCGAGGACGGCCACTTGAGTTTCCTTAACGACTGTGGAGTTTTGATGTTTTAAGGCTTTATGCAACTACGAGGGGTATAACCCAACTCGAGTGCGCCTATGCGCATCGCGCGCGTTAGCGGACAACCCCAAGTGAGGACGGCAACTCGGGTTTCCCTAACGACTGTGGGTTTTGATGTTTTAAGGCTTTATGCAACTACGAGGGGTATAACCCAACTCGAGTGCGCCTATGCGCATCGCGCGCGTTAGCGGACAACCCCAAGTGAGGACGGCAACTCGGGTTTGCCTAACGACTATGGAGTTTTGATGTTTTAAGGCTTTATGCAACTACGAGGGGTATAACCCAACTCGAGTGCGCCTATGCGCATCGCGCACGTTAGCGGACAACCCCAAGCGAGGACGGCAACTCGGGTTTCCCTAACGACTGTGGAGTTTTGATGTTTTAAGGCTTTATGCAACTACGAGGGGTATAGCCCAACTCGAGTGCGCCTATGCGCATCGCGCGCGTTAGCGGACAACCCCAAGCGAGGACGGCAACTCGGGTTTCCCTAACGATTGTGGAGTTTTGATGTTTTAAGGCTTTATGCAACTACGAGGGGTATAACCCAACTCGAGTGCGCCTATGCGCATCGCGCGCGTTAGCGGACAACCCCAAGTGAGGACGGCAACTCGGGTTTCCCTAACGACTGTGGAGTTTTGATGTTTTAAGGCTTTATGCAACTACGAGGGGTATAACCCAACTCGAGTGCGCCTATGCGCATCGCGCGCGTTAGCGGACAACCCCAAGCGAGGACGGCAACTCGGGTTTCCCTAACGACGAATTCATTATTTGGACAGAGTACGGTAGTCGTCTCGTTTTATTCACATGAAAATAGGTAGGATAGAGACATTACAACCGACCGCCACGCGGTGATAACCCTAGCTTATTTACACATAGTATTTCTTGAGGCGTGCCTCATTCCATGTCTTGGCGAGGGTTTGCCTCGTCGTCGGATCTGTGAGCTTGAAAGCCCCCGGGACGACCTCCTTGGAGGGGAGGTAAGGTCCCTCCCACTTCGCGTCAAGCTTGCCCCCGTCGGCCCTTCGGAGGGCTAGGTCGCCCTCCTTGAGGCCGCGGGGCTTGATCCTCTTATTGTAGTACACCGCGGTCCTTCTCTTGTATTCGACCGAGCGCAGCTCGGCCGCCTCCCTGCGTTCATCGCGAAGGTACATTTCCACCTTGAGAGCCTCGTCGTTGGTGAACTGGTCGTATCCCGCGACTCGCTCCGTGGGTAACATGGACTCAACGGGCACGACGGCGTCACTGCCGTAAGCCATCGCGAAGGGTGTTTCTCCTGTTGCCCTGCGCGGCGTGGTGCGGTTTGTCCATAAAACAAGAGGCAACAGCTCTGCCCATCGGCCCTGTACGCCATCCAGCCTGCGGCGGAGGTCATCGAGTATCCTCGCGTTCACATTCTCCACGAGTCCTTTGGACTGAGGGTGTGCGACCGAAGAAAACCTCAACTCTATGCTCAAACTTGCGCAAAAGTCTCGTGTCTCCTCACTGTCGAACTGAGGGCCGTGGTCTGTCATTATCGCGATGGGGACGCCGAAACGACAAACCACATTTTTCCAGAGAAAGCCGCATACCTTTGCGCTTGTGATTCGTGCCATGGCCTCGGCCTCCACCCACTTGGTGTAGTAATCGACCAGGACCAGGATGAACTGTACTTGTCCGGCGGCTTTAGGGAAGGGACCCAGGATGTCCATGCCCCACATCGCGAACGGATAGGCCGGCTAGATGCCGCGCAGCTCTCGCGCTGGAGCGTGTTGAATGTTTTCGTAGCGCTGGCACTTGTCACATTTTTGTACGTATGCCGCCGCATCGCGGCGCAGGGTAGGCCAATAGATCCCCATCCGGACTATCTTGTGGACCAGAGTCCGCCAGCCCGGGTGGCCTCCGCATATGCCCTCATGCACTTCCTCGAGGACCTCGAAGACGGTGGCCTCGTCTACGCAGAGCAGGTTGGGCTCCGCGTAGCCGCGACGGTACAACTTGTCACCTTCGATGTAGTACCGCGCCGCTTTGAGCTTGAGTTTGCGTGCGCTCATGGCATCGTCCTGGGGCAACTCCCCGGTTTGGATATATCGGACGATGGGCGCCATCCATCCTTCCGTGGCCAGCACGAACACTGCCTGAGTGACACCGCGCTGCATCTTCCTCTCGATTGTGACCTTGTTGCCGACCTCAGGTGGGAGAGCCGAACCCATCTTGGCCAGTGCGTCGGCCTTGGCATTTGCCGCACGCGGTATGGATTCAATGGCAAAAGTCTCGAGGCACGCGATCAACGCCTTGACCTTGGCGCGATATTGGGGCAGAAAACCCGTGGTACACTCGTACTGGCCACCGACCTGTCGCGCGACAAGCTCAGAATCTGTGAAAACCCTTATTCTCCGTGCGCCCACCAGTAGGGCCATCTCAATTCCCGCGATCACTGCCTCATACTCGGCCTCGTTGTTGGTTGCTTCAAAGCCGAAGTTGAGGGCATGTTCGGACGCGTAGGAGGGTCCCTCAAGGACCACCCCCGCACCTGACCCCAGGTCGTAGTGCGAGCCGTCAACAAAGACCTTCCACTCGTCGAGGCTCTCGTCCGTGTCGGGGAAGGTGACCTCCACTACGAAGTCCGCCAGGGCCTGTGCCTTGATCGCGGTCCGTGGGTGGTACGAGATGTCAAACTCTGACAACTCGACCGCCCACTTGGTCATTCTTCCCGACAGCGCGGGCTGATGCAGGATTTGGCGCAGAGGGAGGTCCGAGAGGACCTGGATGGGGTGCGCTTGGAAGTAGGGGCGCAACTTTCTTGCCGCCACCACAACGGCCAGAGACATCTTCTCCGCGGGTGAGTATCGCTGTTCTGCCGGCTGGAGCACCCTGCTGGTGAAGTACACCGGGTAACTGAAATCGCGGGTGAGGACCGCGCTGACAGTATGCTGGCTCACGGCAATATACAACTGCAAATCCTCTCCCGGGACGGGCGGGGAGAGCGTTGGAAGATTGGCGAGGTAGACTTTTAGAGCCTGGAACGCGCTCTCCATCTCTTCTGTCCAGGTGAAGGTGGTGGCACGCTTGAGACAAGAGAAGAAAGGGAGAGCGCGGTCCGACAACCTGGAGCAGAAACGGCCAAGATAATTTACCGCGCCCGCCAGTCGCCGGACCTCGTTGCGCGAAGCCGGTGAGCGCAGCTCTAACACCGCGACAACCTTGGCGGGATTGACGTCTATGCCTCTCGCGCTTATCATGAACCCGAGGAACTTCCCAGATTTCACCCCGAAGACGCACTTTTCCGGGTTTAGGCTCATTCGGTGGGCGCGCAGGGTTTGGAAAACCTCGGCCAGATCGGCCAGGTGCTCCTGCGCGCTGTGGCTCTTCACCACGATGTCGTCGACGTACGCCGAGACGCTGCGCTTCAGCTGCTTCCGGAAGACATGATCCACCGGGCGCTGGAAATGGCCCCCGCGTTCTTCAAGCCGAAGGGCATCACCCTGTAACAGAAAGTCCCGCGTTGAGTAATGAACGCGGTGGACTCTTGGTCCAGAGGATCCATGGCTATTTGATTGTAGCCGGAATAGGCGTCGAGGAAACTCAGCGCGGTGTGGCCGGCGGTGGAGTCGACCAGATCATCAATGGAGGGAAGGGGGTAGCTGTCCTTGGGGCAGGCTTTGTTGAGGTCCTTGAAGTCGACACACATCCGCCACCTCCCATTGGACTTTTTTACCAACACGACATTGGAGAGCCAAGTAGGATACTTGACTTCGCGGATGAAGTTGGTGCGCAGGAGCTTCTCAACCTCCTCATTCGTCGCGCTGGCGCGCTCCTCGTTAGTCTTTCGGCGTCTTTAACAGATGGGTCGGGATCCCGGGCTTACTCGAAGCGAGTGGAGTGCCACCTCAGGTGGGACGCCCTTTAGGTCCGTCGCCGTCCATGCGAACACATCGCGAGAACGGGCCAGGAGACCCGACAGGCTTTCGGTGTCTGCCCCGGTCATGTAGTCCCCGACAAATAGTTTCTCGGCTGCGTCGGGGAAGGGGGTGATGGCGACCTTCTCGAAGTCACCGAGGGGCTCGCGCTCACGCTCCTGTCGTACGTCCAACTCCGCGCCGGCCCCACCCGCGATCACATACGCGGCAGGGCGAGCGCGGGTTGACGCCTCATAGCACTTTCGTGCCTCAATCTGCTGGCCATGGGCGACACCGACCCGGTCCTCTACGGGAAACTTCAAGACTAGGTGATAGATGGACGCGACATCCTGGAACTTCATCAACGAAGTCCGTCCCATTATCGCGTTGTAGATGGAAGGGAGCCGGACAACAGTGAACTCGATGGGCTCAGTCCGGCGGACGTCCTTACCGTTCCCCAGGGTCATGTCCAGAGTGACCAACCCTGCGACGTCGACCTCGTTGCCGGAGAAGCATGTGAGCTTCCCGGCGTAAGGCATGAGCATGGCGGGGGAGATGCCAAGCTGTGCGAACGCGTCGTAGTATAGGATGTCCACCGACGCTCCCGTATCCACCATGATCCTCTTGACTATCTTGGTGGCGATAACCGCGTGCACAACAAGAGGATCCGTGTGTGGAGTGATGAGCTCGCGGGAATCGCCGGGTCGGAAGGTGATGTCAGCATGAGGGATTCCCGACGCGCCCAAACTGTTGATGGAGCCGCCGGAGGTCGTAGCACGAGCATAACGCTTCCTTTCCCCGCCGCTAGACCCCGCGAGGGTGGAACCCCCAGCGATGGTGTTGATGTAGAGCTTGGGATCGCTTTGGTTGACCCCCCCTCTCGTGGGCGCGGAATCGGCCAAAGTATTGGCCTGTGCCGGCTGCCCACCGTCGTTGCGGGGCCCGAGGGCCGTGGTGTTAGCCCCGGTGTACGGGTCGTTGTTGTGCGGACCGTTGCCACCGCGGTTGTTGCGTGGCCCGCGGTATCCCTGATACCCGCGGCCACGACGGCCTCCACCACGGTTATGACCGCCGCGCTACCCACCCTGAGGCTTCGTTGGTGTGGCGGATACGGTGAGGGCCTCCGGGGTGGTTTTGGCCTTTCCCTTTCCGCGATCCTGCGTGGGCCTTCCTGCCGCGTCCTCTGCGAAGACGCGCTTGGAGATGGCGTTGCAGGCGTCCTCATAGGTGTGCAGGGTTTTCCCGCACATCTTGACCTTGAAGGTTCCGTCGCGGAGGTTGTGGATCAACATATCGCGGGCGGAGGTGTCGTTGAGTTGAGGCACCTCCGACGCCGCGTTGACAAACCGGGTGAAGAAGGCCGCCAGGGTCTCCTCCTCGCCTTGTGTCACGCCCATGAGATCCTTCGTCGTCTTCATGCGCGTTCGCGACCCGCTAAAGTGGGACATGAACCGCCGCGTTAGATCCTTGAAAGACGTGATGGAGCCCATGAGGAGGTTTGTGAACCACCTCATCCCGGCGGTCTTAAGGGTGGAGGGGAAGACCCGGCAGTACATGGCGTCTTTGTAGGTGTTGAACGTCATGTGGGCGAAAAACTGCCGGACGTGCTCTCCCGGGTCCTTCGTGCCGTCGAACTGCAGCGCGGACGACGGTTTCTGGAACCCTTTTGGCATGGGCTCCTCTTGGATGAAGTCAGCGAAGGGGCTGCCGTAGGTGGTGCCGCGATCGTCCACCATCATGTGGCTTCGGGAGCCGGAGCGTGTGGATTGAGGTCGAGAGGTGGATCGCCCTCGCGACATGCTCATGTCCTCGCTCGAGCTCCCTAGAGGCGGGGTGTGGTATGCTTGGCCCGGCCCGTAGCCCGCAGCGTAAGCGGGTACATACGGCTGGTGGGGCATCGGGTAAGCACCCTGGCCGTGCTGCATGGGATACGCACCCTGGCCGTAGTGGTACGCGGGGGCGTAGCCTTGGAAGTGGGGGTTGGGAGGTGACAACGCGTTGGGAGCGTCCTGCTCCACCTCCTGCCCTGTTGAACTCCCGTTGGTGGTGGAGTATTCCTCCACGTAGGGTTCCTACGCGGGTGCGTACTCTTGGAAGTACTGCGCATGAACATACCCCTGGAACGGGGCCTGTGGCTGGAAACCCTGCTGGAAACCCGGGTTCCAGCCTGGGATGGCCTGTGGTTGTTGAGTGGGCGGTGACCCGTAATACCACGGAGGCGGCGGCTGCATCCCGAAGGCCGCGCCGTCAGCGTAGTAAGCGTTGTTGCTGTTAGCGTTCATGACTCTGCGTCGGTTGAAGCGGTGCCTGCTTAGTTTGAGGAGGGTCCCCACGGACGGCGCCAATGTTGAAGTCCGAAAACACCGATTGCAATATAACGCGATGAGAGCACTAGGTTAACAACTCAACCGAGTCAACTGACGAAGAGATGAAGAGTATGTGGACGCGATGAAGGTAGTGTTTAAGAATGCTTTTGTATTAACTGCGGGGTTACAATGGTAAACAAATGATCTCTATCGCGTTTAGGTGTATCGGGTTACAACAATGATCTTAGCTCGAGATCTAGTGTATGTGGTTCGCGAGTTTTTCGATCCTTGTTCTGGCGCATCGAGCTGGCTATTTATAGGGGAGGCTCGAACTGGGCTGGAGCGAGATGCCGATGTGGGACGGGTGCCGCCCAGGCACGTGTCACTGTATGGTTGGTTCCTAGGGCGGCAGCCGCGGGGCTGGCCAATCAAGGGCCGGGATGGGACGTTGCCGCCCACCGCTCGCCCGATGGGACGTTGCCGCCCACCCACTTGCGTGGATGGGACGGGGCGATGAGCGCGGTGGGCACAACCTCCGGGACCGGGCCTCCGCCCCGCAGGGAGTCTGCCTTGTAAGGGACCGTTTTTACCCGGACAGTGGTGTATTGGATCGCGATGGCCGCATAATTTAGGGTGTGACTGCCACCTTGAGAAGTCTATACTTGGTCATATTTCATTTCGGTGGGGTACCTTACCGCGTTGAAGGCTCCGGGTATCAACACAATCCCATGGACCGGGACTCGACGCCTTTTTGAGGACGGGTCCAAAAAAGTACCTTGAACCCGAAACGCGGTGATCGGGACGTGCGACCAAGCGAGGACGAGAGGACGGGGAGTGCGGCGAAGGGAGGTGCTGGGCCGGACTGCCTGGTGGGCCGCTTGCGAGAATTCGGCCCATTGAAAAACGGCCTGGGAACGTTGAGTTCAAAAGAGCAGAAACCGCTCCGGTTTCTTTCATTCCGCCATTTCACCTTCCAAATCCGCCCCTTTTCGCTCTCTTTCGTCCTCCTCCGCTCCAGTCTGCAACTGCAACCGCTGCCGCCGTTGACGCCACCGCCCTCGCCCGCAGCCGCCTCCACTTCTTCTTCTTCCGGTATGTTCTCCTTTCTTCCTTCTCCTTCTCCGTTTTTATTCTTCTGGGCTTTGTGGGTTTTTTCGGGGGGGTTTAAGTTCCAGCGGCGCCGCCGCCGCTGGGTACCGATGGTGTTCGGGGTGGTGAAGAGCGATGGATGCCCCCGACCCAGCCCCGGTCCGGATTCGGCCGTGGCCGTTCCCTCGTGCCCTAGGCGGCGGAGTGGCCGAAAAACCGTGGGAGGCGAAACGCTATGGGAGGCGAAGCGCCATGGGAGACGAAGCGTCGTGGGAGGCGAAGACGTCATGGGAGTTGAAGAAGACGCGCTCAACGCGACGTCCCGTCGCCTCGGCCTATTTCTGGGGACTCGTGTCGAGAACGGCGGAATGTTCCTCTGACGTACATCTCGCGCGCCCCTAGGCCTTTTTTGACAGGGCTTCCTGCCCTATTGCGATAAGACACCTGCCCGTGGTTGGGGCAACGCGCTTTTGTCCTTACTTGCCTTTCTTGCTCACGAGCTTGTTCACTGTGTATTTATCGCGCTATATGCTTCTCCTTTTTTGTTCTCTTCCCCGTGCATATCATCTCCTTTTTTCCTTCCTCCAGGAGCCTCTTTGCCTCCGTGCCCTGGATTTGGGCTTTTCCAGCGACTCCTGCCCTTCAGGCGTGGATCGCGGTGACAGGATAGCGAACTGGGACGACTTCTACGCACCTGACTCCTCGTAGCCGCGGCACCACCTACGGCGGCCACGACGGCCTTTGACAACTCGACCGCCCACTTGGTCATTCTTCTCCTTCTTCAACGTTGGCATTGGAGAGCCAAGTAGGATACTTGACCTCGCGGATGAAGTTGGCGCGCAGCAGCTTCTCAACCTCCTCATTCGCCGCGCTGGCGCGCTCCTCGTTAGTCTTTCGGCGTCTTTGACAGATGGTTCGGGACCCCGGGCTCACGCGAAGCGAGTGGAGTGCCACCTTAGGCGGGACGCCCTTTAGGTCCGTCGCCGTCCACGCGAACACATCGCAAGAACGGGCCAGTAGACCCGACAGGCTTTCGGCGTCCGCTCCGGTCATGCAGTCCCCGACAAATAGTTTCTCGGCTGCGTCGGGGAAGGGGGTGATGGCGACCTTCTCGAAGTCACCGAGGGGCTCGCGCTTACGCTCCTGTCGTACGTCCAACTCCGCGCCGGCCCCACCCGTGATCACATACGCGGCAGGGCGAGCGCGGGTTGACGCCTCATAGCACTTTCGTGCCTCAATCTGCTGGCCATGGGCGACACCGACCCGGTCCTCTACGGGAAACTTCAAGACTAGGTGATAGATGGACGCGACAGCCTGGAACTTCATCAACGAAGTCCGTCCCATTATCGCGTTGTAGATGGAAGGGAGCCGGACGACAGTGAACTCGATGGGCTCAGTCCGGCGGGCGTCTTTACCGTCCCCCAGGGTCATGTCCAGAGTGACCAACCTTGCGACGTCGACCTCGTTGCCGGAGAAGCATGTGAGCTTCCCGGCGTAAGGCAGGAGCATGGCGGGGGAGATGCCAAGCTGTGCGAACGCGTCGAAGTATAGGATGTCCACCGACGCCCCCGTATCCACCATGATCCTCTTGACTATCTTGGTGGCGATAACCGCGTGCACAACAATAGGATCCGTGTGCGGAGTGATGAGCTCGCGGGAATCGCCGGGTCAGAAGGAGATGTCAGCATGAGGGATTCCCGACGCGCCCAAACTGTTGATGGAGCCGCCGGAGGTCGTAGCGCGAGCATAACGCTTCCTTTCCCCGCCGCTAGACCCCGCGAGGGTGGAACCCCCAGCGATGGTGTTGATGTAGAGGTTGGGATCGCTTTGGTTGACCCCCCCCTCTCGTGGGCGCGGAACCGGCCAAAGTATTGGCCTGTGCCGGCTGTCTACCGTCGTTGCGGGGCCCGAGGGCAGTAGTGTTAGCCCCGGTGTACGGGTCGTTGTTGTGCGGACCGCTGCCACTGCGGTTGTTGCGTGGCCCGCGGTATCTCTGATACCCGCGGCCACGACGGCCTCCACCACGGTTATGGCCGCCGCGCTGCCCACCCTGAGGCTTCGTTGGTGTGGTGGATACGGTGAGGGCCTCCGGGGTGGTTTTGGCCTTTCCCTTACCGCGATCCTGCGTGGGCCTTCCTGCCGCGTCCTCCGCGAAGACGCGCTTGGTGATGGCGTTGTAGGCGTCCTCATAGGTGTGCAGGGTTTTCCCGCACATCTTGACCTTGAAGGTTCCGTCGCGGAGGTTGTGGATCAACATATCGCGGGCGGAGGTGTCGTTGAGTTGAGGCACCTCCGACGCCGCGTTGACAAACCGGGTGAAGAAGGCCGCCAGGGTCTCCTCCTCGCCTTGTGTCACGCCCATGAGATCCTTCGTCGTCTTCATGCGCGTTCGCGACCCGCTAAAGTGGGACATGAACCGCCGCGTTAGATCCTTGAAAGACGTGATGGAGCCCACAGGGAGATTTGTGAACCACCTCATCCCGGCGGTCTTAAGGGTGGAGAGGAAGACCCGGCAGTACATGGCGTCGTTGTAGGTGTTGAACGTCATGTGGGCGAAAAACTGCCGGACGTGCTCTCCCGGGTCCTTCGTGCCGTCGAACTGTAGCGCGGCCGACGGTTTTTGGAACCCTTTTGGCATGGGCTCCTCTTGGATGAAGTCCGCGAAGGGGCTGCCGTAGGTGGTGCCGCGATCGTCCACCATCATGTGGCTTCGGGAGCCGGAGCGTGTGGATTGAGGTCGAGAGGTGGAGCGCCCTCGCGACATGCTCATGTCCTCACTCGAGCTCCCTGGAGGCGGGGTGTGGTATGCTTGGCCCGGCCCGTAACCCGCGGCGTAAGCGGGTACATACGGCTGGTGGGGCATCGGGTAAGCACCCTGGCCGTGCTGCATGGGATACGCACCCTGGCCGTAGTGGTACGCGGGGGCGTAGCCTTGGAAGTGGGGGTTGGGGGGTGACAACGCGTTGGGAGCGTCCTGCTCCACCTCCTGCCCAATTGAACTCCCGTTCGTGGTGGAATATTCCTCCACGTAGGGCTCCTGCGCGGGTGCGTACTCTTGGAAGTACTGCGCATGGACATACCCCTGGAACGGGGCCTGCGGCTGGAAACCCTGCTGGAAACCCGAGTTCCACCCTGGCATGGCCTGTGGTTGTTGCACGGGCGGTGACCCGTAATACCACGGAGGCAGCGGCTGCATCCCGAAGGCCGCGCCGTCAGCGTAGTAAGCGTTGTTGCTGTTAGCGTCCATGACTCTGCGTCGGTTGAAGCGGTGCCTGCTTAGTTTGAGGAGGGTCCCCACAGACAGCGCCAGCCTCCATCCTCACCCTTGAGGAGCTGGACGAGATCGCGACGGGATACCCCTGGCCAGCGGGGGTGGAGCTTCTGCTACCCGAGGACGGGGGTAACAGCTATGCCGCCTATGAGGCGGGCCATGTGGTCTACGCGGCGAGCCTTATCGCGGGTTTCAAGCTCCCGCTGCCGAACTACGTCTCTCAATTTCTATTTGATCTTGAGCTCGCCCCTACCTCGATGGCCCCCAACTGCTGGAGCTACATCGCGGCATACCACATGAGGTGTCTGGAGCTGAAGTATCCTCCCTCCGCGGGGCATTTGCAATAGATACTTACAATCAAAGCGGATAACAGGGGCATCGTGAACTTCAGCCTCACGCACTGCAATCTTATCATCACTCCCTCCAACGTTGGGCCGCGGTGGAAGGAGAAATGGTTCATCGTGCACGATTTTCAGGGCGAAGTCATGCTCTGCCCCCTAATCGCTGATAGGTACCGCCCCCACAAACGCAAACGCGGTGCCTCGAAGCAGGCCTCCACGGCGAAGAAGGCCTTTGCCGCGCCTTCTAAAAGGGAACAGAGCGTCTGGCTTACGCAGGAACGCCTAGAGCGCGCAGGCCTCAGCCTGAGGCCGGCGCCGCCCCGGGTGGTCGAGGTATTCTCATCGGCCACCGCGTCCCTGGTGCCCGAGGGCGAGGGTATTCTTTGTTGTTTTTTCTTTGAGGCTTGGTTTTATTTCGATGCTTGTTTTGTTAGTGCTTTGAACGCGTTTAAGCTAAACGTTCGTGACTTGCTTTTGCAGATATGGATGTATTTGACGTTCTCACCGGCACATCCGCCGCGACGGCCTCTGGCGCGCCTACTATCGCCAAGCCCGGGGGCCAGAAAGGGGTCACCGCGAAGGGCACGCCCGGCCCAAAGGGGAAGGATCCCCTAGTAGACAAGGGCAAACGCGTGCTGGGGGATGCCCCAAAGCGCAAGGGTGTGGAGGATGCGGGCCAGACCGAGGGCGTGCCCGCCAAGAAGTCCAGGCGGGACTTGGTCCACGTCGGGGACCAACCTCCCGAGCCCATCGCGAAGGGTCCTGCCCAGATCACGACGGGCGCAGGGAGTCGCCGCCATTGGTCCCGAAGGGCCGAGGTGGCGGGTTTCGCCTGCTCCGGGCCGGCGTGGGGCACCTTCAATGAGGGCCAGTACTCCTACGAGGAGGAGAGGGAATGGTTCGGCACCCTCAACGCGGCGGAGATCGGGGGGGAGTGTATGAAGTACGGCCATATGGTATGTGACCCATTCGCTTTTTGGTGCCGACCCTTTACAACCTTTACTCGGGCTGAAAATGTGCTTTTATTTGCAGGTCAACGCGTGGCTGAACTACCTCCCAGACCGCTTGTGCGAGGCGGAGGCCCAATTGGAGGAGGCGACCAAGGCCAAGGAGACGGCCGAGACGACCCTCGCGGAGGTGCGCGCGCAAGCGGAGCAGAACGCGGCGGAGCTCAAGACGGTCCAAGGCCAACTTGCCACGACGAAGAAGGAGGTGGCGGGGCTCAAGGCAACGTCCGCGAAGCAGCGGCGTCAATTGGAGGAGGCCCAAGCCAAGGCCGAGAACGCGGTGCCCGATTTCCTCAAATCGGAAGAGTATATGAACCGTCGCGTAGAGGATGCGAGAGCGGTCCAAGCTCTTAGTGCAGTCACCGCGGCCCTCCAATACGTGGAGAGGTATAAGGTCAAGTACTTCGCTCCCGATCTCCATCGCAAAATGGGGGTTGTTTGGGAGGGCGGAGTGGCGAAGCCGCCGCCGGGCATCGAGGGGGACGACGCGGAGGGTCATGATGACCCGGAGGGCCAGGTCAATCCGGAGCTCCCTGCCGCCGATCCCGAGAGCGAGAAAACCAATGAGGCTCCCCCTCCCTCCGAGACCGCGGCCAATGCCAACGTTGATGCCGATGCCAATGCACCCACCGCGTGAAGCCTTTATCTTTGTGTGTCTTTTGTTTTTTGTTTTTCTTCCTAACATTACTCTCTGGCCGTATGGGCCCAAGTACTTTGGTGTTTGCCGTGATGCGGCTGTAAATGTATTTGATCTTTGACGCGAAGTAGGCGTCGTAACTTTGTTTGCCGCCAAGCCCCATTTGTGTTTATTCCTTGTTTGTTTTCACTGTTTTTCTTTTTTAAACTCTGTGCATACTCGCCACCCAACCCCATGCCAAGCTAGGTGCTAGGACCGCGCTTGACACTAGGTTAGCGTAACTTGGATTTTTTGCGAAAACTCGCCGTACCCAACCCCATGCCAAGCCAGGTGCTAGGACCGCGCTTGACACTAGGTTGGCGTAACTTGGATTTTTTTTTTCCCATGCTTCTAGCGAAGTTTTTGATGTATTTAAGGCTTTATGCAACTACGAGGGGTATAACCCAACCAGAGTGCGCCTATGCGCATCGCGCGCGTTAGCGGACAACCCCAAACGAGGACAGCAACTCGGGTTTCCCTAACGACTGTGGAGTCTTGATGTATTTAAGGCTTTATGCAACTACGAGGGGTATAACCCAACCCGAGTGCGCCTATGCGCATCGCGCGCGTTAGCGGACACCCCTAAGCGAGGACGGCAACTCGGGTTTCCCTAACGACTGTGGAGTTTTGATGTAATTAAGGCTTTATGCAACTACGAGGGGTATAACCCAACCCGAGTGCGCCTATGCGCATCGCGCGCGTTAGCGGACAACCCCAAGCGAGGACGGCAACTGCCGGAAGAAGGAGAAGTGGCGCATGGAAGTAGGTTGGGCTCCGCAGGGTGCGGAGAAGATGTCTCTGCCCGTTGTGGTGGCGGCAAGAAAGTTGCGCCCCTACTTCCAAGCGCACCCCATCCAGGTCCTCTCGGACCTCCCTCTGCGCCAAATCCTGCATCAGCCCGCGCTGTCGGGAAGAATGACCAAGTGGGCGGTCGAGTTGTCAGAGTTTGACATCTCGTACCACCCACGGACCGCGATCAAGGCGCAGGCCCTGGCGGACTTCGTGGTGGAAGTCACCTTCCCCGACACGGACAAGAGCCCCGACGAGTGGAAGGTCTTTGTTGACGGCTCGCACTGCGACCTGGGGTCAGGTGCGGGGGTGGTCCTTGAGGGACCCTCCTACGCGTCCGAACATGCCCTCAACTTCGGCTTTGAAGCAACCAACAACGAGGCCGAGTATGAGGCAGTGATTGCGGGAATTGAGATGGCTCTACTGGTGGGGGTGCGGAGAATAAGGGTTTTCACAGATTCTGAGCTTGTCGCGCGACAGGTCGGTGGCCAGTACGAGTGTACCACGGGTTTTCTGCCCCAATATCGCGCCAAGGTCAAAGCGTTGATCGCGTGCCTCGAGACTTTTGCCATTGAATCCATACCGCGTGCGGCAAATGCCAAGGCCGACGCACTGGCCAAGATGGGTTCGGCCCTCCCGCCTGAGGTCGGCAACAAGGTCACAATCGAGAGGAAGATGCAGCGCGGTGTCACTCAAGCAGTGTTCGCGCTGGCCACGGAAGGATGGATGGCTCCTATAGTCCGATATATCCAAACCGGGGAGTTGCCCCTGGACGATGCCATGAGCGCACGCAAACTCAAGCTCAAGGCGGCGCGGTACTGCATCGAAGGCGACAAGTTGTATCGTCGCGGCTACGCGGAGCCCAACCTGCTTCAACCGACGCAGAGTCATGGACGCTAACAGCAACAACGCTTAAGGGCAGGAAGGCAAGTAAGGACAAAAGCGCGGTGCCACAACCACGGGCAGGTGTCTTATCGCAATAGGGCAGGAAGCCCTGTCAAAAAAGGCCTAGGGGCGCGTGAGATGTACGTCAGAGGAACATTCCGCCGTTCTCGACACGCGTCCCCAGAAATAGGCCGAGGCGACGGGACGTTGGCAGGACGGGACGTCGCGCTGAGCGCGTCTTCTTCACCTCCCATGACGTTTCACCTCCCACGACGCTTCGCCTCCCATGGCGCTTCGCCTCCCATAGCGTTTCGCCTCCCACGGCGTTTCGCCTCCCACGGTTTTTCGGCCACTCCGCCGCCTAGGGCACGAGGGAACGGCCACGGTCGAATCCGGACCGGGGCTGGGTCGGGGGCATCCATCGCTCTTCACCACCCCGAACACCATCGGTACCCAGCGGCGGCGCCGCCGCTGGAACTTAAACCCCCCCGAAAAAACCCACAAAACCCAGAA
The DNA here is from genome assembly GCA_963924305.1 of Polygonum maritimum. NCBI lineage: Eukaryota > Viridiplantae > Streptophyta > Magnoliopsida > Caryophyllales > Polygonaceae > Polygonum > Polygonum maritimum. Next base: position 11,208,590 of record OZ002737.1, on the reverse strand, counting down.
GAATAAAAACGGCGAAGGAGAAGGAAGAAAGGAGAACATACCGGAAGAAGAAGAAGTGGAGGCGGCTGCGGGCGAGGGCGGTGGCGTCAACGGCGGCAGCGGTTGCAGTTGCAGACTGGAGGGGAGGAGGACCAAAGAGAGCGAAAAGGGGCGGATTTGGAAGGTGAAATGGCGGAATGAAAGAAACCGGAGCGGTTTCCGCTCTTTTGAACTCAACGTTCCCAGGCCGTTTTTCAATGGGCCGAATTCTCGCAAGCGGCCCACCAGGCAGTCCGGCCCAACACCTCCCTTCGCCGCACTCCCCGTCCTCTCGTCCTCGCTTGGTCGCACGTCCCGATCACCGCGTTTCGGGTTCAAGGTACTTTTTTGGACCCGTCCTCAAAAAGGCGTCGAGTCCCGGTCCATGGGATTGTGTTGATACCCAGAGCCGTCAACGCGGTAAGGTACCCCACCGAAATGAAATATGACCAAGTATAGACTTCTCAAGGTGGCAGTCACACCCTAAATTATGCGGCCATCGCGATCCAATACACCACTGTCCGGGTAAAAACGGTCCCTTACAAGGCAGACTCCCTGCGGGGCGGAGGCCCGGTCCCGGAGGTTGTGCCCACCGCGCTCATCGCCCCGTCCCATCCACGCAAGTGGGTGGGCGGCAACGTCCCATCGGGCGAGCGGTGGGCGGCAACGTCCCATCCCGGCCCTTGATTGGCCAGCCCCGCGGCTGCCGCCCTAGGAACCAACCATACAGCGACACGTGCCTGGGCGGCACCCGTCCCACATCGGCATCTCGCTCCAGCCCAGTTCGAGCCTCCCCTATAAATAGCGAGCTCGATGCGCCAGAACAAGGATCAAAAAACTCGCGAACCACATACACTAGATCTCGAGCTAAGATCATTGTTGTAACCCGATACACCTAAACGCGATAGAGATCATTTGTTTACCATTGTAACCCCGCAGTTAATACAAAAGCATTCTTAAACACTACCTTCATCGGGTCCACATACTCTTCATCTCTTCGTCAGTTGACTCGGTTGAGTTGTTAACCTAGTGCTCTCATCGCGTTATATTGCAATCGGTGTTTTCGGACTTCAACATATGTAAAACTAGAAAGAAAAAAACAAAAAGGATACAAAGAGGATCCTCTTTGTTGTGGATGAAAATGGAGAAAGAGAATGAGGAAGAAGAATGAGATAGTGGGAAATGAGGTGGATGAAAGATAACAAATTGAACTACTGGAAAATCATTAAACAAACAAAAATAGATATGGAGAAACTAATCTTGTTAAAACTGAATTCATAGCAAACCTTAGCCCAAGATTCACTAATCCCTCGCTTCTTTGTGCAGGTGCAAAAAATAAATCAATTCAAGGGAACTCCTTCAAGAAAAACATAATACTGAAAGGCCATGTGATGGAAAAAAAAAAAAAGAAGGAACGAAATTGGTGAAACAACAGATTGGAGAACTTCCCATTAATGCACAACCTGTAGACGATAACAAATTGACTAACAAATGTGAAGCCAATGTGCTCGGAAAATACCTTTCTGATATTTTAGGAGAAATTTGTAACTGGAAATTGCTTATTGAAAATAGTGATTTGTTATGTCATACTCCGAATGAAAACTTTAAAGAATATGAATCCTTGATCCCTTTGATTTGGAAATTTTGGCAGAATTGGTTGTTCTTTATTTGTGTATAAATTTTTGAAGAGCAAGAGCTTTGTTGGTATTTTCGGATCGAGTTGTGCTAGGCCAAGTTGCTTGGTGCTTGGGGCCTTTGAAGATCCTTCATCTCGGTGGAGGGAACGTCAGTTGCCCATTTCGCACACCCCAGGATGGGTCAACTTGATGCCTGCGACACTAAGTTTTCCTTAGTGCTTGACTCACCCCGAATCCAATCTTTTTGCTCTTGTTTTTTGAGAGTTTGTGCTATCCTTAGTACATTCTGCCTGCCTTGTGGGGGTTTTTTTCGACCCATCTAGCCTTTATAGGCTGCCGTTTAACGGCCTCTTGGACTACCAATTTTATTTGGTACTCCGAATTCTTACCTTTTCAAAAAAAAAAAAAAAAAAGTGGATGAAAGAGAAGATGATATGTCAAGAGGAGAAAGGGAGAAAGAAAATTGAGAGAGGATTGAACCTCCTTATCATTGTACATGCTCTTATCCCCATTTTAGAGAATGAGATGGAACAACTCTTTGATCCTCATCTTAGAGAATGGAATGGAACAACTCTTGGAGTTAAAAATCTCAAAATTTACAAATGCCAATTTAGTTAGCCTAACGAAGCTACGAAGTACTCTACATGTAAAAGGCATGAGTGCATGACCGTTTACAATAGGCTTAAATGAAAGTACAAGGGGGTTCGGCGGGTTAAAAAATTGATGCCAAAATCTGATTGCCCAACTGTATATTAATAATAAATTTTGCATTCCATAAATTGTGCAATTAACTTTCACCTCCAAAAAGGAGTCCAATTACCGATAAAAAGTAACATTTGGTTAGCCTTTCCTAAAAACAATTAACGGGGATCGTGAAGCTTTATGGTGTTGTCGTTATGAGGTTGGTTTGGAACGGGTAAATGACGGATAAGTTCCTTCCTTCTCGTGGTATTAGACAGGGGGACCCCATTTCGCCGTACCTCTTCGTTATTTGTATGGAGAAGCTGAGTCACTTAATCAATGATGCCGTTGGTTATGGCGCTTGGAAGCCGGTCAAGATTACTCGTAGAGGGCCGTTGATTTCACATGTTCTTTTTGCGGATGATGTTGTCCTTATGGCCGAGGCCTCGGTTTCTCAGATGCGGGTCATTATGGGAGTGATTGATGCCTTTTGCAATGCCTTTGGCCAAAAAATCAGCAAAGCTAAATCCAAGCTGTTCGTTTCTAAGAATGTGGGGGCGGATTTGGTGGACGCTCTTAGGGTGGAAAGTGGCTTTGAGACTACGGACGACTTGGGCAGCTACCTTGGAATGCCGATTTTGCATAAGGCAGTTTCAAAGGACACCTTTGCTCCCCTGGTGGATAAGATTAAGTCAAGGCTTGGGGCGTGGAAGAGTCGAACCCTTAGCTTTGCCGGTAGGATTACTCTGGCTAAATCGGTGCTCGCTACGATTCCGGTTTACTCTATGGCTACTGTTGTCCTTCCCATGGATACTTGTAAGAAAATTGACCAAGTGATCTGCAACTTCATTTGGAGCCAGTATTCGGATAAGAAAAAGATCCACCTTGTGGGGTGGAAGGAGGTCTGTAAGGCTAAGAAAGAAGGTGGTCTCGGGATCCGACCGATGCGTGAATTAAATCTGGCAGTTGTGGGAAAGCTGAGTTGGAGGTTTTTGCATTGCTCGAAAGGCCTGTGGGGGGAAATTCTGAATTGCAAGTACACTAGATGCTCGGGTTCGAATGTGCGTGCTTCCTCGGAAGTTTGGAAGGGTGTGCAGGAGGGGACAAATAGTGTCGTCATTAAGGGTTGTGCGTGGCTTGTGGGTGATGGCTCGCAGGTCCGCTTTTGGCGTGACGAATGGAACTGTGCTGGGCGGCTCATAGACCATGCGTTGGTTCCCATCTCGGTCGAGGTCAGCCACAAAGTGGTGAGAAGCTATTGGAGTGATGATGGGTGGAATTGGGCGCAGCTGAGGGACCTCCTCCCGGAGGATACGCTGCGGGTTTTGGCTTCTATCCGTCTTACTGATGTGGGTGTCCTGTCGGATTCCCTCACCTGGAAAGAGTCGACTGATGGTGCGTTCTCCATTAAGTCGGCGTACAACTTTATTACTGGCGCAGGCATGTTGGCTTGGACGGATGGATTGGTTTACAAGAAGATCTGGCAGTTGCATACGCAGGAGAGGATACGCGCCTTTGCTTGGTTGGCTATGAAGGGCAGTATCCTGACGAACCACGAAAGACGAAGAAGGCACATCTCGACCTCGGACCTATGTCCCCTTTGCAAGAGTAGCCCGGAGACTCTTGAACACCTCTTTAGGGAGTGCCCGAAAATTGCCCCTTTTTGGATTGATATTGGTGTGCCGGCTGAGGTTTCTCATCTTAGTCACTTGTCTTTTGCAGGCTGGTTTCGTGGGAATATCATGGCTCAATGGCGCTCGGAGGATGGGCTCGAGTGGTCTGCTATTTTCGCCACGGCGTTGTGGTGGACGTGGAAGTGGAGGAACGAGGTGGCTTTTGGAAGTGTGAGAAGAGATATTGCGGGTGCGGAGTTCGTGTATACACAGGCTCGTGACTATGTTCGTTCTTGGAATGCAAGGTTGTTGGGCACCAGGGATGGGACTTCTCAAGACATCAGCGTGGCGTGGACTAGGCCGGCCAGCCCCTGGATTAAATTAAATTGCGACGGGTCGGTTAGACATGATGGAATAGCCACGGCTGGAGGAGTGGCTAGGGATGCGAATGGTACTTGGATCATGGGTTTCGCCCACAAGATAGGTGTTTGCTCGGTGCCGGTTGCTGAAGTGTGGGGTATTCTCAACGCTTTAAAGCTGGCCTGGGATTCGGGTTTTCGCCATGTTTGGCTCGAGTCCGACTCGACTTTGGCGGTGTCCGCTGTTTTGGATGGGGTGGAGCCTAGTCACCCGCTGTCGAACTTGGTTTGCCAATGCCGGGTTCTTCTTAGACGAGATTGGAATGCTCGTCTCAACCACGTCTTCAGGGAAGCGAACACCGTCGCGGACTCCCTCGCCAGGCATGCTCATGCCTTATCTTTCGGTTTCCATTTGCTTACCGAGCCCCCTTTGAGTTCTCGCTCCCTGCTTGATCTCGACTCTTGTGGGAGGCCGGTAACTCGCTCGGTTAGAAGTTAGTTTTCTTGGGCTCTCGCCCTTGTTGTTCACCAAAAAAAATGGTGTTGTCGTTAAAAGGCATATGTCGCCTGTGAGTGAATTTGGTCACTCTTTAGCTCTAGTAAAACGTTGAGCAGTTCACAATAAAACAACTGTGTTTTTAGCACAATCATTTGTACTAGTGATTTTTTTTTTCTTTCTGTTCTCACAATTATGATAAAATATCAAACATATATGTTCACGATTTCTTCTGAACGAAAAAAGTATGTTCACGATTTCTGTAATTCCCTAAATCACAATATTCAAAAACATTATTGATAACTTATTATTGATGGTAACCCTCGCATTGCGCGCTGGCTTAGTTGGTAAGGTATAAGGTAAAATATTCTACTGTATAATTTTATGTCTGAGTTAATTAACAGCATAAAATACCGATACCAAAACAACATACGGAGTACGTAATAAAATCTTTGACCATTTGGTCCAATAAACAATATTAAGACGAACAAATATAGTACTCCCTCCGTTTCACAATAAGTGTCGTTTTAGCTCTTAACACAGTTTTTAAGAAAAGCAATCATTCACTTTAAAACTTACAACTTTTTCTTCATCTTACCACTTATTACATTTTTTTGGTCAATGAATAAACAACTTTAGTCAACAATTACACATTCCAATAAAAATTATCATTATTCACCCCTAATAAATCACTTTGAAAACCTAAAACGACACATATTATGAAACAAATTTTAAGTGTTAAAACGACACTTATTGTGAAACGGAGGGAGTATAATCCAACACAGTTCAAAGATTACAGTAAATCTTTGACTAAACAGAGACAGGTTTGAGGATCAAGACTTTAGCACGCAACCATGCCAATTGCCAAGCGCCTGCCCTGGATAACAGTGCTCAAATGTAAACAAATGCATTCTTCTACTACTACGTCTTGATTTTTGATGCGGGTGCCTACTTTTAATATTTTAATAAATTGCAACTAACTCAAAATTGAATTCTTAACTCTAGATTAACCCTGCAGTTTTTGGCCGAGTTAAAATCTGTAATTACAAAAGCCTATAAAGTTGCTGGCGATATATAATACTAATATAATAATGTAGGATTCTTTAACTTTGAAAGTTGCCTTTATCTAAAGTTTAAGAAATTAATATTTAATATTGTCATAAAACGTTTGAGATTTAATACTTATCGTATTAGTGTGAGTAATACATTTGATAAATAAGAATCGAAGTACGAGATATATTAGGTAAATGAAGAGATATAGAGAAAAATCACGAGCCAAACAAACTGCAAACCGCAATAGAGGGACACCTCTTAACCAAAAAACAAGTAGCAGACATCAAACAATGAAGTTGAGGCATAAGATAAGTCGACACAACAATAACTTGAGAATGTAAAACAAGTTTACAAAGTTATCAAAGAGTAAGTCAATGAGAAATCGGTTTTACAACAAATAACAAAACGGTTGAAAAAAGGAATTAGCAATATTTCAAATCGAGCATGCGAAAATGTTACGAATGAAATTAAACAAAAATAGTAGACTTGATCGTGACCCAACACGACCCGACCCGACAAAATTCAACCAAACTTGTTAAATGAAGCGGTACGTACAAGCTGCTGACAGGTATTAGGTGCAACCAAATAGTGGAAGATGAGGCATTTAAAGTTAGGCAACCCATTTAAATATCATAAGCCACCAAATTAAACGTACGACAAAATCCATATTGATTAAGTTACAGGATTATAAAATATATGTTGATATGTGTAATCGTACTCTGAAGTCTGAAATGTATGTCCTATGTAATGTTATGTCTACCAGGTTGCTGTTTTTCCTTTATTTTTCTATGCATTATATATTTATTTACATACTTGATGTCCTTTTCTTTCTTTATTTTTTGAATGGATATCTAGCTTATTACTTATAGAAATTAATTGTGAATTTTTTAATCATCAATATATCACTCAATCAGAATAATGACTAAGCATGCTCTATTTATAAAGATGACAATTAAAATAATTACAACGATCTCGTAAGTTCTAACCTAACATCTAAACCTAAACCTAACCTTACACCAAAATATTACTTAATCAAATTCAACATTACACCATGAACGATAACAAACAAATATATATTAGAAGATCGCGAATGTGAAGGCAAAAATGAATTAAAAAAATGTCAAAGAGTTATTAAAATAAAGGGATTGTTTAACTTTTCGGTTTTGGTACGTTGTAACTTGTAAGTGTCAGTCTTCTTTTGACCTAAAATGAGATTAGGGTTAAATTTCGATAAGAAACTTGATTGATGATGGGTTTGTATCATTTAAGGCTATTAGTTGGTATAAGAAATAAGGTTAAGAGTCAATTGGGTCTTGGATAAATTATCACTTGAATATTGAAATTTGAAACATTTATGTATAATATAAACTTATAAATCATACTATTATACTTATGCATCGATCAAGTCTATCATAAATACGTATACAACGAGTCATATCTTTCGTATATTCACCTACCGAACTTTATCAAAGAGACATCAATGTGTAACCATTGACTCATTGACAAGTACATTGATATTTTTATTTTTTTGGTTGAAAGAGTACATTGATATTTGGCAACGGTGGTAAAAACGAGAAGACATTTTGAAGAACCTTAAAGCTAGGTAGATCTAATTATCTAAATAGTGGAGCATAACACAAAAACATACCAGAGAAATATAGTTGTCATGTCTAGATATTACATACATGATTTATACAGTATGATGCATGCTGAGATATACATCTTACCTTCAAGAATTATTGAAGGTATAATGGGCCCAATCAAACCATGTGCCACATGTCCTACTCCATACATACAATAAAGTTGCTGTCGAGGCCTGTTTGGATGGAAGTGGAAGGAAAGCATTTTTTACACCACATAACTCCATCAAATCGCCCAAAATCAAGCACCATGCCAAACAACATTTAATAGCCCATTGCTTTCAATATAGTTTTCCTTTTCCATTTTATGTGCTGGATTTGGATTTACTTTAAAATCTACTAGTCAGAAATCCACGTTAAAAATTTGTCCCTTTTTTTATTTTGGGCGTCCCGATCAATTAATAGGACCCTCCGTAGTCCGTACCAAATTCCGTATCAGCCTTTACCGCTCGTCCGCTCTACTTGGTTCAATTACTAGTACTCAGTATTTGTCAATTCTCTTGCTATTGATTGCATTTTTTTCTCCTTTTTTGGGACTCTCAATTTCGATTTGATATAGTTATACCAAACAAGAGGAGAAGAAAAAAAGCATATCTTAAGTACATTAATTCTATAACTCTAACCCGGGTCACGTTGGTAATGTTGGATCGAATACATTTGGGTTGTACAATTGTGAGTTGCGTGATGGTTAAAAAATAGTTAATTTATCATTTAAATATTTTAAAACCATTAAATCGATAGTAATATATAAGATTTGAATCAAATGAAAACTTTTCTTAACCTATAAACTAAAAACCATGAATATGAAATAGATATACATGAACACAAAACAAGAAATACATGAACTCGAAAAATGTTTGTGATTTTGTGCTATTATGTGTAGTAATCTGATTCATAACACATGATATTGAGAAATTTTGTTATTACATATATTAATACGATCCAGAATATAACATGATTTTGTTCACATATTTCTTCTTATTGTTCACATATTTATATATTTTGTTCACGGTTTTAGTTTATAGGAAAAGAAAAGTTTTCACCGAGTTGCATGGGGAAGTAAAATCATTTACCCTTCTCAGGTAATCTTCTGTTTAGCTCTAATTATATTTGTTGTTGTAGACTTCCACATTGGGCCTCGGATTGGGCCAATAAGTTATTTGGGTCGCAAGATTCTTTGTCTCGGCTATTTGACTTGCATTTACCTCCATGGTATCATGCAATCCCTAGTTATAGATGAGAGCATCAACAATGGAGACTAGGATAGAAGATTTTTTAACAATTTTAGAAAAGATAAAAGGGGATTTGTCACTTGAAATCAGAGAAATATTTCTCTTTTTTTTCCCCTTTGTTTCCCCTTGAAAGTGGATGCTCTGAGCTCCTGTCTTGTTTTTGTGTTCCAACAACTTTTATAACCAACTTCAATAACCTCTGTATGACTGGTCAGTTCACTTTCCTTTGACCTTTTTTCCTGCGCCCTGATTGATCACTTCACTTTCCTTTTCTACATGACGTTCATGTCCCTCCTCTAATACTTCCCTTTTTGTCCCAGAAACCACACTCAAATGCATTAACAAGTATGACACCTTGACGAAATTATAAACAAAACACCAAAATCTATTGTTCTGTCCCATGCAAGATGTATTTATCATCAATAATCAACAAATGACTGTCGTCGGTATAGCATAACCGAAATCACAGCAAACCTACATCCCCTTAGGCTCCTCTACATGGGCACATTCAATCGGATAACTTAACAAAACTTATAAGAACATATGATGAGCAACATGTACTCAAATACTCTCGAAAACCAGAATCTTCTTGCATAGAAACCTTCCAAGAAGAATCTCCTCCTAGTATTCACACTGTGTAATAATACTTGTGAGCTGCATCTCTATATCTACACCTAACAACACCCGCCTTGGGTCTGTATTGTTACCGCTGCGAATTGCTTCCCAATACTCTCCTTAAATCAGCCTTTTGTTCTTCACTAAGTCTTGAAGGATACCTGACATCAAACTTGACTTTCAAGTTCCCTTTCCTTCGAGGGTCCTTTGATACAGGCATTCCTTCGTTGGGGATCACCATTTCATGCCCGGGTTTGATAATGTCTGTCAATGGGATCACAATATTCCTCCCATCTAAGGAAGCGAATTCAATGTTCCTGCCTGTAAGGGCGTCTAGAAGAGTAATCTCTTGATTGATGACCAAATCATTACCATCCCGTGTATAGATGGGATGGGGCTTCTCGTCTATCACAAAAACGAGATCAGATGGAATCACACCAGGCTCTTGGTTACCCTTCTCAGGAAAGGTGATTTTTGTTCCCTTTTTCCATCCAGGCTTTACCTCGATGGTCAGTATCTCCTCCACGGTTCTGATTTTGCTGCATGCAAAAAGGAGTCACTTGTACCAAAACAGAATTACAAAATTCACATATTTCAAAACAACAGATACATGGAGTTATCAGTGTACACAGGTCAGTGCATGATCTCATGTCCAATCTTGGAATTAGCTGAAGGTAGTGACCACAAATGGAAATAGGATTCCAATGTGCAGGTCAAGTCAGTTAAAGTAAACATATCAATGACAAAAGGTACACATGTACAAAAAAGGTTGAGCAAGGTTTGCACTATTATTGTTCTAAAATTTACTGGTTCATATCCATGTTCATTGAGCATTTCTTCAATAACTTACTTCACCCTTAAAATTTGCTGCATTCGTGTAAGGCATCAGCAAAGCAACATTCAGACAAAAAATAAATAAGCATTGTAAGATTTTTTCAAGGAAAAGTACATAGAGATAATCCAAATAAATTGGTCTGTTAAAGAGCTGATTCAAAAAACATGAATGGCAAGGAAAGAGATGAGGGGATTAAAGCCTCTCACCCCTACCACAGCCCCAATCTACACACTCCAATGACATCATCTACCTCAATAAAAAAATAAATTTTAGTGGAGAAAAGATAGGATAGAAATTGAAGTTTTGAAAAGAGAGGAAGACAACTATATCTCTATTCCATTCTTATAAACTGAAAAATCAATATTTTCTTCTGAGTCTATTCATTCCTCAGTATACTTTACCAGCTTTCATGTTGTGTTAGCTGTTACCCCAAAGCAATGACATTAGTGAGTTGAAACAACTGTTTATCATTTGGTTTTGATAAAGAATCCACTACTGCATGACCATCCTTTCTCTAAACTATCCATCTAACCCACTATTATCATCACAGCTCTTACCAGCTACACATGCAAATAAAAATGGCACACACCATTCACAATCACAAACCATCTACTACCACATGCAACAGGGGCAAATGCCATAACAAGAAAGCACTCACAGACCAAAAAAAGCAATCAACTTTCACATACCCCTGCGAATCCAAGATCGTTCGCGAAATCTTCATCTTCTTCTTAGTCCCCTTGTAAATCTCCTCAAGGCTACAGGCCAAGGTATTCTCCACCGGCGGCGCCTTCCTCATCTGTCCGGCGCCGGCTCCACCACTCGATCCCGCCGACGAGGCTCCCGGATACTCGCCATTCGCCGACGACGAAGAAGTCTTAAAAAAGCCATCTCTATAACCTCCTCTACTACCACTCCTTCCACCACCGCCATTCTCCCCAAACAGCTCGGCATATATATCCTCGGCATCCCTCGGATTAAACCTAAACGAGGGGTTAGGGTTTTGACCTCTCGACGACGAAGCGCCGGCGCTACCACGACTAGAGGCCGGAGGCGGCGGAAACTGACCGGATTTGAGGCCTTCTTCGCCGTAGAGATCGTAGATCTGGCGTTTCTGTGGATCGCTGAGGACGTCGTAGGCCTCCGAGATCTGCTTGAACTTGATTTCGCTCTCTGGCTGCTTGTTGAGGTTTTTGTCAGGATGCCAAATCCTAGCCAGACGACGGTAAGCCTTCTTCAGATCGTCCTCGCTCGCATGCCGATTCACCTTCAGAATGTTGTAGTAGTCCACCCCCATGTATTGAAAGGTGATTGGAAATGGCGAGAGGTGGAATTAGGGATTTTGAGGAAGAATTTGGGGATTTTGGAGACTTTTTACTTTGGAGTATAGAGAGGAGAATCTAGAAGGTTCTAAAAAAGTCTTTTATGAGAGCGATAGAAGAAGTCACGTATTCACCAAAAAAAAAAAATAGAAGAAGTCACGTGAGCGATGGAACTGCTTTTTATATTTCGTTTTCCAAAGCGAGTTTACAAATATAACCCTAGTCGGCAAGCACAATACAATTTTGTGCCTCACCAAAAATTGTCACTATCGACCCTAATCTGTAAATTGATACGAGTATTTGAGCTGGCATTGGATTGATGCATACTTTCAAACACTGTGCAATATCATTTGTATAGTAGCTGGTATGTACAATTGAATAGTAACGTATTAATTCGACAATACAATTCAAAGAATAGCATTTCATATATTTGGCCCTATATGTTACTTGATCTCAATTCGTATTCCGAATTAAGGGCTGTAGATGCATTAGGGAAATCAATTTCATTACCATCTAAAGCCTGATATAAACTCTTATTAAACCTTATAATGACGTAAATCGTTCAAAGTAATCAGTAGCATTTAAGGTTCAAAATAATACAAACACGGCTAAAATGAATAAATTTAGATTGACATAGCATTAGCAAGTAGGATTGTAGAGACGAAGGTGCTCAATGAAAAACAAGTGGGAAGGTAGTTAGGGAATGAACATATGAAAATAACAATTAAAAAAAAAAAACCTGTTGTTCATCTTAATGGGCCGCCTTATCCAGCCCGTTTTAAAAATAATGGGCTCGAAATTGCCATCAGGCCCATAACAAAAACGTTTCGTAAACAGAATGTTTTAGTTTGCAAATTTTATATCAACTGACTCAACCTTAGAAGTTTATATCTGAATCTACCTCTTACTTCAAGGCTACTCAGCCTAATAGACTACAAGGGGTAACAGGGATTCCTTAAGCTTTCAAAAATGGAAGGCAGCTGTGAAGGAACGATTTCTTTGGTAATTTGATTTATCAACGAAGCTACCTGAACCGAAAGAAAGATTTTTACCAACAGAAGAAGACAACAGGTGTTGATGTTGATCTGATACTAAGATAGAAATCCATGTGAACTGTGAAACATGATTACTTGGGAAAAAGAAGTAACACCAGAGTGGATATTCACAAAAATATTTGAGAGTAAAGATTACATCAAAAACTCTGCTCCAGTCTCCTTTTTTTACAAAATACAACTACAGAGCAACACTTTGAAGGATATAATAGCATTCTCCAGCCCCAAAGAATGAATATGGTACCACCAGAAAAATAAACACAAAAGAACACCACATTTACAAAGTACATTAGAGAGAAAAAAAAGATGTCTCTCATAGCAACCCTTTTTTGCAAAATGAGAGCCCATTTACACATACCCAACACAAACCCTTTCTCAAAACCTTTTACACCAAACAACAAAGTAAAACTTCTATATATGTTTGCTGATGAATTCCAATTTGCAAGTACCTGGCTCAAGAACTTGATTCTCTGATTCCCATAGTGAAAATAGACCCGGAAACAAAACCCAGAAAAGCTTCAGAATTAAACTAGAACAGATTCACCTGTTAACCCATCTTCAAGCTTCAGTGAGCCGTCTTTCATCAGGCTTAGGCTCAGGCTTTTGAATCTTTCTCTCGAGTATTGCCTAGAAGCCTTTCTCCAATCGGTTCCCGTCTTCATCATAGCCACGAATTCCTCGTAGCTTATTCTCCCATCTTTATCCGTGTCTACTTCACGCATGATCTCATTTAGTACGTCAGCTTCGGTTTCGCCAGATTCATCCACTAAGGCGTCTCTTAGCTCGTCCAATTCAATGTAACCACTTCCATCTTTGTCAAAGAACACAAATGCTCGGTGAAAGTGCTCGTCGTTTTCCATTTTCTGTAAATGGATTGTCACTGCTACAAACTCTCCGTAGTCTAGATACCCATTTCCATCAACATCAGCCTGAAAAAAATATGCCAACCTGAATTTTAGCAATTATTAAGCCATTACTTATTATGACAAGAATTTTATTAAACATTTATTAAATTTATGGTGGTTGGAAGAGTTAACCTAACATGGAGACAAATAGCTAGTGAACTGCTATTTTAGCTGACATGAGGAGGACAAAATTATGTTCTTTTCTCATGATTATCCTGTATCATGGTTAGGTTTGCCATGTAGGTTCAAGTTTCTTAAACTTGAAGACTAAACTTACCACTTCCATCAACAACTTTATCTCCGGTTCCGCCAACTGTGAGCCAACCTTCTTAAGTCCGGTTCTCAGTTCGTCGTATCTCACTTTACCATCACGGTCAGTGTCCATAAGGGAAAACATGTCCCTAATGATCTCCACCTCTTCTACTGATAGATGTTCAGCTATGACCTAGATATCAAATTTCAACAAATCAAGGGTTCATAAGTTATTTGTGAACTTGACTCCTGGTTTAGAGATCCAACTTTTACAAACAAGTAGGACTTACCCGCATAGCTCTCTTCTTGAACTTATTCATAACAGCAAACTGTTTGAGTCGTGCCCGGACAATATCACCCAATGGGACATTTGGAGCTTTCTTTGCATTCTGTATCCATGGATGTTCTGTAGACAAATCACATAACACATATTCAGGCAACTATTATACACTGAATTCAGATGAAACATTTAAACCAGAATACAATATACTGACCAAGCACTTGCTGAGCAGTCAAACGCTTCTTGGGATCGATCTCTAACATCTGCTTCACAAGACTCTTGGCGTTGTCTGAGATCTGAGACCACGGATCTCTCTTGAAATCCACCACACCCCTCAAAATTGCCAGAGCAACTCCCTGTTCAGTCTCTGCACAGAGGTTCCAATCAACACCTCAGTTCACATGGTTCTTGGTACATTTTCTATAGCAAAAGTTGCCTCAACTCACCAAAAACTTAAGTTGCTTTGAAATGAACATTAATACATACCTGCCCAGAATGGAGGAACTCCACATAAAAGTATATACAAGATGACACCAGCACTCCAGATATCAACCTCAGGACCATAGTTTCTCTTTAAGACCTCAGGAGCCATGTAATATGGACTTCCCACAATTTCTGTAAATGTTTCCCCTGTATTGATGAACATAGAAATGAACTTAAGCAACTATGAATTCATACCATCAAATTGCATAATCCATACAAATTGCACTCATGACTTACTTAAATCTTCCTAGAGTAACACATATTAAAGCTTTCATGGAAATGATCAAATTTAGACAAAAAACACTCATAAAAACTGAAAGCCAATCCTTGTAATCCACTTCAATCTAGTTGAATTTCTATCCAAACCTTCATCAAAAACAAGATTTCTGATTAGCTTACTATAATCCCCATAAGCACGAGCTTTACCAAAAATAGTATTTTCATAAAAAAATAATTCTAAAAAACCGGCAGAAATGTTCTTTTAAACTTAAAAAAATCAATCAAATTGAAAAGATCAGCAGATCAATTCCAATGTCACACTGTTGACAGCTCACCAGGCCGGAAGAAGACAGAGAGGCCGAAATCGATGACCTTCAACGGCGAATTCTCCTTCTTATTCGCAAACAGGAAGTTCTCCGGTTTCAGATCCCTATGCATAACGCCGTTCTCGTGACAGACCTTCACCACCTCCGCCACCGTCCTGGCCACCGTGGCCGCCGCCCGCTCGCTATAGTGTCCCCGAGCCACGATCCGGTCGAAAAGCTCGCCGCCTTCGCAGAGCTCCATGACGAGGTGCACGGCCTCGTCGTCCTCATACGCGGCCTTCATCCGCACCACGTTCGGGTGATCCGGCATCGTCGACATGATCGCGACCTCCCGACGGACGTCCTCAACGTCGACGGCCGTCCGGAGCTTCCTCTTCGAGATCGACTTGCAGGCCAATCGCTCCTTGGTCTCCCGATCCGTGCAGAGGTAGGTTATGCCGAACTCTCCGCGGCCGAGCTCCCGGCCGACCACGTACTTGTCGGAGATCCGTGTCCGGTAGTGGCCGACGTCCTTCAGGACTCGGATCGGCGCCGGCGATGAGAGGGAGTAGGGATTTGGCCGGTTAGGGTTTGTCTGCTTCTTCTTCTTGGTTTTTGTGTTGCTTTTGGACTTGTTGTCGTCGTCCGGTCTTATGCAGGCGTTGCAATTTCCCATTTCCGGTGGCCGTTGTGGCGCCGGCGAGGAGTGAGTTCGCCTGAGAAGAGAAAGAGAGGGAAAGGGCGGAGTTGAGTTGGGCGCGATGGAGACCGAGCATAGAAGGGGTAAACGGAGTGTTCAATTTTGATGGAGTATTAAATATTTCAAATTTATTGTTTTTTTTTGTTTTAATTTTGGTGTTTTTTTTTTTGGTTTAGCAAAAGGTGGTTGTTGGAGGCTTAATTTATACTACTACAAAATATAAAATGAAGGTTGATATGTTCAATCTTTCTTTGAAAAGGAAAGGCTGGAATTCCATTGAATAATGGAGAAAGAAAATGCAAATATCTAAGATTATGGGTGGGGTTTTTTGACATTAATGAGACTGAGATTACGCTTGCTTTTAGTACTTAGAAATTCGAATAATGCATGAAAATAATAGGGTAGCCATTAAAATAAAAATAATAAATTATGAGCTTTCATGCTTGTGGATTGTCTTGTTGCAATGTACAAGTTGCGTTTTTGTACTTATTGATTGCTTCGAGTTGAAGGATTCAACAACTTATTTATGATGAGATTTTACCATATGTGATTTGCCATGATTAGAGCTTTGAAAAAGCAATTGGGTAAATTTGATTGAAGGGTGATAAAAATAAATCAGCACACAGAGATAAGATGGATTGGAGAGATAGATTTGATATAATGGAGAGTTGTGGAGTTTTGTGAATGATTTGGTCAAAGGCAGATGAGTCGTTGTCTTCTTGGCTTAGCTCATCTAACAAATACTAATCACTAAGTCAATAAGTATATGTTATGATAATCGAGTGCGTTTTTTTTATGTTTAATTCTGTTTTGTTGGTGGGTTTAATTTGATCGGGAGGATTAAATAGTTTGATTAGGTTTTGTGTTGGTGGATGGATTGGGTTGGGTTAGTGTAGAAGATACCCACCAAACTACTCCATCATTTGGTGGCAAAATCATTTCTTTGTGAAATTGATTTTTATAATCATGAAATTATAGTTCAAATAGTAATATCTCATTTGACCAAAAAATAAAAATTAGTAATATCTCAAGTTATATTAGTATTCTATAGTCATGGAATTGAATCCTTTTTTCTTTATGGGTGTAAAAAAATGGCATGATGATCACCTATTTAATTATGTAAATTATCAGAGTATTTACTAGGGGCGATCAAAATCATTTCGAGGTAAAAGTCTAAAATTTTATGAACCTATGACCTTGTTGTCTTGTTTATAGACTTGTCCTACAAATTATCATGTTAATTTATTGATTTCGAAAATCAGTTAAAATTTTCCTCTAAAACATCAAACATTAATTTTTTGATCGTTCAAAACATCAAAAGATTAATAAAAGAGCGAAAGAGACTTTTTAATTTGTTTGGATCTTCAAGTGGACGTAGCTAGATAGAGTAAAATTTCCGACTTCTAGAACAATATATATGGCGATCCAAAACCGGAAAATCGGTGACTAAGACGAAGACCTAGATCGTCGACGATCAGGTGATTCAGCGTAGTAGAGTTGTTTGACTGCTGCCTAAACCTAATGAATCAGCTGTAATTCCCCGGCAACGTACTTTCCTTGTAGTTGAACACAATATCCATGGAATGTTCGATTATGTGATATATACCGCTTGTTGATGTATATGGTGGCTACGAGATTACGTTTGGTTGATTTTGACTTTAGAGTACGTTTTGACGTTTTTTCTAGATGATCTCAATTCATAAGATATGTAGTTTACGTTTCCTTTTTTTTTTTTGGTTGAAATAGTTTACATTTTCTTTTGAAAAATCGTGGCTCTACTTTAATTACCATCAGCTTTTTCGACAAAAAAAAAAATTACCATCAATTTTTTAATTTTTTTTGCGCATAAAATTAAAATTTATTGGTATTACATTTCTTGGTAATTTTTAATATTTACTCGATTATAAGATATTTTTACAAGAGAAATTATTATAATAATTTTATTTTTATCTTTTTTTTTCAATTTATTGTTTCCATATTTTTGTCCTTAAAAAATCATTAACAAATTCAATTTATATGTAACATTTCAGCAAATGGAATGCAACATATAGACGGAAAAGGTTTCGAAAGACAGAAAGTGTAGGCCACACCCATTTATATCTGCCAACCTCATCAATCTTGATCACCTCAATTTGCCAAGTCAAAATGTTCCCTACCTATATATATGTCGATACCTAATTAGTAATCAAGCATATCAGGTTTAACATTCTTTCCCACTTATATGCTCAAAAGTATGTTTACATTAAGAATCACATGTTAGTTTAAGCATAATATTTGTATAACTCTAGATAACGAGATTAACCTTAGTTTATAGGCTACATGTCACAATACTAGATTAATGATTAAGCTTGCATGAACACTAAACTTAGAGGAATGAGAATCTATATATATATATAGCTACCTCGTTGACGTTTTCCGTGTAGAACGACGATCAATTGAAGTGTTCAAACGCTTGAAAATTTGAAGGCAACGACTGAAACTCAGTACGTTTACGCGGTTTCAAGTCAACCAAAGCATGAAGAAGATCTGGTCGATGATGCACACATACATATAATACTGTATAATATAATGCACGTAAGATTCAAGTCAAGGAAAAATTAAATGAGCTAGCTACGCATACTGTATACTAGATGGCCGGAGAAAGTAGAAAGAAAATCGTCTTAGCCAAGACAAATTAATTCAACGCCAATTAACCTAGAAGGAATTTATTTCTTCGTGTTCACAGTTCACGTTCATGTTCACATGCTCCATCTATCAATATTACTCGAAACTAGACACATACGCCCGACGTTGTTCGGTCGGTAGTTTAACATTGATTTGTACGCTTTTTTGTTGTATATTTATATGGATAGTGTTTAAATGACGATAAAAGGGATTTGTTTGGATGCAATTCAATGGGAAACATTACAAATTTACAATCGAAATGAAATGCTTTGATTGGATTGCAACTATACCTGTCAAAACTTAACCTCACCCGTCCAAAAATTTATAGGTTGATGTAGGCGGGCAAGATTCCATATCAATTAGTTAGCATTT